>CM068384.1:27390513-28719263 GCA_034770075.1 Aralia elata
ATTTAACCTAATTGATAAACGAATTCGGATACCCGAATAAACGAATAATCTGTTTGTTCGAATAAAATAAATAGAAAACGATATTCTCCATAATCGGATATTATTTCGAATACTGAATATGGATAGTATTTTTAAAATCAGTCGAATATTGGATACGAATACGGATATGATATTATGACTTGAAATGTATTTTTAAATATTATTTTTTACATAATCATAGTTAATATATTGATATATACATTAGTTTACTAGAAATATTTTTAAAATAACAAAGGTATATAATTTTCTTTATGAAATAATATATTATATGCTATATTAAATTCTATAAGTATATGTACCTGTTATACTAATTAAATATTACAATACAAAGATAATAGTTGGTAAAATAATTAATTATACAAATAAATTAAAAGTTAATTTTAAATTATTATCTTAATTTTCAAATTAAAATTTTATACTCCCTCCGTCCCAAATTAATTGCTCAATTTTGACCATTTTAAGTCAAATTGACTATTTTTAGAACTAATCTTTTTACTATTTTTACTAAAATATAGGTGAAGAGATTATAACCAAAAGAAAGTATATACAATTTATTACTAACCCCAATTTTTATAATTTTAGAAATATATTTATATATGGTTAATTATTAATTCTAAAAATAGTCAATTTGACTTAAAATGGTCAAAATTGAGTAATTAATTTGGGACGGAGTGATGTTACTTACGCTTAAAATAAATATGGGCCGTTATAGGTAAAAACATAAATTGATCGGATGAAAAGTTGGTTGATGACAACTATCTAGGATTGATCAAAAAATGAGTATAACCGAATTACCGAATCGAATCGAAATAATTTAACCGAAATTTTCTGATAATTCAATTATTTTTAACATTTCAATTATATTCGAATTTTTTTTATGATTTTCGATTATTTTGTACGGGTTTCACTTTTGGATTAGAACAAAGCTTTGCAAAGTTGAAATAATAATATAACCGAACAAAACACTTATTAAAATAATAAGCCCATACTCTGAACTGAAGTCTCAGATCTTGAATTCTCTAGACCCTGAGACCCAGATCTCGAACTCTCAAACCCAGACCCAGATCTCGAACTCTCTCTCAAGCTCAGATCCATCACACCTCCTCTCTTCAGGCACGACCCTCTCTCTCTCCTCCGTACAAACCCTAGGAATTGTATCAGCATCAAAGCAAGCCCTAACGGTTCCTTTACAATCCGATCATCTTCGAGCTTACAAGTACCTCTAGATGAAGTTTCATCGGAGGAGAGAGAAAAGTTTAGTTCGGAGCTACGAGATTCGGCCCCTTTTTCGACGATTAAGGCGAAAAGTTTAGTGTGTATACTTTATTTCTCAATTATGCTCAGAGCCTTGTCACTGCATAGCCAATAGCTGGAACAGAGGTATTGTTTAGAAGTCCTCAATATGTAATTAAAAATCTCAATTTCAATTTAAGTTTCTGTTTATTGTTAAATGTCTTTACATTCCATTTCAGTGATTTTTATTGCCCTACTTGGCAAAAGAACTTTAGTCTTTGTCAATTTGATTATTATTCTGTTATTTTAATTGACGCTTGTTTGGGGTTACAGGTGAATGGAAGGGGTTGGAGAAGTAGGGAAGCTGGGCTGCGTCCATTTTATTGTCTTGGGGACTTATGGAAATCCTTAAAAGAATGGAGCGTGTATGGAGCTGGAGTACCACTGTTGTTGAATGGAACAGACTCAATAATGTAGTATTATGTTCCATACTTGTCTGGTATACAATTATACATCAACCCATCCAAGCCCCCTTCGAAAAGTAGGTGAGTCTAATATGTGCTCTTTGGTCCAGTTAACTGGTTTTGTGTCCAATTTTTTCGTTTTGCAGTATCATTTATTAAGTAATTACAGTTCTAATTACTTTTGTTGATGTCTATCACACTTAAAAAATTTACTTAAGTGTTGTTAACTTGTGACACTAGTTTATTACTGATCAAGATATATAAATTGCCCCTTTTCTAGGTACTTTAGCAGGACAATGGTTCACCATTGCATGAATACGTAGGTACTTTAGCAGGACAATGGTTCACCATTGCATGAATACCTTTATGTCATTTAAAATTGACACATTAATTAGTTCAATAACATAAGCTCCTTATTATGTGATAGTAACGACTATAATTGATCCTTTTCACGTTTCTTCCTAGTTTGTGATGCGAACTAGAATATGAAGTGTGACATGTGAACTTGGGTATTCTTCTTATTGGTGGTCTTTTAAACGTGTTGCTTGGTGAGAATATTCTATTAGGATATCGGGTTCTTAAATGGAAAATGTAAGGAAATAGTGGTATTAACCTTTTCCCATGCTCTCTGTCGCAGCAGTTCTGATGGCAAATCTATTACCTAAACTTTATACACAAATATTAAATTATTGGGGAGTGGGACTTCAAGGAGCCATTTAAGTAAAATAGTATGTTAAATACTTGGTTGCTCTTTCCACTGCAGTTCTTCTGGGGCATTAACTTTTGTAACCCAAGACACTAACATTATGTTCATTTTTTGCACCATCAATATTTTCACATTGCCTGTTGACAAATCCCTTTAAATTTTATGTTAGGGTTTGACTTTTCTACACTCAAGTCATCGTATCTCTAAATTGTGTTTTGTAAGACGGATATAGTAAATGTTTTTGCACTTTAAATTGTTAGTTCAATCATCATTTTCTTCCTCTGCATCTTACTCTTTAAATTAGAGACACTGTTGGTGTTAGTTTGATTTCAGTCAACACCTAGAACTATTGATGCACTAATACCTCCTGAAGTCTATTGTAAATGAAAGATGCTTTACAACTTAGCATCTACTTAAAAGGTTGTGTTTTGTTAGAGACCAAAGATTTTGAGCTCGGTCGGCATAACAACTCAAAAAATACAGAAGTATCGTTAATTTCTTCATGCTCGTTCCAAGTTCGAAGTTCCATTTGTACAAATAAGAATCCCCTTCCTTACATGATTTCTGTTATTTGGATATTTCAAACCACATAGGTTTTCATCAAGTAAGAACTGTTTTGTATTATTAATATCTTAATGTATTATGGGTTATGACACTTAACACAGTCCTTAGTATTTGCTGTTTATTTTTAACGAACACATCACTGCTATTTCTATTTGGCTCAGGTGAGTGTTAGGTTTTTGCTCTTTATGAAGCGAAAATCAATACTTGTCTAATTCCTAAGTGGGAGTTTGTTGTCCTAATCCTAGCTTGCATTTAATTTCACAAGTTGACAATATAGCGAGTCTAGTATTTCTTTTGTTTGTGATTGATACAAGTTATTGACCAATTATGACTTATTATAAAGCATCTGTAAATTAGTTTTTCTAATGTGGTTGACACATGTACGTTCTGTGACACCCTGTTTTAAGCAAGTATCGTACATACTCCCTTGTTACAATATATCGTGCATTATGCCTTTTGGCTTAGTCTTCTTATTTATCTTTTGATAAGTTGGCTTACTTGTCCCAAAAAACAACGTTTTTTGCTTTATCCTTTTAAACTCTAATCTTGATTTGGACATAGTTAAGCTATTTTTATAACCATTATCTGTTATATGTATAATTTGTCTTTAGAAAATAGTATCTCTAATAAGTTGGACAGATTTTGATCTAAGAAATTTGTGGCAATGTCTAAGCCTTATCACCTAGGATAATATTTCTGGGATCTTTTGCTTCTTGCAGCTAGCAAGTCAAGAGCTGCAGCAAGCACTTCATATACAACGGTTATCAGAACTGCTGTGAAGAGATTAAACGCATTAGCTTACATTTTGCGGAGTCAGAAATCCTCTCTTCGGGATTATGTTTTCTCGGAAGATGTTGGAAGGGACTGATATGGGAAAAGAGCAAAAAAAACTCCTGCATACTAGTGTTCAATGCCAGCGTCAGCTCAAAAAAATTCTTGATGACAGATCTTGATACCATCATTGATGGGTATGTCAAATCTGACTTTCCTGTACCGAGTTAATTAATTTACTACTAATATTAAGAAACCTTTAGTTTTAGGTATGCATAAGTTTTAGTGAGAGCACAAAAAGAACTGTGTATGAGCCATTTTCCTTGATTAAAGAAATGTGTAAGTGAGCATTTGGGTATTTGAATGACAGCTTTTAGTTTTAAAAGCATTTGGGGTATTTTACTTGTTGGAGTGTTGTAGAAATTAGTTATTACTAGTATTCATTAGTTATTTTGCTTTTGATTCTAAGTACTGCTGAAAAAGGTCTTTTCATTTATGTAGAGTGGGAATTTGTTTTAGGTCTTGTCAAAAGGGAAAAAAAATAACTGTTGATTTCCCCTTCTTGTAAATTTCAATCTTTTTTTTGCTCTTTGGTCTTTGACATTTTGCAATTTCTTCTTTATATACAACATTTGTATAACTTTCCTTTTTATATCGAACCAGTGGACTTGGAAATCAAAGATCTCACATCAATCCTTCAAATATATCTTAGGCTAGTAATAGTATAAGTTAGTTCGGGTGCTTTATTATCAAAGGATCACCTTTTAAAAACTGAGCATTGCTTAAACAAGATCAATTTCCTTTCTATCACATTATTTCCATATGGCTTCACTATTATATATGATGGTTCTTTGAAAATGATGAATGGTTTATCCAACATTCCCATATGACTAGCATATGCTTTGTAAATCATACTTTTTTTGACTGTTATATGTGTTTCATAGTTTAATTTGGTGAAGTTTCATAATATATGTTTTAGAGAAGGTGAATTTAGCAAAAGAGCCACAACAGGATTCACAACGACAATTACAGCAACAACAGCCAAATATATTACAACAAGACATGCTGCTAAGGCACCGAACATCAGACTCGTTCCAGAAACATCATGCAATCAAGCAGGAAAAGTAGTTATCGCAATCAACAATTTCCTTTCCAGCAGAATCATCAAGTATGTTTCTGAGTTGTACTGTCATCATTATAAGCCTATAAAATGTCTGTTCACTTGTAGCATTATCTATGAGCACCAATTATTATCTTGATCTGTGTGTCAATGTATACCCACCAGGAGGAGGTTCACGAAGCACATCCTTGTCTTCTTCAGGATATTTGATTTATATATTAATTTGGTAGTCAATAAAAAGGGTATTACCTTCTTCCATGTCCCTTGATTAGTAAGAAAATAACACAACATTGTTGTCTTTGTGTATTGATTTTGGCATTAAGTGCCTCTGGTGACCTATTTGCTTCATTTTTCTGACTTGCTATTATTTTTAAATATGTGCAGGAAGACTGCTTCTACGACCTGCCTTACAATAATAGTATTAAATTTCTGTGCTACGTTTACGGAAGATAAGGGACAAAATTATGAAGTGTACTCTCTCTATATATGTGATATATACTTTGATTGAAGAACTGTGGTAATTTTAGATGATTAATTGTAAAGATAATGAATGATTATGTAGTGGATGATTTTATTAAGTTAATAATATTTTAGTTTTTTGTATTTTTGTCATTATTTGCTATGTGGACATTGAATTTGGCAACAATATAATTCGTTACCAAAGTAGTGAACAAGTTTTAATAATAGCAACAATTTTTTATACATTTAGCAATAAATTTTCGTTGCTAATGCATTAAAAATATAATATTTGGCAACGAAAAATTAACTTAATAACAACGGAGACGATATTGTTGCTAATACTAAAATAAAAGGTAACATTTTTTATCGTTGCAAATCATATCAACTTTCGTTGCACATATAAAGAAATGGCAACATATAATGTCGTTGCTAATCGACGACTTTTGTTGCTATTAAAAAATAACCAGCAACAAATATTTTCGTTGCTAATTTAGCATAATATCGTTGCCAAATAATATAATCAGCAACGAAAATCATTGCTAAAAAGTTTACATTCCGCAACGAAAGCAAGCTTAGGCAACAATTTTCATAATTTACTACAACGAAAAATGTCGTTGCAAAATGGTGTCAATTGCAACGAAAATACATGGTCGTTGCAAAAAAAAAGAGTTCATTTCGTTGCCAATTAGCAGGCTTTTGCAACGAAATGAGGTTTTTAGCAACAAAATTTTAATTATTCTGCAACAATACATTTTGTTGCTAAAGGATCGATGTCTCTGTACGAAAGCCAAATTTCGTTGCAAAATGTATTAGTTTTGGCAACGAAAAAAATATGTTCGTAGCGGAACAATTAGCAACGCTCATTGCGCAACGAAAGACGCAACGACAGTAAAGTCGTTACCAAAACCCTTTAGCAACGAAATTTGACACCTTTAGCAACGAAAATTGGTTGTTGCTGAAGCCCCATTTTTTTGTAGTGAGCCTATTCAGCAAGTTGTGGATGTTATTTCGGGAGGTTCAGTTGGACGTATGACGGACAGAAAGCGTCGAGGCTCTTCGGATTCCATTCTGACAGTGTCTGAATAGCTGACAAAAAGAGAATGACCTTATCCTAACACCGTGATCTCCTTCTCTGATGAGGATTATCCGCCTGACACGGTGGAACCACATGAGGGAGCATTGGTTATTACGGCATAGGTGAGGCAGTTGATATGCGGAGAATTATGATCGATAACGGGTTTTCAGTAGATATTCTTTACAATCATACGTACCAAAGGATAGACTTGAAGGAAAGAAAAATGTAAGTTAGGAAGGAGGCTCTTTTGTACGGGTTTAGCAATGATCCGAACAATGTGTTCGGTACCATTAAGTTACAAGTCACCTTCGGTACGACTTCTCTACAGGTTCAGGTGAATATTAAATTTTTTGTATTACAAGTTGATTCTGCTTATAATGTTATAATGTTATTACAAGTTAATTTTGCTAGTTTCACTACATGCGGTCACATCTATTCCTCACTTCGAAATCAAGTTCTCTACGCCACATAGGGTCAGCAAGGTGAAGGGGGATCTAGATATTGCTCGAGGTGCTACCAAAATATATTGATATCATCTGGAGTCGGGGTTAGTAAGCAATGGCAAGCGATGAAGATTGAAGTGGAACCGTTCACCAAGGGGGTTACAAAACCTTTTGCCCTCCCAGCCGAAGAGACAGAAGATGTGGAATTGATACCGGGAAATATGGTAAAAATAGTTAAGATCAGATCGGGACTGGGTGAACCTTTTTAGACGGGCTTGGTTGATCTTCTTCAATATATATGTGGATATATTTGCTTGGGTTCCTAGTGACATATCAGTTATTCTTGAGTCGGTGGTTGTACACCACCTCAGTGTGGAACCTTCCCAAAAGTCGGCTCTACAGAAGAGGAGAATCTTCGCCTCAGAGCGATAGAAGATTATTAACGATGAGATAACCAAACTCTTGGCGGTCGATGTCATCTTCGAAATTGACTACTTAGAGTGATTGGCTAATGTGGTGTTGGCTCAAAAGCTAAATGGGAAGTGGATGGAGTATTGATTACACCGATTTAAATAAGGCATGCTCGAAGGATTTTTATCCATTGTCGCACATTGATCAGTTCATTGATGCCACTTCTGGACACGCTCTTTTAAGTTTTTTGGATGCCATTTCAGGATACAGTCAGATCGTAATATATACGGGGGATATCCCGAAGACGGCATTCATTACACATTGCGCTATATATGCCTATAAGAAGATGCCATTCGGGTTGATTAATGCAGGAGCAACATACCAGCGTATGATGAATAAGGTATTTCAAAAATAGATCGGACAGAATATGGAGGTGTACGTTGATGATATGTTCGTCAGGAGCACTATGGTGCGAGATCATTTGGCGAATTTGGATGAATGTTTTCAAACCATCCGAGATAATAATATACGATTGAATTTGACTAAGTGCACTTTTGGTCTCGGCTTGAGAAAATTCCTTGGGTATTTGGTTAGTAGGAGGGAAATCAAAGCCAATCCAGAGAAGATAAAGACTATACTAGATATGAGGTCCCCACAGACCTTCAAGGATGTTCAATAGTTGGCAAGGGCGAATAGCAGTGTTTCGACGATTTATGTCCCGATCAGCGGAATGATGTTTGCCCTTTTTTGATACTTTGAAAGGATCGAAGAATGAAAAAACTTTCTAGTGGATTTCGAAGTGCAAGGATGCGTTCTAAGGGATATAAAGGTATCTATCTTTGGTGCCTTTGTTGATGAAGTCGGTTCTTTCTAAACCATTATATTTGTATTTAGTAGCGAGCTCCCTAGCTATAGGTGCAGTCTTAGTACGAGAGTCGAGAGGGAAGTAGTACCCTATGTATTACGTCAGCCACGCAATTCAGGATATAGAGGCTAGATATCCGAACTTAGAGAAGTTTGCTTATGTTTTGATTATAGCTATTCGAAAGCTTCGACATTATTTTCAAGGTCGGGTGGTGGTAATTTTTACCGATCAGCCTCTTAATGGTGCTTCATAAGTCGGATGCTTCAAGGCAACTGGTGGCGTGGGCGATGGAGTTAAGCAATTTGCCTTAGAGTACCATCCATGAACGACAATAAAGGGTAAGGCTTTAGCAGATTTTATAATTGAATGCTCATTTACTGAACCGGATCCATAGGTTTGGTTCGAGGAAGAGGTGTGTCAGGTGACCGAGGTTTAGCTAACACGATCCTCTTAGACTTTTTATATGGATGGGTCTTCGACGATGGATATATGTGGGGCAGGAGTCATACTGACTAGCCCCGAAGGGTTTAAAGTCCAGCAGGCAATACACTTCCGGTTCAAGGCGACCAATAATGAGGCAGAGTATAAGGAAATCCTGGCGGGGTTACGGCTGGCAAGGAGTTTGGAGGTTCCCCATTTGTTTGTATTTAATGACTCACAGTTAGTTGTTAAGCAAATATCATGGGAGTGTGAGGCTTCGGGGGCACGAATGACCAAATATTTTTGTGAAGTTAAGAGTTGTCTACATTATTTCAACTCTTACTCTTTCCAGGGTGTGGATCGGCCGAATAATAGTGTGGCCAATGCTTTGTCAAAATTAGCCACGATGGACATAAGCTCATCCGATGGGTTAGTGTACTTGGAGGTTCTGGACGCCTCGAGTATTCAGAAATAGGGGGTCATGGTGATAGAGAGGTCAGATTATTGGCTTACCCCCTATCTAGATTACCTCAATGAGGGAAAGTTGCATTCGGATCAGATATTGGCGAAAAAGGCGAAGCAAAAGAGTTTATATTTTTGTTTGATTGATGGAGATCTTTACAGACGGGCTCATTCTTCCATTTTATTGAAGTGTTTGGTACCTTCAGAGGCATCTTATGTTGATAAGGTAGGGGTACTATTAGTCGACCATATTTCAGGAAGCGAATAATTACATGAAAAAATATGTCAAGTATCAGCTTAATAGCCCTATTCCGCACCAACCTCTGGAGGAGTTATCATCGATTTTGTCCCCGATCTCGTTCTCAGTGTGGGGAATTGATATCTTGGGTCCCCTCCCAGAGGCGAAGGGTCAACTAACGTTTGTGATTGTTGCGATTGATTACATGACCAAGTGGGTGAAAGCCAAACCTCTTTCGACGATCACCGAGTAGGATTGTATGCAAATTTTAAGGAGTCAGTGGTGTTTTGGTTCGGTATTCCCATGGCTATGGTATCGGATAATGGGCGTCAGTTTGTTAGAGCCAAGTTTTATCAGTTCTTAAAAGATTTGAGCATCTAGCATCATACGGTCTCGGTGGCCGACCTTAGTCCAACAGTCAGTTCGAGGTATTGAATTGGACCTTATTGAATGACATCAAGAGGAGATTAGAGGAAGCTAAAGGCCGATGGCCAGAATAATTATTACCAAACTACGCCTCAGACCACTACGGGGGATTTTCCTTTTCAGCTGGCATATGGTATCGAAGCCCTTATTCTAGTGGAAATTGGGTCTCACTCTCTTTGGGTTAGCTAGTTTAAGGAATTATATAATGATGAAGGTCTTCGGTTAAACCTAGATTTATTAGATGAAGTTCAGAATTCGGCAATGAGAAGGTTGGTTGTCTACCAAGGTCGAACTGCTCGGTATTACAATCGGAAGGTTAAACAACGAAGGTTTGAGGTTGGAGATTTGGTGTTTCAAGAGACCGAAACATCTACTCCTTAGAATACAGAGAAACTTATGCCAAACTGAAAGGGACCATATGAAGTCGTCGAGGTGCCAAAGCCAAGAACTTATCGGCTTCATACTATGGAGGGTATATAAATAAAGAATATATGGCATGCAGGGAGGCTTCGCAAGTATTATCAATAAGATATGTTTTCTATTTACAAGCGTAGTTTTTCGTTTTTAGAATTTACAGATCTATGATTGGGAGTGAATAGTTAGTTGAATTGTAGCCTTGTTACATTATTAATAAAGAGTTAGTTTTTCTTTTGACTGATTTGTATTTGCAAAAGAAGTTAATATATAAACATTAATCCTTTACACAAAAGCATCATATAGAGTTCATAAAGATTCAAATATATAAAATTATGGATCGGGAGGGAGATCATCTTCATTTTCAGTTCCTACTTCTTCTTTATCGTCAAAGAAGCCGAGGAGAAGGGGGTCGAAGCCGGCTACTTTGATCTTAGCCTTAGCGAACAGGTAGCCTTTATCGAACTGCTCCACAATTGTTTTAGTCAGCTCAGGAGAAGTTTTGTACTCATCGATGACCTTCCGTTTATTGACTTCGGTGATTTTTAGCCTTGGGCTCAAAGGTCATTGAGTTCTTTTTCCAGTTGGGAGGCTCCTTTAAGCAGGACCCTTATCTGGTTGTGCATGTCTTGGAGGTGGCTTTCGCAGTCCTTCACAGTCTTCTTCAACTCTTCATTCTCTTAGAGCTCGATCATGTCCTCTAAGAGTTTTTGCCTTTGTTAGGCTAGTTTGGAGCTTTGCCATCAAATTTTTTAATTGGCGCTGCAACTCTTGGGATTTGATCAGGGTGTCGGCGTTTTGATCTTATTCTTTTTGGAGTTCGGCTCAGAGAAATTTTGCTTCCCCATGAAGACGTTCGACTCGGCCTTCAGCTCTTTTTCTTGAGAGGTTACCTCATCGAACATGTGACGAACACGCCCGAAGGCAGCAAAAGCCTAAAATGTAAAGCAACACGTTTAGGTTACTAAATGATAAATACAAAAGGGAGGGGAAAGTTATGTATATTATGCTTACCCAACCCCCATGGATTGCACTAGTGACAATGACTAGTTTGGGGGGTTAGTCCTTCAAATTTTTCATCATCCACAAGAAGGACGAAGGCATCAAAGAGTTCGATGGGGTAGTCATTCCAAACGTCTTTGGGCCAAAGGCTAGCTACTAATGGGATTCTCTATTTTGGGTCGGTGGTCGATGGGGAATCAAATGTTATTAAGGGATGAGTTAGGTTTGGGGAGGAGTTGGCAGGTGTCAGGGTTACTATTTTTGTGTGTGGTTTCTTGGATAAAGGAGGATCAAGGATTGGTCTTTCGGGTTTCTTTCGTTTGTTAGGGATGTCATTTTGTGTATGGCTTCGGGAGCTAGGGGGTAAGATCGATTCGGGAATAATATCTTGGGGAGGATAGATAAAGAAGGTCAGAGGTGTAAAGGAGATTTTTAACGCAACCTTGACCAGTTTTTATTTTTTTATTTTTGCCAATGCCCTTTTCTCCTCATCGTTGAGCTCTAGGGCACTCTTCGGTAGGGGCACGTGATTGGGCACGGGGACGGCAGAAAGAGGTGTTATCGCGATTGGCTTCCCCTGTTGTTGGATATCTTCAGAAGAAGTTTCAGAAGTTGGTTTGGGGACGCCTTCAGTTAGTGTAGCATCAGTAGAAGGTTTCATTCCAATTTGGGTGGTTGGTTGTGGCTTGAAGATGGTCACTGAGGACAAATAAAAATTAGTAAGAGTCGGGGTTAAACAATTTTACATATATTATATCACGTTGAATTTAGGATTTATGTTTGTGGTTGAAGAGCCAAGACTGGTCGGACAACAGTTTTAAGGACTAGCACGTCTTCGACATCTTGGCGTAGAAGGCTTTAAATTCTTCTTCCCGATCTTGGAGGGTAGAGTCGAACCCGAAGGTGGTCTTGGAGGGTTCACCCCAGTTCGGGAGTAAGTGGGTGTCAGGCCCATTGATATAGACCCAGTATGAATGCCACCGTTTATTGCTAGAAGGGGTTTTCATCTATACGCATCTACCAGGTTGTTTGTTCAGGTGGCGCTAACCTAGTTCCTTTGACCAACCTAGGGTGAATATGGCAAAGAAGAAGTCTAGGGAGGGTTCGACTCCACATTCTTGACAGAAGGCTATGAAGTAGATTAAATGAATATAGGAGTTCGACACCAACTGTGCGAACCCGATTCCAACAAAGTATAGGAATAACGAGATAAATTCAAGAAGAGAAAATCTTACTCCATACCTCAAGGCGTATATGGGAATGACGACCTATTCACCCTTCGGGCGCAGTACATTTTCTTTGATAAGTTTAGAGCCCGAAGTTCGTATTAATCAGGAAAATAGTATTGAGATCAGAGGTTGGGTTAAAGGAGTTCTGATACGGAAGATCTGGTGTTGATATGGAAGTAGGCTTTTTCGGAGTCGTAACGTTCTTGAATGCCCATTTCCCTGGCTTCGGCCTCGCTCATCTCAAGTGATGAGGGGTTTTCAGTTATGGGTTAAATAGGGGTTTGAAGGGTGGAATCAACAGTGGTGACGACGACATACTAAGTTACAAGGAGGGGTATTGTGTCGTCGATGAAAGTGATTATTGTTCAGTAGGGTGGTCATGTTGTTTTTGTATATCATTGTTGATGGTTGGTATCATCATAGTGGATTGTGTGGTGGTTGGGGTTGTTTGTGTAGTTGGGATAGTTACAACAGAGGTTTGGTCGATGGGAAGAATGGTTTTGACGGGGTGTTCACCTGATATGGTGAAGGAAGTATTGTCAGTGGTAAAAGTGAGGGTCACGGTTTGACGAGAGAGGTGGAATATTGGTAGGAGATAGCGCTTATGCTCTTTGAGGAGTTTGATTTTGTTTGAATGTGTGGATGAGAAGTGGCGGTTTAGATGCTTGAGTGGGAACTTTAAAGGGATAACATACCGTATGTATGACAATGACACGTTTCCCCATTTACGGCGTAATGATGAAATTGGGGGTTTCTGTCAGTCACATGGCATATCAGGCTGCTGGTTTGACTTTTGTGGTAACGTGAGTATATAATTTGCTAAATAATTTTTATACTCTATTATTTAAAATTTCTTATAATAAAAGAATGGGGGGCAATGTTGGAGTGTGGTTTGATGGGTGCGAATGATTTGGGGGACCCACGCCACGTGGTTGGATGGTTACATTGATAATAAGGAGTTTGATATTCTAGAAGGGTCACAGTCTAAGTTGACTTATAATTCCTATGTCCGATTTGACTTCCTATTTTTGAGGAAGTCAAATTCTATTTAGTTATGAGACTTATAGTTATAAGGAACCACTACATAAGACTCCTATTCTAACTCGGGAACGGGCATGGTAAATTAGGACGATATGATCAAGTTATAAATACAGTCATAATCCAAGTTCAAGGACCACATACACTTTATTACTCTTATTCATTGGAACAATTACATACCTCCATTGTTGATGTTTCTGGCCTGTACTTATTCTCACACCGAGCTATCCCCGGCGGCCCCGACCGTCAAGCTTTTTGATGTGTTTATTTGTTCTCTGTGTAGGTTTTAAGTTCGTTGTTTGGTGATTTGACGAGCAGACAAAATTCGACATTAACAGAATCAAACCTTGTACAAACAACTTGTGTTTTAACATATATATTAGAGGCATCATGTCATGTCATGTATTTGTTATGTAGTCAGTCGTTAACTATTCCTTTCGTCTCTAAAAGATGAGTAAAATATAATTTGCACACATATTAATAAAAGTATAATTAAAAAAGAGAGTAAAAAAATTTCAAATTTATTCTTAGTAGTCTTATAAGATTATATAAAGTGAGGAGTACTTTTATTTATTTTATAATATTGTATCCCACTAAATGACTAAGTTACCCTTCACTTTCTGTACTTTATCCCATTATTTTGAGGACAAAAATATTTGTACCTTTAGTCATCCTTTTGGAGACGGAGGGAGTATATTTTTTTATAAAAAATAATTTATAATTTTATATTTGCAATTAACGTGAAATTATAAGCGAAAAAATAAATTCACACTATATTGATTCCTTCTTAGACCCTCTTATCCCATGTGTTAATTCACATATGTCGGTATTTAATATCGATATAAATTTTTTATCATATATAATAATACCTTTTTAAAGTACTAATAGTAGAGGAGAGTATATAAATAAGTTTTTATTTTATTCATAATAGACACTAAAGATTGAATTTTGTTTTTCTAAAAAAATAGTAGACCCTACTCAAGCACTTTTAAGGGTAAAGATATACTTTTATATTACATTTGAATACTTTTATATCACATTTGAATACGAATAGTGTATTTTAAACATCTTTTATGAGATAAATTTTTTGTACTTTAGTTGTCTTTTATGGAATTTAAGGAAGGGGGATAATTTTTATTTTTGTTTTTTCATTAGAATGAAAAAGCCCTTTTATATCATATGACGACCTAGGTGCAATCCAACTCCAGAATAAGGCTTAATCTAATGTCTAACAACATCACTGCATCTTAGCTATTCAAAAATCATGGCAATTTATTTGTACTCTTGATAGTTGAATTGAGAATTTGTATACTGTACAATCCATATATCACCAATGACTTAAAGGTGACCATTACAACCTTTTTAATTCTTTATTTTGTTTTGTTTTTTTAAAAAGAATCCCTATAGATAACTTGATTGCAACGTTTTCAGATCCGAGTCGATCATCGAACCGAAAAAGTTATCGGGTGGATGGGTCACTGGTTCTACCAGTAGTTGAACCGTTATTGAACCGGAAACGTCATAAATATATGAAAATATATATTATTAGTAATTAATAAAATTTTAAAAAATCTCGTTTTTTATAAACTAAAATATAATAAAGTTAAGTTACAATATTACTAAAAGTGGTTAATTTTAATATTAAATTTTTTTTGGAATAAATAAAATATTAAAAAATAATAAAAAATCGATTCACCGAGTCAACTTAACCAGTTCAATCTGGGTTTTGACCAAACTAGTTCAACCAGGCCAAACCGAACCGGATATAGATACGATTCTCGGTTCAACCTGTTGAACCAGGCGGGCCTGGCCGGGTTTCAAAATAGTGCTTGATTGTTCCTTTGATAGATATATTAAGGCCTATCTCCTTACATTTGCTTTGTAAAGTTATAGTGCTTACCACATCGTTATAGTGTCCTTTAATTTATGGGCCAAAATGTCACCTATTTCTGTTGTGTTTAAAATTGGACTGATCGACAATTGATTTCTCTTATTTGAACCCTTTGTATAACTCTAGTAAAAAATTATTGCTCAAATGTTGGTTGATATATGTGTGTATTAGAAAAGAAAACCGGAGGAAACTTTTGCTGTTGATGTTAGAATTTAAGAACGAATAATACCACGCTCACATAGAAATTATACGAAGAACGAAAAAATAAGAACACATGATTTACTCAGGTTCACCAATTTGGCTAGTCCTACTTGTCTAATATATTCATTAGATGCCTTACACGCTCTACAATGATCCATACACCAAACAATATTTTATAGTAACTAGAAAACCCTAACTACTATAACATGGGCTCAAGCCCAATATATTAGTAAAACCCAAGACCAGATTACTAATAAATCTCCAAGCATACAAAATGGTTAAGTGTCACACATTTAGGGATATATGATGAGGACCTAGCATAGGTTGACTCAAACAAGACTAAAGGAACATGGAAAGATCTAATTCAAGTGCCAGTTGGACCAATTATAAAGGATAAAACTAAAAGGTTCAAGTAAGGCCTCAATAGATTGATCCAAGATGTTTGGGTTGAAGCTAACTCAAGGAGACCCAAGAAGGAGGCTAAGGAGAATGAGACACAAGTTTGGATCAGTTTGATATAAGCCCAATTCAGGAATTAGAGAAGATTTTGATTCCTAAAATATTAAGAAGATTATATTGTATTTTGTTTTAGGTAATTTAACATGATTGTAGGGGGAGTTATGATTTATTTTAAGTACAATTCTAGAGACTTTTACTAGAGTAAAATTAGGGCAACACTTTTAAGGTTTTTATAACCATAATTAAGTCTTTGTACTAGTATAAATAGGCCTCAAGGCCAAGGGTTTTGGGCATGAATGATTTAATAATACTTCTTCTTTTTAGATTGCTTGAGAGTATTCTATCTTGATCTTATCGGTGTGTTTGTGGCAATCAATCCGACTTATCAGGCATCAATTCATAATTGTTTGTGGCGTCTTCTACCATACATTAACCGTTGATTGTACCAAGGTTACCGCTTCAATATAAGCGATAGGTTAAGGTGTCATTCATGTTCCACCCATAACCATTGCTAGAACGATCTGGGCGACGAGCACCTCACGCAAACGTGCCGCAGAGTCTTATCATTTGGTATCAGAGTCAAGTTTCTAGCGGGTTACTTATCCTTTTATTGTTCTTGTTGCGTATTATATATATAAAAAAATATCTACATATTATTATTTTGTGGTAACCTAAAATCATAGCGTCAATCATTACTTCAAATCCGTAGCTATTAACCATCCTCACATCCGAATACATCGTCATCAATTTCGAACAAGCAAAGCCATAAAATTTTGCAAGCCTAACTAGCTTTCCCAGAAATTTAAAGGCATACAAGAAGCAAGGCAGTTCGAAATCAACAATAAATCAAGGCCAACCAAAGAAATTATTCCAAGAAAAGGTGTTCTAGACCGTGTGCATCAAGGTCGCCTAAATACTTTCAATTTAGATTGTTCTTGATAAGCTCTTGATTGGTTGTAATAGATTATATTGACTAGTAATTAGTTCAAGAAAAGAACATAAAAGAAGAATACTTGAGAAAAAAGGCAAGAAAGGTGAGCTCAAAAGTGGGAAAAAGCCATTGGAGTGTAGACACGTGTGTAAAGTGAATCATCATCGGAGCGATACACGTGAGGGAGTGGTGTGGAGTTTTTTTTACTAGCTCTTGTTTTGCAAAAAAAATGTCTGACATGGAGAATAAGGGTATTTTTGAAAAACCTCCATCAACGTTTAATCTAAAATTTTACAGTGCAGGCCATGATGAAGGAGTTTTCCAGGAAGTTAGACATGACCGTAGTACCCCGAATAATTATGAGGCTTATAAATACGATCGTATATGGTTAGAGGTTAATTTAGTGACCTAAAATTAGGTATCGAGAAGTTTAAAACCTTAAGCCTTATAAGATTCGAATTTTGTAACATATGTGCTTAATAAAGATCGAAATGATATTTCGAAGCATGTGTTTTGTGATTATATAGTGTAAACGATGAATTAGGTCAAATAAAATTTTTTAGTCAAGCTGCTTAGTCGTGCTTACATTGACAAAATAATTTGTTGTGCTTTCCACGATTTAACCAAGAAGCATTCCGACAAATTATTTTTGATAAGTTGTTGTGTCGTGTTTGGGAATGACAAAGTGATTTGTCGTGCTTACGGTGATAAGCTGCATTGTCGAGCTTAGAATATATTTTCATTGAGGAGATTAGAAAATAGGTTCAATTGCAAGCTGCATTGTCGAGCTTGGAAGATATTTTCATTGATGGGCTTAGATTGTAAGCTGCATTGTCGAGCTTGGAAGATATTTTCATTGAGGAGCTTAGATTGCAAGCTGCATTGTCGAGCTTGGAAGATATTTTCATTGAGAAGCTTAGAAGAATATTCTAATAATTTTTTAGGTACTAAAGTGTAATTAACCTAGGTACCAAAGTGTAATAATTCGAGCCCCTAACGTGCAATTAGCGAAACTATGATTTCCTATAAATAGCTAGCTAAGTTCATGCATTCCTTACTATTTTCAAGAGCAGTTCAAGAGCAAAAACACTCTATATTTATATTCTGAGAGATATTGTGAGATAAAAATTACTTTCAAAGTATCGAAGCGCTACGCGATTGGAAGTAAAGCTAGCAACAACAAGAGGTATACTCTCGTAGTTATAATTTTTATTTTTATATAAATATACTTTTACAAGCAGTTGTAATGTCCAAATTATTTTTTATATATAGTACAAAAGTCCTATTTACAAGCAGTTATAATGTCCAATTTATTTCTCTTATAAAGTTGAAAATATACTTTTATAAGAAGTCATTATGCCTGATTTTCTTAAGGTATTTAGGTAGAATATTCATTTTATAAGCAGTTATAATGCTGAAATTATTTCAAATATAATAGCTGAATATTCATTTTATAAGCAGTTATAATGCTGAAATTATCTCAAATATAATAGCCGAATATTCATTTTATAAGCAGTTATAATGCTCAATTTATTTTAAATATAGTTGATGAATATTCATTTTATATGCAGTTATAATGCTAAAATTATTTGATGTATAATAGAAGGAGTCTTATTTATAAGTGGTTATAATACCCGAAATAAAACTTAAAAGATTTAATCGTTAAACGTTTGGTCTACATGAACTTATAATCATGTAGGATTTACGACGAATGTGTAGACCGTTATATTTATCTGTAAAAGATATACGAGGCAAGTCTTCTACCTAAGCTTTCATTTACAAGCTTTCTATTTGATTTATTCACTTTGTGCAACAACGTGTTATAAATATTTGATATGAGAGTTATTGCTATTCGTTTCGACATAGCTTGAAAAATGAACATTTATTCGTGAAGTATTGAATTGTTATAATTATTTAGTCAAATCAATTTGTCTTGGAGCGACCTCTATATGCAAAGTAAACTGAGATGAACATGTTTTTAAAGCACTGTCATGATTAGTCAGTGTAGCGTATGTTATGCATAACATAGGATGTTGTTAGATTGATCCTCTACTTGATATCCACGGTATGGTTCTAAGTCGAAAGACAGACGAACGGTTCTTGGTTTAATTACCACTCAGTCTTACTATGTTAAAACAATTGTAATATCTTTTGTTAAAGCTATGATTTATTAAATCCTTATCGGTGTGAGTTCAATTATATACTATGTGTTTAGACTTGTTGAGCTTTTATATGCTCATTCTTGCAAATAAAACCTTATTTGCAGACAAACCTGAGAGTTCAGGCTCTACAAAGAAAGGAAAGAAAAAATGCGTAGACTAGTTTATATGCTTTCCTGATTGCTTGTCCCTTTTGTTATAGTCTTGATGACTTTTTGTAATATGAACCGACAAAGTATGTAACCAAATATTATATCAATATTATCATGTTTTCTGACACATTCTTGTCATGTCTTTACTTCGATTAAACTTAGAATTGTTAAAACATAAACAATGTTTATAAGACTATGTATCTAAGTGAGGGTATTTGGCACGCTGAAAGTTTTGACTAAGAAATTAAGGTCAGGTCGTCTAAGTGCGCACCAATATCGATTTATCTTTATTGGGAAGCCCCCTTCAGATCTGGGAACTATCTCTAGTATTGGTACTGTGAATCTTGGATTCATATAAAACTTATAAATGATAGAATATATAAATCATAAGGTTTAAAATTTGACCGATACATATATTGTCTTATCCATATATACGAATGAACTACAAGTTGATACTTGTAGAAGGAATGAAATCGAAATCAAGAATAGATCTAGGGAAGAACTTAAGGAAATTTATAATTTTATAGTCTATAATATACTAATTCAACCAATATGATTATGGGATCATTGGTTAAGTTACGAAAGAAGTACGAGATAACGTCGGACCCTTGTTCTGGCGGCCAGTGGCCGAATTTGGGGGTGTCACATTTTGGTATCAGAGCAATAAGTTATAGTTTCGAGGTAACGAGTACCTTGGAGTATAATCTGATGGGTTAAGATTAAAGTTCGTAGATAAGTAAAAGATATGCAGAACTTGAAAGAAATCAAGTGTTATCTGATTAGAGTTATGTGTTTGGGATTATGTTTAAATTATATTATTTTGCATAAAATCTAGTGTAAGGAAATGTTTAGATTGAACATTTTAACCTAATTTAAGTATTAAAAATTTGATGTGAGAAAGGATGAATTCAAGAAATTCATATTAAAGACAAAGTTAGAGAAAATTTTGAGGACGAAATTCTTATAAGGAGAGGAGAATGTAATATCCCGAATATTTATAGAACTTATAAATATGATATTGAATGACTAAAGTTAGCTGTAAAGTTAATTTCGAGCAAAAAATTCTTATAAGTAGGGGTGAATGTAGTACCCTGAATATTTATGAGTCTTATAAATACGATCGCATATGGTTAGAGGTTAATTTAGTGACCTAAAGCTAGGTATCGAGAAATTTAAAACCTTAAGCCCTAATGAGATTCGAATTTTGTAACATATATGCTTAATAAATATCGAAATGATATTTCGAAGCAGGTGTTTTGTGATTATATAGTATAAACGATGAATTAGGTCAAATAAATTTTTTTGGTTAAGTTGCTTAGTCGTGCTTTCCACGATTTCACCAAGAAGCATTCTGACAAATTATTTTTGACAAGTTGTTATGTAGTGCTTGGGAATGACTAAGTGATTTGTCGTGTTTACGGTGACAAACTGCATTGAGGAGCTTAGAAGATATATTTCCATTGAGGAGCTTAGAAGATAGGTTCAATTGCAAGCTGCATTGTCGAGCTTGGAAGATATTTTCATTGATAAGCTTAGATTGCAAGCTGCATTGTCCAGCTTGGAAGATATTTTCATTGAGGAGCTTAGATTGCAAGCTGCATTGTCGAGCTTGGAAGATATTTTCATTGAGGAGCTTAAAAGATAGTTTCAATTGCAAGTTACATTGTCGAGCTTGGAAGATATTTTCATCAAGGAGCTTAGAGGAATATTCTAAGAATTTTTTAGGTACTAAAGTGTAATTAACCTAGGTACCAAAGTATAATTAGCCGAGCCCCTAACGTGCAATTAGCGAAACTATGTTTTCCTATAAATAGCAAGCTAAGTTCATTCATTCCTTACTATTTTCAAGAGCAGTTCAAGAGCAAAAACACTCTATATTTATATTTTGAGGGATATTGTGAGATAAAAATTACTTTCAAAGCATCGAAGCGCTACGCGATTGGAAGTAAAGCTAGCAACTACCAGAGTTATACTCTCGTAGTTATAATTTTTATTTTTCTGTAAATATACTTTTACAAGCAGTTGTAATGTCCAAATTATTTTATGTATATAGTACAAAAGTCCTATTTACAAGCAGTTATAATGTCTAATTTATTTCTCTTATAAAGTTGAAAATATACTTTTATAAGCAGTCACTATGCCCGATTTTCTTCAAGTATTTAGTAAGAATATTCATTTTATAAGCAGTTATAATGCTGAAATTATTTCAAATATAATAGCCGAATATTCATTTTATAAGCAGTTATATTGTTGAAATTATCTCAAATATAATAGCCGAATATTCATTTTATAAGCAGTTATAATGCTCAATTTATTTTAAATGTAGTTGATGAATAATCATTTTATATGCAGTTATAATGCTAAAATTATTTGATGTATAGTAGAAAGAGTCTTATTTATAAGTGGTTATAATACCCAAAATAAAACTTAAAAGATTTAATCGTTAAACGTTTGGTCTACATGAACTTATCGTGTAGACCGTTATATTTATCTGTAAAAGATATACGAGGTAAGTCTTCTACCTAAGCTTTCATTTACAAGCTTTCTATTTGATTTATGCACTTTGTGCAACAACGTGTTATAAACCTTTGATATGAGAGTTATTGCTATTCGTTTCGGCATAACTTGCAAAATGAACGTTTATTCGTGAAGTATTGAATTGTTATAATTCTTTAGTCAAACCTCTATATGCAAAGTAAACTGAGATGAACATGTTTTTAAAACACTGTCATGATTAGTCAGTTTAGTGTATGTTATGCATAACATAGGATGTTGTTAGATTGATCCTCTACTTGATATCTACGGTATGGTTCTAAGTCGAAAGACGGACGAACGGTTCTTGGTTTAATTACCACTCAGTCTTACTATGTTAAAACAATTGTAATATCTTTTGTTAAAGCTATGATTCATTAAATCCTTATTGGAGTGGGTTCAATTATATACTATGCGTTTAGACTTGTTGAGCTTTTGTATGCTCATTCTTGCGAATAAAACCTTATTTACAGACAAACCTGAGATGTAATATATAATTGTTTTAATAAAATGAGAAGGTAATGTGTTACATAGAGATGTAATATGTTAATATAGTGTGATTGTGAATTTCGTAAATTAAAATATTTTATCGAATAAATATTTGATGGGAACTATTGTAGAATAATTTATATAAGTGTGTTAATATTAAATCGATGATACATAATTTTAGGGTGTGTGTCTTTGATTACGCGGTTAATATTCTAATTTAATTGAATAATTAAATTAGGGGATTAATGGTTTATTAAAATAATTTATCGAGTAAAAGTTATAATTTTATTAGTAAAGTTTAACTGGACTTATTAAGAAAGTAAGTCTAATTAAATTAAAGTGTGACAAATATGTATTATATTATAAGAAGGTTATTAAAATAAATTAAAAGGATGTTAAAAGGGTGTTAGCCAAACATGGCCTTGTGACCCTTGGAGGTTATAACAGCTGAAAAACTGATATACACGTAAAGTGTATTTTTCAGTTTATGAGAGGAATGGAGAGAATTCTCTGTAAATTGAAGAAGAAAAAGAAGAACCCTAGAGAATCAAAGAAGGAGAATAATCAAGCTCCTAGTTGTGTATCTAAACTTAGAAGAAATCAAAGGTAAATTCTAAAATTTCTAGTTCTTATTTTTTTTTCTTCTAAAACTAGTTCTCTGCAATTGGTCTTGATGATGAATTAGTAGAGGAATCTATTATACATGTTGTTGGGTTGTGATAATCTGATTATATGTTATCTATTAAACGGTTTTGATTAGATTAAACCCATGACACTATATTTAATTAGAGTTTAGAAATTTACAGAGAAGAAAAATATGGATATGGCTTAAATGTATGAAAAGTTATGGTTGAATTGCATGTTGATCTGTACATTGAAGATGGATTATTGTTATGCGTTTAAAAACGAAAACAACGGAAGTTGAACGGACCAATTTGGTTGAGAAACGAATTCGTAGCGATTAATTACGCTAAAAGTTGTGAAATATGAAAAATTAGTATGAATTGTGATTTTTAAGCCTTTAAATTGGTTGTTTAAGTTGTTTAAAATGTTAGAATCGTGCTAAAAGGTTTGGGTAATGATCATATATGAGTTATAGTGATTGGGTAATTTTAATTTGTTGTTAAAATGAAGAAATTTCGTGTTTTTGGGTTAGAAATCCTGTAGTTCGCAAACTGCAGAATCTGAAATCCAGGAGTCTCGCCCCGGCGAGCTCATTAGGCTAATTTTCTCGCACCGGCGAAGTCTCGCCCCGGCGAGATCACTGAACTAAATTTCCTCGCCCCGACGAGAGTTTTGTATAGTAAATCCTCGCCCCGGCGAAGTCTCGCCCCAACGAGAGTTTTGTGTTGTAATTTTCTCGCCCCGGGGGGAATTGCAGAAAATGGAAAATTTTCTTGTTTTTAATTCTTTTCTTTTTGGTCATGATATGTTATCCTATACAAGATTTACTTATAAACATTCTAATGTAAAGCAAAGTTTAAGACTTAACTAAAGGTTAAGTGTCGATTAAAGTGGAACGTAATAAAATTAAGGATTATGAAATATTAAGTAGAATTAATACTAAGTGTTGCTACGTGGCTAATAAATGATGTACATGATTATATATATTGTGTAGGATACATGAAGTGCAGATAAATATAAGCTGGTAATCTACAAACCAGACAAGTCTTTCAGTTCCTATTTGTTATACTAACTAAATGATTGATTGTTTTAAATCTATGATGCATTAGCATAATGAATTCTATATGTTGTGTGTACGAAACGACAAAGTCAATTTATGATTATGTACGTTGAGTTAGAATGTCGATTGAGTTATGGAACTCAATTATTACTTGGTAACTAATGTACAACATGTATGATATGTTAGAATTATAATGTTTATGATTGTATAAATTGAGCATGTTTTTATATGCTACGTGATGCATGAACACTGTTAGATTTTGCTAAACTGTCGAGCTCATTCTTGCAAATAACCACTTTTGCAGGTTTAAGATACAAGGTAACGTTATGTGCTATCCAATGACGTGGATCAAAGTGATGCATTAAGATTAAATGTTTTGGTTGAAATTTATTACCTGAATCATGTTAATATTTGATAAATGTATTTACATTAAGTTGTAAAGTTTGTTTTGAGGTGTAAACTATTATAATAAGTTTGACAAGGTGAATCATGATATTAAAATGATTCTAAGATATTTAGATGTAAAGGTTGAGAATTTTGGGATCGAGAATGATTTGTAATAGAAAAGTTTGAATTATTCCGCATTTTTATTAAGTTTAACATTGAATAATATTGTAAAGTCAGAATGAGGATGTATTGATAACGACCGATGTTGAGAGTTGAATTGTATGAATTTTGGGTCGTTACAGTTCTGACTAAGAAATAAAGGTTAGGTCATCGAATTACGCACCAATATCGATTTATCTTTATTGGGAAGCCCCCTTTAGATCTGGGAACTATCTCTAGTGCTGGTACTGTGAATCTTGGATCCATATAAAGCTTATAAATGATAGAATATCTAAATCATAAGGTTAAAAATATGAGCGATACATAAATGGTCTTATCAATATATACGATGAACTACAAGTTGATACTTGTAGAAGGAATGAAATCGAGATGAAGAATAGATCCAGGGAGGAAGTTAAGGAAATTTATAATTTTATAGTCTATAATAGACTAATTCAACCAATATGATTATGGGATCATTGGTTAAGTTACGAAAGAAGTACGAGATAACGCCGGGCCCTTGTTCGGGCGGCCAACGCTCGAATTCGGGGGCGTCACAATGACAATAGAATAGATGCATGAACGTATTGTTTAGATGGGCGTTACACGAGAAAAACAGTCTCAAAACACTCTTGGTGTGTGTAAAAGGGGAAAAGTGCAGCCTAGGGGAGCTAGGATGGACGACGAGGAGTATTATAGAGGAAGGGTCATTGAGGAGGAGGACCATGATCTAGACATGGGTCGCGGGAAATATGAAGGATAGGGTAGGGTTAATGAGGAGGAGGAACGTGAATAAAGAAAATTTAGAGGAAGGGATAGGCTTGATGAGGAGGAAGAGCGTGAATAAAGGAGATTTGGTGGAAGGGGTAAGGCTGATGAGGAGGAACGTGACCCAAGGAGTTATGGAGGAAGTATTAAAGGAGATAGGAATAGGGAAGATAATAGCTTGGGCAACATTAAGATGAAGATTCCAACTTTGAAGGGGAAGAATGATCCTGAGGTGTACTTGGAGTGGGAGAAAAAGGTAGATTGGGTGTTTAACTGTCACAATTACTCCGAGCACAAGAAGGTCAAACTGGCGGCCATCAAATTCTCTGACTATGCAGTATAATGGTGGGACTAGTTGGGTATCAATAGGAAAAGGTATGGTGAGAGGCCGATTAAGACATAAGCAGAGATGAAAGCCGTTATGAAGAAGCGATTTGTGTCATCACACTACCACCGAGAGATATTCAAAAGATTATAGACTCTAAAGCAGGGAACTCAAAGTGTGGAGGATTACTACAAGGAGATGGAGATCCTGATGACCAGAGCCAATGTAGAAGAGGATCGGGAGGCCACCATGAAAAGATTCTCAACTAGATTAAATTGGGAGATTGCAGACTTAGTAGAGAGAAAATATTACATGGAATTGGAGGACATAGTCCACATGGCCATCATAATTAAGAAGCAACTCAAGAGGAGAGGAAGCTGTTGTCTGATTTCATAATCAACAATTACGTACAAGTATACATGATCAACAAGTAATAGAGTGGTAAATAGAGTATCGTTCCCACAGAGAATTATTATGTTTATTACCTTCAACTACCAATCTAAGTTACTCTATTCTATTAAACAATCATAATTTGAATTTTGATTAAAACTACTTAAATTGAAACTTAAATCAATAACTAACACAGAAGTTGAAATTCAGAATTAAAGGCTTAAGGCTATAATATCCGCAATCATGCAAGATAACTAAGTTTTCCAGTTTATCCAATTATTAAATTCAATAGAGTTGTTAACAGGAATTCAACTTTATTTGCAAGCCCTCTTCCAAGTGATCAAACAAATTTGTTTAACCTAATCAATTCTGCTATATTCCTATGTAAAACTTAAAAGGTTAAATTCATTAAAAACCAATTGCCAATAGTTACATGTAGTAAAGAGATATCCCTATTCACTTCACAACCCTAATTATTCATCACATTCAAATAATTAAGAATACATGCTAACTTATTCAGATCAACCCCTAGATTTCATCTTCCGAATTAATCTAAAGTATCACAGTAATTGTTGGCTAAACAATTAATCAATAAGCACAGAATAAGCTAGACAACTCAACATAAAACAATAATCGAATTAAATAAGATACTTAAGTCATACGCAAAAAAGGTTCAATTGCAGCTGTAATTTGAGTTTAGTTCATACTGATAATAAAAATTAGAATTCTAAAATAAGTCATCATAATTAATTACAAATTAGAGAATAAAAGATTAAAAGAAAACTTAATGAAATCTCTAATCTTCAATCCGCCAATCTGAATTCTTTCACGATGCTTGTCCCGATCTCCACTTTCCTTGCTCAGCTCTGAAAGTTCAATCTCTGCGTTCGTATTGTCAATGCGTTATATCCTTTTTTATATGCCTTCATATGTCTCTTATATCTCCTCATTAGATTAGTCAAAAGAATCCTTGTTAGCATCTAACTCCTAGAATAACTGATCCTGTCAAAAATTAACTTCTTTTCTTCTAGCCGCTTCCTCGCCCCGACGAAGAATTCCTTCACACAAGCTGGCCCCGGCGAAGTCTCCCCCCGGCGAGAAATTAAGCTTGTGGAAGCTCGCCCCGTCGAGAATGCTCTGCACCACATCCTTTATTCTTTAACCAATCTGCAGTCAGCCTCAACCTACATAAGCAACACAAAAACAAATAAAAAGATACTAGAAACACTTAAATATTGTAAAGAATTAAGCCAAAGATGTATCTAACTCATAGGTTAAAACCCACTCATCAAATACCCACACACTCAAAACTTTGCTTGTCCTCAACCAAAAAAAAAAGAAATGAATGCCGAACTAAACTAACTACCTACATGAATACACATGTATGACTGTTCATACTTAAGCAATTGATCAACATACATCATAAAAATCCAACCTCAGAAATCAGTATCTAACAATTTCAACAGAACTTCAACCTCTTGCACCATCAACAATCCAACAATCTTTAGTTATAATTTACTCTCAACCCTTCCATGTGTGTGTATGCAAATATCAAATCAATCTAAACCTGAATTCAACCCTTAGTATCACAGTGCTCAGAGAAAGATAAGTGTACATGTTTATTTCTTTCAAGTTTTACTTTTACCCACTTGTTTTCACTTTTCTTATTTATTTTTTTTAACGAGTGCGTTTTACGCTCCATCTCGTAAATTTTTTCTCTTGACTTGTGTAATGTTTATCTTTATTAGGCTTTTCAATGCCACTCGTGTAACGAACTTTTGACCAACGACTCCTAAACCAGGCGATTTTAGGGCGCTGAGTGTAAAGACACATCCTAAAGGCTTACTTGTTCAAATGACACCGGCCACAAAGACAAACTAGTCAAGATCTACTATTATCTGTCTATACCATTCCTTTTTTTTCTTTTCTTGCAATTTAGACAGACATCGAAGTAGTGTTTATTCTCTTTTTTTATATATAAGATCGAATAAGTGATAAAAGTCAATATATCCTTAACAAGCACTTGATACAAAAAATTGAACCAAATTCTAACCAATTCAACACATAATCTTGAGTAATTAAAAACCAAGGGTCCCAAGTAAATACAACTAAAAACAGTCAAACTCCTGACTTAGCATTCATTATCCATCCTGTTAAACTAATCAAGATCTGATCAAATTTTCCTCATCGGCCTTCCCTACATGATTTATATTAATTCATTGGTTAAATATCCCTACTAAATGCAATTCTATATGATCATACTCTACCATATTTTTGGGTTTTTTTTAAACTGAATGCAACAAAACGAATAAATGCAAATGCAAATTAAACTAATGCACTATAATGCAATACAACTACATGCAACAAAACTAAACACACCACCAAAACAGAATAAAACGAATAAATCCCCCCAAACTCAAATGAAACAATGTCCTCATTGTGCTAAAAATAAAGAACAGAGGACTTCCCTGACAGGTCAAGCAGTAGGCCCAAACTCGTCATCATCATCTGGGGTTGGTGGTGGAAAATTGGCAATGGCTGCGCCTTTGGAAAATGAACATAATCCATCAACGGTTGCATATTAGAGTACATATTTGATATCGCTTGCGTACAACTCAGCTGATAAGCAAACATATGTTCCTGTCGATCCGCCAACCGTTGATTCTGCCTCAATATGGTCTTGTGCTGAGAATCGATAAGGCGCTGCAACTCTCGAAATTGAAGACTGAACTTAGCTTTGCCTGTAGAAGTGGATGTCGAAGGACCTGCTTCCTCTTCATCGAGCTCCTGCTCCTCACCTTCAGAAGGCAGATGAATGATATATCCCAAGCCACGGGGGTGTGACTCACCACCTTCCCACTCTTTATATCTTGCAATTAGTCGGTGGTATAAAAGTAGCAACGATTGCTGGACAACTTCATCAATACCCCAGCGAACCCCCGCTTGAAGGCATAATCCACAAATCAGAGAAGGGTGTGGCAAACCACCCTACCTATGTAAGCTCCGTAAACTTCGGTGAATCGACACCTCAATCACCTCCCCCACATTAATCTTATTCCCGTCACAATGGTATATAACAACAAAGCTTTCTCCTTGGGGACATCACTCACATGCTGTGATGGCATCAGTTTGGCGGACAGAAAGACATACTAGACCTTACCATAACGACTTAGATCCTTGCTAAGGAAAAAAATTACTGCACGTGTGTAAGATCCCGACTTTATGAAGTAAAAGTTTATTATTTTCTTTATGATTATTCTTCTAAATAGTAAAGTACTTAATTGTTATAAATGATAGTTAAGGGTGTTATATGCAAATTATCTGATAAACAGTACATGTCGGGGAATATTCTTTTTGTCGGGGAATATTCTTTTTGTCGGAGAATATTATATTCGGTATCGTACGACGGCGCCAAAATGGCAATATTGTCAACGATAGTGGGCCCCATTGTCGGATACTGAAAATGACAGTATTTGTCAATAGTATTATCACCTGCAACTGTTGAAATACCCGGTAATAAAAAGAACAGTAAAACGCGTTATTTCACAGTAGTACGCGGTATTTCACAAGCACACGGTGTTGCACAATATTTTATTTTATTGATTCAATAATTGATAAAGCAGCCATTGCACAGTATTTTGATTCAATAATTGTTACAGTAGCATCTGCATAATACTTTTTATTATTTGTCATGACACTGTAACTTATATTATTTGATATGATATTTTAGCATTATTGACAATGTCTAGAAATTCTGTCAAGGAAAAAGGTTATTTAATTGCGCGCCGTTTATACGGAAGACCCCCTTTTTCCTGGGAATGATCTGGTTGTCGATATTATAAGTCTAAAATAGTGTTGATTAAAAATACGTGAAGCGTTTGTTGTAAGTTAACTTATTTTTCTGTGGGACCCACACTTTATTTCGTGGGACCCATAACTATTTGATCGGTGGGACCCACAAATTATTTTTGTAGAATAATTTCTTCAGATTTTATTTTTCCGTGGGACCCACATGTCATTCAATAGTAATTACCGTCAGTAAATAGTTAATTCAGTTTTTATTTTACCTTAAGGTTAAAAACCCAAGTAAAAGCATATTCTGAAAATATACTATGGCATAAAGTATATTAAAAGAATATGCTAAGGGTATAAGAGTAATAAACCAAGAAAATTTAGGAAAAAGACTATAATGCCCTCACCTTGATTTTCCTATAAATAGGGAGGGTTTGCTTAAGAAATTTTCACACCTTCATTGCTTATACTTTCTCTCTCTCTAAATTTCTTGAGTTCTCTTAGTGTGCTAGGCTATTGTGAGTATTTGTGAGAATACTAGTATTATCCGAAGTTAGTAAACTTCATAGAAAGTAACATCCAGTCACTTGTTAACTAAGGTAGGGAATATCATTTCTTTCATACTCATATATAATATCATTTGCTTTCATGTTTGTAAGTGATATTATACTCATAAAGGTTGTTATTCAACCTGTATTAATTTGTGGGGATAACCTGTCCGTGCGGTATGACGCATGCCTGGTGAATATCCTTTTGTATTCATTCCTTATTATTCTGTGGGAATAACCTGTATGTACGAGTGTCGTACCTGGTGAATACCCTTCTGTATTCATTCCTTATTACTCTGTGGGAATAACCTGTATGTACGAGTGTCGTACATGGTGAATAACCCTTTGTATTCATTACTTATTAACATGTTGTGGAAATAATCTGTCTACGCGAATTATCCGATGACGGGTGAAAATCCATTTGCAGTTTCATATATTCTGTTATACTCGTATAACGTATCATTTCTTTTGTACTCTTTAAGGGATATCTTTTTCTTTCACATTTCTCCATTTATGATAAGAAATCTTTGTTTGTTTCCAAAACCTTATTTTTAAATGGAGAAAATCCCTGAAAATTAGTAGAATATCCTTAATAGTTTGTGCTTCATCTAATATCTTTTCATTCGAATATTTCTATTTCATTTTATACGTTATAGTTGAAGCATGAAATAATTTCTTGAATATCATTCTTGAATTTGACTCCACAATTTGGTCATCATGTTGGCAATTTGGTCAATCTTTAATAGTGATTAAATTATAAAGCTTTTCTTATCCTTAATCTCACTGTATAATTGTCATCATCCTCATCCTCATACTTAAATTGTGGTGATAGTTCTCTTTGGCCCGTAGTGCAAAGATGAACTGGCGTGACATGATTTTGACCAAACTGTGTATTGGTATAATCATGACTTTTGGTGTTACAAACAAAGGCGTATGGTGAAAGTTCTCTTTGGCCCGTAGTGCAAAGATGAATTGGCGTTTGGTATGATCATGACCGGTGATGTTATAAATAAATATCTTTAGCACGTAGTGCAAAGAGAGGCTGTTAAATATAAACGGTTGATTTGGATGTTCATAAACAGGAATTATTGATTAGTGTTACAGGGATAAAATATTGGTGGTGATCCTTTAATTTATAGAAGATGGTAGATATTATAATCTACTTGACTCTTCTAATGGATTGTTTGTTCCGCTGCAATTGTTATTGTTGAATAATTAAAATATCTTTAAATCTCTGATTTAATTCTGTTGAAGACTAAAGATAATTTTTTATTCTTCATTATCTTAGTCATGATATTTCTTACTGGGCTATTTGTGCTCACCCTTTTTCGTTTTGTTCCATTGTTCTCCTCAGGAAAAGAGAGTGTAGCGGGGACTAGCCGGGGAATGGAGTGATGGTCCGAGATAATAGAAGTGTCTCAATACTTTACTATTAGTGTGACAATAAGTGTATTGAGAATTTAAGATGTAATTGTATTGTGTTGTCGTATTTTGCACAACACTTATTAGTTGTAAATGGAAAAATTCATATTTGTACTTGTATTTTGTGGAATGTTATTGGCGACTCAAAATGGGTTGTATGGACCTATTTTGGGGGCGTCACAACGTGGTCCTCTGGATATCCAAGTCGTCCCCGATTTACACAAATCAGTCACAACCTTCTCCAAATTCGGTCCCTCCGCAATAAATTATGTGTATCTACAGCGTTCATCAGGCCTCAAATTATAATATTCATTTGATTGTTTGGGCACTGAACGAAACTTTCTTACCCCTGATTATAACCTCGCATGGAGCTGCGTCCTCCGCATTGGCATAGAATTCCTTGATGATGGCTATACACGCAGGTTCTGGATGGGCTGTGAATGTCTCCCATCCCCTCTCGATAATCTGTAACATCATCTCACCATCTACCACTTCGTCAGGTTGGAGACCGCGCTCGGGAGTTAGAGCTTTACCCGATATATACGAATCATATCTATCAGCGGCCTCATCACCGACGAATTTCCTTCTATCAAATTGTCTTGATGGTGTTGAAGATGAACCCTTACCCCGATGCCTTTTTGGAGCCATGTGTGTTGCTAATAATGTACTGATATTTTTCTCCCCCAAACTCAAGGTATAGTCACTTTCAATGAACAATGCAGGTTACTTTGTGTTAATTAAACGGTTGAACCAATTGAGAAAAACCCTAGCACGTGTGCATACATAGAGAGAAACTCATGTATCTTTATAGTAAAAAATGGAGCAATCCTATTTGGAATGAGATTTAGAGTGTGATCCGTATCAGGGTTTGGTTTTGAAGAGAGGATGTATGTATTTAGTAATTGAATCCAAGTGGGGTAGGAGCAACAAAGAAATTGGAAGAAGAATATGTGTGGGGAAGTTTAGTTGGTATGGGAGAGGGAAAAAGTATAAGTCGGTGAAGTTGAATAGGAATAGGAAGGAAGGAATTTGATTTGGGATCGAATTTTAAAACCTGGATTCCGTGATTCTCACCGGGGCAAGAGATTTTTGCCTGGAAATCTCATCGGGGCGAGAAATTATAGAGGGGTCTTAGCTGGGGCGAGAAATTACAGAGGGGTTCTCGCCGGGTCGAGAAGTCTTAGTTCATTTTTCTCGCCGGGGCGAGAACTCTGATGCCATCCCAAAAACATTGTTCCTTCGACTAATGCACTCCCCAAAGGTTTATCCCTGATCAACACAAAATAGCATGGATTAATATAACTTCGCGAGATTGAATAAATACCAACAATATAAGAACAAAGGAACTATTAATTTATACTAATTATACTAACTGAAAGCACATATTATTGACTACGCTAAATCTACGAAAATAATAGAATACCATGATTGGGTTGCCTCCCATCAAGTGCTTGGTTTATAGTCGTCAACCCGACTTCCTCTTCGGTCTCATGAATCAGCCTGATCGAGCGATGTGTGATAAATCGATGATGCTTGTCGATCCACATCGCCTCCCCAATAGTGTTTAAGTCGTTGACAATTGACCTTGAATGTGCGCTTTTTGTTTGGTTCTTCGACTTTTATTGCCCCATGGGGCGCTACAGCAGTGACCACAAAAGGACCTGACCATCTAGAGTTCAGCTTCCCAGGAAATAACCTCAATCTGGAATTGAACAACAATACCCTATGTCCCGGTTCAAATTTTCGCTCAATCGTCTGCTTGTCATGCCACCTCTTGACCTTTTCTTTATATAGGTTGGCATTTTCATACGCCTGGTGTCGCCTCCATCTCGTTCAGTTGAAGCAGCCTTTTCTCGCCAGATGCTTGTAAATCAAAGTTCAATTTTTGAATGGCCCAATATGCATTATGTTCAAGCTCGACCGGTAAGTGGCATGCTTTTTCGTAAACCATACGGTCTAGTGACATTTCGATAGGATTCTTGTAGGCCATTCTATACGCCCATAAAGCATCGTCTAACTTTATTGCCCAATCCTTACGAGATGGATTCACCACTTTCTCCAGAATCTGCTTAACTTCACGATTTGATACCTCTACTTGACCATTTGTTTGGGGATGATAAGTCGTGGCAATCCTGTGTCTGACTCCATATTTAGCTAGCAATTTGGTGAACTGTTTGTAGCAAAAATGGGTGCCATCATCGCTGATTATGGCCCTCGGTGTACCGAATTGAGTAAAAATATTTTTCCTCAAAAACCGCAGAACCACCTTGGCGTCATTTGTGGGTAACGCAGCTGCTTCAACCCATTTCGATACATAGTCCACTGCCAAAAGGATGTACTGATTATTGAAGGATGATGGAAATGGCCCCATAAAATTAATGCCCCATATGTCAAAAAGCACAACTTCAAGGATAGTGTTGAGAGGCATTTCATGTCGTTTTGATATATTTCTGACCTGTTGACATCTGTCGCACTTCAGAACAAATAGGTGGGCATCCTTGAACAATGAAGGCCAAAAGAAACCTGATTGGAGCACTTTCGCCGCTGTTCTATCTCCCTCATAGTGTCCCCCATACTCTGAAGAATGGCACCGATTCAAGATATTTTTCGTCTTTTCATGTGGCATGCAATGTCGTATCATTTGATCCGCACAAATCTTGAAGAGAAACAGTTCATCCCAGAGGTACTGTTTGACATCATGGAGAAATTTCTTTCTTTGCTGAGAATTTAAATCCGGCGGGAGTACATTATTGACTAGGTAGTTCACGTAATCAGCATACCAAGGCACTTCGATGTTGATACGAAATAGTTCATCCGAAAATAACTCATTGATCACTACATCATCCTTCTTCTTAATTTCTGCATTCTTTAACCTCGAAAGATGATCAGCCACCTGATTCTCCGTACCTTTTCTATCTCGAATTTCCAAGTCAAATTCTTGCAAAAGAAGTACCCATCGAATCAACCTTGGTTTGGCATCCTTCTTTGCAATCAAGTATTTGATGGCTGAATGATCAGTGTAGACTATCACCTTGGTTTCAATCAGATCTACTCGAAATTTATCAAAAGCAAATACTACTGCAAGTAATTCCTTTTCTGTAGTGGTGTAATTCAATTGTGCATCAGTAAGTGTCTTACTTGAGTAGTAAATGGTATGGAAGATTTTATCCTTACGCTGCCCCAATACTGCTCCCACTGCATAATCACTCGCATCACACATCAACTCAAATGGCAACGTCCAATCAGGAGCTACTATGATTGGTGCTGTGACTAACTTCTTTTTCAGTATTTCAAAGGCCTCGATGCATGATTGATCCATGTTAAAAGGGACATCTTTCTCAAGGAGTGCACATAATGGTTTTGAAATTTTGGAAAAATCCTTGATAAATCGTCTGTAGAACCCTGCATGTCCGAGAAAACTCCTCACGCCCTTTACAGATGTCAGTGGCGGTAGCTTTTCAGTTGCTTCAATCTTTGCTTTATCTACCTCCAAACTGGCAGCTGACACTTTATGACCTAATATAATTCCTTCTTGCACCATAAAGTGGCACTTTTCCCAGTTAAGCACCAGATTTGTTTCCACACAACGCTTCAACACTAAGATGAGATTGTTAAGACACAAATCAAAACTATCACCGAATACAGAAAAATTATCCATAAATACCTCCAAATTCTGCTCAACTATATCCGAGAAGATAACCACCATGCATCGTTGAAATGTAGTCGGTGCATTGCATAACCCGAAAGACATTCTCCGGAATGCAAACGTTCCATAAGGGCATGTAAAAGTCGTTTTCTCTTGGTCCTCTGGGGTTATTACTATCTGGTTATATCCTGAATATCCATCCAAAAGGCAGTAGAATTTATGACCCGATAACCTATCCAACATCTGATCAATAAATGGCAATGGGAAGTGATCCTTGCACGTCGCCTTATTCATTTTGTGGTAGTCCATACACACTCGCCAACCTGTAACTGTTCTAGTAGGAATGAGATCATTATTTTCGTTTTCTACCACTGTCATTCCCCCTTTCTTTGGCACACACTATATAGGACTTACCTAAGAACTGTCTGAAATCGGATAGATAATACTGGCATCTAACCACTTGATGATTTCCTTCTTTACTACTTCCTTCATGACCGAATTCAATCTTCTTTGTTGCTCAATAACCGGTTTTTCTCCCTCTTCAAGTAAAATTTTATGCATGCAAAATGACGGACTAATTCTGTTAATGTTTGCTATTGTCCACCCAATTGCTGTTTTATACTCACATAACACCCGTAACAGCTTTTCTTCTTGATATTCATTCAAATGAGCAGAAACTATTACTGGTAGCGTGTCTGACTTTCCTACATAAGCATACCTCAAATGAGAGGGAAGAGGTTTGAGTTCGAGCACAGGTGGTTCCTCTACTAACAATTTGGATCTCTTTTCTCCTTCTTTTGGCCGGTCAAGTATATCAAACTGCTACTGAATTTCTGATAGATGAGTAATGCATCTAATACCTTAACATAATCCCACTCATCAGATTCATCAAAAGCGTCTATTCTAACCAAGGTAGCTTCTAGTAGATCCTCTATATAACTTATTTTGGTCCTTTCCGTCACTATTTCGTCCATTAGGTCTATCCGTTAGCATTCTTCGCCTTCCTTAGGGAATTTCATTGATTTGAATACATTGAAGGTGACTTCCTGATCTTGCACTCTCATTGTCAACTCACCTTTCTGAACATCTATCAAAGTTCTCCATGTCGCTAAGAATGGACAACCTAATATAATGGGGATTTCCTTATCTTCTTCGTAATCCAATATGATAAAGTCAACTGGGAAGATGATGAAAGTAGTATGTACACAAGCCAATCATATTTGATATGATGTAGCATATACTTTGTAATCTTATTCGGTTATTAAAGGCATTTTACATTATCTATATGGTGCTGTTATATTAAATGTGATAAATGATGAGTGTATTTTATACACACAATTTGGGTACTTTTGGCCTTGATAATTTGCAAGTCTTTAGGTATTTTATGTGGTTTTTATGTATTTTTATCTTATTTCTACATAAATTAGTTTTTAGTTAATTTTACATGTTTTATGTTGCTTTGATGCATTTTTATTATGTTTGTAGGAATTGAAATAAAGACCGCTCGGATCGCCGTTTGTATTGACTAAATGTCCGTGCCCCGGACGTCTGTGCCCGAATGGTAGTATGATGGAAATTTACGCTTGGCGACGCTCGGTACTTATTTTGACAACATTTGGTGATTGGGCGTGCACGGCGTCGGAAAGCGTGCACGGCGTGCGGCGTCGGCCAAGCCACGTGGGCAAGCCCATGCCTAGATTTCCGTGCCCGGATGATAACACGGTGAAAATTTATGTTTGGCGATGCTCGGGGCTTAATTTGATGACATTCGGAAGTTGGGCGTGCACGGCGTTGGGATGCGTGCACGGCGTGCGGCGTTGACCAAGTCGCGGGCACGGCGTGCGGCAGGCGGGGCGCCAGCGTGCGGCCCAGGCGCTGGGCGCGGGCGCATGGGCGCGGCGTGCGGGCGCGCGCGCTGGGCGTGTGGGCGCTGGGCGCTCGGCAGCCTCGGCAGCCTCGGTGTTGGGCGCGCGCGCGCGCGCGCGCGCGGGGCTCGGCGGACTCGGCAGCTCGGCAGTTGGGCGTGTGGCCAGCGTGCGGCCCAGGCGCTGGGCGCGGGCGCGCGCGCTGGCGTGCTGGCGCGCGGCGCTGGCGTGCGGAGCGGCAGGCGTGGGCGTGCGGCCAGCATGCGGCCCAGGCGCTGGGCGCGGGCGCGCGCGCTGGCGTGCGGGCGCGGGCGTGCGGAGCGGCAGGCGTGGGCGTGCGGCCAGCGTGCGGCCCAGGCGCTGGGCGCGGGCGCGCGCTGGCGTGCGGGCGCGGGCGTGCGGGGCGGCAGTCGGGCGTGCGGCGCAGGCGCTGGGCGCGGGCGCGCGCGCTGGCGTGCGGGCGCGCAACGCCGTGCTGAGTGCGATCTGACACAACCATAGTGCGATCTGAGCTCCATTTTGTCCGATTTTGGCTAGGGTTTCTTGATGGAGGCTATATATAATCTCTTCTAAGCTTCATATCAGATATCTAGGGTTTTGGAGGCTAGACTAAAACATCAAAATAGAGAGAAAAAGTGCTGCAATACAAGGAAAACTCAGCAAAAGCTAAAGAACTAAGAAGGAAAGCCTTGTCAAAGAGACAGCTAGAAAGGGGGAGGCTACAATATACATCAACCAACAGAGCTCAAGGCTGCAAATCAAGCTAAATCAAGCCAAAAGCCAAGGAACTCAGTCAAGAAGAATTGCAAGGCCAAGGTGGAGAGTTGGAAACCATCAGCAACCAAAGGAACACCAACTCAATAGCTCCAAAAGTGGTTTCATTTCTAGATTTCTATCTTCTTTGTAATTCGAATTTGACAATGTATCAATTGAAAATGATGTTTATTGTAGCTAACATGAACTAACCTTCTATTCTAAGATTGCAATGGAACCCAACACTTAATTTGAATTGAATTCTCTCTCTATTGATTTTAGTTATGCATGTGTGAATTGATTGTCATAACCTTTGCTTCTAGATTAATTGCTTGGCCCGTAATTACCGTGGGAACCTATATGAACTTGACGAACGGATTATAGGTTAAGACCTAGTTATGATAACATGTGAAAGTATAGATTGTTGTGGGTCATTAATTGGATTAAGTGACGTGTGTCTTATTAATTATCTGCAATAATAGGTATCTTGATAGTAGTTGGGATAGATATATACCTAATTACCGCATGCAACCTATTGAGAATCTAGTCTTAATGACTTCCGACGTGAAAGTTGGTAATTGAAGGGAGGATTACTTAGATTTGGTGACACGTGTCTAGTAATCATTCCTGAAATTAGTCTCTTGATAGTGTATAGGATAGACATATACCTATACACCGCTTAGGAAGATTCGTGATTGACCATCGACAGAGGCTCTTATGTAGTTTTGACTTCTCGGTTGTCAATTCGTATGCTATAACTAAATGAAAAGAGAGAGTTAGGAGATTCAAATGACGTGTTGGGGGAAATTGTAATCTTAGATCCTTTTATCTTGATATTTTACCGCACTTTACTCATTATTTGACTTGTGAACTCAACCAATCAACAAATTATCAAATCTTCATTGTTTAAATTAGATCAATTTGATAGACGATTGGCACTTGGTTATTATTTGTCACAATTCCCTGTGGGTTCGACTCATATCTTATCATATATTACTTGTTGACCGTGTATACTTGCACGTGTGTGTTTATCGATAGCTAAATCGACCAACAATAAACCCATAGTTTTGAGCATTGCTTTTAGAATCATGATGGGGATCATGCTAATGAGATCTAAATTCTAGATAGCTCACAAACTAAAATCGTTCCTAATCGATGGATTACTAAAAAGGGGATTAGTGAATCCAGATAGATTAGTACATACGTTGCTTGCTCTTATGAAGAGGATGATTGATCTCATAATCATTTGTGTGGAGACACTAAAGCAAGTATGTAGGTGCTTATTAGAGAATAAGTTCACTGAACGTGGCTTGCTAAAAAATAGCTAATGGAGTTTTACTCGCCTGTCAATAGGAATTCCTCTAGTGATAGTAGTACAAGTGATCTTTGGACTTGAGATCATCATAGTATCTTGTGTGTGATGGGTTATACTTTGACATGCCCCTTAAGACCCTTAGGGTATATCAAAGGGTATAATTGGGTATAATAAGTTATACATGGAGATAGGTGAATGATCAACAAATAATCTACCACTTCTAGTAAAAGGAGAGAATGTCCTATGTGATTCGATAAATGACGACTCAGAAGTCTTTGGCTAAAGTAGAATGAAATTAGAAAGGAGTTTCTAATTTGCATTAAGCAGAGTTGTGCATTTGAGAATCGAAATACATATAATTAAATAAAATAGGACTTTACAGTAATTCCATGTCTTATATTTAATTGGGACATTGTATGGTAGAAGGATTGAATTGTACGGTAACTATTCACTGAAAGGTTCTTTTGTGATTAACGTTGAAATCTATATTATCTTGAAAGTCGTTGATAGCTAAGAGGGCTTACCCTTATTGTAGAATAAATATTATTTATTTAAATAAATTAAATAGTTTAATTTATTTATTTAAATAAGATTAGAATTGTTCTAATTGATTTATTCACAACCGGTTTAATATGGAGAACCTAAAGGGTCACACTGCAAAAGGAAAATATTTGTTTAAGAAGTAAATGACATAATTGTAATAATAAGTTAAGTGTATTTAATTTAATCTATAGAGATAGAATAAATTAAATAGATTAATATTTATTATGTAATATTTTAGAAATATTAAATATAAATTAATAAGAAGAGTCTTATTATTATTATTATTATTATTACAATTACTATTATTTAGTTCCTAATAGGGATTGAGAATTAATTAATAGAAGTACTCTCTCATAAATTCTTAATTGGATTAGGAGTTTAATTAATTAAAGGAGTTTAATTAGAATAAAAACCCTAATCCTAAATAGTTTAAGAGGGTTCCCTATATCTATAAATAAGAGGAGTCTTATTATAATTTGGGGTTAGACAGTTACACACTCTTCCATAAGAATTGGAGAGAGAGAGAGTACTTGCAATTTCTATAGAGATAGAAACTAGAGTTTTGCCAACACCCATCTTCTTGAACAACTATTATTCCTTGGTGGATCACCACTAGAGGCCAAACACTTGGGTGGCTAATGTTGATCAAAGGAAGGAATTTAATCGGTGGAATTCGAGAAGAATGCGAAGGATTTGGAGGTGAACTCGTACCTGTGGAAGCATGGTTCTACAAGGGTATGATTATCATACTTTATCTATTTCGTTTAATTAATAATTGAGCACATGGATGATCATGGTGATGGTTTGTATGAAAATTTTTAAAAATCCGTTGTATTACACTTCCGCACTATTTATGTAATTTGATTGCATGTTCGCGCTATATACAAACCTAACAGATGAATTTATCGACCTTAACCAAAATATCTTCCGCAATACCCCTCGGGTATGTCAGTGACCTATCTACCTATTGCAAGCAAATATTTGTCGGTTTTGGTGTCTATAGCCCTAGCTGAGTGTAAACTGATAAAGGCATTAAATTTATACTTGCTCCTAAGTCGCACAATGTCCTTCCAGAGAACTCGTTACCAATTACACATGGAATGTTGATGCTTCCTAGATCCTTAAGCTTAAGTGGCAATTTATTCTGTAAGATAACACTGCATTCTTCGGTCAATGCCACTGTCTCAAATTCTCCCAATCTTCTTTTCTTTGACAATACCTCCTTTTATGAACTTTGCATAACTGGGCATCTGTTTTAGGGCTTCCGCAAATGGTATGTTGATGTGTAGCTTTTTGAAAACATCTAAAAATCTAGAGAATTGCGTATCTAATTTTGCTTTCTGAAATCTCTAAGGAAACGGAACGGAGAGTACTACACTGTCCTACTTGATGTCTTTTGGCTTTGCCTCCAACCCTATATCCTTCACCTCACTTTTCTCCTTCTTTTCTTCATTCACCACAACGTTTTCTGATTTAGACTCCCTTTCAACCGTATCAAGAAGCTCTTTTCCACTCCTTAAGGTTATAACTTTGTAGTGTTTTTTTCTATCTGTTCTTGGATTGACCTCTGTATCGCTTGGAAGTGCTCCTTGTGGTCAATTGTTAAGCACGTGAGCTAACTGTCCCAGCCGATTCTCCAAATTTCTGATTGACGTTGCTTGGCTTTTTACATTCAAATCTACCCGAGTTAACAGCGTATCCTGATCATTCATTCTCTTCTCAGATGTTGTAATGAATCTTGCCAACGATTCTTCTAAACTCAGTTTTCTCTCTGCCTGTTGTGGAACTTGATTCTGAAAACATGGTGGATTTTGTGGTCTTGGAGCTTGGTTTTGAACCTGAGCATTATTACTCCACGAGAAACCCGGATGATTCCTCCACCCCAGATTATAGGCATTCTGATATGGCTGTTGTGGTCTATTGTAACTTCCTATGAACTGTACTGACTCTGCACTGATGGCGCATTGCTCCGTAGCATGATTTCCTGCACATAATTCACAAATCATCGCCACTTGCTGAGTTGCTTATGGTCCCCATGATTCAATCTTTTTCGTTAATACTGCCATCTATGCTGATAAGACTATTACTGCATCGACTTTAAATTTCCCAGTCGCCTTCGGTGCAGTTACCCTTGCAGTAGGCCACTGGTAATTATTGGTAGCCATGGTTTCTAATAACTCAAATGCCTCATCAAAGTTCTTGGCCATGAGTGCTCCTCCCGCAGCTGCGCCAATGCTCGTCCGAGTATTACTACTTAACCCGTTGTAGAATGTCTAAACTTGTAACCACTTGGGTAGCCCATGGTGCGGGCATCTTCTCAATAAGTCCTTGAACCTCTCCCAAGTCTCATATAGTGACTCTCCTTGTTGCTGCTCATAAGTAGTAATATCGTTCCTTATCTTGGCAGTTTTTGCTGGAAGGAAGAATTTGCTAAGAATTTTTGGGCCAGATCATCCTAGGTTGTAATTGACCCCGGTGGAAGTGAATGCAACCAACTCTTTCCCTTATCCCTCAAGGTGAACGGAAAGAGACGTAGTCTAATTGCATCATCCGTAATATTGTGGTATTTGAATGTATCACAAATCTTAAGAAAGCTCACCAAATGTTCATTCAATCATCATTGGCCAAACCCCCAAACTGTACCGAGTTCTGAATCATCTAAATTGTACCCGGTTTAATCTCAAATGTGTTTATAGTAATGGCTGGCCTTGTGATGCTTGACTTAATCTCATCTATCTTAGGCATAGCGTAGTCCCTTAATGATTTCTGCTCTTCGTTAGCCATTCTCTCTTTTTCAAGCGTCTCTTAGCAAAATTTCCTCAATTGACGTAACTTGTTCTCAAGATTATCCTCACATTGCACAAGCTCAGGCTATTTTGATCGCGTTTGCATAAACGAATCAAAAGTCACCTGAAACGGAAAATAAAAGAAAAAAATAAGTTTGCTTAATTAAAACAGAATAATTAAACTACTATTGAAAATTATAAACATAAATAAGTTCCCCGGCAACGGCGCCAAAAACTTGTTGTCTAATTTCACAATCAACAATTACATACAAGTATATACGATCAAAAAGTTATAGAGTGGTAAATAGAGTATCGTTCCCACAGAGAATTATTATGTTTATTACCTTCAACTACCAATCTAAATTACTTTATTCTATTAAACAATCACAATTTGAATTTTGATTAAAACTACTTAAATTGAAACTTAAATTAATAACTAACACAGAAGTTGAAATTCAGAATTAAAGGCTTAAGACTACAATATCCCCAATCATGCAAGATAACTAAGTTTTCCAGTTTATCTAATTATTAAATTCAATAGAGTTGTTAATAGGAATTCAACTTTATTTACAAGCCCTTTTTCTAAGTGATCAAACAAATTTGTTTAACCTAATCAATTCTGCTATATTCCTGTGTAAAACTTAAAAGGTTAAATTCATCAAAAAACCAATTCCCAATAGTTACATGTAGTAAAGAGATATCCCTATTCATTTCATAAACCTAATTATTCATCACATGCAAATAATTAAGAATACATGCTAACTTATTCAGATCAACCCCTAGATTTCATTTTCCGAATTCATCTAAAGTATCACACTAATTGTTAGCCAAACAATTAATCAATAAGCACAGAATAAGCTAGACAACTCAACATGAAACAATAATCGGATTAAATAAGATACTTAAGTCATACGCATAAAAGGTTCAATTGCAGCCTTAATTTGAGTTTAGTTCATACTGATAATAAAAATTAGAATTCTAAAATAAGTCATCATAATTAATTACAAATTAGAGAATAAAAGATTAAAAGAAAACTCAATGAAATCTCTAATCTTTTAATCCGCCAATCTGAATTCTTTCACGATGCTCGTCCCGATCTCCATTTTCCTTGGTCAACTCTGAAAGTTCAATCTCTGCGTTCGTATTGTCAATGCGTTATATCCTTTTTTATGTGCCTTCATATGGCTCTTATATCTCCTCATCAGATTAGTCAAAAGAATCCTTGTTAGCATCCAACTCCTAGAATAACTGATCCTGTTAAAAATCAACTTCTTTTCCTCCAGCCGCTTCCTCACCCCGGCGACGAATTCCTTCACACAAGCTCGCCCCGGTGAGAAATTAAGCTTGTGGAAGCTTGCCCCAGCGAGAATGCTCTGCACCACATCCTTTGTTCTTTAACCAATCTACAGCCAGCCTCAACCTACAAAAGCAACACAAAAATAAATAAAAAGATACTAGAAACACTTAAAGATTGTAAAGATTTAAGCCAAAGATGTATCTAACTCATAAGTTAAAACCCACTCATCAGAAGCTAACGAACAGTCTCCATGTCAAGTTCATTATGGAAGCCAAATGTTGTAAAGGAGGATAAACAAGTCATAAACAAGCCCAAGACAGAGCCAAAATAGGAGGAGTCCAACTGAGGTATTCAAGGTAAAATTAAACCTTCCTTTAGTCGTAATCGAGATATAAAATGCTTTAAATGCCAAGGCATGGAGCATATTACAAACTAATGTCCAAATCAACGGGCTATAATTCTCTTGGATAATGGTGAGGTGGAGATAGAAGATAAAGGGGATGATCCCGATTCTATGCCACCATTAGAGGAGGTAGATGATGATAAGGAGTATGTCATCCCATGTTCAGCCTTAGTAACAAGAAGAGTCCTTAGTGCATAATTGAAGGAAGATGACATGGCACAATGGGAGAACCTATTATATATAAGGTGTCTTGACAACAATAAGATCTGTTGTGTGGTAATAGATGGTGGGAGTTGTACCAACGTGGAAAGTACTACGATGGTCGAGAAGCTGAGCTTCCCTATAACCAAACATCCTCATCCATACCAATTGCAGTGGCTCAATGACAGTGGAGAGATCAAGATGACAAAGCAAGTGATAGTACCATTTAGTATTTAAAGATATAGAGATGAGGTACTATGCGACGTGGTTTCGATGTAGGCGGGTCACTTATTACTTGGGAGGCCCTAGCAATTTAATAGACGGGTAAAATATGATGGCTTTACAAATCAATACTCATTTGTACATACTAATAGATCAATCACTCTTTGTCATTTGACGCCAAAACAGGTACATGAGGACCAATTACATTTACAAAACGATAGTAGTCAAAGAAAAAAGATTGAAAAAGAGAAAACAAAAGAGAGAAAAAAAAGGAAGAGTTGAAAAAAAAGAAAGTGAGAGAAAAGAAGAGAGAAAAACAAACATATATGCAAAAAAGAGTGATGCGAAAAGAGCATTGATTTCTAAATAGCTAATGATTATACTTATGAATAAAGAGGCATTTTTAAATACCAACTCGAATAACTCTTCTTTGTTTAGTCTTGTTATGTCTCTTTTGCAGGAGTACTGATGTGTTCCCCGAGGAGCTACCACAAGGTTTCGAGTGATCGAGCATCAAATAGATTTTATTCCTGGTGCAACCATTGTAAATCAACCAGTCTATAGGAGCAGTCTGGAGGAGACAAAGAAGTTATAAAGGTAGGTGGGAGAGCTAATGGAGAAAGGGTTCATACGGGAAAGCATGAGTTCGTGTGCAGTTTCAGTAATTCTAGTACCTAAGAAAGATGGGAAATGGCGCATGTGCATCGATTGTCGAGCGGTAAATAACATAACGGTAAAATATCAACATCTTATTCCTCGATTAGATGACATGTTAGATGAATTGCATGGTTCTTATATATTTTCAAAAATTGATTTAAAAATCGGATATCATCAAATTCGCATGAAAGGGGGATATGAGTGGAAAACTGCATTTAATACAAAATATGGTTTGTATGAGTGGTTAGTTTTACTGTTTGGGTTAACTAATGCACCTAGAACTTTTATGAGATTGATGAGCCATATTTTATGTGCTTTTATTGGAAAATTTATAGTTATCGACTTTGATGATATTCTTGTTTATTGCCAAAACTTGGACGAACATACAGTACATTTAAAATCTGTTTTAGACGTGCTTAGTAAAGAAAAGGTTATTTGTTAACATGGAAAAATGCACGTTTTGCATAGATAGAGTCTTCCTTAGTTTTATTGTTAGGACACAGGGAATACAGGTGGACCAAGAGAAGATACGTGTAATTCAGGAGTAGCCGAGTCCAACTAATGTGAGCCAAGTTTGAAGTTTCCATGTACTCTCGAGTTTTTATAGACGATTTGTGAGAGACTTCAGTAGCATCATTGTGCCACTTACTGAAGTCATAAAGAAGAGTGTTAGATTCAACTAGGGAGATGAACAGGAGAAAGCTTTCTAATTAATTAAACAGAAATTAACTAATGTTCTATATTTGTTTTAGCAAATTTTTTAAAAAACTTTTGAACTTGAATGTGATGCATCAGGTGTATGTGTTGGAGCTGTCTTGATGCAAGAAGGAAAACCAGTGGCATACTTTAGTGAAAAGTTGAGCGGGGCCGTTCTAAACTACCCTACATATGACAAGAAGTTGTACGCTTTGGTTTGTGCACTAGAAACCTGACAACACTACCTTTGGCTTAAGGAGTTTGTGATACACACTGATCACGAGTCCTTAAAATACTTGAAGGGCTAGCGAAAGTTGAATAAGAGATATGCACGGTGGATGGAATTCATAGAGACATTCCCTACGTAATCAAATATAAACAAGGTAAAGAAAACATCGTTGCAGATGCTCTATCAAGAAGGTATGTGTTAATTTCAACTCTTGACGCAAAATTGCTTGGTTTTGAGCAAATTAAAGAGTTATATGTTGTAGACCATGATTGTAGCGAAGAGTTTAGATCATGTGAGAAAAATGCAGTGGGTAAGTATTTTAGGTATTATGAATTTTTATTTCGTGAAAACAAATTATGCATATTTGCTTGTTCATTACGTGAGTTATTGCTTAAAGAGTATTATAGTGGGGGATTAATGGGACACTTTGGTGTGGACAAAACTTTGGGTATACTACAAGAACATTTTTATTGGCTACACACGAAACAGGATGTAGAGAAGTTGTGTGATAGATGTATTGTATGTCATCAAGCTAAATCCCAAGTGAGACCCCATGGTTTGTAAACACCATTGCTTATTCCTAATGAGCTATAGATTGACCTATCTATGGATTTTGTATTGGATTTACCTAGGTCTAAGCGTGGTAATGATTCTATTTTTGTGGTTGTTAATAAATTTTCAAAGATAACACATTTTATTCCATGCCACAAAACTGATAATACTTCCCATGTTGGAAATTATTCTTTAAAGAAATTATTAGATTACATGGCATGCCTAGGACAATTGTATCGGATATAGATGCTAAATTCTTGAGTTATTTCTGGAAAAATTTGTGGTGTAAGTTAGGAACTAAATTGTTATTTTCTACTACTTGTCACCCTCAAACCGATGGTCAAACAAAAGTAGTGAATAAAACTTTATCTATAGTGTTAATGTCAATAATTCAAAAGAACATCAAAACATGGGAAGAGTGTTTACCATATATTCAGTTTTCATTTTGCTAGTAATTTTTCTCCATTTGAAGTTGTATATGGTTTTAATCCTGTAACTCCATTGGATTTAACGTCATTACCTGTTTCTGAATATACTAACTTAGATGGGAAAAAAGAAGGCTGAATTTGTGATGCAGATACATGAGAGGGCAAGATTCAACATAGAAAAGAAAATAGACCAATATGCCAAACAAGCCAACAAGAGACGCCGTCAAGTAATTTTTGAACCAGGAGATTGGGTATGGATGTGTATGAGCAAATAACGATTTCCAACCCAATGGAGTTCAAAGTTGCTTCCACGAGGGGATGGTCCTTTTCAAGTCCTTGAACGCATCAACGATAACACCTACAGATTGGATTTGCCAGGTGAGTATGGTGTTAATGCTACGTTTAATGTTATTGACTTAAGTCTGTTTGATATAGGTGACGATTTGAGGATAAATCCTTCTCAAGAGGAGGGGAATAATGAGGACATAGCATGTGCTGATTCAAACAAGACTAAATGAGCGTGGGGAGATCCAATTCAAGTGCTAGTTAGACCAATTATAAAGGCTAAAACTAAAAGGTTCAAGCAAATCCTCAATGGATTGATCCAAGATATTTGGGCTGAAGCTAACTCAAGGAGACCTAAAGAGAAGGCTAAGGAGCATGAGACATAAGTTTGGATCAGTTTGATACAAACCCAATTCAAGAATTAGAGAAGATTTTGTTTCCTAAAATATGACAGATTATATTATATTTTGTTTCCTTTTGTTTTAAGTAATTTAACATGATTCTATGGGTGGTTATGATTTATTTTGATTGTAATTCTAGAGATTTCTACAAGGGTAAAATTAGGGCAACACTTTTAAAGTTTTTATTACTATAATTAAGTCCTTGTACTAGTAGCCAAGGAACTTGGGCATGATTGATTTAATAATACTTCTACTTTTTAAATTACTTGAGAGTATTATATATTTGTTCTTTTCAAGAACTCTTGATCTTATCGGTGTGTCCATGGTGATCAATCCGACTTTATTAGGCATCCATCCATAAGTGTTTGTGACATCTTCTACCATACATCAATCATTGATTGTACCAAGGTTATCGTTTCAATATAAGTTATCATTGATGTTCCACCCATAACCATTTCTAGAACGATCTAGGTGACGACCACTTCACGCAAGCGTGCCGTGGAGTCTATCAATATATAATCAAAGATGTTTTAAAATAAGAAAGGTAATTAAATACAAGACTCAAATAAAGGTCAAAAGTAGTGGTGGACACAAGATTTTCGGCAAGGGTGAGTACTCTTATAATTAAATAAAAAATTAATAAAATGTACCAAATATAAATTTTAATTAAAAACATATAAAAGTCACTACAAAATCATTCTTCAGGGCTTTATTTCTTGGATTAGGACATAACCTGTTGTTTCTCAAAGGCACAAAAGATATCTAGAAGGGGGATTGAATAGATCATTTAAAACTTTTTACTTATTTAAGAATGTATTATCAGATAATTAATTAATCAGAGTTAATTAAGCATAACAAAATATTAGTTTGAAATCTCCTTAAAGATATAATGAAATCATAACCTTGAATTTAGTTCTTATGGACTAAGTCACAACAAATATAGCAGTTAATAAATAGAGTGTAAATGTAGTAAGTAAATGACACAAGATGTTTTAAGTGGTTCAGATGACAAATAACTCCTAATCCACTCTTCTACTCTATGAGTAGGAAATCCACTAAGGATGCAGGGGTCACTTAGACTAGATCACTATGATCTATTACAAAACTGAATCACTAAGATTCCTACGAGTTACTTAGTCTTAGCAGATGTCACTAAGACAAAGGTTACTTAGACCAGTTCACTTAGACTTGGTACAATGGTCACTAAAACCAGATGAATCACAGTTGTAATTAACTTGTTGTCTGAGGTACTACTAAGTTGTAATGAGTTTGACTTTTTAAGTACTTAGCAGCAGAATGCGTAGCTCTCAAATCGTAGAGTAGAACTCTTTTGACTTTGGCAGAGATTCAGCTTTATGCTTGGTGATTCGTTACTGTTGACTTGAATCTCTTTGCCCTTTTATAAGCTTTGTTGAGTTCTTCCCAATAGAGAGTTGTCGTTGTGCATTTAATACTCCGTTCCTAGATGTTCTCTGATGTTAACTTTTAGGGTGAATATATCAGCTTGCTTTCTGCTCTGACTGGTCACATCAGACTGCAGTTTCACCTACCACTTATGAGTGGTGTCACATCTCCAAGATAGCAGTTAGACATAACACTATCTGATCTTCTATTTGAATTAGGAATGTTTGGAAAATATCTTGAGATCTTCATTCTGCAAGGCTCCTCATTGTTAGTCCTATGACAGGTCTGACATGTTCTTCGACTTGAACAGATCATAGAGTTTCATGATGGTCGTAGAGCTTGAGACTTGAATTACTCAACGATCTTGTACTATATGTTTTGTTCTACGATTGCTTGTTCTACGAGTAGACAGACACTCTACGATGTGCTCTACAAATTGTTCTATATGATGAGCACTCTATGATCCTTCAGCAGACTCTGCGATCTTTCTCCACTATAAGATCTTGGAGCAGACTCTACGATCTTCGCTTTACTTTACGATCTTTGAGAGGGCTTTACGATCTTTCTGCAGACTCTGCAATCTTAACTTAGCTCTGCAAACTTCTAGCAGACTCTTGTGGTCTTGCACTGGATGTTCAATGATAGCATAGCTAACTCTACTATTAATAAACTCCACGAAACGATAGAGTAGCTTTATGATCGCTTAATATTACTATACAATCGATTTTATCCTATCATCTATACATTAATTCAGCTCATAAGAACAACCTAACAAGTTTGATCTTTCTATTTTAAGTCCTTATACATTATATTCATATTAAGGACTTTACAAAAACCTTCTGAATAATTATAATTATCAATATCACATTATCAAATTTAAACATGTAGTTCCTAACAATCTCTCCCTATTTGATGATGACAAAACCAGTAGTTTCAGAGCATTCATCAATTCTACGATTCAAAGTACTTTTAAAAATAAATATGTCTTAATATATAGTAAAGAACTGTATTTCTAGATCAAAAGAATGAATTTACAAAGAATTTATATACAATGTATACCTATCTTTTTACATATCTTCTCCCTCTCTTTGGCTTTGGAGGATTTCTCTTCTCAGCTTCCAGTTTACGCCTGTATTGCTCTCTAGCTTCAACATCCATTCTATGAATTTCCTCCATAGAATCTCTTGGGCCAAGATCAGGTATGTTCAGTCTTTCTTCCCATTCAATATGAATCCCTTAAAGATTTCTGTTGATAAACATGGGATCACTAGGCGAGAGTCGCATGCCAGTTGGAGTCATTGACGACCTATGCCTTGAAGAGGTTGAATGGCCACGATCTATGGGGAGTGCTTGAGGTGTTTTAGAGGTTTGAGGAGGTCGAATTAATGTTTGTGGTTGAGTGAGTACACCTACCTTTATCCCTTATATTCTCCCCCTTTTTGTTATCATTTATACCATTGAATTCTTTGGAGAGCTGCCTATCACTTTGTACAAGCTTTTGCATTTGATCGCGGGACATTGCTATGTCATCAATGTTCAACTATAGCCTGGCGTTAGCTTGCTCTCATTGCTTTTGCACAAGGGCCATAACATTGTCTGTATGCTGCAAAGCATTGTCGGTACGCTCCATTTGTTGCATGACCATGCCCTTAAACTCGTTTAGAGAGGAGCTTAGTTCAAATACTTTCTCAGTGAAGAGCTTGACAGTGTTTTCATTTAATTTCTGGAAAGCAAGAACAACCTCTTATAATCTGCAATTGATAAGTTGGTTTTATACCTACGAATTAGATATATCTTTGGCTTATTTCTTTATTATCCTTAAGTGTTTTTAGTATCTTTTTACTTGTTTTTGTGTTTATTTCGTAAAAAGTGGCTTTGGATGGGAAAAATTGGAAAACTGGAAATTTGGTGGCAGTTTGGTAATTTCTCAGTAGAGTCTTCACCGAGGCCAGATTTTTAAGGTATAATTTTTCGCCGGACAGAAAGGAAAAAAATATATTGTAATTTAGTTATTTTGGGAAGTTGAGTTGGAATTGGATTCTTTCTATTGATATGATTCAGAAATTATAAAAGAGATAGAGAGAGATAGAAATAGGGATATACATGATACATTCATAGTTATATACTTACACAAGGATGGAGATACAGAGCTGAATTTAGAGATTGGAAGCTAGAGAAGCATTGTAAGGAATTCAGATTAAAGACTTGAAGATTGAAGAACTTTTATTGAGTTTTTCTTATCCTCTATCTCAGATTTGTAATTTAATTGTGATGACTTATTTGGGATTCATGATTTCTATTTTCAGTATGAACTAAATTTGCAATTAAGGCTACAATTGAACCTTTTATGTTTATGGATTAATTATCTATTTGATTCCAATTATTATTCCATATTGAGTTGTCTATCATATTTTGTGTTTATTGAGTATGTGACACTCCCAAATCCGGGTACTTCGTTTCCTCAGGATTTGGTGTTCACTATCCAAAAACATCACATCACATCTAACTACCCATTCAAATTTAAATGAGAATTCTTAATAAAAATAGGAATCTCCCATTAAGGGTTACAACATCATTCATAAATAAATTCCAGGTCATCTAACCTTAAATAAACATCAGTGTAGAAAACATAAATGAAGTCTATTACATAAATAACAATAAAGCAAATACAACAAGTCTTCATCACTTGTTTGCTTTTCCTTTTCCTTTACTAGTGGAAGGCTCGTCAGTTTTTTTAACTCTAGCTGCAATGTTATTATGCAAGAGTGAGCAATGATTGCCCAGCAAGTATAACAACAACAACAATAATAACATGCGAAATAATTTAATGGATATTGAATAATCGAAGATTTAGCTTTTGAGTCAAGAATGTAAGACAAGATTCAAAAGAACATCTGAGGGTCTTAAACCCACGAACTATGTCCCAGGTTATCAAGTATTTCTACTTTAAACCTTTAATAGTCGTAAGACTATATGGACCTTGCTTCTCGTACTCAGGGGGATCAGCCCTTTGTACCATGTATGTGCACAACATCTTAACGCTAACGCGTAAATAAAATCCCTTGTATAAGGGTTGTTCATCTCAGTTTGACATCGGAGTCCGCACCAAAGGAAGTTTGGTTTGGATTTACTTCAATAATGTTTCTAGAATTTAGAACGCTCATCAACTATGGACTAGTCGAATCAACAAGTGTTCGCTAGTCAATCAAGGTTCAAAAGGTATAATTTGAGAATCAAAACTAAATCTCACAAAAAGTACGATTAAATACGTTCTATATAACTGAAGCATTACAAAGAGGAAATTAAAAACGTCTCATTGAATCCATGAAATTGAATGGAATAGAAACAATAACTTGCTCAAGAAGTAATAGCATTATGAAGCTTGTATTCTATGATAATGAAATTTAGAAACTTGCGTAAACGTAAAAGTAAGGATAAGATACTTGCCTCGTGCGTAGACTATAAATTTAAGACTCATGTTTCTCTAATCAACCTATACATTCCGTTTATAAAACAGTAACAATAATTAGTTACAGTATTATAAACACTTCAGAACTCATTCTCATCCAAAATTTCTATTTTAATAGATTAGTTGACATCGAACAGTCCATGGGTTTATGCTTACCACCCATTACAGTATTTTAGCATTCATTTTATACTTTAGCCTAAGCTTTAGGTATATCTACGATATCATAACATGATCTCAAAGAAAGAAGAAAATTTTTACTCTCGTTGTTTTACTCTCTTTTTTTTAAAAAAAAATTCCCGCCGGGGCGGGAAAACTCTTCACAAAATTCTCGCCGGGGCGGGAAAACTCTTCACAAAATTCTCGTTGGGGCGAGCTCTCGCCGGGGCGAGAAACACGAAATTCAGTTCCTGCAGTTCGCAAAGAACGCAGAAAAATGCCAAATTTGGCCAAAGTTTTTTCATCGAATTGATAATTTAAGTATACCCATTTGTCATATGTGTTATAAAATTAAAACCCAACACATACAGAGTGATTTTAACATCACAGACAATCTAAACAACCAATTAAAACTAAAATTTTCACTGTTCATGCCTTATTAACAAGTTTTGATTCAGTTAACAAAATTAATCGCAGTAAACTCGTTTATTGGCCAAATTAATCCGTTTGAACTCTGTATTGTTCATTTAAACATGCATAATTACACCCAACTGTCAATTTCAAGTTAAAATAAACCATTTAAAGCATATAATTTGTACATGAGGACCAGACATACAATTTTCATAGTAATTTTTTGAAAAATTCAATTGAGCATAATTACATGGATTTAATCACTTTAAATCATGCCTACATGGTATCAATCATGTTATAATCACATAGTAATGTACATATAATCATATCATGCGTTAATCGCCAATTTAGTCTTTCGCATAAAACTCAAAACACGTATAATCATGGAAGAACTTTCAGAGTATGAATTAAAACTTAAATTAGAAGAATTACCTTTGATTAAATGCTCTAACTTGCAACAATTAAATATATATCTGCTCAATTTTCTAATTCCTCACAAATCTCTCTCTCTTTTCTCTCTGTATGAATTTTGGAAACTGATGAATAATAATACGTATAATGTAAACTAATATAAACATGGGTGTCAGTTAATCCATAATGGTTAACTGACCCCAACTTCCTTAAGACCTCGTTTGGCTTGCTTAAAAACTCTTATTCCTCCTTTCTAATTTATTTTAATAAACTACTTATTATATAGTTTCATGTCACACTTTAATCAACTAAATAATCTTAATAAAATCAAATATATAAAATAGAATAATTCTACATTAAATCACATAGTCATATAAATAAAATTCTCATTTATTAATAATGACCATTTACTAAATCTCTAATTAATAATTAAATTAAATTAGAAATTACATTATACTTATTTGAATAATGTATTTAATCAAATAAAATTCAATTAAACACATACTTTAAATATAAAAATTCTTCACATCAATTTAACTAATGTAACACATGTAATTAAATTAATCTACCACAAATTCATCAATTAATCAATTAATTCAACAATCAATTCTCGTTTGTCACATCTTTCCCCCCTTAAAAGGATTCTGTCCCCAGAATCACGACGCAATTAGTTCGTCCTGTTACATTCTCCCCCCCTTACAATGATTCTGTCCCCAGAATCGCTACACATAGATTAAGCAAATAACTGAGGATAATTTCTCATCATTTGATCTTCGAGTTCCCACGTAGCCTCTTCAGCGTTGTGGTTCCTCCAGATCACCTTAATAGAAGGTATAATTTTATTTCTTAGCACTTGCTCTTTCCTGTCAACTATTTGAAAAGGCTCTTCTTCATAAGACAAATCTTTCTCAACTTGTAGGGGTTCATATTCTATAACATGCTTGTAGTCAAGTTTGTATGGTCGTAACACCGAGACATGAAAGATATTGTGGATGTGTTCCAGCGCTGGAGGTAAAGCTACCTCATATGCGACCTCACCAATTCTTCTCAATACTTCAAAGGGTCCAATGAACCTCGGGCTCAGTTTTCTCTTTTTACCAAAACGAATCTTCCCTTTCCAGGGAGATACTTTCAAGAAAACATAGCTACCAGAGTCAAACTCTCAATTCTTACGATGTTGATCGGCGTACTTCTTTTGTCTATCCTGAGCTGCTATTAATCTTGCCCTGATCACTTTAACGATTTCTGCGGTCTGTTGTACCAGTTCTGGTCCGAGCAATTGACGTTCGTCAACTTCATCCCAGCATAATGGAGTTCTGCACTTTCTGCTGTACAATGCTTTGTAAGGCGGCATGCCAATACTTGCGTGGTAACTGTTGTTATAAGCAAATTCCACCAACGGTAGATGATCTTCCCAATTTCCTTTGAAGTCCATAATGCAAGCTCGTAACATATCCTCCAATGTTTGAATCGTTCTTTCGCTCTGTCCATCGGTCTGTGGATGATATGCCGTACTCATATGTAACTGTGTCCCCATGCATTCTTGTAGTCGTTTCCAGAAGTTTGATGTGAAGTGCGGATCCATATCTGAGATAATAGATATTAGAACACTGTGCCTCGATATAATCTCTTTGACATACAACTTTGCCAACTGATCTAGGTTGAATCTGATCTTGATCGGTAGAAAATGTGCTGATTTCGTCAGTCGATCTACGATAACCCATCCTGCGTCGAAACCTTTCTGAGTCGTCGGGAGACCTACTACGAAATCCATGGTGATGTGCTCCCATTTCCATTCTGGGATTTCTAACGGTTGTAATAGCCCACTTGGCCTCTGATGTTCTGCTTTAACTTTCTGACATGTCAAACACTTGGCTACACAATCGGCAACGTCTTTCTTCATATTCGGCCACCAGAAATGTTGTCGGAGATCTTGATACATCTTCGTACTTCCCGGATGAATCGAATATCTAGAATTATGAGCCTCGCTCAAAATTTCGTCCTTAATCTCTTGTACTGGCGGAACCCAAATTCTTCCCTCGAATCTTAATACTCCCTCATTATCCATTTTGAATTTCACTTCATCACCTTCAAATATTCTTTTCCTGATTTTATCACATTCTTCGTCCTGATTTTGTGTCTCCTTAATCTTTTCCACCAAAGTTGAACCGATTCTCAACTGAAATAAATTTTCGTCACACTCTTTCAGAAATTTCACTTCCAATTCTAGTTTCGCCATTGCTGTAATTAGCTCCTCTTGAGCAGTAATCATAGATAATTTCTCCCGTCCCTTTCTGCTTAAGGCGTCAGCCACCACATTCGCTTTACCCTGATGGTATAAAATCTCGCAGTCGTAATCCCTTATTAATTCCAACCATCTCCTCTGTCGCATGTTCAGATCCTTCTGTGTAAAAATATATTTCAGACTTTTGTGGTCTGTATATATATTTCACACTTCTCCCCATAAAGATAGTGCCTCCATATCTTCAAAGCAAACACCATCGCGGCCAACTCCAAATCATGGGTAGGATACCCCTTCTCATAGTCCTTTAATTATCGTGACGCATACGCAATGACCTTACCGTTCTGCATAAGCACACAACCTAGTCCTTTATACGACGAATCACTGTACACCACAAAATTTCCTGTGCTATCCGGTAGAGACAACACATGCGCCGTACTCAACCTCTTCTTTAATTTTTGAAAACTTCCCTCACACTTCTCCATCCAAACGAACTTCACCGTCTTTCTAGTCAAATTCGTTAACGGAGTCGCGATTTTGGCAAAATCCTGAATGAATCTCCTGTAGTAACCCGCTAATCCGAGGAAACTCCTTACTTCCGATGGCGTTTTCGGCTGATCCCAGTTAAGCACTGCTTCAACCTTTGACGGATCCACCGAAATCCCATCTTTGTCAATCACATGTCCAAGAAATTGCACTCGTTCTATCCAGAATTCACACTTTGAAAATTTAGCGTATAACTTCTCTTTTCTTAACGTTTCCAATGTCAACTTCAAATGTTCTGCATGCTCTTCCTTGGTTTTGGAGTAAATTAGAATATCGTCAATGAATACTACTACAAACTTGTCCAAAAACGGCTTAAACACCCTGTTCATTAAGTCCATGAATGCTTCAGGAGCATTCGTTAGACCAAATGACATCACCAGAAACTCGTAGTGACCCTGACGAGTCCTGAACGCTGTCTTCGGTACAGCTTCCTTCCTCACCTTCAACTGATGATAACCACTCCTCAAATATATCTTTGAGAAATACCTAGCTCCTTTCAATTGATCAAACAAGTCGTCGATTCTTGGCAACGGGTATTTATTTTTAATCGTGACCTTGTTCAATTCCCTATAATCAATGCAAAGTCGCATCGATCCGTCCTTCTTCTTAACAAACAACACCGGCGCTCCCCACGGTGATACGCTCGGCTGAGATTCCTATTTTTATTAAGAATTCTCATTTAAATTTGAATGGGTAGTTAGATGTGATATGATATTTTTGGATAGTGAACACCAAATCCTGAGGAAATGAAATACCCGGATTTGGGGGTGTCACAGGTCTTAAGACCACGAACTATGTCCCAGGTTATCAAGTATTTCTACTTTAAACCTTTAACAGTCGTAAGACTATATGGACCTTGCTTCTCGAACTCAAGGGGATCAGCCCTTTGTACCATGTATGTGCACAACATCTTAATGCTAACGCGTAAATAAAATCCCCTGTATAAGGGTTGTTCATCTCAGTTTGACATCGGAGTCCGCACCAAAAGAAGTTTGGTTTGGATTTACTTCAATAATGTTTCTAGAATTTAGAACGCTCAATAAGGGAGAATCAAAACTAAATCTCACAAAAAAGTACGATTGAATACGTTATATATAACTGAAGCATTACAAAGAGGAAATTAAAAACGTCTCATTGAATCCATGAAATTGAAAGGAATAGAAACAATAACTTGCTCAAGAAGTAATAGCATTATGAAGCTTGTATTATATGATAATGAAATTTAGAAACTTGCGTAAACGTAAAAGTAAGGATAAGATACTTGCCTCTTGCGTAGACTATAAATTTAAGACTCACGTTTCTCTAATCAACCTATACATTCCGTTTATAAAACAGTAACAATAATTAGTTACAGTATTATAAACACTTCAGAACTCATTCTCATCCAAAATTTCTATTTTAATAGCTCAGTTGACATCGAACAGTCCATGGGTTTATGCTTACCACCCATTACAGTATTTTAGCATTCATTTTATACCTTAGCCTAAGCTTTAGGTATATCTACGATATCATAACATGATCTCAAAGAAAGAAGAAAATTTTTACTCTCGTCTTTTTACTCTTTTATTTTTTTTTAAATTCCCGCCGGGGCGGAAAAACTCTTCACAAAATTCTCGCCGGGGCGGGAAAACTCTTCACAAAATTCTCGCTGGGGCGAGAAAACGTAGTTCAAAATTCTCGCCGGGGCGAGAAACACGAAATTCAGCTCCTGTAGTTCGCGAAGAATGCAGAAAAATGCCAAATTTGGCCAAAGTTTTTTCATCGAATTGATAATTTAAGTATACCCATTCGTCATATGTGTTATAAAATCAAAACCCAACACATACAGGGTGATTTTAACATCACAGACAATCTAAACAACCAATTAAAACTAAAATTTTCACTGTTCATGCCTTATTAACAAGTTTTGATTCAGTTAACAAAATTAATCGCAGTAAACTCGTTTATTGGCCAAATTAATCCGTTTGAACTCTGTATTGTTCATTTAAACATGCATAATTACACCCAACTGTCAATTTCAAGTTAAAATAAACCATTTAAAGCATATAATTTGTACATGAGGACCAGACATACAATTTTCATACTCTGTAACTTTTTGAAAAACTCAATTGAGCATAATTACATGGATTTAATCACTTTAAATCATGCCTACATGGTATCAATCATGTTATAATCACATAGTAATATACATATAATCATATCATGCGTTAATCGCCAATTTAGTCTTTCACATAAAACTCAAAACACGTATAATCATGGAAGAACTTTCAGAGTATGAATTAAAACTTAAATTAGAAGAATTACCTTTGATTAAATGCTCTAACTTGCAACAATTGAATATATATCTGCTCAATTTTCTAATTCCTCACAAATCTCTCTCTCTTTTCTCTCTGTATGAATTTTGGAAACTGATGAATAATAATACGTATAATGTAAACTAATATAAACATGGGTGTCAGTTAATCCATAATAGTTAACTGACCCCAACTTCCTTAAGGCCTCGTTTCGCTTGCTTAAAAACTCTTATTCCTCATTTCTAATTTATTTTAATAAACTACTTATTATATAGTTTCATGTCACACTTTAATCAACTAAATAATCTTTATAAAATCAAATATATAAAATAGAATAATTCTACATTAAATCACATAGTCATATAAATAAAATTCTCATTTATTAATAATGACCATTTACTAAATCTCTAATTAATAATTAAATTAAATTAGAAATTACATTATACTTATTTGAATAATGTATTTAATCAAATAAAATTCAATTAAACACATACTTTAAATATAAAAATTCTTCACATCAATTTAACTAATGTAACACATGTAATTAAATTAATCTACCACAAATTCATCAATTAATCAATTAATTCAACAATCAAATCGTCGAAAAATATTTATTTAATTCAATAAATATTTAAAATAAGTTACAAAAATTCTCGTTTGTCACATCTTTCCCCCCTTAAAAGGATTCTGTCCCTAGAATCACGACTCAATTAGTTCGTCAAAAATTCTCGCTTGTCACAGAGTAATTGACTGATCATCAATTAGCGGGATACTTTAGATGAATTTGGGAGATGAAATCTAAGGTTAGATCTGAATGTGATAGCATGTATTCTTAATTATTTGCATGGGATGAATAATTGGGGTTGTGAAGTGAATAGGGATATCTCTTCGCTGCATGTAACTATTGGGAATTGGTGCTTAATGAATTTAATTCTTTAGCTTTGCATAGAAATATCGCATAATTAATTGAGTTGAATAAATTTATTTGATCACTTGGAAAAGGGCTTATAAATAAAATGAAATTCCTGTTAACAACTCTATTGAATTTAATAATTGGATGAATTGGATAAATTAATTTATATTATATAATTGGGGATATTGTAGTCTAAAGCTTTAAATATCTAGATTTCAACCTTTGTGCTAGTTTAATTTTAGTTTAATTATTTGTAATTATTATTCACAAATTGCGATTGTTTAAATAAAATTGAATTGATATAGTACTAGTAGTTGGGAGTTATTGAACAACGATTTCATGTGGGTTCGACACTCATTCTTATCACTTTATTACTTGTTGATTGTGTATAATTGCACGTAATAATTGATTGTAAAATCGGACAACAAGTTTTTGGCGTTGTTGCCGGGGAATCTTTTTGTTTAATATTTATTTTCATATTATTTATAATCAATTCAATCTTAATTTAAACGTTTTATTTTTATTTTTTATTTATTTCTTTTTCTGTTTTACTTCCTTTTGAGGTACTCCATGGCTAACTATCACTATCAGTGGCCTTATACGAGAATGACGCAACTAAGAGCGGCAGGAAATATATGAACTCAATGAATTGTCAACACAAATTGAGACACTTTCGAGGAAGTTTGACACTTTAGCAATACAACGTATTCACAGTGTGGCAGTAATTTGTGATTATTATGCTAGAAATCATCTGAGTCATCAATGTGCCATCAGTTATGAGTCGATGCGGTATTGTGGCAAATTTGGCAATTACCCCAACAATTATGCCTATCCCAATAATTATCATCATGATTAGGGGTATCACCCGGATTTTTCATGGAGCCATAATAATCGAGTCCAAATCTTTGCTCCAAGCCAATCATACACTCCAGAATTTCAGGATTCAACCTTTCCACATGAAGAAAAAAGTAAACTAAGTTTGAAGGAGGCCTTGGTGAAGTTTATTACAGCTACGGACAAAAGAATGAGGGATCAAGATTGGTTGCTGAACTTAGTGGATTTAAATATAAAAATCCAGGCAGTGTCGATTCGAAATCTTGAGAACTAGATGGGACAACTTATCAACGCCTTCAACAATAACTATCCAGGTATATGGCCTAGTGACGTAGTTCTCAAGACTGATGGACTGCCTGCGCCAAAGCTACAACCGGACGTGCTAATTGATGATGATTCTGATATGGAGGAGAATAGTGGGGATCAAGAAAATACAGTCGAAGAAGATCTAGCTTTGAGTTCCAATGCTGATGTGCTAATTTTGTTTGCGCCGCATGGACCTTTTCCACCAAAGCTTAAAGATTCGGGTAGTTTTGCATTCCCCTGCCCAATTGGTAGTCATGTCGTCGACAAAGCTCTACTTGACATCGGAGCTAGCATGAATCTGGAGCCATGGTGGGATTAGAAAGGGGTCCATGAGAAGTTTGTTGAAGATCTAGTTGTGTTCAAGAAGTTTCAATTCAATATTCTGTTCACAAACATAATGGAGCAAATACCTAGTTATTAGAAGGTTATAAAGGAGATTATATCGGAAAAGTGCATATAAGGTGATTTTTAATCAATGGCCCATACAAAATCAAAGCCCTGAAACGTTTCATTATTACTAATGGATGGAGGGTTACTCAATTTTCGAAGGGGAATTGGATAGTAGAACAGGACGTAGTTAGGCTGAAAGACTCTAAATCAAGTGCTTGATGGGAGGCAACCCAATAATTGTTTTTCATTTGTCATAGTTTCAATTTTTAGTTAATTAGTATATTTCGTTAGTTAAATTTTTAGGATTTTATTTGCTTTATGTCTCCTCATGATCTTCAGTTAGTTTATCTAACCCATATCATGTTGCCTTATTTCAGGGGAACGGTAGTGGGAAGGAAGCAGTGTAGAAAACTTGACAAAAAAATTAAAATTTCAGAAACAGGGGATAAAGTAGTAGGAGCTCGCCCCGGCGAGAACCTCTCTGCCCAACTTCACCCTAGCGGTTCCATTATTCGCCCCGGCCCAGACCTTTCTGTCCATCTTCGCCCCAGCGAGCTTCGTAGGCCAAATTTTCTTGCCCCGGCGAACACGTCGGGATTCAGGTTTTAATTTCTTTCCCCAATTAGATCCCATTCATTCCAAAACCTTCCCAACCACATCAAACTCCAACCTAAACCCTTTCCACCCTTATCCCACATGGATTAAACTTCCAATTGGATTTCAAATATCAAATTGGGGATTCAAGCAACATCAAGGGTTCCTCTTCAACGACATTAAACATTCACGCAGTTTTATTAAGCAAATTGGGGAGAGTAGCCAACTGAGCAGGGCAATCAAGAATATTAAACATGAAAATCAAGATGAATTCGAGTGCAGTTCAAGTTCTAGTTTTCTGAGCCTCAACCTGTGCCGATTTTTCTATCCCCAGACTTTGATGATGAGAAGGTCAAGCATGTCGCTTGACCGGTCAGGGAAGTCTTTCGTTTTAATTTCTGTATTTTGCAAACAATGAGGACATTGTTCATTATGAGTTTGGGGGTGGATTTGTTGTCATTTTATATAGTCATATACATAATTGTTTAGACCATGTACTGCACATTGTTTAGTTATTTTTTCATATTGTCGGAATAGTTGAAAAAAATTTAAAAAAGAAATCACAAAAATAGTTTCTTTTACATTATAGTTAGTTTATTGCATTTGCATATAAAAATTAGGATCATATAGAATTGCATTTAGGATAGTTTGAGAAATAAATTGATGTAGAGTATTTAAGGAAGGCCGATGATGAAACTTCTGATCAGTTAGCTAATTAGCTTAGCGAGACGGATAAGGAGTGCTCAATTAGGAGTTTTGACTGTTCCTGATTTTGTCGAGCTTAAGACCCTTTTAATTCTTTTATGCACATATCCATTTGGTTGAGCTAGTTTTAACTTTGAGGAAGTTTATATGTTAAATGCTTGTGTAAGATATTTTGTGTACTCTATATCTTGTTTGATCATAACGTAAAGTGCAATATGAGGTAGAATATAATTTGGGGGAAATCTTGGTTAATCTGGAAAATGGAATTTTTGAACCTTCCCAGTTGAAAAAATGGATCATGTGGTGGGTTGAGATGGAGCGTAAAACGCACTTACTCATAAACACATGCAGTGAGATGGAGCGTAAAACACACTTGTTTAATTGAGAGTGAGAGGGAGCGTAAAACGCACTTACTAAAAAAATAGAGAATGAAAAGAAAAGAAAAGAAAAGAAAAGAAAAAAATTTCTAGGGAGGGTTTTAAGGAGCTTAAATGTTTTAACTAACCTTATGATCCACTAGTTATGTTTTTTTTATATTCGCTTTGAGTTGTGGAAGATAAACATATAAAGTTCTTGTTGTTAGACTAATGTTTTTGATATCTTTGATGATGCATTTGATTTCATGATCTTCTTTGAGTGTTTTTTTCCTGCTAGTTTGATACATTTGGATTCACACACACACGAAAGGGTTGAAAGTAAGATGATATTGGTGATAAGTTCATTTCTGATGGTGCATAAATTTAAAGTCTTATTGAATTGCTAGTTATTGATCTTTGAGGCCTGATATTTATAATCTATGTTGATTGATTACTCAGTCGTAATACATTATGCATATGCATTCATTTAAATAGGTTTGTTTATTTTTGTTTTTCTGGTGTTTTTGCTTGAGGACAAGCAAAGTCTTGAGTTTGGGGGTATTTGATAAGTGGGTTTTATACCTACGGATTAGATATATCTTTGGCTTATTTCTTTATTATCCTTAAGTGTTTTTAGTATCTTTTTACTTGTTTTTGTATTTATTTCATAGGAAGTGGCTTTGGATGGGAAAAATTAGAAAACTGGAAGTTTGGTGGCAGTTTCGTAATTTCTCAGCAGAGCTTTCGCCGGGGCCAGCTTTATAAGGTATAATTCTTCGCCGGGGCGAGCTTCTCAAGCATAATTTCTTCGTCGGGGCGCAGTTACGCGGAAAAGAAAAAATATTGTAATTTAGTTATTTTGGGAAGTTCAGTTGGAATTGAATTCTTTCTATTGATTTGATTCCGAAACTATAAAAGAGATAGAGAAAGATGGAAATAGGGATATACATGATACATTCATAGGTACATACTTACACAGGGATGGAGATACAGAGCTGAATTTGGAGATTGGAGACTAGAGAAACATTGCAAGGAATTCAGACTAGAGACTTAAAGATTAAAGAACTTTTACTGAGTTTTTATTTCCTCTATCTTAGATTTGTAATTTAATTGTGATGACTTATTTGGGATTCATGATTTCTATTTTCAGTATGAACCAAATTTGCAATTAAGGCTACAATTGAACCTTTAATGTTTATGGATTAATTATCTATTTGATTCCAATTATTATTCTATATTGAGTTGTCTATTATATTTTGTGTTTATTGAGTAATTGACTGGTCATCATTAGCGGGATACTTTAGATGAATTCGAGAGATGAAATCTAGGATTAGATTTAAATATAAGAGCATGTATTCTTAATTATTTGTATGGGATGAATAATTGGGGTTGTGAAGTGAATAGGGATATCTCTTCGCTGCATGTAACTATTGGGAATTAGTGCTTAATGAATTTAATTCTTTAGCTTTGCATAGGAATATCGCATAAATAATTGAGTTGAATAAATTTATTTGATCACTTGAAAACGGGCTTAAATATAAAATTAAATTCCTGTTAACAACTCTGTTGAATTTAATAATTGGATGAATTAGATAAATTAGTTTATATTACATAATTAGGGATATTGTAGTCTAAAGCTTTAAATATCTGAATTTCAACCTTTGTGCTAGTTTAATTTTATTTTAATTATTTGTAATCATTATTCACAAATTGTGATCGTTTAAATAAAATTGAATTGATATTGTACTAGTAGTTGAGAATTATTGAATATAGATTTCCTGTGGGTTCGACACTCTTTCTTATCACTTTATTACTTGTTGATCGTATATACTTGCATGTAATTGTTGATTATGCAATCGGACAATAGCAATACACTTTAGGAAGATCTCATCCCTCTTCTGGAAATTTTCAGCAATATCCTTAAAAGGATCTTTCATGTGATTGTCAAACTCTTTCCTCATTTCTTTTAGGATTTTGGATGTAGTTTCATTAATTTTGGTTAAACTTTTCTATATCCCAGTAAATGTCTCTTGAAGACTTTCATTTAACTCATCAACAATGATATCCATCAAGTTTGCCAATTGGGGCTTGGAGGGGATAATAAAGACATACTCAAGGATTTGCTCTAATAAAGCTTCTGTTCTAACCTTATCACCCTGAGAGATATTTAAAATAGCCAGGGGAAGATCAAAATATTCATTATTTGAAGTTGAAGGTATATTAGTCTATATAGTATTTATAGGAAAGAATGTATATCTAAATCGACATTAGGTGTAGGAGAGGTTATAGGAGATGTATGTAGAAAAGGAATGTGTATAGACAACTTAATATTATCTACATCGATCGTAGGGTGTTGGGACTCTATGATCAGGGAGTTAGGTGTTTGTATATCATCCATAGAGTGTTGGGACTCTACGATCGGAGAGTTAGTAATATTATTTACATCGATCGTGGGGTTTTAGGACTCCACGATTAGGGACTGACAACTACAATTTAAAGATAGCTCAGAGATCGTGGGGTGTGACTCTACGTCCTCTTCATAACAAGAAAAGAATGGAGGAGTATGAACAAAGAATAAGGAATTGGGAACAAAAGTTACCTTATTATATGTACATTAAGAAGAGGAGGGCTCATAACAAATTGTTTTTGTTGCAAAAGAAAGAACCCTAGGAAAGTTCTTGTAACGAATATGATTTTCATAGTTAATTAAAATATTTATTTAAATAAAGTTTGATAGAAATTATTGTGGAATAATTTATTTGAGTGAAATTATGTTAATTGTTATTTGTGTGATGATTTGATGTTTATTCAAATTTAATTTAATAATTAAATTAGATGATTAATGATTTACTTGAATATAATGAATTATTTGAATAGAAGGATTTATTGAATAAAGTTGTAGTTGGCTAAATAAAATTATAATTGAATTTATTAATTAATAAGTTTAATTAAATTAAATGTAACATTTGGGCTATATTATAACATAACTATTAAAATAAAGGGAAAGGAGTTTTGGGTGCAAGCCAAACAAGGCCTTATGACCTTTTGAATTTGGTACCTGTCAAGGCCTTGAGTGGGTTTTACGTTAAAATTAAATATAGGGTATCCGTTTATTTAGAAAAGAAAGAAAAACAAAGAGTAGAGTTTTGCAGAGAGAAACGAATTGAGAGAAGTACTGTGAAAGTTAGAGCAAGCTTGAGAAAATCAAAAGGAAAAAGAGAAAAATCAAACCACCTTATTCTAAGTCCAAAGAAGAATTGTAGGTAATAAACAAATTCTAAAGTTTTAGTTTATATTTCTTGAAGTGGATTCTCTGTGAAAATTCTTGATGAACTAAAGTATTAGGATTTGATTATATGTTGATTATAAATGTCTATGAGTATGTGTAATGTGTTATATAGCCTCTATAAATGGTTTTCCGCAATTAAAATTTGTGTATAAGCATGAAATAGAAATAATTAGACTTTTTGGTTTCACAGTGTTCTTATGGTGTGATTTAAGTGCAAAATTAGGTGTTAATCCATTCATAAAACTATAAATTGATAGTGTATTATTGTAATTCACTGAGAAACGAAAACAATGCAACTTGAACGGATTAAAATGGTTTAGAAACGAATTCGTGGTATTTGATTTCACTAATATGTCAAAATATGAAATAGAACATGAATTGTGATATTTGAATCCTTAATTTGGTTATTTGAAGATTTTGAGATGTTGAAATGATTTTGTAAATGTTTAAGTTTTGTGTTTGTTAAGTTCATAGCGTCTGTGATTGGCTAAATGGGATTTTAAGTGTTGAATGTATGGAATTTGGGAAGAAACAGAGTCTGTTCGCGACTTGCAGATTCTGAGTCTGCAAACCAGCGCAGCCGTGTTGTTGCCAAGTGTAAAATCAGCGCTGTCGCGCTGATACTAGAAATCCGATTCTGCAGTCGGGCACAGTCGCGCTTGAAACAAGAGTAAAAGCAGCGCGACCGCGCTGCTACCTGCTCAGACCCAGTAATGAGTATTTATGTGTATGGTTCTAGGAATGTTAATGTAACTTTATTATATGAATGTAGCAAAGTAAAATGCATGTTATAAGACTTAATAGCTCAACATAATTGCACAGATGATGATTATAAGTTATAAGTTAATAAGTTACAAAAGTTTGTAACTCGATGTCTATAAGGATTGGAGATGTCATTTATATGCCATGTCCTGTGTTATATATTAATAGAGAGTTCTGATTCGTATTATGTGGTTAGTTAAGAAGTTCATATTATGAACTAAGTTGCTAAGCTGTACTAAAGTGGAAAGTGAAATCGTTAATCATAGTTGTAATGAAACTAATTTTTATTGTGATCCTAATGGTATGTAAGACATTTGGTGAACGTAAGTTGTTATTGTGTAGATTACGCACGAGGCAAGTTTCTGAATTTCACTCTTTTATTGTGCAAGTTCCTTATCTTTAACTTGCTTATTATTACTCAAGTTTCTTAATTAAGCTTTCTAATTCTTCCGAAAGCGTTGCTTCGATATACGATGTCTATTCAATTATGAATCCTTGTGATCCTATCACGAGGCAATCATGATTTGCTTATGTACCATTGTACAAGATTATATTGTTGTATCAAACTCTTTAGTGGCTAGTGAACCCTTGTTGATTCGACTAGTCCGTAGTTGATGAGCATTCTAAAAGCTAGAATTTCTATTGAAGCTATTCCAAACCAAACTTCATTTGGTACAGACTCTAATGTCAAAGCTGAGATGAACAACCCTAATATAGGGGATTATACTATGCAATAGCGTTAAAATGTTTGTGCACAATAAATTGTACGAAGGGCTGATCCCCTTGAGTAGGAGATAGATGGTCTATAGTTTATAAGACTATTAAAGGTTACGGTAGAGATTTTGCTAACTTAGGACATAATTCAAGGTATTGTGACCCTCATATACTCTTGATCTTGCATTCTAAACTTGATTCAAAAGCCGAGTTTTCTATTGAGTTTTCAGTTCTTTGATTATCATTGATTGACTTTAGAAAGATTTATACTCCTCAGTTGAGATCTATTTCATTATTCATATGCTATTGTTATTGTTACTATACTTGTGGGCAATTGTTTGCTCACCCTTGCATAAAACATTTCAGCTAAAGTTGAAAAGTCTGATGAGCCGTCTAGAGCAAAGGCAAGGGAAAGATGAACAAATAAAGAAAATTAATTTATTTGATTAAATTTTTGTAATGAGATTTAAACATTATTATGTTTTTATTCCACAAATGATGTAATAAAGGTTAGATGACCTGGGATTTCGTATTAACTATGTAACCCTCTAATAGGAGTATTGTTTATTAAGTTTATTATTGTTATTATCCTTTATCATGGGTAGTTAGTTGTGAATGCGAAGAATAGTGAGCACCAAATCTGTGGAATTGAAGTACTCGGATTTGGGGGTGTCATAGTTCTGACCAGCTTGAGGTTAGGAAACCTTGAGTAGTTTTATCTGATGAAGCTCCAATCCTCTTTTACTACTACTCTTACTAAAGGCATTAATGGCATGAAGTAGAATAGTAGGTCACTATCAGGGTCATAGATAGTGGTCCTCTTGTCTACCTCTATGTTGAAAAAGCAGTCAAAGAGTTCATCCGTGCTCATGGAGACTAAGCACATATACCCTACCCCTGTCCCTATGAACTTGTCAAGGATGCGGGCGTTTGGATTTTCTTATGCTTCTAGTATAATGCGTTGCCTCACTACCACTGATGTTAATGGCTCTGGAGGGGGTACTTGAGAAAATAATGGTTGCTCCTCCTCAGATTCTAGATCATCAGGCTTCACAATCGCAGGGTTGAACTCTTGTGTGATGTCTCGAACCACAGTATCAATGACTTTGGTTAGGACTAAGGAGTCAACAAAAGAGCTTGATTGGTGAGCTGGCTCTTCCCCCTTAGAGATAGATGTAGGGGACTGGGCTACCTTTGGGGTTTTCTTTTTATGCTTTTTCTTCTTCTTCTCAACTATCTTTATGAGTTTCTTTTTCTTCTTAGGCTCAGGATTTGTAACCTTCATAGATAATTCTTCCTCATCTTCTTATGGCTTCGGCATAGACGCCATCACAACCATCTCTTTATTAACATTGCTTAGGCATAAAAGTCGTCTCAATCATTATTTCATTAGCCTCTAGTTGAGGCTCTACAATCGGAGAGATATACTTTTCTATGATCGACTGTCTAGCGATTTCTTCAGTTGATTTGGGAAGAGACTTTATGGAGGACTTCTTTTGGCGCTTGCCTCTTAGGCCTTCTTCTTCATTACGTAAGAGAGTGGTGCTAGAGTCTCATTCTCCCTCATCTCAGGATCAGAAGAAGTATCCTGAGAGTCTTTGGGAGCTTTTCTTCTTTCTTTGACCTTCTTTTTCTTTTGAGGAGGTTGCACTGCTGTGGAAGCCAGAGCTTCAAAAACTTGAGGGGCAGCAGACCCATGAAAATCTTCTTCCTCCATAGCAGCAACCTTTCTCTTTGCCTTGGTCTTGGTAGGCTTCTGAACTTTACTGATGGTCCTTTCACTGCCTTCAGAAAGCCTTCACCGAAGAATCTCAACTGGGTTTTTCTTCCAGTTGTCGAAGAGCTTTGAGGTGATTTTCTTGTTGACATTTAGGGCTTCACCCTTTGTATCCCCAATAAGCATCATCCTTTTCTTCAGGACGATGCTAATGAACCGCCCATAGAACATCTTTGGCATAGTCTTGCCAATGACCTTCTTCTTCTCAGCATCAATAGCCCATTTGGTTATCCAGTTCATGAAGATGGTGTCGAAGTTTATCTCCATTTTCATAACAATTGCAATCATGATTTTCATTTGAAGCTCACTAACAGAATCGTGAGCAGAGTCCTTACACAAAATACATTTGCCAACGATATTGGCAAGGAACTCAAACTACTGGGGAAATTCCTTCTTCTTGATTCCTTTAAGCTCTGGGTTCTTCTTGTAACCCATGAGCTTTAGACCCTCCTTCACATCAATAATATCAAAAGAGATGATTCCTTGGTTCACGAACCCCAGATGATGGTTTAACTCCATCGCTTCAATCCTTAGAGTGAAACCCTTCACCTTTAAAGTAAGGACTCTTTCAGAGCAGCTAGCATTAAGGTAGAACTCCTCTCCCAATCTGGTGTAGATTTTTGTGCTGGTATCTAGAATCTCAAAGAAACCAGCCTTTTGAACCAACAAAAGAACATCTCTGAATTTCTTCTCTACTTTTCCAAACTTATCGAAGCCTAACTAGTTGTTGGTGATTACTTGATAACTGGCCATCTTCTTTGAGATTTGAACTGAAATGAACACGAAAGTGTTTGAGTTTTCTAAACTTTGAAAAAAATGTGGCTCGAAAGTTAAAAGAGAGTTTTGAAAGTTTAAATCCCAGATTGTAAAAATGAATAGTAAAGGTCAGATGAAAAATTTAAAAATCCTTTATATCACCTCCCTCTAATTTGGCTGAGTGGGACATGTGTTGAGTGATGATTGATTGCACATCGCTTCATTTTTGCTATTCATGGCTATAACGTAGTAACTTCTCCTTCTCACTTGCTTTGCTTGAAGGTGAAGACCACGCAGTATTTAATAACCGCCTTATATCTCTGCAACTGTATGCGTAACATAGAGTAAACTTTTGAAAAGCATTTTTAACTATACGCTAACCCTTTGCTCAACAAACCACTCTACGAAGTCCTTCACTTAACGACTACTCTACGGACTTCTTCCATTTTACGAGCAGCTCTACGAGCCTCTTCGTATAGTCAATCACTCAACGAACCATGGATAGCTTTACGAACGTGTTTCTTCTTGGACAGTTGTACGGTCCTTTCCTGCACTGTTAGTAACTTCCAAGGTATAATACTAAGGGTGCAAATTTAGCATTCCTAACTCACTGATTAACTTATTAAACATAGATTCGTCTAAAGGTTTGGTGAACACATCAGCTAATTGATTTTTAGTAGAATAAAATGCAATGATATCTTTCCATTTTGTATATGATCTCTAATAAAATGGTATTTGATGTCTATATGATTAGTCCTAGAATGCATGACAGGATTATGGGTTATAGATATAGCACTGGTATTATCACAAAATATAAGAATAGATTTAAACTCAAATCCATAGTCAACCAGCTGATTCTTCATCCACAAAATTTGAGCACGACGGCTACCAACAGCAATGTACTCAGCTTCTGCAGTTGAAGTTGACCCTGAGTTCTGCTTTTTGCTGAACCATGAGATAAGCCTATTCCTTAGCAATTGACATGTACCATTATTGCTTTTCATATCAATCTTACATCTTGTAAAATCTGCATCTGAATATCCAATTAGATCAAAAATGAGACTCCTTGGGATACCACAGTCCCAGATATAGAGTACCTTTGAGATATCTAAAAATTCTTTTTACAGCAACAAAATGAGATTCCTTAGGGTTAGCTTGAAATCTGCCACAAATACAAGTAGAGAACATAATATCTGGCCTAATAGCAGTTAAGTATAGGAGAGATCCTAGCATACCTCTGTATTGAGTTATATCAATACTTTTACCACTTTCATCCTTGTCAAGTTTGGTTGCAGAGGTCATTGGAGTCTTCATGGGAGTGGCTGATTCCATGCTATACTACTTAAGTAAATCTTTGATGTAATTGGCTTGGTTGATGAAGATTCCCTCATTAGTCTGCTTCACTTGAAGTCCAAGGAAGAATTTTAGCTCACCCATCATGCTCATCTCAAATTTACTCTGTATCAACTTGGCAAATCTAGTGAATCTATTTTCAATTAGGAAATTAGTAAGTGTTTCATACCATGCCCTAGGTACTTGCTTTAAACCATATAGTGATTTATCTAATCTATATACATAATTTGAAAGAGTTGGATTAACAAAACTTGGAGGTTGTTCTACATAAACCTCTTCTTGAAGTTCTTCATTCAGAAATGCACTCTTGAAGACTTTGAACTTCATATGGGCTGTATAGGCTTCCAATCTGGCAATAAGAGCAAAGGTCTCATAATAGTTGATCCCTTCTTCCTGCGAATAACCTTTGGCCACCAATCAAGCTTTGTTCCTTGTGATCACGCCATCTTCATCCATCTTATTTCTGAATATCTGTTGATGAGTGCGTTTTATACCTATGAATTGGGTAGTCTTGGCTTGATGATTTTGTGAGTTTTTAAGTATTTTTAGTTCATTTTGATGCATTTTCGTATTTTTGTGTAGGAATTGAGATTTAGCGCGAAATGGTGTAATAAGCGTTGAATGAAGGAGTATTAGTCATAATTGAGTAGCAAAATGTAGCATTTGGTGTCGGTATACATCAAGCGTTGATGGCGTGTAATAAATGTCGGCGTGCGGCACGACGTTGGTATGGAGACATGGGCAACAAAAGGGAGCGCTCGGCGCGAATTGGGCATAAGCGCCGCAGCGCTCGATTACGACACTTGGCATCTAGAGAACTAGCATTGTGGTGCTGCTATGCAGGGCTGTGGTGCTGGTGCTATTTCTTTGCGCGTTGGCTTGGCTGATCAGGTGTTGGGCAATCCTATTCAAATTAGGACATTGTGCTAAGTTGAGATTGGCTAGGGTTATGCATTTAAAAGTTGTTTATGGACTTAAAAATAAGACAAAAGGCTGATATAACAAAAAAGGAGAAAGGGGCATTGAAGAGAAATACATTAGAGATATATAGATTTCGTCAGATTCTGAAGAGAAGCACACGAAGGCTTGTAGGATTCAAGGCAGAGTGTGAAGATCGAACTATGACAGAGTTTTCTTCTTTACTCTTAATCTCTTATTCTTGTGATTTGAGGATGCTTGTTAGATTATTGATGATGTTTTCTTTTGTTCCTATGAACTAATTCTTTATTTAAGATTGCAATGGAACCCAATGTGTAGTTTAAATTAATTTGCTCTCTTTTTGATTGTTGATTATGAATGAATCATTTATCATATTTTATGCTTAATTCATAATTGTCTGATCAACAATTATCTGATAAAACTTAGATGAAATTGGAAGATGAATTCCAGGTTTAGATCTGGATTTGATAACATGTGACTTAATTATTCTTCTTGGGATCGAATAATTGGTTTGTGTATGGGCTAGGAATATACCTATATGCCGCATGTAACTTTTATGAGTGAATTGATGCTTAATGAATTTGTTCTTAATTATTTCACATAGGAATATAGTGATTTAATTGGAATAAATATTTTTGTCAAACCATTTGGAAAAGGGTTTTATGAATAATTATGAATTCTCAGTTAACGTTTCAATATAATTAATTAATTGAAAAGAGAGTGAAGAAATTTAAATGAAACATTGAAAAAAATTGTAATCTTAGTATTTTAATCTGGTGTTAATCTCTATTAATTAGTTTAGATAATTTTAATAGTTAGTTTTATAATCTTAATTTCAATATATTAAATAAAATCGAATTGGTATAGAGTTAGTAGTTGGAATAATATTATTGACATATTTCTCATGGGAACGATACTTTACTTATCACTTTATTACTTGTTAATCGCATATACTTGACGTAAATTGTCAATACCTAATTCGGACAACAAGTTTTTGGCGCCGTTACCGAAGAATATTTTTAATAATTTTTTTTCTAATATTAATTGCCATTAATTTGGTCTTAGTTTAAACGTTCTTTTTTATTTTTGTTTAAATTGTCACTTTTGCAAGCACTCTTGATTTTGTATGCAAACACGATTGAAGGATTTGGAACCGTTACCTTATGAAGATGAAATAGAAATAAGGTTCCAAAGGTTGAGAAAGTTTTGCCAAGAGACACAGGTTCAAAAGAGAAAATGGCTGCAGAGGAAGAGTAAAATCACTGAAGGATTATGCTATGCCACAAGTCACATAAATTCATTCGAGCAATCGAAGACCGACAATCCAAGAAAACACTTTTGATATTAAGTTGGGTACGATTCCGATGATCCAGAATTCGATTCAGTTTGGGCGTTTACCCAATGATGACCCCTATGATCATTTCATTAGCTTTTTAGAGATCTGTGATACGTTCAAATACAATGGGGTTATTGATGATGCCAATAGCCTCAGACTTTTCCCTTTCACACTCTGTGACAAGGCGAAGAGTTAGTTACATTCACTACCAGTAGGGTCTATCACGACATGGAACGACTTGGCACAAAAACTCTTATCAAAATTCTTCCCGTCAGCAAAAATAACTAAGATGAGGAATGACATCACTTCATTTGCACAACAGGATTCTGAGTTTCTCTATGAAGCTTGAGAGCGTTTCAAGGATTTATTGCAAAGATGTCCTCATCATGGCATTCCCAAGTGGCTGCAAGTTTAGACTTTCTACAACGGGTTGTTCAGTGCAACTCGAACCAATATTGCTGGAGCTGTTGGTGGAGCATTGATGGGAATGAATTTTGACAAGGCATATAAGCTCTTGGAAATAATGGCAGCAAATAATTACCAATGGCCTACAGCGAGGATGAATCAATCGAAAGCACCGGGCATATATGAACTAGATGTAGTGACTGCTTTGGCTGCATAGGCTACAACGTTGACAAAGAGGATCGATGCTTTGGGAACGAAGCCTATTCAGTAAGTGGCTATGGTTAGTGAATTGTGTGCAAGTAATCATCCAAGTAGTCAATGTGCCATCAACTCGGAGTCGGTCCATTACATTGGTAGCAACAACAAGCAGCAGGGCATGAATTCTAATGCCTACAACCCTGGTTGGGGAAATCACCCAAACTTTTCATGCAGCAATAATCAAAGACAATCTTCAGCTCCAAGACAATTTCATCCACTAGGATTCTAGAATCAAAATCAACCTCAGCCGGAAATGAAATCAAATTTGGAGGAGTTAATAACCTAGTATATTGCTCACAATGACACAAGGATGAGCAACTTGGACGGTTCGATGAGGAATCTTAAGAATCAAGTAGGGCAACTAGAAAGTGCACTTAACGATCGCCCTCAAGGCACTCTCCCAAGCGACATCGAGATCAATCCTAGGAGGGAAGGTCAAGAGCATTGTAAGGTAATCACACTCGAAAGTGGTAAAGAGTTGTATAAGAATGTTGGAGTACCTACATTAAAGCCACACAGTGTTAGAGAAAAAGATGTTATAAAAGAAAAGAACAAGAATGGAGAACAGAAAAAGGAAGAAAGTCCAGCTGTGAATTCTAAGGGAAGCAAGCAGAGTATGATTGTGCCTCCCGTGCCGTTTCCACAATGCTTAAAAAGTCAAAAGCTAAAAAATCAGTTCTCAAGGTTCTTGGAGGTTTTTAAGAAGCTACAAATCAACATTCCGTTTGCTGAAGCATTGGAGTAAATACCAAGCTATGTTAAGTTTATGAAAGAGATATTGTCCAAAAAAGGAAGGCTAGGTGACTGTGAAACTGTGGCACTAGCGGAGGAGTGTAGTGTCATTCTCCAAAAAAAGTTACCACCGAAGCTGAAAGATTCAGGGAGTTTTATAATTCCTTGCAGAATCGGGAATCAATTTGTTGGTCGACCTTTGTGTGACTTAGGAGATAACATCAACTTAATGCCACTCTCCATTTACAAGAAACTTGGTTTGAAAGAACCAAAGCCCATAAATGTCACCTTACAACTCGCGGATAGGTGGATCACATATCTGAGGGGCATAGTCGAGGATGTATTAGTAAAGGTTAACAAATTCATATTTTCAATGGATTTAGTGGTACTGGATTTTGAAGAGGACCGAGATATTCCAATCATCTTGGGAAGACCATTCTTAGCCACTAGAAGAACTCCTATCGACATGCAAAAAGGGGAGCTCACTATGAGAGTCAATGAACAAGAGGTTAAGTTCAATGTGTTTAAAGCAATAAAGTTCCTACATGATGTGGAGGAATGCTATATGGTCAAAGCAACCAATAGGATGGTTCATGATGAGTCTTTGAGTAGCCGAGGTTCGAAAATGTTGACTTTTAATGATTTGCATGAGGAAAAAGAGACAATTGAATGGAACGGGCAAAGTTTGAAGCATTGTTGGGGTTGTGCAGCTGATAGTAAGGGAACCCCATACACCCCAGCCGAGCCCGAATAAGAATGGAAGAAGTCAGGCTGAAGAATATAAAATAAGCTCTAATTGGGAGGCAACCTAAGGGTTTTAAGATTTTAGTTCTAAACTGCATGTTAATGAATTTTTAGTTATTTTTATTTTTCAAGTTGATATGCTTGTTAAAAGAATAATTAATATTTGGTTTAAGTTATTCTCAAAGTTGTATTTTTATTGCAGTTAGTTTTAATGCTATGTTATGTTTGGTTTTAGTTTCTTTTATATATTATATAGTAATTGCATGTTAGTTATTTATCTTAGGTACCACGTAGCTAAAAAATGAGAACAAACGTCACGGGTGCTGCCACGAGCAAGAATGTGCAGCAGCGTGCGGCCACGGGCGTGCAGCGTGTGTGCGCGCGCGTAGGGCTGACCCAGCAGAAAGCCAGCGCCACAGCGTTGCAGCGCTGCCCATCCAAGAACATAGCGCCACAACACTGTGATGTAGCGCAACAGTGCTGCATGGTTTACATCGAGTTTAAGGGCTACAGTTGGGCATTTGGTTTGGCATATTTTCAAATCTTCTCAAGCTCGAACTCAAAACTCTCTCTGGTGCTATCAATCCACTTACATAGTGCAACCTAATTCCAGTTTACAACTGTTTACCTAAATCTATACTAGAAAAATACACAAGTATATGCAGTCCACAAGTAATATAATGATAAGACAATGTCGAACTCACAGTCAAATTATTTAATAATAATGACCAAGTACTAACAAATAATCAAATTAATGTTATTTAAACAATTTGATAAAAGTTGTTGAATTTTAAAAATAAAGTACTAAACTAACTAATCGCTAAATACCAATAATTTAATTAGGCTAAAGATTACAATTTTTCTTACTGTTTCACTTGAGTTAATACACTTCCTGTTATTTTATGTTAACTATTTCAGATTGTTAATCAAGAACTCATCAATATTTATAACCATCTCTCGATGTATCATAAATGAATCAACTTAAATCCACAGATGATAGAATTAAGGTGAACACCCTAGTTAACTAACTCACTATATCTCTATATGAATTACAATTAAAAAGGATTTAATGCTCAGGTTCTCTTTCAGATTACATGCGGCGTATAGGTATATCTCTATCCTAGGCATAAATTATGAGTTCCATCACCATATAGAAAACACAATCACATGCTATTATGATTAGGTCTAAATCTGTAATCCATTTCTCGAGTTCATATATACCACGGTAATTGTTGATCAGAAAATTAAGCAATTAATCACAAATCATAACAGACAATCCGATAATAATCAACAGTAATTAACAAGGAAGCATATCAATAAAAGCTACGCAATAAGTTTCATTGTAATCTTAAAAAAGAAATTAGTTCATAATTGAATTAAAATCTATAACCCACAATTTGTAAAGCATTCAAGAATACAAAATAAGAGGTAAAGAAGAGAATAGAATCTGTAGACGCAATCTTTGAGTCTCTCCTTCAGCTCCTTAATTGAATCCTTTGTACTCTTACAATTGCTTCAAGCCTCCATCTCTTTCTCCCAAACTAGTGTTAGCAAAAAGTAGCAAGCTCTCCTTTATTCTATGCCTCATATCATGTATTTATAGGTTCTAATTAAAGTCCTAAACCAATTAGAAGTTACAATTCTTGTTCTATTCAGTTTGGATCAAAAATAAGCTTTTCAACAACCCGACCCAGCGCGGCAGCACCCAAGTGGTAGAAACTAAGTTTTTCCTTCTACAGACCAGCGCGGCTGCACCCAAAATACAATAGGAACTGGCACGGTCACGCCCGACTATTTTTTACTGTAGCATCTGTTGGTAAAATGGTCATAACGTTTGATCCAGGAAGAGTTACGGGACCTGCCACCTATTAAATCGAAGCTCTCGACGAGATCTACAACTTTCATTTTTTGAGAATTGAGAGGTTCGGATTGGATCAAAGTCGAAATTGAGCTTAAAGTGGTTGATATGCAAATGGCAACTCCAAACTTTGAGGTTCAACGTCCGTTGGTAAAACGGTCATTACTTTCTCATCCGAACTCCGATTATGATAATTTAAAATGTTTCGGAAAGATAAGGAGTAGCTCTACAATAAAATCCAAATTCTAAACCAAGAACATGCATCCAATCTACTGTTAAAAGCCATGCAATCTTTCCTTCTTGCGTTTGCTTGCTTATTCTACTCCAAAAGATGTTCGGATTACGTGTCCTTGCTTCTTCTTACAAAATAATATAAAAATACTATAAATACCTAATACTTACTTAAAATACTTAAGAATTCACAAATTATCAAGCCAAACATATTTAGTTCGTAGGTATAAAACTCACTCATCAAATACCCCCAAACTTAAATCTTTGCTTGTCCTCAAGCAAACACTAAGAATAACAACTATAACAACTAATTCTAAATAACAACTTACACGACTCGAGTAATGAATCAATACAAATTTGCATAATAGCCTCAAAGATATCTTTTAATGTTAACTCAAGAAAAAATTTCGAAAACATGCAAAGTCTAAAATTTCTACCTAATCATTAGTTCCACAACTACTCATGATCCTTTAAGTATGTGTATGCATCGAAATGTTCAAACTAGTCATGACTCAGATAAGATCATATAAACAAATACTCGTAAAAGATATTCAAAATCAACTCTAAAAACCTTCTTATCACATCAATCTCCGCTAATAAAGACAAAACATAAAATTAAGAGGAACAAAAGGATATTTCATTTAGCACGTTCGAACCATTCCCAAGTATTTTAAAACACAAATTTTCTTTTATTTTTTCTTTCCTTTTTAGAGAGTGCGTTTTACGCTCCATCTCACTTCCTGTTGAACGAGTGTGTTTTACGCTCCATCTCGTTTTCTCTCGCACGAGTGCGTTTTACGCTCCTTCTCAGGCCTGTGTTTATGGGTGAATGCGTTTTACGCTCCATCTCAACCCACCACATGATTTATTGTTTCACTCAGAAAGGTTCAAATTTTCAAAATTTTTAATAACCCAAGATTTCCCCAAAACTTATGTTAATGCCTAAATTTCACTTCAACTGATGCTCAAATAAGATTTTAAAGTTTCAATGATATCTTTCACAAGTATTCAACCAAAAAAGATTCCTTAAGACACAACTAGCTAAACAGATAGATATGTGCTTTGATGTTCAGAAAGATCACAAATAGTGTAAACCCAACTCATAAGTCAAAATATAAACTAAGCATACTTCTCAATTTCACAAGAGTTAAAAATATTAATCACAGTTTTTTCTTATCCTTGGCCATAATCAAATTCCAATCAAACCATTGGTCACCTATCCTAAAAACATACTAACTAAAATGCAAATCTAACTAAATTCAAATACTAAATAAACAAACACAAGAACACCCCTTCCCCCCCCCCCCCAAACTTAAACTAGACATTGTCCTCAATGGCTAAGATAGAAAAAATTAAAATAGAGGACTTCCCTGAAAATATAGCAATCTTTCTCCTTGTCCGCTAAGTTTGAAGAATAGGCTAGGCACATTGGAATGAATAAGGTATTGCACTTGAATTGGACTCGAATAACCTGAAACACATTAGAAGCAAGTTTATTAAATCCTAGAAAATGCAAGTTTATTAACTACTATGAAACCTAATAAAATAAATAAAAACTAAAAATAAAAATTAAACTTGGGTTGCCTTTCAAGAAGTGCTTGTTTTATAGACTCAGCCTGACTACTTCAATTTTTCTATCCAATTCCTCTTTGATAATTGAGTAACCCTCCATCCATTAGTAGCAGTGTAACATTTGAGGGCTTCACATCTGTAAGGGCCATTGATTCAAAATCACCTAGCATGCTCTTTTTAAATAGAATCTCCTTTAAGAACTTCAAGTAACTAGGCGTTTGTTCCATTGTGTCTGTGAACGGATTATTAAATTGAAGCTTCTTAAACACAACTGGATCTGCATTTATCTTCTTATGGACCCCTTTCTCATCACACCATGGCTCTAAATTTATGCTAGCTCCCATGTCATATAGAGCTTTGCCAACGAAATGACTACCATTTGGGCAGGGGATTGCAAAACTACCCGGATCCTTGAGCTTTGGCGGAGAAGGTACATGGGGCACTAACAAAATCGGCTCATCAGCGTTGGAACTCAAGGCTAGATCTTCTTTGACTTTATTTTCCTAGTTCCCACTATTCTCCTCCTCTTTTTCATCCACATCTATTGGCACGTCCGGTTGCAGCTTTGGCATGGGTAATCCATCAGTCTCGAGAACCATGTCGCTGGGCCAAATGCCTTGAGGACAATTGGTAAAGGCATTGATGAATTCTCCCATCAGGTTCTCAATATTTCGACTCAACATCTCCCGACTCTTTATCATCTCCTCACTCAAAGCTTTGAACTTGGACAAAAGTTCCTCCAAGTTATACTCATTTTCCTATTTAGGAGGAGCTTGATGCTGACATTCTAGAGCATATGATTGGCTTGGAGCAAATGTTTGGACTTAGTTGTCATCGCTCCATGAGAAATTTAGCGGATTCCCCCAATCATGATGATAATTATTGGAATAGGCATAATTATTGGGGTAATCGTTGAAGTTGCCACCATACTGCATCGACTTAAAACTGATGGCGCATTGATGACTCGAATGATTTACAGCACAATAATCACAAATCATCGCTACACTTTGAATACGTTATGCTGCTAAAGCGTCAATCTTCCTTGAAAGTGTCTCTATCTGTGCTAACAATTCATTGGGTTCATAAATCCCTATCGCTCTTGGCTGATTCATTCTCATATAAGGCCATTGATAGTCATAGTTGGCCATGGTGTATCTGCAAAAGAAAAAAAATTAAACAGAAAAATTAAAATACAAAAATACACGTTTAAATTAAGAACAATTTGATTGAAATTAATATTGGCAAAAATTATTAAATTAATTCCCCGGCAACAGCGCCATAAAACTTGTTTGCCTAAATCAATACTAGCAAAATACGCAAGTATACGCAGTCCACAAGTAATATAATGATAAAAGAGTGTCGAACCCACATAGAATTATTTAATAATAATAATAATGACCAAGTACTAACAAATAATCAAATTAATTTTATTTAAACAATTCGATAAAAGTTGTTGAATTTTGAAAATAAAGTACTAAACTAACTAATCACTAAATACCAAGAATTGAATTTAGATAAAAAGGCTTAAGATTACAATTTTTCTTAATGTTTCACTTGAATTAATACACTTTCTGTTAAGTTATGCTAACTATTTCAGATTGTTAATCAAGAACTCATCAATATTTATTACCATCTCTCGATGTATCATAAACGAATCAACTTAAATCCACAGATGATAGAATTAAGGTGAACACCCTAGTTAACTAATTCACTATATCTCTATGTGAATTACAATTAAAAATAAATTAAAGCTTGGGTTCTCTTTCAGATTACATGCGGCGTATAGGTATATTTCTATCCTATGCACAAATTATGAGTTTCATCACCACGTAGAAAACACAATCACATGCTATTATGATTAGGTATAAATCTATAATCCATCTCTTGAGTTCATATAGATTACCACAGTAATTTTTGATCAAGCAATTAAGTAATTAATCACAAATCATAATAGACAATCCGATAATAATCAACAGTAATTAACAAGGAAGCATATCAATAAAAGCTACGCAATAAGTTCCATTATAATCTTAAAAAGAAATTAGTTTATAATTGAATTAAAATCCATAATCCACAATTGATAAAGCATTTAAGAATACAAAATAAGAGGTAGAGAAGAGAATAGAATCTGTAAACGCAATCCTTGAGTCTCTCCTTTAGCTCCTTAATTGAATCATTTATACTCTTGCAATTGATTCAAGCCTCCATCTTTTTCTCCCAAACTAGGGTTAGCAAAAAGTAGCAAGATCTCCTTTATTCTATGCCTCATGTCATGTATTTATAGGTTTTAGTTAAAGTCCTAAACTAATTAGAAGTTACAATCCTTGTTCTATTCAATTTGGATAAAAAAATAAGCTTTTCAACAACCCGACCCAGTGCAGCCGTGCCCATATTTGGCCAAGAAAGCAGCGCGGCCATGCCCAAGTGGCAGAAACTAAGTTTTTCCTTCTTCAGACCAGCACGACCGGTCGAGTATTTTCTACTGCAGCATCTGTTGGTAAAATGGTTATAACGTTTGATCCGAGAGAAGTTATGGGGCCTGCCACCTATCAAATCGAAGCCTCGACGAGATCTACAACTTTTATTCTTTGAAAATTGAGAGATTCGGATTGGATCAAAGTCAAAATTGGGCTTAAAGTAGCTGCTATGCAAATGGCAACTCCAAACTTTGAGGTTCAACGTCCGTTGGTAAAACGGTCATTACTTTCTCATCCGAACTTCGATTGTGACGATTCAAGATGTTTTGAAATGTTTAAGAGTAGCTCTACAATAAAATTCAAGTTCCAAACCAAGAATATGCATCCAACCTAGTGTTAAAAACCCTACAATCTTCCCTTCTTGCATTGGCTTGCTTATTCTACTCCAAAAATTGTTCGGATTACGTTTCCTTGCTTCTTCCTACAAATAACATAAAAACACAATAAATAACTAATACTAACTTAAAATACTTAAGAACTCACAAATTATCAAGCCAAATGTACTCATTTTGTAGGTATAAAATTCATTCATCAAATACCCCCAAACTTAAATCGTTGGTTGTCCTCAATCAAACACTAAGAACAACAACTCTAATGACTAATTCTAAATAACAACTCATACGACTCGAACAATGAATCAATACAAATTTTCATAATAGCCTCAAAGATATCTTCTAATGTTAACTCAAGAAAAATTTTCAAAAATATGTAAAGCCTAAAATTTCAACCTAATCATCAGTTCCACAACTACTTATGACCCTTTAAGTGTGTGTATGCATCCAAATGTTCAAACTAGTTATGACTCAGATAAGACCATATAAATAAATACTTATAAAAGATATGGCCACTTGCGTTTCACGTATCCTACACAACGTATAATCACGCATACCAAACATTAGTCACACATACTCAACAAAATCTTTTAGATTACATTGACTCTATTGATAACATTAGTTTACATTGACTCCATCTTAATCTTTATAACGTTGGTTTTATTAGCTAATCAGTAGACAATCTTTCATTTAATTTGATCCTCTCATATCATTCGCTTTAACTATAAATCTTCTTAGAAGTCCTTACTTGAACAAGTCATTTCATACTTGGCTAGCTAATTTATCATATGCTTCATGTATTACTGCTTAAAAGCCCTATATACACATAACTCAGGTTGTAGTTTCATAAATAGCTTGTCTTGACAGCTCTGTAATACGGCACGACCGCGCTACATTTTGGCCTAGGAGTAGCGCGGTCGTGTTACTCCCTTTTCAGCCCAGAACTGAGTTATTTCAACTCCATTCAACCCCTTTGTTATGCTAGGGTCTTCAGACAACTATCATAGCATACAAAGACATGCCTTGAAGATCTCTAAACTAGTGTAGATCTTCATTTACGATTACTTTCAAAAAAATTTCTTAATTTTTATTTTGAAAATTTGTATGAAATCATGCTCAAGCAATTCATTTCTTGCATAGCTCATTACGTCATGACTTTAGACTCACTTTTATGCTTAAATGATTCTAATACACCTGCCCACAATTTTAGATGAGAAAGAAATTACATTTTCATTTCTAAGGACCAGTGCAGTCGCGCTGGTTTTGACCTGGGAAGTGGCGCGGCCGCGCCACTTCGAATTCAGCCTAGAATGAACTCTGTTCTTGTCGAATCCATCCAATTCAATCCCAATTTATTCTAACATGTTTCTTAAATGCATTCTTATGAATTGAAACTATTAGAAACAAAGTTTCTATTCCAATTCGCATAATCTTAATCAAACCCAAGTATTGAATTCATAAGTTCTAAGTTTTTTTGAAAAACTTTACACTATAAACCAAAATCTTCAATTCGAGCATTATACTTCCAAAATTCAATCAAATTAGCGCTATATACTTCTAACAATCATGTATATAGACATATACAAACAACATCCACCAAAATCCACTTTTCAAAGAAAAACTCAAGAAACAGAAAACTAAGAACTTAAAGTTAGATTATCACCTTTTGGTTCCTTCTTAATCCAAATAGATGATCAATTACTTGGTCAACTTCTCCTTCTTCCTTTGATTTCATAGAGAATCTCTCTCTCTATCACACACACAACCCTCTCTTCTTTGCTCTGTGTTTTCTTCTTAGACTTTACTGATAATTTTTTAACGTATAAACCAAAAGCCTCCTTAGCAATTACGGATACACAAGGTCATAAGACTTTGTTTGGCTAGCTTAATATAACCCCTTCTTAATTTATTTTAATAACATTCTTACTATATGATACATTTGTCACACTTAAATTTAATTAAACTTATTTTATTAATAAATCTAATTAAATCTTACTAACAAAAATTATAATTTCTATTTAATAAATTATTTTATTTAATAAACCATTAATCCTCTAATTTACTAGCACATGTTAGGTTTGTATATTGCGCAAGCATGCAATGAAATTACATAAATAAGGTGAAAGTGTGATAAAATCAGATTTTAAAAATTTTATACAAACCATCACCATGATCAATCTATGTGCTCAATTAATGATATAAACGAAAGAGAAAGAGAACAAGAATTATACCCTCGTAGATTAAAGCTTCCTCGGGTACAAGTTCAACTCCTACTCCTTCGTGTTTTCCTTGAAATCCACTGGTTATATTCCTTCTCTTGATCAACGTTAGCCACCCAAGTGTTTGGCCTCTAGAGGTGATCCACCAAGGAAGAATAGGTATTCAAAAAGATGGGTGTTGGCAAAACCCTAGTTTTTATCTCTATAGAAATTGCAAGTACTCTCCACAATCTAATGCAAGAGTGTGTAACCATAATCTATGATAAGACTTCTCTTATTTATAGATGTAGGAAATAATAGTAATAGTAATAATAATAATAAGACTCCTCTTATTAAGTTATATTTATTATTTTTAAAATATTAAATAATAAATATTAAGCTATTTAATTTATTCTATCTCCATAGACTAAATTAAATACACTTAACTTATTATTATAATTATGTCATTTACTTCTTAAATAAATATTTTTCTTTTGTGGTGTGACCCTTTAGGTTCTCCATATTAAACTGGTTGTGAAATCAATTAGAACAATTCTAACCTTATTTAAATAAATAAATAAATAAAACTATTTAATTCATTTAAATAAATAATATTTATTCTACAATAAGGGTAAGCCCCTTTAGCAATCAACAACTATCCAAATAATATAGATTTCAACATTAATCACAAAAGAATCTTTCAGTGAATAGTTATCGTATAATTCAATCTTTCTACCATACAATGTCCCAATTAAATATAAGACATGGATTTACTGTCAAGTCTTATTTTATTTAATTATATATTTCGATTCCTAAATGCACAACTCTAAATAATGCAAATTAGAAACTCCTTTCTAATTTCATTCTGCCTTGGCCAATGTCTACTAAGTTGTCATTTATTGAATCACATAAAATATTCACATCTTTTACTAGACGTGATAGATTCTTTGTTGATCATTAACCTATCTCCATATATAACTTATTATACCCAAGCATACCCTTTGATATACCCTAAAGGTTTTAAGGGACATGTCAAAGTATAATTCATCATACACAAGATACTATGATGATCTAAAGTCTAAGGATCACTTGTTCTATTATCACTAAAGGAATTCCTATTGACGGACGAGTAAAACTTCATTAGTTATTCTTTAGCGAGTCAAGTTCAGTGAACTTATTCTTTAATAAGCACATACATACTTGCTTTAGTATCTCCACACAAATGATGATGAGATCAATCATCCTCTTCTTAAGACCAAACAACGTATGTACTAATCTATCCAGATTCACTAATCCCCTTTTTAGTAATCCAATTATTAGGAACAATTTTAGTTTGTGAGCTATCTTGAATTTAGATATCATTAGCATGATCACCATCATGATTCTAAAAGTATTGCTGAAAACTATGGGGTTTATCATATTTAATATAACAACACCATATAGATAAAGTAAAATGCCTTTTAATAAATCAATTCTTTTATTAATAAATGAATAAGATTACAAAGTATATGCCACATCATATCAAATATGATTGGCTTGCGTGCATATTACTTTCATCACACTCACGTAATAAACTACGCACTAATTCTAAAATTGTTTATCTTCAATTTACTTAATATTAACACACTTAGTTAAATTATTCCACAATAATTCCATCAAATATTTATTTTATTCCGATAAATATTTTAACTATTTACGAAATTCACAATCATATTGCATTAACATATTACATTTATATGTAACAGATTACTTTCTCATTTTATTAAAATAAATATATATTTTCATTAATTTACTACTTTAATTAAGTGAATTACTCTCATTATTTATGAAATTTAATTCATAACAATTCCATTGCCAACAAGGCATAATAATCAAACTATATTATTTCATAATATAATTTTCAACTTAATTAAATTAACTAATAATATTCGGTTAATTTCCTTTTCACAACAATTTCATTTACCTTCTTCAATAGTTTAATTAACTATTGAACCTCATTTTCTCAATATATAAATATATATATATATTTCTCTTCTATATTCACACTTAATCTCTTAACACAAAATCATATATTTTAAAATATATAACACATACATATATTTATTCAAATCCAGCACCTCTCATAATAAGAATTTTATTTATTAAATTCTTATTTAATAATTACTGAAAAACCGGGTTGTCATAGTGGCTGTATTCCTAACTAAATTCAGAATTGTGTTTTCTCATTAATCTTTAAGGGGATTTTTCAAAAATATTCACATGTGCTAAATAAATATTTCTTATTAATTATTTGGTAATATCTGCTAAATAATAAAATTTTATTAAAGATCTATTCAACCCCTCCTTCTAGATCTCTAGTGCCTCCGGGAAATAACAAGTGGTTTCAGAACAGGTTCTCACAAGCATAAAGCTTACACTTTGAGTTGATCCATGACACTAAATAAAACTAGTTCTAAACTTGGTGGTGGAAATAAGCCACCTCTTCTCAATAGATAAAAAATTGCTAATTGGAAAGTACGTATACAGGCGTACATGGATGTTATTGATGATGATTTGTTTGATACTGTCCTAAATGGTTCATATGTTCCCACCAAGCTAGCCCCTACTATAGATGATCCTAACAAGGTAGCTGTTAAACTGCACAAAGAATGGACTGAGAACGGGAAGAAGCTGGTGTAGCTGGATAAATGGGCCAAGAACATTCTGTTCATGGCTCTAGAAGATGAACTTTTTGAAAATGTTGTATGGTATTTCCTAAAGGCACAATAGAGATCTAGAAAGGGGGGGTTGAGTAGATCTTTAAAACTTTTTAAGTTTATTAATAAGTAATACCAAATATATCATTTAATCAAGATTGATTTTGCACAACAAAATATTAGTTTGAAAACTCCCCTTAAAGATATGTTAAGATCTTAGTTCTGAAGTTAGTTCATATTGAAGTTAACCATTCATCACATTCATTAAACACATTAAATAAATGACAGAATATAAAAGACATAAAATAAATGACACATGAGGTTTTAAGTGGTTCGGAGACTGAATAACTCCTTGTCCACTCTTCAACTTCAACAAATAGGAAATCCACTATAAATTCGGTCACACAAACCAGGACACTCTTACCCTCTTCAAGCCCAGCAGACTTGGAAATTTTAGTCACTCAGACAAGGACACTCTTGACCTCTTCAAGCCCAGTAGACTTGAAAATTTTAGTCACTCAAACAAGGACACTCTTGATCTCTTCAAGCCCAGCAGACTTGGTATTTTAGTCACTAAGACAAGGACACTATTGCCCTATGAATCCCTAGGATTCCTTCAAGCCACTAAGTCTCGGAATATTGGTTTGCAAAAAATTATTGGAGGTGCTGCTGAGATGTCGTTTTTAGATCCTTTGTCTTCAGGTACTCAACAGCTTGAATATGATCATTCTTGAGATATGGTTGAGTGTTGCAATGATGCCCGACTTCTTCTGGTACTCAACATCTTATTGTGATCATCTGTTGAGCTGCTAAGCTTAGTAACCCAGCTCATTCTTCTTCTTGGTACTTGACAGTTGCTCATGATGAACTACTAAGATGACTATTAAGCTCCTTCCTTTTGGTACTTAGTAGTTTCTCATGATTGATGTCAAGTTGGTGTTGATGCTTCTTTTCTTCTTGTGCTTAGTAGTTGTGATGAACGAGATTTTGGTAATTTAATTTAAATATTTATTAAATTAAATAAATATTTTTCGATGATTTAATTATTGAATAAAATAATTAATTGATGAATTTGTGGTAGATTAATTTAATTATATGTATTACATTAGTTAAATTAATGTGGAGAATTTTTATATTCAAAGTATGTACTTAATTGAGCTTATTTGATTAAATGCATTATTTAAATAAGCATAATGTTATTCTACTTAATTTAATAATTAATTAGAGATTTAATAATTTGTCATAATCAATAGATGAGAATTTTAATTATGTGACAATGTGATTTAATGTGGAATTATCCTATTTTATTTAATTAATTTTATAAGATTATTTGGTTAATTAAAAGTGTGACATTAAACTATATAATAAACTAGATAATTAAAATAAACCAAAAGAAGAGCTTATAGGGACTAACCAAACAAGGTCTTAATGGAGGTTGGAGCCAATTAACCATTATGGGATTAAATGACACCATGTTGTGTCAGTTTATACCATCAGTCTTCCTTCACGTATTATTTTCTAAACCAAGTCAGAGAGGAAAAGAGAGGGAAATTTGTGAAATCTTGAGATTGAAGAAGGAATTTGGAGAATTAAATAGTTTCTTTCATCTTCTTACATAGTCTAAACGATTAATCAAAGGTATCTCACTAAATTCAAGTTATAATTACGTTCTTGAGTTCCTCTATGAAAATTTTGAGTTCTCTGTAAATTAATTTTGTGGCTAAATTGTTGAGAACTTGATATTAGATGCTCATTAGTGTGTATAATTTATTTTATATGGTTGGTATATGACTTATAGTAATAAAATCCATGAGATTAGGTGTTTAATTGAAGTTCTAAAACTTACAGAGGAACGATATATATTTGAATATGACTTATATGTATGAAAATTGATGCTTGATTTGCATATTAAGCGGTAAATTGATGATTGATTATGTTTATGCATGTAGAAACGAAGAAAACGAAACTTAAACGGATTAAATTGGTGTTATAACGAATCTGCTATGTGGGATTTTATGAAATTTGATGAAACTTTGAATAATAACAAGAACATCAAATTATGGGTTTAAATTTAGTTGTTGGGTTGTTAAACTTGATAAAATCATGTTATGATTGTTATTATACGTTTCTGTAATGTCTAGAACCTATGGGTAGTATTAAATTATTGTTTAAGAAAAACTTTGGCCAAATTTGGCATTTGTTGTGTTCTTCGCGAACTGCAGGAGTTGAGTTTCGGGTTCACCGCCCCGACGGTGAAATTACACTAGAATGGTCGCCCTGGCGGTGTCCCCGTCCCGGCGGTTTCATTGAACTATGTTTGCCGCCCCGGTGATGTCCTCGCCTCGGCGAGATTATTGTACTAATTTTTACCACCCCGACGGTGTTTTGTGAACAAAACTGCCGCCCCGATGGTGATGCAGAAGATATTAAAAACAATTTCTTTTTTTGTGGTCATGTTATGTTTTTATATGCATGTTTAAAGCTTAGACTAATGTATTAAATGAATATTAAGATGAGATTGGATGAGAGCGAATCTTAAAGTGCTTATAATACTGTAACTAATCATTGTTATTGCTACATAAACGGAATGTATAGGTTGATTAAGGAACATGAATTTTAATTTATAATCTACGCACGAGGCAAGTTTTCTACCCTTAATCTTTTTATTTCATTGAAAGCAAGTTTCCTACCTTGCCTTGATTTCAATTACACAAGTATTTATCCTTACTTATTACTTTACGCAAGTTCCTTATCCTAATTCATTCAATTTCATGGATTCAAATGAGATGTTCTAATTTCCTTATTGTAATACTTCACATATACATAGTTTATGCAATTGTACATTCTGTGAACTTCAGTCTTTGGTTCTTGAATACCATTTACGTTTTTATTGTTGAGCCTTGATTGACTAGCGAACCCTTATTGATTCGACTAGTCCATAGTTGATGAGCGTTCTAAATTCTAGAAATGTTATCGAAGTAAATCCAAACCAAACTTCTTTTGGTGCAAACTCTGATGTCAAACTGAGATGAACAACCCTTTTACAGGGGATTATTTTACGCGTTAGCGTTTAGATGTTGTGCACATACATGGTACAAAGGGTTGATCCCCCTAAGTACGAGAAGTAAGGTCCATATAGTCTTACGACTATTAAAGGTTTAAAGTAGAAATACTTGATAACCTAGGATATAGTTCACGGTCTTGTGACCCTTAGATGTTCTTTTGATTCTTGTTTTCTAATCTTGATTCAAAAGTCGAGTATTCGATTATCCGATATCCATTGATTATTCGTATGTTATTATTATTTTATTGTGTTACTTGCTGGGCAATTGTTGCTCACCCTTACATAATAACATTGCAGCTAAAGTTGAAAGAGTTGATGAGCCATCCACTAGTAAGGGCAAAGGCAAAGCAAACAAGTGATGAAGACTTGTTAAATTTGTTGAAAGATGTTATGTAATAGACTTATGATATTTATGTTTTTCCGTATTGATGTTTCATTTAAGGTTAGATGACCTGAGATTGATGTTATTAAGATGTTGTAACCCTAAAATAGGAAATTTCTATTTCGATTAATAATTTCCATTTATATTTGAATGGGTAGTTAGATGTGATGTGATTTAATTGGATAGTGAACACCAAATCCTGTGGGAATAAAGTACTCGGATTTGGGAGTGTCACAGCAGCTCAGAACACTTCTCTTGTAGTAGAGTTAATCTTCTCTACGTCTTCATCCTTTCAGCTCTCTATGTTTTTGGTGGATCGTAGAGTGTGCTTCTGCATATTCCTTCATGGTTTTCCACTTTACAATTTTCAACCTTCTTCCACGATCTCTCCAACACCTTTTTAATTTTTCAAATTGATGCTCTTTTATAGTCTTATGTTGATTTTTCCGTTGGAAACATTTAATCTGTAGATACTTTGAGATCCTTGATGTTGACTTTTTGAGCTACCGCGTCAGTATTCTTTCTGGTTCATGACGTATCACATCAACCTGCAACTTTACTTATTCCTTTGAAAGGTTACTTTCGACAAACTAGCCTGTAGACACATCTTCACTTTCCATCAAGGATATATGGTTTGACACTTTGGGATCTTCTAATTGTAACATTCTTTTGTCAGTTTTCATATCAGACCTGACTTTAATCTATGATCTCGTTGTCTTAGTAGAGTAATAAGAATCGTAAAGTTGAGCTCTACAATTTGCTCAACTATCTGCTCTACGAATGAATGCATTACGAAACTTGGGCAGATTTAGCAGCTCCACGATGTTGGAGACAGCTTTACGATCTTGCTGTCTCTTTAAAGTTTTACGAAATAAGTTGTTGCTTTACGATCTCTAAGTGACTCTGTGAATTGACTTATCCTTTACGGCCAGGCAGAGTACATTTTTGAATTGACCTTCACTTGCTCATCCTTCAACTTGTCTTCATGAATCATAAGTGAGCTTGTTATCATCTTTTAGCTTCATGGTCAATTTTTACGATTTTGTAGCCTTTTCTTTGTTCTGTCTATTTTTCAGCTGCTCTGCGATTCTGATCAGTTGATTTAATAAACTTGTCTTTTCTAAACGGTCCTTGAGTTTCTTCAGCGATACTTTTGGACCATTTTATGTTCAGTCTTTAACTTGTCGCTCTTTGATCCTCTTTGTAATCCTTCTACGAGATGAGCTTTTGCCTAGCTACGTCTTTGTGATCTCATTTTTTATTTTACAGTTTTGAGGACAATTCAACGAACTTTGTTGCAATTCCTCCTTTAGCTTTGAGATCTTAGGGCACCTCTGATTTCTTCAGATCTTGAACTTTTCCCTTTACAAAGGAGTAATCTTTATGATTCCTTTATCACTTTATAAAATGAGATTTGTTTTGCGAAATGACCTCTGCATGTTGTGCAACAGCTCTACATTCCTTCTGATGCTTTATGATCATAAGTTAATTTTGTGATTCATTTAGTCTTTACAAATTGACAAAGTAACTTTATGAGCATAAGATTCCTAATAATTATACATTAGATTTATTCAGTAAGATCAACCTAATATTCTTGACCTTTTTAGTCTAAGTCCTTGTACATATATTTCTTTGAAAGACTTTACAAAACTAGTTATACGAATATACATTGATCATTTAATCACTGAATACTTAGATTACTCTACTTACAATAGTTACACTACGAACATGCAGAGTAATTCTAAGATAAGATCAACCTAACATCTTTGATATTTATACTCTAAGTCCTTGTACATGTGTTTCTTTTATAAGGACTTTACAAAATTTAGAACCAAATGAACTTTAATCTTATAATTATTATCGCATCAGTTAGATATCATCAAACAATATTTATCCATGATAAGTATGTGATTCTCAACATTCATCAATGAATCAATTTTCTAACATGTCACATTTATCACATAAACATATAATCACGTAAGCACACAATCAGATAGTTCACATAAATCAATATAATCACATAGACTCATAAGCACGTAATCACGTTGGCATATAAGCATATAATCACTTAGACAATATAACATATAAGTACGTAGACATAATTTCATTTAAACAATCACAATAATCATCATCAAATTAAACAACCATCAACATTGTAAATTGCACCATTACCAAAGAAGTGTGGGAAGCCCTATTGGTAATGCATGAGGGCACAGAAGAGGTTAGAGAAAAGAAGCAGTCTCTCTTAACTCAACAATATGAGATGTTCTCTCATGTTCCTTGACGAGTGGTTTTTATATTATGATTTTGGTATCTTTGATCTAATGATATTGCTTGTTTTTTAGTATATTATGTTGATTTTTACTTGTTTTATTATGTTCTTGCAGAATAAGCTTTTAGAAGAGAATTGTGTGATAATATTGCTTTTGTAGCTGAATTATGGTGATTTGCATACACAAGCAGATTAATAGTGATTTGGGCATGGTCGGTGTTCGACATGTGCAAAAAGACATGACCATGAGGGCCCATATTTGTGCATGCTATGAAGGCAAATTGGGCTGGTTTTGGACAAGGAAAGCAAGGGAATTAAGAAAGGGTTAGGACTACCGAGCAAATGCAGCAGCCCAAGGCTTCAAGAGCTACAGCGCTTGGAAATGAAGGTAAGTGCAGCAGCGCATGAGGAATAAGCGCAACAACGCTTGGTTAGGAAAAAGACCGGGCGCGTGGGCTCACGCGCTCGAGGGAAAAAGAGTTACTAAAGTGGTTTGTTGCAAATAAAAGTATGTAATAGCTAATCTCCATCATATATATACCTCTGTTTAGGGTTTCAATAAAGGAACTAATTAGAGATAGAGTAGACAGATAGCGTAAAAGAGAATAAGTAGTAGTTTTTAGATTAGTAGTTAGGGTTTCTGAAGGAGGCACTCAAAGATTGCAAGGATTGAAGAGAAGAGGAAGCGTGGCTTTGACAGAGTTTATCCTTCACTCTTATTTTTATCTCATGTTACTCTAAGACGTTATCTAAAATTCTTGTTTATTTATTATTTATTATAAACTAGTTAGTTGGTTAAGGATTCAATGGAACTCGATGATAGTTTAATTTAATATTTATTCTTTCCTTGATTTATATTGGTTATGAGTTGATTTGTTTATTATATCTTGTGTTGGTAGTTATAATTGCGTAATTAACAATTATTGGATGGATTTAGATGAAATCTGATGATACATTCTAAATTAAGATCTGGGTATACTAACTTGTGATTAGTAATTCTTTTTAGTAATATTGATAGCTAATTGAATGTGGACGGGATAGGAATATACCTGAATACCGCAAGCAACGGGTGGAAAATGATTCTTAATAAATTTATTATTATTGTTTCTCATAGGAATATAGGGAAATTTATAATAATAGGTATGCTTTATAATTATTCGAAAGATGATTATAATAATTATTAGTGATTTTCCGTTGATAATTCTGAATACTTGATTTAATGAAAGAAGGATGTTATTAATTAAATGATTCATCGGGGGAAATTGAGTTCTTAATTTTTTCTTTTATTTATTGAATTCATTTTTCTTTAATTATTTCTTTATTAATTAATTCACTTAAGATTTCAATCGTTTAAATAGAATCGAATTGATTACGAATTAGTAATTGGAGAAATTAATTATTACTATTCATCGTGGGATTGACAACTCTACTTATACTTTATTATTGGATTGACCGTGTATACTTGCACGTAAATTACTAGTATAGATTTAGCTCAACAAATTTTTGGCGCTGTTGTCTGGGATCAGTTAATAATTATTGTCTTAATAGTAGTTTACGTCGATTTGATTTTAATTTAAACGTTTCTTTTTATTTTTGTTTTAATCATGCTTTTCCAAGATACACATGTACATGAACCTATGACATTTTATAAGGATCATTGGTCTATGTCAAGGATGAATCAGCTGAAAGCAGTAGAGATTAATGAAAGCAACGTATTATCTGCATTGTCTGTACAAATAGAAACGTTGTTGAAAAAGGTGGATGCCTTTGTAGCACAACATCTTCAGAACGCCTTAGTAATTTATGAGTTTTGTCGTGGAAAGTATCAAAGCTATCAGTGTGCTTATAGCGCCGAATCAATATAGTATGGTGGCAACTTCGGGGATTACAAGCAAGAGCAAATTTTTGCTCCATGCCAAACATACAATCTGGAAGTTTACGCTCATGCTTCACCTTAACAGCAAGGGTAGTCAAAATTCGATCAACTTATATTCAAGTACATAGCTGTGAACGAGGAAAAGATGCAAAAGATCGAAAATCAAGTGAATCACTTGATCAGCATCTTCACTAATCACCCTTTAGATATTATTCCAAGCGGCATGGTTTTTGAGGATGATGGGGAGACCACAATATCACTACAAATTGTCATGTAAAATATCGATGATCCTGAAGAGGAGAAGGTAGAGAGCGAGGAACTGGTAAAGCAGGAAATAAAAGATTCTGATTTGAGTAGTGATACAAAGAATCAGATTCTTATGTTAATCCATGTACCTTCTCCACAACATAATCAAGAAAGGAAGCTGAATGAGCAAGTGCATGAGTGCTCAAAATTTGTTAAGAAACTTCCCGTTATCATCGTACCTACAGAATCATAGGAACAAAAGCCTAGCTCCGTGGAGTTTATAGAGATTAGTTTATTTGAAAAGGGCAAGCTAGGCTAATTTGAAGTATTGACTCGTTTGAAGGAGAAGCATACAAATGTTATTTTGCTACCGGTGGACGTGTCAATCACTTCTCGATTGGGAATTAGATGGCAAAATTTGAAGAAGTCAGGCTGACGATTATAACCCAAGCACTTATTGGGACGCAACCCAAAAGTTTAAGTTTAATATTAGTTTGCACATTAGAATATTAGTTCAATTTATTAATTATAGCTAGTTTAAATTAATAAATTAAATAATAATAAAATAATATATATATATATATATATTGAAAATAGAAATAGGTTGCATGTTAATTAGAAAACATTTGAATTATTAAGTTAATTTTTAGTTAGTAATAATGCATAATAATTGTTTTTAGGTACCAAGTTGGGAGGATTGTGAGTTAATGGGCATGTCAAGGCTTGGAATGCCCAAGGACGGTTGAGGCCATCTATGCCCAGCAAGTGCGCGCTGAAAATTTTTCTAAACAAGCATTATGTAACAAATGTAATTTTTGTAAATAAATAAAAATATTTATTGAGTTAAATAAATATTTTTGGCTAATTTATTTATTGAGTAATAATAAATAATTTATAGAGTTATCGTGAAATAATTCATGTTAAGTGTAATTATGTTAAATGTTATTAGAATGTGATTTAATGTGATTATTCTAATTTAAATTAATAATTAAATTAGATGATTAAATAATTTATTTGAATAAAGGATTTATTTGAATAAGATAATTTATTTGGTGTTATTGTTATTGGTCAAATAGAAATTATTAATTAAGTTAGTAAGGTTTAGTTGAATTTATTTAACAATAGTTTAATTAAATTAGAAGTGTGACAATTAAACTATATAATATAATGAGTTATTAAAATAAATGAGAAAGGGTTTCATTTTAGATAAAACCAAAGAAGGCCTTGTGACCCTTGGTTGGTAAAAAATGGATTATTCTACATTTGAGTTGGCCAAACATGGCCTAACTCTTGGTTTCTACAACGGATAAATCAAGTTACGTTAAAGATTGGTTTCAAGAGAGTTTATCAGTTCACTTTAAACAAAAAAAAAGAAGAGAAAAGCTTAACAGAGAAGAAAAAAAATTAAAAGAGAGAGTAAGAGAGTTTTGTTAATTGAGAGGAGAAGGAAGAGAATTGCTAAGCTAAAGAAGTCATCTTGTTTAGCTTAAAGGTATAATCTTTTTTAAAAAGTTCTTCACTGTATTTCTTTTTACTTTACTGTATATGAAATTATTTGTTCATTGTATAAATTACTTGGTTGTAATTGTTAATATGCATATACTAGTGATTATATTATGTTTGTAAATCAATTTGAAGGAATTAATCCATGAAAGCATGCTTTAGATTAAAGTCTTTGGTTTTATAGAGTTTCACTTTCATGTATGGCTTAAATGTATAAAAATTGTTGTTCAATTCGGATATTAATCTGTAAATTGATTGTTGATTGTGTTAATATGATAAGAAACGAGAATAGTGCAACTTAACGGATCAAAATGGTTTAGAAGCAAGATTACAGTGTTTGATTTCACTAACTGTGTCAAAGTATAGAAAAAGAGCATAAACAGTGAATTTTGGGTTTTTAATTGGTTGATTATGTGTTCATAATGGTTAAAATTATTAGAAACATGATGGTTAATTGTTTTACATCATGTTTGACGTCTGGGTATGTTTATTTTATGTATTGGATGATAGAATTTGGAAAATTTGGCCTGGAAATTCAATGGTTCGCGAACTGTAGGAGATGACTGTCGAGTTTATCGCCCCGACGGTAGAAATGAACTGGAAGTCTCGCCCCGGCGGTCTAGTCGCCCGGGCGGCATAATTGAACTAGATTCCTCGCCCCGGCGGTAGCCTCGCCCCGACGACGGCTTTGTTAAGAAATCTACCGCCCCGGCGGTGGAACAGTAACTGAAAATTATTTGTTTGTTTTGTGAGCTTGCTATGTTGCTATGTGCATGTTTAAAACTTATATTAAGGTATTAAATGATTAATGAGATACCACGATAGTTGTTAGCAAATATTTGTTGAATATCGAATGACAATCGAGATGTTGCAATAAAACAGGATAAGAACGAGACTTAAAATGTACATGATTCTGTAACTAATTATTGTTACCATTTTATAATCAAAATGTATAGGGTGATTAAGGAACGTGAATTATTTAAATCTGTAATCTATGCACGAGGCAAGTTTTGCCTTCCTTAATCTTACCATTTCATTTAAACCAAGGTTACTTCCATAGAGCAAGCTTATTAACTTTAGCTTATTATTATTCAAGCAAGGTTGTTATCATGTCAAGTGCTTATGTTTTATTTCAGTCATTTGTTATTCGATCATTGATCGTTATTCAAATTTCGAACATAAATCCTATTGTACAATTTCTATTGTTGAATCAAATGCTTTAGTGACTAGCAAACCCTTATTGATTCAGCTAGTCCATAGTTTATGAACGTTTTAAAGACTTAGAATACCTTGAAGTTTTTCCAAACCAAGTTTTTTTTGGTACGGATTCTGATGTTAAACTAAGATGAACAACCCTAATATGGGGGATTAACTACGTAACAACGTTAAAATGTTTGTGCACAATACATTGTACAAAGGGCTGATCCCCCGGAGTACGAGATGGATAGTCCATAGTCTACATGACTGTTAAAGGTTACGGTAAGAATACTAGTTAACCTAGGACATAGTTCGAGGTCTTATGACCCTCAGATACCCTTTTAATCTTGAATCTATATTCAGTTCTTGAGCTAAGCTATCTATTGAGCTTTCAGATCTTTGATTTGTTGTTGATTTATTTCAGAAAGACTATTACTCGTCAGTTAAGATCCATTCCATTAATCATATAAATGTTATTGTTATCATACTTGTGGGCAATTGTTTGCTCACACTTGCATAAAACATTGCAACTAAACCTAAAAAGTCGGATGAGCCGTCCACTAGCAAGGGCAAGGGCAAGATGAGCAAAATGAAGATGTTTAGTCTATTTGTTTCAGTTCTTTGTAATAAGACTTGTTTAATTTTTATGTTTTAATTCCGCAACGATGTAATAAAGGTAGATGACCTGGGATTTGTTTATTTAAGAGATTTTAAGTTGTAATTCCTATTGTGGGAAGATATTTCATTCAACTTAATTTAATTGTCCTTTATTATGGGTAGTTAGTTATGAATGAATGATATAGTGAACACCAAATCTGAGGAATTGAAGTACCTAGATTTGGGGGTGTCACACATTAAGCGTCGCGGTCCTAGGAGCGTGCGCCGCGGCTCGTCAAGGAAGCGCAGCACTGCAATAAGATTGAGTAACTTCGCTTAGCTACTACTTGAGTTGGGGCATTGAAACGCAACAACGCCATAAGTAAGCGCCGCAGTGCATACAATTTGCACTAGAAGAGCTGCAGTGCTAGTGACCCAAGCATAGCAGCGCTAAGTGTATCAGACAATTTAAACGGGGCAAATCAGGAGGCTTCCATTCCACTTCTCTTTTCACCCCAGTTCCTAAATCAACTCAAACAACACGCACAAGCAAGAAGCAATTTCTAATCAAATCAACACTCGATTCCTTCGTCAATTCAACTCGTGCATCTACAATCCAACAAACCAAGTTTCTCACAAATTCAAACATTCAAGTTGAGAGGGTTCGACATAAACTCAGTAAACCAAGTAAGAAATTTAATTTAAGTTAAGAATTTGGTATTGCTTTGAATTGAAATGGTGTTAGGCTTGCTATTGGTTGTGTTTGGATTTTGGGAGAAGGATTGGTATACAAAGGAAGTTCTTTGAAGAGGTTTTGATTAGGCACACAGTAGGTGTTTGAGAAATTTTTCGAGTGAATTTTTTTGGTTAAATTTGAGTGTTTTGCTTGGAGGTTGTCTTCTACATTGTTCTTAGAACTTCTACTATGCTACTCAACCATGGTACCGAAATGACAAAGAAGGGAAGGCTCCTATTCGCAACCATAATTTGATGCGCAAAAATTTGTTAGTTTGGAGGCATCCGAGCACTTTACCTCTGTTATTTTGGGCAAAAGGTTATTCAGGAGCGTGGTATCTAGGTGGAAAGCAATGAGGTTGGGGATATGGCCTTAATGATTCAAGAAAGGCAATGGGGAGAATTTGTGAAGCAACTCGATTCAGCGGTGGTTTTTATTGTTAGAGAATTTTATGCTAATGCATGAGAGGCAATCGACAACGTGGCTCAAGTGAGGGGCAGAGCAATATCTTTCACACCGGATAGTATTAATGCTTACTACGGGCTGGAAAGCATAGAGGATGATGACGGTTTCACTAAATATTACTACAATGAATGCAATTTATGGGTCGTGCTTCAAACTATATGTCATCTCGGATCCCAGTGGAAGAGGAAAGATGAAACCGATGCCATAACTTTCCCTTACAAAGAGTTAAGCGGATACGGAAAAGCTTGGTACACCTTTTTGTGTGCTAAGCTCATGCCTACTTCGCACCTATTGATGTTACTAAAGAGCGGGCAATTTTGTTATTCTCCATTATCACTGGGAGATCAATTGATGTGGGGAAAGTGATTTATAGCTCTATGCGGTATGCAATTTAGGGGGTTCGACTAGTAGATTACTTCACCTTTCGCTTATCACCGATTTATGCAAGAATGCGGGTGTTGTCTGGGATAATCAGGATATTATCGACCCGTCGAAGTCAATCTTTGATGTTGCCATGATCAAATAGTTCAAGATATGGGATGGAGGTGTATCACATACCCGCGGGGCTGGTTTTATAGTTGCAAATGCTCCACCCCTGCAGCAGCAGATTTTTCATGAACCACCACCACCATAGTCTGTTCACCACGGGGCACAGCAAGAAGGTTCTTCTTCTTTTTCTTCTTGGTCACAGATGGATTGGTTGATCGCACAGATGAAGGAGCTTAGAAAGGAAAATGCCATTCTTCGTCAAGGTCAGGAAGAGATGCTTCGAGTGACGAGGCGTCAGTTTCGCAAGGTGGACATGGTAGCGGACTGGTTGGACACATACGTGGATTATTCTACGAAGTTTAACTCAAAGGTCTCAACTGCTTTCAATGCTTCGGGAGTTCATTTCAACCAGGGTCCATTCGATTTTTCCAGATATTCCACTGTTGTCTGACTATGCTTCTGACACGGAGGAGGAAAGTGAAAGCGATGATTTGGCTGATGAGGAAGACGATGATGATGGTGGTAATGCTGATGGTGATGTGTGAAATTTTAGGGGAGTTTCTTTTATTTTCCTGTTTTTGCCTCCATTTTGAACATTGAGGACAATGTAAATCTTAAGTTTGGGGGTATTGTGCTTATTTGCATATTTGGTACCTGGACTTTATATATTTATGTATCTTAGTTTGTTTAGTTATTTTTATTTTAGTTCATTGATAGTTTGCATATTAGTAGTGCATTACAAAAAATAAAAATAAAATAAAAATAAAACAAAAATAAATAAATAAATTTACTTTTGAGCAATCTTTTAACTAAATCTATGAAGGCTAATGATAGGAATGGATTGAAAAGTGGGTATTTTTGGCTAAATTTTTCGGATTAAGCTAGTTTAGAGTTAACATAAGAGTTGGGTTTTCTAGTAATCGGTGATTCTAGACGCTTTGATAATCCTGCTGTTCAAGTTAGTTGACGTTGTTAGGTTTGTATATCACGCAAGCATGCAATCAAATTACATAAATAGAGCGGAAGCGTGATAAAACGGATTTTAAAATTTTTCATACAAACCATCACCATGATCTATCTTTGTGTTCATTTATCAATTAACAAAAGAGATAGAGATTAAGAAATTATACCCTCGTAGAACCGTGCTTCCTCGGGTACAAGTTCACCTCCAATTCCTTCGTGTTCTCCTTAAATTTTCACCGATGATATTCCTTCCTTTGATCAACGTTAGCCACCCAAGTGTTTGGCCTCTAGAGGTGAGCCACCAAGGAAGAATAGACATTCAAGAAGTTGGGTATTGGCAAAACCCTAGTTTCCATCTTTATAGAAATTGCAAGTACTCTCCACTAACTAATGCAAGAGTGTGTAACCCTAATCTATGATAAGACTCCTCTTATTTATAGATATAAAAATAACCCTTCGCTAAACTATTTAGGATTAGGGTTTCTATTATAATTAAACTCCTTTAATTAATTATGCTCCTAATCCAATTAGGAATTCATAGGAGAGTACTTCTATTAATTAATTCTGAATCCCTATTAGGAATTAAATAATAGTAATAGTAATAAAAATAATAAGACTCCTCTTATTAATTTATATTTATTATTTCTAAAATATTAAATAATAAATATTAAGCTATTTAATTTATTCTATCTCCATAGATTAAATTAAATACACTTAACTTATTATTACAATTATGTCATTCACTTCTTAAATAAATATTTTTCTTTTGCAGTGTGACCCTTTAGGTTCTCCATATTAAACCGGTTGTGAATAAATCAATTAGAACAATTATAATTTTATTTAAATAAATAAATTAAACTACTTAATTCATTTAAATAAATAATATTTATTCTACAATAAGGGTAAGCCCCTTAGCAATCAACGACTTTCCAGATAATATAGATTTCAACATTAATCACAAAAGAACCTTTCAGTGAATAGTTACCGTACAATTCAATCCTTCAACCATACAATGTCCCAATTAAATATAAGACATGAATTTACTGTCAAGTCTTATTTTATTTAATTATATGTATTTCGATTCCTAAATGCACAACTCTAAATAATGCAAACTACAAACTCCTTTCTAATTTCATTCTGCCTTGGCCAAGGACTACTTAGTTGTCATTTATCGAATCACATAGGACATTTCACATCTTTTACTAGACGTGGTAAATTCTTTGTTGATCATTCACCTATCTCCATGTACAACTTATTATACCCAATCATGCCCTTTGATATACCCTAAAGGTCTTTAGGGACATGTTAAAGTATAACTCATCATACACAAGATACTATGATGATCTCAAGTCCAAGGATTACTTGTACTACTATCACTATAGGAATTCCTATTGACAGGCGAGTAAAACTCCATTAGGTATTCCTTAGCGAGCTACGTTCAGTGAACTTATTCTCCAATAAGCACATGCATACTTGCTTTAGTGTCTCCACACAAATGATTATGAGCTCAATCATCCTCTTCTTAAGACCAAGCAACGTATGTACTAATCTATCCGAATTCACTAATCCCCTATTTAGTAATCCAACGATTAGGAACGATTTTAGTTTGTGAGCTATCTTGAATTTAGATCTCATTAGCATGATCACCATCATGATTCTAAAAGCATTGCTCAAAACTATGGGTTTATCACATTTAATATAACAGCACCATGTAGATAATATAAAATTCCTTTTAAGAAAAATAATTCTTTTATTAATAAATGAATAAGATTACAAAGTATATGCTACATCATATCAAATATAATTGGCTTTTGTGCATACTACTTTCAGATATTAGAGAGGTTATATAGTTGAATATTTATGAAAGAAATGATTGAAACTCTAAGAGTTTATTGATCGTCAATTGACGTGGAGATAGACATTCATTTAAGTTTGGGGGGAAATTTGTGGAAAGAAATTGAAAAGTTCGAAAAATAATTGAAGTTTGAATTGTTGCTGGATTGAGATAGAGCGTAAAATGCACTCATCCATAAACGTAGGCAAGATGAAGCGTAAAACGCACTTGTTTACAATAAAGTGAGATGGAGCATAAAATGCACTTACAAGTGGAGAAATATATGAAATTATTTGTTAAATCCTTCCCCGGAATTGATGTGATGTCGTCTTTGCGGAAATTTAATGTGATGGTTGGATTTTTGAGATGTCAAGTATCTTTTATACGATATTTGATTATATTACCTTATCTAGGTTGAATAGCTTGAGCAATTTGGATGATCTTATGTTGAGGATCGTGAATTGCTATGAAATTGATGATTATGTTAAGTTTTTTTTTTTTAGAATATGCATGATCTAAATTTGGTTGGAATTTATTATATGCGAGTCTTTGAGGTTGTGATTCAGATTTATCTTAAATTCTTTCTCATTAGTCAACTATTGATTACATATAGGGTAGTTTCTAGTTTTTAATAGGTTTTATTTGAGGGCAAGCAAAGAGTTAAGTTTGGGGGTATTTGATGAATGGTTTTTATATCATGATTTTAGTATCTGTAACTTAATGATATTGCTTGTTTTTGAGTATATTATGCTGATTTTAGTTGTTTTATTATGTTTTTGCAGAATATGCTTTTAGAAGAGGACTATGTGATAATGTCGCTTTTGCAGCTGAATTACAGTGATTTGTTTTGCTCAGTTTTACGGTGATTTTCATGCACAAGCAGATTAATAGTGATTTGGGCATGTTCGGTGTTCGACATTGGCAAAAAGACATGACCATGAGGGCCCATTTGTGCATGCTATGAAGGCAAATTAGGCTAGCTTTGGACAAGGAAAACAAGGGAATGAAGAAAGGGTCAAGACTGCCAAACAAGCGCAGCAGCCCAAGGCTTCAAGAGCTGCAACGCTTGGAAATGAAGGTTAGCGCAGCAGCGCATGAGGAATAAGCGCAGGAGCGCATGGTCAGGAAAAAGACCGGGCACGTGGGCTCATGCGCTTAGGGAAAAAAGAGTTGCTAAAGTGGTTTGCTGCAAATGAAAGTATGTAATAAGCTGATCTCTATCATATATATATATATATATATATATATATATATATATACCTCTGTTTAGGGTTTCAATAAAGGAAGTAATTAGAGATAGAGTAGACAGATAGCGTATAAGAGAATAAGCAATAGTTTTTAGATTAGTAGTTAGGGTTTCTGAAGGAGGCACTCAAAGATTGCAAGGATTGAAGAGAAGAGGAAGCGTGGCTTTGACAGAGTTTATCCTTCACTTTTATTTTTATCTCATGTTACTCTAAGACGTTATCTAAAATTCTTGTTTATTTATTATTTATTATAAACTAGTTAGTTGGTTAAGGATTCAATGGAACCCGATGATAGTTTAATTTAATATTTATTCTTTCCTTGATTTAAATTGGTTATGAGTTGTTTTGTTTATTATATCTTGTGTTGGTTGTTATAATTGCGTAATTAACAATTATTAGATGGATTTAGATAAAATCTGCCAATAGATTCTAAATTAAGATCTGGGTATAATAACTTGTGATTAGTAATTCTTTTCAGTAATATTGATTGCTAATTGAATGCTAATTTTGTGGACGGGATAAGAATATACCTGAATACCGCAAGCAACGGGTGGAAAATGATTCTTAATGAATTTATTATTATTGTTTCTCATAGGAATATAGGGAAATTTATAATAATAGGTATGCTTTATAATTATTCGAAAGATGATTATAATAATTATTAGTGATTTTCCGTTGATAATTCTGAATAATTGATTTAATGAAAGAAGGATGTTATTAATTAAATGATTCATCGGGGAAAATTGAGTTCTTAATATTTTCTTTTATTTATTGAATTCATTTTTCTTTAATTATTTCTTTATTAATTAATTCACTTAAGATTTCAATCGTTTAAATAGAAATGAATTGATTACGAATTAGTAATTGGAGTAATTAATTATTACTATTCATCGTGGGATCGACAACTCTACTTACACTTTATTACTTGATTGACCGTGTATACTTGCACGGAAATTGCTAGTATAGATTTAGCTCAACATTCTTAGAAAGAATATCACTACAACATATGAAAGATTCAACATTCTTTTCAACTCCTTGAGATCTTATGGCAAGGTCTATCCCAATAAAGACATGAATATCAAATTTATGAGAGCCTTATCAAGCAAATGGGATGCTAAGACCACTGCAATCCGCGAGTCCAGGAATCTGCAAAAGATGATAGTGCGGAAGCTCTACGGTAATCTCCTTACCTATGAGCTTGAGTTGAGACTCTTTTAGAGAATAAGAGAAAAGACAAAGGAGTTGCTCTCAAAGCTTCTGAAGCTATCTCAAAAGTTCTAGCTGAAACTGAAAAAGATAATGATCAAGATAGAGCCGAGGAAGATAATGATATAGCTTTGCCAGCTCAGACTCCAGTGATGATGAAGAACCTCAAGTAGCAAACATCTATTTAATGGCAATTGAAGAGGACTTTAGTGTAACCACTGATCGTCGAGAGATCGACATCAGCGAGTTATTTGACTTTAACTCTCCTAATGTTAATATTGATGATCTTAGAATAGCATTGCAAGATATAACATCTGATTTGCATCAATACCTAAAGTGGTTCAAGGTTCTATTAAAGGACCACTCTCTTTTTCAAAAGGAGAAAGAGAAAGTACAAGTATAGTTGGAAACTACTCTACGAAACACTGCCTCTCTGTCTAAACTTGAGGTTGAGAATGAGAATTTGAGAAAGATAACTAATTTCAATGCACTGAGGGAATCTGCTCTTACCTCTAGAATAGAGGAATTAGAAAAGACAATCTCAATGTGGAATTGATCTTCCTCATCTATGGACTCACTGATCATTAGTCAGAGTCGTCTCTAATAGATCAAGTTTAGGGTTTAGAAATCTTTCTTTTAACCCCTATGTGGAAAAATCTATGGAGACTAACAATAATAATGCCTCTTCTCCCCATTAAGGTATTGTATTTGTGCAATCCAAAGAGGTTGTCGAGCCTAGTATTCCTAGTTATCCAATTTCTGCTGACCAGATAGTTGTTCCAAAGAACAACAGGTCACACACTAGTCTAGGTTTTTGTAAAACTGTAGAGTAAACCCAAGCCTACGAACATATCTCGAGGAGTCATAGAGTCTGGCAAGTTCAACTCTACGGACTAACCAGGCATAAATCGTAGAACTGATTTTCACTCTATGAAAATTCAAAGTCGTAGAATAATGGGAAAATAAAAGGAAGTTCAGCCAAGAAGAAAGGCATATTTTCCATACAAGTTTCAAATGAGAATATATCCACACACACACACACACACATACACACTCATACATGCAGATATTAAGTGTTATAATTATTATAATCATGGTCATAAACCAGCACTATTATTTTGATTATGATGCATATCGCAGACCCAAATTAAGGTAGATTTGGGTCCCCGAGAAAACTAACAATGTAGGACCCAAGAAAATATGGGTTCCAAAATTAACATCAATCGTTTTTGCAGGCATTGAGATGCACAAATTCCATCTGGTATCTCGATAGTGGGTGCTCAAGGCACATGACGTGCAACAAGGTTCTCCTGTCAAATTTCAAAGTAAAAGAAGGTCCTATAGTTGTCTTTGGAGACAACAACTTTGGGAAAATCAGAGGCTATAGTTTGATAAGCAACGGAGCTGTCTCATTTAGTAAGGTAGCCTATGTTAATGAAGTGAAGCACAATCTGCTAAGCATAAGTCAGTTATGCGATAAAGGTCATCAAGTCATCTTCCTTAACAACCAGTGTCAAGTTTGAGACTTGGAAACCAACTCACTAAAGCTGACTAGATCTAGAGAAGGAAATATATATGTGGTCAATCTCTCAAAATTAAGTTCTTCAACATCAACTTGCTCATTCGCTAAAGCGTCAGAAGATGTAAGCTAGTTATGGCATAGGAGATTATCCCACCTAAACTTGAAAAGCATGTTAAAGCTTATATCAAAGAATCTAGTTATAGGTCTATCCAAGCTGAGCTTTGTCAAAGACAGGCCATGTAAAGCCTATCAGCTAGGGAAATAGACCAAAAACTCATTCAGAAGTAAAGTAGACAATACAAATGAAAGGCCCTTGCAACTTCTTCACATGGATCTGTTTGGTCCTATTCTGACTGCTAGTCTTGGAGGCAAAAGATACTCATTAGTCATAGTGGATGACTAGAGCATATTTACATGGGCACTCTTCATAAGAGCTAAAGACGAGACCAACACTCAGTTGATCAGATTCTTCAAGCTGGTGATGAATGAGAAAGGCGAGAAGATAAAATCAATAAGAAGTGATCATGGTAGAGAATTTGATTATTCTGAGGTAAATCAGTTATATGAGGAAAATGGTATTCAATATAATTTTTCTTAATGCCAAGAACTCCACAGCAGAATGGAGTAGCTGAAAGGAAGAACAAAATATTGATTGAAGCAGGAAGAACTCTTCTAGTAGCAGCACGTTTACCAGAGTATTTTTGGGCAGAAGCTGTGAATAATGCTTGTTATACTCAGAATAGGTCCTTGATTCATTCTACGCTTAAGAAGACGCCATACGAGTTATGGAAAGGAAGAAAACCAAACATCAGCTACTTTCATACTTTTGGTTGAACGTGTTACATTCCCAATAATGGCAAAAGATACCTACCAAAGTTTCAGCCTAAATTAGATGAAGGAGTCTTTCTCAAATACTCTCTGGAAAATAAAGCCTATACAGTATTTAATGAGAACTCCTTGACCGTGGAAGTCTCTATCCATGTCACATTTGATGAAGCTAATCCAAACCAAGTAAAACAGCTCAACGAGAAGAAATTGTAGAGTTGGACCCTCAAATTGCAGAACATGAGAACCTTACGATCGGTGGAGTATAAGCCGAAGAACCAGATCCTACGATCGTAGTGTCAGACGAGGAAGTCGTAGAGTCCTTAATTCCAATATAGGAACTCTACGAATCAATGAAGACGCATAACCAGAACCAAATCTTAAAGATCTCAGACAACAAGGCACAAGGACAGACGTTCGATCTGGAAGAAGTTGGGCAAGAGATCACACTCAGAACTTAATCATTAGAGATCCAAATGATAGTATCAGGACAAGATTAGCCACTCAAAACGAATGCTTCTACCTCAGCTTTCTGTCTCAGATTGAACCTAAGAAGATTGAAGAAGCTTTAAAAGACTCAAGATGGATTGAAGCTATGCAAGAAGAGCTGAATCAGTTTGAAAGAAGTAAAGTTTGGAGGCTGGTTCCAAGACCAAGAGATTATCTAGTCATAGGCACCAAATGGGTTTTCAGGAACAAAATGGATGAAGCTGGTGTGATCACAAGAAAAAAGGTAAGGCTATTGGCCAAAGGCTATTCTCAAAAGGAATGAATTGACTATGATGAGACCTTTGCACTTGTTGTAAGGTTGGAAGCAATCAAAATGTGTTAGGTTTGTATAACGCGAACATGCAATCAAATTGCGTAAATAGGGCGCAAGCGTGATAAAACGGATTTTAAAATTTTCATACAAACCATCACCATGATCTCTCCTTGGGTTCAATTATTAATTAAACGAAAGAGAAAGATAATAAGAATTATACCCTCGTAGACCAAAACTTCCTCGGGTATAAGTTCAACTCCTAGTCCTTCGTTTTCTCATCGAATTCCACTGATGAGATTCCTTCCTTTAATCAACGTTAGCAACCCAAGTGTTTGGCCTCTAGAGGTGATCCACCAAGGAAGAATAGGTATTCAAGAAGTTGGGTATTGGCAAAACCCTAGTTTCTATCTCTATAGAAATTGTAAGTACTCTCCACAATTCTTATGCAATAGTGTGTAACCCTAATCTATGATAAGACTCATCTTATTTATAGACGTAGGAAAACCATTCCCTAAACTATTTAGGATTAGGGTTTCTATTATAATTAAACTCCTTTAATTAATTATGCTCCTAATCCAATTAGGAATTATGAGAGGGTACTTATATTAATTAATTCTCAATCCCTATTAGCAATTAAATAATAGTAATAATAATAATAATAATAATAAGATTCCTTTTATTAATTTATATTTAATATTTTCAAAATATTAAATAATAAATATTAAGTTATTTAATTTATTCTATCTCCATAGATTAAATTAAATACACTTAACTTATTATTACAATTATGTCATTTACTTCTTAAGTAAATTTTTTCCTTTTGCGGTGTGACCCTTTAGGTTCTCCATATTAAACCGGTTGTGAATAAATCAATTAGAACAATTCTAATCCTATTTAAATAAATAAATTAAACTATTTAATTTATTTAAATAAATAATATTTATTCTGCAATAAGGGTAAGCCCCCTTAGCGATCAACGACTTTCTAGGTAATATAGTTTTCAACATTAATCACAAAAGAACCTTTCAGTGAATAGTTACCGTACAATTCAATCCTTCTACCATACAATGTCCCAATTAAATATAAGACATGGATTTACTGTCAAGTCTTATTTTATTTAATTCTATGTATTTCGATTACCAAATGCACAACTCTAAATAATGCAAATTAGAAACTCCTTTCTAATTTCATTCTGCCTTGGCCAAGGACTACTGAGTTGTCATTTATCGAATCACATAAGACATTCACATCTTTTATTAGACGTGGTAGATTCTTTGTTGATCATTCACCTATCTCCATGTACAGCTTATTATACCCAATCATACCCTTTGATATACCCCAAAGGTCTTAAGGGACATATCAAAGTATAACTCATCATACACAATATACTATGATGATCTCAAGTCCAAGGATCACTTGTACTACTATCACTATAGGAAGTCCTATTGACAGGCGAGTAAAACTCCATTAGGTATTGCTTAGCGAGCCACGTTCAGTGAACTTATTCTCCAATAAGCACCTACATACTTGCTTTAGTGTCTCCACACAAATAATTATGAGATCAATCATCCTCTTCTTAAGAGCAAGCAACGTATGTACTAATCTATCCGCATTCACTAATCCCCTTTTTAGTAATCCAACGATTAGGAACGATTTTAGTTTGTGAGCTATCTGGAATTTAGATCTCATAAGTATGATCGCCATCATGATTCGAAAAACATTGCTCAAAACTATGGGTTTATCACATTTAATATAACAGCACTATGTAGATAATATAAAATGCCTTTTAAGAAAATCAATTCTTTTATTAATAAATGAATAAGATTACAAAGTATATGCTACATCATATCAAATATGATTGGCTTGTGTGCATACTACTTTCAAAATATTCTTAGCATATGCCGCCCACATGAAGTTCAAAGTTTTTCAAATGGATGTCAAGAGTGCTTTTTTGAATGGTAAACTTCAAGAAAAAGTGTTTATTGAATAACCCTCAGGTTTCATCGAATCTACTAATCCTGATCATATATATAAACTAGACAAAGCACTTTATAGTTTAAAGCAAGCACCTAGAGCATGCTATTAAACACTCATTGAAAATGGATTCACTAGAGGTAGGGTAGACATAACTTTGTTTCTTAGGAAACACAAGGATAAAATATTATTAGTTTAAATCTATGTAGATGATATTATCTTTGGTTCTACTGACGAACAATTATGTGAGAGATTTGCCATAAGCTTGAAATGAGCATGATGAATGAGATAAACTACTTTCTTGGACTTCAAGTGAAGCAAACTGATGAATGGATCTTCATTAATCAAGTCGAGTACATCAAAGATTTACTTAAGAAGTATGGCATAGAATCAACCACACCCATGAAAACCCCTATGACTTCTGCAACAAAACTTGACAAAGATGAAAATGATAAAAATATTGATATTACTCAATACCAAGGTATGATTGGATCTCTCCTATATTTGACTGTTAGCAGACCAGATATCATGTTCTCTACCTGTATTTGTGCTAGATTTCAAGCTAATCCTAAGGAATCTCATCTTATAACTGTAAAGAGAATTTTCAGATATCTCAAGGGTACTTCATATTTGGGATTGTGGTATCCCAACGAGTCTCCCTTTGATCTAATAGGATTTTCAGATGCAGATTTTATAGGATGCAAAATCGACAAGAAAAACACTAGTGGGAGTTGTTAACTCCTAGGTAATAGACTTGTTTCATGGTTCAACAAGAAATAGAACTTAGTGTCAACTTCTACTGCAGAAGTTGAGTATATTGTTGCTGGTAGCTATTGTGCTCAATTGTTATCGATGAAGAATCAGTTGGCTGACTATGGGTTTGATTTCAAGTTTATTCCCATTTTCTGTGATAATACTATTGCTATCTCAATCACTCATAATCCTGTCATGCATTCTAGGACTAAACATAAAGACATCCAATACCACTTCATTAGAGATCATGTACAAAATGGAGATATTTGTTTGTATTTCATCTCAACTGAAAATCAGCTCGTTGATGTGTTCACTAAACCATTAGATGAATCTAGAGTTAACAAGTTGATAAGTGAGTTAGGAATGCTTAATTTTCATTTGTAGTATTTTTTTTAATGTTACCAACAAGTGCAAACAAAAATCATAGAACTAACTAAGAGACAAACAAGATCGTAGAGTTGATCAACAATCGTAAATTGAAAGCAGTTCGTAAAGCTGAAAGGAGATCGTAGAACTCTGAAGATCGCTGAGCAGAAGGACATTTTTGTAGAGTCAATAACTGTTCAAAAGTTACTCTAACAGATATATCTAAGGCGGTTAATTTAAAAGGCGCGTATGGCTCACATTCAAGAAAGACGAGTGGATCATAAAGTTACTACTTTACAGCAGTAAAAACGCAGAGCTGACGCGACGTGAAACCAATCACTTCTTGCCACATATCCCACTAAGCAAACATAGAGGGAAGTGATATAAAATTAGTTCAAATTTTATTTTTGACCTTTGCGCTTTCATATTACTATCTGAATGTAGAGCTTTCTAACTCTCAAGAACTTTCAAGCCCTAGCTTCTCAAATCATCAAAAATCTTAAACACTATTGTGATCTTTTGTGACAACCCGAATTTTCGAGAATAATTATAATAAGAATTTAATATAGAATAATTCTTATTATGAGACATGTCGAGTTTGAATATATATGTGTTATAAATATTTATGTGATTTTTGGTGAGCTTAATATGTATATATAAATATGAAATATATACATAGATTTAGAATGAATGAGTTAATAGTTAATTATTGTAATGATCGCGAGTCGTGGGTAGCTTGGTAATTCGAACTTATGAATATTATTGAAGAAAATAGACTTTTATTAATAATATTATGTGTTAAGCGTTTAAAGGTTATATTATAACCTAGATTATGTGTAGGCGATGATTAGTAAGTATGAAAATTTTCGTATAAGCTAATATGGTGGTTTGGAAAAATATCGTTAGAGTACTATTTATTGGATTAAATAAATAATTGAAGGATATTAGTATTAAACGAGTTATTTGGCATAAGGCATTTGATAGGTTTGTATATAGCGCGAACATGCAATCAAATTACATAAATAGTGCGGAAGCGCGATAAAACGAATTTTAAAATTTTTATACAAACCATCACCATGATCGATCAATGTGCTCAATTAACAATATAAACGAAAGAGAAAGAGAATAAGAATTATACCCTCATAGAACAAAGCTTTCTCGGGTACAAGTTAAACTCCTAGTCCTTCGTGTTCTCCTCGAATTCAACAGTGTGATTCCTTCCTTTGATCAACGTTAGCCACCCAAGTGTTTGGCCTCTAGAGGTGATCCACCAAGGAAGAACAAGTATTCAAGAAGTTGGGTGTTTGGCAAAACCCTAGTTTCTATCTCTATAGAAATTGCAAGTACTCTCCACAATTCTTATGCAATAGTGTGTAACCCCAATCTTTGATAAGACCCCCCTTATTTATAGATGTAGGAATAACCCTTCCCTAAACTATTTAGGATTAGGGTTTGCTTTATAATTAAACTCCCTTAATTAATAATGCTATTAATCCAATTAGGAATCCATTGGAGAGTACTTCTATTAATTAATTCTCAATCCCTATTAGGAATTAAATAATAGTAAAAGTAATAATAATAATAATAAGACTTCTCTTATTAATTTATATTTAATATTTCCAAAATATTAAATAATAAATATTAAGTTATTCAATTTTTCTATCTCCATAGACTAAGTTAAATACACTTAACTTATTATTACAATTATGTCATTTACTTCTTAAATAAATATTTTCCTTTTGCGATGTGACCATTTAGGTTCTCCATATTAAACCGGTTGTGAATAAATCAATTAGAACAACTCTAATCTTATTTAAATAAATAAATTAAACTATTTAATTCATTTAAATAAACAATATTTATTCTACAATAAGGGTAAGCCCCCTTAGCGATAAACGACTTTCCAGATAATATAGATTTCATAATTAATCACAAAAGAACCTTTGAGTAAATATTTACCGTACAATTCAATCCTTCTACCATACAATGTCCCAATTAAATATAAGACATGGATTTATTGTCAAGTCTTATTTTATTTAATTATATGTATTTCGATTCCCAAATGCACAACTCTAATTAATGCAAATTAGAAACTCCTTTCTAATTTCATTCTGCATTGGCCAAGGACTACTGAGTTATCATTTATCGAATCACATAGGACATTCACATCTTTTACTAGACGAGGTAGATTCTTTGTTGATCATTCACCTATCTCCATGCACAACTAATTATACCCAATCATACCCTTTGATATATCCACAGGATCTTAAGGGACATGTCAAAGTATAACTCATCATACACAAGATACTATGATGATCTCAAGTCCAAGGATCACTTGTACTACTATCACTAGAGGAATTCCTATTGACAAGCGAGTAAAACTCCATTAGGTATTCCTTAGCGAGTCACGTTTAGTGAACTTATTTTCCAATAAGCACCTACATACTTGCTTTAGTGTCTTCACACAAATGATTATGAGACCAATCATCCTCTTCCCAAGAGCAAGCAACGTATGTACTAATCTATCCGGATTCACTAATCCCCAATTTAGTAATCCAACGATTAGGAACAATTTTAGTTTGTGAGCTATCTAGAATTTAGATCTCATTAGCATGATCACCATCATGATTCTAAAAGCATTGCTCAAAACTATAGGTTTATCACATTTAATATAATAGCACTATGTAGATAATATAAAATGCCTTTTAAGAAAATCAATTCTTTTATTAATAAATGAATAAGATTACAAAGTATATGCTACATCATATCAAATATGATTGGCTTGTGTGCATACTACTTTCAGCGTTAACCTAAATATGGGTGTGATATATGTACGTTGATGTATATGATTATGGGGATTTAATCGGGAAGAGTAGCGATCGCGTATCGTGAATACCCTTGTAATTTAGGTTTATTAATATTATTAAATGATTAAATATTATTTTTATGAGAGGTATTTTGAGGTAATTTTATAACCTGGATGATGTCAATGTATGAATTTTTATGCGTTGTTGAACCGTAAGAGTGAATAATTAATTTTGCGAAAGATCGCAAAATCACTATTCACGGGGAACGTTTACTAAGGCACTATTCACGCCCAAAATATTTTTGCGTCTTTTTCGATTACTATTAATTTCGTTAAGACATGTATGCGAATGAATAATTTTTCCGAGCGTCCGAAATTTTATTTGAGCTGATACGTGATTTTATCCGTATCCAAAATGTTTAATGTGGGTTATCCGAATAAATAAGAAAACCCTGGGTTTATTATTTTTACGTATCCCAATAATTTATGGGAGTACCCATTTTAATTTTGGGTAGAGTTATTGAGCAAATTTGGTACAAAACTGGGAGTATTCGGGTATGGAAGAGACCAATTGGGTGTATTAATTTTTGTGTGTTGCATAATTGGGAAGCAACCAAACTTCATGAACCAATAGGAATTAAGTAGGAGACATGCTAGCCAATAGGAATTTAGCCAAGGAGGGAGTGTCGGCCAATAGTGGCCTTAGACCAAACACTATGTGCATAGAGAAGCCAAGTTAGAAGACATGCTCCTCAAAATCATTTTCAAGGAGCTTGGTTTTGTAAAACCATTTCACCATCCCATGCTATTCATCCGACTTCATCTCCTCTCTTCCTCATCTTAAACTTCAGATTATTGTAAAGAGAGAAAAGAGAGTGAAGAAAGAAAACTGCAAAGAAGGAAGAAGAATAAGAAGAACCATCGGAAGAAGAAGAGAAGAAGAGAGGAGTTCGGGAGGAAGAAGGAAGAAGAGAAGAGGAGCCAAAGCTAAGAAGACTCAAGCCAACCAAGCTCCAAGCAAGCTTCTTAACATCTAGAAATGATTTACAGAGGTAAATCACAACCCTCAAACTATCTCTCCTCCATTTTCTCTATTGTTAAGTTTTTAAGCTTTTCAAGCTTTTGTGATGGGTTTTGAGTTTTCTTGCAATTTTTGTTGTTGTTGTTGGTTGGGGTTGCTTAATAATATTGCCAAGAGACTTTGTAAGCCATTAATAACATTAAAGTGGAACAAAAATGAAGAAAATTTGTACTTATGCTTAAGGAGGATGAAGAACATGAAGAACATTAATATTTTGGACATTTTTGGACAAAATGAACATTCAGACGAATTTTAGAGAACTATTTAGCTATGATATCTTGTGTGTTTCATTTATTTGTTGTTATGGTATTATAGTTCTATGGGTTACAAAGTTAACCCAACTGGAATCGAGCAAAAAGGCGTAAAAATGAAAATTTGGTGATGATTTTAGTGAATAACACCAAGAACACCAAAAACAGAGCATGAGTTGATACTTTGGCCTAAGAATTGGCCATGTTAATGCTAATAGGTAGCTTTGAATTTTAGATATGTTGTAGCTCTATGTCTTAGGAGTCCATAGAGTCGGGAACAGACCAATTTGAACATCTAGAGAAGAAGTTATGAGGTTTGAAGTGAAGGACGAACAAAATTGCGATGTTTGGTAAGGGCCAGCAGGCCGCCCCCGCGCGCGCTGCCGCTCGTCGCACGCTTGGTGCCGCCTACCTGCGTGTGCGCTGCCCGACTTAGCTTTGACATCCGTTGGGAAAATGACCATAACTTTCTTATACGGACTCGGATTAGGGCAATTCAAGATGATCCGGAAAGCTTAGAGATAGACCTACAACTTCCATTAATTAGAATTGAAATTTATCACTTGGAGCAATTTTGAAATTGACCGTTTTAAGGCTATTGTGCAAACAGTGGGCGTCGGTCATACGCGTGTGCAAAATATAATGTTCCTAACAATGTTAAATGATGTTCTAAGTTCTAAAACATGATTATTATGATTTATAATGATACGTAACATTAACCATTGGGTATTAGACAATTCGAATGGGTGTGCTAAGCGTACGCAATCGCGTGGCACTTGGGCATTCGAATAAGCAAGTGTGGCATACGGACGTGCAAACGTCATAACGCCGTAACAAGTGTGTATAACTTGGTTTAATATTTTGTTTCTAATAATAATGAAACATGATAGAGTGTTATAACCTAATGTATGAGCATGCTAAGCATATTCAAATGAGGCGAATCGGGCGCGTAGCGTATAAACGTCGAAACGCCGTGTAAAGTGTTAATGAACTTAAATAGTGTTTCGATTCAAATGAAACGAACATTATAAGATATAGAGTGGGGGTTTTTATAAACTGATGAGAATGGATGACGATGAAGGTCATAACATTTTCAAATGACGCAGCGTCGAGAGATGTTTTTAGTGTTTATCGCGTTTATTATTTATAATGCGCAAACAATATGAAATAAGAGTTATTATAATGTAAACCATTATATGAAGCCTTTTTAGTGGCTAATTGGTATTTTATTGTTTAATAAATTGTGTAGGATATTTGAAGGACAAGTTATCATAATTTTTGCAAGGAGCGCTTAAGGCAAGTTCTTTCAGTAATTTGTTGACTTGTTTAAATGTATTGACATACATGACTCAATTACTAAATCTTTCATTATTATGTGGATTATATGCGAGCATGATTAAAGTGTGCACAATGTGCAACTATGTGACTATATTGTTCTATGTGAAATTTGAATTATTGTAAATATACAATGTGAGATGCATAAGGTATGTTATAAGATGCATAATGCATATATATAGATCAATTGCATAAGATTTATAATACATGAGTAAGATGCATAGTATGACAATCATGATGCATGGATAAAATGCAAGCTTATGTGTTACGTAAAACATGAAATGTGAAAACTGTTAGTTCTTGCTGAGCTGTCGTGCTCATTCTTACAACAATAAAACTTTTGCAGATTTACAATGCAATGTAATTATCTTGATATCGTGATGATAAGGATTAGAGGCACACGGAAACAAGAAGGTTGCTAAAAGTTTCTTTATTGTAATTATTTAGTTGTGATGACGGTATATGATTTACGTGAATTTGGACTATGTAAACCTTGAGTTTAAAATGAAGGTTATCCATTATAGTAGTTAAGACGTGATATTCTTATTTACTTGTTTAGTAAACTAGAAGGATGATGAGGTTGTATAAAGGACTTTTATAACGAAATGTATGGTTATTGAATAACACTACGAATATTCAGAAAATAACTACAGTCGGATATTAAATCTTATGTGTACTTATAAAGTTTTGAAAAAGGATCATGGTATTTATTCAACCTTGATCATAAGTGTAGAATTTACAGGTTACGAAATCTGGTTTCGAGACTTGGGACGATAATATTTATGTTACATCAATGTAAATATTTTAATATTCCGCATTAAGTTATTGACAGGTGTAGAATGAGATGTATCGTGATGCACCAAACCCAAGGTTAAGGTAACCCGGCTTTGGGGGCGTCACTTTTTTTTAGTTCAAACCAAATCAAACCAAATGGCAGACTATCAAGTTATCACAGGTATCCAACTATGCTTTAACAAATTCGGTGATACAGAGAAGAAATTCAGAAATACTCTAAAATTAGTTCAAGATGCTGGATTTACTAAATGTCTAGGATCCAACACCAGAATCTACTCCGAACTTGTAAAGGAATTCTATCTAAATATTACCCACAATGATGGAGCTCTAGTTACCAAAGTTAAGGGCATAGTTCTTCAAATGGGAGCTTCTGAAATCAATCATTACTTGGGCTTCCTTAGTCAAGGACCTACTTCATTCGATGAAGTAGATAGGAAAGAAGGGATGAAGATAATGGGTCATACGAAGAACCTACAACTCAAGGGTCTCAAGAAGAAGGAGTTTTCTCAAGAATATAAATTTCTTGCTGAGATCGTGGGTAAGTGCATCATCTGCAAAAACACTGCTCATGATTCGGTGAGTGAACTACAGCTGAAGTTTATGACAGTCATCATCCAAAAGAAGAAGATAAATTTTGGAGCCATCTTTCTAAATTGGCTGGTTAAATGGGTTGAAGACTACAACAAGAAGAAGGCTCTTGGTAAGCCTAATCCCAACATATTCCATGGGAGGCTCATTAGTATTATCTTAAAGAAAAGATTGAAGAGAAAAATTGTTGATGATGAAGGGGAGCCTCTAAATGCTAATATGAAGATCACCCCCAAACTATTGGACAACTAGAAAAGGAACCCAATAGAGAATTCAAGATCAAAGCTATCGGAAGGACGAAGTGAGCGTACGATAAGTGAAGTACAAAAGCTCACAAAAGGGAAGGGCAAAAGAAAAGTTAAAATAATTGAAGAAGAAGTATCTCAGGGGCCGACTGCACCTGAAGCTCATAGAGCTCTTGACTCTACGACCGATCAACCAAACAAGAAAAGGAAGAAAATTGAGAAGGCGACACACAAAGTCCCTAAGGATTCTCAGAAAGGTCCTTCATACCCTGAGACGAGGGAACAAGAAGAAGATATCAACACGCCCATCTCTAAATTTGTCTCATAAAGGTGAAGTGAAAGGATAACTATACGAAGAAAGGCATATGTTCAATTTGAAGAACAAGCAGGAGAATCCATGCCTCCTTCGATTGTAGAGCTTGAGATTGATGAGGAAGAAGAAGAAGAAGATGTACCTGCGCTTATTAGAAATAATGAAGGAAAAAGTAGATCTAGTTCATCTACACTGTAAAATGAAGAAGATGTGGTTGTGAAGGCTCTCGTACCAGAGAAAGTTAATATCATGGCTGTGAAGGATGTCACTCCTGAGCCAAGTAGAGATGTTGATTTGGCTGTGAAGGCTTGTATGCCTGAGCCACAAAATGTGGAAGAAATGGTTGTGACGGTTGATGAGCCAGAGCCTCAAGATGGTGATAATCAGGCTGTGAAGGAGTTGTGACTGGAGGTAAAGGAAAAGAAAAAGAAGAAGAAATTGAGCCAGATGGTGGAGAAGGAAGCTAGGAGAAAAAGGAGAGCCGAAAAGAAGGAAAAGAAAAGGCAGAAGAAAAAGGAAGAAGACAAGCAAAAGAGGAGAGAAAAAAAGAGAAAGAGGAAAGAGTTGAGCACCAAGTTCAAGCAAGACTCAGCTCAACGATACGTTCATTCCTCGAAACCCTCTCTATGACTGACCCAAGTCAATGAGAACGTCCTAGAGAATATCAACCAGGGCTTTGACCCTGCGAGCGTAAAGCCTGAGGATCCATGTTTTGAAGGGAGCCACCCATTAGCTATCAAATTCATCCTCCTTCTCTTCCATATACTTCTCAATAAGAGCCAGTGGAGGCCTTTATCCCTCAACCAAGAGAATATCAATCTTGTCTTCCTAGGGTGATATTAACTAGTCGAGAAATTCCAGAAACTATTCATCTTCTTCCAAATGAGTTTGAAGGCATAGGGGCGGGTATAATGAGAGTGTTCCACTCAACAGATCCTATGTACACTCTATACTATGATTTGGAGATAGATTAAAGTACGACAGCTTATGAACCAGATAGTGATCAATTATTCTACTTCATGTCTCTCTTGCCCCTAGTTAGAGCAATAGTGCAAAAGATCAAAGCTTCATTCGATGGAACTTCTACAGATATCCTAATCTAAAGTTGGTGGCTCAAAACTTTCCACGAGTCTTTAGATATGCCACTAGAACACTTTGCTCTGAGCCCTTTGTGTCTTCTCCTTTGTACAACAAGGTAACATGTATTTCTCTTACAATTCTTGTCCCATTTTATCCTTTTCAATCTGGTGAAGGATACATAGACTCTTTTTCTATGTACGCTGCACCCCTGTCTACTCCTGAGTTCTATATATAACCTTATCCTAATTTTCTAGTCATAGAGTCTCAACACTCTACGATCATTGTCAATAATATCATTCTTCCAGTCGTAGAGTCCCAAAACTTTACTGACTATGTATATTTTCCCAGCTCTCCGATCGTAGAGTCCCAAAACCCTACGATTGATACACCAAATACGATCTCTCCTGTACATTTTTTGATACCCATTCATATAGATTCACCTTCCCCTATTCAAATATCCACTTTATTAGTTACACCCAAAACTTACCTATTCATTCAAATTCTTCCTCACCATGGTCTTCTCCAGACATAGAGTCTTAAAACCCTAAGTGTAATGTCATAAAACTAAAACATTAATTCTTGTACATCCTAAAGACTCTATTGTACATTCCTCATCCCCTATATAATCAATCAAACAAGAATTAAAACCTTATATCCGTACCAATGTCCCTTCCTCCTCTCGAAATGAATTCTTCAATCTACCCATTGCTCTACTAAACCTATCCCAAGGTCATAAGGGTAGCTCTGCAGTCTCTCTTGCTCAAGTCATAGAGCGTCTTACAACCATCCAAACTACTACTCAAATGACTGATCTAACTGCACAGATGTCTTATGACATTGATGAGAAGCTTAAATAAAGTTTCATTGAGCTTCACAATCAAATGGATAAGATCACTACTGCTGCAGGTCATCTGCCTGGCGACATGAGCCGAGAAATACAGAAGTATCTAAAATTTATGTTCAAAGATATGTCTAGTCGTCTTCATGATCGGGACATAATTTTCTTAAAGGCTATCGATGATCATAAACAGGTTGTTTTAGCTCTTCAGCAACAGAATGAGAGCTCAATCAAATCCTTGTCAAATAAGGTTTTGAGCTCAGCATTATATTCTTAGACCTCAAACACTCTATGGCACTAAATGCAGACAACACCATGGCTCTAGTTGCGCAACAGAATGATCAAGCAACTATTCCTCAGGAACAACTTCGAGCTGATATTGCCATATTTTCCTCCCAACTTCAAGAACTTGTAGACATCATCAAACATCTTTCAGAGATCTATGATGACAAAAAGGGGGATAAGTAAAGTCAAGGGCAAAGGCAGACTCAGGGGGAGAAACAACAATCTCATGGGGAGAAAAGGAAGAGAAATCAGAAGCAAATATCCATAACCCCTCTGATCTTTAAATCTCCTCCCCCTCATCTATCAGTTATCCCTTTAGAACATGGTCACTCTTCCTCACGACAAGAATCATAGAGTAGAGTTTCCTCTACTGACATTCAAATTCCCTCAGGTGATCCTACATATCTTCATAGAAATCTTCAAGGAACTTATGTCATTCGGGAAGAGAGAATAAACATGCCCAATCTTGGTCTAAAAGACTTTGTTGAAGAAATTAGACGAAAAGAGCTTGAAGACAAAGCTAGATACGATTACAGAGTAGAGTTGGAAAAGAATTAGCTCTCAAGGGAGAAAATATCAAGGAAGTAGAAGATATTTTTTTTAACTTTTGTAAAATTTCTTTTATACTTGTAGAAATTAACATACATCAATATATTCATTCTTTTCCTCTAACAATACAGTGGCTTACTGTATTTTAAGTCATGTTTATATTTCTAGAAAATGCATTATAGAATTGATGAATGTTATAAAACTGCTGGTTTTGCCATCACCAAATAGGGGGAGATTGTTAGAGTCTGTATAATTGATCTAATGATTAGATAATGAAATGAGCATTCAAGGTTTATTTGTAACCAGTAAGTTGTGTAAAGTCCTTAATAATGATTTGATTTGATTTGATGTACAAGGACTTAAATTAAATAATGATAGGTTGATCTTATTGAGTTGATCTGATGTATAATTAATAAGATAAAAATGATCGTTCGTAATGAGAAGATGATAGATCGCAGAGTCAACTCATGATCGCAGTATATCGGATAGATCGCAGAGCATTTGCACTCGTCGTAAAGTTCACCTCAAATTGTAAAGCAAAGATTGGCTTATAGAGTGAACAACAAATCGCAAAGTAAAGACAGGACGCAGAATACTCTAAACAGCCGTTGAGTAAAAGCCTTATCGTAAAGTGCTCAATGATTGTTCAGTAAAGACAAAGTCGTAAAGATAGCCTCGTGAATCGTAAGGCAAAATCTCATAGAGCTGATCGTAGAGTACTATTCCCTTTCGTAAAGCTCTCTTCTTAATGATCAGGACGTAGATCAGGATTCTTTGATCCTCCATCTTCGTAGAGCGAAGTCAGGTCTAACAAAAGACTGACATGGAAGCATTGCTAATTTAAGGTCTCGATGTATTCTCCAAACATCCTTGGAAGAAATTGAAGATCAGATTGTATGTCTACCAGCTAGTTTGCTTAAAGTGATAACTTAGTGGTGTTAGGTGAGAATGCAGGCTGATGTGACAGGTAAGCTAAAAAGGAGCTGACACATGTCTCAAAAAGTCAACATCAAGGATCTCAGAATATCTGGACCATTAAATGCACCAACGGGAACCTAACAATGGGAAGATTTTTCAGGCAGACTATAAAAGCAACAAGGATTCAAATTAAAAAAAAAGGTGGACAAACAACAATCAAAAAGCCTAAACTCTGCTAAAGTTAAAACACACTCTACGATTTTGAACTCTAGTTCAAGCTACTAAGTACCTGAGAAGAAAAGCTTAATGCCATCTTAGCAACATATCTCAACATCATTCAATCAATAATTCGTTGTGGGACTTAGTGACCCATATTCCGAGACTTAGTGACTCAAAGTAACCTAAGTAGTTCAGTTGTAATAGATCTCAGTGATCTTAATCCTTAGTGAATTTCCTACTCATGGAGTAGAAGAGTGGAGTAAGAGTTTTTTAGTGTCCGAACCACTTAAAATTTGTTGTGTCATTTATTGTACAGTTCTTAGTTTCTGTCTTAATATTTTTCTTGCTTTTGGCTGCATTCCTAACTAAATTTAAAACTGTGTTTTCTCATTAATCTTTAAGGGGATTTTTTTAAAATATTTTGCTATGCTAAATCAATTTGTATTATTAATTATTTGGTAATATCTGCTAAATAATCAAATTTTATTAAAGATCTATTCAACCCACATTATAGATCTCTAGTGCCTCTAGGAAATAACATAACCTTAATTAGAAATGATAACAAATAGTCTATAAAATTAAATAAAATATTAATCATGGGATAAAATAGTCTCTAATAACAAATAACCTTAATTAGAAATGATAACAAATAGTCTATAAAATTAAATAAAAGATTAATCATGGATAAAATAGTCTCTGATAATTTTAAATTAGTTCAAATTGTCTTTATAATATCCATTGCTTTTGCAAACAAACGTAGCGTAAAGGTTCTCTCTAAAAAGTTACTCACCGCATACATCTGGAGTTCAAATCTCTAGTATCAGATATTGTCTCATCTAATGTTCTACCCCATATATTAATGTATAGTGTTATTTATTATCTTATTATAACTAATTTTGTAAATAAATAAAGATGATCTGAAAGTAATACATGAGATGGCATAATGAATAAGATAAGAAATCATGTGATAGCAGATATGATTTTCATATATCTCTCATATTCCTCTTAATATCAGCCCATACTTAATATAAGCATAGGAGCTTCCCCTAGCAGGTAGTGGCGAAGTCAAAAATTTTTATCGACGAAAAAGTGCCAATTATTTTTCTCTCAAACTTATGGTGCACAAATTAACTTTAAATTTACATTTCTTCTTCTTCTTTTTTTTAATTTATTCTTGATATTCCTAATATTAAAATTCTTCCAAGAATCTAGGTTGGCAATGTGCATCCTCAATTCCTCTATTGGAGGTCATCCCATCTTCATATACGTCCAAATTGGAGTGCACATGAGTGCACCATTGGATGAAACAACACCAAATACTCCAAATTAAACAATTAAACCAATAGAATGGGTGCTTGTTAGGATTGCATCGCCCGAATAGGTCCTCGAGCCGGAAGAGGGTAAATTTAACCCCAAATTTATTTTGGAGTCATTACCAAACTTTGTTCTTTTAGGCCATTACCTGACTTTGCTATTTGGGGCCATTGCTCGGCATATGTTTTAGGTTAATGTCAGACGGGCTCGAGCCAGAGTATGTCACTTAAAGCAACTTTGCACGACTTGTTAGTTTTGGGGACATTGTCCGACTTCGGTTATGGATTAATGTCAGATGGGCTCTACACCCGACCATATCATTATATTCTACAAACACCATTTTCTTTAGTCTCATTGCAATAAGCTAAATGATTGGGTGCTTGTTAAGACTCAGACGCCATTTTACACCTTTGGTACAAACTTATAATCCTTCACCTCCATATAAATAAGACAAGAGAATGTGTGCTTGTTATGGAAATATGGCCAGACAGTTAGGTTTGTATATAACGCAAGCATGCAATCAAATTACATAAATAAGGCGGAAGCGTGATAAAACGAATTTTAAAATTTTAATACAAACCATCACCGTAATCTATCCTTGTGTTCAATTATCAATTAAACGAAAGAGATAAAGATAGATAATTATACCCTCGTGAATCAAAGCTTCCTCGGGTATAAGTTCACTTCCAATTCCTTCGCGTTCTCCTTGAATTCCACCGACTATATTCCTTCGCTTGATCAACGTTAGCCACCCAAGTGTTTGGCCTCTAGAGGTGATTCACCAAGGAAGAATAGTTGTTCAAGAAGATGGGTGTTGGAAAACCCTAGTTTCTATCTCTATAGAAATTATAAGTACTCTCCACAATCTAATGCAAGAGTGTGTAACCCTAATCTATGATAAGACTTCTCTTATTTATAGATGTAGGTGGTTGCCTAAATCTATATTAGCAAAATACGCAAGTATACGTAGTCCACAAGTAATATAATGATAAGAGAGTGTCGAACCCACAGAGAATTATTTAATAATAATAACCAAATACTAACTCATAATCAAATTAATTTTATTTAAACAATTCGATAAAAGATTTTAAATTTTGAAAATAAAGTACTAAACTAACTAATTACTAACTACCAAGAATTGAATTCAGATAAAAAGTCTTAAGATTACAATTTCCCTTAATGTTTCACTTGAATTAATACACTTCCTATTAAGTTATATTAATTATTTTGGATTGTTAATCAAGAACTCATTAATATTTATAACCATCTCTCGATGTATCATAAACGAATCAACTTAAATCCACAAAAGATAGAATTAAGATGAACACCCTAGTTAACTAATTCACTACATCTCTATGTGAATTACAATTAAAAAGGATTTAAAGCACATGTTCTCTTTCAAATTATATGCGGCGTATAGGTATATCTCTATCCTAGACACAAATCATGAATTCTATCATCATGCAGAAAACACAATCACATGCTATTATGATTAGGTCTAAATCTATAATCCATCTCTCAAGTTTATATAGATTACCACGATAATTGTTGATCAAACAATTAAGCAATTAATCACAAATCATAATAGACAATCCGATAATAATCAATAATAATTAACAAGGAAGCATATCAATAAAAGCTACGCATTAAGTTCCATTGTAATCTTAAAAAGAAATTAGTTCATGACTGAATTAAAATCCACAATCCACAATTGATAAAGCATTCAAGAATACAAAATAAGAGGTAGAGAAGAGAATAGAATCTGTAAAAGCAATCCTTGAGTCTCTTCTTCAGCTCCTTAATTGAATCCTTTGTGCTCTTGCAATTGCTTCAAGCCTCCCTCTCTTTCTTCTAGCAAAAAGTAGCAAAATCTCCCATATTCTATGCCTCACATCATGTATTTATAGGTTCTAGTTAAAGTCCTAAATCAATTAGAAGTTACAATCCTTTTCAATAACCCGACCCAGCGCGGCCGCGCCCATATTTGGCCTAGGAAGCAGCGCGGCCGCGCTCAAGTGCCATAAAGCATGTTTTTCACTTTGCAGACCAGCGCGGCCGCGCCCAAAATACACTTGGAACCGGCGCGGCCGCGCACGATAAAATTCTACTCGGACATCTGTTGGTAAAATGGTCATAAGTTTTAATCCGGGAGGAGTTACGGGGCCTGCCACCTATCAAATCGAAGTTCTCGACGAGATCTACAACTTTCACTCTTTGAGAATTGAGAGATTCAGATTGGATCAAAGTAGAAATTGAGCTTAAATTGACTGCTATGCAAATGACAACTCCAAACTTTGAGGTTCAACGTCCATTGGTACAACAGTCATTACTTTCTCATTCGAACTTCAATTGTGACGATTCAAGATGTTCCGGAAAGCTGAGTAGCTCTACAATAAAATACCTAATACTAGTGTTAAAAGCCCTACAATCTTCTCCTCTTGCGTCTGCTTGCTTATTGTACTCCAAAAGATGTTCGGATTGCGTTTCGTTGCTTTTTCCTACAAAATAATATAAAAACACTATAAATACCTAATACTAACTTAAAATACTTAAGAACTCACAAATTATCAAGTCAAACGTACTCAATTCGTAGATATAAAACCCACTCATCAGTAGAAAAACCCTTCCCTAAACTATTTAGGATTAGAGTTTCTATTATAATTAAACTCCTTTAATTAATTATGCTCCTAATCCAACTAGGAATTCTTGTGAGAGTACTTATATTAATTAATTCTCAATCTCTATTAGGAATTAAATTATAGTAATAGTAATAATAATAATAATAATAAGACTCCTCTTATTAATTTATATTTAATATTTCTAAAATATTAAATAATAAATATTAAGCTATTTAATTTATTCTATCTCCATAGACTAAATTAAATACACTTAACTTATTATTATAATTATGTCATTTACTTCTTAAATAAATATTTTTTTCTTTTGCGGTGTGACTCTTTAGGTTCTCCATATTAAACCGGTTGTGAATAAACCAATTAGAACATTTCTAATCTTATTTAAATAAATAAATTAAACTATTTAATTCGTTTAAATAAATAACATTTATTCTACAATAAAGGTAAGCCCCCTTAGCGATCAACGACTTTCAGATAATATAAATTTCAACATTAATCACAAAAGAACCTTTCAGTGCATAGTTACCGTACAATTCAATCCTTCTACCATACAATGTCCCAATTAAATATAAGATATGCAATTTCTGTCAAGTCTTATTTTATTTAATTATATGTTCAAATGCATTCGATTCCCAAATGCACAACTCTAAATAATGTAAATTAGAAACTTCTTTCCAATTTCATTCTGCCTTGGCCAAGGACTACTGAGTTGTCATTTATTGAATCACATAGGACATTCACATCTTTTACTAGACGTGATAGATTCTTTGTTGATTATTCACCTATCTCCATGTACAACTTATTATACCCAATCATACTCTTTGATATACCCTAAAGGTCTTAAGGGACATGTCAAAGTATAACTCATCACACACAAGATACTATGATGATCTCAAGTCCAAGAATCACTTGTACTACTATCACTAGAGGAATTCCTATTGACAGGTGACTAAAACTCCATTAGGTATTCCTTAGCGAGCCACGTTCAGTGTACTTATTCTCCAATAAGTACCTACATACTTGCTTTAGTGTCTCCACACAAATGATTATGAGATCAATCATCCTCTTCCTAAGAGCAAGCAACGTATGTACTAATCTATCCGGATTCACTAATCCCCTTCTTAGTAATCTAACGATTAGGAACAATTTTAGTTTGTGAGCTATCTAGAATTTAGATCTCATTAGCATGATCACCATCATGATTCTAAAACATTGCTCAAAACTATGGATTTATCACATTTAATATAACAGCACTATGTAGATAATGTAAAATGCCTTTTAAGAAAATCAATTCTTTTATTAATAAATGAATAAGATTACAAAGTATATGTTGCATCATATCAAATATGATTAACTTGTGTGCATACTACTTTTAATCTCCCACTTGCACTAAAGCCAATCGCCATGGTATCTAATACCCATCTTCTCTAAGTGACGATCAAACTGATGTTATGTTAAAGCTTTAGTAAATAGATCTGCAATATTATCTTGAGAGTCCACACGCTCTAGGGTGACATCTCATCTTTCAATGATCTCTCTAATCAAATGAAACTGCCGCAACACATGTTTAGATTTCTAATGAGACCTGGTTCCTTAGCCTATGCAACAGCTCCGGTGTTATCACAGAATAAAGGTACGACTACTCTAATGTTAGGAACCACTTCAAGTTCAGTTATGAACTTCTTCATCCAACCAGCTTCCTTTTGCAGCTTCACTTGTAGCTATGTACTCTGCCTTTGTCACTGAATCAATAACTATTTGCTGCTTAGAACTTTTCCAACTCACTGTGCCACTGTTTAAGGGAAACACATACCCTGAAACGGATTTACTGTCATCTTAGTCCGTTTGAAAACTTGAGTCTGTATAGCCCTCTAGTTTCAATTCAGACCCACCGTAGACAATAAATACATCCTTAGTTCTTCTCAAGTACTTTAAGATGTTTTTCACTGCCTTCCAGTGCTCTTCTCCTGGATGCAACTAATATCTACTTGTTACACTAAATGCATGAGCAACATCTAGTCTAGTACATGTAGCGCCCCCAAACCCGGGTCCCTTGAACCTCAGACCTGTGCGTCATGATATATCATATTTACAACTACTGCGGAAGATATAAACATAAATTGTTTATACAATAAACTTTGCTACAAATCCCAAGGTCTATAACCTTTATTTTAATACATAGTTACCTTTAGATTCACAAAACATTTACACAATTAACTTGCATACATTGAATCTAAATTATGATTCATCTTTAATCTCCATATTCATACAATAAATATCAATATAAATATTATAATTTAGTTAATAAAACTTCTTCTGGTTCCAGAATTTGTAACCTTATATCTCTTACCTTTACAAGGTCTTTGGAAAGTTACAAGTCATAATTAAATGAATACATAAATTCAACCTCTACTCAAAGGGTATATATATAAAATCTTATATAACTTACTTAATCATCATAACAACCCATAACGCCGGCCCCGAGCCATTTAATAAAACAACGCGCCTTATAATCGCACTATGTTTAACTCGTTATTATGTTGTCCATCTACTAATTCCGTGTTTATCTGCAAAATTATTTGCAAGATTGACCACTACGGCTCAGCAAGTCTAACAGTCTACACCTTTCATACTTCACATAGCATATATACCTGATTTCCATGCATACATAATAAATCTCATGCAATGCTTCTATCTAGGTTTCATAGCTTCATGATGTGCAATTCAATCTGCATACACCTTTCATGCTTCACATAGCATATTCGCATCATATAACAATCACTTGGTTACACAGAACAACAGTCCTCAGTTATTGTCTTATGCATAAATCTATATATATTAACACATAGGAGCAAGTTACTAAAAAACTTGGCTTAACGCACTCCACGCAAAGCTATGGTAGCTCGTCCTTCCAGTATCCTACACAATTTTAAGTGTACAAGGACACAATACTCAACCATATAATAATTCTTAACCATTGTTTATGTTAACTATACTCTATATTCTTTAATCTATTTCTTTAACCGACACTTAACAGTTGTTCCAGTGTTTAAAGCTTTTTAGGACTTATTATTGTTCATACAACATAATCGTGTTACACTTTCTTTCACGTCTCACCACATTCTATTTTAGTCGACACTTAACAGTCGGTTAAATGTTTAGAGCTTGACTTGACTCTGTATTGAGAGCCTCTCATTCTATATAATTGATTAAGGTTAATTAGATAACCCTTTATATCATGTCCCTTTATAACTATCTTCGATTGATACTTAACATTGAGTTAAGTCTTAAATCTTATCTTTACATCACGCTCGATGTATAATTATTGTTAACATTAATAAGGTTAACGTTCAACTCATCCTTCTTTAAAGTTCTCTTTTGATCGACACTTAATGTTTGGTTAAGTTATCGTAGTCGTCGTTACATCATATTAGAGGTATTACATTTGTTAACAATATTTAGTTAACAATCGTATCATATTTCTTTATGTTTTCCTTTTTATTGACATTTAACGTCCGGTTAAATAGTCTTAGTCTGAAGTTACATTATATCAATGTATTATCTTCATTAAAGTTAATTAAATAACTCTCCCATCTTGCCTTTAGGTAACTTCTTTTTAATGTTTACTTAACACTTTAGCTAAGTTCTTATACTCTTGTATTAACATCATTTACATGTTTATTAGGTTAATAGAATAATTACATCAACATTCAAGTTATCATTTAACTTCATATTATACCCTCAAGGTATTTCTTTCAATTAATACTTAACATGTAGTTAAGTCCTTATCAAATGTCTCCACATCGTTTTGGATGTATATTAGATTTTAAAAAAAAAACATTTAATCAAGCTTCCGCTTAACTTCTCCCATTTATACTTAACATGTAGTTAAGTATTTAAACTTTTAAAATATAACCCATTATGGTTAATCCTTACCTTACTATTCAGGATTTACACCTTATAATACTTAGAACGGTAAATAGTAGGTTCAGAACGCTTTACGATTTATAGAACGCAAGCCCGATACCTTTCGTTCGCATACGGTTGAGCAACATCTTCAAAAATGCCCATTTTGACTTTTGCCCAAAATCTCAAATTTTAGTTTTTATTAAATACAATTGCAATACTATCTTTAAGATTTCCAAAACATCTTGAATTATTAAATTTGGACTTTGTATGCAAAAGTTATGCTCATTTTAGTTTTGGATGTCAGGATCGCATCGCCCAACCAAAGTCAGCTCGCGAATTTCAGACCCAACCTCGCTTAAACAGTCATAACTTCTTCGTTATTTACAATTTTTAGGTGATTCCAATAGCCACGCGAAGCTAACTTCCGTATCTACAACTTTATCCTACTGAAATATTTCCAATTCCCAACACACCAATACAGGAATCGCACGTAAGGTGGCTGATCCAAATTCGCTGGACAGTTTTGCACGACAATCTAGATTGGTCATAACTTTTTACTCCGAAGTCGGAATTAGTCCGTTCTAGAGTCTATGGAAAGCTTATTCAGTGTATAATAAGATACCAAAAGCTCTGAATTTTTAGAGCAATCTAGCTTACTCCGAATTTTTTATTTTTGGGCAACAGCTCACTAGTTCTTCTTTTATCTCCTTTCGATTTTCATATTTTGAGTTTTACACAACTAAATCAAATGATTTCAAGTTCTATGAACTCCTAACTAAAAATATTACAATATATTAAATCTATACAATTTTTCATCAATACCCACTATACGGATCTAAGGATCAAAGAGAAAAATGACGGTTTTAGAGTTTTAAGAAATTATTTCTCAAATCCAAGTTTAATAACCCATCAAACCTCTAGATCTAACCATGAATCATCATAAACCATGTAAATCTATCATTATAAAGTTCAATAACAACAACCCAAACCTAGATCCAAGTTAAATCACGATAAAATGGGTAAAGTTTTGAGTTTTACCTTGAGTTTTTCATTATTTTTTTCTTTCCTTCCATGGATCTGGCTTGATCTTGTTATCTTCCTCCTTCCATGGTCGAGCTTTCCCTCTCTATTCTTCTCTCTCTTCCTCCCGGTCGAATTTCTCTCTTTCTCTCTCTTCCTTTTGTTTTTGCCGAGAATGAGAAATGGGAGACAATTGAAATACATACATATTTTATTTCCTTTTCCATTTCTTATCCTTATATATATATATATATATATATATATATTAACTTACCCCAATTCTATTTATTATATAATTAATTAAATCCTTCGGGTCATGAAATAAAATAAATCAACCCATATATTTATCTTATCCTAATATTTAATTAGGATTTCTTTTCCACAAAATTTGGAATTTAAAATAACTATTCACTTACATTTATTTATATAACTCAATTAAATTCTTTCTTAATTAAGTTAAAATAAATAATAACTGAGATATATTAAAATAAGTCTCTCTCACATTACTTTTACTAGTACACTTTAATCGTCATTATTAATCATTATACTTAACATATAAAGATTAATTTACAATACTTCATGTTATTTGTTTATTATATAATAAACAAACAAATATATATATATATATATATATATATACACACACACACACACATATATATACCATCTCATAGGATTGCTATTCATTTATTTCTCATATTTATTCTATATATACCTCAACATAATTTAATATGTTGAGACATACCACATAATCCACATAGATCAAACACTGTGCTTTTTCTATAGCTATAACCCTTCGGTTATTAAATTTTTCGTTCCTAATATTTAATTATATTAGGTTATATAGTTCTTTTATTACACTCTACACCATCCATAAATATGTACGGATTCATAATATATATATTTACTTAATCTCACACATGCCACCATATATTTATCCTTGTCATCGTACATATCCACAATCCTATACTTAGCACAAATCGATTCTCTAACGGTGTTCAATATAGTAATCTGGGTGGTTTCCCACAAACAACCAACAAACTAGTTTTCATCTCGTCTACACTATTTTCACAGTGAGTTAGATCGGTTGCTAGTTCATATATACCTCCGCTCCCTGAATGAATCGTTTAGCCCAGCCACTATACATCAACTATTAGAGAAAACGACTGTACTACTACTTGATCATAAACCTTATGGCTTAACAATAAGTCTTTCATTGTATACGTTCTTCTTTATAATCTATTAAACCGGAATACCTAATCCAGCAAGTTGGATTATCTATACATACCAATCCAGCAGCCTGGATTCAAACAATCCTACAATTCAGCAAACCGAATTCACTAATTCAGCAAACCGGATTCATTAATTTAGTAAACTGGATTCAACAATTCAACAAACCGAATACACTAATTCAGCAAACCGTTTACCCTATTTCTTAAATCTTTTCCATATGTATATTTTTTTTATAATCTCTTTCCTTAATTCACATAAGGTAAAAGGTAACATAATACCTTATTCTTAACATACATTCAAGTATAGTTCCGTTCTGGGTTTTGAATTTTGTGGCCCTTATTCTCTCAATTCTCTTTCAAATAGTAACTGTATAGGTTCTTCTTTAAAACTTTAAATCTTTCCTCCATTTCACCATAGGTTTTAAACTTTAAACCTTTAATTTAATCATTCAAGATCTTCTAAATTCTCGGATTGTCACAATACATATCATACTGTACATGATAGATCCTATTGCTGAAGCATAAGGAATCTTACTCATAGGTCTCTCTCCTCAGGTGTCTTTGGGGCTTATTTCTTGGAGAGATGTATTCCATGGCTCATCGGCATGAGTCCTCTCTTGGAATCTTCTATGCTAAACTTCTTTAGCATCGAGTCAATGTACTTTCCTTGGGTCAAGCCAAGCATCCTTTTACATCTATCTCTATAGATCTTTATCCCCATAGATCTTTATCCCCAAAATATTGGATGTCTCACCCAAGTCCTTCATGGAGAAATGTTTAGATAACCAAATTTTGATCGACTATAACATAGAAACATCATTCCCTATCAGTAATATATCATCAACATATAATACAAGGAATGAAACAACACTTCCACTAACTTTCTTGTACACACAAGGTTCATCCTCATTTTTGATAAAATCAAACTTTTTGATTATCTCATCAAAACGGATTGCTTCAATCCATAAATGGATCGTTGTAGCTTACAGACTTGGTTTGTTCCAACCATTGAAACAAAACCCTCTAGCTGTATCATATATACATTCTCCTCAAGCTCTCCATTGAGGAAGGCCATTTTCACGTCCATTTGCCAGATTTCGTAGTCATAATAAGTTGCAATTGTAAGCAAAATCTGAATGGACTTGAGCATAGCTAATGGTGAGAAGGTTTCATCATAGTCAACTCCTTGTCGTTGTTTGAAACCTTTTGCAACCAGTCGGGCCTTATAGGTTTCTACCTTGCTATCCGCTCCAGTCTTTCTCTTAAAGACCCATTTACACCCAATAGGCTTAATGTCCTCTTGTGGTGAAACCAAAGTCCATACTTGGTTTTCATACATGGAGTCCATCTCGAATTTCATGGCTTCTAGCCATTTCTCCAAGTCTTTACTACTCATAGCCTCTTCGTAAGTCAATGGATCATCATCATCTATGATGCATACCTCATCATCATCCTCTATGATGAATCCATACCTATCAAGTATCTTCGGTACTCTTCCAGATTTACGAATAGGTTATGGTATAGTAGGTTCTTCTACTTGGTCAGGTACCTGACTTTGATCCGTAGTATTTTATGGTTCTTGAACTTCTTCAAGTTATATCTTACTCCCACTGACCCCTTCAAGGATAAACTCCTTTTCTAAGAAGGCAACGTGTTTCACAACAAACACCTTTTGATCAGTAGGATGATAGAAATAATATCCTGATGTTTCTTTTGGGTATCACATGAATCTACATTTGTCGGATCTGCTCTTCAGCTTATCATGCTCAAACCTTTTGACATAAGCTGGACAACCCCAAGTCTTAACATGCTTAAGATTTGGTTTCCTCCTTGTCCATAACTCATATAGAGTCTTTGGGATGGATTTGGTAGGTACCTTGTTAAGTAGATATGCAGCCGATTCTAGGGCTTAACCCCAGAAGGATGCTGGAAGGTCGGTAAAATTCATCAGGAACGAAGCATGTCCAACAATGTTCGATTTCTCCTTTCAGATACACCATTCAACTGTGGCATCCCTGGTGGAGTTCATTGTGAGATTATACCATTTTTTTGAGATAATTGAGAAATTCATTGGTTAAGTATTCCCCTCCTCGATCCGATTGAAGAATCTTAATACTCTTACTAGTTTGCTTTTCTACTTTACTTTTGAATTCTTTGAACTTTTCAAACGATTCAGATTTGTATTTCATTAAATACACATATCCAAATCTAGAATGATCATTAGTGAAAGTAATAAAATAAGAATACGCTCCTCGTGCATTCGTTGTCATATGTCCACATACGTCTATGTGTATCAATGCTAACAATTCTGTAACTCTTTCTCCTTTTCCACTAAAAGGAGATTTAGTCATCTTACCTATGAGATAAAATTCACAAGTTGGATATGATTCGTAATCAGATAGCTCTAAAAGCATATCTTTATGCAACTTAGTTAATCTTGTTTCATTGATGTGACCAAGTCTACAGTTCCACATAAAGGTATAATTAACATCATCTCTTTTTCTTTTCTTAGTTTGTTCAATTTGTAGTATATTTTCATGCAAGTCAAGTATGTAAAGTCCATTCAGTAAATTGCTAACCCCATATAAAACATTTTTATTATAAATAGAACAACTATTGTTCTTTATTATAATATCAAAACCATCCATATCCAATACAGAAATTGAAATAATGTTTCTAATGAGTGTTGGAACATAATAACCATTATTTAAACTAATGGACTTGCCCGTAGGCAGTGCTAAACAATAAGTTCCTACAGCTAATGCAACAACCTTTGTTCCATTTCCCACTCGTAGAACAACTTAATCCTTGTTCAACTTTCTACTTTTTCTTAGTCCTTGCATATTATTACATATGTGAGAACTACAGCCGGTATCCAATACCCAAGTAAAATTTTAACTATTAGAAAAATTAATTTGAATCATGAACAAACCTAGATCAGAAGTCGAAGCTTCTATAAGCTTCTTTTAGTCCACAGAATACTCCTTGCAGTTCCTCTTCCCGTATCCCGGCATATTGTAATGGTAGCAAATTCCTTTGCTATCTGGATCAGGTTTCTTTTTATCCTTTCTCTTCGCCTTGCCCTTAGCCTTTTTGTTTTTCTTCTTTTCAAAAGATACCTTGGGCATCTTCCTTTTCTTGGAAGAATCATCCACTAGTAAGACTTGGTTCTTGTTGGATGAGAAGTGACCTTCTGCAGTTTTCAACATGTTAAGTAACTCAGGCAAGCTGACGTCCAACTTAATGATGTGAAAATTCACAACAAATTGTGAGAAGGTGTCTAGGAGTGATTGCAAGATCAAATCTTGGCTTAACTCCCCATCCATCACGAACCCAAGATGTACAAGTTGTTCAATCAGATTGATCATCTTGAGGACATGAGTCTCAATGGTAATGCCCTTGGTCATAAGAGATCGGAGGAGTTCCTTAGATATCTGATATCTAGTAGGCCTACTTTGCTCACCATACAACTCTTTGAGGTGCAGCAATATAGTAGGAGCATCCGTAGTTTCATGCTAACGCTGAAGCTCGTTACTCATGGATGCGAGCATGATGCATTGAGCCAATATTGCATCATCTTGCCACTTTCTGAAAGTAGCAATCTCTTCCTCAGAGGCTGTTTCTGCAACATTTGCAGGGACTGTCGAATTTAAGACATAAGAAATCTTTTCAGCAGTGAGAACAATTCTCAGATTCCTTAACCAGTCCGTGTAATTCGATCCGGTCAGTTTGTTAGCATCAAGAATGGTCCGCAGTGATAGTGAGTTTGACATTTTTAAATTCTGCATGTGAAATAGACAACATTTTAGCATACATTCATTTAATGAATTACCAAAATAAATTAGGTCTTTATTTTAAATTGGTATCTCTCATTTTTTTATCAAACCATATTACCCTCATTATATAGTTCAACAATTCTAATTAAAGATTTGCTAGTGAGACTAAGGATCCCATTTCAAATGTATATAGCCTTGTGGTGACACAACAAATGATATATAAATAAATAGGTAGACAACTATTGTCAATTACATCACTATGTAACTCCTTTTCTTTTGCCTCTTAGATTATTTTGATTAAGTGGTGACACATCCGAATCAAAATTATCTAAGTTAAGTCCATCCTAGTACTTCCATATATGTGAAGAGAAAAATATCGTCCTTGTGGTGACACAACAAAACAGTAATGTTCAATTCCTTAATAAGCATCAAATGTGATAATGCAACATCTTAAATATTTAATACTTGCCTTGTAGTGACACAACAAACTCATATTAAATATTTAATACTATACTACTTGACCATGCAGAAGGCGACGTTCGATATTCCAAATATCTTTGAACGTTTAGGACTTAATATAATTTCTTTGAGGGGTTTATTATTATTAGTCTCATCTTGTTTAGCGCGCATGCACACACACACACACACACACACACACACACACACACACACACACACACACACATATATATATATATATATATATATATAGTAAGCATGCACATATAGAATACTATATTCTACCCGGATTGATTATGGACTTTTATTCTAGTTTGGTTCACTAGAGCCACCAAGTGAACCAAAAGGTCAAACCTAGGGTGCAAGAATTAAATTTAAATATAACTATTACATTTAAACCCAGACTCCATTACAAACGGGTCTTCAAGCGCTCCTTGCTCCTTTGTCTCCAATTCTTCAAAATTAACTCTAACTAGTCCTATTACATAAACTATTTATAATAAATAGAAACCCTGATCAGCAGTCAAGAGGAAATACATAAGAGGGAGATAGAATTTACATTAAGAAAAATTAGAGAAGTCGAGGTACGCAGACCCCATTTATAAAAACCCATACATTCAATCATCCTCTAAAATAATTTCAACCACACATTGGTCAATAGTCCATAATCAATCCCTATTTATTATCATACATATCTCTAAATGCATCAATAAATAACATTTATCTCATGAATAATAAAACCATTCTATATATGCATTGATATCAATTAATGGGCAAAAGTTTTGCTAATATTTAGTTTTTGAAACAAAATAAACTCTTTTATTTTAATCAAAAAACCAAATCCAAATTTAACTCCTTTAATTTTTAGCAATCTAGAACCGTATTTCAGATAAAATAAACATCTTTATTTTAAACTTTTATCAATTAAATAAACCATTTATGTTAATTGAGAAAACAAAAAAATTTCAAACTCTGCACACCGGCGTGGTCGCGCTCCAAATTGAACTAGGAGCGGCGCGGCCACGTTGCACCCACCCCCAGAAAAGTTTTTTGGGTTCAAGCGCGGCCGCGCTCCAAATGAACTAGAAGCGTCGAGGTCGTGTCGCGATGCAGATTCAGGAAAAATTTTCTGCTCAAAAATCCAATCGTATCGCATATCAATTTATACATGGAATCATCAAAATCAATAATTAACACAAAGATTAGGCTCTGATACCACTGTTAGGTTTATATATAATGCAAGCATGCAATCAAATTATATAAATAAGGCGGAAGCATGATAAAACGGATTTTAAAATTTTAATACAAACCATCACCATAATCTATCCTTGTGTTCAATTATCAATTAAACGAAAGAGATAAAGATAGAGAATTATACCCTCGTGAATCAATGCTTCCTCGAGTACAAGTTCACCTCTAATTCCTTCGTGTTCTCCTTGAATTCCATCGACTAAATTCCTTCGCTTGATCAACGTTAGCCACCCAAGTGTTTGGCCTCTAGAGGTGATCCACCAAAGAAGAATAGTTATTCAAGAAGATGGGTGTCGGCAAAACCTTAGTTTCTATCTCTATAGAAATTGCAAGTTTTCTCCACAATCTAATGCAAGAGTGTGTAACCCTAATCTATGATAAGACTTCTCTTATTTATAGATGTAGGAAAACCCTTACCTAAACTATTTAGGATTAGGGTTTCTTTATAATTAAACTCCTTTAATTAACTATGCTCCTAATCCAATTAGGAATTCTTGTGAGAGTAATTCTATTAATTAATTCCCAATCCATATTAGGAATTAAATAATAGTAATAGTAATAATAATGATAAGACTCCTCTTATTAATTTATATTTAATATTTCTAAAATATTAAATAATAAATATTAAGCTATTTAATTTATTCTATCTCCATAGACTAAATTAAATACACTTAACTTATTATTATAATTATGTCATTTACTTCTTAAATAAATATTTTTTCTTTTGCGGTGTGACCCTTTAGGTTCGCCATATTAAACTGGTTGTGAATAAATCAATTAGAACATTTCTAATTTTATTTAAATAAATAAATTAAACTATTTAATTTATTTAAATAAATAACATTTATTCTACAATAAGGGTAAGCCCCCTTAGCGATCAACGACTTTCAGATAATATAGATTTCAACATTAATCACAAAAGAACTTTTTCAGTGCATAGTTACCGTACAATTCAATCCTTCTACCATACAATATCCCAATTAAATATAAGACATGGAATTTCTATCAAGTCTTATTTTATTTAATTATATGTACAAATGCATTCGATTCCCAAATGCACAACTCTAAATAATGTAAATTAGAAACTTCTTTCTAATTTCATTCTGCCTTGGCCAAGGACTACTGAGTTGTCATTTATTGAATCATATAGGACATTCACATCTTTTACTAGACGTAGTAGATTCTTTGTTGATCATTCACCTATCTCCATGTATAACTTATTATACCTAATCATACCCTTTAATATACCCTTAAGGTCTTAAGAGACATGTCAAAGTATAACTCATCATACACAAGATAGTATGATGATCTCAAGTCCAAGAATCACTTGTACTACTATCACTAAAGGAATTCCTATTGACAGGTGACTAAAACTCCATTAGGTATTCCTTAGCAAGCCACGTTCAGTGTACTTATTCTCCAATAAGCACCTACATACTTTCTTTAGTGTCTCCACACAAATGATTATGAGATCAATCATCCTCTTCCTAAGAGCAAGCAACGTATGTACTAATCTATCCAGATTCACTAATCCCCTTTTTAGTAATCCAACGATTAGGAATAATTTTAGTTTGTGAGCTATCTAGAATTTAGATCTCATTACCATGATCACCATCATGATTCTAAAAGTATTGCTCAAAACTATGGGTTTATTACATTTAATATAATAGCACTATGTAAATAATGTAAAATACATTTTAAGAAAATCAATTCTTTTATTAATAAATGAATAAGATTACAAAGTATATGCTACATCATATCAAATATAATTGGCTTGTGTGCATACTACTTTCAAAGACTTAATTGGTCCTAGGGATCCAATGCACGAGTTCTAATTAGGGCCTGAATACTCGAATTTCTGTTAGGGCTCGAATATCCTGAATTCCTATTAGGGCCCATATGCCTGAGTTCATGTTAGAACACATATGCTCGAGTTCCTTTGTAAAAACTCAGACATCGGGATACAAGAAAACGGAAAACTTGTAGTAAATTAAAGCCAAAGTAGGGAATGACACTTGTAAAAAATGTCAAGTAAAAACAAGTAAACAAATTTCCCGCGTAGTCACGTTTAATTGTAATGCACTATTTGGAAAGGCTAAACCCACAGTTTGTAAATACTCTAACCTTAAAAAAGCAAAAGAAAATCTCTGCGCAGATTAAAGCTTGAGTTCCTCTATAAAAATCCTGAGGTTATGATAGAAACAGAGGAGAAACTCCATGCAACTTAAAGCCTGCGTAGGGAGCGAAACTTGTATGTAAACACCCGAAATTTGTGCATCTTTTCTCTAAGAGTGGTAAGAGAGTGAAAGTTGTGACACCCCCAAATTCGGGTACTTCATTCCCACATGATTTGGTGTTCACTATCCAAATAAATCACATCACATTTAACTATCCATTCAAACATAAATTAAAACTCTTAATTATAATAGAAATCTCCCATAAAAGGGTTACAATATCTTTAATAAATAAATCTCAGGTCATTTAATCTTAATAAAATATCAATGCGGAAACATATCATAAGTCTATTACATAAACATCATTCAAACAAATTTAACAAGTCTTCATCACTTGTTTCTTTTGCCTTTGCCCTTACTAGTGGATGGCTCGTTAATTCTTTCAACTTTAGCTGCAATGTTATTATGCAAGGGTGAGCAATAATTGCCCAGCAAGTAACACAATAGAAACAATAATAACATGCGAATAATCAATGGATATCGAATAACTGAAAAGCTCGGCTTTTGAATCAAGATTATAAAACGAGAATCAAAAGAACATCTGAGGGTCACAAGACCACGAACTATGTCATAGGTTATCAGGTATTTCTACGTTAAACCTTTAACAGTCGTAAGACTATATGGACCTTACTTCTCGTACTTAGGGGGATCAACCCTTTGTACCATGTATGTGCACAACATCTAAACTCTAACGCATAAAATAATCCCCTATAAAAGGATTGTTCATCTCAATTTAACATCAGAATCCGCACCAAAGGAAGTTTGGTTTGGATTTACTTTAATAACATTTCTAGAATTTAAAGCGTTCATCAACTATGGACTAGTTGAATCAATAAGGGATCGCTAGTCAACCAAGGCTCAATAATTAAACTGTAAATGGTATTGAAGAACCAAAGACTGAAGTTCAAAAATATACAATTGAATAAACTCTGTATAAGAGAAGTATTACTAAAAAGGAATTAGAATAACACATTTGAATTCATGAACTTGAACGAATTATGGTAAAGAACTTGCTCAATGTGAAGTAGAGTACAGAAACTTGCATATGAGAGAGATAGGGTTTTAGAACTTGCGTAATTGAAATCAAGAGGGTTAGGAAACTTGTCTCGTGCGTAGATTATAAATTAAAATTCATGTTCCTTAATCAACCTATACATTTCGTTTATATAGCAATAACAATGATATAGTTATAATATTATAAACACTTTAAGATTCACTTTCATCCAACCTCATCTTAATATACATTTAATACATTAGTATAAGCTTTAAACATGCCTAAGTTAACATAACATGACCACAAAGAAAGAAGAAAAATATTTATTTTCTGTATCTCCGCCGAGGCGGCAGATTCCTTCACAAAACGCCGCTGGGGCGAAACTACCGCCTGGGCGGCAAACGTAGTTCAATTCGGGCACCGGGGCGAGGACATCGTCGGGGCGGTAAACTCAGTTGAATTATATCGTCGAGGCGGGGACACCGCCGGGGCGACAAATCCTAGTGTAATTTCACCGCGGGGGTGGTGAACCTGTGATCCATCTTCTGCAGTTCGCGAAGAACGCAGAAAATGCTAAATTTGGCCAAAGTTTTTTTTCCATTCAACTGATAATTTAATTTCTACCCATTCATCATATGCGTTATAAAATCAAAACCCATTGTATACACAATGATTTTAGCATCACAGACAACCTAAACAACCAATTTAAAGGTTAAAAATTCATTGTTTATACTTTATGTTCATATTTTGATATATTTAGCGTAATCAATCATTGTGAACTCGTTTCTTAACCAAATTAATCTGTTTAACTTTCGTTTTCTTCGTTTTTACACGCATAAACATAATCAATCATCAATTTATCGCTTAACATGCAAATCAAGCATCAATTTTCATACACATATGCCATATCTAAATATATACGGTTCCTCTGTAAGTTTCAGAACTTTAGTTAAAAGCATGATCTCATGAAGTAACTTAATTAAAAAAAAATTATAAACATCATATAGTAAATTAAATAGGCATTTAAACAATTATAAACAACTTTCAAACAATTTACACATAAAATTCGACTAATAGAGAACTTTAAAATGTACGTTCATGGAGAAAACTTAAAAGAACATAAATTAAAGTTTGAATTTAAGGAATTACCTTGATTAGAGCTTAGATTGCTAGAAGATGAAAGAAACTCTTTTTTTTTTTCAAATCTCAGATTCTCTCAAGCTTTTCTCTCTTTTTCTTTCTCTGTGTTCTCTCTAATTCAATTTAGCAAAATAAAAAGAATGCTGAAAATAATACGTTTAACTTAACTGATGAATACATGGGGGTCAGTTAATCCCATAATGGGTTAACTTGCTCCAACCTCCACTAAGGCCTCGTTTGTTTAGCACTTTTATTCCTCCTTTCTAGTTTATTTTAATAAATTGCTTATAATATAGTTTAATGTCACATTTTTAATTAACCAAATGATCTTATTTAAATAAATTAAATAAAATAAAATAATTTCACATTAAATCACAGAGTCACATAATTAAAAATTATCATTTATTGATTATAACAAATCATTAAATCTCTAATTAATTATTAAATTAATTAGAATAACATTATGCTTATTTAAATAATGCATTTAATCAAATAAGCTCAATTAAATACATACTTTAAATATAAAAATTCTCCACATTAATTTAACTAATGTAACACATATAATTAAATTAATATATCACAAATTCAGCAATTAATTATTTAATTCAATAATTAAGTCATTCGTCACAAAAGTGCCATTTTATCCCAAGTCCAAGATGTCTAAGCAAAGATTATGAGGTTTAGGACAAATATTCAAAGCCCCCACGATGACCTCCAAGTAACAGACTACGCAAGGCAAGACGAGTGGCTAGTAGACATTTATGAAAAAAGGTTTTCCCATTTTTTCTTTATCTTCCGAATAGGTGGGCCCTACAGGTGGGCCGAAGGTGGACCTAGACTTGCGACCAAGTGCCTATGTAAGGTAGTTTTTGCCCATTTTTTGAAGAAGATGAGTGATTTTAGAGAGAAAAAGGTGTTATCTAGAGAGAGAAATAGAGAAAAGGAGGAGAAAATTAAACCTCTCTAAATCCAATCTATATATACTATTTTGTCATCAAATCTAGTGTTAAACCTTCCATTTCCAAGCTCGAGGAGGAAGAATCTCTCACTCCCAAGGTGAAAAATTTTACCTTTATGTTAAATCCAGCATAGATCTTATTTATTTTGTAAATTATTGTACTTGAGCCTTGTTTATTTTCTAAGTAATGTCTCATTTGAGGCTTTCCTAGCATCTTAGATCATCTTAAGAGGTGTGTGGATCCTATTTTTAGGATTATGGATGGTTAGAGAGAATTTCTCACGGATGGAATCTCCTCCTAACTAGCTGATGATATCCTTTTGGTAATTCATTGATTTTAATTTTGATTCGACTCCTTTTTTACCGGTTATTTTGCTTGGGAGTTATGTTATATTGATTTTCAGGTCACCCAAATATCCTAGATTAATAACTAGTGGTGAGAGCATTCCACTTTTTGGCCGGTAAGGAATTCTCACGAATAGAATATCCTTATAGCCAATCTGGGATACATTTTCGATTAGATCTTGATTGCGTTATTTTCTAGATCTGTGTGATCTTAGATCCATGGATCTCATTTCTTAGATTCTAAGTTCTTTCAATAGATCTTGTTAATTGTTACCCAAAATTTGGTATAGACAATTTACACGCAAGTATATGTGGTCAACAAGTAATATAGAGTAAGTAGAGTGTCGATCCCATGAGGAATATGTTTTCCTAAATCTATACTAGGAAAATACGCAAGTATACGCAGTCCACAAGTAATATAATAATAAGAGAGTATCATTCCCATAGAGAAAATTTTGTAATTTATATTAACAACTACCAATTTGATATTAACCCAATTTTATTAAACAACTGTTTAATGATTTTGAATGTTGGAAATTAAATAAGTAATTCAATTAAAACTAATTACCACAAGTTTGAAAACAGATTTTAAAGACTTAAGACTACAGCTTCACTTATTGCTTCACTTTGATTAATACTCTTCTTGTTAAATTATGCTAATTATTCCAAATTGTTAATCGAGAACTCATTAATATTTATGACAATCTCTCGATGTACCATAAACAAATTAACTCAAATCCACAGAAGATAGAATTAAGATAAACACCCTATTTAACTAGTCTATTATATGTCTATGTGAATTATAATTAAAAAGGATTTAAAGCTCAGGTTCCCTATTAGATTGCATGTGTGAATAGATATATCTCTATCCTAGACACAAATCATGAATTCCATCACCATACAGAAATCACAATCACATGCTATTAAGGTCAGATCTAAATCGATAATCCAGCTCCCGAGTTCATATAGATTATCACGATAATTACTAGCCAAATAATTAAGCAATTAAGCATAAACCATAATAGACAATCCAATAATAGTTAACAATAATTATCAAAGAAGCATATCAATCAAAGCTACACAGTAAGATCCGTTGTAATCTTAAAAAGAGAATTAATTCATAATTAAACTAAAATCCATCATCCACAATTTAAATAGCATTCAAAATACACAAGTAAAAGATATAGAAGAGAATAAAAACTATTGATGCAATCCTTGTATCTCTCCTTAGCTTCTGTACTAAATCTCTTTTGCTATCAAGTTACTTCAACTCTCCAAAACTAGCTTTCAAAAATTAGGGTTTTCTTCTAATATGTTCAACAACCCTAAAAACTGACTTAAAACATCTATTTATAGTGTCTGACATAATCCTAACCAGTTTTAAAGATCAGTTACACATTAAATGCTTCAATTAAAGAAAAAGTCAAAGCTGGTCAACTTTCGAACCGGTGCGACAGTGCTAGAAATAAGCCGTTAATGGGCGCGACCGTGCTGCCTGGCAGAGAATAATTTTCCAAGTCTGGAGACCGCTGCGGTCGCGCTGCCCTCTAGTTCAAATTGGGCGCGGTCACGTTGCTTCAACTTTTGCACTGTTGAATTCTTCTACTGCTTCATTCCATCCAATTATCGCCCAAGCATCTCCTAACGCGTGTTTCTTACACACACATGAAATGCATGAAAAGTAACTACAATCCATGGAAAAAAACAATAATTCACGTAAATAAACACTCGATTCGTTGGTATGAAACCTATTCATCAAATACTCCCAAACTTGAACTATTGCTTGTCCCCAATCAACACAATGCAACACAATGAAACATAATAAAACACAATATCCCGAATGCAAACTACTAACTGTCATGCCTACGAATCCAACCAATAATTAGTATGAAGATTAACCCCAAGCCTCAAAGATATCAACAAAGTACTTAAAATAGCAAATCCAATCAACACAAAGTCAGTAATTCCAATTAATCAGACAACTCACACCTGTCATCACCCAAGTTTGTGTTTGTGTGTGTGCTCATTAATCATTTTAACCAACTATAGTTCAAGTTTAGTCACATAACTAACTCCTTAGAAAGAAAAGTGTAGATTCACTTCAATTAAAGCAATTACACCAACTCCAGCTAGAACTAAACAATCACTAAGTCTAGGGGTCCCTACGAGGTTTATTTCTACCTTTATTTTTTTCACGAGTGCGTTTTACGCGCCATCGCGTATTTTATATTCGACTATGCAATGTCGGGCTCTCTTAGGCTTTTCAATGTCACCCATATAACGAGCTTTCAATTAGTGACTCCCAAACCAGATGGCTTTAGGGCACTAGGCGTTAAGACACCCCTAAGGATCTACATACCCGAATAACAAAGGCCATAGAGCTCAACTAGCCAAAGCATTTATTCTTTCTTCTTTTTTATATTTTTTTATAACAATAATAATAAATTTATTACCCCTTAGATACCCCCAAACTTAAGCTTTCACCTTATTTTAGCTTTTATTGTCAATTCACTGGTTTCCTTAATTTTAAACCAAAACATTCCCATTTAGAAGTCAATTATGCAACCCTTGAACTAAATTAATCAAAACAATCAAATTTCATGTGTTATCCAGTTAACTCAAGTTTCAGACAGGCATAACTATCCTCAAAATTGAAATTATAACTTACACATCAGTTATCAACACTGTTCAGGTTGACATGCAATACCAATCTAATCATCGGCCGAGCCAAAATCATACCAACCAATCGTTTGGATTCATACAAACAAACTAACTGCACATAATACACATCCAATGCAAACAAATACTGAACTGACCATCAAACAACTATATGCCAACATGCTAACAGATATTATGCACAAAAAATGCTAATTATCCTGCCAAACTGACTACCACACTAAAATGCAGCATAAAACAACGAAACATATGCAAAGGAAAAATCCCACCAAACTTAGCAAAAAAAATTCCCTCATTGGATAATAAAAAATAAAGAACAGAAAAACTCCCCTAATTCGAGGCATCATCGTCTACGACCTCCCTATCATCATCGGAAGGTGTGTCCGGGGGAGGAATAGCTGAGGCGACGACAAACATTGGGAATTGGACTTGGATGCCCAATTAAGTAAATGATTGAGAGAAACTATCAGATAACTGAGTCGAGAAGGACCGGAGCTCACCCATGCTAGTGTAAATCGCATCCATCTGTCGATGCATACGCCGTTCCAGCTGGTCTAATCTAGCCTGAGAAACATTCACCGACTGTACTGGCTCTACCATAGGCTGATCGGATACCTCTTTACTTTCACTCTATCTAGCTATCACAAAAACTACTCCTCGGGAATGAGATTCACCACCAATCCACACTTTAAACTTCTCAATGGTGGTATGGTCTATGGTGTTCATGGGCAGCTGCACAGGCTCATTATCCTCCCACTGTACTCCCGCGGCAGCACAAAGGCGAGTAATGACGGAAGCATGTGGAATGCCACCTGAAGTACCGCCCTACAGATACCTGTGAATAGACTGGTTGATAATGTACCCCACATTAATCTTCATTCCTCTTACAATACCATAGAGCAAAATGGCCCGATCTTTTCTAACATCGTTCTAATGCCGTGTTGGCATCAGATTGGAACATATGAAGTTGTACCACGCCTTCTTGTATCTGCTCAAGGCCGTGTGTGGGAAGTGAGGTTTCTGAGTCGTGCCTTGTTTAGTAGTCCACACAGTTCCCGGTTTGTATAGAATCCTCATGATGTCATCCAACTTTGTCTCCCAACTACGTGAGTAAATCTAATTGGGGTTATTGAGTGAGATATTTGGCAGGTGATACAACTTTTTAATGCTCTGCTTAGTATAAGACACCTGACAACCCCTCATAAACGCACTCCCATCCTTGGTAATCTTCGCATTAGCATAAAATTCCTGGACTATCGATATCGGGGTTGCCAAAGGAGGTTCAGCAAATAACAGCCAACCCATGCCCCGAATCATATTCATCATCCGTCCATCTAATCTAGGGTCTAGCTTGAGTCCCCGTTCCAAAACAAAAGTCTTTCTCAGCCTCCGCACTACCAAACCTAGTGCTATCAAAATCCTCAAGGTCATTATGCTCAGGTACACTAGAACATTTTCCATGTTGGTGCTTTGAAGCCATGAACCCTTTATCACAATGCTAAAATAAGAAACAATTTACTAGACCTCGTTTTCCCGCAAACTGATGCACACTTAACAATATACTCACTCAACACTTTTGACAAACAGTTGAAGTATAATCTGTTTTGACCCAAAAAATAATACTATGTTTTGCATGTATAATGTGCCAATACAGTGCAAACATGCACAACCAATGTAATGCATGAACCCAATTTCGATCAAAATACAGCAATAATATCCTTAACTGCCGTAGTGAACCCTAGAATTTCCCAAATGGAACTCAATGAATACCCAAGCCTCCAATATTTGTTTTAATAGTCTGATTACCTATTAGAAATAAAATCTCCATTACATTTCTCTGATTAAGTTTCTTGATGCTAATTCCCTCCAACGCTTTACTGCAGTGCTTTGGAAGATAGGTTTGAATGTATGAATCGAGGTTAATTTTCCAATTGAGGGACAATGGAACACCAGGGTTTAGAGAGAGATTGAATTGGACTGTGGGAGAACTGATGTGGTAGTACGATAGAGGTAGTGGGGATGAGGATATCGTGGGTAAGTTTGGAGTAACAATCAGACGAGAGAATTGATTTGGTAGTTTAAGGTTTAGGAGAAGAATAGAATGGGATTTTGATTTGAATAGGAGGGTGAGGGAGTTAAAGTCGGTTTCTGATAGGAATAGGAGAGTGGGTTTATGAATCGAAGTGGAAAAAGAAATAAGTACATGAATGGGTCGAGTTACTGACAATTTTTAAAAATTGGGTTTCAATCGCAGCGCGACCGCGCTATAAAATAGCCTTGGATGAGTATATTGGACATTCTCACCATTAGCTACGCACCCCCAATAGTGTTTCACTAAATGCCCATTTTTTAGAACTGGCCGATGAGTCCTACTTTGAAATTCTTCTTCAACCAAAGTTTTTAGACCAATATTTCCATAAGAATCTTTACAAAACGTGTTAGAGCTTTTGTTGCCTAAAGCACAATCCTCAACGTCGGTTGGGAATCTGATCGGCTTGAACACCTGGAACTTCACCTCTTTATTGTTCACTCTCATAGTTAATTCACCATTTTGCACGTCAATTTGTGTTATTCCAGTCGCCAGAAATGGTCTTCCCAAGAAAATTGGAATATCCTTATCCTCCTCATCGTCCAAAACCAAGAAATCTGTCGGGAGAATCAATTTATCGACCTTTACCAGAACATCCTCCATTATACCCATCAGATACGTGATCGATGTATCATCAAGTTGTAAGGTGGCATTTGTCGACTTTTCTTCCTTTAAACCCAAATTCTTGTATATGGACAGGGGCATAAGGTTGATACTTGCTCCCAAATCACACAAAGCTTTCCTAACAAATTGATTTTCGATTGAACAAGGGATGTTAAAACTCCCCGGATCCTTTAGCTTTAGTGGAAGCTTTTTCTGGAGAATTGCACTGCACTCTTCCGTTAATGCCATAGTTTTAAACTCGCTTAGTCTTCATTTCTTGGATAATATATCTTTCATAATTTTTCGTAGCTTGGCATTTGCTCTAATGCATCGGCAAAATGGAATATTGATATGTAACTTATTGAAAACTTCCATGAATTTGGCGAACTGATTCTTGAGCTTTTAACTTTGTAATCGTTGAGGAAAAGGCATAGGAGGCACAACTGAAATTTGACTTTCCTCTTTCAGACTCACCTTCAATCACATTAACAAATGAAGCCAAGTCTAGAAGAACTACTCACTAAATACACTGCTTAAAATGACACGAGACTAAACAGTTTAGAAGGATCACTTCAAAGCTTGGAAAATTAGGTGGGACAATTAGCAAATGCAGTAAGTAACCGTCCACAAGGTGCTCTTCCAAGTGACACCGAAGTCAACCCTAGGAAAAAAAGTCATGAGCAATACAAAGCAATTATATTAAGGTGTGGAAAGAGTTTGCAGGGAAATATCAACATGCTAGTAAGGATACGGAACACCAAGAAGGAAGAAGAGTTTGAAAATGACTTGAACAAGTCTGAAAAGAATAAGAACGAGGGAGCCAATTTGAAGCAGAATGGGGTTAAACAAGATGTAAAGACACCTCTAGTTCCAAGTCCATAACGTTTGAAGAATCAGAAACTTGATCATCAATTTTCAAAGTTTTTGGAGGTTTTCAAGAAGTTACAAATCAATATACCTTTTATTGAGGCTTTGGAACAAATGTCGAGATATGTGAAGTTTAAGGAAGATATTCTTTTAAAGAAGAGAAGAATAGGAAAATGTGAGATGGTAGCTTTAACAGAAGAATGCACTGTCACTATTCAGAAGAAATTATCGGCTAAACTACAAGACCCTGGGAGCTTTATAATACCATGTACCGTCGGGAAGCAATTGATTGGGAAGGCTCTATACTATCTTGGTGCAGATGCCGCTTTCTATTTATGAGAAACTTGGATTGAAGGGACTAATACCGACAAACATTATGCTGTAATTGACGGATCGATCAATTACATGCCCGAGAGGAGTGATTGAAGACATATTGGTGAAAGTTGTTACATTTATTTTTCCAGTTGATTTTGTTATTCTTGATTGTGCAGAAGATCAAGAAGTCCCACTCATTTTGGGTAGACCATTCTTAGCAATGGGACAAACTCTAATAGATGTGCAGAATGGGGAACTTACAATGAGAGTTAATGATCAAGAAATCAAATTCAACGTGTTTGACACCATTAAATTCCCAGATGAAGTGGAAGAATGTTATATGGCATGGGAGAGCATAGGTGATAAGCTCGTGCGAGAGTATGGAGCGGATGATAGATACACAAATGAAGGAAAGGAAAATAGGGACATGGACGGTCAAGAGATGCATGACATGGAATGCGCATCTAACGGCATTTCAACCACGCCAGACAAGCCCGAGTAATCGAAAGGAGGAAGTCAGGCTGATGACTTAAAAATAAGCGCTACTGGGAGGCAACCCATAGGTTAAATTACAAATTAGATTTAATTTATTGAATTTTAGTTAAGTTTTAGTTTAATTTTTAGTCATGAAATTTTCATAATTTATTGCATTTTGATAGCAAATTAATTTCAGGAGATATAAGAATCAAATGTGAGAAATTGAGAAATGAAGGGGAAAGAGATATAAACAAATCATTAGCATAAAAATAGCTAAGGGGTGGTGATAATGCAAGGAATTGGATAAACATTACATTATCAATCAGGAGATAGGTCGCGACGCAACAAATTAAGGGCCACGACATTCTAGGCCCTATGATCTTTGTTTGGAAATAATGGGTTATTTTATTTGTGTTTTACCAAATAAGGTCTTATGACTTTTAGTTAGAATAATGGGTTATTTTTAAATTAGTTTGCCAAACAAGCCTTAGAGGCTTTTGAATTGTGTAACTGATAAGTTAATATCAGTATACGTTATTATTCTTTTAAATTATCAGTTTTTATTTTTATTCATCAGTTTTATATTTTATTTTTATACTACGTCTGTTGTAAAAAGAAAAGAAAGAAGAGAAAGAACAGAGAAGAAGAAACACAAAGTTGAGAGAGAACTCTGTGAATTTGAGAGTTGAGAGTTGAGAGAAAAGAGAGAATTGAGAAAGAAAAGGAAGGGAGGTGCTTAGCTAAGAGTCATATATATAGCTTGAAGGTATAATTCTTTTGGTTTTGTTCTTCATTATGTTTTTATTATTTTATTTCTCTGTATATATGATTTCTACTTCACTGTGTATGAATTTATATGCTAAATACATGAATTACTTGGTTATAATTGTTAGTAAGCATGTATTAGAGATTATGTGATGATTATAAACTAGTTTGAATAATTAATTCATGAAAACATGCTTTAGAATTGAGTTCTTAGCTTTACAGAGCTTTATTTTATGTATGGCATATTTGTATGAAAATTGATGATTCAATTTGGTTATTAATCGGTAATTTAATAATAGTTTATGATTATATGATGAAAAACAAGAATCATGCAAGAAGAATGGTTTTAATTGGTTGAAAAATGAATTTACAGAGTTTAATTTCATGAGAATGGTTAAAACTTGAATATTTGGTTTTAACAGTGAATTTTTTTTGTTTTAAATTGGTTGATTATGTGTTTTACAATGCTTAGATTGATTAGAAACATGTTGGGTAAATGTTTTGTATCATATATGATGTCTGGGTATGTTTAATTTGTTTACTGGATGGTAGAATTCGGAAAATTTGGCCAAATTTGGCCTAAGTTTTCACTGGTTCGCGACTGTAGGAGATGACTGTCGAGTCTCTCGCCCCGGCGAGAGAAATGAACTGTAAATTCTCGCATCGGCGAGAGCTCGCCCCGACGAGAAATTTACAAAGGGAATCCTCGCCCCGGCGAGAGCTCGCCCCGACGAGAAAATTTAAAAGGGAATTCTCTCCCCAACGAGAATCACTGCTGGAATTTTTTTTTATTATTTTGTTTTCCTTTCTTGGAAGTTATGATGTATAATTAAATTTATATTAAAGTATTAAGTGATTAATGAAATTCCTAGATAATTGAAACTTGTTGATTATGGTTTGCTAAATGAGATGTTATAATAAAAAGGATAAGAGCAAGCTTAAAGTGTATATTATTTTGTAACTAATTATGTTACCATTTTATAATTAAATGTATAGGTTGTTTAAGGATCGTGAGATATTTAATTTGTAATCTACGCTTGAGGCAAGTTCCTTATCTCAACTTATTACTTTTACGTTGAGCAAGTTTTCCTTCCTTAAACTTGAAAATTATTTGTAGCAAGTTGTTCTTTTCTTTTAACTTGTTAATTTATTCAAAACAAGTTTATTTATATTGAGCACGCTTATTGACCTTAGCTTATTGATATTCAAGCAAGGTTATTATCATGATTATATACTTAAGCTTTATTTCAATCATTGTTTGTTATTCAAACTTCGGGTATAGTTTCTATTAAACAAACTCTTTTGATGAATTAGACTAGCAAACCCATATTGATTCAGCTAGTCCTTAGTTGATGAGAGATTTCAAAGACTTAGAATATTTTCTATTCTTGTTCCAAGCCAAGTTTCTTTTGGTACGGATTAAGACAATAAACTGAGATGAACAACCCTATTATAGGGGATTACTTACGCGACAGCGTTAAAATGTTTGTGCACAATACATTGTACAAAGGGCTGATCCCCCTAAGTACGAGATGTTGGTCCATAGTCTACATGACTATTAAAGGTTACAGTAGAAATACTTGTTAACCTAGGACATAGTCCGAGGTCTTGTGACCCTCAGATATAATTTCTAAATCTTGAATTCTATTTTCTTTGGAATCAAGCATTCTAACGAGCTTTAGACTTTGACCATCTAATGACTGAGATTCAGAAACTTATTATTCCTCAGTTGAAAACCATTTCATTTAAATAATATTGTTACCATACTTGTGGGCAATTGTTTGCTCACTCTTGCATTAATCTTTACAGCTAAGGCTGAGAAGTCAGATGAGCCATCCTCTAGCAAGGGCAAGGGCAAGATGAACAAATGAAGATGTTTAGTTTAATTGTTTTTGTTCTTTGCTAAAAACTTATTTAATTTTATGATTTTATTCCGCATTGATGTTTTAAGGTTAAGATAACCTGGGATTTGACTGTTTAACAGATTGGTGATGTAACCCATTTTGGGAAGATGTTTCTTTAAGTTTATTTAATTATTATTTTATTGGGTAGTTAGTTTTGAATGTATGTTATAGTGAACACCAAATCAGTGGGAATTAAGTGAAAGTAGTATGCACACAAGCCAATCATATTTGATATGATGTAGCATATACTTTGTAATCTTATTCGTCTATTTAAGGCATTTTACTTTATCTACATGGTGCTGTTATATTAAATGTGATAAACCCATAGTTTTGAGCAATGCTTTTAGAATCATGATGGTGATCATGCTAATGAGATCTAAATTCTAGATAGCTCACAAACTAAAATTGTTCCTAATCGATGGATTACTAAAAAAAGGGGGATTAGTGAATCCGGATAGATTAGTACATACGTTGCTCGCTCTTGTGAAGAGGATGATTGATCTCATAATCATTTGTGTGGAGACACTAAAGCAAGTATGTAGGTGCTTATTAGAGAATAAGTTCACTGAACGTGGCTCGCTAAGGAATACCTAATGGAGTTTACTCGCCTGTCAATAGGAATTCCTCTAGTGATAGTAGTACAAGTGATCCTTGGACTTGAAATCATCATAGTATCTTGTGTATGATGAGTTATACTTTGACATGTCCCTTAAGACCTTTAGGGTATATCAAAGGGTATGATTGGGTATAATAAGTTATACATGGAGATAGGTGAATGATCAACAAAGAATCTACCACTTCTAGTAAAAAGAGAGAATGTCCTATGTGATTCGATAAATGACGACTCAAAAATCTTTGGCCAAAGCAGAATGAAATTAGAAAGGAGTTTCTAATTTACACTATCAAAGTTGTGCATTTGAGAATCGAAATACATATAATTAAATAAAATAAGACTTGACAGTAATTCCATGTCTTATATTTAATTGGGACATTGTATGGTAGAAGAATTGAATTGTACGGTAACTATTCACTGAAAGGTTCTTTTGTGATTAATGTTGAAATCTATATTATCTGGAAATTCGTTGATCGCTAAGGGGGTTTACCCTTATTCTATAATAAATATTATTTATTTAAATGAATTAAATAGTTTAATTTATTTATTTAAATAAGATTAGAATTGTTCTAATTGATTTATTCACAACCGGTTTAATATGGAGAACCTAAAGGGTCACACCGCAAAAGAAAAATATTTATTTAAGAAGTAAATGGCATAATTGTAATAATAAGTTAAGTGTATTTAATTTAATCTATGGAGATATAATAAATTAAATAGCTTAATATTTATTATTTAATATTTTGGAAATATTAAATATAAATTAATAAGAGGAGTCTTATTATTATTATTACTATTACTATTATTTAATTCCTAATAGGGATTGGGAATTAATTAATAGAAGTACTCTCTCATTAATTCCTAATTGGATTAGAAGTTCAATTAATTAAAGGAGTTTAATTAAAATAAAAACTCTAATCCTAAATAGTTTAGGAGGGTTCCCTATATCTATAAATAAGAGGAGTCTTATCATGATTTGGGGTTAGAAAATTTACACACTCTTCCATGAGAATTGGAGATAGAGAGAGAGTACTTACAATTTCTATGGAGATAGAAACTAGGGTTTTGCCAACACCCATCTTCTTGAATAACTATTATTCCTTGGTGGATCACCTCTAGAGGCCAAACACTTGGGTGGCTAACGTTGATCAAAGGAAGGAATTCAATCGGTGAAATTCAAGGAGAACGCGAAGGAATTGGAGGTGAACTTGTACCCGAGGAAGCACGGTTCTACGAGGGTATAATTTCTTAATCTCTATCTCTTTCGTTTAATTGATAATTGAGCACATGGATGATCATGGTGATGGTTTGTATAAAAATTTTAAAATCTGTTTTATCGCGCTTCCGCACTATTTATGTAATTTGATTGCATGTTCGCGCTATATACAAACCTAACAGTGGTATCAAGAGCCAAACTTTATGCGAATTATTAATTGTTTTGATTCGGTATATACATTGATATGTGTTTAGAACAATTTAATTGGGCATAATTGTTTGTGTAAAATTATTTTATTAATTTTTTTTATTTTGATTTTATTTATTTTTAATTAAGATAAAAGGTTTATTTTAATTGGAATATGATTAAAATTAAAAGTTTTATTTTAACTTGGAATGTGATTCTACGTTAACTAGAATAAAGGAGTTTATTCATATATGGAATATGATTCTATGTTTTCTAGAATAAAGGAGTTTATTCATATATGGAATAGGTTTCCATGTTTCCTAGAATAAAGGAGTTTATTCACATATGGAATAGGATTCCATATTTCCTAGAATAAAGGAGTTTATTCACATATGGAATATGATTCCATGTTTCCTTAAAAAATAAAGATGTTTATTTTGATAAGGAATAGGATTCAACATATTTTATTTTCCAACAATTTTAAGTTAAAAATAAAGGTGTTTATTTTAAACTTGAAATTGGTTTCCATATTAATTAAAATAAAGGAGTTTATTTTGATTTGGAATTTGATTAAAATAAAGGAGTTTATTTTTATTCAAAAAAAAAATTTAAATTAAAATAAAAGAATTTATTTTGATTTGGAATATGATTAAAATAAAGAAGTTTATTTTAATTGAAATTGGATTTCATGATAACTAATTAGAGTTGGAATTGGATTCCATGATAACTAATTGGAGTTGAAATTGAATTTTATACTAACTAATATTGCCCATTAAATGATATCAATGCATATATGGAATGATTTTATTATTCATGGGATGAATGTTATTTATTGATACATATAGAGATATGTATGATAGTAAATAGGGATTGATTATGGACTATTGACCAATGTGTGATTGGATTTATTTTAGTGGATGCTTGAATGTCTGGGTTTTTATAAATGGGGTCTGCGTACCTCGTCTTCTCTAATTTTTCTTAATGTAAATTCTATCTCCCTCCTATGTATTTCCCCTTGACTGCTGATCAAGGTTTCTATTTATTGTAAATAGTTTTTGTAATAGGAGTAGTTAGAATTAATTTTGAAGAATTGAAGACAAAGAAGCAAGGAGCGCTTGAAGACCCATTTGTAATGGAGCCCGGGTTTAAATGTAATAGTTATATTTAAATTTAATTCTTGCACCCTAGGTTTGATCTTTTGGTTCACTTGGTGGCTCTAGTGAACCAAACTAGAATAAAAGTCCATAATCAATCCGGGTAGAATATAGTATTCTATATGTGCATGCTTACTATGTATATATTATATATTATACAACATGCTTCGCATGTCAAATAATATGACGCGTATTTTATATATATATGTGCATGCGCGCTAAACAAGATGAGACTAATAATAACAAACCCCTCAAAGAAATTATATCAAGTCTTAAGCGTTCAAAGATATTAGGAATATCGAACGTCGCCTTCTAGCATGGTAAAACAATAGAGTATTAAATGTTTAATATGAGTTTGTTGTGCACACACAAGGCGAGTATTAAATATTTAAGATGTTGTTTTATCACATTTGATGCTTATAAATAGACTGAACGATGCTGTTTTGTTGTGCACACACAAGGACAGTGTTTTTCTTTCGAATATATGGAAGTGCTAGGTTGGACTTAACTTAGATTATTTTAGTTCGGATGTGCACACACTTGACCATTATAATCTAAGAGGCAAAATACAAGGAGTTACATAGTAATGTAATTGACAATAGTTGTCTACCTATTTATTTATATATAGTTTGTTGTGCACACACAAGACTATATACATTTGAAATGGGATCCTTATTCTCACTAACAAATCTTTAATTAGATTTGTCGAACTGTATATTGAGAGTAATATAGTTTGATGAAAATAGTGAGAGATACCAATTTAAAATAAAGACCTAATTTATTTTGGTAATTAATTAAAATGAATGTATGCTAAAATGTTGTTAAATTACAAATTCATTTATAGAATTTTATGATGTCTAATTCACTATCACTGTATAGCATATTAGATGCTAATTAAACGGACCAAATTAAACGGACTGGTTAAGAAATTTGAGAATAGTTTTCAGGGCTGAAAAAGCTATCTTATGTCCTTAATACGCTTATCCCTGCAATGGTTACGGACAATGCCTCAGAGGAAGAGATTGCTACTTTTAGAAAGTGGTAAGATGATGCAAAGTTGGCTCAATGCATCATGCTCGCATCCATGAGTAACGAGCTTCAACGTCAGCATGAAACTATGGATGCTCCTACTGTACTCCTGCACATTCAAGGAGTTGAATGGTGAGGAAAGTATGACTATTAGATATCAGATATCTAATGAGCTCTTTCGATCTAGAATAACCGATGGCACTACAGTATAGACAAATGTCCTAAAATGATCAATATGATTGAACAATTGGGACAACTGGGTTTTAATGGATGGAGAGATGATCCAAGATTTGATCTTGCAATCACTTCCAGACTCTTTCTCACAAATTGTTGTGAATTTCCACATGAATAAGCTATATGTCAGCCTGCCTGAGTTGCTTAAACATGTTGAAAACTGTAAAGAGACACTTTTCAACCAAGAAAGACCAAGTCTTACTAGTAGATGTTTCTTCCAGGAAGCGGAAGAGGGCCAAAGGATATTCTTAAAAGAAGAACAATTCAAGAAGGTAAATGGAAAGGCAAAAACAAAGGATAATAAGAACAAGACTGATGCAGATAGCAAAGGAGTTTGCTTCCACTGCAATAAGCCTGGATACTGGAAAGGAAAACTGTAAGGAGAATCTTACAGAGGCTAACCAGAAGAAGCTTAGTGAAGCTTCGGTTACAGATACAGGTTTGTTCATGATTAAAATAAATCTTTCTGTAAGTCAAGGTTCTACTTGGGTATTGGATACCGGCTGTAGTTCTCACATATGCAATCCAATGCAGAGACTAAGCAGAAGTAGAAAGCTAAACAAAGAGTAAGTAATCTTATGTGTGGGAATGGAGCAAAGGTTGCTACATTAACCATAGGAACTTATAGTTTAGCATTGCCTACGGGCAAGTCTATCAAGTTAATAAGTTGTTATTATGTTCCAGTTCTCTTTAGAAACATTATTACTTCCGTTGTTGGACAAGGAAGGTTCTGGTATTATATTTAAGAACAATTGTTGTTCTATTTATAATGATAATGTTTTGTTAGAAACTGGAAGATCACTTGATGGACTTTGTAAACTTGACTTACATGAAAAATAATTTTACAAATTGAACAAACTAGTAAAACAAAAAGGAGATGGTCATTCAAAGATTTGAATGTGTGTATTTGATGAAATACAAGTCTGAATCATTTGAAAGGTTCAAAGAATTCAGAAGTGAAACAAATTGACAAAGTATTAAGATTCTTTGATCAGATCGAGGAAGGAATACTTGTGCAATAAGTTTCTAGATCATCTCAAAATGGTATTTTCTCATAATGGAAACCTCCTGATATGCAATAATTGATTGGTGTATCTAAAAGGAGAAATTGTACCTTGTTGGACATAGTGCATTCCATAATGATTTTTACCGACATTCTAGTATCCATCTGGGGTTATGCCCTAGAAACGGCTGCATATCTACAAAATAAGGTAACCTCAAAAATCCGAGCCCAAGACTCCATAAAGGTTATGGATAGGGAGGATTCCTACTCTTAAGTACGTTAAGATAAGGGGTTGTCCAGCTTATATGAAAAGGTTTCAAAGATAAGTTTGGGACAAAATCTGACAAGTGCAGACTTGTGGGATATCCTAAAGAAAGTTTAGGGTATTATTACTATAATCTTACACGCTGCCTTCTTAGATAAAGGTGTTTATCATTGAAGGAGCTAGTGGGAGGGTAATAGATCTTGAAGGAGTTCAAGAACCACAAATCATTTTAAGTCGAACCGAGGAACCTGTAGATAGACCTATTGTACCACAACCGAATCATAAATCTGGAAGAGTACCGAAGATACCTAGGAGGTACGGATTCATCATAGAGGATGATGATGAGGTACGCATCATAGAGGATGATGATCCAGTTATATATGATGAGGCTATGAGTAGTAGACACTCAGAGAAATGACAAATGGCCATGAAATCCGAAATGGACTCCATGTATGAGAACCAAGTATAGACTCTGGTTACTCCACCAAAAGGCATAGTGCCTAAAGGGTGTGTATGGGTCTTTAAGAGAAAGACTAGGGCAAATGGCAAGGTAGAGACCTATAAGACCAGAACTGTTTAAAAAGGTTTTTAAAGTCAAGGAGTTGACTGTAATAAAACCTTATAACTGGTAATGCTCAAGTCCATTTGGAATTTGCTTGTGATTGCAGCTTATTACGAAATCTGGCAAAATGGATGTGGAGACATCCTTCCTCAATGAAGACTTGAGGAGAATGTATGTGTGATACAGCCAAAGGAATTTGTTTTAAAGGTTGAAGCAAATCGTGTTTTAAGCTATAATGATCCATTTATGGATTGAAGCAAGCTTCTCAAAGATGGAACATTCATTTTGATGAGACAATCAAAAGAGTTTGATTTTATCAAAAACGAGAATGAACCTAGTGTGTACAAAAGGGTCAGTGGGAGCACTGTGACATTCTTGGTATTATATGTTGATATACTATTGATAAGGAATAACACACCAATGCTACAATCAGTAAAGATAAAATTGTCTAAACATTCCTCCATGAATGACTTAGAAGGAGCATCCTATAAATTGGGGATATAAGTCTATATAGATAGATTTAAAAGGATGTTCGGCTTGACCCAAGGAACGTATATTCATTTGATGCTAAAGGCGTTTACCATGGCAAACTCCAAGAGAGGTCTCATGATGATGTGTCATGGAGTGTATCTCTCTAAAATTGTCCCAATTGAAGGAGAGATCGCATGATTTACTATCATGTATGCAATGAATATACTAGGCCTGATGTTGATCAGTCATATTCTGGAGAAGATCACTGTAAGACAGTGATAAACATCTTTAAGTACTAAACCAGGTATTGAAGATGTGATCATGATTCATGGTAGGTCTGAATTAAAACTAGAGGGCTTAACAGACTCAAGTTTTTCAGACTGACCAAGACGATAACAAATCCACTTTAAGGTAAATCGTTACCTTAAAAGGTGGTGCAGTGAATTGGAAAGGTTCCAAACAGCAAAGAGTTGTTGGTTTAGTGACAAAGACAAAGTATATAGCTGTAAATGAAGTTGCAAGTTGATTGTTTGGATGAAAAGTTCATCACAGAACTAGGAATAGTTCCTAAGTCTCATCTTGGATTCAAACATGTGTTGCGACACTTTCATTTGATTAGTGGAATCATTGAAAGAGGATAAGTCACTATAGAGATAGTGGAATCTCAAGAACAACATTGCATATCCATTTACTGAAGCTTTATCCAAACAGCAGGATGATCGTCACTTAGAGAAAAAAGGTATTAGATACCATGACGATTGGGTTTAGTGCAAGTGGGAGATTGAAAGTAGTATGCACACAAGTCAATCATATTTGATATGATGTAGCATATACTTTGTAATCTTATTCGTCTATTAAAGGCATTTTACTTTATCTACATGGTGATGTTATATTAAATGTGATAAACCCATAGTTTTGAGCAATGCTTTTAGAATCATGATGGTGATCATGCTAATGAGATCTAAATTCTAGATAGCTCACAAACTAAAATTGTTCCTAATCGATGGATTACTAAAAAAAAGGGAATTAGTGAATCCGGATAGATTAGTACATACGTTGCTTGCTCTTGTGAAGAGGATGATTGATCTCATAATCATTTGTGTGGAGACACTAAAGCAAGTATGTAGGTGCTTATTAGAGAATAAGTTCACTGAACGTGGCTCGCTAAGGAATACCTAATGGAGTTTTACTCACCTGTCAATAGGAATTCCTCTAGTGATAGTAGTACAAGTGATCCTTGGACTTGAGGTAATTGATACATGCAAGCATTCTCATTCATCCTTGAGATTCTTTGTTAATTGTTGGACACATTGTTTAGGGTTGATACATCAATTGGAAGGAATTCAAGTATTCAAAGGTTGTGAATTTGGGAAAACTATAAAGCGCACATAAGGTGTTCGATAAATTGCTTCAACTACAAAGTTCAACACTTTCTTGAGTTTCAAAGCTTCGTTGGGCATTCAAATGGCACCCAAGCGACAACGCACAACGAGGTCTTCTTCCACCACATACGACCATACGAAGTTTGTTAGTGATGTCGCATCAGAGAGATTCCATGCATCCTTAGTCAACAAGAATTTAATCCAGGAACGTAGATTAGTACCATAGAAAGCTAATGGGCTTAGAATTCGTACAATCATTTATGAACGTGGATGGGGAGCTCTGACAGCCCAACTAGAGGCCTCTGTAATTATAATACCTTGAATATTTATGAGGCTTATAAATACGATCGTATATAGTTAGAGGTTAATTTAGTGACCTAAAACTAGGTATCGAGAAGTTTAAAATCTTAAACCCCAATGAGATTCAAATTTTGTATCATATGTACTTAAATAAAGATCCAAATGATATTTTAAAGCAGATGTTTTGTGATTATATCGTGTAAACGATAAATTTGGTCAAATAAAAAATTTTCGCCAAGCATCTGTGTCGCGCTTACACGGACAAAATGATTTGCCGTGTTTCCGGCGAATTCACCGAGAAGCGTCCTGACAAATTATTTTTAGTAAGCTGCTGTGTCGTGCTTCGAAATGACAAAGTGATTTGTCGTGCTTACGCTTTGACGTGCTTCGAAATGACAAAGTGATTTGTCGTGCTTACGCTTTGACGTGCTTACGCATTATCGTGCTTACGCATTGACGTGCTTACGCATTGACGTGCTTACGCTTTGACGTGCTTACGCATTGTCGTGCTTACGCTTTGACGTGCTTACGCATTGTCGTGCTTACGCTTTGTCGTGCTTACGCTTTGTCGTGCTTATGCTTTGTCGTGCTTACGCCTGGCACACGCCGGCTTACGCCTGGCACACGCTAGGTACTAAAGTGTAATTAACCTAGATACTAGAGTGTAATTAACCACTTTTTATTAGCTTAAAATGTAATTAACCTAGGTACCAAAGTGTAATATGCCGGGTGCAAAGTGTAATAAGCCGAGCCCCTAACGTGCAATTAGCGAAACTTAGTTTTTCTATAAATAGCAAGCTTAGTTCATTCATTTCTTACTACTTTTCAAGAGCAGTTCAAGAGCAAAAACACTCTATATTTATATTCTGAGAGATATTGTGAGATAAAAATTACTTTCTAAGCATCGAAGCGCTACCCGATTGGAAGTAAAACTAGCAACTACAAGAGGTATTACTCTAGTGATTATTATTTTCATTCTTCTTTATATATTTAGTTAAAATATACTTTTATAAGCAGTTATAATGCCCAAATTATTTTAAGTATATAGTACAAAAGTCCTATTTACAAGCAGTTATAATGTCCAATTTATTTCTCTTATATAGTAGAAAATATACTTTTATAAGCAGTTATTATGCTCGATTTTTTTCAACTATTTAGTAAGAATATTCATTTTATAAGCAGTTATAATGATGAAATTATTTCAAATATATTAGCCGAATATTCATTCTATAAGCAGTTATGATGCTGAAATTTTCTCAAATCTAATAGCCGAATATTCATTTTATAAGCAGTTATAATGCTGAAATTTTCTCAAATCCAATAGCTGAATATTCATTTTATAAGTAGTTATAATGCTCAATTTATTTTAAATATAATTGAAAAATATTCATTCTATAAGCAGTTATAATGCTGAAATTATTTTATGTATATTAGAAGAAGTCTTATTTATAAGCGGTTATAATACCCGAAATAAAACTTAAAATATTTAATCGTTAAAATGTTTAATTAGCCTGGCATAATCTAAGGAAAGGAAAAACTTGGAAGATCAAAGTTCTAGAGCTTACACTTCAGGAGATTGAGCGAGGAATGAAAAATTAGCGTTAACATATTATTCATATTCAGGCAAGTCTACTTATTTGTTGAAATGCACTCCGTGCAATAACGCAAATCTACTTATTTGTTGAAATGCACTCCGTGCAATAACGCAAGTCTACTTAATTGTTGAAATGCACTCCGTGCAATAACGTGTCTTATTTATGAGGTTTATTATTATGCAAGTATTGTTTCTTTTGCACCCCGTGCATTAACATGCTTGTTATCTATTATGCGCAACGTGATAGTGATTGTTGAATTTCAATTGAAAACCATGTTAGTATCTGAGTTGAACAACTCTCTTGTATGGACAGGTGTTTAAGATGTGTTAGGAAATCGATCTAACTCACTGAGGTAACATTTGTCGCAGTGTAGAGGTATCGTAGAAATGATATAGAAATGATATACACTGTTGATGCAATTGTAGCAGTGTTGATGAGACGGGAAACTAATTCATTAGTTCGTGGGTGGGGAACCACTCAGTTTACTATATTGATAATCGTTGAAATCTTGTATCAGCTTATTCTGTATATATATCTTTAAAAGGTGATTCTCTTCTCATATATATATCTGTTAGACTTGTTGGGCATTCTTATGCTCATTCTTGCAATTATCTTAAAACAAATTAAAGTCAAGGAGGAATTACCAGACGATTCTGGCAGTACAAAGAAAGTTGAAGATGTAGAAGATTTTAACTATGTTAGATTAACATTATTGACAATGTCTAGAAAGTTCTGACGAGGAAAGGGGTTAGGTCATTTAATTGCGCGCCGTTTTAACGAAATGTCCCCTCTTTCCTGGGAACTAACTGGTTGCTAATACTGCAAGTCTCAGATAGAGAAATGGAGATTTGTTTTTAAGTCTTTTAGGACTTATTTGTAATAGAACAAGTAAACCTGGGAATGATGTAACAATGAACAGATGATATTTTATAATATTATCACTTTTCCGCATTATACTCTGATTATTAGAAGTTAAGATTTCTATATACGATTCAAATCCATTATATTGGGAGTTTTTATAGAAACTTATCGTGTACATTACCTTTAAGTTAATGAATGTTTTGAATAAGGTTATACAAGTCAGCACGAAATCCAACCTAGCTAAAAGAAGCTAGCAGGTGGATTTTCGGGGCGTGACATTTTGGTATCAGAGCATTAGGTTATAGCTCTAGGGTAAGAGTACCTTAGGATATAGCCTGCGTAAAATTTTGGAGATAGAAAAACTCGTAAAAAGAAGCTTAAAAATTCTTATACTGGAATTTTGAGGACGAAATTCTTATAAGAAGGGGAGAATGTAATATCCTGAATATTTATAGAACTTATAAATATGATATTAAATGACTAAAGTTAGCTGTAATGTTAATTTCGAGGACGAAATTCTTTGAAGTAGGGGTGAATGTAATACCTTGAATATTTATGAGGCTTATAAATACGATCGTATATAGTTAGAGGTTAATTTAGTGACCTAAAACTAGGTATCGAGAAGTTTAAAATCTTAAACCCCAATGAGATTCAAATTTTGTATCATATGTGCTCAAATAAAGATCCAAATGATATTTTGAAGCAGATGTTTTGTGATTATATCGTGTAAACGATAAATTTGGTCAAATAAAAATTTTTCGCCAAGCAGCTGTGTCGTGCTTACACGGACAAAATGATTTGTCGTGCTTCCGATGAATTCACCGAGAAGCGTCCTGACAAGTTATTTTTAGTAAGCTGTTGTGTCGTGCTTCGAAATGACAAAGTGATTTGTCGTGCTTACGCTTTGACGTGCTTACGCATTGTCGTGCTTACGCTTTGACGTGCTTACGGATTGTCGTGCTTCGCTTTGACGTGCTTACGCATTGTCGTGCTTATGCTTTGTCGTGCTTACGCCTAGCACACGCCGGCTTACGCTAGGTACTAAAGTGTAACTAACCTAGGTACTAGAGTGTAATTAACAACTTTTTATTAGCTTAAAATGTAATTAACCTAGGTACCAAAGTTTAATAAGTCGGGTGCAAAGTGTAATAAGCCGAGCCCCTAACGTGCAATTAGCGAAATTTGGTTTTTCTATAAATAGCAAGCTTAGTTCATTCATTCCTTACTACTTTTCAAGAGCAGTTCAAGAGCAAAAACACTTTATATTTATATTCTAAGAGATATTGTGAGATAAAAATTACTTTCTAAGCATCGAAGCGCTACCCGATTGGAAGTAAAGCTAGCAACTACAAGAGGTATTACTCTAGTGGTTATTATTTTTATTCTTCTTTATATATTTAGTTAAAATATACTTTTATAAGCAGTTATAATGCCCAAATTATTTTAAGCATATACTACAAAAATCCTATTTATAAGCAGTTATATTGTCCAATTTATTTCTCTTATATAGTAGAAAATATACTTTTATAAGCAGTTATTATGCCCGATTTTTTTCAACTATTTACTAAGAATATTCATTTTATAAGCAGTTATAATGATGAAATTATTTCAAATATAATAGCCGAATATTCATTCTATAAGCAGTTATAATGCTGAAATTTTCTCAAATCTAATAGCCGAATATTTATTTTATAAGCAGTTATAATGCTAAAATTTTCTCAAATCTAATAGCCGAATATTCATTTTATAAGTAGTTATAATGCTCAATTTATTTTAAATATAATTGAAAAATATTCATTCTATAAGCAGTTATAATGCTGAAATTATTTTATATATATTAGAAGGAGTCTTATTTATAAGCGGTTATAGTACTCGAAATAAAACTTAAAATATTTAATAGTTAAAATGTTTAATTAGCCTGGCATAATCCAAGGAAAGGAAAAGCTTGGAGGATCAAAGTTCTAGAGCTTACACTTCAGGAGATTGAGCGAGGAATGAAAAATTAGCGTTAACATATTATTCATATTCAGGCAAGTCTACTTATTTGTTGAAATGCACTCCGTGCAATAACGCAAGTCTACTTATTTGTTGAAATACTCTCCGTGCAATAACGCAAGTCTACTTAATTGTTGAAATGCACTCCGTGCAATAAAGTGTCTTATTTATGAGGTTTATTGTTATGCAAGTATTATTTCTTTTGCACCCCGTGCATTAACATGCTTGTTATCTGTTATGCGCAACGTGATAGTGATTGTTGAATTTCAATTGAAAACCATGTTAGTATCTGAGTTGAACAACTCTCTTGTATGGGCAGGAGTTTAAGATGTGTTAGGAAACCGATCTAACTCACTGAGGTAATATTTGTCGTAGTGTAGAGGTATCGTAGAAATGATATAGAAATGATATACACTGTTGATGCAATTGTAGCAGTGTTGATGAGACGGGGAACTAATTCATTAGTTCGTGGGTGGGAAACCACTCAGTTTACTATATTGATAATCGTTGAAATCTTGTATCAGCTTATTCTGTATATATATCTTGAAAAGGTGATTCTCTTCTCATATATATATATCTGTTAGACTTGTTGGGCATTCTTATGCTCATTCTCGCAATTATCTTAAAATAAATTACAGCCAAGGAGGAATTACCAGACTATTCTGGTAGTACAAAGAAAGTTGAAGATGTAGAAGATTTTAACTATGTTAGATTAACATTATTGGCAATGTCTAGAAAGTTCTGACGAGGAAAGGGGTTAGGTCATTTAATTGCGCGTCGTTTTAACGGAAAGCCCCCTCTTTCCTGGGAACTAACTGGTTGCTAATACTGTAAGTCTCAGATAGAGAAATGGAGATTTGTTTTTAAGTCTTTTAGGACTTATTTGTAATAGAACAAGTAAACCTGGGAATGATGTAACAATGAACAGATGATATTTTATAATATTATCACTTTTCCGTATTATACTATGATTATTAGAAGTTAAGATTTCTATATACGATTTTAAAATCCATTATATTGCGAGTTTTTATAGAAACTTATCGTGTACATTACCTTTAAGTTAATGAATATTTTGAATAAGGTTATACAAGTCAGCACGAAATCCAACCTAGCTAAAAGAAGCTAGCAGGTGGATTTTCGTGGCGTGACAGTAATAGCAATCGTGAAAGAATTCTATGTCAACGTAGCAGAGGCTGAAAATAAGGTGGCAATGGTGCAGGGCAAGTTCATGTTATTCGATAGTGTTGCTATCAATGCATAATATAACATGGACTCTATCGAGAATGATGATTACACACAGTATGTACAGGACGAACCAAACTGGGACGAAGTGATTCAAGGCTTATGTAAGCCTGGAGCGCAATAGACAATTCGAGTCGATTCAGCAGTTTCAATCCCCCAGAATGAATTAAGCAAATATGGTAAGGCTTAGTATTATTTTATTTGTGCAAAGTTAATGCCTTTGTCACATGTTTCAGATGCACTTAAGGCCAGGGCAGCATTACTCTATGCTATTATCACAGGGAAAAGCATTGACGTGGGAAAAGTTATATATAGCTCAATATTCCATGCATTGCGTAGCGGTTCCACTGGCGGACTTCTACACCCATCTCTCATATATGGGTTATGTAGGAACGCTGGCGTGGTTTGGAGTTCAGATGTGATATTTGAGCAGCCAAAATCGGTGTTAAATAACAGCACTACTAGAAAAATAATTTGTGATGGATTTTTTAAGCAATCACAAAATAGTAAATATATGATGACTCTTAGCGATGGCTAATTTTGCCATCAATGTATTATAATTGTGATGACCATGTCAATCACCAAATTTTTCACGCAAAATAATTTTTTTTTGTGACGCACTAAGCCATCACTTATAAATATACCCTTTTCGTGATTGCATTTAAGCTATCACCAATATTTTAATGAAAAAAATAATCAAAATAATATTTTCTGACGATCATAACAATCACTGAAAAAGATATATTTTTGTGACGACTTTTATTTGCAATTATAAAAAGAAGGTATTTTGGGATGGAATTTTCAAGCCATCACAAAATAATAAAATATGTGATGGTCTCAGTGATGACTAATTTTACCATCATTATAGAGTATTTGTGACTGTCATTGCAATCACCAAATCTTATGTGGGACTAATTTTGTTTAGTAAGTCAACTCACATATGTTTCCTTTTATATTTTTTTAAAAATTATAATCATAATTTGGGCTTTGGTGTAGTGGTAATACTTGTTATTTAATTTGCAAATGGGGGGAGGGTTCGAATCTTACAACTATCATTTGATACAGTTAATATATTAAAATAAATTGTCCGTAAAAAGAGATTCACGTTCTTACATTTGATCCCTAAAGTCATGTATTTTTTGTGATGACTTTGACAATCACAATAGATTACGTGCTAATGTGATTGTATTAATCATCACAAAAGCATTAAGCATTTACATGATTGTCAAAACCATCACAAAAAAGCTTTCATGATGAGGGTATACAAGATGGCCTTCGTGACGACTAAAGACATCACAAAAATCTTTTGTGATGATTTTTTGAATTTATATGATGGAATTGAGCCATCACAAAAGGCCATTTTTTGGTAGTGGCACCATCGACCGATTCAAGAAAATGGTGAGCAGCTACCTTGATATGCGGGGTGCTGGCTATAAAGTGGAGGGTGATGTTACTGCTACTGCAAGATAAGAGGAAGGTTCTGGTACATCTCATGGTACGAGACGAGCGAGACGAGGTTCGGTCACAGCTTCTCCGTCAAGTGCCACATTGGATTTAATTCTTACTGAGGTAATACTTGGAACGCAGACAGGAACAACTTTTAAGTTTAAATCACCAACAGTCATGTTGGGTGGATCAGATCGCAGAACGAGTGGATACATTCGTGGATTATACGAACAACGCGATCACTTCATTCGTTAATCGCTTTAATGTGCATAGGGTAGATCCAATTCATTTTCTGCCACCACCAGTGTTCCAAGATATAACTTTTGAGACGGAAGATGAGTCAGACAGTTTCGCCGATGAAGATGAATGAATTTTTCCCAGGAAATTATTTAAGTATTACATTGAAGGCAATGTAATATTTAAGTTTGGGGGGATGATTGATACTTTTATATTAATTTGCTTTGGTTTGGGATGGTTTTGAGACTTATTTTAATTTATTTGTTAAGGTGGTTTGTTTAGTTGCATGTTAAGTAGAATGTAATTTATTTGATTTAATAATTAACATTTAATCATTGCATGTTTTAGTTCTTAGTATTGTATATGAGTATTTTTTTCATATTGCATGTTGATTAGGTACGTTCTAAAAAAATAGAATAAAGGAAATAAGGTAGTAAATTTTAGGAATAGCCGATGATAAGAGGTGATTAAATTTGTTTTGAAAATTAGCGAACTTTTGAACTTTGTGTTAAGTTTAAATATCAAGTTAGAAGTTGATTTCGCGTAGTTATGGTCCCTATTTATTTTGAGAACTTATATCCCACCGAGAGTAATTGTATCTTAGGGCGATTATAATTCGCAACCTTGGTGTTAGATATTGTCAAGAGTTGGGATTATATTTTAGTTTTAATTGAAGTAGGGGTAGTGAATTGTTTAAGTTTGGGAGAATTATGGTTGAATAAAAATAAAGAAAATGATATGCTTCCTAGAGTTATAATGTATGGGGGAGTGAATTGAGCTTAAAAAAATATACTCCTTTGTAAAAATAAAGATAAGATGGAGCGTAAAACGCACTACTTCATGCAAATGTGAGAAGGAGCGTAATACACACTCACCATGTGAAATAAGAATGAAAATGCATATAGGAGGAATAACATAGTAATGGAGAAAACTATATTCTCATGAATTTGAACCGTGTTTACCCTGACTGAGATTATTGTTGTGATATGTTCCTAAGGATTGATGATCTCTTTGTATTATGTGTTCATTTTATAATCCTTTTAAGGTATGATTGATTGAGGTGGAGATTGCATGAGGTGGAGATTGCATGCACACACTGTGGGATCATAACTATTATGAAATGATGACTAAGTTGATTGATAAGCTTACACAAGGTTAACTGTTCTTGAGATTATTTTATGATCTTGGAGGCTATATTCAGATTTATACTTATTTCATTAGTAGATTGCATTTTAGGTCGTTAATTTAGTTTGTTTGTAGTTTTGCTTGAGGGCAAGCAAAAAGTTAAGTTTGGGGGTATTTGATGAGTAGAGTTTATATCCACTAATTTGGTGTTCTTAGTTTAATTATCTAGCTTATTCTTGAGTGTTCAGTATTATTAAAGTGAATTTTAGTAGTTTATGTTAGTAATTTATTTCAGCCTATAAATTTGTAAATAATGTGAATTATTACAAGTTTAGCCTTAATTAAAGCTACAGGTAATAAGAAGGTGTTTGACAAAAGTTAAACGAGTGGAAAAAGCAAGTAGCAGGACTTCGCATGAGAAATGATCAAGAACAGACGCATTAAGGAGAACAGGAAAAGTGGCCAGAGATATATGAGCCGCGACGCACAAGGTTATGGGCCGGGGCGTTGTGGCTGAACAAAGGCATAAGTCGCGACATTCAAATGCATGGGTCGCGGTGCTCAATACCTTTTTAGCCCGCGCATGAGGCCCACGCGCCCGGGTGAATTAAATTAAATTAATCTGACTGCTTGAGCTAAATATGTGACAACTAAAGTTAGGAGATTTCCAAACTCCTAAGGCTGAAGATTTTTATTTATTTAGACTTATCTATTAAATGGGTTGGAACTTATCAGATAGTTAGGGAAACTAGTAATATATATTCATTCATTCGTTTATTAGGAGGAGGAGGAAAGGAAGAGAGAGATTATTAATTATTCAGTCCATAGAAAATAAGAGTTTCATCAAAGATATTGAAGTGGCAAGGAATGAGCTAAGGAATGAAGACAAAATTCATCAGAGTTTATTTCTTCCTTCTTTAAACTCTTATCTTTTGTATCTATGATCATGCTGATTGATAAATTATTTATGTATTTTGCCTTTATTATGAGCTAATTCTTTAGTTAGGGATTCAATGGAACCCGATGATAATTTAATTTAATATTTTTTTATTCTTCTATTTACGTTGATTATTAATGGATTATTTATTATATCTTAAGGTTATTGTTATAATTGCCTGATCAACAATTATTAGATAAATTTAGATGAAATTAGACAATGGATTCTAAATTCAGATCTGGATATAATAACTTGTGATTAGTAATTCATCTTAGGATTAAATGCTAATTTGTAGTTGGGATAGGAATATACCCGGATACCACAAGTAATGTTTGGAAAATGAATCTTAATGATTTTATTATTATTATTTCTCATAGGAATATAGTGAAATTGATAATAATAAATATGTTGTATAATTAATTCAAAGGATGATTATACAAACTATTGGTGATTTTCTGTTACAATCCAGAATGATCAATTTAATAGAGGAAGATTAATATTAATTAACTGATTTATCAGGGGAAATTGATTCCTTAATCATTTCATTTATTGAATTAATATTTTGTTAGTTACTTAATATGGTTACTTAAATTAATTTGATGTTCTATTAATCTAAATTAAATTCAATTGATGCATACTTAGTACTTAGATTATTTAGGTTATTAATAGTTTTTCGTGGGATCGACACTCTTTATCACTTTATTACTTGATTAATCGTGTATATTTGCACGTAAATTGCTAGTATAGATATAGCTCAGCACAAATCATCTTCTAAGAGAATCTAAAAAGTACTTGTTCGGGCATGATTTTGTGGGCCCAGATGATTCAGTGGGACCCATGCCACGTGGCAGAATATTCTAGTAAGACGCTTGACATTCTAAGGAATCTATAGTGTTGAGTGATTTATGATTTCCTTATCCAATTTGACTTCCTACTTATAAGTGAACCAAATCTAATTCAATCATAAAGTTGGCAGTTATAAGGGAACTTTATGTAGTACTCATATTCCTACTCGGGGACGGCCATGTTGAGGCGGTGTGGGTGAACTATAAATACACGGCCATAATTCTAGTTTCCGGTACAAGTTACACAACTTAATTTGAGCGCTAAAACAATCAAATACCTCCATTATTAATGTTGCTAGCCTATACTTATTCTCACACTGGAGCTATCCCCTAGCGGCCCCAGCTATCAAGCTTCTTAATGTGGTTGTTTATTCCTGTGCAGGTTTTTCGTTCGTTGTCAAGTGATTTGGTGAGTGGTTAGATCTTGGCATTAACATTGGCGCTAGAAGGAGGGCCTAGTTTTCTGTTATTTTTCCAATCACCTACTTACTGAATTAAAGGCATGGCGACTAAAAGGAAGGTCGCTTCTAACCGGGAGAGATCTTCGGTCAATCCAGTGATGCAAATCAGAGGATTAGCTAAGGATGGCTTAGGCCCAACAATCTCGTTGGAGACCAAGCACACGCTTAGTCAGCTCCAGCTCAGCAAAAGTTATTCTCAACAAGCCAGAAGACTCCTAGTTCCCACATTCGTGGCGCGGATAGTCAGTCCTGGAAGCACGCACTTCAAGAGAGGGAGAGGGAACGAGATGGACAAGACAAACGGGAGTTGATTTGGATGCGAAAGATCTAACAGACTAAGGATGTCATGGAGGACCTATGCCTCCAACAAAAGGAGTTGGATACATAGTTAGCTGAGTTGGAGGGGATGTGATGATTCGAGTTTTTTTTTGGAAATTTTATAATAAGAATTTACATATATAATTCTTGTTATTCGATATATTATGTGAATAAGATTTGAATAAGTATATTTTATCTCACCGCCTATGTGAATATATGCGGTCTAATATGAATATGCAGGTGAGATGATGGATGTGTTAATAATATGTTTACTGTATGTAAGTAAGTTCATGAGACTAATTGCTAGTTCCACTAATAGATTTCTTTAAATTAGTGGACTAACTTATAGTGTTTAATATCAAGGAATTGATCAGTTAATTAAATGTTCAATTAAATTGAACATGGTAGGCTTAACTGGGTTAGTTGAGATCACTAGTTGATCAATAATAATATTAATGAATGACTTATACTTCCACGGAGAATTCATTAATTGTGGACTAGTCCAATATATTATTTAACAATCCAATCCGAGGTAAGTGATTAGGGACGTGTGATATTGGACATTTGAAATTTTTGAATGGCCCGACCTTATTAAATAGGCCCAGACTGAATTCGAGGGGAGGGACGGGTTATGGAAGAGTGATGATGTCATATGTCAATTTTCTTGCATTTAAGTACAAGTTGGTGAACAACTCTTACCAACTCTTGTACTTCTTATTTAGCAAAAAGGAGAAATCCCTTAATTTAGGGGATATCAAGGAAGAAGAAATGAGATAACATTCATGTATAGATATATAAAATTAGTAACTGAAGAAGGAAAGCGATCGTCCGAAGTGGGAGGAAGATCAATGGGGTGAGGTTGCTTCATTCTTACTCTATGGGTACAAGTTGTTTACCAACTTTTACTAACTCTTACCAACTCCTACCAACCCTTGTCCTTACCAGTAGGAAATCCCCAAAATCATGGGATGGTATGATTAAGAGATAAGGTAAGTAAGAAGTTTGGAGCCTATAAATAGGATCCCTCACATATGCTAGCAAAGGTTGCTTTCATTTTCTTCCTTAGGTTAAGAGCACTAAATTGTCGAGATAAGAAAGAAAGGTGGTTGTCGACTACTAGGAGAAGAGTCGGAGTCCAGGTGATCTAGCTTCACCATTTACTTCGGGAAGAAGAGGAATGGTGCATCCACAACGAAGAGGGGAGACGTCTTTCCATCTCAGTAGTTATGATTTATATATATGTTATATTCTTGCATGACCGGACTAATGTAAAAGTCATGAATAGCGTATGAGCTGAATGCTCTGTAATCATATCTTAAATAAGACCATATATATTGCCATAGGACTTATGACCGAGTCATATGTAAACCAATATGAGGAATGGACTATGTCTGTAGGGATTATAATAGTTTGTCTTGCTAAGAGAGTCAAAGATAAGTAACGGTAGAAATGTCGAAGTTCTTCCGATAAGGTTCATCTTCTTACTCCGAACCCATGAACCTAAATAAAGAAGATGCCGAAGCCATTCTGATGGTGTTCGTCATCCGACCTCGAACTCACAATAGGTTCCCGAAGGAAACCCATAGTCAAACTAGAAGGTTCCGTTAGTTGCTAAGGGTTTAGTCTAGTGCTGGACCCGCAGTCAAGAATCCTTAATGTTAGTAAGGCTCGGACCTAACTTCCGAAGTCATAACTCTGAAGCCGAAGTCCTAAGGTCATTAAGACCAAACCCGACTCTCGAAGCTTCAAAGTCAAACTTGAGTTCGTCGTATGATGTTCCCAAAGCCAAACCTTAAAGCACCATCCAATCCCGAAGAGGACATCAGAACTACGAAGGGTCCCCGATGTATGAAGGGTTCCTGATGTATAAAGGATTCCCGAACTACGACAAGTTCCGAAGTGGAGCCGAAGGCAAAACCTTGTAGATAGCGGGTCTGTCAGACCCCGAACCATGTTTCTAGTAGTATATGACCTCAGAATAATCAGTCAAAGGGCGTTTCTTGAGCTGAAATCATTAAGGGACCTTAGTCCTAGTAAGTTGTGAAGAAGGCCCTACCATCGTAGAGTGGTTTAACTATGATCGTAGAGTGCACTTATATCAGTAGACTAAATTAGCCGAACCACTCGGTAGTCGTAGAGTAAATTAGCCGAACCACTCGGTAGATATAGAGTAAATTAGTCGAACCCATCGGCAGTCGTAAAATAAGATGGGCAGGTCTTGTAGGGTATCGTCGAGTGAACTTGACGGCCATAGAGTCAACCTCTACTGACCATAGAGCTTCATCGGGCCATATTAGAGTTCCGCTCGTGATCGTAGAGCCACCCCACTGATCGTAAAGTGACTCCATCATTGGAATTAAAGCCCTATTGATAGTAGAGCTGACATAGCAGACCGAAGGGTGTTTGATTGGGCAACAGAATAGACCATACGAGTCTATTAAGCAAGTTTATTTAATTAATTACTTATGATTAGCTTATCTGAGTGAGAGATCAATTATAATCACTGTAGGATACCTGCAGAGCAGAATCGTAGAGTAAATCTATAAGTAGCGAATTAGGCAAGTTCTTCAGTAACTTGCTCCTATGTGAAAATGTGTTTTAAACCATGTGCTTATGGTAGATAATGGATTATGTTGCTATTGTTGAACTAGTTAGCTATATGATTGTTATGTGACTAAATGCAAAGTATGAAAATTGTTAAGAATGTGTTAGCTATTTAGTATGAAACTTATAATATGGTGAATGACAAGTATAATGCATATAGAGATGCGTATCTTGAGGTGTTTGAAGTATATGTATGATGCATATAGAGATGCATATTATGAAATGCATGAGGCATATGGAAATACATTGACTAGAATTTTTAATGCATGAATAGATGTAACTTATATATTATATAAAGCATGAAATGTGTAAACTGTTGGATTTACTGAGCCATCGTGCTCACCCCAAATAAACAATTTCAGTTATGCACGAGATAACTGAGTCTTCTAGTAAAGACCGTGGAATGAGTGAAGCATAATGCATCAGACAGATTTTTGCATATATTCTGGTATAACCCTGTTAAGAGTAATCAGTATTGTAAATAGTGAACAATATAATACTTGTAAATGTCAGATTTGAACATTTGAATGTGTTAGATGTTGAGGCTATATCAGGGCAAAAACATTGAGTTGTGAATACGTAGTTACTCATAACCGTGTAATAGAATAGGTCATAAGGTTTATGATCTTATGGCGTAAGAAGAAGTGTAAAGATTCTGATCCTGGAATAAAAGAAACTCTGTAAGGTTGGTTATTAAAAAGTGTTATGGAGCTATTAGTTAGCAATTGATGTAAACCTTTTTCATTATGAATAAAGGTTGTATGTTTTGAGATGAAAGTAGTACCATTACACACCAGGTCTGAGGTTTAAGGGACCCGGATTTAGGAGCGTCACAGGGGAAATGAGAGATCTCCCCAAGTCGACACATGCATCAAGAGTTTACACCACAGAGCCGATCCAAATCTCATCAGTTGGGAGATTTTTCCAAAAGCAGGAGTAGACACAGGTCACACTCTCAGGTTAGTGACAAAAGAACGACGAGGTCTGAAAGGCGACAACGGGTGGCTTCTCTAGAGTACTTGCGGGATTGACGTAGAGTATCCCCCTCCCAGGGAGAAACTCGATCCTGTCATGCAAAAGTTGACAGAATTGGAGCAAAAAATAGCGGCAGTGACCCAGGCGAGCGATTTATCGGCCAACCCAAAGTCATCTTTCACTATTGAGATTGATCAAGTTCGGGCTGATCTGACCAAGAAGATGTTGGGTATGCTTTATTGAGCTTCTTAGATGCCTTTTTGAGATATAATTAGATTTATATATGTAAGGAGGACATCTTGAAGACGGCTTTCATCACGCACCATGCGAACTATGATTGTAAGAAAATGACGTTCGGGTTGATCAATATGGGGGCTACTTATCAACGGATGATGAACAAGGTGTTTAGAAAGCAGATTAGCCACAATATAGAGGTATATGTGGATGACATGATCGTCAAGAGTGCTGCAGTTCAAGATCATCAAGATGATTTGTAGAAATGCTTCCAGACTATCTGAGATTATAATATACGCCTGAACCCGACCGAGTGCACTTTCGGTCTCGATTCGAGTAAATTCCTAGGATACTTGGTCAGTGTTGATATATTTGTATGTATAACAAATATAACTCATACACGCAAGTGCACGCGATCCACAAGTAATATAAAGTAAGTAAAGTATCGATCCCACGAGGAAATGAATTGCATTTATGACTACAAACACCGATTTTGTAATTAGTTTGGTTTCTTTAAACAAGCGGTTTTAGTGATGAAATAGTCTAATAATTACTAATGAAACAATTAAAACAAATTTAATGGTAAAAATTACAGATTTTATAGGCTTGGGATTATAATTTCACTTAATGCCGATTTAGATTTCCATGCTTCCTATTGTTGCTAGTTGGTTATTATGGAATGTTGGTCGAAAACACGAAAGTAAAATATGGCCATCTCTCGATGCACCATACCCATATCACATTAAATCCACAATTGATAGAATGAATGTGAACACCCTAAATGACTAACGCACTATATTTCTATGTGAATTACAATCAAACGGGTTTAAGAACAAGTTTTCAAATGACCACACATGGTGCTTCGGTATATCTCTATCCTAAGCACGAAACATAATTTCACGAGGAATGTAATAATTATGAACATATGCTAGCATAATGAGATCTTAATTTCTACTTCCTTTCTCAATTCCATATAAATTATCACAGTAATTGTTGATCAAGCAATTAAACATGGAGTATAGATTATGCTAGACATTCATTTCACAACCAACTAGTAAAAATAAGGAAGCACTTCAATTCTTAATCAAGCAAAAGATCCATTATAATCCCAAGAATTAGATTTAGTTCATAATAATAATAGAGTTCATCATGCACAATTGGTTCATCATCATAATTACAGAATAGAAAAATTAATCAGAAATAGAAAATATTCAAGCTCCCTGTTCCGTTCTGCAACTTCTGATGATTTTCCAAGTTGTGTAGATAGTTGATTTCTTGCTCCCAATCTCCAATTCAGCATCCATATAGCTCCATTCTTCAGTTCCCAAATGCAAATTATGCTCAGCTGATGATTTTCCTGTTTTTAGCTAGAATACAGTAACTATTCTAATTTCGTGTAGGAGCAGAGCTACCAAAATGAATTCCCAAAATTGGCTAATAATACAAGCATAAATTGTCTTCTTTTGACTTATTATTATTCCCACTAATAAAAGCTAAACCCACTGATCCCTCAAAATCTGGCATTGCATGATTTCTGGATAATGCTGCTTCGCTGGATGGAACGTGTTGCATGGCTGGCTGGCGACAGGCGCAGCTGCGCCGCCCTCCTTTGTAATAGGGGCGCAGCTGCGCAGGAGTGGCATGGCATGGGCAGGATGGGCGCAGCTGCGCCGGCGCCCTTTGTAAAAGGGGCGCAGGTGCGCCAGGTGCCAGTTTGCTGCAGTGCTGCTATTGCAAAAATTCATCAACTTTTATGACCTGCACAAGCAACAAACAATCAAATAACACCCATCCACAAATGCTCAACACCACGAGCCAACATTATCAAAAACAATGCAAAAGCCGAATAATGAGGCTAGTGAATCAAAAACCGAACGAGAAGGGGAAATGCATGAATTTACACTAGATAGCTATTAGAAAAGCATCAAATGAAACCAAATAGTATCCAATAAGTAGGTACGAAACCTACTTATCAGTCAGCAGCAGGGAATTGAGGCCAACCCGGAGAAGATAAAGGTCATACTAGATATAAGGTCTCCGCAAACCTTCAAGGATGTACAGCAGTTGACAAGGAGGATTGTGGCGCTTAGGAGGTTTATGTCCAAATCGACAAAACAGTGCCTTCCATTTTTTGACACACTGAAGGGGTCGAAGAACGAAAATACATTCTAGTGACAAGTATTATGTATATAGAGATGCGTATCCTGAGGTGTTTGAAGTATAAGTATGATGCATATAGAGATGCATATTATGAAATGCATGAAGCATATGGAAATGCATTGACTAGAATTTTTAATGCATAAATAGATATAACTTGTATATTATGTGAAGTATGAAATGTGTAAACTGTTGGATTTGCTCAGCCGTCGTGCTCACCCCAAATAAATAATTTCAGTTATGCACAAGATAACTGAATCTTCTGGTAATGACCGCGGAACGAGTAAAGCATAATGTATCAGACAGATTTTTGCGTATATTCTGGTACAACCATTTTAGGACTAATCAGTATTGTAAATAGTGAACAATAGAATACCTGTAAATGTCAGGTTTGAACATTTGAATATGTTAGATGTTGAGGACCCTATATCAGGGCAAAAACATTGAGTCGTGAATACTTAGTTACTCATAACCGTGTAATAGAATAGGTCATAAGGTATATGATCTTATAGCGTAAGAAGAAGTGTAAAGATTTTAAGCCAGGAATAAACGAAACTCTTTAAGGTTGTTTATTAAACAGAGTTATGGAGCTATTAGTTAGTAATGGATGTCAACTTTTTAAATTATGAATAAAGGTTGTATGTTTTAAAATGAAAGTAGTGTTGTTACGCACTAGGTCCGAGGTTCAAGGGACCTGGATTTGAGGGCGTCACAGGTTGGTATCAGAGCTGAGAGGTTATAAACCTTAGGTATGGGTACCTTAGGTTATAACCGTAGAGAGGATGATAAAGAATAAACTCAAGAGAGTTTAATTGATAGTAAATAAATTTAGGAAAAAATTCATAGTAATAGTTGAGATATATATGAGGTGATTCAAAGAAGAATCTTGATGCGTTATAAAAGATGAGAATTAGGAGTTACCTAACTCCAGTAATAAAGATGACAAGTGTTGATAAATAGACGAGGTCTATAAGACCAATATAATAAAATCATATATTATGATTAGAGAAAAGAGTACAGAAGATCGTAGGATGAAACAATCGTAATGAAAAACGATTGTAGAGTAAGATCACAATGTGATCGGATTAAGTCATAAAATGACAGATGATCAATTGAACGATTGAAAATTTTAGCTCAATGTTATAGATAGATGGTACTATGAGATAGTACGAGTAAAACTCGAAAAGAGTTATGGATGATGAAACACGAATTAAATTCGTGTTGAGTAACGAGTAAGTTAGGATTGGGTGTGATTTCAATTGAGGACTCATGTTACTAGCTGAGTTGTATAATTCCTTGTATGGGGGGGGGGGGAATTCGTGCTTGGTTTGAGAACCACTTAGCTTCCTATATTGGTATAGTGGTTGAGTTGTACAATTCCTTGTATGGGCGGGGAATTTGTGCTTGGTGTAACAACCGCTTAGCTTCCTATATTGATTAGTGGCTAAGTTAATCAATTCCTTGTATGGGCAGGGAATTGTGATGGGTTCGACAATCACTTAGCTTCCTATATTAATAATCATTGGAACCTGGTATCGCCCTATCACTATACGTATGACGAGAAAGTGATTCTTTTCTCATAATTATATTTGATAGTTAGAGAATATTAAGATTAGATGCGAGTTCTTTAAACTCACACGTATGGTAAGTTCATGACTCATAATCGTATAGTGGAAACCCTCAGCGAATGGACGATTTTGGTCTGACTAGGATAAGTTCCTAAACTCATATAATTGTGGTAAGTTCCTGAACTCATAATGTGTGGTAAGTTTGGTGAACTATACTGGGGTATAGAAAAGTTGTGATCTGAGGTTTTTTAGTGTAGTAAAATTCGAGAAAAATAGAAATAGATAGACTTATTAGGCAATGGATCATGGGAGAAATTGGAGTTGATGGTGGAAGCGTAGGTATTCTAAATCTTCTAGCCATGCTAGATTTTGAATTTATTGACATCGTGCTGATATTAACACTTTTGTGTTTTCGAAAAATATGTTGGATCAATTTTTGAACCAATAAGTTTTAAAAAGGTCATATGATTCATATGCCTATGCTATTTATTTCGGCTAAGACAAAGATGATTTGAAAACTATCAAAATATATTTTTAACAGTCATCAATGCATCATTAAATCTGGTGTAGAATGACAGATGATGGAGTCATCAATGCAAAGTAACCTAGTGTTGGATGTGATCTAAAGATCGTCAGCCCACTATGGTATGATGTAGTATGACAAAATCACGAAATGACGGAATCCTTAACGGACTGTAAATACAGTATGGTATCATGACGTCATAAAATGATTTTCAGAATTTTGAACCATTTAAAGATAAGTCAATGCCAACTAAAGTGGCTAGACAAATATTTCGATTGATGTTCGAATTATTGGTATACGTCTAAGCTAGTTGATTCAGCTAGACATATGTTTATGAAATTCAAGTATTCTTTGAGAATTTATGCCAAACCAAATTATTTTGGTGCGGAATTTTGCAGTAAGTCTGAGCTGGATTTCTCGGATTGGTTAACGTGGTTCAATCCAGGAAAAGGAGTAAGGGTTGGTTAACGTGGTTCAACCTATGAAAGTGTAATATTCTGAACCCTAATAAGAATTGTATATGTAAATTATATGTTTAATAAATGAATTTTCATGATCTGACTTGGTAGTATGTGATTGTGTATTTTATTTAAGAATTAGGTCAAATAAAAAATTTACGCCAAGCAGCTGTGTCATGCTTACACGGACAAAATAATTTGTCGTGCTTTCGACGAATTCACTGAGAAGCGTTTCGACAAATTAATTTTGAAAGCTGCTGTGTCGTGCTTTGAAATGATAAAGTGATTTGTCGTGCTTCGGAGTTAATATAATATCATATTAACTGATAAAATTCTAAAATAAGTTAATTAGGGCTTAAAAGTTAAACTGAAATAGAAACCCTAATTTGAAAACCATAATCGGTAAAAGTTGTCAGAATTGGTCAATTAAAACCCTAATTACTGTACAAGAATCTTAATTAATATAATTAAATTCTAAGTAATGAATCATAGTATTAATTATGAATCATTGAACTTATATTAAAACCCTAATTCAAGAATGAAACCCTAATTATAGAATTAAAAACCCTAAATCCTAATTTGGAACCCTAAAACCCTAATTTGATTTGATAACACTAAATTATGAAATGATAAACTTTAATTATGATATATTATCTTAATTAAGTTATTACTAAACATGATTAAACACCCTAATCATGATTAGCAAAAATTCAGGTTTAATTTGTAAGTAAATAAATCAAAAATAAAAGTTTAAACCAATTAAAATAGGATAAGAACACAAATAAGATATTTTCATATCTCCAGCACAAGTAGGTGAACAAGATCAGATGGAGAGCAGCACAAGTCCCAAGGTTAGGATATTTTTGGAGGCAAAATTTGGAAAATGACCTAGAAAACCCTAATTTCAAGTTGCTATAAATAGAACATTATGCTGGTCAGTTTAACCTAACGAATTTACAAAGCTTATACACTTACAAACATACCATAACAAGTCCCTGCAACCACAAGCTCAGAATCAAAAGCCAGAATAAAAAATTTGAAGAAAAAGGTGCATAAACCCTAATTTTAAGTTTGATCTTCAAGCCTGCAAAAATTTTGTGTTTTAGATGTTTAGGATTATGTATAAACATGTTATATGATGATCTGGGTTGGTTAAACAAGTAACCATAACAATTAGAGGGTCGAATTTGATAAAAACTCAAACTGTTCTTGCCAGTCAAGAACAGTCTGACGAGCTATTGTGTTAGAGTTTTTGATCGGCTTAAAATGTTTGTTTGATGTGTTTTAAAGCATGAATCAGTAGTATGTCATGTTAGCTTTAAGATCCAACTTGTAGAATGGTTAAATTATCTCTAGAATGAAAAGTTATTAATGGTCAAAACCCATTGACCGACCATGCAAACTAATTTCTGGGTAACCCATAAATCGTTTGAAGGTCCTGACAGAGTTTAACAAGATTTTGTCAAGCCTAGATCTTGCTCACGTGAGATAATTTTTGAGGTTTAGATATTTATAGCTATTCTTTGCCATGTAATCTACAAGTATAAATCATCAAAACACATTAAGCTAACATAGAATCAAAATTATAATCGGTCAAACCACGTTGACTGTTATGACTGACTGAGTTTCTGGGTAACTCAAGAACACTTATGAACGGCTAGTTTGACCATGATTTTTAGAGCATCAATTGATATTATTTGAGATGAAATTTAACATGTCGTTATACTCTACCATGTTGGCTATAACAATAAACAACAATCAAACATAAACAATAAACCAACTAAGATTAATTTGAGGTCAAAAGTCACTGTTGGACATTGACCAAGTGTTCTTCATGAAGAACACTTTTAGCGACGAAATTCATAGCCAAACCCAAAAAGCTATGAACGGTTGCACACTGTCGCTAAAGCCTTTTAGCGACGATTTTCAATAAAAATTAATAAAAATTAAATACATAAATTATAAAATAATAAATCAATATTAAATAATTATTTATAATTATATTCAAAAATTCAATTTTAATTATAAAAATTTATTTTTAATATTTTTATATATTGAAATATTATTTAATTTAATTAAATAATAAATAATAATTATAATAAATCCTTTAATAATTATCTTAATTATTTAAAAATGATATTAAATCATTTAATAATTATATTAATTATTTAAAAATGATATTAAAGTAAATAAAATTATTATATATAATAATTAAATAAAATATTAAATATTTAAATATTATTAATGAAAAATAAATCATTTAAATAATATATTAAGTATTTAAAAATGTTATAAATGATAATTAAATCATTTAATTATTAAACTAAGTTTTGAAAATTATTATAAATAATAAATAAATTATTTTAATAATAAAATAAATTCTAAAAATATTATTAATGATAAAATAAATCATTTAAATAATATTCTATCTTTTTAAAAATATTATAAATGATAAATAAATCATTTAAATAATATTCTATCTTTCTAATGATAAATAAATCATTTAAATAATATTTTAGGTATCTTAAAATATTCTAAATGATAAATAAATTATTTAAATAACATATTAATGTTTTAAAAATTATTCTAAGTGATAATTAAATCATTTAAAATTATTCCTAAGCTTGTAAAATTATTTAAAAATCTTTCCAAGCTTGTAAAAATTATTCAACAATAATATTAAGCTTCTAAAAGTGTTATAAATAATAAATAAATTATTTAGACTAATAATTAAACTTCCAAATGAAGTTTTATCGAACAATCTATGTGTTTAGCTCTTAAGGACGCGACCGAGATACCGAATCGACGTCGAACCTTAATGAAACTTGTCTAGATTAGCGTAATACATGTTTATATAAGTTCTAACACTTATTATTGGTGTACGTAGACTACATACGTTGACCAACTGTATTAAGTTTAACGAACTACGCTAAGGCAAGTGTCCTAACCTTACTCAACTTATATTATGCAAGTATTATACATCTTGCTATCAATTATTGTGAAGTTATTGCTTCTTGTTTAGCATAACTTAAGAAATAAATCATTATTCATATATTATTTATTCGAGCGTAAATTGTTGTGTCAAACCAAATTGTTTGGTAAGACATCTTATACTGAGTAAATGGAAATGCCTTCACAGGAAGGCCAATAAATGTCAATTATATATTGACCACAAATAGTAGGATGATATGCATATTCCTAGGATATTGGTGAGGCTGATCACCTACCAGATATCCAAAACTCAAATGGTTCTAAGTCATTAAAGACTGATAAAACTAAATGAAATATATGGTTCATGTACATAACCCTCAGTATACATCATTGACATCTTTCAAATCAAACACATGGTGTTTACATATTCAAATGAACTTGCTGAGCATTTGTAGCTCATTCTTGTGCATATCTTCTTTGCAGCTTTAAATGATAATCCCAGCACTTCTGGTACAGACAAAGGGAAAGGACTTGTTTATTAGTTTTTAATTACTGTTTTGAATACGTTAAGTCTTTTAAAGGCTTTTGTTGTAATAACTTAGTATCAAGAATGATGTAATCGAACCAAATGATATGTAATATATTATGATCCTTTATCGAATACGTTATACTCCGATCTTTACTTTATTTAGCATAGTTGTACTAAGTAAATACAGTATCTATACGAACTATACATCTGAATAAGGGTATTTAAATGGTATTAAAAGTCCTATAAGCTCTGAGGTTACACTTAATGAGCGCCGGTAAGGTGCCATCTTTATCGGAATGCGCCACTCAGTTCTATGGACAATCTTATCATTAATACTGTGGATGTCAGATAGATAGGGAATATAAATACGAAAGAGATATTCATTCGATATAAATCTATATATCCAAGTGAGGGTATCCAAACACAGACAACGTTCTGGCCGGAACTAGTACCTGTTATGGGATACTGTGAATCTTGGATAGATAAAAGTCATACTTTATTGAATATTTATAGTTGTATAGTTTCACGTGAGCACCAGATCTGCTACAAGAGAGTGTAGAGATTTGGGGGCGTCACAGAAAGTCGTTGTGCACAACGCAATAGTACGATAGGCTGATCACCTAAAGTATAAGCAAGAGGTAGTTTACTGTCTTTATGACTATAAACAAGCCTAGCAGAGGTACTATCCTTGTGACTGTAAACAGGCTTAGCAAAGAATGTTTACAGTCCTAGTGATTGTTAACTTCTATTTGTAGGTTTATGGTGGAAATACCATTAAAACGAGTATGGCGTTCATGGTCTTTATGACCCCTCAGACCGATATGAAAAGTTTTCTTGAATTAACTTTTCACATTATTTATGCTGCTTTACAGTTATTGAACAATTGTGAAAACTCCTGAATGATTGGGAAAAAGTAAACTCCTAGTGAGTAGTCATTATAGAATGAGATGATAGAAGAAAAATTCTTAGAGGAGGAAAATGTAAGGACAGAATGAAATTTTAACGATGGAATGGGCAGGGATTAGTGTACAAAATTTCGAGAACGAAATTCTTAGAAGAAGGGGTGAATGTGATATCTCGAGTGTGTATGAGCTAGTAAATCATGATATTAAATTTTTATGATAAGGGCGTCCAGTAAACCTAAGAAAAGAAGGTTGATGGATTTAAGTATGGTAATACTTGAAGTATATCGAGTTGAATAAAAGTTATGAAATAAAACCTATAAGAATTGGTTGAGGGAATGAAGGGAATAGATAATATAACATCTATGTTAATGTGATACGTTGAATTATTCAACGTTAAAGATTTCGGAAGAAGATAGATGTAAACCGAGTAAAGAAGTTCGGTATGGTAATTCCGGGGACGGAATCCTTATAAGGGAGGAAGGATGTGACGATCCAAGTTTTTTTTTTTGGAAATTTTATAATAAGAATTTACATATATATAATTTTTGTTATTCGATATATTATGTGAATAAGATTTGCATAAGTATATTTTATCTCACCGCATGTGTGAATGTATGCGGTCGAATATGAATATGCAGGTGAGGTGGTAGATGTATTATTAATATGTTTACTATATGTGAGTAAGTTGATGAGACTAATTGCTAGTTCCACTAATAGATTTCTTTAAATTAGTGGACTAACCTAGAGTGTTTAATATCAAGGAATTGATTAGCTAATTAAATGTTCAATTAAATTAAACATGGTAGGCTTAACTAGGTTAGGCGAGATCACTAGTTGATCAATAATAATATTAATGAATGACTTATACTTCCACGGAGAATTCATTAATCGTGGACTAGTCCAATATATTATTTAACAATCTAATCTGAGGTAAGTGATTAAGGACATGTGGTATTGGACATTTGATATTTTTGAATGGCCCGACCTTAGTAAATAGGCCCAGACTGAATTCGAGGGGAGGGACGGGTCATGGAGGAGTGATGATGTCATATGTCAATTTTCTTGCATTTAAGTACAAGTTGGTGAACAACTCTTACCAACTCCTGTACTTCTTATCTAGCAAAAACGAGAAATCACTTAATTCAAGGGATATCAAGGAAGAAGAAATGAGATAAAATTCATGTATAGATATATAAAATTAGTAAGTAAAGAAGGACAGAGATCGTCCAAAGTGGGAAGAAGATCAATGGGGTGAGGTTGCTTCATTCTTACTCCATGGGTACAAGTTGTTTACCAACTCTTACTAACTTCTACCAACTCCTACCAACCCTTGTCCTTACTAGTAGGAAATCCCCAAAATCGTGGGATGGTATGGATAAGAGATAAGGTAAGTAAGAAGTGTGGAGCCTATAAATAGAATCCCTCACATATGCTAGCAAAGGTTGCTTTTATTTTCTTCCTTAGTTAGAGAGCACTAAATTGTCTAGAGAAGAAAAAAAGGTAGTTGTGGACTACTAGGAGAGGAGTCAGAGTCCATGTGATCTAGTTTCACCATTTACTTCGAGAAGAAGAGGAAAGGTGCATCCACAACAAAGAGGTGAGACGTCTTTCCATCTCAGTAGTTATGATTTATATATATATATATATATATATATATATGTTATATTCTTACATGATCGGACTAGCGTAAAAGTTATGAATGGCGTATGAGTTGAATGCTCTATAATCATGTATTGAATAAGACCATGTATATTGTCCATAGGACTTATGACCGAGTCCTAGTTAAACCAATGTGAGGAATGGACTATGTCCGAAGGGATTATAATAGTCTGCCTTGCTAAGAGAGTCAAATATAAGTAACTGTAGAAATGCCGAAGCTGTTCCAATAAGGTTCGTCGCCTTACTCCGAACCCATAAACCTAAATAAAGAGGATGTTGAAGCCATTCCGATGGTGTTCGTCATCTGACCCCAAACTCATAGTAGGTTCCCGAAGGAAACCCATAGTCAAACTCGAAGGTTCTGTTAGTTGCTAGGGGTCTGGTCTAGTATTGGACCCGTAGTCAAGAATCCTTAATGTCAGTAAGGCTCGGACCTGACTTCCGAAGTCACAACTCCGAAGCCGAAGTCCTAGGGTCATTAAGATCGAACCCGACTCCCGAAGCTTCAAAGTCAAACTTGAGTTCGTCGTATGATGTTCCCGAAGCCAAACCTTAAAGCACCATCCAATCCCGAGGAAGACGTCCGAACTACAAAGGGTCCCCGATGTACGAATGGTTCCCGATATACGAAGGATTCCAGAACTACGACAGGTTCCGAAGTGGAGCCAAAGCCAAAACTTTATAGACAGCGGGTCAGTCAGACCCCAAACCATGTTTCTAGTAGTATATGACCTCAGAATAATCAGTTTAAGGGCGTTCCTTGAGCTGAAATCATTAAAGGACCTTAGTCCTAATAAGTTGTGAAGAAGGCCCTACCATCGTAGAGTGAATTAATTACGATCGTAGAGTCCACTTATATCAGTAGAGTGAATTAGTCGAACCGCTCGACAGTCGTAGAGTAAATTAGCCGACCCACTCGGGAGTCATAAAATAAATTATTCGAACCCCTCGACAGCCGTAGAATAAGATGGGCAAGTATTGTAGGCCATCGTAGAGTGAACTTGACGGTCGTAGAGTTAACCTCTACCTACCATAGAGCTTCATCGGGCCATATAAGAGTTTCTCTCGTGATCGTAGAGCCACCCCACTGATCGTAGAGTGAATTCATTGATCGAATTAAAGCCCTACTGATAGTAGAGCTGACATAGCAGACCGAAGGGTGTTTGATTGGGCAACAAAACAAACCGTATGAGTCTATTAAGCAAGTTTATTTAATTCATTAATTATGATTAGCTTATCTGATAGAGAGTTTAATTATAATCACTTTAGGATATCTGTAGAGCAGAATCGTAAAGTAAATCTATAAGCAGCGAATCAGGCAAGTTCTTCAGTAACTTGCTCCTATGTGAAAATGTGTTTTAAACCATGTGCTTATGGTATATAATGGATTAGGTTGCTTTTGTTCAACTAGTTAGCTATATGATTGTTATGTGACTAAATGTAAAGTTTAAAAATTGTGAAGAATGTGTTAGCTATTCAGCATGAAGCTTATAATATAGTGAACGACAAGTATTATGCATATAGAGATGCGTAGCTTGAGGTGTTTGAAGTATAAGTATGATGCATATAGAGATACATATTATGAAATGCATGAAGCATGTGGAAATACATTGACTAGAATTTTTAATGCATGAATAGATGTAACTTATATATTATGTAAAGCATGAAATGTGTAAACTGTTGGAACGAGCGAAGCGTAATTCATGAGACAGATTTTTGCGTATATTCTGGTATAACCCTTTTAAGAGTAATCAATATTGTAAATAGTGAACAATAAAATACTTGTAAATGTCAGATTTGAAGATTTGAATGTGTTAGATGTTGAGGACCCTATATCAGGGCAAAAACATTGAGTTGTGAATGCGTAGTTATATAACCGTGTAATAGAATAGGTCATAAGGTTTATGATCTTATGGCATAAGAAGAAGTGTAAAGATTCTGATCCAGGAATAAAAGAAACTCTATAAGGTTGGTTATTAAAAAGTGTTATGGAGTTATTAGTTAGTAATTAATGTAAACATTTTTCATTATGAATAAAGGTTGTATATTTTGAGATGAAAGTAGTACCGTTACGCAACAAGTCTGAGGTTTAAGGGACCCGAATTTAGGAGCGTCATAGGGGAAATGAGAGATCTCCCCAAGTCGGCACATGCATCAGGAGTTTACACCACAAAGCCGATCCAAATCTCATCGATTGGTAGTTTTTTTCCAGAAGCAGGAGCAGACGCATGTCACACTCTCAGGATAATGACAAAAGAAGGACGAGGCTTGAAAGGCGACAGCGGGTGGCTTCTCTAGAGTACTTGCGGGATCGACATAGAGTATCCCCCTCCCAAGGGTGAAACCCGATCTTGTCATGCAACACTTGATAGAATTGGAGTAAAAAATAGCGACAGTGTCCCAGGCGAGCGAGTTATCGGCCAACCCATAGTCATCTTTCACTTCTGAGATTGATCGAGTTCGGGCTGATCTGACCAAGAAGATGCTGGGTATGCTTTGTTGAGCTTCTTAGATGCCTTTTCGAGATATAATTAGATTTAGATATGTAAGGAGGACATCCTGAAGATGACTTTTATCACGCACCATGCAAACTATGATTGTAAGAAGATGACGTTCGGGTTGATCAATACGGGGGCTACTTATCAACGGATGATGAACAAGGTGTTTAGAAAGCAGATCGGTCACAATATAGAGGTATATGTGGATGACATGATCGTCAAGAGTGTTGCATTTCAAGATCATCAAGATGATTTGTAAGAATGCTTCCAGACTATCCGGGATTATGATATACGCCTGAACCTGACCAAGTGCACTTTCGGTCTCGATTCGAGTAAATTCCTAGGATACTTGGTCAGCAGCAGGGAATTGAGGCCAACCCAGAGAAGATAAAGGTCATACTAAATACGAGGTCTCCGCAAACCTTCAAGGATGTACAGAAGTTGACAGGGAGGATTGTGGCGCTTAGGAGGTTTATGTCCAAATCGACAAAATGATGCCTTCCATTTTTTGACACACTTAAAGGGTCGAAGAACGAAAAGACCTTCTAATGGACTTTAGAGTGTGAGGACATTTTTCAAGGGATCAAAAAGTATCTATCTCGGCACCGTTATTAATGAACCTGATCCCTTCGAAACCTCTGTACCTCTACCTGGCAGCGAGTTCTTTGGCAGTTGGCACGGTACTAGTGTTGGAGTCAGGGAAAAAGTAATTCCCGATTTATTATATCAGTCATGTTCTTCGGGACGCTAAGACTCGATATCCAAACCTGGAGAAGTTTGCTTACGCATTGATAGTAGCAAGTCAAAAGCTTCGACATTATTTCTAGGGTCGGATGGTAATGGTGTATATAGATTAGCCACTCAAGAAGATGTTACACAAGCCGGATGCCTCTAGTCGGCTCGTTCCATGGGCTATAAAATTAAATCAGCTTATTCTAGAGTATCATCCACAGACTACTATAAAGGGTGAGTCGTTGGCCAATTTTATGGTGGAGTGTTCATTCTCCGAACCGAATTCTCAGGATCGACCAGGTGCGAAAGTAAGTTTAGTCACTGATACTTAGCCGATACCATCCTCGTGGACTCTTTATATGGATGGATCTTTGACTTCGGACGTCAATGGGGTCAGCGTGATATTGACAAGCCCCAAAGGGTTTAAAGTTCAGCAGGCTTAACAATGAAGCAGAGTATAAAGCGATATTAGATGGGTTGTAGTTAGCTAAAAGCTTGGAGGTTTGGCACCTGGTTATATTCACCGATTCGCAGCTAGTTATCAAGAAGATCGTAGGGACCATGAGGCTTGGGGGCAAGAAAGACGAAGTATTTGGCTGAAGTTCAGGATCGACTTCATTACTTTAATTCCCACTCATTTTAGGGTGTGATCAATCCAACAACACTGTGATTGATGCCTTGTCAAAGTTGGCCACGACCGAGTAAGTTCTTTTGGCAAATCGGTGTACTTAGAGGTGTTTGATGCTTCGAGCATCCAAAAGATTGAGGTCTTAGTGATTGAGAGGACGAACTATTGGCTTACACCTTACTTCGATTATTTCAAGGATGGGAAGCTGCCTTGGGGTTGGCCAAGAAGATAAAGCACAAGAGTTCATATTTTTTACTTGATCGACGGGGATCTCTACCGACGGGCTTTTTCCTCCCTGTCGTTGAAGTGTTTGGTACCATCCGAAGCAGCTTATATCCTTCGGGAGGTTCACGAGGGAATTTATATAGATCACATGGGGGCTAAGGCGTTGGCGTACAAAGTGATAATGTAGGGGTATTATTGGCCGACAATGTTCTAAAAAGCCAAAGATTATGTGAAGAAGTATGTGAAATGTCAGTTCAACAGCCTTATTCCGCGTCAGCCTCTAAAGGAGTTATCTTTGGTTCTATCCCCAATCATATTTGCAGTCTGGGGAATCGATATCTTTGGCTCACTACCGAAGGTGAAAGGTCAGTTAGCTTTTGTGGTGGTGGCCATTAACTACATGACCAAGTGGGTGGAGGCCAAGCCTCTTCAGATAATAACTGAGCAAAATTGTTTAAAGTTCTTCAAGGAGTTGGTGGTGTTTCGGTTTAACATTCCTAGTGTTCTGATATTGGACACTGGGCGTCAGTTCATGGGGGCTAAGTTTAAACAGTTCTTAACGGATCTGAATATCCAGCATCGGATAGTGTTTGTAGCATATCCTCAGTCTAATAGTCAGGTGGAGATAAAGAATCGGACTCTACTCAATGGTATCAAGAGAAGGTTAGATAAAGCCAAGGGTCGTTGGCCAGAAGAGTTACTTAGTGTTCTGTGGGCATATTGAACTACTCCCCGGACAACAACAGAAGATTCGCCTATTCGGTTAACTTACGGGACTGATGTCCTCATTCCAGTGGAGATAGGGTCTCCCTATCTCCGGGTCAACCAATATAAGGAGTTATACAATGATGAAGGTCTTCAGCTTAATTTAAATCTGCTAGAAGAGGTTTGGGATTCGACGATGGTAAGGTTGGCTATCAATCAACGTCAAACTGCTCGACATTACAACCAAGGTGTTAAGCAAAGGAGGTTTGAGGTAGGTGATTTGGTACTTTGGGAAGCTAAAGCTTCTACTTCTATGAATACAGGAAAGCTTATGCCTAACTGGGAGGGTCCTTACGAAGTTATTGGAGTCCCGAAGCCAGGTACATATCGGCTTCGGACTATGAATGGAGTTGAAATAAAAAATATTTAGCATACAGGCAGACTTAGGAAGTACTACCAATTACTTGTGCCATTTGATTTTCATAGCTATGTAATCTTATCGATTCAATAATGAAGTTAGTTTTGTTAGACAATTCATACTTGTGAAATGAGTTTATTCATTATATTTAAATCATTATACATCCGAAGGTTGCAAATTCAGGAAAGAAAATAAAGTATAATTAATATTAAGAGGCTAGGGGGTCATCTTCATCCTTGAACTCTTCATCAGAAGAATCCAAAATATGGGGGTCAAGACTGACTGCCAGCATCCTTTCTTTCATCCTTATTTTTTCGCTTTGGTAGCCGTCGCCGAATTGGTTCATGACCACCTCAGTCAATTTGAGGGATGCTTTGTATTCGACAATGATATATTATTTAGTAGCTTCGGTCATTGGGGGGCCTTAGTTTTTGAGTTTTATATATTCCTTCTCCAACATCTCGTCGTCTTTAATTAGGTTCATCATCTTTGTATACATATCCCCGACTTGATCTTGGAAGTCTGACATAGCTTTCTGTAGTTCTTCGTTATCTTCCTTCAATTTGACTCGATCCTTCAGGAGTTTCTCTCTCTGTTCGAGGAGGTCAGAACATTGCCCCTTTAGCATCTTCAATTCTCGTATTAGCTCTTGGGAATGGAATAAGGTGTTGGCATGTTAGCTCTGTTCCTTTTCCAAGTCGGACGTAAGGTTTTGGACTTCGATTTAGAGGCGTGTGACGTCGGCTTCTAACTCTTTCTCCTGGGCAGTTATTATGGACAACCGGCGCAGTATTTAACCAATGGCAGCTAGAGCTTGAAATACAGTGTCTTATTCAAAATTGCAAGCGATAAGGTGTATCAAAAATAAAAAATTCTTATGTGGTTGCACTTACCAGACCATGATGCATTGCGTTCGCAATGATGAGTTGTTGTGGGGTGAGGTCTTTGAACCTCTCGTTATCCTTCGGGAGCACGAAGTTGTCAAATAGTTCAAATGGGTAGTCTTCTAGGGGGTCCTCTAGCCATAACGCCATCGAGGCAAGGGCCTCTCATAGTAGGGTAGATGTGGAAGGGGAGTCAATTGGTTGGGGGATGTTCGTTGTAGTTGGGATTCAGGGGATGTTTCTAGGTAGTGTCTTTTGGCAGGTGGTTCGGAGGTGGGCTTTTCAGGGTTTTTTCTTTTCCCTTGTAGGGGTTCGGTGTCATGGGTCTCTTGGATGGGTTCAGGTGAGATGGTTTGGGATGGTTTGGTGGGGGTGTTTTGGAAGATGCCTTCACCAGCCTTCGCTTCTTTTTAAATAGAGTCCTTCTTTCTTTGATAGTCATATCTATGGTGTTCTTTTTGGAAGAGGATGGTGTCGGCATTGGGATGGTAGAAATTGGTTCTACTATGATAGGGGGTTAGTTTGTTGGCTAGGTTAAGGGTTCATTTCGGTGGGTAGTTCAGTTTATTGGTTTGGCTGGGGGGCTATCTTATTGGCAGGGTCGGAGGCTGCTTCAGGGAGTGTTGCAAGGTTAGAGGATTGGCCGATCTCAGTAATCGACATCGGCTTAAAGATGGACACTGCAAATGTAAGGTAGTTAGTAAGGATTGAGATTTAATATGTTTTGTATGCAGATAGTAGGTTCGGAGCTTACATTTGTTGCTGAAGAGCCAGGATTGATCAGATAGCAGATCCATTGGACATTCCGTTGTCAGTACCTTGGAGTAAAATGTTCTGAAGTCCCCGACATAGTCCTTGGGAAACTTATCGAACATAAAATTAGTTTTTGTGGGGTCGACCCAGTTAGGTAGGAGGTAGGTGTCGAGGCCTTTGATGTAGACCCAATGCGAGTGCCACCCTTTGTCGCTAGAGGGGGTCTTCATCCAGATTCATCGGTTCAGTTGTTTATTCAGTTGGTGGACCCCTTGTTCTTTAGATCGATCTAGGGAGAACAAGGCAAAAAAGAAATCCAGCAAGGGTTGGACCCCGCATTCATAACAGAATGCAATGAAACATATGAGGTAGATGTATATACGAGTTCGACACTAGTTGTGCAAACCCGATTCCAACAAAGCCTAAAAAAGATAATATGAATTCATGAAAAGGGAATCGAACCCCGTAACTTATGGCATAGAGGGGTATGATGACTCAGCCGTTTGGACGCCTATACATCTTTTCATTGAGGTTCGGGATACAGAGTTCGTACTGATCAAGGATATGATATTACTCGCGAATGTTGGATAGTTGATGGATTTGTACATTGGATCAAATGTTGATATGTGTGTATATTTTTTCGATGAATATAGATCTTGAATCTTTATTTTGTCAATTTTAGCCTGGGCTAACACAGGTGAAGGTGTGTTCTCAGGTCCCGAGGAAGGGGTGGATGCTGGTGAGGGGGCGATGGCGGCGACGGTGACAATGGTGCTGACGAAGGGTTGTGGAGGCTGTGTTGTTGGTGGTATTGCTGCAGGAGGTTGGGTGATGGGGACGGAAGAGGCAACGATTGGATTACTGGTGGAGATAGCTTCAACGGTGTTGTCGCTTGACATGATTGATCAATGAGTATAGTGATTTGGGGTGGTGTGGACAGAGAAAATGGATATGGCAGCAAGGAAGCGACAGAGAGAATGCTAGAGTTCTTTTGAAAATTTTGAATCTGTGGATGGAAATGGCAGTTTGTTTGCTTGGGGAGGAAGGACTTTTGATGTGACAAAATCATCCATCCTTCCATGTTTCTTTAGGTGCGGCGTAATGATGGTGGTGGTGGGGTCCAGCTTGGCACGTGGAGTAAGGGGTGATTTGAATTCAGTATCCGTACTGCATTAATTGTACATTTAGTACTCTCTTATTTTATAAGGAACTTAAAATAAAAGAGTGGGGGCCAATGTTGGAGTATGATTTCGTGGACCCAGATGATTCGGTGGGACCCATGCCACATGGCAGAATATTCTAGTCAGGAGGCTTGACATTCTAAAGAATCTACAATCCTAAGTGATTTATGACTTCCTTATCCAATTTGACTTCCTACCTATAAGTGAACAAAATCTAATTCAATCATGAAGTTGGTAGTTATAAAGGAACTTTACATAAGACTCCTATTCCTACTCGGGGACGGGCGTGTTGAGGCAGTATGGGTGAACTATAAATACACGGCCATAATTCCAGTTTCAAGTACAAGTTACACAACTTACTTTGAGTACTAAAGCAGTCAAATACCTCAATTGTTAACATTCCTAGCCTATACTTATTCTTACACCGGAGCTATCTCCCGACAGCCCCGATCGTCAAGCTTCTCAGTGTGGTTGTTTGTTCCCTATGCAAGTTTTTCGTTCATTGTCAGGTGATTCAACGAGCGATCAGATCTTGACGTTAACTTACTAAGGTTATTTCATAATATATACTAGGTTTCTTTTTCTTTTATCTTTTATCTTTTTCATTTTATCATCTCATCATTATTAAAAATACTAATATATTATCCCCTATACTGAATCTTAATGCCAAGTAGCTCAAAAAATAGTTTATATAAATGAGTTGCATTTGTTAATTAGTGAAGAGTTATATTTTAGATGAACTTTGTAATATAAGTACTCTATCTCTTCAAAATTATAAGATTAATATAAACTTTTTAAAAGCCAATTTCAAACATTTTAAAACTCAAAATTAACATAAATTCATTTAGCTTCTGTCAATACAATTATGAATATTATAAAGAGTCCCGCTATGTATTGTAAAAAATTTCAGTCGCATTATAATTGCAATGAATGTACATTTATTAGATAAATAGTAATTAAGAATGGTCACACCCTAATTTATTCTATCTTATCGTATAAACTTTCATATTGCTGGCAATACAACTTCGTCACATACTTATCGACATGTATAGCATTTCTCTATCATATACTACCTAAAAAGTACTACTAGTAATAAGATTTATTGTTTTCAAAACTTAAATGAATCGTGCCAATTTTAAATTTAAAAATATCTCAAACTGATATTTAAAGACTCAATAATGATCTTAAAATTTGTAACGGTAGGTATTATACAAATGCAACTCTTCGCTACACATGCACTGAAAGTAGTATGCACACAAGCCAATCATATTTGATGTGATATAGCATATACTTTGTAATCTTATTCGGTTATTAATAAAAGAATTTATTTATTAAAGGTATTTTCATTATCTACATGATGTTGTTATATTAAGTGTGATAAACCCATAGTTTTGAGCAATACTTTTAGAATCATGATGATAATCATGATGATGATCATGCTAATGAGATCTAAATTCTAGATAGCTCATAAACTAAAATCGTTCTTAATCGTTGGATTACTGAAAGGGGATTAGTGAATCCGGATCGATTAGTACATACTTTGTTTGCTCTTAGAAAGAGGATGATTGATCTCACACTACAAGAAAAACGTGTAATTCCGACGAAATATTCCGTCGGAAATAGTATTATTCCGTCAGAAATAAGATACTTCCGACGGAATATTCCGTCGGAAATTCGGCCGGAAATAATGCCCTCGGAAATAAGTCTGTCGAATATTCCGTCGGAAATAGTATTATTTTCGACGGACTATTTTCGACGGACGTTTCGTTGGATATAAGTCCTTGCCACGTGTCGCTTCACGGGTCGCCCACTAAGAAGATAATTCCGACGGAATGTCCGTCGGAAATATGTATTTTTAAAAATAAATAATGATGCTTAATTCCGACGGAACGGTCGTCGGAAATACCTTATTCCGTCGAAAATAACAATTTTTTTTTTAAACTAAATTATATGTTTTTTTAATTTTCCAGGTTTTTAAACCCTATTTTTGTACCTGTAACCTACTTTATCCCAACAACACATATATTACAATACCAATAGCCTCTTAACAAGAACAACATACATCATAATCTGGGTTAACGTTAAAAACTATAAAAATTAACTCATTCTGTCCCGAGATACATTCAAAACTAAAGAATATTATATCGATTTACAAAGAATCAAACTAAACTTTACAAGATATGATTTACAAAATAATTAAGTAGGTTTTAAATACAAAACACCTAAGCAAACTAAACTACATATATAACATGGGCATGAACTATGGTGTACGCAAAGAAACGTCATCATCCCCTCTGTCGCCGTCGCCGACACCATCGCCATCACCATCGCCAACGCCACCCTGTTGATACAATTAAAAATATAACACATTAGTCCGTATGAAAGTATTATTTGAATAACATGCAGATTAAATAAGTACAAGTAAATATAATATACCTGAGTTGGCGGGGGCTGACTCCCAATCGGGCCAAAAGCCTCTGATAGTAATGTCACCACCAACCGGAGCACCTCATCGCGTATCGCGACGAACTGCTCCTGCGGGATACCCGTACTATCGACGGTGGCCCCTACTGCAATATCCTGGGAGAGCTGGTGAAGGCGAGCTCGGCTGGGCAACTCCTGACGACGGATGACCGGATCCGTATGAAACGTCTCCGACACCGCAGCCATCACCCTCTGGAAAATCTCGTCGTCCAGGCCAGCGCCTGTATGAGATGGTCTGACAGAAGGTCTCGGGCGCTGACGCTGGCTAGAGCCTGCGCAAATAAATATATCATTATTAATAATATATTACTAATAATATATGCAGTTACTTAATCTTAACTAATTCGAAATAATATTACCTCCAGGTAATGTATACGCGGGTACCCTCGACAATCCCAGCACTCGATATCTGCTGGTACTGCTAGTTGGGGGATCCTGAGCCGCGACCCATAGTGCCAGCTCCTCATCCCGAGATAATTCAATCTCGGGCGGAGGAACGGTGGAATCTAACGTCTCAGAATCCCCCCTAGCCGCCTGCAACTCAGCTACACGCTGGTCCCGACTAGCCTGAAATCGGTCCTGCAATTTATGGCTTATACGTAAGCTAAGTGTAACATTTTATGAACTAACTACTATTAAACATTACGTAAAATTACGATTATACTTACCCGTATAGCTAATGCTGCGGGAGACATGGTAGAGTCCTTTGGTGTGTGGGCTCTATCCCAAAACTCTAACATAGAAGGAGGTCGGCCTAAGCTCTGTCGCATGGCCTAATAAATACATTCATAAAGTAGTTATGAAGTTTACTTGTGAGAAATGAGTAACTAAACAACTAAGTATATGACACTTACCGATCTCGCCTCCTCAAAAGACTGCGAGCCATTAGTGTGTACGACTCGGAGCTGACGACAGTTCTTCTTCGCCTGCTCTGACTTCTTCTTGAAGTCGTCAGCATCCCAGTGCGTACACATAGCCTCCCACATAGCATCAGAGACTATGCGGGGCTGGTGATCTCTAATCGTGGTCCCGGGCTGGTCGTCAACTGCCCGGGATGCCCTCTGTCGCATCTCATACAGCCAGCCGGCGTAGTTCTTGGCGATGTGTTCAATAACAACATCATCGCCGGCTGCCTAAGAGATGCCCTCGTCATATCTAAAATATTTCTATAACAAAAGTTTAAAAGTTAGGAACAATTAAATTATTGGGCAACGTCTATTTACGTATAATTTTCAAATTTATAAGAAAATGAACTTATGTGAAACTCCCGCAAGACAGTGACCATAAACGCAGGATCGTAAAGGCTGTACTGGCTGAAGCGCATACACCCAGTCGGGAGGTGCGTCAGACAGATAGCGTGTATGGTCCCCTTAGCGACCGCGTCTAGAATACTACAGTAAAAACAATTGAATATTGTTACGTTAAATGTTTAATGCAACAAATTATATAAATTTAACTCTTTATTTTTAAGTCATAGTAGAATACTTACTGGGAAGAGTCGACATCCACTCGGACTATGTGTGGAACTGCCGGTGGACGACCGAAGAGACCGAGGATAGTCTGTCGGTCTCGTCGATGACGAGCATCTGTATATATATTATAAAACTTTAGTCAAAATATATAAACTAATGCATATTGAGATATATTACACGTTAACACGAATCAAAGTACTTACTAGCTCCTGAAGACGAGCCTCCAGCCTGGCTCGCGTCTCCAGATCCTGATCGGCCCCCGCCGCGACGACTGCCACCGCTATTTCTAGCCATAAATGTGCTACTGAAATAACGAAAATATAAGATATTAATATTATTTAAATATAATATATTAATATTAAATTATTTACTGATTTAAAATACGTTTAGAGGTTGTACGTCGTCAAACCCATCAGATTCAACATCAATATCATTATCAGATTCAGTCTCTTCCTCCTCATCATCATCGATATCAGATTCATTGTCGTTATCATCTTCAACGACAACGTACTCATGCACAACCTCCAAATCATCGACTTCCTCATCGTCGGGTACGTCAACCACATCATTTATCATCACATCTTCATCATTTAGCTGCACTTGCCTGGGATTGCTAACATCTTCTTGCAACGCCTCATCCATCCCCAACATATTAGCACTATCAAATGCACGTGTTTTCGTTGTGACAACTGTATACCAGGGGCTTCTACTATTTACGACATTAGGAGCGTAGTACACTTGAGTCGCTTGACTGGCTAACACGAAAACGTCATCAGAGTTGAGCTTTGACTTGATATCTACTGTGACGATTCTATTACGATCAACTTTAACACCTTTTTCAGTATCAAACCAGCGACACTTAAATGTAGCTACCTTTTTACCTCCGGGATAATTAAGCACAAGTACATCCTCTAGACGTCCATAGTAATTGGACTCAGAATCATTGTAACAGCTTCCCAACACCACAACCCCAGAGTTTACCGACGGAATTCCGTCTCTTAATACCGACGGAATTCCGTCGAAATTAACCTATAATCGACGGATTTATTCCCGACTGATTATTTCGTCGATAATAAATTATTTTCGACGGCTAGTATTTCGTCGAGGATAAGTCCGTCCAAATTTACCCTTTTTCTTGTAGTGTCATAATCATTTGTGTGGAGACACTAAAGTAAGTATGCAGGTGCTTATTAGAGAATAAGTTAACTGAACGTGACTCGCTAAAAGAATACCTAATGGAGTTTTACTTGCCTGTCAATAGAAATTCTTTAAGTGATAGTAGTACAAGTGATCTTTAAACTTGAGATCATCATAGTATCTTGTGTATGATGAGTTATACTTTGACATATCCCTTAAGACCTTTAGGGTATATCAAAGGGTATAATTGGGTATAATATATTGTACATGGAGATAAGTGAATGGTCGAAAGGAATCTACCACTTCTAGTAAAAGAAGTGAATGTCCTATGTGATTCGATAAATGACAACTCATAAGTCTTTGGCCAAAGCAGAATGAAATTTGAAAGGTGTTTCTAATTTGTATTATTTAGAGTTGTGCAATTGAGAATCGAAATACATATAATCAAATAAATTAAGACTTGATAGTAATTCTATGTCTTATATTTAATTGGGACATTGTACGGTAGAAGGATTGAATTATACGATAATTATTCACTCCAAAGTTCTTTTAGGATTAATGTTGAAATCTATATTATCTGGAAAGTCATTGATCGCTAAGGGGGTTTACCCTTATTGTATAATAAATATTATTTATTTAAATAAATTAAATAGTTTAATTTATTTATTTAAATAAGATTAGAATTGTTCTAATTGATTTATTCACAGCCGATTTAATATGGAGAACCTAAAGGGTCACACCGCAAAAGAAAAATATTTATTTAAGAAGTAAATGGCATAATCGTAATAATATGTTAACTATATTTAATTTATGTTATGATGATAGAATAAATTAAATAGCTTAATATTTATTATTTAATATTTTAGAAATATTAAATATAAATTAATAAGGGAGTCTTATTACTATTATTACTATTATTATTATTTAATTTCTAAATGGTTGAGGAATTAATTAATATAAGTGCTCTCATTAATTCTAATTGGATTAGGAGTTTAATTAAAAACAAAATTCTATTCCTAAATAGTTTAGGAGGTTACCTAGATGTATAAATAAGAGAAGTCTTTTGATAGATGGATGATGTGATTTTTCTAATTGTTGGGAGAGTACTTACAATTTCTATAAAGATAAAAACTAGGGTTTATCCAAACACCCATCTTCTTAAATACCTATTATTCTTTGGTGGATCACCTCTAGAGGCCAAACACTTAGGTGGCTTGCATTGATCAAAAGAAGTAATCTAATCGGTGGAATTCAAGGAGAACACGAAGCATTTGGAGTTGAGTTTGTACCCGAGGAAGTTTTTGTGACGCCCCCAAAATAGGTCCACACAACCCATTTTGAGTCGCCAATAACATTCTACAAAATACAAATACAAATACGAATTTTCCTATTTACAACTAATATTTGTCGTGCAAAATACGACCACACACATACTGTGACTTCCATACAAATATCGTACCGTATGGTACCACAGTATCCAAACCCAAATTATTACAATGCCGTAAAAAGACGGCAACACATGTTTAAAGTCTTCAGTACAGTTATTATTAAACTATGCCATCACTTTGATGAGGACAACCACTAACTCGAACCATCACTCCACTCCCCGGCTAGTCCCAGCTACATTTTCCTTTCCTGAGAATGGGACAAAACTGAAAAGGGTGAGCTTAAATAGCCCAGTAAGAAATATCATGACTAAGATAATGAAGAATAAAAATTATCTTTAGTCTTCAACAATAATAAATCAGAGATTTAAAGATATTATAATTGTTCAACAACAACAATTGCAGCGGAACAAACAATCCATTAGAAGAGTCAAATAGATTATAATATCTACCATCTTCTATAAATTAAAGGATCACCACCAATATTTTATCCCTGTAACACCAATCAACAATTCCTGTTTATGAACATCCAAATCAACAGTTTATATTCAACAACCTCTCTTTGCACTACGTGCCAAAGATATTTATTTGTAACATCACCGGTCATGATCATGCCAAACGCCAGTTCATCTTTGCACTACGGCCAAAGAGAATTTTCACCATACGCCTTTGTTTGTAACACAAAAAAAAGTCATGATTATACCAATACACAGTTTGGTCAAAATCATGTCACGCCAGTTCATCTTTGCACTACGGGCCAAAGAGAACTATCACCACAATTTAAGTATGAGAATGAGGATGATGACAATGATACAATGAGATTAAGGATAAGAAAAACTTTATAATTTAATCAGTATCAAAGATTGACCAAATTGCCAACACGATAACTAAATTGTGGAGTCAAATTCAAGAATGATATTCAAGAAATTATTTCATGCTTCAACTATAACGTATAAAATGAAATGGAAAGATTCAAGTGAAAAGATATTAGATGAAGCACAAACTATTAAGGATATTCTACTAATTTTCAGGGATTTTCTCCATTTAAAAATAAGATTTTGGAAACACACAAAGATTTCTTATTATAAATGGAGAAATGTGAAAGAAAAAGATATCCCTTAAAGAGTACAAAAGAAATGATACGTTATATGAGTATAACAGAATATATGAAACTGCAATGGATTTTCACCTGTCATGCGATAATTCGCGTAGACAGATTATTTCCACAACAGATTAATAAGTCATGAATACGACGGGTTATTCACCAGGTATGCGTCAATCCGCACGAACAGGTTATACCCACAGATTAATAAGAAATGAATACAGAAGGGTATTCACCAGGTACGACACTCGTACTTACAGGTTATTCCCATAGAATAATAAGGGTTGAATACAAAAGGATATTCACCAGGCATGCGTCATACCGCACGGCCAGGTTATCCCCACAAATTAATACAGAATGAATAACAACCTTTATGAGTATAATATCACTTACGAACATGAAAGCAAATGATATTATATATGAGTATGAAAGAAATGATATTCCCTACCTTTGTTAACTGGATGTTACTTTCTATGAAGTTTACTAACTTCGGATAATACTAGTATTCTCACAAATACTCACAATAGCCTAGCACACTAAGAGAACTTCAGAAATTTAGAGAGAGGGAGGAAGTATAAGCAATGAAGGTGTGAAAATTTCTTAAGCAAACTCTCCCTATTTATAGGAAAATCAAGGTGAGGGCATTTTGGTCTTTTCCCCATATTCTTTTAATATCATCCATCCATTTTTTCTTCCATTAATATCATCCATCCATTTTTTCTTCCATTAATATCATCCATCCATTTTTTTTTCCATTAATATCATCCATCCATTTTTTCTTCCATTAATATCATCCATCCATTTATTCAAAAAGATTAATCCATTATCAAAAGATAATTCCATTATCAAAAGATAATTCCATTTTTCTGTATTATTGTGTTAAATGTATTAATATCACAGATAGCATATACTCGCAATACTGACAACCAGATTATTCCCAGAAAAGAGGGGGCCTTCCATAAAAATGGCGCGCAATTAAATAACCCCTTTCCTTGACAGAATTTCTAGACATTGTCGATAATGCTAAAATATCCTATCAAATGATATAAGTTACAGTGTTGTGACAAATAGTAAAATATATTATGCAGATGCTAACTAACAATTATTGAATCAAGATACTATGCAATTGCTACTTTATCAATTATTGAACCAATAATATAAAACACTGTGCAACATCGTGAGCTACTGTGGAATACCGTGTGCTACTGTGGAATAACGCGTTTTACTGTTCTTTTTATCACCGGGTATTTTAACAGTTATCGGTTAAAGTTTTGCCGCCAATTTCTATCACTTTCTATATCCGACAGTTAACCCGTTGTGGGGCCCACTATCATTGACAATATTGCCATTTCGGCGCCGTCGTACGGTACCGAATATAATATTCCCCGACAGAAAGAATATTTCTCGACAAAAGGAATATTCCCCGACATACTATTTATCAGATAATTTGCATATAACACCCTTAACTATCATTTATAACAATTAAGCACTTCACTATTTAGAAAAATAATCATAAAGAAAATAATAAATTTTTATTTCATAAATTCGGGGTCTTACAATCTCCCCTCCTTATGAAATTTCGTCCTCGAAATTGACGTACGTACCTGGCAATTCGAAAAGGTGAGGATACTTTGCTCTCATCTCGGATTCTAACTCCCAGGTCATTTCCTCAACATCATGGTTTCTCCATAAAACTTTAACTTGAGGTATAACCTTTGAGCGTAGAATCTGTTCCTTCTTATCCAAGACCTTGACAGGTATCTCTTCGTACGTCAAATCCTCTGCTATCTCGTCTGGTTCTAACTCAATAATGTGGTTCGGATCTTTCACATATTTACGTAGCATGGATATGTGAAAAACATTATGAACACGAGACATGCTTGGCGGTAAGGCGAGTCTGTAGGCCACAGTTCCTACTCGATCGAGGATTTCAAATGGACCGATAAATCGAGGGTTAAGCTTTCCTCTCTTTCCGAATCGCGTAACACCTTTCCACGGAGCAACACGTAAAAATACATGATCTCCGACATTGAATTCCTCGTCTCTTCGATGAAGATCAGCATAACTCTTTTGTCGATCTTGAGCCGTTTGTATACGTTGTCGGATCATTTGGATCTTTTCTGTAGTCATACGTATCAACTCGGGTCCCAACAATTTTGCCTCACCTACTTCATCCCAACATGCTGGAGATCGACACCTTCGTCCATACAACGCCTCGAAGGGAGCCATGCCTATACTTGCTTGATAACTGTTGTTGTAAGAGAATTCCACCAATGGCAAGTATTTGTCCCAACTTCCTTTGAAGTCTAGTACGCAGAGTCTTAATAGATCTTCGAGGGTTTGAATAGTCCTTTCCGATTGTCCATCTGTCTGGGGATGGTATGCAGAACTGAATCGTAATTCAGTGCCCATAGCTTTTTGCAAGCTGACCCAAAATCGTGAAGTGAATCTAGGATCTCGATCAGAAACTATGGATACTGGCATGCCATGCAATCTCATAATCTCGCTAATATACAAATTAGCAAGACGCTCGAGTGAATAGTTTTCTCGTATAGGCAAGAAATGAGCAGACTTGGTCAATCTATCTATAATGACCCAAATTGCGTCTAAGCCTTGAGAAACTTTGGGAAGACCTGTTACAAAATCCATGTTGATGTGTTCCCACTTCCATTCTGGAATCTCAAGTGGTTGTAATGGATCCCTTGGTACTTGATGCTCCGCCTTGACACGTTGACAAGTTAAACATCTTGCGATAAACTCTGCAATTTCTCTCTTCATATTGTTCCACCAAAATGTATGTCGAAGATCACGATACATTTTGGTACTTCCAGGGTGGATTGCAAACGGTGTGTTGTGCGCCTCCATCATGATTTTGTATTTCAAGTCGGGGTCGTTAGGAACACACAGTCTAGAGTTGATTCGCAATATTCCTTCTTCGTCGACTCTTGCTTCTGGAATAGCACCTTCTTGCACCTTCTTTTTCATATTCATCAATTCTGGGTCTGTAACTTGAGCAGCTTTAATTTTGTCGATTAAAGCTGGTTCTACTTGTATATATGCGATCTTCACGTGGGTTCCTGGAGTCTTTAACTCTATCTCCATCTTTTGTAAATCATCCAAAATAGGCCTTTGAGATGTCAATAACGCACTCGTACTTGCATATGATCTTCTACTCAATGCATCAGCTACTACGTTCGCCTTTCCAGGATGGTACTGGATGGTATGATCGTAATCTTTCAGCAACTCGAGCCAACGCCGTTGTCGCATGTTGAGTTCCTTCTGGGTGAAGAAATATTTGAGACTTTTGTGGTCTGTATAGATCTCCACTTTCTCCCCATACAAGTAATGTCTCCAAATCTTCAACGCGAAAACAACTGCTGCCAACTCTAGATCATGAGTAGGATAATTCCTCTCATATTCCTTGAGTTGCCGAGACGCATAGGCTATAACCTTCCCATGTTGCATGAGAACACAACCTAGTCCTTTGTTTGAAGCGTCGCTGTAGATGACAAATCCTTCCGATCCTGAAGGTATTGCCAATACAGGTGCTGAAATGAGCCTTCTTTTGAGTTCTTGAAAACTCTTCTCGCATTCTTCGCTCCATTTGAATGTTGTGCTTTTCCGAGTCAGTTGAGTTAATGGAACGGCTATTCGAGAAAATCCTTCTACGAATCTCCGATAATAACCAGCTAGACCCAGAAAACTTCGTACTTCGGTTACTGACTTGGGTTGTTCCCAATTTGATACTGCTTCAATCTTCGCCGGGTCAACCGAGATTCCTTATTTAGAAACCAAGTGACCAAGGAATGCAACTTCCTCAAGCCAGAATTCACATTTCTTCAACTTAGCATATAACTTGTTTTCACGAAGTTTTTGGAGTATCAGCCTCAAGTGTTGCTCATGATCCTCACGACTTTTAGAATATATGAGAATGTCATCAATGAAGACAACCACGAAATGATCCAAATATTCTTTGAATATCCGGTTCATCATATCCATGAAAGCAGCAGGAGCATTAGTCAATCCAAAAGACATGACTAGGAATTCATAATGCCCGTACCGAGTTCTAAAGGCAGTCTTTGGAATGTCATCAGCTTTAACTTTCAACTGATGATATCCAGAACGAAGATCGATCTTTGAAAAGAATTGAGCACCTTGTAACTGGTCAAACAGGTCATCAATGCGAGGTAACGGGTACCTATTTTTGATGGTGACATGGTTTAACTCCCGATAGTCAATGCAAAGTCTCATACTCCCGTCTTTCTTCTTTACGAATAAAACAGGAGCACCCCAAGGCGATGTACTCGGACGTATGAAACCGCTGTCTAACAACTCCTGTAGTTGGACCTTTAACTCTTGAAGTTCAATAGGGGCCATTCGATATGGGGTTTTGGAAATAGGTTTCGTACCGGGTTCAAGGTCGATACAAAATTCAATTTCACGGTCTGGGGGTAGGCCAGGAAGTTCTTCAGGAAATACGTCAGGGAACTCATTAACAACAGAAATATTTTTCAAATCTGACGTACTTTTATTTAAATCCGTTACATGGGCTAAGAAGGCTTGACATCCGTTTTTCAATAAACGAATGGCTTTGTGACTAGAAATGATGGTTATTGATTTCAATGGTTTAGTTGCTTGAATTCGCATAATAGGTTGATTAGGAATATGAAAACTAATAACCTTACGAAAGCAATCAATTTTAGCATGATGAACAGTTAACCAATCAATTCCTAATATCACATCAAATTCATGCATGTTCAAGGAGATAAGATCAACAGGCAATGTGAGGGTGCCGATTTGAACAAAGCAAGATTTATAGACCGTAGATGTAACGAATGTTTGCGCTAATGGTGTTTCGACAGATAAGTCAAAATCTAATTTTTCAGGAGTCAAATTCAGGCGTTGAGCACATGTTGGTGAAATAAAAGAGTGGGTAGAACCAGTATCTAATAAGGCATAGACTTCATAAGAGTTAATAAGTAGTTTACCCGTTATAACCTCGTTCGAATTCTGCGCTTTTTGTGACGTCACAACAAAAGCTCTCCCTTGAACTACAGACTTTGACTTATCCGTGACCGCCTTCGGTGTCATCATCGCAGCTGGACTTGACTTTGCTGCATGACAAAAACGAGCTATATGGCCTTCCTTTCCACAATTGTAACATACTTGGGATGGCGCTTGTGTACAATTTGGACTGATGTGTCCTTCCTTCCCACACCTGAAACATCTAACAGGTGGTCGTTCTCCTTCCTTCGAAACTGGTACTGGTGATGGTGTTGACGTTGGTGCCTTTCCATGGTTGTTGTTGAATCTCCTCTTCTTGGAATTGTTGCCACTTGACTCACTCCTTCTGTTATCCGGGCCAGGATTACCACCGAAGTGGTTACCATTTCCGGTGTTGTGATTCCCTCCTCGCTGATTATCATTATTTCGATAATTGCTGCCACCATTACGATTATTACCGTGATTTTGCTCTCGTGGTTGGGTGTTGCTTCCTGGTTGTAGTAGTCCTCTTTCCTGCTCCACAACTTGAGCCCTATCCACAGCATCTGCGTATATACAAATTTTATGAGAAACGAGATATTGGCGAATCTCTGGTTTCAAACCTCGTAGGAACATTTGTGTCATCCGTTTCTCAGTGTCCACCAAATGGGATGCAAAACGCGACAGCTCGGCGAACTTGGCTTCGTACTGTGACACCGTCATGTTGTTCTGTTCCAGTTTGATGAATTCTACCTCCTTCATATGACGAATACTTTCCGGGAAATACTTCTCATTAAATAATTCCTGGAACTGGACCCAAGACATCTCGAGTGCCGAGCGATGGGTACGTTTCACAGATTCCCACCAATGATCTGCTTCTCCTCGCAACATGAAGGTGGCAAAAGGAACCTTTTGGTCGTCCGTGCAACGCAGTACATCAAATATCTTCGTTAATTGTTTAAGCCACGACTCTGCCTTGAGTGGATCTGGCTTGCCGAAAAATTCAGGTGGTCCCAATTCTTTGAACTGCTTGGCAGTGACCATCCGTACATTATCAACGTTTCTGCCAGTATTGTAGACAGGAGCTCTTCTCGCCTGGTTCTGCATGTATTGCATGAAGTTCCTAAAAAATTCATCATTCATCCGGTTGTTAGCATCATGATTAGCATCATGGTGTTCTGAGTTTGCACCCGTATTATTTGTGGCTTCCTGGTTTTCAGCCACAATAGTCTCATAGTGAATCTCTTGGTTTTCAGATGTCATTCTGAAATGTGATCACCAAAACAAAGATTAGTTAAAGAAATAGACATGCAACATCTTGTCCCTATAACCAAACCAATTGCTTAAATAACCAAAAATAGCTTAGGTAGGACACACTAGCAAAGGATTTTACTCGTCTCTCCCCTCCTAGTTCTAATCCCAGATCTCTACCAGAGATCATATCCCTAAGCTCTGATACCAACTGTGACACCCCCAAAATAGGTCCACACAACCCATTTTGAGTCGCCAATAACATTCTACAAAATACAAATACAAATACGAATTTTCCCATTTACAACTAATATTTGTCGTGCAAAATACGACCACACACATACTGTGACTTCCATACAAATATCGTACCGTATGGTACCACAGTATCCAAACCCAAATTATTACAATGCCGTAAAAAGACGGCAACACATGTTTAAAGTCTTCAGTACAGTTATTATTAAACTATGCCATCACTTTGATGAGGACAACCACTAACTCGAACCATCACTCCACTCCCCGGCTAGTCCCAGCTACATTTTCCTTTCCTGAGAATGGGACAAAACTGAAAAGGGTGAGCTTAAATAGCCCAGTAAGAAATATCATGACTAAGATAATGAAGAATAAAAATTATCTTTAGTCTTCAACAATAATAAATCAAAGATTTAAAGATATTATAATTGTTCAACAACAACAATTGCAGCGGAACAAACAATCCATTAGAAGAGTCAAATAGATTATAATATCTACCATCTTCTATAAATTAAAGGATCACCACCAATATTTTATCCCTGTAACACCAATCAACAATTCCTGTTTATGAACATCCAAATCAACAGTTTATATTCAACAACCTCTCTTTGCACTACGTGCCAAAGATATTTATTTGTAACATCACCGGTCATGATCATGCCAAACGCCAGTTCATCTTTGCACTACGGCCAAAGAGAATTTTCACCATACGCCTTTGTTTGTAACACAAAAAAAAGTCATGATTATACCAATACACAGTTTGGTCAAAATCATGTCACGCCAGTTCATCTTTGCACTACGGGCCAAAGAGAACTATCACCACAATTTAAGTATGAGAATGAGGATGATGACAATGATACAATGAGATTAAGGATAAGAAAAACTTTATAATTTAATCAGTATCAAAGATTGACCAAATTGCCAACACGATAACTAAATTGTGGAGTCAAATTCAAGAATGATATTCAAGAAATTATTTCATGCTTCAACTATAACGTATAAAATGAAATGGAAAGATTCAAGTGAAAAGATATTAGATGAAGCACAAACTATTAAGGATATTCTACTAATTTTCAGGGATTTTCTCCATTTAAAAATAAGATTTTGGAAACAAACAAAGATTTCTTATTATAAATGGAGAAATGTGAAAGAAAAAGATATCCCTTAAAGAGTACAAAAGAAATGATACGTTATATGAGTATAACAGAATATATGAAACTGCAATGGATTTTCACCTGTCATGCGATAATTCGCGTAGACAGATTATTTCCACAACAGATTAATAAGTCATGAATACGACGGGTTATTCACCAGGTATGCGTCAATCCGCACGAACAGGTTATACCCACAGATTAATAAGAAATGAATACAGAAGGGTATTCACCAGGTACGACACTCGTACTTACAGGTTATTCCCATAGAATAATAAGGGTTGAATACAAAAGGATATTCACCAGGCATGCGTCATACCGCACGGCCAGGTTATCCCCACAAATTAATACAGAATGAATAACAACCTTTATGAGTATAATATCACTTACGAACATGAAAGCAAATGATATTATATATGAGTATGAAAGAAATGATATTCCCTACCTTTGTTAACTGGATGTTACTTTCTATGAAGTTTACTAACTTCGGATAATACTAGTATTCTCACAAATACTCACAATAGCCTAGCACACTAAGAGAACTTCAGAAATTTAGAGAGAGGGAGGAAGTATAAGCAATGAAGGTGTGAAAATTTCTTAAGCAAACTCTCCCTATTTATAGGAAAATCAAGGTGAGGGCATTTTGGTCTTTTCCCCATATTCTTTTAATATCATCCATCCATTTTTTCTTCCATTAATATCATCCATCCATTTTTTCTTCCATTAATATCATCCATCCATTTTTTTTTCCATTAATATCATCCATCCATTTTTTCTTCCATTAATATCATCCATCCATTTATTCAAAAAGATTAATCCATTATCAAAAGATAATTCCATTATCAAAAGATAATTCCATTTTTCTGTATTATTGTGTTAAATGTATTAATATCACAGATAGCATATACTCGCAATACTGACAACCAGATTATTCCCAGAAAAGAGGGGGCCTTCCATAAAAATGGCGCGCAATTAAATAACCCCTTTCCTTGACAGAATTTCTAGACATTGTCGATAATGCTAAAATATCCTATCAAATGATATAAGTTACAGTGTTGTGACAAATAGTAAAATATATTATGCAGATGCTAACTAACAATTATTGAATCAAGATACTATGCAATTGCTACTTTATCAATTATTGAACCAATAATATAAAACACTGTGCAACATCGTGAGCTACTGTGGAATACCGTGTGCTACTGTGGAATAACGCGTTTTACTGTTCTTTTTATCACCGGGTATTTTAACAGTTATCGGTTAAAGTTTTGCCGCCAATTTCTATCACTTTCTATATCCGACAGTTAACCCGTTGTGGGGCCCACTATCATTGACAATATTGCCATTTCGGCGCCGTCGTACGGTACCGAATATAATATTCCCCGACAGAAAGAATATTTCTCGACAAAAGGAATATTCCCCGACATACTATTTATCAGATAATGTGCATATAACACCCTTAACTATCATTTATAACAATTAAGCACTTCACTATTTAGAAAAATAATCATAAAGAAAATAATAAATTTTTATTTCATAAATTCGGGGTCTTACAGTTTTAATCTACGAGAGTATAATTCTAATTCTCTATCTTCCTTTGTTAATTAATAATTGTGCATAAAGATCGATTCTGGTTATGGTTTGTAAATTTTAAATTCTGATTTACCATGCTTTCGCTGCTTATATGAAATTTGATTGTATGCTCATGGATTTTACAAACCTAACAATGGCATCCGAGCCAAACTTTATGCGAATTATTAATTATTTTGATTCTGTATATGCATGGGTAAGTGTTTAGAATAATTTATTGGGCATTATTGTTAGTGTGTTTTTTGGGAGAAAACTCAAAAATTACGAAATGAAAATATTTGAAACGAACGGATAGAGTTTGTGGGTCTTGGCGCTTTTTTGTGTGAGTCGCGGCGCTGGTCTTGAGTCGCATGGCCCTTAAGCACTGCAGCTCATGGCCCTCAAGAGTCGCAGCTCATGGTCCTCATGAGCAGCAGCGCATGATCGTCAGAATGTTCAGGATTTTTATGTTTTTTTCAAAATTCTAAATTAGAAATAAATGAGTTTATTTTTTATTTGGAATTGGACTAAAATAAATGAGTTTATTTTATTTGGAATAGGATTCCATATTTGTTTTTTTAGAAATTCTAAATTAAAAATAAAGTAGTTTATTTTGATTTGGAATTTGATTAAAAGTAAAGGAGTTTATTTTTATTCAAAATAGGATAAATTAAAATAAAGGAGTTTATTTTAATTTAAAATTGGATTAAAATAAAGGAGTTTATTTTAATTCAAAATCGGATTTCATGGTAACTAATTAGAGTTGGAATTGGATTTCATGCTAACTAAATGGAGTTGAAATTGGATTTCATACTTTTCTTACTAACTATAATTGTCCATTAAATGACATCAATGAATATATAGAATGGTTTTATTATTCATGAGATGAATGTTATTTATCGATGCATATGGTGATATGTACGATAATAAATGGGATTGATTATGGACTATTGACCAATGTGTGATTGGATTTATTTTAGAGGATGCTTGAATGAATGAGTTTTATAAATGGGGTCTGCGTACCTCGTCTTCTCTAAATTTTTTTAATGTAAATTTTATCTCCCTCCTATGTACTTCCCCTTGACTGCTGATCAAGGTTTCTATTTATTGTAAATAGTTTATGTAATAGGATTAGTTAGAATTACTTGAAGAATTAGAGACAAAGGAGCAAAAAACGCTTGAAGACCCGTTTGTAATGGAGCTCGGGTTTAAATGTAATAGTTATATTTAAATTCTGTTCTTGCACCCTAGGTTTGACCTTTTGGTTCACTTGGTGGCTCTAGTGAACTAAACTAGAATCAAAGACCATAATCAATCCTGGTAGATCATCTCAAAATGGTATTTTCTCATAATGGACACCTCCTGATATGTAATAATTGATTGGTGTATCTAAAAGAAGAAATCGTACCTTGTTGGACATGGTGCAGTCCATGATGATGTTGGACATGGTTTTGTCATGGATGGAGAGTTGATCCAAGATTTGATCTTGCAATCACTTCTGGACTCTTTCTCACAATTTGTTGTGAATTTTCACATGAACAAGCTAGATGTCAGCCTGCCTGAGTTGCTTAACATGTTGAAAACTGCAAAGAATCATTTTCCAACCAAGAAAGACTAAGTCTTACTTGTAGATGATTTCCAAGAAAAGGGCGGGCCAAAGGATCTTTTGAAAAGAAGAACAATTCAAAGAAGGCAAATGGAAGAAAATAACCAAAGGATAATAAGAACAAAACTGATGTGGATAGCAAAGGAGTTTACTTCCACTGCAATAAGCCTGGACACTAGAAAGAAACTGTAAGGAGTATCTTGCAGAGGATAACCAGAAGAAGCATAATGAAGCTTCGATTATAGATATAGGTTTGTTCGTGATTGAAATAAATCTTTCTGTAAGTCAAGGTTCTACTTGGGTATTGGATATCGGCTGTAGTTCTCACATATGCAATTCGATGCAGAGACTAAGCAGAAATAGAAAGCCAAACAAAGGGGAAGTAATTCTACGTGTAGGGAATGGAGTAAAGGTTATTGCATTAGCCGTAAGAACTTATAGTTTAGCGTTGCCTACGGGCAAGTCTATTAAGTTAATAAGTTGTTATTATGTTTCAGTTCTCATTAGAAACATTATTTCTTTCTGTTGTTGGACAAGGAAAGTTCTAGTATTATATTTAAGAACAATGATTGTTCTATTTATAATAATAATGTTTTGTATAGAAATAGAAAAATTACTTGATAGACTTCGTATACTTGACTTATATGAAAAATAATTTTGCAAATTGAACAAACTAGTAAAAAGAAAAGGAGATGATCATTCAAAGAGTTGAATATGTGTATTTGATGAAATACAAGTCTGAATCATTTGAAAGGTTCAAAGAATTCAGAAGTGAAACAAATTGACAAAGTATTAAGATTCTTTGATCAGATCTAGGAAGTAATACTTGTGCAATGAGTTTCTAGATCATCTCAAAATGGTATTTTCTCATAATGGACACCTCCTGATGCGCAATAATTGATTGGTGTATCTAAAAGAAGAAATCGTACCTTGTTGGACATGGTTCAGTCCATGATGATTTTTACCAACATTCCACTATCCTTCTGGGGTTATGCCCTAGAAACGGCTGCATATCTACAAAATAAGGTAACCTCAAAATCCGGCCCCAAGACTCCATATGAGTTATGGATAGGGAGGATTCCTAGTCTTAAGTATGTTAAGATAAGGGGTTGTCCAGCTTATGTGAAAAAGGTTTCAAAAGGATAAGCTTGGGACAAAATATGACAAGTGTAGATTTGTGGGATATCCTAAAGAAAGTTTAGGGTATTATTTCTATAATCCTACTAAGCAAAAGGTGTTTGTTGCGAAACACGCTGCCTTCTTGGATAAATGAGTTTATTATTGAAGGAGCTAGTGGGAGGGTAATAGATCTTAAAGGAGTTCAAGAACTACAAAGCACTTTAAGTCAAACCGAGGAACCTGTAGATAGACCTATTGTACCACAACCTAATCGTAAATCTGGAAGAGTACCGAAGATACCTAGGAGGTATAGATTCATCATAGAGGATGATGATGAGGTACGCATCATAGATGATGATGATCTAGTTATATATGATGAGGCTATGTGTAGTAGACACTCAGAGAAATGGCAGATGGCTATGAAATCCAAAATTGACTCCATATATGAGAATCAAGTAAAGACTCTGGTTACTCCACTGAAAGGCATTGTGCCTATAGAGTGTAAATGGGTATTTAAGAGAAAGATTGGAGTAGATGGCAAGGTAGAGACCTGCAAGGCCAGAAAGGTGACAAAAGATTTCAAATAATGGCATGGAGTTGTCCATCATGAAATCTTCTCACCGGTAAAAATGCTCAAGTCCATTCAAATTTTGCTTGTGATTGCAGCTTATTATTACGAAATCTGACAAATGGATGTGGAGACATCCTTCCTCAATAAAGACTTGAGGAAATGTATGTATGATATAGCCAGATGGATTTTTTTTAATTGTTGAAGCAAATCATGTTGGGAGTCTGCATGAGACGTTTAAGTCCATTCTCATAGGGGGAGATTGTTAAAAGATCTGCATAAGATTACCAATATTCATTATATGTGACTTGATTGATGACAAAATGATAAGAAGAACATTCAAACTAATAAAGTCTTATAAAGTCCTTAATGAAATATATATGTACAAGGACTTAAAATGAAAAGATCAAATATGTTAGGTTGATCTAAGCTGAATTAACATCTGTTCAAAGCATATTTGTAACATTGAGTGTTGCAAAGACCTTTAATAAAGTTGATGTACAAAGGACTTAGAATAGAAAAAGATCAAACTTGTTAGGTTGATCTTATGAGCTTAAATGATATATGTAATAAGCAAAGGTAGACTGATCATAGAGCATAGTAGAACTGCTAAAGCTATCATGATCGTAGAGCAGTCAGACACTTCGCACAAGGATCGCAGAGTAAAGGTTCGGTAGGCATTCTCGGAGTCGTAGAGTTTGTCAAGCAAACGTAGAGTGAGGTTTGGCAAGTCGCATTGTAGAGTGAAGCTCGGCCAGTCGCAGATGTATAGTGAGGCTTGGTCAGTCGCAGATTTTCATCTCGACATCGTAGAGCAACTCTGGCTGATCAAAGAACAGACGTAGAGTTGAGTATGTCATCGAAGAGCTTGCAAGGCAAATGTAGAGTAAGGCTCGGCCTGTCGCAGAGCTCATTCGGCATCGTCCTGTTCTTGGGTTCGTAGAGTCAATACAGTTAGTCACTCTACGACTCCCATGAACAATCTACAATCAAGTAATAGCGTAGAATAACCTCTGCCTAAGCACTCATAGTCAAAGTAGCAATCTTCATAAAGACTACTAAGTAAGTTGTTCATGAGCTATCAGACAAACGAAGATCTCAGAGTGCATCCAAAGCATTAAGACCTAAACAGAGATCACAGGGCAGCTCAAATATACACTCTACGATCCTCTACGGCTTACATCTTAGATAAGATCGTAGAGTGGGAAAGTGCCAGTGATGAGTGGGTTTTATACCTACGAATCTAGTGCTCTTGAGCTTAATTTATTGCTATCTTTGAGTGTTTTTATTATCATTTTATTTGTTTTTGTGTTTATGTTATGCAGGAGGGAATTGGAAGAGTAACAAGGTCAATCCAGGTGTTTGGGAACCAATATTGAAGCTAAGGGCATCTTGGTAATTTTGGATATGGCGCCGGGGCGCTATAAAACAAAGGGATATGGCGTCGGGGCGCCAAAGGCAGTTTAGGTGTGGCAGTTTGTCTACTTGAAGCAGAGTTGGATACGGAAAAGGACTGAAAAAATGCTTATCTTATGTAATTAGGGCAACATTAGGAGAAGGGTTTATTATTTTTATTGTTATTATTCTACTTTTCTAGAGAAAACTTAGAGATATTCTGTGGATTACTTTTGTTCGAGCATTGGATATTGATGTGGGTTTAAGCTTACTTTGGATTTAGTACTTCAATTGGGTTTGATCAATCTTCTTCATCTTTATTCAATCGTTTGTTAATTTACCATGTGTAGATTTGATCCCATAATGGCTTTTGGTTCAGACATGAACTAATCTCCATTATGGGATTTTAACGGATTTTAATATGTAGTTTAATTACAGACTTGATTGCTAGATTGATTTATTTATCATAAGGAATTTCTATCATGATTGTTTTGCATGTATGAATGCTTGATTACCATTCGATTTCAGTACTTGTATGGAATTGAAAAAATAACATATAAGTATGGATTGTAATCATGATAGCTTGCGAATATGAGGTTTAATTGGATAGCTTAATATTTTGTGAGTCAGATAGAAATATACTGTTTCACCGTAAGAGTCAAAATAAGGACTTGTGCTTAAAATCAATATAATTGCAATTTCACATAGAAATATAGTGATTTTGGTTATAGTGGTGATTACATGTTGTCTATCAAGTATGGATATTATGTAAGTAGGTCATAATGCATTGACAAATGATTAAGTCTACTTTAGTGTCCTTGGCTATTTTTCTGTGATATGTGAACCTTATAGCATGATAGTCGTAATTAGATGAGCTATTAAATGAAGTTAGGATCCCATTAATTCCAGGCTTGATATATTTTGTTAGTGTTTGCATAGTTAGTTATTAATTGATATAGGAATAATTTTTGTCACCAAAAGTAAGGCATTAGTTTAAGCAAATAAGTATAGTGATAGAGCTGATGCATAGTGATTTAATTTAATCCTGTCTCTGTGGGACGATACTTTACTTCCTCTGTATTACTTGTTGACCGCGTATACTTGCGCGTAAATTGTTCATATACAACAAGGACAACAGCCAGCCTAATCAAGTAATCGTAGAGCTGAGCCAAAGATAACAAAGGCACTCTGGCAACCTAAACGAAGCACAACAGAGATAATATCTGAAGATAGTAGAGCAGTCCTCTACAACGAAAGTGTTAAACCATCAGAAAATCATAGAGCAGTCCTTTTCGACATAATAGCTGAGATAATATCTGAAGATAGTAGAGCAGTCCTCTATAACGGAAGTGTTAAAGCATGAGAAGATCATAGAGCAGTACTCTATGACATAACAGTAGAGACAATTTCTGAAGATAATAGAGCAGTCCTCTACAACGAAAGTGCTAAAGCATCAAAAGATCATAGAGCAGTCCTCTATGACATAACAGTAGAGACAATGTCTGAAGATGGTAGAGCAGTCCTCTATGATAAGCAAGCTACAGCAAAAGCTCAACAAGATCATGAACCTATGCTCTTAGAACGTAAAAGCTCAATGGAGATCACAGAGCACTAAAGACATAACTGCAGAATAGTAAGAAATGCATTAAAGCGTAAAGTAAGTGCAGTCAGCCACTGTACGAGCTCCAAGGCAGTGCACATCATGCATGATCATAAGGCCACATTATGAAGCGAGCAAATAAATCTATGATCAGAAGCAATAACCTACAACCTAGTTGATCGTAGAGTAAGTACGTGCGAACAAGGATTGAAGACATCAGAGCAATAAGGTTAGTTATCCTAAGATGAGCGGCTGATTACTTAAATGAGCAAAATAGGGAACCAAACTCAATGGGGTTCAAACAGCCATGTTTACTACAGCAAAGGTCAGTACACATGACTCCACTACCTTGGTACCAGTTAATGAAAGTTGACTCAGCTATCACTAGCAGACTTCAAGGAGTAAGTTATTCATTGGTACAATAAAAAATTATGCAGAAATGGAATCTCTAACGGCAAGTTTTGCAACGGGAAGCTATCAATGGCAAGATTCCAAACAGAAAAGATTACGGAGTCTATATATGGTAAAATGCATCAAGATTGCGTAGTGTGTGAAAAAAGAGAGCAAGAACACCGATTGAACAAATCTGCTGAAGCTTCACTGCAACATCAGAAGTATGCCAAAGTGTTGGCATAGGAGCTAAGAGTCGAATGGCCAAGAAGTCAAGATCAAGAGTAACTAAAGTTGAAAGCAAATCTAGAAAAGCAACTCTATGATAGACCATGAACACTCTAAGCTGAAAAGAAGAAGATAAAAAATAGACTTTGTACACAAGACAACCTGTGTTCAAAGAGTGCTAAGTACAAAGCGTATAAAGAACTTAGCAGTACATCAAGAATGATCATTCGTATATGCTGAATACCAGAAGGAGAAGAGCATCAATGACAAACATCAACAGCATCCAAAGATTAATCACAAATAGCTGCCAAGTACTTGAAGGTGGAGGAGATCAAAGTTCATCTTAGCAGCATAACCCAATAACAAACAACACACCAAAGAGGGCGGAACGTCCTTATCTTAAGTGACTAAACCAAAGTCAAATCTGCTGGACTTGCTGAGTACCGAAGGGTACAAGAGATTCTAAGGCTGCGGGTCTTAGTCTACAGAGTTCTAAGGCTGTTGGCTTTGAAGAGTTCTTAGTGAACTGGAGTTCCAAGTCTGCTAGGCTTGAAGAGGGTCAGAGGATCCTTATCCGAGGGACTAAAAATAACTCTTGTCTTCTGTACTTGAGGAGAGCGGAGCGTCCTTGTCTTAGTGACTAAACTCTTAGTGGATTTCCTACTTGTTGAAGTAGAAGAGTGGAGTAGGAGTTGTTCAGTCTCTGAACCACTTAAAGCATCTTGTGTCATTTACTTTAAGTCTTTTACTTTATGCACAATAACTGTCATATCTATTATCAACCATATCGTGGATTTATTTATAGAACTGAGATTATGTTTATATCTTTGAAGGGGTTATTAAAGTTTATTCCGTTGTGCATGAATTGATTCTATTAATCATAACTGTTATAATTCAGTAATAAAAGGAAAATAGTTTTAAAATAGATCTATTCAACCCACCTTTTAGATCTTTATTGTGTCATTGGGAACTAACAATTAGTATCAGAGTAGGTTCTCATGAATATGTTAAAGCTCACGCTTTGAGTTAATCCATGACACAAATTTAGATCAGTTCTAAATCTCGGTATTGGTTGTTAAGATAAAATGAATATAAGCTTACAAGTTAAAAATTGTATGTACGGGTAAACTATCTTAAACTATCCAAACTGAACCATGCGCTTAAATGGAAAAGTCATCATCATCAAAGCATGTTGATGTCAACAAGCAGATCAAACAACTCTTTTAGAGGAAGAAGTACAGATGCAACAAGAACTAAGAAATGCTCCATTCAAAAGGAAATATGCATCTCCACCTAAAAAGTTTGAGAAGTCCTACGAATGATGATCTAGGATATATCTAAATGATAATGCTCCATCATCAAGGCACTACAACGATAATTCTATGAGCTTCTCAACTACATATGTCATGACCCTACTTTACGAAATATGGACCCTGATGTTCACTCAAGCATATCAACTCAAGGGTTTGCTCAAATGTGTCAGTTAATGCAGCATGATGAAGGAACAAATGATGATACCGATAGTGACTTGAAGGATTACGAATCATCAACCAACGACAGTGTGTGCCATCACAAGCAGCACTACTGACTGTCAAGAGATTAACGTCAGTGAGGTATCTAACTCTGTCACTTCAAATGCCAATATTTTTGACTGTTGAAATGTATTGCATAATTACATGACTAAACTGCATCTCTATTTACCTCAGTAGCATATCAAGGAATCACTTTCCACCCCCAAAAGGAGAAAGAGAGAGTGAGAATAATGGCCTAAAAATCACTTTACTCTCTATCCACATTTGAGGCTAAAAACAAAACTCTTGAGAAAGATATCTGGAGTTTATCCACAAATAGAGTCTTATCTTATCTTGTTACTAGAAGAATTAATAGTGTTCAAACTAATATACAATTGCTTTTGTGTGTGCTGGCTAAACACCTACTAAAGATTTGTATTTATTAGCCTGAAGCTAAAAGTTTATCCTTAGTTGTGGAAAACTCAATAGGAATTATACTTAGTGAAATCACCTCCTGCTATTAACCTTGTTATTTAAGAGGTGGCTATGCTTCATGGGTTATATACATCCTACCTTAGGTTTCTCACCTTGTCTGCTGATTGGCCCATTACTTCAAGATCTAAGTTCTTGACAAATCGTAGAGTGCAGTCATGTCTGATGTTATACTTAGAAGGGTTGTAGAGACTGATATAAGGTTCGAAAACTTAGACCGTGATATAAGTAAGAAGGGATCTATCTAAAGAAAAGGTTTGAGGATTCCACACTAGTTCCACACAAGTTGTAGTTTATATTGTGAATCCAAAGTCGAAAGGTGTTGGTCGATTTAACAGTCGATAAACACACACGTGCAAGTATACACGGTCCACGAGTAATATATGATAAGATATGAGTCAAACCCATAGGGAATTGTTACAAATAATAACCAAGTACCAATCGTATATCAATTTGATCTAATTTAAATGATGAAGGTTTGATTGTTTGTTGATTGGTTGAGTTCACAAGTCAAGTAATGAATAAAATGCGGTAAAATATCAAGATAGAAAGGTCTAAGATTACAATTTCCCCCAACACGTCATTTGAATCTCCTAACTCTCTCTTTTCAATCAGTTATAACACATGAATTGACAACCGAGAAATCAAAACTACATAAGAGCCTCTGTCGATGGTCAATCACGAATCTTCCTAAGCGGTGCATAGGTATATGTCTATCCTATGCACTATCAAGAGACTAATTTCAGAAATGATTAATAGACACGTGTCACCAAATCTAATTAATCGTCCCTTCAATTACCAACTTTCACATCGGAAGTCATTAAGACTAGATTCTCAATTGGTTGCATGCGGTAATTAGGTATATATCTATCCCAACTACTATCAAGATACCTATTATTGCAGATAATTAATAAGACACATGTCACTAAATCCGATTAATAACCCACAACAATCTATAGTCTCGCATGTTATCATAACTAGGTCTTAACCTATAATCCGTTCGTCAAGTTCATATATGTTCCCAAGGTAATTACGGGCCAAACAATTAATCTAGAAAGCAAAGGCTATGACAATAAATACATAAATGAATAACTAAAATCAATAGAAAGAGAATTCAATTCAATTTAAGTGTTGGATTCCATTGCAATCTTAGAATAGAAGGTTAGTTCATGATAGCTACAATAAACATCAATTTCAATTTATACATTGTCAAATTCGAATTACAAATTAGTAGAAAATCTAGAAATGAAACCACTTTTGAAGTTGTTCAGCTGTTGTTCCTTGGGTTGCTGTTGATTTCTAGCTCTCCTCTTTAGTTTTGCAGTTCTTGTTGACTGAGTTCCTTGGCTTGTGGCTTGATTCAGCTTGATTTGTAGCCTTTAGCCCTGTTGTTTGATGTATTTTGTAGCCTCCCTCTCTCTAGATGTCTGATATGAAGCTTATAAGAGATTATATATAGCCTTTTTCCAGAAAACCCTAGCCAAAGTCGGACAAAATGGAGATCAGATCGCACTAAAACTGCGTCAGATCGCACTCAGGACGGCGTTGGCGCGCCCGCACGGTGCCTAGCGCGCGCGCCCAAGCCCTGGTTGGCCCACGCTGGCTGCCACACGCCCACGCCCACGCCCTGGCCGCACGCTGGCGCCCAATCTGCCGTACTCCAGGCGCCCCAAACTGCCGAGGCCCCAGCGTGCGCCCGTGCCCAGCACCCATGCGCCCGCGCCCAGCACCCATGCGCCCACGCCCAGTGCCTGCTGCCTAGCCGCATGCACAACGCCCATGTCAAGGCTACCGAGTGCTGCCGAGCCGCACACCCAAGGCTGCCAAGTGCTGCCGAGCCCCGCCCGCGCGCCCAACGCCGAGGTTGCCGAGCGCCCAGCACCCGGCGGCTGATGCCGAGGCCTGCGCGCGTCCAACCCCGAGGCGGCCGAGCGCCCAACACTCCGCACGCCCATGCCTGCTGCTTGGTCGACACCGCACACCCAGCGCCTGCCTAGTGCCCCCAGCTGCTGCACGCTATGCCCGCGGCTTGGTCGACGCCGCACGCCGTGCACGTCCTCCAACGCCGTGCACGCCCAACTTTTAAATGTCATCAAATTCAACGCCGAGCATCGTCAAATACAACTTTTCACCGTATTATCATTCGGGCACGGATATCCAAGCACATGCATGCCCTCGTGGTATGGCCGACGCCGAACGTCGTGCACGCTTTCCAACGCCGTGCACGCACAACTACCAAATGTTATCAAATTAAGCACCGAGCATCGCCAAGCACTAATTTTCGTCAACTTACCATTCGAGCACAAAAGTCCAAGCACGGACATTGAGTCAATACAAACAACATCCGAGCGGTTGATAAGTAGGTTTCATACCTACTTATTGGATACTAATTGGTTTCATTTATTGCTTATCTAATAGCTACTTAGTACGTTTTCAAGCATTTTTTCCTCTCTTTCGGTTTTGATTTACTATTCTCATTATATGGCTTTTGCACGGTTTTTGATAAATTTGACATGGGTTTTATTTCATTTGTTGCTTGGGACCTATTTGATTATTTGTTGCTTGTACAGGACGCGAGAATCGAGAAATCAAGCTACAATAGAACAGGAGCAAACTGGCAACCGGCGCAGCTGCGCCCTGCTTGGCCTAGAGGCCGGCGCAGCTGCGCCCCTCCTCTTCCTTCCATGCCCCCCCCCCCCGGCGCAGCTGCGCCCCTTTTAGAAAGGGCGCCGGCGCAGCTGCGCCTGTCGCCAGCCAGCCATGCAGCATGTTCCATCCAGCGAAGCAGCATTATCAGGAAATCATGCAATGCTAGATTTTGAGGGATCAGTGGGTTTAAACTTTATTAGTGGGAATCAGAATAAGTCAAAATAAGACAAATTAAGCATGTATTATTAACCAATTTGGAATTTAATTTGAAGAGCTCTCTCTTACACGAAAATTAGAATAGTTTACTACATTCTAGCTTCAAACTTGGAAACACCCAGCTGAGCACAAATTGCATTTGGGAACTGAAGAATGGAGCCATGTGGATGCTGAATTGGAGATTGAGAGCAAGGAATCAACAATCTACACAACTTGGAAAACCATCAGAAGTTGCAAAACGGAAACAGGGAGCTTGAATATTTTCTGTTTTTGAATAATTTTCCTATTCTGTAATTATGATGAGAAACCAATTGTGTATGATGAATTCTATTATTGTTATTATGAACTAAATTCAATTCTTGGGATTATAATGGATTTTGTGCTTAACTGAAAATTGATATGCTTCCTTATTATTGTTAGTTGGTTATGAAATGAATGTCTAGCATAATCTACACTTAATGATTAATTGCTTGATCACCAATTACAGTGACAATTTATATGGAATTGAGAAAGGAAATATAAATTAAGATCTAATTATGCTAGCATATGTTCATAATTATTACATTCCTCGTGAAATTATGTTTTGTGCTTAGGATAGAGATATACCGAAGCACCATATGTGGCCGTTTGAGAACTTATTCTTAAACCCTTTTGATTGTAATTCACATAGAGATATAGTGCGTTAGTCATCTAGGGTGTTCACATTCATTCTATTAATTGTGGATTTAGTGTGATATGAATATGGTGCATCGAGAGATGATCATATTTTACATTCGTGTTCTCGACCAACATTCTATAGTAGTCAATTAGCAACAATAGGAAGTATGGAAATCTAAGTGTGCATTAAGTGAAATTATAATCCCAAGCTCTTAAAATCTGTATTTTTATAACCATAATTTTTTCTATTTGTTTCATTAGTAATCGTTAGATAATCTCATTGTCGATGCCGGTTTTTTATCTTTTCCAATTTTAGCCTTTTGATTTAAATGATTCTTTTGGAAAAGGTCGGCATTAATGTCGACGGGGTTTTGAAAGATCATTTTTTATGATGAGCCAATTAACCAGAGTCGCCAGTTGGTATATTTGAAATGGATGTACCAACTCATCCGAGTTTCATTTTTCGTAAATCGTTGGCTCATGTGTGACTCCGAATTAATTGGTCTGCAAACCGAGATTCATAGAGTTCGGGGGCTTGCTTAAGCGAGGGGAAGGTGTTAGGCACCCCCCGACTTCCGTGAAACACGGTTACCGCAATCTTGATACTTTCCTATCCTTTAATTCATGAAATGTGTATGTGTGCGTGTGTGTGTGTGTGCCTTTGTGAATGTGGTGGTGAGTTTGCATGAAGAAACCATTTGGATTTTTGGAAAAGTCGTGTTTTTCTTTTGGGAATGCTTCGGAATGTCCTTCGATTTATACGAGAAAGCTTTATGAGAAAATGTTTGATTTTAATTATCAAAACTGTGATATTGCATTAGGTGTCGTTTTGGTAAAACAAGAATTTTTTAAACCTTTGTCAAAATAGGAATCGAGATCTATACGTTGCTTTCATAATTCAAATGATGGGCAACCTCTAGGATCTCTTTAACCCTATGCACAAAGAATTAATCAAACGTTACTTATTTTTATAAAAATCATTTCTTGATGTTTGAAAACGATTTCTTTTCTTTTAGCCTTCTCGTTAAATAGGAATCGACATTTATTAGCATTTTCAAATTTTAGCCTCGTGATGCTAATAACCTAGCTTGATTGGTTTTATGAAAATCTTATCATTTAGCTTTGAAATCAATTTCGTGTCATAAATCAAATCAAGCATTAAAATGCGTTGGGGCTATTCATGGGCATGTAAGCCATCAAAATAACCCCGAACGCCAACAATCGCATACTTTCACTATGACGCGGCCTTAAACACGATTCTCGCCTTAGCGTCGTTTTAAAGCCCGACGATTACATATTTACAATGAAAACTACATCGTTCCTACTTCTTACATCAAAAAGAGGTCCATCATCGGATTTGGACCACGGGGTCGCTTTCCTAGGCTCACACCCCAAATTTCCACACACCCAGAACCGGATATTACAAGAAATAATCAACACGGATAATCTAACAATACCAAGGCATCCTAAAATAGCGATCTAAAGGAACCACGCCCAATATAGTACCGTAAAACAAACAAAAAATCAATAAATGAATATCATCGGGTTATTAGGAAGAATTTTGTTCCGATGGAACCCTCACTAATAATCCCTAATTCATTATTCCACCATAAATTACATGAAAACTACATTTAATTTGACCAAATGATATGATAGAAATTGCAATAATAAGGAGATTTTCACCTTGCAAGTGATATCAAAGTGGATGTAAACTTGTGTATTTGAATAGATTGGGAAGTATATATGATACAATCAAATCAAAAGAGTATGAACCTTCTCTTTTTTTCTCTCTTTCTCTCCTCTTTTGTTGCAAATTTATGCTATTTTTCCTTTGAATTTTCGTGATACTGCTGCTTATTCTTCTGCTCTTCTGATCTACCAACTCTCTGTATCACTGAATGAAGGAAATGTGCTGAAGTAGGCTGGCTAAGCCCAGCCGCAGATTAATCTGCGGCTGGCCACAGATCAATCTGCGGCTGGCCTTAGCCCGCCATGCACTTTAATTATTTAATTCTCCTCGGTTTCCACACCTCACCTCGATTCTCGCGTCGTGCTGTCGGTTTTCGCCGAAAGGCTTGTATTTTGTAGTCCGGAAATTACTGTGAGACGTGACACATTATTTGGGAATGCTCATTTCGGATGGCCTTGTTGTCACGTCGGTTTTGACTGCAAATCGTCGTGGTGGCGTCGAGTGTTCGCACTTGTGCCCATTCTTCGCTCCCGCAGGTCGGTTCAATTGACGATTTTGCCCTCCTATCACGGTTAGCATTGGGAACGCAAAATTTGGGTGTCTACACTCATCACTAAAATCAATTGTTTAAAGAGACCGAAATAATTATAAAATCGGTGTTTGTAGTCATAAATGCAATTTAATTCCTCGTGGGATCGATACTTTACTTACTTTATATTACTTGTGGATCACGTGGACTTGCGTGTATGAGTCATATTTGTTATACATACAAATATCCCAACAAGTTTTTGGCGTCGTTGCTGGGGAATTTTAATTGCGTTTATAACTTTCATCATCAATTTAAATTAGATTGGTCTTAGTTAAACAAATCTGTTCTTATCCTAATTCTATTTTATTTTCTTCTACATTGTGATAGGTACTCTTGAGTAGTATATGCATACTCGATCGAAGAATCCTAACCTATTGCCTTTCGTGGATAACATTGAGAAAAGGGCTCAACAGTCAAGAAAGTGTGTTGAAAATACTCTAGAGGATCTAGACCAACCACAACCAATGGCGGGAGAAGCACAAAAAGCATTGAGAGATTATGCTACGCCAAGAATCAATGATTTGCAATAAAGTATCTCAAGGCCAGCCATAACGGCCAATTCCTTCGAAATCAAGCTAGGAACTATCCATATGATCCAAAATTCTGTCCAATTCGAAGGAATGGTGGTTGATGACCCGAATGAGCACTTGATAAATTTTTTGGAGATCTGTGATACATTCAAATTTCAGTGGAATTTCAGAAGATGCAGTGAGATTGCGGTTATTCCCATTCACATTGAGGGATAAAGCAAAGAGTTGGCTACACTCACTACCACCGGGATCTATTACTACTTGGCAAGATTTGGCCCAGAAATTCTTAGTAAAATTCTTCCCACCGGCCAAAACTGCCAAGTTGAGAAATGACATCTCTTCATATGAACAACATCATGGAGAATCCTTGTATGAGACATGGGAGCGGTACAAGGAACTATTGAGAAAGTGTCCACATCACGGTTTGCCCCAATGGATGCAGCTTAACACATTTTACAATGGGTTGAATATTCAAACACGGGCAGGCATCGATGCAGCTGCAGGTGGAGTATTCATGGGTAAAAACTATGACGAAGCTTATGAACTTTTGGAGACCATGGCTGCAAATAACTATCAATGGCCATCTTCTAGATCCAGCCAACCAAAAGTAGTAGAGATACTAGAGGTTGACACGGCCACTTCACTTCAAGCCCAGATTTCAACTATAGTCAAAAAGATTGATAACATATATGAAGGAAAAGGGCAGCAAGTTTCCATGATTTGTGAGCTTTGTGCGGGTTCACACTCCTCTGATCAGTGTGCCATCAATGCTGAGTCGGTGCAATTTGTGAGCAACTACCAGAGGCCAATAAATCAATACCAGAACAACTACACTCCGGGGAATAGGAATCACCCCAACTTCTCATAGAGCAACCGACAAGACTAATAGCAAGCTCCAAAACCTCTCAATCCTCCAGGGTTCCACTTTCAGCAACAAGTCTCGGCTACTGACAAAAAGGTTGCCGAAATGAGTGAAAATTTGGATAGATACATGGTCAAAACTGACAAGTTGGAACAAGGCCAAACATTAGCTTTCAAGAATTTGGAGAATCAAATGAGTCAATTGTTCAGTTTGTTATCTAGTAGACCTCAAGGAGCTCTTCCTAGCGACACAGAAATCAATCCAAGGAGAAATGGGAAGGAGCAATGCCAAGCTGTCACCACCAGAAGTGGGAAGCAGACCCTGCCAACCAGCGCAGATGCGCCCCTGTCACACAAGAAGACAGTGCAGCTGCGCCCATCTTCAGCGCTGGAATCATCCGGCGCAGCTGCGCCCATTTTGCAAAGGGAGACGGCGCAGCTGCGCCCCTCCCCAGAAATTGCCTCTGCTGAAAGTTTTGAAGAGGAGGATAGCCTTGAGAGATCTGAGCCCACACCAACAAAAAGCACAGAGAAGACTCAAACTCCTCCCACCAAATATTACCCACCAGTTCCGTACCCTCAAAGGCAGCAAAAGCAGAAAATGGACATGCAATTTTCTAAGTTTCTTGAGGTTTTCAAAAAGCTTCAGATCAATATACCATAAGCAGAAGCCTTAGAACAAATGCCGAGCTATGCCAGGTTCATGAAGGGTATTCTCTCAAGGAAGAAGAAATTGCAAGATTTTGAAATTATAGCTTTGACAAAGGAGTGCAGTGCGGTATTACAAAGGAAGCTACCTCCAAAGTTGAAGGATCTGGGTAGTTTCACCATTCCTTGTACCATTGGAGACCTGTCATTCAAGAAATGCTTGTGTGATCTTGGTGCAAGCATTAATCTCATGCCGTTGTCCGTTTTTACTCAATTGGGATTACCAGCACCCAAGCCCATAAATGTCTCTCTACAGCTAGCAGATCGTTCAGTCACCTATCCAAGATGGATTGTGGAGGATGTTCTTGTTAAGGTTGATAAGTTCATTTTCCCTGCTGATTTCATAATCCTAGGCTTCGAGGAGGACAAGGACATTCCCATCATACTTGGGAGACCATTTCTAGCTACCGGGAGAACTCTCATTGATGTGCAAAAGGGAGAATTGATAATGAGGGTTCAAGACCAAGAAGTCACTTTTAATGTTTTTAAAGCTATGAAATTCCCGACCGAAGAAGAAGATTGTTTCCGAGTTGATACCATTGAAAATGCAGTGAACGAGGAATTTATTAAGGCTACACATAGTGACTTGCTTGAGATGACACTAACAGGAGACATCGACTTGGACGAGCCCGAGAATTATGAGTATGTTCATTTTCTAGATGCAATACCCAGGATGGAAAAATTCAAGGTACTTATTGAGCCCTTGAAAAGCTCAAATGTCACCTCATCTCATTTGAAACCATCTAGAGAGGCACCTCCTACGCTTGAGCTTAAGCCCTTACCAAGTCACCTCAGGTATGCATATCTAGGCACTTCTGATACTTTACCTGTCATTATTTCCTCTGCACTAACCTCTTTGTAGGAAGGCAAGCTGATAAGAATCCTTCGAGAATTCCAGGGGGCTATTGGATAGACCATTGCAGATATAAAAGGAATCAGCCCCTCATTTTGCATGCACAAGATTCTGATGGAAGATGATAGTAAGCCTACCATAGAACATCAAAGAAGGTTGAATCCCATCATGAAGGAGGTGGTGAAAGCAGAAATTCTAAAATGGCTAGATGTCGGGATCATCTATCCCATCTCTGACAGTCCGTGGGTGAGCCCGGTGCAGAGTGTACCCAAGAAGGGAGGAATAACTGTGGTAAGAAATGAGAACAACGAGTTAATACCAACCCGAACAGTCACGGGGTGGAGAGTTTGCATGGACTACCGAAAGCTCAACAAAACCACAAGGAAAGATCACTTCCCACTTTCATTCATTGATCAAATGTTGGACAGACTTGCAGGGCATGAGTACTACTGTTTGCTGGACGGATATTCTGGTTATAATCAAATTGCCATCGCTCTAGAGGATCAATAGAAGACCACTTTTACGTATCCATATGGAACTTTTTCTTTCAGGCCAATGTCTTTTGGTCTCTGTAATGCTCCAGCTACATTCCAACGGTGCATGATGGCAATATTTTCTGACATGGTGGAAATCAACATGGAGGTTTTCATGGATGATTTTTTGGTGTTTGGAAATTCCTTCGACAGCTGTCTCGAGAATTTGGTCATGGTACTAAAGAGATGCGTAAAAACAAACCTCGTACTTAATTGGGAGAAGTGTCACTTCATGGTTCAAGAAGGAATAATCTTGGGTCACAAGGTCTCAGCCAAAGGTTTGGAGGTGGATAAAGCAAAGTTAGAAACTATCGAGAAACTGCCTCCACCGACTTCTGTGAAGGGAGTTCGAAGTTTTTTGGGCCATGCTGGATTCTACCGGAGATTTATCAAAGACTTCTCCAAAATCACAAAAGCCCTGTGTAATCTATTGGAAAAAGCTGTTCCGTTTCTATTCGATGAAAATTGCTTAGCAGCCTTTGAGTTGTTGAAATAGAAGTTGACAACGGCACATGTGATAATGGCACCGGATTGGTCTCTTCCATTTGAGCTTATGTGTGATGCTAGTGACTACGTTGTGGGTGTGATATTGGGACAGCGCAGAGATAAGGTTCTACATGCAGTCTACTATGCCAGCAAAACACTTTCAGAGGCCCAAATAAATTACACCACTACCGAGATGGAACTGCTCGCGGTTGTTTATGCATTCGACAAGTTCCGATCCTATCTCATTGGAACAAAGGTAGTGGTGTACACTGATCATGCAGCAATTCGGTATTTGCTCTCAAAGAAAGATGTCAAACCAAGATTAATCAGGTGGATCCTTTTGCTCCAAGAATTTGACTTGGAAATTAAGGACAAGAAAGGCACGGAGAATCTGGTAGCCGATCATCTTTCCAGATTAGACAATCCGGATTTGGAGAGCAAAGAGAAGGTTGAAATAAACGATTGCTTCCCTGATGAACAGTTATTTGCAATCACATCTGAGATCCCATGGTTCGCTGATATTGTCAACTATCTTTTGAGTCATGTACTACCACCGGATCTAACTTCTCAGCAGAAGAAGAAATTTTTGGATGATACAAAGAGATACATGTGGGACGAGCCTTACTTGTTCAAACAATGCACGGATCTTATGATCCGAAGATGCATCCCCGATGTCGAGACTACCAGTATATTACATGCATGTCATTCTTCTCTGTATGGTGGCCATTATGGAACACAGAGAACAGCAGCCAAGGTACTCCAGGCCGGGTTTTATTGGCCCACCTTGTTCAAAGATGCCCACCAATTCATAAAGAATTGTGATCGATGCCAACAGGTGGGGAACATCTCCAACCGCAATAAATGCCACTAAATGTGATCTTGGAGGTGGAGATCTTTGACGTATGGGGCATAGACTTCATGGGACCATTCCCATCATCCTGCAACAATCTTTATATCCTTCTAGCGGTTGATTATGTGTCCAAATGGGTGGAAGCTTCGGTGTTACCAACCAATGATGCTAAGGTGGTTTTGAGGTTTCTACATAAGAACATTTTCACTAGGTTTGGCACTCCACGGGCGATCGTCAATGATGAGGGCAGCCATTTTTGCAACAAACAGTTCACAGTCCTCCTGGCCAAATATGGAGTGAGACACAGAATTGCCACAGCCTACCATCCACAGACAAATGGTCAAGCCGAAGTATCCAACCGAGAGGTAAAAAGAATTCTGGAAAAGATTGCTAATCCTTCTAGAAAAGATTGGTCTCTAAAGCTAGATGAAGCCTTGTGGGCTTATAGAACTGCATACAAGACACCCCTCGGCATGTCTCCTTACCACATGGTCTATGGCAAAGCATGTCATCTCCCGGTCAAATTAGAGCACAAAGCTTGTTGGGCGATTAAAAAGTTGAATTTTGACCCATCTGCAGCGAGAGAGAGGAGGCTTCTACAGCTAAATGAACGTGATAAGTTCCGATTGCAGGCCTATGAGAATTCTAAACTCTACAAGGAGAAGGTAAAGAAATGGCACGACCGAAAAATCATTGAGAGAAAATTTGAACCTGGCCAAGCGGTTTTGCTATTCAACTCCAGGCTCAAGTTATTCCCGGGAAAGCTCAAATCCCGATGGTCGAGTCCCTTTACCATCACAGTTGTATTCCCACACGGAGCTATCAAAATTGTTGGAAAGGACAGTGAGCAACCATTCAAAGTTAATGGCCAAAGGTTGAAGCACTATTAAGGAGGCGAATTAGATTGCCAAAAATCCTCAGTTGTCCTAGCCATGCACTAAGCATCAATGATAGTCGAGCTAACCGACTTTAAACCAAAGCGCTCCTCGGGAGGCAACGGATTGGTCTCTTCCATTTGAGCTTATGTGTGATGCTAGTGACTACGTTGTGGGTGTGATATTGGGACAGCGCAGAGATAAGGTTCTACATGCAGTCTACTATTCCAGCAAAACACTTTCAGAGGCCCAAATAAATTACACCACTACCGAGATGGAACTGCTCGCGGTTGTTTATGCATTCGACAAGTTCCGATCCTATCTCATTGGAATAAAGGTAGTGGTGTACACTGATCATGCAGCAATTCGGTATTTGCTCTCAAAGAAAGATGTCAAACCAAGATTAATCAGGTGGATCCTTTTGCTCCAAGAATTTGACTTGGAAATTAAGGACAAGAAAGGCACGGAGAATCTGGTAGCCGATCATCTTTCCAGATTAGACAATCCGGATTTGGACAGCAAAGAGAAGGTTGAAATAAACGATTGCTTCCCTGATGAACAGTTATTTGCAATCACATCTGAGATCCCATGGTTCGCTGATATTGTCAACTATCTTTTGAGTCATGTACTACCACCGGATCTAACTTCTCAGCAGAAGAAGAAATTTTTGGATGATACAAAGAGATACATGTGGGACGAGCCTTACTTGTTCAAACAATACACGGATCTTATGATCCGAAGATGCATCCCCGATGTCGAGACTACCAGTATATTACATGCATGTCATTCTTCTCTGTATGGTGGCCATTATGGAACACAGAGAACAGCAGCCAAGGTACTCCAGGCCGGGTTTTATTGGCCCACCTTGTTCAAAGATGCCCACCAATTCATAAAGAATTGTGATCGATGCCAACAGGTGGGGAACATCTCCAACCGCAATAAATGCCACTAAATGTGATCTTGGAGGTGGAGATCTTTGACGTATGGGGCATAGACTTCATGGGACCATTCCCATCATCCTGCAACAATCTTTATATCCTTCTAGCGGTTGATTATGTGTCCAAATGGGTGGAAGCTTCGGTGTTACCAACCAATGATGCTAAGGTGGTTTTGAGGTTTCTACATAAGAACATTTTCACTAGGTTTGGCACTCCACGGGCGATCGTCAATGATGAGGGCAGCCATTTTTGCAACAAACAGTTCACAGTCCTCCTGGCCAAATATGGAGTGAGACACAGAATTGCCACAGCCTACCATCCACAGACAAATGGTCAAGCCGAAGTATCCAACCGAGAGGTAAAAAGAATTCTGGAAAAGATTGCTAATCCTTCTAGAAAAGATTGGTCTCTAAAGCTAGATGAAGCCTTGTGGGCTTATAGAACTGCATACAAGACACCCCTCGGCATGTCTCCTTACCACATGGTCTATGGCAAAGCATGTCATCTCCCGGTCAAATTAGAGCACAAAGCTTGTTGGGCGATTAAAAAGTTGAATTTTGACCCATCTGCAGCGAGAGAGAGGAGGCTTCTACAGCTAAATGAACGTGATAAGTTCCGATTGCAGGCCTATGAGAATTCTAAACTCTACAAGGAGAAGGTAAAGAAATGGCACGACCGAAAAATCATTGAGAGAAAATTTGAACCTGGCCAAGCGGTTTTGCTATTCAACTCCAGGCTCAAGTTATTCCCGGGAAAGCTCAAATCCCGATGGTCGAGTCCCTTTACCATCACAGTTGTATTCCCACACGGAGCTATCAAAATTGTTGGAAAGGACAGTGAGCAACCATTCAAAGTTAATGGCCAAAGGTTGAAGCACTATTAAGGAGGCGAATTAGATTGCCAAAAATCCTCAGTTGTCCTAGCCATGCACTAAGCATCAATGATAGTCGAGCTAACCGACTTTAAACCAAAGCGCTCCTCGGGAGGCAACGGATTGGTCTCTTCCATTTGAGCTTATGTGTGATGCTAGTGACTACGTTGTGGGTGTGATATTGGGACAGCGCAGAGATAAGGTTCTACATGCAGTCTACTATTCCAGCAAAACACTTTCAGAGGCCCAAATAAATTACACCACTACCGAGATGGAACTGCTCGCGGTTGTTTATGCATTCGACAAGTTCCGATCCTATCTCATTGGAACAAAGGTAGTGGTGTACACTGATCATGCAGCAATTCGGTATTTGCTCTCAAAGAAAGATGTCAAACCAAGATTAATCAGGTGGATCCTTTTGCTCCAAGAATTTGACTTGGAAATTAAGGACAAGAAAGGCACGGAGAATCTGGTAGCCGATCATCTTTCCAGATTAGACAATCCGGATTTGGACAGCAAAGAGAAGGTTGAAATAAACGATTGCTTCCCTGATGAACAGTTATTTGCAATCACATCTGAGATCCCATGGTTCGCTGATATTGTCAACTATCTTTTGAGTCATGTACTACCACCGGATCTAACTTCTCAGCAGAAGAAGAAATTTTTGGATGATACAAAGAGATACATGTGGGACGAGCCTTACTTGTTCAAACAATACACGGATCTTATGATCCGAAGATGCATCCCCGATGTCGAGACTACCAGTATATTACATGCATGTCATTCTTCTCTGTATGGTGGCCATTATGGAACACAGAGAACAGCAGCCAAGGTACTCCAGGCCGGGTTTTATTGGCCCACCTTGTTCAAAGATGCCCACCAATTCATAAAGAATTGTGATCGATGCCAACAGGTGGGGAACATCTCCAACCGCAATAAATGCCACTAAATGTGATCTTGGAGGTGGAGATCTTTGACGTATGGGGCATAGACTTCATGGGACCATTCCCATCATCCTGCAACAATCTTTATATCCTTCTAGCGGTTGATTATGTGTCCAAATGGGTGGAAGCTTCGGTGTTACCAACCAATGATGCTAAGGTGGTTTTGAGGTTTCTACATAAGAACATTTTCACTAGGTTTGGCACTCCACGGGCGATCGTCAATGATGAGGGCAGCCATTTTTGCAACAAACAGTTCACAGTCCTCCTGGCCAAATATGGAGTGAGACACAGAATTGCCACAGCCTACCATCCACAGACAAATGGTCAAGCCGAAGTATCCAACCGAGAGGTAAAAAGAATTCTGGAAAAGATTGCTAATCCTTCTAGAAAAGATTGGTCTCTAAAGCTAGATGAAGCCTTGTGGGCTTATAGAACTGCATACAAGACACCCCTCGGCATGTCTCCTTACCACATGGTCTATGGCAAAGCATGTCATCTCCCGGTCAAATTAGAGCACAAAGCTTGTTGGGCGATTAAAAAGTTGAATTTTGACCCATCTGCAGCGAGAGAGAGGAGGCTTCTACAGCTAAATGAACGTGATAAGTTCCGATTGCAGGCCTATGAGAATTCTAAACTCTACAAGGAGAAGGTAAAGAAATGGCACGACCGAAAAATCATTGAGAGAAAATTTGAACCTGGCCAAGCGGTTTTGCTATTCAACTCCAGGCTCAAGTTATTCCCGGGAAAGCTCAAATCCCGATGGTCGAGTCCCTTTACCATCACAGTTGTATTCCCACACGGAGCTATCAAAATTGTTGGAAAGGACAGTGAGCAACCATTCAAAGTTAATGGCCAAAGGTTGAAGCACTATTAAGGAGGCGAATTAGATTGCCAAAAATCCTCAGTTGTCCTAGCCATGCACTAAGCATCAATGATAGTCGAGCTAACCGACTTTAAACCAAAGCGCTCCTCGGGAGGCAACCCGAAATTACTATTATTATTTTTATTCTTGTGTGATTTTAATTTAGTTCGTATGATTTCATTTTAACATGCTTGTTTGTTTTTTCCAGGTGTCCAATCGCGCCCTCAATCGTTTAACTTAAGCACACTTTAAGTTTGGGGGTGCATCGTCCCATTGCATTGCGTATGCATCGTTCGTAAGTTTACTAGTTTGAATTGAGATGTTGGTTTCTTTTTAGTTTTGTTATATATTTATAAGAATTGTGTTATTCACCTGATATTCTAACGTGTGTCAAATGTGTTTTAAAAAAAAAAAAATTCATCCAGGGAGTCGGAAGGCCGGTGCAGCTGCGCCGCACCTCAAGCCATTCAGGTGCGCAGCTGCGCATTGGTCTAACAGCATGCAACATCTGAACATCAGCGCAGCTGCGCCTCACCATCAGTTCATCAGCAGCGCAGCTGCGTCGGGGTCTACCTGAGCCAAATCTGAGCATCTGTGCAGCTGCGCCCCATTCCCAGTTCAACTATGGCGCAGCTGCGCCCCTCGCGGAAATTTTTTTTTATATATAAAGGCAGTCCCCATCAATCATATCACATCACAATCATAAAACCCTAAAACTAAAACACTCTCTAGCAGCAGAGCACACCCTCTCCTCTCATCCCTTGCCATTCTCACTAAACCCTAGTTACATACAATCCTCCACCAAACCCTAATCACATTTAACCATGCCGAAGCGTGCACGCACACCCCAACCTTCCTCTTCTAGCAGCAATGGCTCCGAATCTACTGGTGGTGGCATCAACACTCTGGATGCCACCACGTTTGTCAATCTCTCTACTCATCATTACTACTGGGAAGTTCTATCCGTCAAATCCTTCATACCAGAGAGGGGCTTGAAGCCCAAGGCACAGGATGGGCGTATTCTTGACCAAATCCGGTGTTTGGGCTGGTTGTTATTTATTGAGACGCCAAAGTCAGCCCCGATGGCCATTGTTCGGGAATTCTATGCCAACGCCCGGGAAACGCAGAATGGGATTTCCTTCGTGCGGGGCAAGCAGGTCTTTTACTCTGCGCAGGCAATCAACGAACTTTTCCGCCTACCATCTACTACCACTGAGACCACCAACTGGGTGGTACATGAGCGCTTCGACACCGACCTTGACGCTTTGGTATGGGAGATGTGCCAACCGGGCACTCAGTGGAGGACTCAGCCAGGCACCACTCTGAAGGTCCACTTCCCTCAGACCGCGCTGGACAGATATGCCAAGGCGTGGTACGCCTTCATTTGCACGAGTATCTTACCGACCACCCATCACCAGGACGTAAACCGCGCGGTTCTCTTGCACCGCATTCTGCGTGGAGGGAGCATTGACGTGGGATATATCATTAACCAGTCCATGCTTCGTTTCATGCGTGCTGTCACTTTCGGTGCCATTCCACATGCCTCGATTATCACACGCCTATGTCTAGCGGCGAATGTGGAATGGGGCGAGGAGACCCTCCAGTTGCCCATGCGGGACATTGATAGCGCCACGATCAGAAAGTACAATGTATGGCGCGGTGGAGAGTCCCGACCTAGTGGGTTGGGTTTTATTATGGCTGATGAGGAGGAGGAAGCCAGTGAGGAGGACGTGCCTGCCCCGCCAGTACAGCAGAGGGGAGTCAGTGGACATGAGTGCGAGATGCGCCGCCTGCAGCGCCGCATGGACGCGTTGCACACGAGCTTCAGGGATTACAGCGTCTCCTTTGCAGGTGCATTATCGGAGGCATTCAGTCAGCAGGGGGTCCACGTTGAGTTTCCCACATTTGGTTCCGACATCCCTTATCCTCCGCCCGACACGCCGCCTAGCGGCGCCGAGGACGCTTCTTAGGGGAGTACTCTTTACCTTTTTATCTCCAATGAGGACATTGCATATTTTAAGTTTGGGGGTATTAGGCTTGCCTAGTTTCTTTTATGATGCTTTTAATTATCTATTTTTATTGTTAGTTTAATTATTTGTTCGCTTATTTTCGTTAATTCTTAGATTATTGCAACAAAAAAAATTGGTTAAAAAAAAAAATGGTGAATTTCTCATGCATATCATATCACATCATGTAGTTTAGTTGCAAGATCCTTTTATCTTTATTAGTATACATCCTCACATGCTTGTGATGAAAATTTTTGATTTTTGCTAATTGCTAAGACTTGGGTCGAATGTCATGATATATTGCAACTCTTCTCTTGTGTTGATTATGATAGAACCGGTTTGCACGTTTTTAGTAGTTCTCTCACTAAGTAGCCTAAAGATTCGCATAATTGAGTTCTGGGGGGAATTTGTTGTGTTATTAATGATTGAGGCAATTGTGGGTAGTATTAGCTGAGACCACACGTGTCCAAGTTTGGGGGAACACTTAGTAGCGTATTTATGCAACTAAATGGAGCGTAAAACGCATTCGTTGATAAAAAAAATCTAATAAAGAGAAAACATTGAATAAATGCTTGATTAGCCTAGTTTTGTGGCCTTTGATATTCGAGTAAGTACGCCCTAGGGGATGTCTCTACACCTAGCGCCCTAAAACCAATTGGTTTGGGAGTCGTTAGTCGAAAGCTCGCTACATGGGTATCATTAAAAAGCCTAAGGGAACTAGGCATTGCACAACCAAGCGTCATAGTCCGAATAACCTCTAAGTCGATCCCCAATTTAGACATAGCGTGGTTTTAACTATATTTGCCCCATTTGTTATTTTGAAAGTTTGAGTATATAAACTTCCCCTAAGAAACATATTATGAGAATCAATTGGGATTGCTATAAGTTTGATGAGGGCTAAGCGTCCTTGTCTTAGTGACTAAACTCTTAGTGGATTTCCTATTTGTTGAAGTAGAAGAGTGGAGTAGGAGCTGTTCAGTCTCCGAACTACTTAAAGCCTCTCGTGTCGTTTACTTTAAGTCTTTTACTTTATGGACAATAACTGTCATATCTGCTATCAACCATATTGTGAATTTATTTATAGAACTGAGATTATGTTTATATCTTTGAATGGGTTATTAAAGTTTATTCCGCTGTGCATGAATTGATTATATTAATCATAATTGTTATAATTTAGTAATAAAAGGAAAATAGTTTTATAAAGGATCTATTTAACCTCCCCCTTCTAGATCTCTATTGTGTCCCTGGGAACTAACAAATTGTTACCTTGAATGGTGATGCAGTGAATTGGAAAAGTTCCAAATAGTAAAAAAGTTGTTAGTTTAGTGACAAAGACAAAGTATATAGCTGTAAATGAAGCTACAAGTTGGTTGTTTGGATGAAAAGTTCATTACAGAACTAGGAATAGTTTCTAAGTCTCGTCTTGGATTCAAACATGTGTTGCGACACTTTCATTTGATTAGAGAAGTCATGGAAAGAGGAGAAGTCACTATAGAGATAGTGGACTCTCAAGAACAACATTTCATAGCCATTTACTGAAGCTTTATCCAACAGCAGGATGATCGTCACTTAGAGAAAAAAGGGGTATTAGATATCATGACGATTGGCTTTAGTGCGAGTGGGAGATTGAAAGTAGTATGCACACAAGCCAATCATATTTGATATGATGTAGCATATACTTTGTAATCTTATTCGGTTATTAATAAAAAAAATTATTTATTAAAGACATTTTCATTATCTACATGATACTATTATATTAGATGTGATAAACCCATAGTTTTGAGCAATACTTTTAGAATAATAATAATGATCATGCTAATGAGATCTAAATTCTAGATAGCTCACAAACGAAAATCGTTCATAATCGTTGGATTACTAAAAAGGGATTAGTGAATCCGGATAGATTAATACATACTTTGTTTGCTCTTAGGAAGATGATGATTGATCTCATATTCACTTGTGTGGAGACACTAAAGCAAGTATGTAGGTGCTTATTAGAGAATAAGTTCACTAAACGTGGCTCGCTAAACGAATACCTAATGGAGTTTTACTCGCATGTCAATAGGAATTGTTTAAGTGATAATAGTACAAGTGATTCTTAGACTTGAGATCATCATAATATCTTGTGTATGATGAGTTATACTTTGACATGTCCCTTAAGACCTTTAGGGTATATCAAAGGGTATGACTAAGTATAATAAGTTGTACATGGAGATAAGTGAATGGTCAACAAAGAATCTACCACTTCTAGTAAAAGGAATGAATGTCCTATGTGATTCGATAAATGACAACTCAGAAGTCTTTGGCCAAAGTAAAATGAAATTAAAAAGGTGTTTCTAATTTGCATTATTTAGAGTTATGCATTTGAGAATCGAAATACATATAATCAAATAAAATAAGACTTGACAATAATTCCATGTTTTATATTTAATTGGGATATTGTATAGTAGAAGGATTGAATTATACAGTAACTATTCACTAAAAGGTTCTTTTATTATTAATGTTGAAATCTATATTATCTGGAAAGTCGTTGATTGCTAAGGGGGTTTACCCTTATTGTAGAATAAATATTATTTATTTAAATAAATTAAATAGTTTAATTTATTTATTTAAATAAGATTAGAATTGTTCTAATTAATTTATTCACAACCGGTTTAATATGGAGAACCTAAAGGGTCACACCGTAAAAGAAAAATATTTATTTAAGAAGTAAATGGCATAATCGTAATAATATGTTAAGTATATTTAATTTATGCTATGGTGATAGAATAAATTAAATAGCTTAATATTTATTATTTAATATTTTAAAAATATTAAATATAAATTAATAAGAGGACTCTTATTAATATTATTACTATTATTATTATTTAATTTCTAAATGGTTTAGGAATTAATTAATATAAGTACTCTCATTAATTCCTAATTGGATTACGAATTTATTTAATTAAATGAGTTTAATTAAAAATAAAACTATATTCCTAAATAGTTTAGGAGGGTTACCTAGATGTATAAATAAGAGAAGTCTTATGATAGATGGATGATGTGATTTTTCCAATTGTTGGGAGAGTACTTACGATTTCTATAGAGATAGAAACTAGGATTTAGCCAAACACCCATCTTCTTGAATACGTATTATTCCTTAGTGGATCACCTCTAGAGGCCAAACACTTGAGTGGCTTGCATCGATCAAAAGAAGGAATCTAATTGGTGGAATTCAAGGAGAACGCGAAGAATTTGGAGTTGAACTTGTACGCAAGGAAGTTTTGATCTACGAAAGTATAATTCTAAGTCTCTATCTTTCTTTCTTAATTAATAATTGCGCATAAAGATCGATTCTGGTTATAATTTGTAAATTTTAAATTCTGATTTATCATGCTTTCGTTACTTATATGCAATTTGATTGTATGCTCATGGATTTTACAAACCTAACATGCACCTCATTTCTATAGGACTACCCAGTCCAACCGACTGGAATCCAAATCCCCCTGGACCAATTTCTTGCCTTTCTAGCTAGCTAGTTCTTCAAATGAGAATAAAACTAAAGGCGAAAAAACAAAACTAACAAAAAATATTTCAAATCCAGTGCTGCTAGAAAATTTGTACAATTTTATTGAAAAGAAGAACATAAGGAAAGGAAAAGAAGAACATAAGGAAAGGGAAAAAAGGTAGATTCCACTGATAATGCAAGAGAAAAAGTGTACATTTATTGGAGTATATAAGTAGGCATGGTGTGTATTAAAAATATCAAGCATAGATAGATAGAGAGGCTAACCAGCTGGTGGTTACTACTTCGTTGCATATATATATCTAGTAGTACTAATAATTGCTACTAATAATAAAAAAAGATTATTAATATATATATATATATATAAGAATATATGTGAAGAGTTGAGTCATATAATTATTGTGAGTCCCATATAGTTATATTAATTATGCCTAGGGACAGAGATCCACTTGTTGTTGGGCGAGTGATAGGGGATATTTTGGATCCATTTACAAGGTCGATTGCCCTGCGGGTGATATTCAACAACAGGGAAGTGAATAATGGATGTGAGTTCAGGCCTTCTCAAATTGTTAACCAACCAAGGGTTGATATTGGAGGAGATGACCTCAGGACTTTCTACACTCTTGTAAGCCTCTACGTACTTATATTAATACTTTATATTTATTCTTCTTCATATTCGTTCATTATTTATCTCCCTTTTCATTCATTATTTATATATCTCCATTTTTGATCTTTTTTCGCCTACAAGAAAAATCCTAATTAAGTAGAGGAATTTTGATCCGGTGAAGTTGTTCTATAACTTACCATATGTCGATACTATACACAATGAGTTGTATTTATATAGCTAGCGAGTCACAACTGTTATATAACAGAGGAAAGCATAATGCAACTCGAAAGAGAAACCTTTACGCGCATAGTGATGAATGGAGAAATTCTTCTTGTGACTACATAAAATCTTTAATCCACATTTTCTTTGTAGGGTTCTTAACTATATCTGAGATTTTCATCTGTAATTCTCTTATAGGTTATGGTGGACCCTGATGCTCCTAGCCCAAGTGATCCAAACCTGAGGGAATACTTGCATTGGTTAGTACTCTCCCTCTCCCTATATCTATCCTTCTCCCTCCTCTCAATTACACACACACATAAATATATATATATATATATATATATATACCTGGAAAAAAGTGAATGAAAAAAGAGATGAGATTTGTATGTGGGGAGATGTAGTAGTACAATTTTTTCTAAGCAAAGAGAGCGTGGACATTGAACCAAAAGGATGAATTTGGTGTTGCGATAAGGTTGAACTTCTTAATAATATATCACCAACATTATCATGTATAGAGCCCATTTACATATATAGTAGTACAATTTTGTCTAAGATGCGTATATTATAGCTTGGAGGGCAAAGAGAGCCTGGACAAAAGCCTAAAGCCAAGTGTGGTTATGCCATCTCAATTTAAATATTTCCTCCGGCCTATAAAGGATGAACAAAATATAATTTACACATATATTAAGAAAAATAAAAGTAAATAAAAGAGAGTAAAAAAAATTTAAATTTATTCTTAGTGGCCCCACAAGATTATATAAAGCGATGAGTACTTTAATTTTTTTATACTAATGGACTTCATTAAATGACATACTTATCTTTCACTTTATATAGTTTATCTCGTTCTTTTAGAAATAAAAAAAAATTGTACATTTAGTCATCCTTTTGGCGATGAAGGGAGTATAATTTTAAAAAAAGAAATCTCTTATTTTTTTTATTTTGTTTCTAGTTGACTTGCTGATTGATTCCTACGTACCTTTCGGGTTCCATTAGGATTTACAACAAGGTTCCTCGGATGGTACCATCTCCATCAAATGGACCATCTTGTCTCTATGTTTCTCCCTTATAAAGTTAGACTAAATTATATTATAGTACCTTCATATTTGTTCTTGTGAGCACTCCTTCATAGCTTGTGGAAAAGCCAAAATTGTATTCTGACCTCTTTCGTTCTTTTTCGTCTTTGTTGGGCACCCTTCTTGTTTCTCATCATTTTTCCTGTCAGATAAATAAATTGATTGTTACTTACTTCTTGGCGTTAAATAAGAAGTCAAAGAGTACAAGCTCCACGATATATTCATTTACTCCTTATATATTTATTTCATATGATAACAATAACAATGCTCCACGATTCAAAATTAAATAAAATTTACAGACTTATATTTTTGCATATTCTATTTGAATTTTATTTAAAAAGTCTATATTAAAGAATCTTTTTTAATGATATTTAACTTAGATACCCAATCGGGTAGCTCCTACGGAATATGTGTGTGTGTGTGTATATATATATGTATATATATATATATATGTATGTATATATATATATATATGTATGTATGTATAAAATGTTATATTTTTTACTACTAAATTTGTGTTCTTGTTGAATTAGGATGGTGACTGACATTCCAGCAACCACTGGAGCAAATTTTGGTGAGTCCGTATATACTTGAGAATTTTTCCCTTAACTTTCTTTCCTTTTTATTTGTTTTCCTTCTTAGTTTAATGTAGTAATTCATTTATTGAACTCTTTTGCTCATAGCATTCAAAAGTAAATGACGGATCAAGGGATTCAGTCTAGTGGGGCAAGAATATATAGTTTTGGAATTCAATCAATTGATATCAATATGCATATGGCATGCATAAAGAGTAAAGAAACATACGATGATTAATTTCATAAAAAATATATATATAGATCATGAATGTATATATTCTTTCAACCTAATACATTTTACATGGGTTGTGAAATAAATAAATTACATTTAAAATAAATTGATTTAGACAAACAAGATTTACGAGTACGTTTGTGTAACCAAACATGCATCAATTTAAAAGAAAAAAATTCAATTGAACTAACTATAACTAATCCATGTAAATGTGAATATGTAGGCCAAGAGGTTTTGTGTTATGAGAGTCCAAGGCCATCAATGGGAATCCACCGATTCGTTTTCATATTATTCCGACAATTGGGGCGTCAGACGGTTTACGCTCCGGGGTGGCGCCAGAACTTCAACACTCGAGAATTTGCTGAGCTCTACAATCTTGGTTTGCCAGTAGCTGCTGTGTATTTTAATGGCCAAAGGGAGACTGGCTCAGGAGGAAGAAGGAGATAATAAAAATAAATAAATATTAGAAATGATTATTAATTAGAATATTTATTTGTTTCATTCTCTTTTATATATGTATTGAAGAGACAGAAGCAAGTAGGTATAATCTATGTGTGTGGGGTTTTCTTTTTTTTTCTTTTTTTTGAGAACGGCAGATGGCTATGTTAATTTAATTTGGTTTAATGAAATATTCCTTTTTTATATATGACTGTAGTTTTAGGTTAAATGTTTTCCCTAAAGAAGATAATTATATCTGCCCTCCGACCATTATTGAAGGAGTATAAATATTTTAGAAAGAGTGTTGATTAGATAGATTATTATACTTTTTGGAAAATTATTGGTCTTTTAAAAATTAATCTTTGACTCATTTGAAAATATTTGTTCGATAATATGTGAATATAGAACAAGTCAAAAGAAAAAGATAAGAAAAGAGATAATCAATCACACTCAAAGTACTAACAAGTAGTAAGAATATAAATTAAACGCAACTGTTTATAAACGTAGATCTCTTAATGAGCTTATACAAGTGATGATATAGAGATTAAAGCTCTAACTTATATTTAAATAAGCTCAAGATCAAGTTTACAAGTCCAAGTATCAATATGATAAGTAGATTAAGCAAAGTACTTGATATGTGTAGTTTTTGATGTATAAATATAAGCTTATAAGCTTACATCAAAAATTAGTGTAAGAAATGTTTGGATAAAATGATGAATATGATTGTATTCCAAGAAATGTCACTCAATATTAAGGGTTGAAGATATAGAGATTAATATCAAACATTTGAATGACAATTAAATAGTCAAGTATAAAATATATAAAGTTAAGTTTAATACTTGAACAATTTAATGAGCAAATATTATACTTTTAAGCACATATATTTTTCTTGATTAAAAGATATAAGCATTTTATAGTCAATCAAGAATGCTTAATATTTAAAATATTACAAGTATGTAAATATATCAATTTGATGCTTTATAACTTGTAATAAATGCAATTTCAAGTATAATATGATTTAAACTAATATGCTCAAATACTTGAACTTTAAGCATAACTCTACTCAAGTGTAATATGTGTTTGGTTTTGAAAAGACTTGAAAAGTTTTTTTGTATCATGTATGTATACTGAATCTAGTTGAATATTTTTTATTTATATTTCTTTTTTAAGAGTATATATATACTTTCTTAATGTGTGTGTGTGTGTGTGTATATATATATATATATATATATATATATATATATATATATATATATATATTTCTTTGATAGAACACATCTAATATATTAAATTAAGACAGGTTGAGAGAGAATTTAATCTTTAGTCGCTAGAATATGACGCTTAACAAGATATAAAATAAAAAATATATATACAGTGTTTCAAGGGACGGAATATGCACACTTGAATTCCTTCTTTGATTTTCAAGTGAGTTAATAGAATGTAAAATTCTAATGATATCATTTGATCAGATTTAGACAAAATGCGCACTTTAGAGCTATCAAGAAAGAGTTCTAGACAAAAATCAATAGAACACCTTAATAAAAATTCGATGGAACATGTATATATTCTTTAAATACTCTTTTTAAGATCGATTTATCAATTTCATGACTCAAAAAGTATCAATACAAAAAATATGAGATATAATAAAGTATAGCAAAATATAGCAATTATATCTTTTATTTTTTTAATTAAATATGTAGCAAGTATATTAAACACATAAAATCAAGTACTGAACTTTAGAGAGAATATGAAAGGAGATAGATCAAGATGTAGGAAAGTATTTCCTTTTAGGAATTGGTGATTTTTGCAAGAGAGGAGAGGTTGGTATTTATAGAAATGAGAGGAAGAATTTGGAAATTATTTGTAACCCACTTATATTACTGCCGGGTATTTATGAAGATGGGTACGTTTTCAAAGCTTTTTGTGCTAACCAAGTCGGGTCCCATACTTCAAAATAATGACCCATGAATTATACAACTTCTAGAAGGAGTTTTCTAGAAGGAGTTTTGGACTGGGCCGACAATTATTAAAGTAACCATAGTCACTTCAATCAAAAAAAAAAAAAGGAAAGCTGCTTAAAACATCTGGAGGGAGTATAAAAAATTTGGGCCCATGTTTCTTTTTGAAACGAATGAGTAAAAAGATTTTATGGTCAGAAAAGAGTTTTATTTTGGAACGAATTAGAAATATATTTATAAAAGAGATTCTCATAATAAAATGCATTGATTTGGTATTTGTCGACCAGGAGATCGGAATGGAATTATGGGCGCCCGACTGATAGAATATTTTCCAGTCAAAATAAATTTCCTTTATTTTTGTAATATTTTATTTTAAATAAAAACAAAGATAAAATTATTTTAAAGACGGAGATATAAATTTACAAAAATAATATATTTAAAAATAGTATTTTTAAGATAGAAATAAAAACCTATAAATATAACGTACATAAATATAATGTGTATGTAACGTAGTAAAAGATACTGTTTATTCAGATAAAATCGTTTACTCTAAAATAATAAAAAGACTCAAATCCTTATCCGAACTAAATTAATTGAATTTTTTTCGCAAATGACATTGTTCATATTAGATATTAGGATCAAGAATTATAATTATATTTGTCATCATTGAAATAAAATTTGACTTTAGGATATATATGATATATACACATGAAACAAGATTACCAACACCTTGTTAAAAATAAGTGTATTATTGTTCAAATACCTGTTTCAAATGACATGTTGTTTTGTTATTTGTTAGTATAAATTTTTTTTATACTATGGTATACACATACACGTATGTATATGTATATATATATAGAGAACAGATCTAAAACATATCTCTCTTAAATAACATATTTTTATTAAAGCTACGTCGTTTTGAAGATTCTTTTAAAAAATAAAATAATATTAAAAGAGAGTGGTCTCACTTGTTTTCCTTTTATTTATAAAAATGTCACCCGCAGCTCACTTGTTTTTTTTAAAAATCTCCAAAACGACGTAGTTTTAATGAAGGTATGTTATTTAAGAGATATATGTTATTTAAGAGGTATATTTTAGATACATCATCTATATATATATATATATATATATATATATATATATATACACACACACACACACACACACACACACACTAGTATTACTAAGACTGTAAATGAGTCGAGTCGAGTCGAGTCCAACTTTAACTTGTAGCTCGATTCAATAAATCAATTCGAGTTGAGCTAGGCTTAAACAAGTCGAGTCGAGTTTTTATTATGAACAACTCCATTCGTTTATAGCTCTACGTACTACTTACACACAAATGTACAAAAGTAACTAATGAATTTTTCTTTTGTCTATAAACCCACCAATGACTAGGTGTCACGTGTTGTTTCTAGAACCCTACTCATGAAAGGTAATATAATAAATTGGCATATTAAGTATTCTACAAGTATGTTAAGTCTAATAAAGCATAGAATTGCTAGAAGTTCAACCTATTAAGGATTGGCAACCTCGTAGGTCTCTAAATTTATAAAAGATTCTAATTCTTAACTCTTAAATGAGAGGACTCTCATACTATAAATAAGGGATCTCCGTTACATTCAAGGCACACAACTTTTTACTCTCATAATAATTCTCTATCCTCATATCAGCATTCTGACTTAAGTATCGGAGGGTCCTCCCAGAGCCCCTCAACTCCGGTGGACCTTTTACAGGTTTTTCAACGAGATCAAGACACATGGCAGTCAAAGTCAAAATTCGTGATTTGACCGAAACCCTAATTTGAAGGTTGTTGATTGACGCATCAACACTATTTAAGATAATTTCTTGGAAAAGTATTAGGCCATGTTTAATGTACCTTATGTTGAGGTTTAGGTTTAATGTAACTTATAGCTTATCAAAAAAAAAGTTAAAAATGTAGCCTTTGTTTCAACTTATTAAAATACTTTATCAACTAAACACAACACCTTCAATGTACAAACGAAAAATAGGTACTGAGTTGTTTTTTGACCAGTTAATGTTGGGAATATCCGACCCATATATGATCATTTGAAACCACATCTTGACCCAAAATATATGATCATCTGAAACTATATCATAACCCAAAAGGTTAACCTATTAAGTCTATGGTTCATTAGAGCTTATATATCTTCAATGTTTCTTCTTATGTTCTAATATAAGACTTTACTATCACGCGATACCTCAACAAACTCCCTTTTAATGCATGATCTCTCCATCCACATCGACACCGAGCTCCCCCTTGAACTTTAACCATACTCTTTTGAGTATTAGCCCATCACATTTTTCTAATTGACGAGTCACCCTCTTCATTATTTCTTGTTTGCTCTACCAAAAGTCTCTGTCAAGCCCATCAAATCTCCCTGTCTGATGAGATTATCTCTCAATATCTCTTATTTGATCTACCAAGAGCCTCTCCGAGAAGAGTCCACTTGCTCAAATAGTACATAATCCACCAAGTATCCCTATAACTTATTGAGGCTAGTCCATCACTTCTCTGCTTAATGACAAGTCCACACTCTTTAATATATTTTGTTAAGAGCCAATTAAGAGCATCTGTGATAAGAGTCCATCACTTGCTCAACGAATTACTTTTATCTATTACGTGCAGTCCATACTATATCCATGACCCAATCCCATAGTCATGACTCTGATACCAGTTGTTGAAAATATTTGGCCTATATATGCTCATCTAATTAATTACGCATTCCATATATCTTGTTTGCCTTTGATGAACCTCTTTACATAAACTAGCTTTTATTTAATGAATGTACGTATAACGATTAAAGTTGGGTGTTAGTTTACTTATAACTCTTATCTTTTTCCCTTTCCAAACTTGTATTCTTAGAGTTAACATACACTGTGATAGATATAAACAAAAAGTGAAGAAACTCCTCCAAAGAATTGAGGGTACTACTCACTTCTCATTTATGTCTACTTTATTTATTTGCATTTTAAGAAGAGTTGTTCCTCTTATTAATGATCAATTGCATATATAGGGAAATCCCTCCTCTTTATTATTCTCTATTTTTTTAGTCATTTTCGATGTGTATCGATATTAGAGCTCTGTTTACGATTAGTACTATATTTACTTGTTCTAGTAATACTTTGTCAAGGTATTATGCTCTAGGGCTCCTTAATTTGGATTTTTATATGAATTGGACAAAATTCATGAAAAATCTTATGGTTGTGGCCTGAAATGCCTTGAAGATCTTACACTATTTCCAAGATTTAATTTGGACCTTAAAGAAGTCATCTGTTGCTGAAATTTATCTTGTAATAATTTTCTTATTTTTTCCACTTTTCTAGCAATGGAGGCCTTAAAGAACCGGTCTTTTGCTGCATTTAAAAAAAAATCTTTTTGCTTTTTTCCACTTTTTAATCGGAAGGCCTAAAGAACTGCTCTTCTAATGTAATTTATTCTATAATAATCTTCTTAAATTTTCACCATCTTCTAGCAGGGGTTTTCCAAGTAAGCATAGATGCAGAATAGTAGAAAGTCAATGATCAAACTATGATTTACTGACTTGTGGGAACAAGCTTCTATTATTTCTTCATAAAATTTTGCTCGTGTACTTATTTTGGATAATTAAAATGTTTGAGATTGTTTAGATTATATAGACTTATGTTTATTTATGTTTGTATTTGCAATGAGAATTTACTATCGGAGTTGATGCTAAAAAGAGAAAGATGACTATTATCGATCTAGGACGACAACGAAGATTCAAAATGGTTTTAAAAATCGTTTTGTTATATACCTTATCATTTACTAAATTACTTTAAATTATTTATGATTGTCATATTTTAGGGGATGAATTATTTTAAATGATGTACTAATATTTTTTATGTTTTATTTTATATTATATTGTGTTTGTTGAATAAATATGTGCATTACTAATTAATTTTTTTTTGAAATCTAAAAAAGCTATAGCAATGGTCATCTACCATAGCTATAGTGTTCCAAAAAACAAAAGTATGTACCAAGGGTCAGGATCGTCACTATATACATCTATAGCTACGGTCACAACCGCAACAATAGCTTCTTGTGACCGTTGGTAAAGAGCAAAAATATAATTTTGGCATGATCTATAGTTATACTCGTGACCGTCGGTAAAAGATCCCTAAGACCGTAGCTAAAGGCTTTAGCCACACGACCTATGACGAGGGTCAGCGATCGTCGATAATACCTATAACTACAGTCATAAGGCATATAGCTACGATCGACAACCCTCGTTATAGGCCTTTTTTCTAATGAAATTTTTTTCCAAGTCAATATGTTATTCAAAAAATGAAAAAAAAAGAAGTAAATAAACATTACAAGAAAAGCTCTCAATTCTGATGGAATTATTTCCGACGGAAACTTTTCCGTCGACATTACGTTATTTCCGACAGAAAATTACATCGAAAATAATTCCCTCGTACATAAGTCAATCTCGACGGAATTCCGTTGGATATAAGAGGCCTCATTTGGCGACAACATTTCCGCCAACGCCAAACTTAATTACGACGGAATAGAGCATAATGTCGACGGAATGTCCGTCAAAAATAATGTTATTTCGACGGACTTATTTTTAACGGAGATTCTGTCGAAAATAACTTTTAAACCTAAAACTTACTTGTTCCCCCAGCTGCTGTAGTGTCTTTTATTTTCTTCTCTCTCTCTCAACTCGCTCTCTCTCTCAACCTCTCCTCTCTCTCCCTCCCTCGTTAGTCCTTCTCCTCTTCCTCCCTCCCGTACGTTGGTAATCTTTTTCCCTTTTTTTATGGGACCTCGACAACGCGACGGTGGGAGAACTTAACTAAATCCATGGCGGTGCGGTGGTGGGAGAAGTTAAGGCTTGGGTGTGCTTCTTTAATTATTCATTAGCCAGGTTAGTGGGGATTTACAATATTAATTTTCATTTACATTATATTTTATAGTATATATTTAAGTTAATTAGTTGATTGAAATTGTTCAATTTGGGACTGAATATGTGTTTTATGAATTCATTTGGGACTGAATATGCAGTATGAATTTACTTATTAATTTGGGACTGTATTAATTTTGTATATTTTTTCAATTTACGGTATGAATTTTCACTCACTGTTTGGATTATATTATATAAACTGTTGGAATTTGCTTCAAATTTGGGACTAAATATAAATGTTGTATTGAATTCACTCAATTGTTGTGTTGTATTTGGATTTTGGGACTGCCTTATCAAACTTGCCACTGATTTTAGGACTGCCTTATATTGTGATTGGTACTTGCCTTTTTATTACATTTTCTACCTTCTTCAGCATTATGAATTTTAGTATTGTTATACCTATTATTGTCATCAACTGTAGGCTTATGGATTGGTAGTACTGTGTAGTGTTGAATGTATAATTATTTCCGGCAGAATTTTCGTGGAAGTTATAGATAGTATTAAATAAATCAATAAGTAATTATAAAAGGCAATTAGGACTTAGTTTGTCACTATAATAAAGTAAACTACACAATTAAGTAGCATTTACTTAATTCACTATCACTAAAAAAAATTATAATTACGTATAACATAAATAAATATTATAGTAAATATAATGTAAGAAAAGAAGGATAAAAGTAATATAATATACTACAATACAAAAAACAAAAAACAAAATAAATTAAAATAAAATAACTGAAATAAATAAATAAATAAATTTAAATTAAATTAAATAATATAATTAAAATAATAAAATATATAATATAATATAATATAATATAATAAAAAATAAATAAACAACATGGTATTAAATAAAATACATTAAATTAAATTAACTTAAATTAAATAATAATAAATTAGAATAAAATAAATTTAAATTAATAAATTAAAATAAATTTAATTTAATTTAATAATTTAAATTTAATTTAATAAACTAAAATAAATTTAATAAATTATATAATATAATATAATTCAAAATAAATTTAAATTAAATTAAATTAAAAATAATAATAAATTAGAATAACATAAATTTAATTTAATAATTAAAATAAATTTAATTTAATTTAATAAATTTAATTTAATTTAATAAACTAAAATAAATTTAATAAATTATATAATATAATATAATTGAATATAAATTTTAATTAAATTAAAAATAATAATAATTAGAATAAAATTAATTTAATAAAATAAAATAAAATATGCCTAATTTAATTTAATAAATTAAATTAAATTTAAAAAATTATATAATATAACATAATACAATACAAAATAAAATATAGTAAAATAAAATAAAATAAATTATAGCTAACTGAATTAACATAAAATAATTGAAATAAAAACTAAATAACATTTGCTTAGTTTTTTTAGAATTAAAATAAACTGAATAAGTGTTTATGCATGTACTATACTTTAGAACTTTGAAACCCGTTTGACAATTAGGAGTTAATGTCAAAGTAGTCCTCATATTCAAATAATAATTCTCATAAACTGAGTAGCATTTACTTAGTTTATCATTGGAAAAATAAACTAAGTAGCATTTGTTTAGTTTTCCACAATTACAATAAACTGCATATATGCATGTGCATGTTAATAAGTGCATAATATTCGATAATTTTGATTCCTTTAAATTTAGTTTTATTACATTTTTTATGTGTATATGAATTTATTAAGGTATTTATTGATTTAAAGAGTAATTGGGGCTAAAAAGAGAAAAAGAAGAAAAATTGACAGGAAGTATAGGCCGCGACACTCAAAAGGAAGAGTCGCGACGTTCAAATTCTGAGTCGCGGTGCTCAAGCTTTGCACGGGCGCGTGAGGCGCGTGGCTTCGGCAATAGATTTTTCTTACGTTGTATTTTTAGAGGCATTCTAATGTAATTGAGATTGTTATTTCTTAGGGTTTTAGGATTTTGTTCTAGGAGTATAAATAGATAATATTAGCCAAGTTTTATGGACCTCCCAACTCACAATTGTAAACCCTAGTTTTGGAGGCAAGGTTTAAGTATGTCAAACTAAGTTTTCTATTTCAGTTCTAAGGGATGTTAAACCTTATTTATAATTAATGATTTAATTTAGTATTCATTATTTATCTCTTCTCATATGAAATTCATTCTTGATAATCTGAATTAATGTTTGAATGTTATTTATTTGGATTGATTTAATATGGCCAATTAAGTTAATCTAATTAATATCATCTGCTAGATTAAGGGATAGTATTATGTGTAATTGATATTGTTCCTAATCACATGTAGTAATTAGTAATTCTGATTGTGGTTAAGCTTTCATGTATTGCTAAGATTACCAAAAGACAAGTTAAATAGCCTGAGCTTGTGTGATTGTTGCTTGGAATAGTCTAATTCCCTAGTTCTTAATGCTGCTATTATATTAAATCTAGAGAGTTTGTTCTAGGTTGTATGTTAGTTAGAATCTTGTGAAGAGCTTGTTTCATTGAGTGATAATTTAAGGGAAATTTCAGATAGTAGAGCTTGTTGTTATCTAGGACTATTAGTTTCATTGAAGGGTAAATAATGTTACACTTGATTATTTCATTATTGTAAAAAAGTGATACTGAACTGAAAAACTGAAGTCCTTAATTCATTGTTTATTCTTATTACTTATTTTCTGTTGCTCTAGTTAGTTAAATCAAATTCAAAACCCCTCAATTTAGATTCAGTAGTATTAAAAAATATTAGGATAAATATAAAACAACTCACTCTCTGTGGGATCGACCTTTGCTTGTCACTATACTAATTTTTATGTTAGAAGTATAGAAGTAAGGTATTAATTTTGGAGTATTAACGACAACTTCCAAATTTTGGCGTCGTTGCCGAGGAGTGTTTTTATTTATTTTTTGTTCTCGTTTATTTATTTATTTATTTTTATTTTTATTTTTAGTTTAGGACTCGATTCTCTCACTCTATTGAACTGAATTTTGATCCAGAGTTAGAGAAAATTGCACGAAAGGATGACTGCCAACAACAGGACTTTAAAAGAATTAACTTCATCTAATCTTGACCAACCATCATTGTGTATCGAACATCCTATTTTAGATATTGCTTTTGAATTACAATCAAGATTAATACACCTTTTGCCTACTTTTTGTGGTCTTACAGGTGAAGATCCATACAAGCATCTAAAGGAGTTTCATGTGGTGTGTTCCACCATGAAGCCACAAGGAGTAACTGAGGAGCAGATCACGCTTAGAGCTTTTCCATTCTCATTAGCAGAGTTGGCAAAAGGATTGGTTATACTATCTTCCTTCAGGATCGATTAAATCATGGAATGATATGCAAAGGCTGTTCTTGGAGAAGTATTTTCCTACTTCGAGAGTTGTCAATATAAGGAAGGAGATATGTGCAATTAGACAGTTCAATGGAGATACTCTTTATGAGTACTGGGAAAGATTTAAAAAGTTGTGTTCCAGCTGTCCACCTCACCAAATAGATAATCAGCATTTGATTCAATACTTCTATGAGGGACTGTTGCCAATGGATAGGAGTATGATTGATGCAGCAAGTGGAGGAACACTAGCTAATAAGACACTTAAGGCTGCAAGGAACTTAATTGCAAACATGACAGCTAACTCACAGCAGTATGGAGTAAGGATGGAGTATGCACCAAAAAAGGGTAAATGAGGTAGACACATGTAATCTTGAGCAACAGATTTTGGATTTAACTGTTATGGTTAGACAAATGGTTATAGGGAACATACAAGTAGCAAAGGTATGTGGCATTTGTTCAAAATTAGGGCATGATACAAATGATTGTCCAATGTTGAAAGAGAATATATTTATTTATCAATTTAATGTTGTGGGGACATTCTCATAACAAAATCCACATCGCTATGATCCTTATTTTGACACTTACAATCCAATATGGAGAGATCACCCCAATTGGAGCTATGAGGATGATAGGCAACCTTGTTTTCAACAGATTCAACAGCAATATCAAACACAAGAACAAGTAGTTTCTACTAATTCTGGACAATCTCTTGAGGATATGTTCAAAACTTTCATGAATCAAGCACAACAGTTCCAGCAAGAGACAAAAACTTCCATCCACAACTTGGAGAATCAGATGAGTCAACTTGCTATTACAGTTGGACGATTGGACTCTCAAGGTTTAAGGAAGTTGCCTTCTCAGACTGTTGTTACACAAATAGAGAATGTAACTGCGTTTACTTTGGGAAATGGTGCAGAAGTATGGAAGCGAAAAGATTCAGGGCCTTCCTTATAAAGCCAGTCAGACAATGGTGAAACAGGTAGTAATGTTGTGCACAAACATAAGTGTCCACCTCTTTCTGAGTATAAACAAGTACTTCATTTTCCTCATACTTTAACAATGAACAGGAGATTTAAGAAAAATTCATATTTAATTAAATATGACTTTTTGGAAGAATTGTGTAAATATAAGAGGGAATGTGAACTTAAAAGTGATGAGGAAACAAGTGTTGGAGAAAATGCAAGCGCCATAACATTACAGAGTGACACACAGTTGAAATTACCTAAAACCATTGATGAAGTTGATGAGGATGCAAAGTCTAAGGAGGAGGAGCTAGAGGTAGAGGTAGATGAATTGATAATTTCTGCAGATTTTTACAAGGAGGATATGGAAGATGAGATTAGTACAAAAAAGATCTAGTTCAATTATTATGAGGCTAAGAGGTATATTGGTGATGTTACTTCTGTTTTTCTATTAATGTTATTAACTCTATGGTGCAGGAATCTTTTGATCAAATACAAATACAACAGAAAGATTTGACGAATGTAGTTTCCAATGATTGGGAAATGGAGGAAGATGTAGGAATAAAGCAAAATCAACATTTGAAGGATGCTCCTAATTTAAAATTGAAACTATTACCAGTCCACTTGAAGTACACAAGTCTAATTACATAGAATGAGAAGATTGAGGTCAAGCCAATGACAATAAACAAGGATAACTGCTTAAAAGGCAACCCAAGATTTCAGATTTGCTTTTCTATCCTTTTTACTTTTTAGTTGCATTTTATTTAGTTACTTTGTCTTTACATGATTGTCTTACATTAGGGACAATGTAATGTTTGAGTGTGGGGGAGGGGTTTAGGTTAGTCTATGGTAGGTTTTGCTTTAAGTTTGATAATTTGAGTTGTTTTGTGAAAAAAAATTAAAAAAATTCTTGATTGAAACATTTTTGCTCTAAAATTTTTTTGTGTTTGGTTTAGTTTCTAAAGGTTTTTGGCTATGGAATGAAAATTAATGCTAATTTGATAGAATTTGTTTGATGCCAAATTGGTTGAATGATGATAACTAAGTCATGATCCATAGTAACTGATTTGAATTAAATTTGGTTACATAAGTTCTTGAATATGAGATATATGTTTATTTGACTGAGTTATCTGTGGAGTTGTCTATATGCACTAATTTCATGATATTAGAATTGTCTATCTGCTTGTTTTGTTTACAGGACCATGTGAAAGAGAAAAAAAAGAAATTTTGAGAAAATGAAAGAAAAAGAAGTGTAAAAGAAAATCATGTGGTGGGTTAAGATGGAGCGTAAAACGCACTCACCCATAAACACATGCAACGAGAAGGAGCGTAAAAACACCCGTTGGTGAGAAGATAAGTGAGATGGAGCATAAAATGCACTCACGTTAAAGGAAAATGATGAGAAAGGTGAAATGGAGCATCAAATGCATTCACTTGAAAAAAAAATAAAGTTCATGGTTCTAGTGGAAAAATGAATAGTAGAAAAAATATGTTCTGAGTTTTGAGTCAGTGTACACGGCTGTTGTTCCATGATAACTACGTTGAGTATGTGTGTAGATCATAGAAAAGATACTTATGTAGATACAATTTGAATTAGAAATGTTCAGTGGGGAATGACGAGGTTGTTGTTGTGAATTGATTGATTAAGTATTGTAGAGATTTCTGTTGATTATTATTGATATTCATGGTTGGTAATTGAATTAAAACCTTTGGAAGTTTGGTTGAATAAAATTCAGTTGATTTCAATATGATCTTTGTTTTGGTTTACACGAGAACGTGTAAAGGTTAAGTGTGGGGGAATTTGATAAGTGCATAATATTCGATAATTTTGATTCCTTTATATTTAGTTTTTTTACATTTTTTATATGTATATGAATTTATTAAGGTATTTATTGATTTAAGGAGGAATTGGGGCTAAAAAGAGAAAAAGAAGAAAAATGGACAGGAAATATGGGCCGCAACGCTCAGGCTTTGCGCGGGCGCGTGAGGCGCGTGGCTTCGGTAATATAATTGGGATTGTTATTTCTTAGGGTTTTAGTATTTTGTTCTAGGAGTATAAATAGATAACATTAGCCAAGTTTTATGGACCTCCCAACTCACAATTGTAAACCCTAGTTTTGGAGGCAAGGTTTAAGCATGTCAAGCTAAGTTTTTTATTTAAGTTATAAGGGATGTTAAACCTTATTTATAATTAATGATTTAATTGAGTATTCATTATTTATCTCTTCTCATATAAAATTCATTCTTGATAATCTGAATTAATATTTGAATGTTATTTATTTGGATTGATTTAATATGGTTAATTAAGTTAATCTAATTAATATTATCTACTAGATTAAGGGATAGTATTACGTGTAATTGATATTATTCCTAATCACAAGTAGTAATTAGTAATACTGATTGTGGTCAAACTTTCATGTATTGCTAAGATTACTAGAAGACAAGTTAAATAATCCGAGCTTGTAGGATTGTTGCTTGAAATAGTTTAATTCCCTAGTTCTTAATGCTGATATTATATTAAATCTAGATAGCTTGTTCACTACACCAAAAAAGGCATCTAGTGACGGACAAATCCTTCACAAGACATAATATATCACTCACAAGAGATTTATTGTGAAGAAATATTTCCTTCACACGATTGCTCGCATATGACCTCGTCGCAATTGGGTATCCTTCACTAAGTAGTAACTAAATGTTTTTTGTGAAGGATATATTGCGAATAACGTTTTATTCACAAATTATATTTGGTAATGGAATATTATTATATAGTGAAAAGTGGTTTCCTTCACAAATAATATTTTAAGAAGGACTATTTGAAATGAGCGAATAACTTTATTCCCTCACAAATAATATATTGTGAAGAACAAATTTATTTAACGAGAGAAAATTTTCCTTCACTAATTATAAATTTGTAAATAAAAAATTAATTGATAAATAATCAAAATTCATTACAAATTATAATTAATTTTCAAATCAATGATTTCATATTTTTATTATTATTATTATTATTATTATTATTATTATTATTAATTGCTATAATAAATATTAAATTTAATATTTCAAGTTAATATAAATGACATACTTGTTTCAAACTAATTGATAAACTAACGCATAAAGAGCCAATAAAACCAATACTCCACATATAAATAGATAATGCTCAAGTCACGATAACTACAGAATTTTTTATTGTATCTTGGTCTCCCAAGGACTATAGTACCTACAATATTTATTAACTAACATAAAAAAAACTGAAAGAATAACAATGAACTACAAGAAATAAAGTGTGTTTAAGTTTTGCTTTGGAATCCACCACACTGGCTCCTCTTGTATATGATTCTTCTGACAAACTTGGGAAAACATCCGCTTGAGCTGAAATAGAAGTTTGTTTGTGAATGAATTCCATGATTGATGTTGGTGACAAATCTCTCTCCAAATTGCCAATCATTACGTAATGGTGACTGCCAGTTTCTTTGATGCTATTCATACAGACTCCTCCTATATCTTGATCTTGGTCACCATGTTTAACACATTTGTTAGATCTCCCTCCAATTTAAAAAAAGAACTTTTAAACTAGAAAAGAGTAAAAATAATATACAAGCATCACATAAAGCCTCTATTAAATAGATTCTGTGTAAAATATCTGATAATATTTCCTATTCTTAGGTAAACAGATTCATATCAGCAACAACTCTCAAGCTCAAAAACTGACATCTTAAAAAGGATTTGCTAAAGGAAAGCCCTATTTGGTGATACTCAGTTTCTGCAGATAGAACACAAAGTAACACATGGTCCCCGCAGATATCTCCTGATTTTAAAAATCTCTAGTAGAGAGTTTGAAATTTACAAACCTGAAGACAAATGTGATGGCAGTTTATGTAAACAGAGCAAACGTCTCTTAAATATAACTTACTGATCATACATTATAACCCACTAGGCAACAATTAGCATAGTAAGAGTGACCAACCTGGATCCCATCTTCATGAGTGAATGTGGAGTTGGAGGCTCTAGATCATGAGGTTTAACATCCCCGTTTCTTTCCTGAAATTTAAATAATGATATGTTAGGAAATAATGATTAGACTAAGAAGCAAACCATGTAAATAATATCATTTTCTATTTTTGGATGATAATATCATTTTCTATTTTTGGATGAGTGATCTTCAGGTACATATACATGAGACATTGCAGAAAGATGAAGTTCAAATGAAAATAACGAGAATACATAAAAGCATGAATCTTTTTACGTAATAGTACTACACAATGCATGGTTGTTCTAGATGATGCATATGAGAAAATACTTGTCAGTTTAAATCTTAGCAGATGTTCTGTTAGCATATATTAGAAGTAAATGGAACAACCCTCTTCATTACACTTTCCAACAAGGAGCATTATGATTAAGACAGACCAAAATCAAGTTACTCAGAAACAACTGTCTTGACATAAAGCTTTTACCACAAATGGAGGAGACGCCCAATTATTGCAACCGAGATTTGGAAAATGTTTCTTAAGTTTGAAGTATAGAGCAAGTGAATTTTAATTGTTCAAGAAATATACAAGTGGACAAGTACCAGATCATTAGTGGGAAGGTTGCTGCCGTTGTTGGCAGAATACCTCCAAGCTAGTGTAACCGCCATTTTTGTTGAAATTGTAAGATCTATAGATCTACCTCCAAGGCACAGTCAAAAAGCTAAATAAAAGCTTCCTGCAAAATCACCACCACAAATCCAAAATCAAAATATTTAAAAAAATAGAGAGTGATTAACTTCTAATTAATCCGAATCCTTGCTAATTAGCTTGATGGAGAGGAGGCATACCAATCGATATGTCACTATAATAGCAGATGTACCATATGAAAAATGCCACTTAACACTGAGATTAATATAAGATGTAACAACCAAACAATTCAAAGATCTTAGGATATGCTCACCATTCCAACAAACATACATCCAAGGCTCCACAAGTCTAAAGAGTAATCATAGTCTTGCAAATCAACAAGAAGTTCAGGATCTTTGAAATATCTGCAACAAAATAAGTTAAGTGGGATAAGAGGGTCACATCAGTTCATGAAAAATTAAAGTGTATGCTAAATTAGATGAATTCTCCAACTCATCTAGTGTAGGTCAATAGATTTTCAATGCTAGTAATTACCGTAACCAGTCATAAACAAATAAATGAATGGTATCCCACAAACCCAAAAGTAGTGCAGGAAACAAAAACAAAAAGAACCAACAAAGCATGCTCCATGGGAGCTATTATGACAAATTTGCTTTAATAAGTTTTCTACAGAATTTTCTTACCGTATATGCTTCAGGCCACTATAAGGCTGGAGAAAATGGCAATTTGACAGGGCAAACTGACTCAAATCCAACACGAATGAACTGATCTTATTCAATACCCATCAACATAATCATGATTTAGATTTATTGACTGAAAAGCCATCTATAAAGTTGTAAAGCAAAAAATTGTCCTTGCTATAGAAAATGAGTCCAGTAAAAGCATGCTACAAAGCATAATCACATACTTATCACTAAAAAAAACATAATCAGATGAATATGGAAACTCAACGTTTTATCATCCACGATCATAAAGAATCACACTTGACAGTTTTCATAAAAGATAAGATGAATATAGCATGTAAAAGGCAGCAAATTCTTCCAATAAAATATTAGAAAGAAGGCGAACCTCGAAGCAACGCGTACATTATATTCTTTCCCAGGATGATAGAACTTTGCAAGACCCCAATCTATAAGACGAAGCTTACGCTGCTCATGATCAATCATCACATTATGGGGGTTCACATCTCGGTGTATAATACCTTGAGAGTGGCAATAATCTAATGCCTACACATAAATACATGGGACACTTCAAATTTCTGCTAAGTTAGATTTCCAAATTCACATCCCGGACAGTTCAACATAGATGTTTCACAAAGATATAATAGAGAGGTAAATCAAGGTCAGTGGTTGGAGAAGCATATAATATCATTAAGTCGGCATCAAGAGAAACAATCAGATGACTGAAAGAAGAAACAGAAGAGACCTTAAGAGCATAATTCTCCTAGTAATGACTCCCCGCAAATAACATTCATGAACGCTTGTTTCTTCCTTTTGAACTTAGCTCAGTATGCTATTGTTGACTGGCCAACAAAAATTCTAATTGGATCACACAAGCATACTCTCCTGGCTTTGAAATAGAACACACCCATATTTCTAAAGTCCTTTTTCTAGTGCCAATCCAAATTAAAAGAAATATATTAGATATTCCTTCCAGCCACAACACTAACCAAAATCCCTAATGAAACAAATACACTTGAAGGTAATACAGACTCCAGATAAATGTAAACAACAATATTCCCCTCATGGCTTCTACATGGGTTTGTAAAATTTATTTGTAAAGCAAGAAGAGTTCTAGGAAAAAGAACAAAGATATTCAATCAGCTGAATAATCAAGTGAATTCTAGTTAGATTGTACAACTAAAACATTCCATAATAGACAATAATCAAATGTAACTCCACAGCCTCATGATATCTTCTTAAAGCCAACAACAAGGTTCAAGAAAGGAGAAATAATGTTCATTGTCCAGATAATCTTTAAAGCGCAATAATATATGTTGAAAACCTTTGTCTGCCTGAAACTCTTGCAGTTGAAAGAAGCACCAATTTCAGAAGTTCACAGTTAATATTTGCTTTATTGAGATAGTCACATAAAAACAACAGCCACCATCAAAAAAAGTCACATCTTGAAAAAAAAAGAATTCCCCAACAGAGGACATGCACTTAACTTGCAATTAACCCTAGTAAGATCAACATCTACTGGCCCACTTTTTCTGGAATCCACATTCGACACTAATCTCGTTTATATATGATGCAGTGCAGGGTGAAGATGATATGTATCCTTCGAGTTTATAGCTAACAGAAACCTCTGTTTAGAAAATGTTCATAAGTTTCCTGAAGCACAATTTCAGGCATTGGATAGACTCATAGATCTTTTCCATGCTACTTGATTTTTCTTGAGAAAATCAAACGTTTTGGATTAATACATGATACTCTCCAGAAACATAGACCAAAAGATGTGCATAATTTTTCTTACTTTGATAGTTTTCTAAGTACTGTTTAGAGTATCTAGTGAAGGAGTTCAACTAACATTTCTTGAAACAGATTTGTTGTGCATATTCTGGTACATAATGTCATAGAAGTAATCCAAATTCAAAAGGAAACATATGAGACGACGTTGAACAAAAATGACAAATAGAATGTATATAAAGAAAAATTTAATCCGTATATTAAATTTTAAGTAAAAAAACCTGTTGCCTGACCCATCAACATGCCTCATTTTTAACACAATCCATCAATTAACTCTCAAGTATAACTAACATACACATAAATGACATTCATGAAGTACAACCAATGAACTGACCGAACTATAGTAATACAAAAAGGAATTGTGGTCACTCACAAACATTTTATCAAACACCTAAATGACATAAGTTACTTGATAGAGTTTCATTAAAAATTTCACCAAAGGCTATTGACTCGATTAAGACTGGTGAAAAAGAAGCAAAAGCACTAAATCCTTACGTACAATCAAAACTAGTGCGAGAGCTTAGATCAGAAGTAGTTTCTCCCAATATTTTCTTGTGACAGTGATGAGCGAAAATTCAGGTCGTCACAAGAGAGAATTTGGCGATCGACCCAGAGATCTTTGAAGACGAAGTGGGTAATTGTAGCTGCTGAGGATCCGAAGCCGAATGTCAACCATATCAATCTTGTTCTCATCATTCTCTCTTCTTTCTTTTGAATTTCTGTTCTAAGAGGATTCAATACGAAGAATTTCTTATGTATCTATGGCTCTTGTAGTGGAAACTGGAAACCTTCTAATTTGGGGGAAATTAATTAGGAAGTGGTATCGTGCCGTAAAGTTATTTACTTTATAATAATTTATTAAAAGAAACAGTATTGTAAGTAACTTAAAAAATGTTATTAAAAATAAATTTACTATCGTACAAAATTTTATGTATTTATATTATAATTTATATTTACCATAATTAATTCTAAAAAAATTATTTAGAATAAAACGGTGACTAGTTTTATCTCTCGCAAAAAATATCTGAACAATAGTATATAGTGAGTAATAATTTCTTCATTAATAATTTTTTTCCTCGCAAATTTTCATCATAAATAGGCGCCAAATATCTTTCTACCACCTGAATTTTGCGAAAGAAAAAATATAAATTGTGAAGGATGTTTCTTTCGCTAATAACTATATTGTCACTATATTGTTTTCCTTCACTGTTCCTTCGCTAGAAAACTTCTCATGTGAAGGAATAAATTCCTTCACAAAATTTCCTTCGCTACATCCCTAATTTCTTGTAGTGGTTCTAGGTTGTATGATAGTTAGAATCTTGTGAAGAGCTTGTTTCATTGAATGATAATTTAAGGAGAATTTCGGATAGCAGAGCTTATTGTTATCCAGGATTATTAGTTTCATTGAAGGGTAAATAATGTTACACTTGATTATTTCATTATTGTAAAAAGATGATAATGAATAAAGAACTGAAATCCTTAATTCATGGTTTATTCTTATTAATTATTTTTTGTTGCTCTAGTTAGTTAAATCAAATTCAAAACCCCCCAATTTAGATTCAGTAGTATTAGAAAATATTAGGATAAATATAAAACAATTCACTCTCTGTGGAATCGATCCTTGCTTGTCACTATACTAATTTTTATGTTACAAGCATAGAAGTAAGGTATTAATTTTGGAGTGTTAACGACAGCTTCCACATGTAGTATAGTTTGGAGCTTAGAAACCTGTTTGACATTCACTCATTAGGAGTGAATGTCGAATAGTCCTCAGTTTGGGACTATTATTGGATGTTATGTCTCTCACTTAGGCCGGTGCCAATAGGTTAAGTACGTTTTATTTTTTGTTTTGAAGATTTTTCGGCTGTTAACTCTACATGTTCTTCGAGTGTATAGTTAGATTAAATTATCTTAGTTTATTTCGTGTACTTGGAGACCATGGGGAGGTGTTGTCGAAATTTTCTTAAAACAGAAAGAAACGTGCCCAACATGTTGGCACTAGTGAGAAGACGAATCTAGGAACGGGATAGAAGCCTAACCCTTGTAGAATGGAGATACTAGGAAAATATAATTCATGCATGGAACACATACATGAATATATATCCCTGTTCTGAATGTTTCTTTTATTCAGTTAAAGATGTCAGCTGACCGGAGTTAGATGTACTGTAAGATACCGATTAATGGGAGGGGATTAGTTGATGTTTACCGTGAAGGGGTGTGTAATTTTTTTGAAAAAAATAGTAGAACATGTTGATGATCCGAACGGAAAGATGAGATGTCCGTGTGTTAAGTGTAAAAATCTGATTTGGAAGAAAGTCGACGAGATTAGATTCGACTTATTTTCATGTGGCTTTGTGAATGAGAAATTCCGCGTGGATTCACCACAGGGAATCAACTGAGTTAAGGGAACTGACCAATGGTGTAGACCAACCAGTTCACGGGGATTCAGACGTCGATAATTATGATGTCGTGGAGATGTTGGTCGATGCGTATGGCCCTACCAATATTGACTGGGTTGAAAAGATGTTTTTGTCAAGCAGTGCTCATCAAGAGCCAAATAATACAGTTGCCGCCTTTTACAAGTTGTTATTGAATCAGGGGTCAGGTTGTATCCTAGAAATGATAAGCACGCTAGGCTATCTGCAGTGACGAAGCTCTTACACTTCAAGAATGAGCATGACTGCAGTGAGAGAGGTTTCAATGATTTGCTTGCTCTTATCAGCGCGTCTTTATCTAAGGATTATACTTTACTCTCAAATTATTATGAAGTGAAGAAGATAGTCAAGGGGTTGAATATGGGGTATCAGAAGATCGATGCTTATGAGCAGGATTGCATGTTATACTATAGGGCAGACAAAGATAAGGGACGGTGTGATATATGCACCTTGCCTTAGTACAAGGTGACAAAACGTGGGGGGAAGGAGAAACATGTGCCTAAGAAGATCTTACGATACTTTCCTCTTACGCCGAGGCTTCAACGACTATATATTCATGTCATCTTACACGGCTCAACATATGACTTGGCATAAAACAAGGGATGTCGCCCTGCAGATGGAGATGAATGGAAGAAGTTTGATGAAAATTTTCCATGATTTTCTAAGAAAGTTAGGAATGTCAGGCTTGGCATGGTGACGGATAGCTTTTGCCCATTTAATAATTTTAGCAAGCCCTACTCTGTTTGGCCAGTGATTATAGTAGCTTACAATCTTCCACCGTCAATGTGCATAAGGGATCCGTTTTTATTCATGATTTTACTCATTCCGAGGGATAAGAGTCCTACAAAAAACATAAATGCGTACCTTAGACTGTTAGTCGATGAACTTAAGATGTTGTGGGAGACAGGTGTTCAGACTTATGATAAATCGAAGATGAAAAATTTTATGATGAAGGCAGCTTTGTTGTGGACTATCATCGACTATCCGGCACTTGAGATGATCAGTGGTTGGTCGACTCATGGGAAGCTGTCATATCCAGTCTGTATGGGGGATGTGCAACGCACACAACTACGTCATGGGCGAAACAATAGTTTCTTTAGAATTGCTCGAAGATTCTTGCCTGTTGACCATAGTTATAGAAATATGTTTGCACAGTTTAACAAAAAGATAGAGAAAAAGGGGGTTGTTGGATGTTTGTCGGGCAACGAGATATCGGGTTGGCTAAATAATCTAACATTTCTACCGTCAGGGAAGGAGTATGGTAAGTTAAGAGCAATAGAGTACGGGATAACTCATAATTGGACACACTCGCCCATGTGGTTTGAGTTGCCATACTGGGTCACATTATCAGTCCGTCATTGTATAGATGTCATGCATACAGAAAAGAATGTATTCGAGAACTTGTTTTACACCGTGTTAGATGCGAGTGATAAAACAAAAGACACTGATAAAAGACGTAAAGATTTGGAGGCAATGAACATCAGGCGGGAATTGTGGCTTCGACCTAACAACTCAAAACCAAAAGCTCCATTTTGTCTTACCAAACAACAGATTTGCAAGTGGGTAAGTGCATTGCAGCTCTTGGATGGATATGCTTCTAACATTTCTCGTTGTACTAAGGTTGAGCAGCTGAAAATAATTGGGTTCAAAAGTCACAATTGTCATGTTATGCATGCAGAAGTTGATCCCATTTGCATTTCGTGAGATGTTACCTAGGAAATTTGTTGATGCCTTGACCGAATTATCAAATTTCTTTTGGGATTTACTCAACGGTAATAAGGTAGAATGATGTGGAGTAGATGGAAAAGAATATAATGCTGATAATGTGTAAGCTCGAAACGATCTTACCTCCAGGGTTCTTTGACTCGATGGAGCATTTGCCTATTCATCTACCATATGAAATGAAACTTGGAGGACCGGTGCAATATCGGTAGACGTATCCTTTTGAGAGGTAATATCATCTATATACTTAAACTATGATGATATTTATAACTCGTACTATAAGTATTAATTCCGTTCAATCATATTTCAGGTATATGCGTCGATTAAAGCAAAAAGTGAAAAACAAAGCTCATGTAGATGGTTCAATTGTTGAACGCTATACGGAGGAAGAGCTTGTCAACTTCTGCTCTTTGTACTTTGAAGATGTAGTCTCAACTAAGCACAATCGTTTAAGTAGGAATGAGGTCGTTGGTCTCCAATCTCATGCTCATGATGAGTTAACTGTTTTCACCTATCCGGCTAAACCATTTGGCCATAAGATAATGACTTACTTAAGCGACAGAGATTTGGAGAATGTATCTACCTACGTACTTCTAAATATGCCCGAAGTATCGGCATACATCAAGTATGTATTATTATATGTCAATACACGAATATTATTGTCGCGTAATTAACAATTAAACTATGTTATTATTATTTCAGTTCATTCGAAGAGGAAGCGAATGCTTCTAACCCGGGACTAACTGCAGCACAGTTGGAATCATTCACTACTAAAAATTTTCAACAGTGGTTTAAGAGAAGGTTTGAAGACGATAATACTTATAAGCGTTTTAGAGATGTTATTTCAAGCCCGTACAAACTAATTAGTTCATTTTCTGGCTGTATGGTCAATGGGTACAAATTTAAGGTTGATGACTTGAATGAAATGACATAAGTCAATTCTGACGTTGTCGTGTTGGGAAGCTGTTACCAAGATTCTGACTCCAACTACTATGGACGATTAGAGGAAGTGGTTGTGCTCAATTATCCCAGGGGTAAAAAGGTTGTTACATTTAGGTGTCGCTGATTTGATACTAATAAGGGTGTTAAAGTTGATCGTAATAGAATCGTCACAGTAGATATAAAGTCAAAACTACAATATGATGACATATTCGTATTAGCCAGCTAAGCGACTCAAGTGTACTACGCCCCGAATGTCGTAAATTCTAGAAGCTCCTGGTATACAGTTGTCACAATGAAGACTCGAGCATTTGATGGTACTAATCTGTTTGGAACGGATGACCCGTTTTAAGAACAAGTTAGCAATCCCAAGGACGTAGTGGTAAATGATGATGTGGTAGTTGGTGACCTCGTTGACATACCCGATGACGAGGAAAGACGAGGAAGACATGGTTATCAATGACTATATCATCGTACATGAAGAAGATGACGACAAAACTGATACGGATTTAGAAGAGGCAGAATTCGACGATGAAGTTGATTTTGATTCAGACGGGTTTGATGACGTATTTAGTTTAAACTTATTGTTGTTTCTTAAATAATTTACTAACAATAATAGTTATAAAGTTTCGTTAAATTAAATACAAATTAATTACTTAATGTTAGTTATTTTAGTAGTACACTTATATATGGCTAGACATAGCGAGGGAGGTCGCCGTGGTGGTGGACGTTCAGGATCTGGCGACAGCACCCAGGGCGGGTCGTCGTCATCAGCTAGTAAGTTTTCGAAATAAATTATTTTTCCTTTTGTTTAATTAATTGTTTATAGCATATATTAAAAAAGTATATTTACATAATTTCATCACTTTCACTTATAACAGATAGTGTTTGTCGACGTGAACGAGGGACTAACCTCGGTTTATTTGGTTGTCCGCCGGCATAGCCACACATTGTCTGGGTAGATGTTGATAGTGATCAGTAAGTGTCAAATTTAATAATATGTCAATTGTAATTAAATACTTTTATATGATTGCATGATTAAAATACAACATTGTTTTATTTATCTCGTATTATAGTATTTTGGACTCCGTCGCTAAGTCGACGCTCCATGCCATCTGCCTAACACACCTGTCTACTGGCTGTATGTGATTTAGCCGGTACGGGTAGTATGATGCCTCCTATATGGACACTGTATTGCGCGAGTTTCACGTAAGTCGAATTGCATTACTTAAAGTTAACAGTATCATATGTATTTACACTATTCAAATGAATTCTGATATGTCACTACATTTTTATAGCTTTATTTTAGATATGAGGTGGGCATCACCCTAGCAACCAGCGACAATGTTATTATAGCACATGTACGTAAGAACTATGCCAGCTGACTTTATGAGATAAGGCAGCGGGTCACCCGGGCAGTTGTTCAGCAGCTTGGGACTACGATCAGAGATCATCTGCACCACATAGTCTCTGATCTAGCTTGGGAGACTATGTGTAGGCACTGGGATGATGAGGTGTTCAAGAAGAAGTCAGAGAAGGCAAAGCAAAATCGTAGCCAGCTCTGAGTCGTACAGACGACTGACTCACAGTCTTTTGAGGAGGTGAAGTCGATAAGTATTATGTATTTTTTTGTTTAGTTAGTCATTTATCATTAGCATACTTAATAACTGTTTGAATGTCTTTATCATCAGGCTATACGGGAGTGCTTAGGCCGACGTCCTACTATAACCGAGTTTTGGGATAGAGCCCACACCCCTAAGGCCTTTCCTATGTCTTCCGTAGTAGTAGCTATACGGGTAAGACTAATATTAATTTTTAGTTATTTTTAATATTAGGTAGTTAATAAAATGAAATAATTAACTCATATATACAAAATAAATTACAGGATCGATTCTAGACGTTTCGGGACCCCCGTGTAGCTAAGTTGCAGGCTGCTAGGGAGGATCCTGAGTCGCTAGATTCCACCACTCCTCTGCCCGAGATTGAGTTATCTCGGGATGAGGAGATGAGACTATGGGTCGCGTCTCAGGATCCCCCTACTAGCAGTACCAGCAGGTATCGCGTGTTGGGTATGCCGATGATAACCGTGTATACCTTACCTGGAGGTAATAAGATATATTTCTTAATTTCTCGTTATATATTAATTTATAAAAATAATATAACTTAATATGTACTACGTTACGTGTGTAATTACTTTCTCAGGCTTTAGCCAGCGCAAGCGTCCGAGAGTACCTATCAGACCATCTCATACGGGCGCTGGCTTGGACGAAGAGCTATTCCAGAGGGTCATAGTGGCGGTTGATGATAGGTTTCGTATGAATTCAGTTTTCTATCATCAGTAGTTTCCTAACCGTGCTCGTCTTCACCAGCTAGCTCAAGATATTGCAGCAGGGGCCACCATCGAGGGTACGGGATTACCGCAAGAGCAGTTCGTCGTGTTAAGAGGTGAGATACTCCGGATGGTGGTTACCCTATTAGTGGAGGTTTTAGGCCAGCCTCCGGCTGAAAGTAGTATGCACACAAGCCAATCATATTTGATATGATGTAGCATATACTTTGTAATCTTATTCATTTATTAATAAAAGAATTGATTTTCTTAAAAGGCATTTTATATTATCTACATGGTGTTGTTATATTAAATGTGATAAACCCATAGTTTTGAGCAATGCTTTTAGAATCATGAGGGAAATCATGCTAATGAGATCTAAATTCTAGATAGCTCACAAACTAAAATTGTTCCTAATCGTTGGATTACTAAAAAGGGGATTAGTGAATCCGGATAGATTATTACACACGTTGTTTGCTCTTAAGAAGAGGATGATTGATCTCATAATCATTTGTGTGGAGACACTAAAGCAAGTATGTAGGTGCTTATTGGAGAATAAGTTCACTGAACGTGGCTCGCTAAGGAATACCTAATGGAGTTTTACTCGCCTGTCAATAGAATTCCTATAGTGATAGTAGTACAAGTGATCCTTGGACTTGAGATCATCATAGTATCTTGTGTATGATGAGTTACACTTTGACATGTCCCCTAAGACCTTTGGGGTATATCAAAGGGTATGATTAAGTTATACATGGACATAGGTGAATGATCAACAAAGAATCTACCACGTCTAGTAAAAGATGTGAATGTCCTATGCGATTCGATAAATGACAACTCAGTAGTCCTTGGCCAAGGCAGGATGAAATTAGAAAGGAGTTTCTAATTTGCATTTTTTAGAGTTGTGCATTTGGGAATCAAAATACATATAATTAAGTAAAATAAGACTTGACAGTAAATCCATGTCTTATATTTAATTGGGACATTGTATGGTAGAAGGATTGAATTGTACGGTAACTATGCACTGAAAGGTTCTTTTGTGATTAATGTTGAAATCTATATTATCTGGAAAGTTGTTGATCGCTAATGGGGTTTACCCTTATTGTAGAATAAATATTATTTATTTAAATGAATTAAATAGTTTAATTTCTTTATTTAAATAAGATTAGAATTGTTCTAATTGATTTATTCACAACCGGATTAATATGGAGAACCTAAAGGGTCACACCGCAAAAAGGAGAATATTTATTTAAGAAATAAATGGTATAATTGTAATAATACCTTAAGTGTATTTAATTTAATCTATGGAGATAGAATAAATTAAATAGCTTAATATTTATTATTTAATATTTTAAAAATATTAAATATAAATTAATAAGAGGAGTCTTATTATTATTATTACTATTACTATTATTTAATTCCTAATAGAGATTGAGAATTAATTAATAGAAGTACTCTCTCATAAATTCCTAATTGGATTAGGAGCATAATTAATTAAAGGAGTTTAATTATAATAGAAACCTTAGTCCTAAATAGTTTAGGGAAGGGTTATTCCTACATCTATAAATAAGAGTTGTCTTATCATAGATTAGTGTTACACACTCTTGCATTAGATTGTGGAGAGTACTTACAATTTTTATAGAGATAGAAACTAAGATTTTGCCAATACCCAACTTCTTGAATAACTATTCTTTCTTGGTGGATCACCTCTAGAGGCCAAACACTTGGGTGGCTAACGTTGATCAAGCAAAGGAATTTAGTCGGTGGAATTCAAGGGGAACACGAAGGAATAGGAGGTGAACTTGTACCCGAGGAAGCACAGATTTACGAGGGTATAATTTTTATCTCTATCTCTTTCGTTTATATCGTTAATTGAGCACATAGATTGATCGTGGTGATGGTTTGTATAAAATTTTTAAAATTCGATTTTATCGCGCTTCCGCTTTATTTATGTAATTTGATTACATGTTTGCGTCATATACAAACCTAACAGTGGTATCAGAGCCTAATCTTGTGCTAATTATCGATTTTGATGATTCCATGTGTGTATGGTATGCAATTGGATCGAAATTTTTGGGCAGAATCCGTTTTTTCTGAATCTGCTACGCGGCGCAGCTGCGCCAGCTCCAGTTCATTCTGGAGCGCAGCTGCGCCCAAACCCAAAAAGTCGTTTCTGGGGTTCAGCGTAGCTACGCCGTGTCCCAGTTCATTCTAGGCGCCGCCGGACAACAAAATCCGGAAAAATAATTTTTCCTTCAATTAAAATAAATAGTTTATTTAATTGATATAAGTTTAAAATAAAGATGTTTATTTTATCTGGAATAGGATTTCATATTGCTAAAATTAAAGGAGTTTAATTTGGATTTGGTTTTTGATTAAAATAAAAGAGTTTATTTTGCTTCAAAACTAAATATTAGCAAAACTTTTGCTCATTAATTGATATCAATGCATATATGGAATGATTTTATTATTCATGAGATGAATGTTATTTATTGATACATATAGAGATATGTATGATAATAAATAGGGATTGATAATGGACTATTGACCAATGTGTGATTGGAGTTATTTTAGTGGATGCTTGAATGTATGAGTTTTTTTTTATAAATGGGGTCTGCGTACCTCGTCTTCTCTAATTTTTTCTTAATGTAAATTCTATCTCCCTCCTATGTACTTTCCCTTAACTACTGATCAAGGTTTCTATTTATAGTAAATAGTTTATGTAATAGGACTAGTTAGAATTAATTTTGAAGAGTTGGAGACAAAGGAGAAAGGAGCGCTTGAAGACCCGTTTGTAATGGAGCCCAAGTTTAAATGTAATAGTTATATTTAAATTTTATTCTTGCACCCTATGTTTGACCTTTTGGTTCACTTGGTGGCTCTAGTGAACCAAACTAGAATAAAAGTCCATAATCAATCCGGGTAGAATATAGTATTCTATATGTGCATGATTATTATATATATATATATTATATATTATACAACATGCTTCGCATGTTAAATAATATGACGCGTATTTTATATATATATATATATATATATATATATATGTGCATGCACGCTAAACAAGATGAGACTAATAATAATAAACTCCTCAAAGAAATTATATTAAGTCCTAAGCGTTCAAAGATATTTGGAATATCGAACGTCACCTTCTAGAATGGTAAAGCAATAGAGTATTAAATGTTTAATATGAGTTTGTTGTGGCACCACAAGGCAAATATTAAATATTTAAGATGTTGCTTTATTACATTTGATGCTTATTAAGAAATTGAACATTACTGTTTTGTTGTGTCGCCACAAGGACGGTATTTTTCTCTTCACATATATGGAAGTGCAAGGATGGACTTAACTTGAATAATTTTGATTCGGATGTGTCACCACTTGATCAAAATAATCTAAGAGGCAAAATACAAGGAGTTACACAGAGATGTAATTGACAATAGTTGTCTACCTATTTATTTATATATCGTTTGTTGTATCACCACAAGGCTATATACATTTGAAATGGGATCCTTAGTCTCACTAGCAAATCTTTAATTAGAATTGTCGAACTATATATTGAGGGTAATATAGTTTGATGAAAAAGTGAGAGAAACCAATTTAAAATAAAGACCTAATTTATTTTGGTAATTAATTAAATGAATGCATGCTAAAATATTATCTATTTCACATGTAGAATTTAAAAATGTCAAACTCACTATCACTGCGTAGCATACTTGATGCTAACAAACTGACCGGACCGAATTACACGGACTGGTTAAGGAATCTGAGAATTGTTCTCACTGCTGAAAAGATTTCTTATGTCCTAAATTCGCCAGTCCCTGCAAATGTTGCAGAAACAGCCTCTGAGGAAGAGATTGCTACTTTTAGAAAGTGGCAAGATGATGCAATCATGGCTCAATGCATCATGCTCGCATCCATGAGTAACGAGCTTCAACATCAGCATTAAATTATGGATGCTCCTACTATATTGCTTCACCTCAAAGAGTTGTATGGTGAGCAAAGTAGGATTGCTAGATATCAGATATCTAAGGAGCTCTTCCGATCTCGTATGACCGATGGCACTGCTGTTTAGACTCATGTCCTTAAGATGATCAATCTGATTGAACAACTTGGATAGCATGGGTTCGTGATGGATGGGGAGTTAAGTCAAGATTTGATCTTGCAGTCACTCCCGGACACCTTCTCACAATTTCTTATGAATTTTCACATGAATAAGTTGGACGTCAGCTTGCCTGAGTTACTTAACATGCTGAAAATTGCTGAAGGTCACTTCTCATCCAACAAGAACAAAGTCTTACTAGTGGATGATTCTTCCAAGAAAAGGAAGAGGCCCAAGGTATTTTCTGAAAAGAAGAAAAACAAGAAGGCTAAGGACAAGGCGAAGAGAAAGGATAAAAAGAAACTTGATCCAGATAGCAAAGGAATTTGCTACCATTGCAATAAGCCGGGACACTGGAAGAGGAACTGCAAGGAGTATCTTGCGGACCAAAAGAAGCTTGGAGAAGCTTCGACTTCCGATCTAGGTTTGTTCATGATTGAAATTAATTTTTTTGAAAGTCAAAATTCTACTTGGGTATTAGATACCAGCTGTAGTTCTTGCATATGTAATAATATACAGGGACTAAGCCGAAGTAGAAAGCTGAACAAGGATAAAGTCGTCCTACGAGTGGAAAATGGAGCAAAGGTTGTTGCATTAGCTGTAGGGACTTATTGTTTAGCACTGCCTTCGGGTAAGTTCATTAGTTTAAATAATTGTTATTATGTTCCGACACTCATTAGAAACATTATTTCAAATTTTGTATTAGATATGGATGGTTTTGATATTATAATAAAGACCAACAGATGTTCTATTTATAATAACAATGTTTTATATGGTGTTGGGATCCTACTGAATGGACTTTACATACTTGACTTGCATGAAAATATACTTCAAATTGAACAAACTAAAAAAAGAAAAAGAGATGATGTTAATTATACCTTTATGTGGCACTGTAGACTCGGTCATATCAATGAAACAAGATTATCCAAGTTGCATAAAGATGGGCTTTTAGAGCTATCTGATTACGAATCATATCCAACTTGTAAATCTTGTCTCATGGGTAAGATGACTAAATCTCCTTTTAATGGAAAAGGAAAAGAGTTACAGAGTTGTTAGCGTTGGTACACACAGACGTATGTGGACCTATGACAACGAATGTACAAGGAGGGTATTCTTATTTTATTACTTTCACTGATGATCATTCTAGATTTGGATATATGTATTTAATGAAATACAAATCTAAATCGTTTGAAAAGTTCAAAGAATTCAGAAGTGAAGTAGAGAAGCAAACTGGTAAGAGTATTAAGATTCTTCGATCAGATCGAGGAGGTGAATACTTGACCAATGAGTTTCTAAGTTGTCTCAAAGAAAATGGTATAATCTCACAATGGACTCCACCAGGGACGCCACAGTTGAATGGTGTATCTGAAAGGAGAAATCGAACGTTGTTGGACATGGTTCGATCCATGATGAGTTTTACCGACCTTCCAGTATCCTTCTGAGGTTATGCCCTAGAATCGGCTGCATACCTACTTAATAAGGTACCTACCAAATCCGTCCCAAAGACCCCATATGAGATATGGACAGGGAGGAAACTAAATCTTAAGCATGTTAAGACTTGGGGTTGTCCAGCTTATGTCAAAAGGTTTGAGCATGATAAGCTGAAGACTAGATCCGACAAATGTAGATTCGTGGGATACCCTAAAGAAATATCAGGGTATTATTTCTATCATCCTACTGATCAAAAGATGTTTGTTGCGAAACACGCTGCCTTCTTAGAAAATGAGTTTATCCTTGAAGGGGTCAGTGGGAGTAAGATATATCTTGAAGAAGTTCAAGAACCACAAAATACTACGGATCAAAGTCAGGTACCTGACCAAGTAGAAGAACCTACTGTACCACTACCTATTCGTAAATTTGGAAGAGTACCGAAGATACCTAATAGGTATGGATTCATCATAAAGGATGATGATGAGGTATGCATCATAGATGATGATGATCCATTGACTTACGAAGAGGCTATGAGTAGTGAAGACTCAGAGAAATGGCTAGAAGCCATGAAATCCGAGATGGACTCCATGTATGAAAACCAAGTATGGACTTTGGTTTCACCACCTGAGGGCATTAAGCCTATTGGGTGTAAATGGGTCTTTAAGAGAAAGACTGGAGCAGATGGCAAGGTATAGACCTATAAGGCCCGACTGGTTACAAAAGGTTTCAAACAAAGACAAGGACTTGACTATGATGAAACCTTCTCACCAGTAGCTATGCTCAAGTTCATTCGGATTTTGCTTGCAATTGTAGCTTATTATGACTACGAGATCTGGTAAATGAACGTGACAACGGCCTTCCTCAATGGAGAGCTTGAGGAGAATGTATATATGATACAGCTAGAGGGTTTTATTTCAACGGTTGGAACAAACCAAGTCTGTAAGCTACAACCATCCATTTATGGATTGAAGCAAGCTTCTCGAAGATGGAACATCCGTTTTGATGAGATAATCAAAAGGTTTAATTTTATCAAAAATGAGGATGAACCTTGTGTGTACATAAAGGTTAGTGGGAGCACTATTTCATTCCTTGTATTATATGTTGATGATATATTACTGATAGGGAATGATGTTCCTATGCTACAGTCGATCAAAATTTGGTTATCTAAACACTTCTCCATGAAGGACTTGGGTGAGACATCCTATATTTTGGGGATAAAGATCTATAAAGATAGATCTAAAAGGATGCTGGGCTTGACCCAAAGAAAGTACATTGACTCGATGCTAAAGAAGTTTAGCATAGAAGATTCCAAGAGAGGTCTCATGTCGATGAGCCATGGAATACATCTCTCCAAGAAACAGGCCCCAAAGACACTTGAGGAGAGAGACTGAATGAGTAAGATTCCTTATGCTTCAGCAATAGGATCTATCATGTACGGTATGATATGTACTAGACCAGATGTCGCTCATGCACTTAGTGTAACAAGCAGATATTAGTCGAATCCAGGAGAAGAGCACTGGGAGGCAGTGAAAAACATCTTAAAGTACTTGAGAAGAACTAAGGATGTATTTTTTGTCTACGGTGGGTCTGAATTGAAACTAAAGGGCTATACAGACTCAAGTTTTCAAACGTACCAAGATGACAGTAAATCCATTTCAGGGTACGTGTTTACCTTAAACGGTGGCGCAGTGAGTTGGAAAAGTTTCAAGCAGCAAACAGTTGCTGATTCAGTGACAGAGGCAGAGTACATAGCTGCAAGTGAAGCTGTAAAGGAAGCTGTTTGGATGAATAAGTTCATAACTGAACTTGGAGTGGTTCCTAGCATTAGAAGAGTCGTATCTTTATTCTGTGACAACAACAGAGCTGTTGCGTAGGCTAAGGAACCCAGTCTCATCAGAAATCCAAACACGTGTTGCGGCGGTTTCATTTGATTAGAGAGATCATTGAAAGAGGAGATGTCACCCTAGAGCGTGTGGACTCTCAATACAACATTGCAGATCCATTTACTAAAGCTTTAACACAACAGCAGTTTGATCGTCACTTAGAGAAGATGGGTATTAGATACAATGGCGATTGGCTTTAGTGCAAGTGGGAGATTGAAAGTAGTATGCACACAAGCCAATCATATTTGGCATGATGTAGCATATACTTTGTAATCTTATTCATTTATTAATAAAAGAATTGATTTTCTTAAAAGGCATTTTATATTATCTACGTGGTGTTGTTATATTAAATGTGATAAACCCATAGTTTTGAGCAATGCTTTTAGAATCATGACGGAGATCATGCTAATGAGATCTAAATTCTAGATAGCTCACAAACTAAAATTGTTCCTAATCGTTGGATTACTAAAAAAGGGATTAGTGAATCCGGATAGATTAGTACATACGTTGTTTGCTCTTAAGAAGAGGATGATTGATCTCATAATCATTTGTGTGGAGACACTAAAGCAAGTATGTAGGTGCTTATTGGAGAATAAGTTCACTGAACGTGGCTCGCTAAGGAATACCTAATGGAGTTTTACTCGCCTGTCAATAGAATTCCTATAGTGATAGTAGTACAAGTGATCCTTGGACTTGAGATCATCATAGTATCTTGTGTATGATGAGTTACACTTTGACATGTCCCCTAAGACCTTTGGGGTATATCAAAAGGTATGATTAAGTTATACATGGACATAGGTGAATGATCAACAAAGAATCTACCACGTCTAGTAAAAGATGTGAATGTCCTATGTGATTCGATAAATGACAACTCAGTAGTCCTTGGCCAAGGCAGGATGAAATTAGAAAGGAGTTTCTAATTTGCATTATTTAGAGTTGTGCATTTGGGAATCAAAATACATATAATTAAATAAAATAAGACTTGACAGTAAATCCATGTCTTATATTTAATTGGGACATTGTATGGTAGAAGGATTGAATTGTACGGTAACTATGCACTGAAAAGTTCTTTTGTGATTAATGTTGAAATCTATATTATCTGAAAAATCGTTGATCGCTAATGGGGTTTACCCTTATTGTAGAATAAATATTATTTATTTAAATGAATTAAATAGTTTAATTTCTTTATTTAAATAAGATTAGAATTGTTATAATTGATTATTCACAACCGGTTTAATATGGAGAACCTAAAGGGTCACACCGCAAAAAGGAGAATATTTATTTAAGAAGTAAATGGCATAATTGTAATAATAAGTTAAGTGTATTTAGTTTAATCTATGGAGATAGAATAAATGAAATAGCTTAATATTTATTATTTAATATTTTGAAAATATTAAATATAAATTAATAAGAGGAGTTTTATTATTATTATTATTACTATTACTATTATTTAATTCCTAATAGGGATTGAGAATTAATTAATAGAAGTACTCTCTCATGAATTCCTAATTGGATTAGGAGCATAATTAATTAAAGGAGTTTAATTATAATAGAAACCCTAGTCCTAAATAGTTTAGGGAAGGGTTATTCCTACATCTATAAATAAGAGTTGTCTTATCATAGATTAGGGTTACACACTCTTGTATTAGATTGTGGAGAGTACTTACAATTTCTATAGAGATAGAAACTAGGGTTTTGCCAATACCCAACTTCTTGAATAACTATTCTTTTTTGGTGGATCACCTCTAGAGGCCAAACACTTGGGTGGCTAACGTTGATCAAACAAAGGAATTTAGTCGGTGGAATTCAAGGAGAACGCGAAAGAATAGGAGGTGAACTTGTACCCGAGGAAGCACGGATCTACGAGGGTATAATTTTTATCTCTATCTCTTTCGTTTATATCGTTAATTGAGCACATAGATTGATCGTTGTGATGGTTTGTATAAAATTTTTAAAATTCGATTTTATCGCGCTTCCGCTTTATTTATGTAATTTGATTACATGTTCGCGTCATATACAAACCTAACACCGGCTACTTAGGTATTATGCATGTTATTTCATTTTTATTTAACTGTCTCTTTAATTCTCACATATGTACGGACTAATGATTTATATTTTTAATCTTATCAATAGGGTGGCGATGACGAGCGGGCTGGTGATGATGTAGAGCATGGTAGTGATGGCCATGGCGAGTAGGGGGACGACAACGCTAATGATCCTCCTCCTACTAGTTTATAGTTCATGTGTATAGATTTTATAGATTTATAGATTTGTTTAAATCTTTATTCATTAAAAATTATAAATTATTTGTACATATTGTAAAGAATTGTAGTTTAGTTGAATTTGTACGAGTTTTGAACATCATATTGTATAATTTATGGAATATTAGCGTATTTTTGTTATTGTTAATGAGTTAGTTCATATTGACAGTTATTAGCTTAGTGTATGTACATGTTTGATGCAATAAAACAGGTTTTTATAGTTATCTTGTATGTGAAATCTTATTACTGTATGTGTTGTTGGGATAAAGCAGGTTACATGTACAAAAAAGGGGTTTAAAAATCTGAAAACTGTAAAAACAAAAAAAATATTTAAAAATATTTACTAATTTCGACGAAATAAGGTAAAACCAACGGAATTTTCCGTCGGAACTAAGGAGTATGTTTATTTTAATTTATTACCAATGCCGACAGAATTGACCTTATTACCGACAGAAATTCCATCGGCCTTAAGCCTGGTTCCAAGCGGTCAAAGAATTACACGTGGCTTCTTAAAACTTGACGAAATATATTCCGTCGGCAATACCTTATTCCCGACAGACCGGCTGTCGGAAATAAGTCCGTCAAACGTATTTATTTCCTGACGAAATTGTCGATGGACTTAAGGCCGAGGGCTATTATTACGATCGAATGGCCGACGGAATATATTCCTTTTTACCTGTAATATATATATATATATATATATATATATATATATATATATATATATTGTGGTGCATTTCGGTTAATTTGGTGCGATTTTTTAGTAGAAACCATTGTTGTAACTAAATATGCGGTTCGATTTTTTTGGTTTCGGTTTGTTGAATTTTTCATTGGTTAAGGTTTTTTATTGTTCGATTTTGTGGTTTGTTTGGGTTTTTTTTATTTTTCTTATTCACCCCTAAGTAAAGGTTTAGATGTATCTTTACTCTTAAGTTAATCTAGGCTCTTTAATATATAGAGTTAAATGAAACTACACTCTTAAGTTAGAATCTTTTTTACGGACAAAAGTCGTTCCCAAATTTGGTACAGAGGTTAAGTTTCAAACTTGAATAAAAGAAGAAAAAAAAAAGAAAAAAAAATGGAAGAGAGTACGTATAATGAGTTTATGACAAGTGTCTTTCAAAATATATCTTAGGAGCTTAATATTACTCGATGCTAATGCATGATAATCAATTCTACTCATAGTTTATTGTGTGATTATCTCAAACGATATCCTACAGAACACAAACATTCAAAGATATTTTTATATTACAATTAATTTTGGATACCTATTTAGAAATAAGAATGACACTTTTACATCATTTATTAATTACGTCATAATATTTTTGACATCATTTATATACTCAGTGTACTTTATTTTTTTAAACATATAAGTTGCCAATTTAGCTAGGGAGGGCTAAGAGTGCATGGGCGAAAGCCAAAAGCAAACTGTGGTTATGTCATCCCAATCTTAATATAATTTTTTAAAAAATATAAAATAAGTAAATAAATAATATATATTCTTTTCTTTGTTTGTTTGTTGACTGATTGATTTCTACGGACCTTTTTTTTGGTTCCCACTATAAAATATATTGGGTACCATTTGGATTTGATAACCAAGGTTCCTCGGATGGTGTGGTCCTTTCTTTTCCTCGGAGGGTGTGGTCCTTCCTTAAACTTCTAGTACCATCTCATAAAAGGGATCATATTCCCTCTCTTATAAAGTTAAGAATAGAATAGTTAAGAATAGGGTAGTTGTTGGAGAATTTTGAGATGGCCGTATAATACAAAAAATAGAATATAAAAAGTTATTATCACTTTTTGTTGACGTAACAATAAATTTGGATTTCAATTTACTTAGCTCATTTTATAAAAATAATAAATTTTACTTGCTGCCTCAAGTAATTATACGTGCCCCACTCGAGTATATTCTTGTTTGTTCAGAAAACCATTATGAGTGTATATCCAACTACTTGTGAATTTTTATTTATTTAATAAATTTCAAATAACATTTTTCTTCAAAAATATACCCCACAAATTTATCAAATTTCACATATATTATCTATAACTGATAATATCAACATATTTATTATTCATTCTAAGCTACAAAGGTGTCTCCAGGTATTTAATGAATTAAGACACTTGTCATAAAGTACCAATTAATGTATATATTTTAATAATATCAAATGTTACAATATAGTAACACCCTCACATAAATATAAATTCTTATATTTAGGATGATATTATTCTCTAATACTCAATAAAAGATATCATATAAATATATGCATGCATGTGCACCCTTTGCAATAAATAATGTGTTAATTAACACATTATTACATTTCACAAAGCAAACATGAAAAAAAAACCTACTTGATTATTTTTATAAAATAAATAATCGAATAAGATTATTTAAAAAATAAATCCACAAACAAAAAAAATCCTCTTTAATTATTTTATGCCTTAGAAATATTTTGATGCACATAAATACCTTATTTTCTTAACATAAATTCAAGTTTAATTATCATATGTAAATTGTATACCACAAAATAATTTTAAGTCACAAAATAAACATGTATCTCTCTAATTATAAAAATAATCATAATTATAATACATGGTATACTATACAATCAATACTATTTTAGTGACAAAAAAATTTGTTACAAAAGATGGATACAAAATAATATGATTAATTGTGGTTAATTAGTTATTATATTGAATCATCAACTAATCACACTTTACCGTATCATTTTATAAATCATTTCTTATAAATTATTTTTGTCATTATAATAATACTCCTATACAATTCACACACAAAGTTAAACATATTGGCCCAACGGTTTGGAGACACTCATTTTCAATAACACGGTTTCGGCCGAAAGAAACTAACGGTTTGAAAGTTTCCATCTGAAAAGAAACTAACGATTTAAAACATCAATATGATCATAATTATTTAGAAAACTTTAAATGACCATAATTTTCTCAATTTTTAATTAATTAAGTTTTATGATCTTTATATGGTTAAAAAGCTCTTGACAAAAATTACATAACTATATTAAATTTTATAGTTTCGTTCAACAGACAAAAATACAATTAATTAAAACTCATTTTTGGCCATTCAAACAAATCTCAAATGCATGTATCTCAACATATCATGCATATTAAATCAACAAAAATTAGAGAATGACTCTAATAGTAAATATAATAAAATATGTTTAAATTCATGAATGCAACAAAATGAAAGTCATCCTTTTTCATGTTCATTCACACAATATTGTGCATATAGATACATAACATGCGTATCATATATGCATAATATGATACATAATATATGCACATAAATATCTTCACATAATGCATAAAATGTATGATATATAATATTTATATACGTTTTCGAAATTGCATACCTTTCATGAATATGGATATGTTACCTCTTGAGTTAATGGCACAAACTTGTAATAAACCTCCCTCATGGTAAGTCTTCATTATTATCAACTGATAATAATTTTTCCTAATAAATATGAAGCCTCAAATTCTGCCGCATCCATCTTGTGAAAAATAAAAATATTAAGATTGTTGAGATAGATGCATAATTCATAAAATAGAATTTAGAAGAATTAAATGCGTGTATTAGATGTACTGTTCTTAAGACATTTATTCGTCCACTCTCATAAATAAGATTATAAGATCTAAACGAATAATTCTCTTAAGATACAATTAAGCGCACGTGGATTGTTACAAGTAACAAACTAAAATAATCTCAACTAATTCTACTTTGAATCGATGAGAAAGAGGCATTGATATCGAGAAAGGATAAGTCAAAAAACTAATGTATTATATGACAAGTGACTACGCCTTTTTATAGGCCTCCAAAATTAACCAATCGTCATGTTCACAAATAATCATATCTTTTAGACTTTTAGCCATTCATATTTATTCTAATGGACACAATCTTAGGAACATTTGTATATATCTAGTGCTGAAAAGATATGATTCTTAATCACTTGTATTTAAACAAATAGACATGTCTTTTCTAAAATAATAATCAAATATATTCAGATTAATCCAAAACAGTAGTACCTTCATTTTTTTTCTTCTGAGCACTCCCTGATAGCTTGTGGAAAAGCCAAAATTGTCCTTTCACTGACTTGGGAACAAGAGCTTATATTATGGTATTCTGAGCTCTTTTGTTCCTTTTCATCTTTCATTAGCCATTAGGCAACCTTAAACTTCTTGCTTCTCATGATATGTTGAGATACATGCAATTTTTTCTGTCAGAAAAATAAATTGATTGTTACTTCTTGGCCTTAAATAAAAGTCAAAAGTACATGCACAATTTTGCAAATGGGAGGTAGGTAGAACCTTCTGGATCATAGTCAAAAGTCAAACGATACTTTTTTATTTTTTTTAATAAAAAAAAATCCTACTTTACTTGTGCAAAAAAAAAAAATGGGAAAATACTAGAGCACATAAATTTTCACTGGGTTTGCTGATGTATGTTAACGCCTTTTATATACAATATTGGAAAGAAAATAATTACACTATTAAAAAATATACTTATTTTATATGATTATAATAATAATGCATCACAAGTTTAAATAAAATAAAATTTTACATACTTTCATATTTTTACATTCTTTCTATAGGTAGTGTAGAATTTTTTAATAAAAAATATTCTAAGAACAAGAGATCTCTCTCTCTCTATATATATATATAAAGAGAGAAAATAAGTTTCTCCAACGGATCGGTTCGTCGCGAATCGGTTTTTTACCGTCGCTAAATGCTATCGCGACGGTTTATATATAAATAAACCGTCGCTTATACATTCAGCGACGGTTCGAGACCGTTGAAGAAGATTTCCGTGTGTATATATATATATATATATATCCTAAGCAGGGCCGGTCCAAACTTTTTGGAGGCCTCAAGCCAAATTTTAAATTGGGGCCTTTTTTTAACCATTCAATTGGTAGACCAAACTTGGTACAATAATGTGGCTTGTTAAAGCCTTCGGACCGAAGCCAACAAAGACTAGACCCAAGCCAATATACTTGCTTACAAAAATTAATTTTGATCTCTCTTCTACTTATAAAACAAAGATAAAACAAGAGATGTATATTAGACGATGTGGGACTTTGAAACAAAAATACATTTGAACCAAAAGGCCTCTCATTCTTATAGCTTATTGTTAAACTTATGTTTCTTGTGGTGTCGATGTGGGACATTTGAAACAAAAAATACATGTGTAAAATGTCTTTGTTATTGTTTTAAGTCCTACATTGGTTAGATGATAAAAGTTAAAGGAAATTTTTTTTATAAAAGGAATATCAAATGAAGGTTTAGTTGTTTCTAAGTCCCACATTGGTTATATTAATCTTGAATTCTCTTCTACTTAAAAAACCAAGGTAAGACAATAGATGTATATTAGATGAAATGAGACTTTGAAATAAAAATACATTTGAACCAAAAGGCATCTCATTCTTATAGCCAAAATGCCTCTTAACTTATAGCTTATTGTTAAACTTACGTTTCTTGTGGGACTTTGAACCAAAAGGCCTCTCATTCTTATAGCTTATTGTTAAACTTTCTTGTGGAACTTTAAAACAAAAATACATTTGAACCAAAATGCCTCTCGTTTTTATAGTCAAAAGGCCTCTCATTCTTATAGTTTATTAATACATTTGAACTAAAATGTCTCTCATTTTAGTAGCCAAAAGGCCTCATATTCTTATAGCTTATTTGTTAAACTTAAGTTTCTTATGGGACTTTGAAACAAAATTACATTTGAACTAAAAGGCCTTTCATTCTTATAGTCAAAAGGCTTCTCATTCTTATAACTTATTGTTAAACTTAAGTTTCTTGTGGTGTCGATGTGGGACATTTGAACCAAAAAATACATTAAAATGTCTTTGTTATTGTTATTGTCTCTAAATCCCACATTGGTTAGATGATAAAAGTTGAAATAAGTTTTCTTTATAAAAAGTCTTTAAGTCCCACATTGTTTAGTTGATAAAAATTCAAGAAATTTTTTCTTATAAAATGACTACTTAGTAGATCTACATATGGGTTATTAAAATTTTGGGGGCCTTTTTAATTTGGGGGCCTTAAGCCATTGCTTAACTCGCTTAATGGTTGGACCGGCCATGATCCTAAGAAATGGAGATCTAACTTAAATATCCTATATATAGAAAAGAATATATATTTGACTACTAACTTTGTGCTCTTCTTTAATTTAGGTTGGTGACTCATGACATTCCAGCAACCACTGGAGCAAATTTTGGCGAGTTTTTATGTACTTAAGAGAATTTTCCCTTCTTTTTTTCCTGGATGGCGCACTTCAACACTCGAAATTTTGCTGAGCTCTACGATCTTGGTTAGCCAAAGGTAGACTGGCTCACGAGGATGGAGATAAGAAAAATAAATACATCAACAAGGAGGTATCTATCATGTGTATGGGGGCTGATGAATTTTTTAGTCATCTTTCCCTCTATATATACACAACATGCATGCATGTAGGGTATTATTAAATCAATTTCCAAGTGCCCGTTTCTTGAAGTAGATATAAAACTAATTAACATTAATAAAAATAATTATTGAAGTTTAGTATCTAGTTTGTCTACTTTGTTCTTGAGATTACTTGTTAGTTTTGGCAGATGGCAATGTTTATTTTGGTTTGATGAAAAGATGTTCTTTTTATGAGGAGAGTTTTTGGTTAAACGCTTACCCTAAATTAAGAAGAGAATTATATATGCTTCTCCAGCCTTTTTCATTAGACAATCACAAGGGTTTTCATTTGTAATGGGGACATGAATGAAATTCAAAAAATATTATATTTAAAAAGTAAATGCTGAATGACACTTTTGTCTCTCTAAGTTGTCACTCACTTTTAAAGTCATTTTTAAAATTTATTTTTCGCCAATTAGTTCCTTAAAAGGACATTTTTTGTCATTTCTATTCTTTTTATCCGATTTGACCCCAACACGACCCATTTTAATCAAATTTTGACCCAACCCGACCCAGTTTGACTCGACTCCAATTTCACCAATTCAATTTTTTTTTAAAAAAAACTAAAAAGTTTTAAAATTATTTTAAAAATAATTATTATTATAAAATTATTTTAAAAATAAAATATTATTTTAAAATATTAAAAATAATTGTTATTTTAAAAATAATATTTTATTCTAAAATATTAAAAATAATTATTATTTTAAAAAATTTTACAAAAAATATTATTTTCAGGAAAAAATATTAGAAACTTTTATTTTTTTTCATAAAATGAGTAAAATTTCATAAAATATAAATTCAAAAAAATTAAATAAAAAAAAGTAGATTTTTTTTCATTTTTATGTAAAAGATTATTTTCAGAAGAAAAAAAAAGTTTATGCCTTTATCATTATTATATGTATTCTTAATATTAGAAATTTTAAAAACAAAAACTAAAAATAGAAATTAAAATACAAAAAATAGTAAAAGATAAATAAAAAAAACTGATTCAATTTTTTTTAAAAATATAAATTAAAAAGTTTTAAAAATAATTATTATTTTCAGGAAAAAAATTAGAAAATCTTTCATTTTTAAAAAACATGAGTAAAGTTTTATAAAATATAAATTCAAAAACAATAAAAAAACAAAACTTTATTTTCAGAATAAAATAGAAAAATTTATTTTTTAAAAAAAATGAGTAAAGTTTCATAAAATATAGATGCAAAAAAAGTAAATAAAAAAAACTTTATTTTCATAAAACAAAATTAGAAAATTTTATTTTTTAAAAGATGTGTAAATTTTCATAAAAATAATTAAGAATTAAAAATTTTCAATTTCAATTTTTTTGAATCTATATTTTATGAAACTTTACTCATTTTTGAAAAAAAAAAAAAGTTTCTAATATTTTTTTTTAAACAATAATTATTTTTAAAACTTTTTAAAATAATAAATATTTTTAATATTTCAAAATAAAATATTATGTTTTAAATTTTTTTAAAATAATAATCATTTTTAATATATTAAAATAAAACATTGTTTTTAAAATAATAAATATTTTTTTAAATAATTTTAAAAAATTTTAATTTTTAAAAAAAATTCGAATTGGTGAAATTGGGGTCAGGTTAAACTGGGTCGAGTTGGGTCAAAACGGGTAAAATGAACATAAATGACAAAAAATGTCAGTTTAAGGACCTAAATGGCGAACAATGAACTTTATGAATGACTTTAAATGTAAGTGATAACTTTGAAGGATAGAAGTCCATTAGCCAAAAGCAAAATTAAAATAAACAAAAGTACATTACTGATTACACACAGAAAAACAAAGATGATAAACTAATAATGTAATTAATAAAAGAATTTTTTTTAGGGCATAGGAGGTGAGTGCTACCTCACGCTGTTGCATGAGATATCCGTTTATAATAATAATGTTTTGAAAAATTATAAAAATATCATTTTTTACATAATATGGAAGAGAGCGTATTCAATTATATAAAACGATATTGTTTTGAAGGCAACCTCACATTCTTACGTGAGATAACCCTCACTTTTTTTTTTAGAACTGTAATAAAAATATTTGTAGAAGTGGTAATAATATTACACACCTCACTAAGAATAAGAATATATTGTTCAAACACTTGTCTCACTAATGACATGTCACAATTTTGTTTTTTTGTTATCACAATTATATATATATTATCAGTGTATAGAATTTTAATTCCAACAAGAAATGTACTTTTATACTATATATACATACACACACATTCACATATACATTTATGATGTATATATCCCTCGCACACAAATGTACAAGAGCAACTAATGGATATTTTTTTTCCATGTAACACTGTCTGGGACAATTTCCTGGAAAAGGTATTAGGCCATGTGTAATCCAGATTATATACAAAAAAATAAGTAGAAAAAAGTGGTGTTTGTTTCGATTTATTTAAAATAATTTATAAGTCCAGTACAACACCTTAACGGGTATCTAGTTGCCTTTGTCTAACGGATAAATCTACATATATTACTCTAAATATTATATTTTACACTACATTGTATATTCAATCATTAAAAAATAGGACCTGACATGAATTTCCGTGTCATGTCTCATTTTTTAATGATTAAATATACAATATAATATTTAGAGCAATGTACATAAACTTATCCTTGTCAAGCAGATAGTTTATAATTTTTTTGTATTTTCAATTTTTTATCGAACATAACAATTTATTCATGTAATCATTGGCGGACGCAGAATAGGTCTTATAGGGTTACACGCAGTCACTCCCTCTTTAATTTTTGTTTAATACTATGGTGGTATTTTAGTAATTACCCATGGCTAGCTAGAGACACTTGTTGGGACACCACTCTTCTCCCAAACTATCCCACGCCCACACGTGGCCACATATGTCAATCTGATGTGATAAAAATAATTCATCCATGGTCAATTGTCACATATTATTTGTAAGAACTTATTAATAAAGGGTAATATAATAATTTTATTTATCATCAATTATATTTATTATTTTTAAGATTTTATTAATAAAAAATAATATAATAATTTCGTTCACTGAGTATTTTAGAAGTATATTAAATTCAGTAAATGATAAATTTTTTAAAAAATTTAACCAATTAAAAATTGACAATCTAAAAGGTCTCTAAAGCCATGTAGGATTCTAATTTATAACTCTTAAAAGATATGACCCTTATGTTATAAATAAGGGATGTTTTAGCACATTCAAGGTACACAACTTTACTTCCATAATAATTATCTTTCTCCATATTAGTGTTTTGACTCAAGTATTGGAGAATCCTCTTGGAACTCCCAACTCTAGTGAATTTTTTGCAGGTTTTTCGGCAAAGTCAAGGCGGTCAAGCGGTGGTCAAAATCAAAATTTGTGGGTTGACCGAAACCCTAATTTGAAGATGCTGATTGACACATCAAATTAACATCATCTGTGAGAAATGAACAAAAAGTCATATTCTCTTTCTCACAATCCAAAAAATTATGATGAATAGTCACGCTTCAACACCAAATCAATCTATTGCTATGATCGTTTTTTTTTTTTGTGAAAACCCTTTTATCATACAATATAATCTTTAGTAGGATATGGTTGAATAAATTTAAAGTTATCTCGTCTACATATCATATGAAATTGAAGTTTCCAACAACAAGTGAAATAAAGAAAGTCAGTGGTGATCAGAAAGTAGCTAGAAGCTGCTACTTATTAGCCATGAAGCATAATATATAGTGTTGGGAGACAAATATTGCCTACTAATTCTTAAGATGTGAGAGATGAGGATAAAGAGCAAAGAGGATAACTTGTAAAGGAGTTAGTCCCAATTTTATTGAAAGATATAGATCTTGATGAAAAAATTACCTATGTGGGCTCTTGTTTAAAAGAGCAAATTAAAAACAAACTCGTCTAATGTTTGAGGAACAATAAGGATGTGGTTGCTTAAACAACAGCTGATATGCCAAGAATTGATCCCTAATTTATAAGTTATCATTCACAAGTTGAATGTAGACCCGAAAAGGAGACCCATAAAACAAAAGAAGATGAGCTTTGCACTTGAATCAAAACCACGGAAGCCCAAAATCAAGGTTGTGGAGCCCATAATCAAGGCCATGGAGGTTTAGAATCAAGACCATAGAGGCCTAAAATAAAAGTCATAGAGCATAAAATTAAAGTCATGAAGGCCAAAATTAAGGCCATGAAGCTCCAGAATCAAGGCCATAAGGTCCAAAATCAAGGCCATAGGAGCCCAGAATTAAGGCCATGGGACCCGAAATTAAGGCCATAGAGACTAATAATTAGTGTAATGGGCATTCTAAAAAAGTGCTATGGACATAGTAAAAAAAATATATTATTCAATTACTCCTTTAAAGGAGTAAGGGGCAAATGATGTGGGTAAAAATAATCCACTAATGGCCAGTTGCTACATGTTATTTATAAGATCTTATTAATAAAGGGTAATATGACAATTTTACTCACTGAGTATTCCTGAAGTATATTAAATCTAATAAATGATAGAGTTTCCAAGAAGTTTAACTAACTAAAGACTGACAATTTGGAAGGTATCTAAAGCATTCTAATTCCTAACTCCTGAAGGAGATAACTCTCATAGTATAAATAAGGGATGCTCCAGCACATTCAAAGTAGACAACTTTACTCACATAATAATTCTCTCTCCATATCAGTATTCTGACTTAAGCATCAGAGAGTCTTCCTAGAGCCCCCTAACTCCAGTGGACTTTTTGCAGGTTTTTCGGCGAAATCGAGACTGTCAAGCGATGGTCAAAGTCAAAATTCATGAGTTGATCGAAACGCCAATTTGAAGCTGTTGATTGAATCCATGCATATGTTATACACAAACACAATATATATGTACCACTTGCCTTGTGCTACTATATATTTTTAAAGTTTCACAAATTGTAAATTTCGAAGTGCAAAATTTAAATCAGTTGAATTGTTTAAATTTTGAAATTAGCTTTAAATAATCATTTAGTTGTTATTATTTCTCTAATTGAAACCTATTTAAGTGTGTGAGATTGATTTCAAACCCTAGTTTCAAAACTGGGGGAGTTTTTATTTCAGTTCATAGTTGTCAATTTATGTTCATTGTTATTTCTCAAGTTTTGTGTGAATGTTAGCTGAGTAGATATTTGAATATTTGATTTGTTAGGTTCTCGCCAAAATAAATTATCAATAAAATGATTTAAGCTTAAAAATAAGGTAAATGACGCTAAAAACTAACAAACTTTCACAAAAATTCATGTTTTAACAACCAACTAGAATTTTTCACTTTAAACTATAAACGTATAAGTAAGGGATTCTATTTTTCCTAAAATCGTTCATAGACGTTAGTTGACTTTGTTTGACTGTTTTTTTTTTTATTAAGTGTCGACTAACTAACGTTCATCAATGGTTTATAGTTTAAAATGAAAATTTTATAATTGATTAGTAAAACAAAGGAAAGTTTGTAAAAATTTGTTACTTTTTAACGTCATTTATCCTAACAAAAAAGTACAAAAATGCTAAATATTTTGATTGTTAAAGTGTCAAAAAGTAAAAACGAACTAAGAGTGTTTGTTACTCAAAATCAAAGAAATATTTTATCCCAACTTCATTTGAATTTAAGTTGTTTTCGAAACATTAACTTTTATTGACATTTTTGTTTAGTTTCTATTTTAATTATTTTAGTTTTAAGTTAAAGTTTTATTTTGTTCACATTCATATATGAAAATTGTTTACAATTCTTAAATTTTCAAAATTATTGAGGCCAAATAATTAACAAACAGTTTTTCTGATTTTATGTGGGTACAACACTTGCTAAATGAACAGAAATTTAAAAATGGTTATTGTTAGGGAGTTATACCCAGATTCCTATGACGCTCTCAAATCTGGGTACCTTTAAACCCTGGATATGGTGTATCACGGTACTACCCATTCAACACAATCATAAGACAAAAATATAATTACTAAATTATTACAAACCGTCTTACTCTAAAATACCCAGGTTCTACGACCTTTACATGTTCGAAATATCATAATATGAGTAAATATTACATCACTCTAATTAGTACATCATTCATAGCATAAAATTATTACATATAGTCCTCTATTCAGAAATATTTTCTTTTCCCTTGTCTTTCTTTCTTGAACTCTCAGTTCGTTCGGGCTTAGCTGAAAACATTAAATTTAAAGCAAGAATGAGTTACAAAACTCAACAAGTATAAACAGTTGAACAAATAACAAAATCAAGAATCATATTACTATTTCAACAATTGAACAATAGTTATGAAAGCATTTCGAATAAATAATAATAATAAGAAATTTCTTTTATTTAACAATTTTTAAATGACATACTGAGCGGTCAAACGACCTTGAATATTTTCATTTCATAAAAGGTTTAACAGATTTTTATACTGCAAACCATCTTTTTTTGAATACGCTAGGGGATCAGCCTATTGTACTCATGTTGCGCACAACCTTTAGCTTTTTAAACGACTATATATGTTTGTTTTTCACCGTCTCATTGGTCTGCTAGAATATCCGACCAAAAATTGCCCCTAATGTTAGGGTTGTTCATCTCAGGCTTAAGTCAGAGTCTGCACCAATTTAATTTGGTTTGGATAGCATTAAAGAATTTATCAAATTTAAATCATATCTTAACATGTGTCTAGCCGAAACAAAAAGACATTGACATATTTTAAAATAGTTCATGTAATATCAAACTTTAAAACTTTAATAATATGCAAAATCATAGCTGAATAACTTACACAATCTATCAAAAGAATTGCATAAGTTTATAGTTTACACATTATATAAATATTACGTAAATTAGCACTTCAATACAGTATTTGACTGAAGCTGAAAAACTAGCACAATTAAATAATTTGTTGAAGTTAAAAATTTGCGAAAAAATTTAAGAATACTTGCCTGATGCGTTCTTTAATTTATACTCTAAAACGTCCTTCAAATGTCCTACACATTTAATTAATAATAACATACTGATTAGTCACATAAAGACTCTATATATTGGTTTAGGTCACATTATTACTCATTTTATATTGTTCGCGTTTTATAGATTAACTGCGCGACAACTTTTCAAAAACGTTTTATAGCGTCGCGGCGTTTGGGAATGTCACGACCCTCTTAATGACCCCCTACGATGGTCTATATTTATTATAATCCATTTTAAAATATTTATTTTTTTATAACTTGGAACATTTTAGAACAATGACAAAAATGTTACACGGTGTCACGAAACGACACGGTGACACGCCCGTGGCACGCCCCGCATACAGGCACAGCCAGCCCAGGCCACGCGCCCAGCTCCCTAGCCCTGTGCCCCACTTCCCAGCAGCAGCCCACGCACGCCGCGCACTGCACGTCGTGGGCTACATAGGCTCTGCCTAGAAGTTTACTAATTTTTATAGCTCTGACATGCCTACTTTTAGGCCTCATATCTCCCTCATTCTAAGTTGGAATAAGTCCGATCTTGAGCCTTTCTCTTATTCATAACATCCTCTAGAAATCCCCCTGCGTGAAAAAATTTTCCAGACTCAATATCAAGCCAAAATAGTGGCTCGAAATACCTTTGTTGACTAGTTTCCTGCTTAGGCAGTTTTGACGCACCTATTTTTAAACTTCATAACTCACTCATCCGAAGTCGGAATAAGTTTATTCTTAAGCCATTTTCTTACTCGTAACATCCTCTACAAATTCCCCCAAGTGGAAAAATTTTCTAGACTCGTTATTAAGCCAAAATAGTGGCCCGAAAAACCTTTGTTAATTAGTTTTCTGCTTTGGCAGATTCGACGCACCTTTTTTCAAACGTCAAAACTCCCTCATCCAAAGTCAGAACGAGGTCATTCTTAAGACTACCGCTTCCTTGTTCTATGTACTACATAATCCCTAAAAAAATAAAATTTTCCAAAGACTAACTATTAAGAAAACTGACTCAAAAGTTAGTGCCCAAACTATTTTTCAATCTTTTAACAAGTTTTACAAAAAAAATAGTCATGACTTCGATATAAAAGCTTTTGCCCTCATTCTAATTGGGTGGTGTTCGTAACTCATAAGAGTATAACACAATATCTTAGAACTTAATTTTTAGTGTTAAAGCACTGTGACACCCCCAAATCCGGGTTTCCTAACCTCAAATTTGGTGTTCACGATACCCAACAACATACTTTCTAACTAATGCGGAAAAATGAACATACAATGTTTATCGAAATAGTAATAAAGTCTTACAATCATGGTCTCAAAGTTCTTTAACATTAACTTAAAACGTACCCTTAATACAATAAAAAGCTCACATAATCAAATAACATTCAAGATAAACTAGTACATAAGCTTTATCCAACAACTACTCTTGCACCTTTCCTTTTCCTTTGTCCCCTTTAGACAATTCTGCCTTAACTGAAATAAAGATCATGATATATTAAGGGTAAGCAACTAGTTTGCTTAGCAAGTTTATACACAAGGGAGATATTGTTGCTCGATTTCGCAATCAATAAAACACACGCAAGTATACGCGATCTACAACTAATATAAGATAAGTAAAGTGTCGAACCCACGAGGAATTATGTCAAATAACTACCAATTATCAATCACAAGACAAATTATTCTTATTTAAACAATGACAATATGATTTGATTTTTTTGTTGATTAAAACTAAATAAAGACAATGAAGAAAACAAGGTTTAACTAAACACGGGTCGAATTCAAGATAAAAAGATCTAGGATTACAATTTCCCCCAACTCTTCATTTGTAAATCACAACTCTCTCTTTATCAACTAGTTAGAACATAAGAATTGTTACCCGAGAAATTATAAGTGTATATAAGCCTCTCTCGATGGTCGAATATGTATTTCCTATTGTGGTGTATAGATATATCTCTATTCTACACACTAGCAAGAATCTCGTATCAAGAACAATCAATAAGATGCATGTCACGTAAAATCTCATTAACCATTCTATCAATTACCAACTTTCACAATAGAAATCATTAAGCAAGGATTCTCAATTGGATACATGTGTTATTTAGGTATATGTCTATCCTAAATACAATCAAATTATCAACCCTCGAGAATAATACATAAGACTCACGTCACATAATCTTATACATTATCCATAAAGAATATCCAACTTTTACATGAATTCATAACTAGGTCTCAACTTATATTCCATTTCTCAATTTCATATAGATTACCAAGGTAATTACGGGCCAAGCAATTAATCCATAAACATAGGCTATGAACTCCAATTCACAAGAGTCTAACTAATATTCAAAAAAGAGAGCATTCAAAACAAACCACAAGTTGGGTTTCATTGAATCTTAGAATTTGAAGAATTAGCTCATAATAGCCTTAAGTAACATCATATTCAGATTACAGTACATAGCTTTGGAATTACAAAATAGGAATGAAATACTAGAAGTTAGAATGATAAAACCCCTCTTTGGATTGATTCACGAATTGATGCTTGTAGTATCCTTCTTTCTAGCTTTCCTTCTCAGTAATGTAATCCTCACCTTCTTGATGATACTATGATGTTATTTGTTTTCTTTTGTTCCCCTCGAATACATAGGGTAGGTAGGGCTGGGTGAGAAACCTAATTATGGATCTTCGCTCTGTCCCGACCCCGAAACGGAAGCCAAGCACGGCTTCCCACCTTACCTTGGAAGAAAACTGACTATTCCCAAAAAGCATGCTGGATCATACTTCTATCTATATATACAGATAGATCCAAGCCAAGCCGTCTTATCTATAAAGCCAATAGCAAGACAAAAGAGAACGAAAGGAGAAGATAACTTCGTATTTTTGTTCTTAGCTCAAACCCTAGCTCCCAATGTGTGTAGTAAAGCTTGGCTAATTCCAATTCAACTCCCTGGATGCCTAATACGCTGATTAATCTCTCTCCACTAGTCACCATCGTGCTCCCGAATTTCCTCCAACGAATGCCCACTATCAGCAGGCAAGACAAAGCTAGCCACTGAACAATCCCGACGAGCTCGCCCCGGCGGTGGAAAATGCCTGGGGAGACCGCCCTGGCGGCGGGCTTGCCCCGGCAGTGAAATAAGCTTGGGCTTGCCTCCCCGACGGTGGACCATTCTACCAAAATTACGCTTTTGCCCCTGAAGTCCAAAAATTTCCCAAATGCTCATCTATAGTCGTATCCTACAAAACAATGCAATACAAGTAAAATACAACTAAAAATACTAAAAGATAACAAAGAGTTGAGCCTATAAGGTAACCAATTCATAGGTATAAAACTCACTCATCAAATACCCTCAAACTTAAGACTTTACTTGTCCTCAAGCAAAAAAAACAAGATAGATAAAAACACCCAAAGCGATCTACTATATGAATGCACATGCATGATTTAAAAACCTAAAGCAGCATACGAAAATAGGAAATGGAAATCAGGCCTCAATAGAAAAGAAGTAGCATTTCAGCAAAATATCAAATTCATGCCCATCAGAATTGTAACAATTCGCCAATGTTATAAAAAATATAACCCTCATGTGTGTGTGTGTGTAGTCAATAGCTCAAGTTAATCAAGATTTCATTCTAATCCATGAATCACAGTGCGACTAAAGATAAGGCGATAAATAGACAACTCAAGCACCCCTCCTGTTCACTTGTTACACCATATATATATATATATATATATATATATATATATATATATTTGAGTGTGTTTTACGCTCCATCTCATTGATTGTTTAATCTAAATCTTGACTATGCAATGTCTATCTTTATTAGGCTATTCAATGTCACCTATGTAGCAAACTTTCCACCGATGACTCCCAAACCGGGTGGTTTTAGAGCACCAAGTGTAGAGACACTCCAAAGGGCTTACTCATTCGAATGACAAAGGCCACAAAGATAAACTAGCCAAGAATGGCTCATATCTGTCTATAACTCTCACTTAGTCAAAAAAGATAAACATCAAAGCATTATTAGCAATTTTTGAATTCCAACAAGTGATAGAGGTTTTCATATCTTTAATGGGCACTTATTCATAAGATTGGATTAAAAGCTAACCAGTTCAAAGCATTGAATCGTGCAATTATGAGATCAAAGGGTACAAATTTAATAAAACTAGCAACGGTTAACATTCCTAACATTGCAATCCTTATCCATAATACTAAATGCGTTAATAATTAGAATAATAACATATCATTGGCCTGCCTAAAATAGACTGCTGCAATGCTCCTAAATGCAATTTTTTTTAAAAAAAAAACAATCATCAAAATGCTATGAACAACTCAAATCAGAACATTAACGTAAGAAAAGTCATTTTGATGATATTTCACATGAAATTATGATGATATTTCACATGATTATTTCTAATAATAATAATCCTTTAAAAACATCAACATAACTGCAACCAATCCTTAAAAACATGAAAACATGCTTACTAACTGCAACTACCATGCTAAAACATTAAATCATACTTAATTGCTAGATACGACTACTGGAAGAGTAAATCTAAAATACCCCCAAACTTAAGAGGGACAATGTCCTCATTGTCTAAAGAATACATAATTTAAAACTGAGGACTTCCCTGATAAGTGTGGTGTCATGGTTGGTTGATATCCTCAACCACAACATCAGACGGTGGATAGGGAGGTAGTGGTTGGGGCATTGGAAATGGGATAGGAAGACCCCCTGGATTCAGCCTAGCAAACTGCTCAGCCAAAACTGCGTTGAAGCTCGTGGTGTAGCTGAACATGTGCTCCTGCCGCTCCGCAAGTCACTGGTTCTACCGCTCTAGCCTCCTAGCTCATTCCTCAGTGAGCATTTGCAGGTTTCTGAACTAACTGCTGAAACGAGCTCTCGGCTGTGAGCTGGAAGCGGTAAGCGAATCAAGATCCCCCTCTGAATCTGCCTGAGGCTGGATGATGAAGCCTCACCCCCGCGGGTGTGATTGTGCCTGGTCCCAAATTGTGTATCTAGCAATGAGCCTATGGTCCAAGATCAGTAACGGCTGCTGGATTACCTCATCCTCAACCCACTAAACACCAACAGCACGACACAGTCCGCAAATAAGCGATGGGTGTGGCAACCCTCCATGAACATTGCTCCTCAGAACCCTGCGGATGTTAGCCTAAATGATGCGACCTACATCAATTGCGTAGTCCATGACTATAGCGTATAAAAGTGCAGCCCTGTCCTTCATTACATCGCTGACATGCAGGGTGGGCATCAACTTGGCGTAAAGGAAAGCAAACTAAATCTTACCATATAAACTTAACTCTTTACTGTGGAAAACTGAACCCCCCTTGTTGCCTTTAGTCACCCAAGTAGTGCCAGGCCTGCACAAATCAGTCACAATCCTGTCATAGTCGGGGTTGGAGCGTAGGAACTTAGAATACTGGAAAACTTCAGGAGCGTTTAATAAGTAATACTCATTAATGGCTTGGGCGCTGAATGGAACAGTCCTGCCCCGAACAGTAATGGTGTAAGGTAGCATGTCTTTTGCATTGGCATAGAATTCCTGAACAATAGCCACAATAGCCGCCTCAGGCTGATCAGTAAAAGTGTCCCATTCCTTTTCTATAATTGAATCTCTCATCTCTCCATCAACCCTCAAATCCGGCTTAAGGCCACGCTCGGGAGTTAGAGCTTTACCCGATATGAATGTGTCAAATCTCGTAGCAGCCTCAGCACTCACAAAATTGCTATGATCATAGGCCCTCTTTGGTGTTGAGGATGAACCCTCACCCCTAAATCTTTTGGGCGACATGATTTATCAAATTCAGCAAAAGCACAAACAACACCCAAAGATGGTAACCAACAGTGCACAAATACCCTCACAGATTCCCCCAAACTTGATTTATACTAACAATTTCAATTTATCTGCAACAAATTCAATTCCAGCATTATATATATTCCAAACATCCAATTGAGCCAACACAAACTCAATTGGGCCAACAAATCAACAATGCAGTACAATCACAAATTCACAGTATCTAGCAGTTCACAGTATACCCAATGTAGACAAAGAAAATTCTAACTTGACAATTCCCAGCAATTATATTATTAAAACACACTGAATCCCCAAGTTCTAATGACCATGATCAATACACAGAAGCAATAATAACCAAGCACCACAATGGCATATAAATCCCAGTTCACAATGCCTAGTAGATCAACAGCATAACCAATACAGAATGAAACTCCCAAAACTGACAATGCATGACAATCAGCAATCTCAGCCAAACAAACCCACATGCACTACTCAATGAAGCAAGCCTATATCTCAAATAGATGAACAACAAATTAAACTTGCAAGGATACTTGGATGAATTCACATAAAGCTAATTCCCCAATTTCAAAGTGACAGTGGACCTTAATAACAAATCCCCGAAATTAAAGGTTTGAACATGAACATCTGATCAGGTGAAACAGTTTGTTATGAGAAATGGGGGTTGGAACTGGGCTTGAGTGTGTTTTTGAGTGGTTCGGATGCTTTGGTAGAGAGATTCGAGCTTGGGCTGTGAAGGAGAAGAAAGAAATTGGGGAAGAAGAATTGCCTAGAAGGGTTTTTTAAAAAACTGAATTCCGCGTCTACCGCCGAGGCGGTAGAATAAGCCTGCATTAGGCCGTCGGGGCGAGCTCGTTGTCGGGGCGGTGAAAATGACTTAAATCCTGCCGCCGGGATGACAACTCCCTGTATCCCCAAAAACTGTATTTTTACAATTCAAATCCAAAGCCAATTTCAATTTACCCAACCTGTCATAAACAACATACCACACATATTTTAACCATATTGCACAAAAAATCATCTTTTCGAGCAAATCGAGAGCATAATTAATCTATCCAAAACGCCAATATTGAAAATTTAGAAACTTGGAAATGCAAAACTTATGAAATTGAAATAAAACCAAAAAACATAAAGGATACAGATATAGATAATGGGTTGCATCCCATCCATCGCGTGGTTTAAATTCCTCGACCCGACTTCTCATTGATTCAAACTTGATCGGTTAGAGTGATCAAGGTTTTCTGGCGAGCGAAGCCGCCACCCCAATAATGTTTAAGACGCTGTCTGTTAACTTTGAATGATTCTTCAGGATTATTACCATAAACTTACACAGCACTGTGAGGAAATGCGTGCTTGACAACGAAAGGCCCAGACCAACGTGACTTGAGCTTTCTTGGAAAAAGCCTCAATCTAGAGTTGTATAGCAGTACCGCTTGGCCTGGCTCGAATTTTCTGTCAACAATTTTCTTGTCATGGCATTTTTTAACTTTATCCTTGTACAATTTTGAGTTCTCATAAGCTTACAGTCAGAACTCATCAAGTTCATTGAGCTGAAGAAGCCTTTTCTCGCCTGCAGCTGTGAGATCAAAATTCATCTTTCTTATGGCCCAGTACGCCTTATGCTCAAGTTCAACCGGGAGATGGTATCCTTGCCATAGACTAGCTGGTATGGTGACATGCCAATGGGTGTCTTATAAGCCGTTCTGTACGCCCAAAATGCATCATCTAGCTTCATTGACCAATCCTTTCTTGTAGGATTGACGATTTTTTCTAGAATTCTCTTCACTTCTCTGGTAGAGACTTCTGCTTGACCATTGGTCTGGGGGTGATAGGCAGTGGCAATTCTGTGGCTAACCCCATATTTTGCCAAGAGAGCTGCAAAGTACTTATTATAGAAATGGCTCCCTTCGTCACTGATCATTACCCTTGGGGTACCGAATCTTGTGAAGATATTCTTTTGTACAAATTTTGCACTACTTTGACATCATTAGTAGGTAAAGCAGCTGCCTCCACCCATTTAGATACATAGTCCAATGCCAAGAGAATATAGAGATTGTTGAAAGAGGAAGAAAATGGCCCCATGAAGTCTATTCCCCAAACATCAAAGACTTCAACTTCTAGGATTGTGTTCAATGGCATTTCATGTCGTTTGGAGATGTTCCCCATTCTTTGACATCTATCACATCTTTGAACAAAATGGTGAGCATCTTTAAACAATGTTGGCTAGAAAAACCTTGATTGCAATACCTTAGTGGCTGTCTTTTCACCCCCGTAGTGTCCTCCATATAGTGAATTATGACAGTGATGTAGAATGCTATCAACCTCACTTTGTGGAATACACCGCCATATCATTTGATCTACGCAATGTTTGAACAGATATGGCTCGTCCCACATGTACCTCTTCAAGTTATGTAGAAACTTTTTCTTTTGCTGCCACGACAAGTCCGGGGGGAGTGTGTTACTAACCAAGTAGTTAGCAAAATCAGCATACCATAGGATTTCGCCTTGAACCACAAACAGCTGCTCATCCAGGAAAGACTCATTAATTAGAACCTTGTCTTCCTTATCATGACCCGGATTCTCCAATATAGACAAATGGTCAGCTACCTAGTTTTTAGTTCCCCTTCTGTCCCGAATTTCTAAGTCAAACTCTTGCAGCAATAGGATCCATCTAATCAATCTTGGCTTAGCATCTTTCTTTGCAATTAGATACCGAATAACTGAATGGTCCGTGAATAGCACCACCTTTGTCCCAATCAAGTATGATCGAAACTTGTCAAAAGCATAAACTACCGCAAGCAACTCCTTCTCGGTAGTGGTGTAGTTGACCTGTGCATCAGTTAAGGTTTTGCTGGCGTAGTAAATAGCATGAAAAACCTTCTCCTTGCGCTGTCCCAAAACAGCCCCAACTGCATAATCATTGGCATCACACATCAATTCGAATGGTTTTGACCAATCCGGTGCAACTATCACTAGTGTCGTGGTCAATTTCTTCTTTAATAACTCAAATGCTATCAAACATTCTTCGTCAAACTTTAACGGGACATCTTTCTATAGCAAACTGCATAAAGGCTTTGAGATTTTGGAAAAGTCCTTTATGAATCTTCGGTAAAACCCGGCATGTCCTAGAAAACTACGAATTCCCTTCACTGAAGCTGGTGGTGGTAAATTCTCAATTATTTCAAGTTTGGCTCTATCCACTTCTAACCCTTTTGAAGACACCTTATGCCCTAGGGTAATTCTTTCTTGCACCATGAAATGACACTTTTCCCAGTTGAGCACCATATTAGTCTCCACACACCTTTTCAATATCATGACTAAGTTTTCCAAACAATTGTCAAATGAGTCACCAAACACTGAAAAGTCATCCATGAAAACCTCTACATTGCGTTCTACTAAATCCGAGAAAATTGCCATCATGCATCTCTGAAAAGTTGCCGGTGCGTTACGTATTCCAAACAAGACCCTTCTAAAGGCAAAAGTACCATATGGGCATGTGAATGTGGTCTTTTCCTGATCCTCAGGAGCAATGGCAATTTGATTGTAGCTTGAATAACCATCCAACAAGGAATAATACCCATGTCCTGCCAGTCTATCTAATATCTGATCAATGAAAAGTAGTGGGAAATGATCTTTTCGGGTTACTTTATTAAGTTTTCGGTAGTCCATGCAAACCCTCCAACCAGTCACTGTCCTTGTTGGAATCAACTTATTATTTTCATTGGCCATAACAGTCATACCTCCTTTCTTTGGTAAACATTGAACTAGGCTCACCCAAACACTGTCAGAAATGAGGTATATAATTCCAGCATCTAACCACTTCAAAATCTCTTTCTTTACTACCTCTTTCATGATTGAGTTGAATCTCCTTTGATGTTCCATAATGGATTTACTATCATCCTCCATTAAGATTTTGTGCATACAGAATGATGGGCTTATTCCCTTGATGTCGACAATAGTCCATCCAATAGCAGTTTTGTACTCTCTAAGAACTTGCAACAACTTACTTTCCTAAAACTCGTTAAGTATAGAGGCAATAATAATATGTAAAATAGATGATTCACCTAAATATGCATACCTGAGATGAATAGGCAATGGTTTGAGCTTAAGTGAAGGAGTTATCTCAAGAGATGGTCTCAACCGATCTGTAGCCTTCTCATCATATTCCAGAGATTCAAACGGGATTTGAAACTTGCTTCCCCGTGGCACTGTATCCAAAATCTGTAAATACTTAACCAATTTTGGATCATCCATGTCAAACTCTCCCAAGAGTGTAGCCTCCAATAGATCATTGTTCAACATATTCAACAACTCATCATTTACAACTTGTTCAATCACATCCACCTGAAAGCATTCTTCCTCATCCGAAGGAAATTTCATGGTTTTAAATACATTTAATGTGACCTTTTGATCTTGAACCTTCATAGTGAGCTCTCCCTTTTGCACATCGATTAGAGTTCCAGTGGCTAGAAATGGTCTCCCAAGAATAATAAGAATGTTTTTATCTTCCTCAAAATCTAGGATAATAAAATCAGTCGAGAAGATTAACTTATCCACCTTTATAAGAATGTCTTCTACAATTCTCCTTGGATAAGTAACCGACCTATCGACAAGTTGAAGAGAAATGTTTATAGGCTTTGGTAAAGGAAGTCCTAACTGAGTATACACTAATAACGACATGAGATTAATGCTAGCACCCAAGTCACACAAACATTTGTTAAATGATAGGCTACCAATAGTGCATGGTATAGTGAAACTGCTGGGATCCTTCAATTTGGGAGGTAGCTTTCTTTTCAACATTGCATTACATTCCTCAGTTAAAGCCACTGTTTCAAAGTCATTTAATCTCTTCTTTTTAGACAGAATACCCTTCATGAATTTAGCATAGCTTGGCATCTATTCTAAAGCCTCTGCAAAAGGAATGTTAATTTGTAGCTTTTTGAAGACCTCCAAGAATTTGGCAAACTGTTTATCTAACTTTTGTTTTTGCAATCTTTGAGGGAAAGGCACTGGTGGAAACACTTTCAGTATAGGAACAACAGTAGGTTTATCTGTGGTATCTCTCTGTTCTGGCTCAAGTGGCACACTGCTGTCCATTTCCTCAGAAAAATCTGCATAAATCAAATTTGGAGAAGGACATGAATGGGCTGCCTCCTTTTGCACCTCGGGCTCCTGTAGGGTTTGTTTTTTCACTTCTGAGTGTTACTGCTTGATATTCCTCTTTCCCATCTCTCCTTGGATTAGTTTCTGTATTACTGGGAAGAGATCCCTGGGGTCTATTTGACAAAGAACTAGCCATTTGTCCAATTTGATTTTCCAAAGCTTTGATTGTTGCTGCTTGGCTCTTTATTAACATATCATGGTTAGCCATGTGTTTCAACATCAACTCTTCAAAATCTAACTTTCTCTCTGGTTGTGAAGTTTGCGCTGCATGATGTTGTTGCTGATTTTGGAACCCTGGTGGATGGTGTGGTTTTAGAGCTTGTTGATAATTTTGATTGTTACTCTATGAAAAGTTAGGGTGGTTCTTATTTCCAACATTGTACGTGTTTTGGTAATGATTTGGTGGTCTTTGGTAGCTACTCACAAACTGAACTGCTCGAGATTAATGGGGCGTTGGTCGGTGGCATGTGTCCCTGCACATAACTCACAAACAAGAGCTACCTGCTGCACTTTGGAATCAGCCAAGGAATCAATTTTGTTTGACATTGTTGCCATCTGAGCTGCTAAGGACGTGATGGCATCCACCTCTAATACCCTGGCTACTTTCGGTTGATTCATTCTAGAAGTTGGCCATTGGTAGTTATTTGCAGCCATGGCCTCTAATAAATCAAGTGCTTCTCCATAATTCTTAGCCATAAAAGATCCCCCCGCAGCTGCTTCTATGCAAGACCGAGTGTGAGATCCCAATCCATTGTAAAAGGTATTCAATTACATCCATGGAGGCAATCCATGATGCGGGCATCTTCGAAGCAAATCTTTATATCTCTCCCATGCCTCATACAATGATTCTCCATGATGTTGTTCAAAGGTTGCAATTTCATTTCTCAATCTAGCAGACTTTGCAAGAGGGAAGAATTTTGCCAAAAATTTCTGTGCTAAGTCTACCCATGTAGTGATGGACCCTGGTGGCAATGAGTGAAGCCAACTCTTAGCTTTGTCTCTCAAAGTAAACGAAAAAAGTCTAAGTCTCAAAGCATCATCCATTACTCCATTAAATTTGAAAGTATCACATATCTCAATGAAGCTCAACAAATGCTCATTAGGGTTATCATTAGCCAAACCCCCAAACTGTACCGAGTTTTGCACCATTTGTATAGTTCTCGGTCTAATTTCAAAGGCATTTGCAGTTATTGCCGGCCTTGTGATACTGGACTATAAATCACTTATATGCGGCGTTATATAGTCTCTCAATGCTTTTTGTTCCTCTGCCGCCATAGTTTCTTGATTGTTAGAACCCCTGATTCTTTCTCTTCTTAGTTTTCGGGTATTTTTCTCGATCTCGGGATCGTAAGGAAATAACTCAAGACTTTGTGATCGGCGCATACAAATCAAGAGTACCTACACAATAAAGTGAAATATTAAACACAAGTCTAAATTAAGATCAATTCGACTATAATCAATATTAGTAAAATTATTGTAAAATAATTCCCCGACAATGGTGCCAAAAACTTGTTACTCGATTTCGCAATCAATAAAATACGCGCAAGTATACATGGTCTATAAGTAATATAAGATAAGTAAAGTGTCTAACCCACGAGAAATTATGTCAAATAACTACCAATTATCATTCGCAAGACAAATTAATCTTATTTAAACAATGACAATATGATTTGATTTTGTTGTTAATTAAAACTAAATAAAGATAATGAAGAAAACAAGGTTTAACTAAACACGGGTAGAATTCAAGATAAAAAGATCTAAGATTACAATTTCCCCCAACTCTTCATTTGTAAATCACAACTCTCTCTTTATCAACTAGTTAGAACATAAGAATTGTTACCCGAGAAATCACATGTATATATAAGCCTCTCTCGATGGTCGAACACGTATTTCCTATTGTGGTGTATAGATATATCTCTATTCTACACACTAGTAAGAATCTCATATCAAGAACAATCAATAAGATGCATGTCACGTAAAATCTCATTAACCATTCTATCAATTACCAACTTTCACAATAGAAATCATTAAGCAAGGATTCTCAATTGGATACATGTGTTATTTAGATATATGTCTATCCTAAATACAATCAAATTATCAACCCTCGAGAATAATACACAAGACTCACGTCACATAATCTTATACATTATCCATAAAGAATATCCAACTTTTACATGAATTCATAACTAGGTCTCAATCTATATTCCATTTCTCAATTTCATATAGATTACCAAGTCAATTACGGGCCAAGCAATTAATTCATAAACATAGGCCATGAACTCCAATCCACAAGAGTCTAACTAATATTCAAAAGAGAGAGCATTCAAAAAAACCTACGAGTTGGGTTCCATTGAATCTTAGAATTGAAGAATTAGCTCATAATAGCCTTAAGTAACATCATATTCAGATTACAGTACATAGCTTTGAAATTACAAATAGGAATGAAATACTAGAAGTTAGAATGATAAACCCTTCTTTGGATTGATTCACGAATTGATGCTTGTAGTATCCTTCTCTCTAGCTTTCCTTCTCAGTAATGTAATCCTCACCTTCTTGATGATACTATGATGTTCTTTGTTTTTTTTTGTTCTTCTTGTTCTTAGCTCAAACCCTAGCTCCCAATATGTGTAGAAAAGCTTGGCTAATTCCAATTCAACTCCCTGGATGCCTAATACACTGATTAATCTCTCTACACTAGTCACTATCGTGCTTCCGAATTTCCTCCAACGAATACCCACTATTAGCAGACAAGACAAAACCAGCCGCTGAACAATCCCGACGAGCTCGCCTCGGCGGTGAAAATGACATAGGGAGCTCGCCCCGGCGGTGGCGTCGCCCCGATAGTAGAAAAAGCCTGGGGAGACCGCCCCGGCGGTGGGCTCGCCTCGGCGGTGAAATAAGCTTAGGCTTGCCGCCTCGACGGTGGACCATTCTGCCAAAATTACGCTTTTGCCCTTGAAGTCCAAAAATTCCCCAAATACTCATCCATAGTCGTATCCTACAAAACAATGCAATACAAGTAAAACACAACTAAAAATACTAAAAGATAACAAAGAGTTGAGCCTAAAAGGTAACCAATTCGTAGGTATAAAACCCACTCATCAACTATATCATGAATAGAAAGAAGTTTCACTTTCAATGTTCAAAAACAATATAAAATTGTGAAGAAACATAAATTAATAGTCAAAAGTTGAATATCCGAATACTTGAATGATAATTACTGAGTGGTTTGAAACAACGATGGACATTTATCAAGGTTCTCAACATTTAGACTGAACCTTTTAATATGTTTTGGTAATCAAGGGGATCAGCCTTTCATACCCCGTGATTTATGCATAAACACTTAATAATCCAACATTGATATCATGCCTTAATCAAATTTATTCTTTTCTCAGCTAAGAGTTCTTACCATATCAATTTAATAAGAACAACTTTTAAAATACCTTCAATTTAATAAATTTAGACATGTTTGATCTAGCTGATACAAATAGCATAGATCTATCTCATAAAAAGTTCATGCATGAAAGAACTTTAATTTAATACATAGTTCAATAATAATAGAATAGGAATACAATTGCACAAGATGCGAATCTCAATAATCAGTATAGATGTGAATAATTAATAATAATAATTATTCACTAACATGCTTCGAAAAGAATAACTCGAGTTTGAGTTAGGGAACTTGCCTGTCTACTCAGCTATAAATAATTCTAGCTTTAACTAATTGGCCTTGAAGGACCTAACATTGATAAAGTCGATCTATTAATTAGTATTGTGTAGTTGTACGTTTATACGTTCACTAAGGAACTTATCTACCACATAATTTAATCACATAATGCACCTAGCACAACCTTACTATTATTAACCCTAATCAGACTTAGATTAATGGTAGATTAACTTGGAAATATTTTTCCTAAGGGTTGAATACTTTTTAAGCATTTAAACAATTGGGTTTACTCGTTTAGTTAAGGAATTGTTAAACATTTCATAACCAAATAGCTCATTTCTCTTTTTGATTACCATTCAATATTAATTAAATAGAAATTAATTAATTATCTTTAGTTATTATCTATATAATAACAAATTAGGTTTATTTATTTAAGGTTAATTCAATAATAAATAAATAAACAGTAAGTAAGGATTATCTTTAGTTATTATTTATTATTTAAAGAAAATTACTCAAATAATAAATAGTTACATATTAAGTAATAATTATCTTTAATTATTATTTAATAATAATAATAACTAATTAGGTTAATTTATTAATTAAAGTTGAGCAAATGATTAATTCTCAAATTAATAATCTTATTTACCCTTAATCATTATTTAATAGTAATTAAACAACAATTAATTTATTATATTTAGAAAATATAATAATATATGTCCAAAATTAAATTTTGTATGACTACTATTTTATTTTTATATTTTTATAAAAATAATAATAATAACAATAAGGTTTTTAAGCATTTAAATTAATTAAAACAAGTCTGGATGGCAATCTTGTAATTAAGGCGAAATTCGGACGGAGGGGCACTATTGTAATTTCCCGACAGTCGTCCTCCCCGCGCATTACGCGTAAGCCTTCAGCCGCGGGCCAAAACGGCGCAGTTTTGAAGATCGCTAGGCGCCCAAAAATTTTCCCTGGCGCGCCATGCGCGGCCAGGGCTGCACTCCATTGGCGCGCCATGCGCGACTAGGTCTTGGGGAGGGCTTCCAGGTCAGTTCAGTTTCCCTTTTTTTGTGCATACCAAATGAGTCCTAACATTATTAAACAAGCTCTATACTCCAAATAAATTTCAAATTAATTACCCATAGCTTAACAACAATAAATAAATAAATAATCAAATACCCATGATTTAATTAATACTTTTCATCAATAAGTATTGCACTTGAATAAATAATATTACCCCCGTGTTTTTAGCATACAAAATCCACCAAAACATACCTCAAGGATCTTGAACTTAAACATGGTATCAATAAAGCATATAAGATCATTATATCTTTTTTACATAGCTTTAAAACCCATATTTGTTAAGCATACTCTTAAAATAATATAGATTTAACAAGATAAAAATCTAGATCCATAGATTTACCAACATAAACCAACAACATACAAATTTTCAACAATATAAGTGTCTATTAATATTAATGGTTAAATATATAATAACAACAAGAAACTAGGGTTTGAAGGAATCAAGTTTTATACCTAGATTTAATGGCTAATCTCCTCTCTTTTTCAAAGTAGGTTGTGAATGGAGATGTCATAAACAACCAAGATCCTCTTCTTCTTCTCCTAGGTTCGGTCACCACTCCCTCTCCTTAAGCTCTCAACGATTTGCTCTTGTTTCCTCTCAAACTCTCTCTAGCACTCTCTCTCAAGACTTAAGAAAATGAAGATGCAAATGATCAACTCTTTGGTTTATTAACTAGATGAAAGTAAGAACCACTACCTTTGTCATCAGAGAGCTAATGAGAGCTTTGTGTCACTAGGGTGGCTACTTGACATCTTAGGTAGCTACACCATCAAATCTAAGACCCAACTTCCAACACAAGCTAGTTAATAAGATAAAATAAAATTGGAGAAGCAACTTGTTCTCACTCTTTCTCTCTCATTGCTGAAGGTGTTGGGGATTTTGTCCCAAAAATGTTGTCCCTAACATGCTACAATTAATTAATAAATGTTACATCTTTAAATTACCAATTGGGCTAGGTTTTGAGCAATACATTAAATACACATTGGGCCTTGAAATTAAATAATTGGGCTAATAAAATCAAATCTATTTAATGCAATATTGGACCATTTAATTTAACCGAATGATAACTCATTTAATATGTCACACAATTAAAACCCAAATCCATAATTAATTTAAATGATTGGGCTAGGTTCATTAATTATGTAACTTAGTCAATTAGTAAATAAATTACTAAATTGACTATTAAATATTATCATTCAATTTGACCATATCTTCATTAATAATGCTTTTAATAATTACCTCATCACATCTAATTCACTAACTATATTCAATTTATTTGAATAATAAATTAGTGAATACCTTATCAATTTTATTGATATTAAACCTTAGTGTCTGTTCACTAATTTAAAAAATACTATTAGTGATTTCTCTTTGCTCAAAAATAAATCAATTAATCACATAGTCATAAAATCTACCAATGCACACAAAGGTTTCAATAAGCATATAAAACTCACTCATTAAAAATTAAATATATACTTAATTAATAATGACGTTCAAATCTCACGGGCATTACAAGCACTACACAAAAAGGGTTCCGAAGCAGTCCACTATTGTCCATTTTCCATCCTTTATGAATAGGTTAGTGTTTTTCATTTTGGTTCCACTTTGCATGTTATTTACCAGGTAGTTTAACATATATATCATCACTCACCATCTTATAACTTCAAGATCCTTTATGATCTTCCATAAACATAAACAACAACCACCAACAAAGTATAATAAAAAGCTTGAAAGAAAAGATGAAGCTAGGGTTTTCATGCCTTACCCTTGTAATTCTCTTCTTCCTTTCTAGGTGATGACTTGATAGATGATCAAGGTTTGCTAGACTCCTTCTTTCTTCAAATAACCGTGCACTTTCTTTCTCTATTTCTATCTTGCTTTCTTTCTTTTTCTCTCAAATGACTTAGGTGAAATGAACAAAAAAAAATGCAAGTATACTAACTTAACCATCCCTCTAGTTAATTAGCCAACCAACCAAGCTAATCAAGGTTGAATTAAGGGAACCAAATGAGTGCTTCTTAAGACTTATTGGCTAAGAGGTGGGTGGCATTAAATGCTATATTTTTGCAAGAGAAATACTTACCATAAATGGTAAGTATTTGTCTCCTTCTTGTCCCCTCTTAGTATCCGAGTACTCCCCCTCCCTTAGCCCCTTTTCTTGCTTTGGTTTATGCTACTATTACAATCTTGGAGGATACTCAAGCTCCCCCCCCCACCTTGACCAAACTTAGTTTGGACTAAATCCTTGTGCTTGCTTATTAATTAGTTGGGCTTCATATTGACCTTCATTTTGGGCTTACTACACATTTATCTTGGGCCTCAATTAATTATGTTTGGGCCTCCACAATTCCTTCTATTGGGCTTCTAATTAACAAAGCCCAAAGGTTTGACAAACTAGCTTAATTCTAGTTAGCTTTCGAAACTCACCCGATTGACCAAACTGCAAAATGTTTCTTTCATTAATTTTATTAGAGATTACGTCTCCCTTTCCCAAATAAATGTTATGACATAATTTGAAAAGTCAAAAAAATGAAAAAGCATTTTCTACATTTTATGAATAGTGTTTTAGCATTTTTTTGAAAAATTTTATTTTTCTTCTAAAAATCCCAACACATATACATAATCACATAACACATATACTAGGTCAAAAATCAACCTTTAACCACATAACACACATGCATTCCCATAAAAATATTTATTTTATTCAATAAATATTGTTAACCCTAATTATAAGGATAAGCTACATTCTCGATCATTACAATCCCTCAGTGGGCCCCGAACACTAAAGTAGCCCCGAGTTAGTATAGGTTACCCGAACACGGACTGGTACGATTCAAAGTTCCCACAATGCACAAAATACATAAAGGATTAGATTCCTTCTCTCTCGGCTCTTATCCATATCAGTCGACTAGTATTTAGGCTTATCAATAACGGCTCCCACCCTAAAGAGGAGGATATTCATAATAAACATCTATCCAAATATTAGATATAAATATAAGTGAGGGATCTTTGTTACATTTTTACACGTACACCATCAGAGGCGGACCTTTGATACTAGTATTTCTCAAACATACAACCTTTGCTATTACTAACTTAACCATCAGAGGCAGATCTAGACACCAACCCTCTATGTATTCGTTCATTTTCAAGTATTTCGGAGCACCCAAATCTAGTGGTTAAGCTCGTCAAAATAAAATATCATCATTTGGCCCTGTAACGATTGTGATTTTTGTAAATAATTAAAAATATTTATCGAGTTAAATAAATATTTTAGTTGATTTATTTATTGAATAAAATAAATAAATCATAGAAATTATTATGGAATAATTTAATTATGTGTGAATATGTTGGTTAAATTCATATTAGATGATTTATATTTTAGTGCGTAATTTTATTACGCTAATAGAATGGTAATATTCTAATTTAATTAAATAATTAAATTAGAAGATTAATGATTTATTAAATAAAGTGATTTATTAAATAAAATTATAATAATTTTATTATTAAGGTTTAAATTGGATTTATTAATAATTGAGTTTAATTGAATAAGGAGTGTCAAGTGTATCATATAGTAAAAGGAATATTAAAATAAATAAAAAATAGCATAATTGTGTGAGCCAAACAAGGCCTAATGACCTTTGCATTTCTAACTGATAAAACCTTTGGTTTCTTTTAACCAGCAAAAAGAATAAGTACGTAGTTTATACACCCATTAGTTGGAAAAGCAGAGAGTTGAGAGAGGAGTGAAATTGTGAGAATTCTGAGAATCAAGGAGGAGAAGAAGACCAATTAAGCAATCCTTAGCTTCTAACTAAGATTAAAAAGGAATAAAAAGGTAACAATTTAGCTATTAACCACTAGTATATTATCTTTTCAAGTTTTCATTGTAAAATGAATCTTTTGTAACGACCCCAAAATTCTAAACAATCCAACTCTCCACATCGGTCGTTAACAATACATCCATTTTCTGACTTTACAACATTATTCAATGTTAAACTTAATAAAATGTGGAACAATTTTTAAACTTTTCAGTTTTTCTTTCTTTACTTTTCCTGAATCATAACCTTTAATCATTACATATCCTAGAATCATATTTGATTCGCTTCATCAGAGTTATAATAAAATAAAACTTACTTCTAGATTCAATACTCTCTATACATCAGATAAAATTAAATTATAAATCAATACAAATTTTTACAACTCAACAACTGCTATATTCAATACATTCCCAAATACATCATTCATAACCTTAATCATGGTTCATAAACATAAGTTAAGCTAAAACAATTAATCTTCATGCATTACATCTGAATCATGCCATTCAAGCAGCACATAACGTTACCTTGTATCTTTAACCTGCAAAAGTGGTTATTTGCAAGAATGAGCTCGACAGCTCAGCAAAATCTAACAGTTTGCATGCATCCCATAGTACATAGATGACATGCTCATTATTTAAATCATAAACGTTTGGCTAAACATGTCATACATAATGCTCAATACGTAACAAATAGAGATTGAATTCCATAACTCAATCAACATTCTCTATTCAACGAACGTAGTCATATTTTGACTTTGTCGTTACATACTTGCAACATATGTAAAATACATCATGTTGTATACATCATAGTTTTAAACAGTTAATCATTTAGTTCACATAACAAATAGGAACTGAAAGACTTGCCTTGCGAGTTGATTACAACTACCGCTACCTGCGCTTCATGAATCCTCTTTGATCTTCCCTAACCTAGATAGATGATGAAGTGGGCTATTCTTCCTTGATTCCTCTTTCTTCTTCCTTCTTTGATTCTCCAGGGTTCTCCTCAATACACACATAGAATTTCCTCTCTCACAAATCCTCCATTTTCTCCCAATTTTCTCCGAACAAGCAGAACACTGAAGAACTAAAAACTTATACGTATATTATTACCTAGCCATCAGTTATACAAGCCAAGAGTCTCAGCAGTTACAGATACCAAGAGTCTCAGCAGTTACAAATACCAAGAGTCTTAGCCGTTACAAATACCAAGAGTCTCAGCAGTTACAAATACCAAGAATCTCAACCGTTATAGAATTGAAGGGTCACTAGGCCATGTTTGGCTAGAACCCAAAAATTCCCTTTTAGCTTATTTTAATAATCTTTTTTTATTAGATGATATATATTGTCACACTTAAATAAAATTAAACCTATTATATAATTAAATCTAATTAAACATATTCCCTTTATTTGGCCAACACCATATTTTCATAGCCAATAACTCACCCCCTAATTTAATTATTTAATTAAATTAGAACATTACCATTCCATTAGCGTAATAAAAATACGCACCGATTATAAAATTGTTTATCATCAATTACTTAATATCATCATAAATTATTCTCATAATAATTTCCATCAAAATATTTATTTTATTTAATAAATATCCCAACTAAAGTATTTATTTTATTTGATAAATATTTTAGCTATTTACGAAATTCACAATCGTATTACATTAACATATTATATTTACATGTAACACATTGCTTTCTCATTCTATTAGGGCAAATATATATATATATATATATATATATATATATATATATATATATATATCTTCATGTAAGTGAATTACTCTCATTATTAATGAAATTTAATTCATAAAAATATCATTGCCAACAAAACATAATAATCAAATTATATTATTTCAAAATATAATTTTCAACCTAATTAAATTAACAAAAATATTTAGTAAATTTCCTTTCTCGTAACAATTTCATTTACTTACTTCAATAGTTTAATTAACTATTAAACTTCGTTTCCATTTCTCAATATATATAAATATATGTTTCGAAAGTATGTTAACACCAAATCACATAACCAAAATACATCGCACATCAATATAAACTCAACCCGACACATAACAAGAATTTTTTATTTATTAAATTCTCATTTTAATAGCTTCTGAAAACCCGGGTTGTCACATCCTTCCCCCCTATAAGGATTCCGTCCTTGGAATCACCGAAACCTTTCCTACCCGGTTTTTGATAAATCTCCTTCAAAATTTTATCGTTGAATATCTTCAACGCATTACCTTAATATAGGTTTTATATTTCTACACCACCCATTCTCTTAATAAATTCTTGTAGGTTCTATTTCATAATCTCGGTTTTATTACAAAATAACTGTAATTGCATTTAACACATACCATAACACATTCTTACATAAATAGTTATCCTTATTTAAGAATAATCATACAATATTATCACATAAATCATTTAAGGCTATATTTCTAGCCATACAAATATTCGAGGTGTCACATTCACCCCTCCTTCTAAGAATTTCGTCCTCGAAATTAAGGCATAGCCATCTCTATTCATTCTACCCATCAAAACTAAGTTTTCAAGTTAACCTAGCAATATTTTATATAACAACTACTCATCATTTTCCTCCTTCGAGAATCTCACATCAATTATCACCTTCAAACATCGCTTCTTTTGAGTCTTCATAATTGTTCAATATTTGTGAAGCAGTATGAATAACGAGGAAAGAAAATATTGCCATCATGCTGAGGGGTCATAAAGACTTTGAACAGTTTTGAAAACCATCAGAATATCCGTCAATCACAAAGACTGAAAAACATTCTCCGCAAGTACTTTAGGTGATCAACTTATTGTACCCTATGTCGTGCACAACATTTAAATTTTTGACGCATAAGCGTAAGTTGGGACTATATGCCTGCAGGCATCGGTTGTTCATCCTCAGTCTTAACATCGGAGTCCGCACCAATAAATAAAATTTGGATTGGAAATTTTTTTTTATTCATCATCTCTCATCAAAGGTGTCTAGCCGAAACAAATAGCATAGACTTTCTTCAATAATTCGGACATCAATCAAAACATTTAGCCAGCTCAACTAGCACACTTTTCATAATTTAAAGAAAACCAAAAAAAATCGTTTTATGATTTTGTCATTCTACATCATACCATAGTGGGCTGACGATCCTTAGATCACATCCAATACTAGGTTAATCTACATTGATGACTCCATCATCTGTCATTCTACATCAGATTCCATGATGCATTGATGACTATTTAAAAATACATTTTGAGATTTTAAATCATTTTTGTCTAAGCCGAAACGAATGGCTTTGACATATGAGTAAACAGAACTTACCCCGATAATATGGGTTCCTTAGCTCACCATAACAAATGAGTTCAAGAATACTTCAAGAACTCATCATCATACCATGGGCCCAAAACGAGCTCGCCATCGTAATCACTATGGGCCTAAGAACTTCCATAGATTTGATGCAAAAATCAATTTTGTCTAACTGAGACAAATAGCATAGACATATCAACAACAGCACTAAAAAAAATTTAACGGTTCAGTAATTGAAACAATATTTTCAAAGGCTCACATAAGTGCGAATACAAGCACGATTTTAGAATCTAGCATAGCTAGAATATTTAAAATACCTATACCTCCACCATCATCTTCAATTTCTCCAATGATTCATTGCTTATTAATTCTATCTATTTCTATCATCCTCAAAGCTTACTATACTAAAAATCCTCAATTCTTCATTCACAACCTTTCTGTATTCCAGTATAGTTCATCAAACATACCACACATTATGAGTTCAGGAACTTACCACATTCATATGGGTTTAGGAACTTATCCTAGTCAGACCAAAATCGTCCATTCGCTGAGGGGTTCCACCGTACAATTATGAGTCACGAACTTACCATACGTACGAGTTTAAAGAACTCGCACCTAATCTTAATATTCTCTAACTATCAAATATAAATATGACAAAAGAATCACCTTCTTGTCATATTTATAGTGATAGCGCGATACCAACATTGCAATGAACTGTCAATATAGGAAGCTAAATAGTTGTCAAACCAAACACAATCCCCTGTCCATACAAGGAATTGGTCCACTCGGCCACGAATCAATATAAGAAGCTAAGCGGTTGTTACACTAAGCACAAATTCCCCGCCCATACAAGGAATTGTTCAACTCAACCACTATATCGATATAGGAAGCTAAGTGGTTCTCAAACCAAGCACAAATTCCCCGCCCATACAAGGAATTGTATACCTCAGCCACTAACATGAGTCCTTCATTGAAATCCCACCTAATTCCATTTTGCTCTTAACTTACTCTTTGCTTGATACGAAGTTCTCGTATTACATCATCCATAACTCCTCATGAGTTTACATCATACTATTTCATAGTACAATCTCTATATAGCATCATGTTATAACTATTTAATCATTATAGATCATCTGTCATTTTACGATTTTAGCAGATCACTTCGTGATCTCATTCTATCATCGACTCTTCTTACGATTCTTTCTTATCTTATGATCGTCTCATCCTACGATCTTCTTTATTCTTCTCTTTAATCACGTTATCTTATGATTAATGTTCCCTGTTCTTTTAGCTCTTCAAGTTCTTTTTTGAACCTAAATATTTTATCATAATCTTGTCCCACATGAATTCTCTAAACTCTATTTGAGTTCATCCTTATCATTTATATCATTCTCATCTTATAAATATCGTCTATTTATTAACACCATCTTTATTACTGGAGTCAAGTAACTCCTATTCTCATCTTTCATAACTCTTCAAGTTTCTTCTTTGAATCTTCTTGTTTATACATTAATTATTCCTTTAAGAAACTCTAACTTTATTCATATTATTCAATATTTTATTCGAGTTCACTTCGCGTCATTTGCATCTTCTCCTTGTAACGTTTCTAGGACTTAACTCATCTCATGCATCTACCTATACGAAAAGAATCACTTCTTAATCATACGCATCCATAATTCTATACTCGGTACACCTCGAGTCTCTAACAGTGTTCAATACAGCACCTGAGTGGTTTCCCACAAACAATCAACAAACTAGTTCCCGTCTCGTCTACACTATCTTTCACAGCGAGTTAGATCGGTTGCTAGTTCGTATCAACCTCCGGTCTCTGAATGAATTGTTTAGCCCAGATACCATATATCAACCATTAAAGAATATGATTGCACCATAATTATACTTAACTTATTATTCTTTAAACTCTATCGTCTTCACTTCTCTTCTCTAAGGTTATAGCCTAAGGTACTCGCACCTAAGGTTTCTGACCTATCAGCTCTAATACCAACTATAACGACCCCAAAAATTATACAATCCAACACTCCACATCGGTCGTTAATAATACATCCATTTTCTGACTCTACAACATTATTCAATGTTAAACTTAATAAAATGCGGAATAATTTTTAAACTTTTCAGTTTTTCTTTCTTTGCCTTCCCTAAATCATAACCTTTAATCATTACATATCCTAGAATCATATTTGATTCGCTTCATCAGAGTTATAATAAAATAAAACTTACTTCTAGATTCAATACTCTATATACATCAGATAAAATTAAATTATAAATCAATACAAATTTTTACAACTCAACAACTGTTACATTCAATACATTCTCAAATACATCATTCATAACCTTAATCATGGTTCATAAACATAAGTTAAGCTAAAACAATTAATCTTCATGCATTACATCTGAATCATGTCATTCAAGCAGCACATAACGTTACCTTGTATCTTTAACCTGCAAAAGTGGATATTTACAAGAATGAGCTCGACAGCTCAGCAAAATCTAACAGTTTGCATGCATCACATAGCACATAGATAACATGCTCATTATTTAAATCATAAACGTTTGGCTAAACATGTCATACATAATGATTAATACATAACAAATAGAGATTGAATTCCATAACTCAATCAACATTCTCTATTCAACGAACGTAGTCATATTTTGACTTTGTCGTTACATACTTGCAACATATGTAAAATACATCATGTTGTATACATCACAGTTTTAAACAGTTAATCATTTAGTTCACATAACAAATAGGAACTGAAAGATTTGCCTTGCGAGTTGATTACAACTACCGCTACCTGCGCTTCACGAATCCTCTTTGATCTTCCCTAACCTAGATAGATGATGAAGTGGGCTATTCTTCCTTGATTCCTCTTTCTTCTTCCTTCTTTGATTTTCCAGGGTTCTCCTCAATACACACATAGAATTTTCTCTCTCACAAACCCTCCCTTTTCTCTCAATTTTCTCCGAACAAGCAGAACACTGAAGAACTAAAAACTTATACGTATATTATTACTTAGCCATCAGTTATATAAGCCAAGAGTCTCAGCAGTTACAGATACCAAAAGTCTCAGCAGTTACAAATAATAAGAGTCTCAGCGGTTACAAATAACAAGAGTCTCAGCAGTTACAAATACCAAGAGTCTCAGCCGTTACAAATACCAAGAGTCTTAGCAGTTACAAATACCAAGAGTCTCAACCATTATAGACTTGAAGGGTCATTAGGCCATGTTTGGCTAGAACCCCAAAATTCCCTTTTAGCTTATTTTAATAATCTTTTTTTATTATAAGATATATATATTATCACACTTAAATTAAATTAAACCTATTATATAATTAAATCTAATTAAACTTATTCCCTTTATTTGGCCAACACCATATTTTCATAGCCAATTACTCACCCCCTAATTTAATTATTTAATTAAATTAGAACATTACCATTCCATTAGCGTAATAAAAATAAATTATTCTCATAATAATTTCCATCATCAATTACTTAATATCATCATAAATTATTCTCATAATAATTTCCATCAAAATATTTATTTTATTTAATAAATATCCCAACTAAAGTATTTATTTTATTTGATAAATATCTTAGCTATATACGAAATTCACAATCGTATTACATTAACGTATTATATTTACATGTAACACATTGCTTTCTTATTCTATTAAAACAAATATATATATATATATATATATATATATATATATATATATATATATATATCTTCATCTAAGTGAATTACTCTCATTATTAATGAAATTTAATTCATAAAAATATCATTGCCAATAAAACATAATAATCAAATTATATTATTTCAAAATATAATTTTCAACCTAATTAAATTAACAACAATATTTAGTAAATTTCCTTTTTCGTAACAATTTCATTTACTTACTTCAATAGTTTAATTAACTACTGAACTTCGTTTTCATTTCTCAATATATATAAATATATGTTTCTAAAGTATGTTCACACCAAATTACATAACCAAAATACATCGCACATCAATATAAACTCAACCCGACACATATCAAGAATTTTTTATTTATTAAATTCTCATTTTAATAGCTTCTGAAAACCCGGGCTGTCACATTTTTGGCTGAATGATTTGTTGAGAAATTGCTTATATGTGTTTTGGGTACATATAATCTGTTTCATATCATCTATAATTGATTTTGAAGTAATCAAATTTATGTTTATGCATAAAAGATGAAGGATTTGACTTTTGGTTGAAATATGTATTCTATGGTTTGCTTAGAGGTTAAAATTAGTTATGAATCCATGCTCTAAATTGTTAATTGATGATTGATTGTTGTAATACTATAAGAAACGAAAACAATGTAAGTTAAACGGGTTAATTTGGTTGTAAAACGAGTTTGTGGTGCTTAATTGCGCCAAAGATGTCAAGATATGAATATTAAAGATGAATAGTGATTTTTGAACCTCTAAATTGGTTGTTTATGTGCTTTATATTGTTAGAATCGTTAAATACATGTTAGGTTCCAGTTTTATAAAGTTTTAAACATTTGGGTTTGGTTAATTTGTTGCGTGGGTAATAAAGTTGGCTGTTTTTGGCCTTGGAACTGTTCTACTCACGAACTGCAGAATCTGGTTCTGAGTCTCTGCGCAGCTGCACTGGTTCCAAGGGTATAAACAATGCAGCTGCGTTCTCAGGAGCAGTCTGACCAGTAATGAGTATTTAAGTATAAGATCTTTGGTATATTGTTATAACCTCATTGAATGATTATAGTAAAGTGTAATGCATGTTATAGGACTTGAAAATAGATTGTATTCACATAGATGGTTAGAATAAGTTACAAATTAGTAAGTAATGAAAGATGTTAACTTATTATTCGCGTGAACTGGAATGCTAAACCCTATGTGATATATATGTAGGAGCTCGAAGAGCGAAAAATATAATTATGTAGCAAGTGCACGAGGCAAGTTTTCTTAACCCTACTTTTAAATTAAGCAAGTTTCCTAACCCTATTCACTCTATATTCGTTGAATGCAAGTTCTAAATTCAACTTCTATATTGTACAAGTTCTGAAAGCTTATTTCTTTGTTTCAAATGAAGTTTTCCTAAATTGTTCAAAGTTGATAACCTCTAAACAAGTTCCTAATACTTTTGAAGACATTATCTCGATATAAAATGTTTATCCAGTTATGATTCACTGTTGTTCAATTCTTGATCAATAGATATTGTTGTACAATCTTATATTGTTGTATTAAACTCGTTAATGACTAGCGAACCCTTTTTGATTCGATTAGTCCATAGTTGATGAATGTTTTAAAGACTTGGGAAATTCTTCGAAGTTAATCCAAACCAAACTTCCTTTGGTGCGGACTCTAATGTCAATGATGAGATGAACAACCCTGTTATAGGGGATTATATTACGCAATAACGTTAAAATATTTGTGCATAATATATTGTACAGAGGGCTGATCCCCTAGAGTATAAGACGGTAGTCCTATAGTCTATCAGACTGTCAAAAGTTACAGTAAAGATACTAGTTAACCTAAGGACATAATTCATGGTCGTGTGACCCTCTGATGTACTTTTGGTCTTGTTTTCTAGACTTAAATTAGAAGCCAAGTTTTCTTTCGAGCTTTCAATTCTTTAAATTATTGATGATTGAGTCCGAGAAGATTATATCTTTCATTTGAAATCTAGTTCGTTGGATTATTCAAACACTATTATTGTTGTTGTTATACTTGTGAGCAATTGTTTACTCACCCTTACATAAACATTACAGCTAAGTGTGAAAAGCCCAACGAGCCATCTACGAGCAAGGGCAAAAGCAAGATAAACAAGTGATGAAGAAGAAATTATTATTAATTGCATGAGATTATGTAATAGGACTTTATTATTATTTTATTCCGCAAATGATGTAATAGTTAAGGTTAGTTGACCTGCGATGTTATTGAGACTTTATTGATGTAACATTTTAATGGGAAAGATGGTTTATGAAGTTTATTATTATCCTTTAAGATGGGTAACTAGATGTGAATGTATTGGATAGTGAGCACCATTTCTGTGGGCTTTGAGTACCCGGATTTGGGGGCGTTACAGGCCCTAGAAGAGGGCTATTTGAGAATTATTTGACAAACACCTCTGTTCATATTTTTTATTATTACTGAAGCAATGGGAGAACAAGGATCTCAGTTAATAACAACGGAGGAAATGATCGGGCGAAATTCGACGTTTAGCCGACTTAGATCGGACACCTCAAACTTTCTAAAGTTGGAGTTGCGCACAGGTAAATGAGATCCCGCCCACCGATGACGAAACAGAGCCCCAGATATCAACGATCCCAAACCATTGGATCTACGCTCATCCTTCAACGAGCATAGAGCCTGCTAGGAACCATTAGACCTCCAAAGTCATCGCCAAGTGAGTGACCTCGACCGTAAGGTGAGGGAGGACGCACGACTAGCGATACTAGGATAACAGATGAGGGCAACCATTAAAGAGATGACACTAATTAAGGTCAAAAAGGTCGAGAGATAGAGAAATAGAGATAGGGAGGCGACACCTGAGAGCAAAAGGGATCACACTCAAACGGGGGAATCCTGAGGTACCCTACTCCCTAAATCCCGAACATGAATGCACATCTACCTCTTAGACAGAACAAACACTAGAATCCCTAACACCAGGATCCCTACTCAGAACTTACAAACTCCAAAGCAATAATTCCTAGTTTTTACCCCTGCGACACCTCATCCACAAGTCGGTACTTCTATCCTAGTTGTTAAAAACAAGGACGATGTTATCCTAAAGAGAATGGATGAGCTAGAAAGGTGGTTAAAGCTGGCCCGAGGAGTGAAAAGTTAATAATGGATTCCCCATTCACAGAGGTAATACAAACAGCCTTGGAATAAGTAGGAGTTTATGATTCCCCCAAAATAGGTCCACACAACCCATTTTGAGTCACCAAAATACATACTACAAAATCCAAATACAAATTTTCTTATTTACAACTATTATATTGTCGTGCAACATACGACAACACACATACTGTGAGTTTCAATATAATTATAACTTAGGTTCTTAATACAATTATTGTATAGTATTTTATAATGTATTGAGATACTTTTACAGTCTCGAACCATCACTCTATTCCTCGGCTAGTCCCAGCTACATTCTTATTTCCTAAGAAGAACAATGGAACAAAAAAGAAAATAGTGAGCATAAATAGCCTAGTAAAGAATATCATGACTAAGATAATGAAGAATAAATTATCTTTAGCCATCAACATTGATAGATTAGAGATTTAAAGATAATATAAGTTTTCAACAATAACTGCAGCGGAACAAGCAATCTATTAGAACAGTCAGGTAGACTATAATATCAACATAGTGGTGATAAACTCTCATCGAGTTCTAAGGAATGAATTAAGGAATTCATTAAAGATAATAAAAGACTTTATATGTTATTTGCTTATATGTTAACAACTTATGTGCCGCGATTAATACCGAGTATTAATTAAAATTCAAACTTTGTTGTCAGGATGTCGGATGTTGGAGGATTCAGTCAGCCTAGGGATGTTGAGCCCTGAGTGGCTGGAGAGGAGGAACCCCGTGATATCCATGTTATCCGGGAGCAGTTGATACAGAGAGAGCTTTCTCCATTGATCACTATTGTGGGTCAGGAGCATGAGCCCGAGTCTGATTCAGAGGAGGACTCTGAGGATGTTGAGACAGAGGCTGAGGAGGATGATGAGGATCCCGAGGAAGTACCCCTTACCTCTGTCGATGTTGAGATGTATGATGTATTATATGATCATACCATAGAGTTGCAAGATAGAGTCAGAGACTTGGAGGGACTGGCAAATAGACGCCAGACTCTTAAGACCAGAAGAACGAGAAAATTGAGGATCTTGATATACGTCCTGGAGACGTGGAGTGGAAGTTAGTTTAGGCAGAAAGCCAAAAGGAAGACCTTTTAGCTGAGAATGAGAAGATGAAACTTGAGATTCAGAAATTGAAGGATGATCTGAGTGAGGAGTCAGCGGAACGTGCGAGACCAGAGGATACTTGGATGAATACCGCTCGACGTGCAGAGATTTCTAAAGAAGGTGAACGGGCAAAGAGGGCTAAGATTGAGGAGATAAACTACACCTTTCAGACTGCGATTGATAGAGCCTAGGATCGAGTTCTCCACTATCCAGTTCAATTCGAGGACTTGCCATGGTACATGTTGGATCGAAGGGCGATGTTCCGTATCATGGAGGAAGAACGTAGGAAGGCGGTTCGACGCCTTAGTAAGCCATGATAGGAGAAGTTTTGAATTATGTGTAAATATTTATGATAGTTAATGATGTAAATTCCAGCGTGATTATACACAATGGAATATAACTATTTAATCCTAAAGATTGTTTGATCTTAGGATAGTTGATGTAAATAGCAGTGATGCTATCTTTCTATGTTTAAGACTTTTGAATAAATGAAATATCAATTTTATTTGAATATTTTATGTGTTAAATGTTTAACCTGAATTATTTGAGTGAAATGTTGAACAATTAAGAAATTGAGTGATGATCTAATAAGCGCATATTCTTGAATAGAAAATACCGCCGAGACGCCAACCACATCAACAAGCTCAGGAGAGCTCTACCAATAACAACAATGACGCCAATGCTAATCCTGTACAGCAGTTGGTGAACCTTTTGGCTGGAGCACTTGAGAATCAGCCGCAAGCTCCACTAGTGACGTCATTTAAGGATTTCAAAGCAGTAGGACCGCCAAAGTTCAGTGGTTCCTTGAACCCGATCGAAGCCCAAACCTAGGTGGTGGAGATGGAGAAAGTATTTAATGTTGCTAGGGTTAGTGATGACTAAAAGACTGCCTTTGCAACATTCATGCTTAAGTTAGAGGCCAGCTATTGGTGGCAAGCGAATAAGGTACGAGGAGGTCAGGGTGTAATCACATGGGAGAGATTTAAAGAGATGTTCTTTGAGATATATTTCCCGATAAGCTCGCGTAATCAGATGGAGATTCAATTCGTGGAGCTGAAGTAGGGTACCATAACTGTACCGGAATACGCTGCGAAATTTAACGAGTTAGCTAGGTTCGCAACCTACCAAGTGAACACCGATGAGAGGAAGGCGAGGAGATTTGAACAGGGATTGAAGTTGTGGTTGTACAGCAAGGTGTCAATGTTCCAATTGAACACTTTTGTCGGAGTTTTGAAAAAGGTGATTATCGCAGAAGGTGGGAGTGATGCTCTGATTAAGTATAACCGTGAGCAGAAGAAGAAGAGTGAAAATGAGAATAACAAAGCAAGTGGTAGTAACAGTGGTGGTCATAATCAGAAGAGGAAGTGGAATGACAATGGATCTGCTAGAAATCAACAAGGAGGTCAGAAGAAGAAAGTAGAAGTGTGTGTTACCTGCGGGAAGAATGTTTGCTACAATTGTGGTCAGGAAGGCCACATAGCACCGAATTGTCCGAATTCGAAGAAGGGCGCTTATTTCACTTGCGGATTGAAGGATCATCTAGCTAGAGATTACCCTAAGAAGGCAGTAGGAGGAGCAGGAACAGGAGAAAAGAAGGGGAACAGTGGTTGTAGGACATTAACCATAACTGGATCTGCACCAACAAACTGACCTACCGCCAGGACTTTCAACATGACCGTACAACACGTCGTGCAGTCTCGCGATATGGGTCAAGTATCATTCCGATCAATAATATAAATGCTTATGTATTGTTTGATTTGGGTGCTACTTATTCATTTATATCCGATGACTTTGCTAAGAACTTAGAATTGCCTGAGGAGGAATTAGATAACCCTTTGAACATAGAAATTACGAATAGGGAGGTAATTCCTGTTAGGTACGTACACAAGAACTGTAGAGTGAATATTAAGTGAAACATAATGACTGTAGATCTTATCCCAATCAAACTTGGAGAATTTGACGTTATTTTGGGAATGGATTGGTTATTTAATTATGAGGCGATAATTGATTTCCAAAAGAAATGTATTAACCTTATAACTCCGTCAAAGGTAGAATTTTACGATAGCAAGTTGCCAAGGCAAGCGAGTTGTCTAATGATGATGCAAGCCAGGAAGTTGTTAAGACAAGGCTGTGTGGGATACGTAGCCTACATAGTTGATACTCAGAAAGAGAGTCCGAAATTAGAAGAGATACCTGTCGTAAGGGACTTTGTAGATGTTTTTCCAAATGATTTTCCAAGACTTCCGCCAGATAGGGAAGTTGAATTTGTAATCAATTTGGCGCTAGGAACTGCCCCGATATCGAAGGCTCCGTACCGTATGGCCCCTGTAGAGATAAAAGAATTGATGGTACAACTGCAAGAACTTTTAGATAAGAAGTATATTCAGCCGAGCGTATCGCCGTGGGGAGTGCCGGTGTTGTTTGTTAAAAAGAAGGACGGATCGATGCGACTTTGCATTGATTACAGAGAGTTGAACAAGGTCACGATTAAAAATAAATACCCGTTGCCAAGAATCGACGACTTGTTTGATCAATTGAAAGGAGCTAGATATTTCTCAAAGATAGATTTGAGGAGTGGTTATCATCAGTTAAAGGTGAGGAACGAAGATGTACTGAAGACAGCGTTCATGACTCGTTATGGTCACTACGAGTTTCTGGTGATGTCATTTCGTCTAACGAATACTCCTGCAGCATTCATGGACCTAATGAATAGGGTGTTTAAGCTATTTTTGGATAAGTTTGTAGTAATATTCATTGACGATATTCTAATTTATTCCAAAACCAAAGAAGAGCATGCAAAGCATTTAAAAGAGACATGACAAGCGTTGAGAAGAGAGAAGTTGTACGCTAAATTTTCAAAATGTGTATTCTGGATAGAACGAGTGCAATTTCTTGGACATGTGATTGACAAGGATGGGATTTTGGTGGATTCATCAAAGGTTGAAGCAGTGCTTAACTTGGATCAGCCGAAAACACCATCGGAAGTAAGGAGTTTCCTCGGATTGGCAGGTTACTATAGGAGATTCATTCAGGATTTTTCCAAAATTGCGACTCCGTTAACGAATTTGACTAGGAAGATAGTGAAGTTCGTTTGGATGGAAAAGTGTGAGGAAAGTTTTTAAGAATTAAAGAAGAGGTTAAGTATGGCGCCTGTGTTGTCTCTACAGGATAGCACATGAAATTTTGTGGTGTTCAGTGATGCATCACATAAAGGACTAGGCTGTGTGCTTATGCAGAATGGTAAGGTCATTGCGTATACATCACAACAATTAAAAAACTATGAGAATGGGTATCTTACTCATGATTTGGAATTGGTCGCGGTAGTGTTTACTTTGAAGATATGGAGGCACTATCTTTACGGGGAGAAGTGTGAAATATATACAGACCACAAGAGTCTGAAATATATTTTTACACAGAAGGATCTAAACATGCGACAGAGGAGATGGTTGGAATTGATAAAAGATTACGATTGCGAGATTTTATACCATCTGGGTAAAGCGAATGTTGTGGCCGACGCCTTAAGCAGAAAGGGTCAGGAGAAATTGTTTAAGTTAACCGCTCATGAGGAGATAATTACAGCAATGGCGAAACTAGAGTTGGAGGTAAAATTTCTGGGGGAGAATGATGAAAAATTATTTCAATTGAGAATCGGCTCAACTTTAGTGGATAAGGTTAAGGAAGCACAAATTCAGGACGAAGAATGTGATAGAATCAGGAAGAGAATATCTAGAGGTGATGAAGTGAAATTCAAAGTAGATAATGAGGGAGTATTAAGATTCGAGGGAAGAATTTGGGTTCCGCCAGTACAAGAGGTTAAGGAGGAAATTTTGAGCGAGGCTCATAGTTCAAGATATTCGATTCACCCAGGTAGTACGAAGATGTATCAAGATCTCCGACAGCATTTTTGGTGGCCGAATATGAAGAGAGACGTTGCCTACTATGTAGCCAAGTGTTTGACATGTCAGAAAGTTAAAGCAGAACATCAGAGGCCAAGTGGATTATTACAACCGTTAGAAATCCAGAATGGAAATGGGAGCGTAGTAGGTCTTCTGACGACTAAGAAAGGTTTCAACGCGGTATGGGTTATCGTGGACCGACTGATAAAATCAACACATTTCTTACCCATCAAGATTAGATTCAACTTGGATCAATTAGCGAAGTTATATGTAAGGGAGATTGTTTCGAGGCACGGTGTTCCAATATCTATCGTCTCAGATAGGGATCTGCGCTTCACATCAAACTTCTGGAAACGACTTCAAGAATGCATGAGGACACAATTACGCATGAGTACGGCATATCATCCACAGACCGACGAACAGAGTAAAAGAATAATTCAAACATTGGAGGATATGTTGAGAGCTTGCATTATAGATTTCAAAGGAAATTGGGATGATCATCTACCGTTGGTGGAATTTGCTTACAATAACAGTTACCACGGAAGTATTGGCATGCCGCCTTACGAAGCGTTGTACGGCAGAAAGTACAGAACTCCATTATACTGGGATGAAGTTGGCGAACATCAATTGCTAGGACCAAAACTGGTACAACAGACCGTAGAAATCGTCAAAGTGATCAGGGCAAGATTGATAGCAGCTCAAGATAGGCAGAAGAAATATGTCAACCAACATCGTAAGAATCGAGAGTTTGAGTCTGGTAGCTACGTTTTCTTGAAAGTATCTCCCTAGAAAGGGAAGATTCGTTTTGGTAAGAAGGAAAAACTGAGCCCGAGGTTCATTGGACCCTTTGAAGTGTTACAAAGAGTTGGAGAGGTCGCGTATGAGGTAGCTTTACCTCTGGCATTAGAACACATTCACAATGTTTTTCATGTCTCGGTGTTACGACCATACAAACCCGACTACAAGAATGTCATAGAGTATGAACCCCTACAAGTTGAAAAAGATTTATCTTACGAAGAAGAGTCTGTTCAAATAGTTGACAGGAAAGAGCAACTACCACGAAATAAAATTATACCTTCTATTAAGGTGATTTGGAGGAACCACAATGTTGAAGAAGCTACGTGGGAAGTTAAAGATCAGATGATGAGAAATTATCCGCAGCTATTTACTTAGTCTATGTGTAGCGATTCTGGGGACAAAATCTTTGTAAGAGGGGGAGAATGTAACGGGACGAATTAATTGAGTCGTGATTCTGGGGACAGAATCCTTTTAAGGGGGAAAGATGTGACGAACGAGATTTTTGTAATTTATTTTAAATATTTATTGAATTAAATAAATATTTTTCGATGATTTAATTATTGAATAAAATAGTTAGTTGATGAATTTGTGGTAGATCAATTTAATTATATGTGTTACATTAATTAAATTGATGTGGAGAATTTTCTATATTCAAAGTATGTGTGTAATTGCGTTTTTAAATGCATTATTTAAATAAGCATAATGTAATTTCTAATTAATTTAATAATTAATTAGAGATTTAATAATTTGTCATTATTAATAAAGGAGAATTTTATTTATGTGACTATGTGATTTAATATAGAATTATTCTATTTTATTTAATTGATTTAAATGAGATTATTTAATTGATTATATATGTAACATGAACTATATTATAAGAAAGTTATTAAAATAAATTAGAGAGGAAGAATAAATGATTAGCTAAACGAGGCCTTAGGGGGAGTTGGTGCCAGTTATTAACTGACACCATATTCTGCCAGTTTATTTTCACGTATTTTCATTATATGCATCAGTTTTCTTAATCAAGTTTGAGATACATAGCGAAAAAGAGAGACTTCTGAAGAGAATCAAAGAAGAAATTATTTCAATTGTTGCATAATCTAAGCACTAATCAAGGTAATTCCTTGAATTCAACTTTAATTTATGTTCTTTTCAGTTTTATTTCATGAACGTATATTTTAAGTTTTCTGTAAAGTAAATTATATGGCTAAGTTTTTAATAAATTGATGTTAGATGTTTGTAAGCATGCATAAATGTATTTTATATAATTTATATGTGATTTAGAGTAATTAAATCCATGAAATTACGTTTATATGAGAGTTCAGAAACTTACAGAGTAGTTATGTATAAATATGAACTATATGTATAAAATTGATGTTTATTCTGCATGTCAATTGGTTAAATTGATGACTAATTACGTTTATGCATGTAAAAACGAAGAAAACGAAAGTTAAACGGATTGAGTTTCTTAAGAAACGAGTTCACGGTGATTGATTACGTTAACTGTATCAAAACATATTAATAAAGTATGAACAGTGAAATTTTTAGCCTTTAATTGGTTGTTTAGATTGTCTGTGATGTTAAAATTAATGTGTATGTAATGGGTTTTGATTTCATAACATATATGATGAATGGGCAGTAATTTAATCGGTGGATTGTGAAAAACTTTGGCCAAATTTGGCATTTTTCTGTGTTCTTCGCAAACTGTAGGAACTGACATTTGGGCCCACCGCCTCGGCGGTGGAAATATACTAGAAATAGCACCCCGACAGTGTCACCGCCCCGGCGGTAGAAATGAACTAATTTGGTCGCCTCGGCGATGACCTCGCCCTGGTGCCCAAAATGAACTGCAATTGTCGCCCCGGCGGTAGAGTCGCCTCGGCAGTGGAACAAAAAAAGATTAAAAAGAAGAGAATAAAAATTTTCTTCTTTCTTTGTGATCATGTTATGTTATCGTAGACATATCTAAAGCTTGGACTAATGTATGAAATGAATATTAAGATACTGTGATGGGTGGTAAGCATATACCCATTGATTATCTGGTGACAATTGAGATAATAAAATGAAAATTTGATGAGAATGAATCTTGAAGTTTTTATAATACTGTAACTAATTATTATTACTGCTTTATAAACCGAATGTATAGGTTGACTAAAGAACGTGAATAATTTATAGTCTACGCACGAGGCAAGTATTTTATCCTTACTTATTACTTTTACGCAAGTTCCTTAACTCAATTTTTCATTGAGCAAGCTCTAAAACCTTATCCCCCTTTTTATGCAAGTTCTATATTCTACATCATATTGATTAAGTTCTTTACCATAATTCATTCAAGTTCATGAATGCAAATATGTTATTCTAATTCCTTTTGAGTAATACTTCAGTTATATAGAGTTTATTCGATTATGTGCCTTTGAGATTCAATCTCTTGCTCTCAAATACCTTTCATATTTAATTAATGAACCTTGATTGACTAGCGAAACCCTATTGATTCGACTAGTCCATAGTTGATGAGCGTTCTAAATTCTAGAAACGTTATTGAAGTAAATCCAAACCAAACTTCCTTTGGTGCGGACTCTGATGTCAAACTGAGATGAACAACTCTTATATAGGGGATTATTTTACGCGTTAGCATTTAGATGTTGTGCACATACATGGTACAAATGGCTTATCTCCCTAAGTACGAGAAGTAAGGTCCATATACTCTTACGACTATTAAAGGTTTAAAGTAGAAATACTTAATAACTTGGGACATAGTTTGTGGTCTTGTGACCCTCAGATACTATTTTGATTCTTGTATTCTAGTCTTGATTCAAAAGTCGAGAATTCGATTATCCGATATCCATTGATTATTCGCATATTAATATTACTATTTTTGTTGTCTTACTTGCTGGGCAATTGTTGCTCACCCTTGCATAATAACATTGCAGCTAAAGTTGAAAGAACTGACGAGCCATCCACTAGTAAGGACAAAGGAAAAGCAAACAAGTGATGAAGACTTATTATATTTATTTAAATGATGTTTATGTAATAGACTTATGTTATGTTTCCGCATTGATATTTTATTAAGGTTAGACGACCTGGGATTTATTTATTAATGATGTTGTAACCCTTTAATGGGAGATTTCTATTTTTAATTAAGAGTTTTCATTTATATTTGAATGGGTAGTTAAACGTGATGTGATGTATTTGGATAGTGAATACCAAATCCTGTGGAAACAAAGTACCGAGATTTGGGGGTGTCACAATTTATTTCATACTCGTATGTAATATCATTTACTTTCACACTAGTAAGTGATATTATTTTACTTCATACTCATAAAGGGTTATTATTCTATTACATGTATTAACTTATAGGAATAACCTGACTACGTGAACTACCGCATGCCTGGTGAATAACCCTTCGTATTCATTCTTTATTAAACTTTTGTGGAAATGATCTGTCTATGCGGGTGAAAATTCATTTGCAGTTTCGTACATTTTTTCATACTCGTAAGTGATATTATTTTCTTTCATACTCGTATGAAATATCATTTCTTTTGTACTCGTCAAGGGATATAGTTTTCTTTCATATTTCTCCATTTATGGTAGGAAATTATTGTTTGTTTCCATAACCTTATTATTAAATGGTTAAAATCTTTGAAATTAGTAGAATATCCTTAATAGTGTGTGCTTCATTTAATATCTTTTCACCTGAATCTTTCTATTTCGTTTTACACGTTATAGTTGAATCGTGAACTTAATTTATTTTATTCTTGAGTTGTAATCGAATTTCTGGATGTCACGTTGGCAATTTGGACAATCTTCGACACTAGGTAAATTAAATTACAATCCCTAATAGTTATTCTTATTCTTAATCTCATTATTTTATTGCTATTCATCCTTTATATCATTATTATAATCCTCAGACTTAAATTGTGGTGAAAAGTTCTCTTTGGCCCGTAGTACAAAGATAAACCGGTGATTGACATGATTATAACCATGAACTGTGTTTTGGTATAATCTTGACCTTTGGTGTTAAAGACAAAGGCTTGTGATGAAAGTTCTCTTTGACCTGTAATGCAAAGATGGACTGGTGGTTGGCATGATCATGACTATTGGTATTACAAATAAATATTTTTTGTCCGTAATGCAAAGATAAACTGTTGATTTGGATGTTCAAAAACAGGAACTGTTAATTGGTGTTACAGGGATAAAATATTGATGGTGAACTTTTAAATTATAGAAGATAGTGGACATTATAGTCTACCTGACTCTTCTAATGGATTGCTTGTTCTGCTACAGTTATTGTTGAAAACTTATATTAACTTTTGGGAGCTGTTGTCAGTGTTGTCAAAAATAAAAACCTTACTTAACTATATGAACTCTGAACTGAACACAGTATAGCAGGAGCGAGGGTCGATCCCACATAGAACAATGTTGATTTTTATTTATCCTAATGCTTTAAGAGTTTTAACAGTAAATAAAAAGTTGGGGGTTTTGAATTTGTTTAACTGATTAACAAGAACATATTTAAAATAATAAAATTAACCAGTGAATTAAAACTTCAGTTTTCCAGTTCAGTTTCACCTTCTCACAGTAATAGATCAATTAAGTATAATAATATTCACCCTTTAATGACTAATAGTCCTAGATAACAACAAGCTCTGTTACCCGAAATTCCACTTAGATTGTCACTTAATGAAATAAGCTCTTCACAAGATTCGAACTATCATATAACCTAAAACAAGCTCTTTAGATTTAATATGACAGCAACATTAAGAACTAAGGAATTAGACTATTCCAAGCAACAAACGTGTAAGCTCGATTTGTTAAACCTGTCTTCTAATAACCATAGCAATAAACCAAAAGCTTGACCACAATCAGTATTACTAACTGCTACTTGTGATTAGAAATAATATCAATTGCATAATACAATTCCTGAATCTAGCATATATTATCAACTAACCAATTTAATCCTGCAGAAACCAAATCAGTTAATCAAATAATATTTAACAATTAAAACAGATTATTAGAATAAGCTTCACATAAGAAGGAATAAATATTGTATATTCAATAAAACCATAAACTGTTGCTAAGGATCCACGTCCCCTTTAAACTGAATAAAAGAAAACTAGTCTAATATGTTTCTATGAACTCTCTGAATATGGTAAAACTCTCTCTATGATCTGATGATCTCTAACAATTACAAGTGAAAGTATTTATAGATAAATCTCTAAAGCTTAGAAGAATTCTAATTCAATTCTGCTTCGGAAGTCTTCAGTTTGCAACTGGTAGGATTCTAATTCCTTCTCAATCTCGAAAATCCAGCTTTAAGCAGCTTCCTTATTAAATTAGATTTTAATTTCCAAATCCAAGTCTTTCCCAGTTTTCTTTTCTAGTTCGGTATCAATTTCTATATTGTTCCTCAACTCAGATTCCATATCAGACTCTACTTCTCACAGTTAGAGATACTTTGCATGTAAAATTGTAATCCCATCTCCAAATCCTCACACAAGTCGAACTCCATCATCCCAACAACTCAAATCCTACTCAAAATAGGAATCCTGCAAAGTCAACCAGAATCGTAGAGTAACACTCCACATCAGCACTTCATGGAGTAAACATGACATCGTAGGGTGAACTGGAACGAGCGTCGAGTTGATAGCACCATCGTAGAGTACCAGGTCTCGACTACCGTAGAGCCAAACGTCATAGAACATGCTAATAGTCAAATAGAAATTTGGCCGTAGAGTGAATCTCATCAATCATAGAGTTTAACCAGACTTCACGCCAACACAACGAACATAGGACTTCCACTCAACGATCGTAGAACATCAAAACTGATCGTAGAGTACTCTGCAAAACAACACGAAATCCAGCATTAAACTACATTTTTGCAGAATCACATCAAATTCTTCTATAAATCAATAAATACCTTAAATCAACTCTTATGACAGATAACATGCAACTAAACTAAGCCTAAAGGAATGAAAATAATCAGATATTATGCACCTATCAAATTCTCCCACACTTAGCTTTTACATGTCCTCATGTAAACAAAACAAGAATTATCAAGAAAACTAATCTAACTCATTCTCCCAAACTATCAAAGGTATCAAATTCAATTAAACAACACTGAATACCCATACTCATTACAGAACCCTGACTAATACCCCATCAACCAACTAACAACAACAACTCTGTCATTCCCCCACAAAATATACTCTAAATCAAAATATATCCACATAAATAACTCTCATACGATCAACACAAATACCCAACTTAGTTATCATAGAACAACAACCGTGCACACCGACTCATAACTCAAAACCTGATTCTCTTACAATTCTTTTCAACCACAGAACCAACAATTTTTAAATTTCTTAGGTGAATGCATTTTATGCTCTATTTCACCTTTTACACTTTTTTTCCCTCTTCAAGTAGGTGCATTTTATGCTTCACCCCACTTATGACTTTCCAGAGAGTGCGTTTTATGCTTCATCTCGCTCTTGTGTTTATGGATGAGTGCGTTTTACGCTCTATCTTAACCCACCACAAAACATCTGTATTTTTTCTTTTTCTCTTCCTTCTTTTTCTAAGGTTCTGTAAACAACATAAGCAGTCAAACCAACTCTAAAGTCACAAAATTAGTGCACAAAGTATAATTCCATAAATAACTAAGTCACGTAAACATGCATCTCATATTCAAGCATTCATGCCAAACAATCCAAATTCAGAATTAGTCCATGGATCCTAACTGAGTCATCATCATGCATCAATCAATAAAGCACCAAATCAAATTCTGAAAATAAGCATCAATATCAACTCTATGATTTCAACCTTCAAAAGTTCAGCATAATACTATGATCGTAGAGTCAGAAAAATTTTCAAAATTTTTTCACTTCAGAGCATCATATCTAGCATGCATCTCCTAAATAATAAACAAATAACTCAAATAATATTCTAACCCCTCCCCCACACTCAAACCTTACATTGTCCCCAATGTAAGACAATCATGCAAAGAAAAAAGTAATTAACTAACATGCAACTAAAAATGGAAAGTAAAGGGATAAAAAATCAAATATAATTCATGGGTTGCCTCCTATGCAACGCATTTGTTTATTGTCGTTTGCTCGACCGCAATCTTCTTAATCTCCATAAAATGGTTCCTCCAGTCTAACTGTCTCAACATCTTCCACCTGATAACCTTCATAGAAAGGTTTGAGCCTATGGTCATTCACTTTGAATATCTTTCCTGTACTTGGACTCTGAATTTCCATTACGCTATGATTAAACACGTTAGTAATAACAAAAGGTCCAACCCATCTAGAACGTAGCTTACCTGAAAATAATTTAAGCCTTGAATGGTAAAGAAGAACTTTCTGTCCCACAACAAAAAAATTTCTCAAAATCTGTTTATCATGAAAGGCTTTAGTTTTGTCCTTGTAAATCTTAGAACTTTCATAGGCTTTATTCCTTAACTCCTCTAATTCATGCAACTGCAACTTCCTATGCTCTCCAGCTTGATCTATATCCATGTTGCACTACATAATAGCCCAAAAAGCTCTATGCTCCAATTCCACAGGTAAGTGACAAGGTTTTCCAAATACTATCTTATATGGTGACATACTAATAGGAGTCTTGTAAGCTGTTCTATAAGCCCATAGTGCATCTGGTAACCTCATACTCCAATCCTTCCCGCTAGGCTTAACTACCTTCTCTAAAATGAATTTGATCTCTCTGTTGGATACTTTAGCCTGGTCATTACTCTATTGATGATATGATGTGGAAACCCTATGCATCACATTATACGTTTTGAACAGTGTTGGCAACACCCTATTGCAAAAATGTGTCCCTCTATCACTGATAATGGCTCTTGGAGCTCCAAACCTGACAAAAATATTAAACTGAACAAAATCTGCAATAACTTTAGAATCATCAGTCCTTGTAGCCTTACCTTCAACCCATTTATAGACATAATCAATAGCCAAAAGAATATAAGTATTACCAAAAGAAGGAAAATGTCCCATAAAATCAATTCCCCGGACATCAAAGATTTCAACAATTAAAATAAGGGTCTGCGGCATTTGATTCCTATGTGAGATATTCCCAGTCTTTTGACAGTTTGCACATGACTTACAAAACAAATAAGAATCTTTAGAAATGGTTGGCCAATAAAAACCAGTTTCTAAAACCTTGTGAGCAGTTCTTTTAGGTCCAAATGACCTCCACATGCGTATGAATGACAAAAAGACGAAATAGAATAAAATTTATTATTGGATACACACATCCTAACTGTTAGGTTTGTATATAACGCAAACATGTAATCAAATTACATAAATAGGGTGGAAGCGTGATAAAACGAATTTTAAAATTTTTAATACAAACCATGATCTTTCCTTGTGTTCAATTATCAATTAGCAAAAGATATAGAGATAGAGAATTATACCTTCGTGAATCAAAGCTTCTTCGGGCATAAGTTCACCTCCAATTCCTTCGTGTTCTCCTTGAATTTCACTAACTAAATTCCTTCGCTTGATCAACATTAGCCACCCAAGTGTTTGGCCTCTAGAGGTGATCCACCAAGGAATAATAGATATTCAAGAAGATGGGTGTTGGCAAAACCCTAATTTCTATCTCTATAGAAATTGTAAGTACTCTCCACAATTCTTATATAAGAGTGTGTAACCCTAGTCTATGATAAGACTTCTCTTATTTATAGATGTAGGAAAACCCTTCCCTAAACTATTTAGGATTAGAGTTTCTATTATAATTAAACTCCTTTAATTAATTATGCTCCTAATCCAATTAGGAATTCATGAGAGAGTGCTTTTATTAATTAATTCTCAATCCCTATTAGGAATTAAATAATAGTAATAGTAATAATAATAATAATAATAATAAGACTCCTCTTATTAATTTATATGTAATATTTCTAAAATATTAAATAATAAATATTAAGCTATTTAATTTATTCTATCTCCATAGACTAAATTAAATACACTTAACTTATTATTACAATTATGTCATTTACTTCTTAAATAAATATTTTTCTTTTGCGGTGTGACCCCTTAGGTTCTCCATATTAAACCAGCTGTGAATAAATCAATTAGAATAATTCTAATTATATTTAAATAAATAAATTAAACCATTTAATTTATTTAAATAAATAATATTTATTCTGCAATAAGGGTAAGCCCCCTTAGAGATCAACGACTTTCCAGATAATTTAGATTTCAACATTAATCACAAAAAAACCTTTCAGTGAATAGTTACCGTACAATTCAATATTTCTACCATACAATGTCCCAATTAAATTTAAGACATGAAATTACTGTCAAGTCTTATTTTTTTAATTATATGTATTTCGATTCCCAAATGCACAACTCTAAATAATGCAAATTAGAAACTCCTTTCTAATTTCATTTTGTCTTGGCCAAGGACTACTGAGTTGTCATTTATCGAATCACATAGGACATTCACATCTTTTACTAGATGTGGTAGATTCTTTGTTGATCATTCACCTATCTCCATGTACAACTTATTGTACTCAATCATACCCTTTGATATACCCTAAAGGTCTTAAGGGACATGTCAAAGTATAACTCATCATACACAAGATATTATGATGATCTAAAGTCCAAGGATCACTTGTGCTACTATCACTAGAAGAATTCCTATTGACAGGCGAGTAAAACTCCATTAGGTATTCCTTAGCAAGCCACGTTCAGTGAACTTATTCTCCAATAAGCACCTACATATTTGCTTCAGTGTCTCCACACAAATGATTATGAGATCAATGATCATCTTCTTAAGAGCAAGAAACATATGTACTAATCTATCCGGATTCACTAATCCCCTTTTTAATAATCCAACAATTAGGAACAATTTTAGTTTGTGAGCTATCTAAAATTTAGATCTCATTACCATGATCACCATCATGATTCTAAAAGCATTGCTCAAAACTATGGGTTTATCACATTTAATATAATAGCACAATGTAGATAAAGTAAAATGCATTTAATAAACGAATAAGATTACAAAGTATATGCTACATCATATCAAATATGATTGGCTTGTGTGCATACTACTTTCAATATCCCACTTGCACCAAAGCCAATCGCTATGGTATCTAATACCCTTATTCTCTAAGTGACGATCATCCTGCTATTGGACAAAGCTTCAGTAAATGGATATGCAATGTTGTTCTTGAGAGTCCACTATTTCTATAATGAGTTTTTGTTCTTTCAATGATTCCTCTAATTAAATGAAAGTGGCGCAACACATGTTTGAATCCAAGATGAAACTTAGGAACTATTCCTAGTTCTGTAATGAACTTTTCATCCATATAATCAACTTGCAGCTTCATTTACAGCTATATACTTTGTCTTTGTCACTAGACCAGCAACTTTTTGCTATTTGGAACCTTTCCAATTCACTGCACCACCATTCAAGGTAACGATTTACCCTAAAGTGGATTTGTTATCGTCTTGGTCAGTCTGAAAAACTTGAGTGTGTTTAACCTTTTAGTTTTAATTCAGACTTACCATGAATCATGATCACATCTTCAGTACCAGTTAGGTACTTAAAGATGTTTATCACTGTCTTACAGTGATCTTCTCCCAAATATGACTGATCAAGATCAGGCCTTGTATATTCATTGTATACATGATAGTAACTCATGCGATCCCATTTTTATTGAGGACAATTTAAAGAGATACACTCCATGGCTCATCATCATGAGACCTCTCTTAGAGTTTGCCATATTAAACGCCTTTAGCATCGAAAGAATATACATTCCTTGGGTTAAGTCGAGCATCTTTTTAAATCTATCTATATAGATTTATATCCCCAATTTATAGGATGCTCCTTCTAAGTTATTCATGGAGGAATGTTTAGACAATTTTATCTTTACTGATTGTAGCATTGGTGTGCCATTCCTTGTCAGTAGTATATCAACATACAATACTAAGAATGTCACAGTGCTCTCACTGACCCTTTTGTACACACTAGGTTCATTCTCGTTTTTGATAAAATCAAACTCTTTTGATTGTCTCATCAAAACGAATGTTCTATCTTTGAGAAGCTTACTTCAATCCATAAATGGATCACAGTAGCTTACATACACGATTTGCTTCAACCTTTGAAACAAATTCCTCTGGTTGTATCATACATACATTCTCCACAAGTCTTCATTGAGGAAGCGCGTCTCCACGTCCATTTGTCAGATTTAGTAATAATAAGATGCAAACGCAAGTAAAATCCAAATGGACTTGAGCAATACCCGTTAATCAGGTTTTATCACAGTCAACTCCTTGACTTGATTTTAAAACTTTTAAACAGGTCTACTCTTATAAGTCTCCATTTTACCATTTGCCTCAGTCTTTCTCTTAAAACCCCACATACACCCTCTAGGCAGTATGCCTTTCGATGGAGTAGCCAAAGTCTATACTTGGTTCTCATACATGGAGTCTATTTCGGATTTCATGGCCATTTGTCATTTCTCTGAGTGTCTACTACTCATAGCCTCATCGTATATAACTGGATCATCATCATCTATGATGCGTACCTCATCATCATCCTCTATGATGAATCCATACCTTCTAGGTATCTTCGGTACTCTTCCAGATTTACGATTCGGTTGTGGTACAATAGGTCTATCTACAGGTTCCTCGATTTGACTCAAAATGCTTTATGGTTCTTGAACTCCTTCAAGATCTATTATCCTCCCACTAGCTCCTTCAATGATAAACACATTTATCCAAGAAGGCAGCGTGTAGGATTATAGTAATAATATACTAAACCCTTTTTAGAATATCCCACAAATCTGCACTTTCAGATTTTGTCCCAAACTTATCTTTTGAAACCTTTTCACATAAGTTGGTCAACCCTTTATCTTAACACACTTAAGATTAGGAATCCTCCCTATCCATAACCTTTATGGAGTCTTGGGGGTGGATTTTGAGGTTACCCTATTTTGTAGATATGCAGCCGTTTCTAGGGCATAACCCTAGATGGATACTGGAATGTCCGTAAAAAATCATTATGGACCGCACCATATCCAACAAGGTACAATTTTTCCCTTTAGATACACTAATCAATTATTGCGTATCATGAAGCGTCGTCCATTATGAGAAAATACCATTTTGAGATGATCTAGAAACTCATTGTACAAGTATTCCTTCTTCTATCTGATCAAATAATCTTAATACTTTGTCATTTGTTTCACTTCTGAATTCTTTGAACCTTTCAAATGATTCAGACTTGTATTTCATCAAATACACATATTTAACTCTTTGAATGATCATCTCCTTTCTCTTTTTACTAGTTTGTTCAATTTGCAAAATTATTTTCATATAAGTCAAGTATACAAAGTCCATTAAGTAATCTTCCAACTTCAAACAAAACATTATCATTATAAATAGAACAACAATTGTTCTTAAATATAATACCTGAACCTTCCTTGTCCAACAATGAAAGTAATAATGTTTCTAAAGAGAACTGGAACATAATAACAACTTATTAACTTAATAGACTTACCCGCAGGCAATGCTAAACTATAAGTTCCTACAACTAATGTAGCAACCATTGCTCTATTCCCACACGTAAGATTACTTACTCTTTGTTTAGCTTTCTATTTCTGCTTGTTCTCTACATTGGATTGCATACGTGAGAACTATAGCCGGTATTCAATACCCAAGTAGAACCTTGACTCATAGAAAGATTTTTTCTGGTTAGCCTCTACAAGATGCTCCTTACAGTTTCCTTTTTAGTGTCCAGGCTTATTGCAATGGTAGCAAATTCCTTTGCTATCAAGATCAGGTTTCTTTTTATCCTTTGTCTTCTTTTCAGAAGATACCTTGGGCCTCTTCCTTTTCTTGAAAGAATCATCCTCTAGTAAGACTTGGTTTTTGTTGGATGAGAAGTGACCTTCAGCAGTTTTCAGCATGTTAAGTAACTCAGGCAAGCTGACGTCCAACTTATTCATGTGAAAATTCACAACAAATTGTGAGAAGGTATCCGGGAGTGACTGCAAGATCAAATCTTGACTTAACTCCCCATCCATCACGAACCCAAGCTGTCCAAGTTGTTCAATCAGATTGATCATCTTAAGGATATGAGTCTTAACGGTAGTGCCCTCGATCATACGAGATCGGAAGAGCTCCTTAGATATCTAATATCTAGCGGTCCTACTTTGCTCACCATACAACTCTTTGAGGTGCAACAATATAATAGGAGCATTCATAGTTTCATGCTGATGCTGAAGCTCATTATTCATGGATGCGAGCATGATGCAATGAGCCATGATTGCATCATCTTGCCACTTTCTGAAAGTAGCAATCTCTTTCTCAGAGTCTGTTTCTGCAACATTTGTAGGGACTGACGAATTTAGGATATAAGAAATCTTTTTAACAGTAAGAACAATTCTTAGATTCCTTAACCAGTCCGTGTAATTCGGTCCGGTTAGTTTGTTAGCATCAAGTATGTTACGCAGTGATAGTGAGTTTGACATTTTTAAATTCTACATGTGAAATAGACAACATTTTAGTATACATTCATTTAATTAATTAATTACCAAAATAAATTAGGTCTTTATTTTAAATTGGTATCTCTCACTTTTTCATCAAACTATATTACCCTCAATATATAGTTCGACAAATCTAATTAAAGATTTACTAGCGAGAATAAGGATCTCATTTCAAATGTATATAGCCTTGTGGTGACACAACAAACGATATATAAATAAATAGTTAGACAACTATTGTCAATTACATCACTATGTAACTCCTTATTTTTTGGCTCTTAGATTATTTTGATCAAGTGGTGACACATCCGAATCAAAATTATCCAAGTTAAGTCCAACCTAGCACTTCCATATATGTGAAGAGAAAAATACCGTCCTTGTTGTGACACAACAAAACAGTAATGTTCAATTCTTTAATCAGCATCAAATGTGACAATGTAATATCTTAAATATTTAATACTTGCCTTGTGGTGACACAACAAACTCATATTAAATATTTAATACTCTATTATTTTACCATGCTAGAAGGCAACGTTCGATATTCCAAATATCTTTGAACGCTTAGGACTTAATATGATTTCTTTGAGGGGTTTGTTATTATTAGTCTCATCTTGTTTAGCGCGCATGCACATATATATATAAAATACGCGTCATATTATTTAACATGCAAAGCATATTGAATAATATATATATATATATATATATAGTAATCATGCACATATAGAATACTATATTCTACCTGGATTGATTATAGACTTTTATTCTAGTTTGGTTCACTAAAGCCACCAAGTGAACCAATAGGTAAAACCTAGAGTGCAAGAATTAAATTCAAATATAACTATTATATTTAAACCCGGGCTCCATTACAAACGGGCCTTCAAGCATTCCTTGCTCCTTTGTCTCCAATTCTTCAAAATTAATTCTAACTAGTCATATTACATAAACTATTTAAAATAAATAGAAACCTTGATCAACAGTCAAGGAGAAGTACATAGGAGGAAGATAGAATTTACATCAAGAAAAATATAGAAGATGATGTACGCAGACCCCATTTATAAAAACTCATACATTCAAGCATCCTCTAAAATAAATCCAATCACACATTGGTCAATAGTCTATAATCAATCCCTATTTATTATCATACATATCTCCATATGCATCAATAAATAACATTCATCTTATGAATAATAAAATCATTCCATATATGCATTGATATCAATTAATAGTCAAAAGTTTTGCTAATATTACAAATCTCCACACTCAAAAAAAATCGCAAACAAAAGCCTCTTCAAGAGTAAGTACACCCCCTAAAACTTCGCCAATAAACGAATTAAACAAACTATCATCGAGATCATAATCTCGAAAAACATCTTAAAAACTTGTTAAAATACAAGTAAAAAACCCCTTCGAGAGCAGATACTGAATAAAGAATCTAGACCCCCAATGATATCAACAACTTTTGTGTTTTGAAAACAACCTTCGGGGTCCAACACATCAACAATAATAAGTGTTGATCCTGAAAAGAAAATTAATCCCTAGGAGATTAGAACAACTGTATAATCGAAGTCACAACGATAAAGAAATGGCTCGAACTATCTTCGGGGCTTACACTCAAAGCGTTCTCGGCATTCTCCTCGGAGGTCCTCTCGGTGCCATGATTTTGTTCGATACCCTACTTGTTCTTCCTGGACTCCTTTAGTTTCAGGATAAACTTTAGATGCTTTGAGATTAGACTTTATCAACCTCGAGATTCAATAGGAGGCACTGGTAATTCAAGCCTTTGTCCTTGTCTTTGTCCACACAAACTTAGTCGTTTGATGAGTGCATAATGTTCTATGATTTTAATTCCTTTATATTTGGTTTTATTACATGTTTTATATGTATACAGACTTATTAAAGTATTTATTAATTATAGGAGGAATTGGTGTTGAAAAGAGAATTGGAACTAAAAACAGGAAAAATAAGAGAATTTCGGGAAAGCATGAGCTCACCATCCAACAACAATCAATCGACTCAAGGAAGCATGATCTTGGCTTAGAACTTAGATTTTATTGTAGATCTTGTCTAGAGCTTCGATTTGATAATGGCACGTCCCGTAACTCTTCCCGGATCAAAAGTTATGACATTTTTACCAATGGACGATGAACCTCATATTTTCGGTTTGCCATTTACACAATAGTCACTTCAGGGCCGATTTTGACCTTTCTCTAGCCCGTATCTCTGAAAATGCAAAGAATGAAAGTTGTAGATCTATGTCTTAGCTTTTCAGATCATTTTGAATCGCCTCAATCGGAGTTTGTATGAGAAAGTTATGGCCATTTTTCCAAAGGACGTCGATTTGAGTGCGGCCGGCTCTAAAATGGCTTGATTTGAGCGCGGTCGACGCTGGAGCCTCTGTGGTTGAGCGCGATCGGTGTTGAATCTATTGTTTTTGAGCGTTGTCAGCTCTGAAACTTCTGTAGTTGAGCGCGGGCTGAGTGCCATCGGCGCTGAAACATGCACATATTTTGAGGAAACGCGTTTTTGAGATTTTCAGCAGATTACTTCCTTATTTTTAGGGACTTTTGATATCTTTTCCAATTCTAACGTAACTAGGATGTTTTCTTTAGATAGAATATTATCTTAGGACTATAAATACATGTTACTAGTCAGGTATTAAAGACATCTATCATCTGCATCATCACATACATTGGAAAACTCCTAGTTTAGTAAGATTGAAGGATGTCAAGCTAATTTTCTACATTCAGTTCTAAAGGGAGGTGAAACTTTATTTACAAGTAATTGATTAATCAAGTTTTATTCTTTATTCCTTCTTACATGAAATTTATTCTGATAATCTATTTCAATTGTTTGCATGCTAATTGATTTCATTAATTTAATATGACCAATTGGATTAGTTTGATCATTAACATCTGCTAGATTAAGGAGTAATATTACGTATAATTGATAGTATTCCTTGTCATCAGTATCAATTAGTAATATTGATTGTGTCAGAACTTTTAATTATTACTAAGGTTATCAGGAAGCATGTTAAATAAACCGAGCATGTGTGTTTATTACTTGAATTAGCCTAATTCTCTAGTCCTTAATGCTGCTGTCATATTAAATCTAAAGAGCTTGTTTTAGGTTATATGATAGTTAGAATCTGGTAAAGAACTTATTTTAGTCAGTGAATATCTAAGGAGAATTTTAGATAGCAGAGCTTATTGTTATCTAGGGCTAATAGTTTCATTGAAGGGTAAATAATAATAATTTGGTTGATTAATTAATGTAATTTGGTGGATCTGAACTAAAGAACTAAACTTGTTTATTTATTGCTTAAGCTTACTACTCGATTTTGTTTAGTTAGATAATTGATTTTCAAAACCCCCGTCTTTTGTCATAGAATAGATTTTAAACACATACTCCCTGTGGGATCGATCGTTGCTTACTACTGTCCTAATTGTTGAATTTGTGAATAGAAAGTGAGGTTAATTTAGGAGTGTTAAATGACAGCTCCCATCGTTATACTTGACTTCGAATGGGCCCGAATAAGCTCACCCCCAAGCCTCTTTATTTCCCCGTCTAACCTTTTGACCTCGACTTCGAGATTTTCGATATTCCCGAGATAAAGTAATTCTTAAGAGATAACATCATTATACTCTTTCTTCGTGACCTATCGAGAACTTTTTTTCATCACTAAGAAAAGCTCCGCACTTTTTCAAAGGCGGTCAGAATCCAATGCTCTCCCATCTGCTTTTTTAGCCTAATCCTTATTAGCTTTCAGACACTGCTCTAGATCCTTGGTCTTCGTAAGAAATTCCTGTGACTACTTATTGTCGTGAGTAGAGGCCTCAAGTGCATAATCTACACACCATTCTGCAAAAATAATAAACTCAATAACTCTATTTTCAGGAATATAATGTGAACAAAATAAAAATGGAAAGTCGTCGGGGTAGTACCTAGACAAGAAGATGGGTAGCTGTAACAAGCTCCCCTATCAATCAAAGCCTCCCAATCGAGAGGAAGTTACAACCCCCGAAGGGGCTTTGTGGTGGCAACCCTCTGCTGAGGACCTTTAGTTGGGTCGGGGAAAATCGTATCATTATTTGGTATGATCCAATCAGGAATAAACTTATTGTCAGAATCCACTGGCCCTTTTTTGAGTGGATCTACTTTAGCGATTCGGAGTCTATTCACTCCAATTATTCCTCGAGAAGCAACTGACTTCCCTTTTGAGATAGAATCTTTCTATTCCCCACCTCCAGTAATGGATCGTGTCATCGTGTGGGGAATAATCGGGACAATAATCTGGGTGGCATCTCCCAAACCGACTACTTCATTCTGCTTCGAGGTGACATTAAGGACTTGCGAGCTCCCCTTTGACTAGGCCCTAGGCCCTTAATTCGCTAGCAGTTACCACTATAATAAGACAAAGCAAAAATAGTCCAAAGAAGCGAGTCATCAAAACTACATCAAAGAGAGCTACGGTCGAGACTGACCTGTATATTTAGGGTCCTTAACAATAATATACAACAATTAAAAAATATTTACAAAAACAAAACATCCACAAAATAATTACAAAAATAACGCAATTTTTAAAAATGTACTATAATATGTAATTGTTCCAAAAAAAAAGAAAAAGAAGAAGCCCCTCCATAAATTCCTCATCACAGTAACAGCACATCCCTTTAGGTGAAGTCTACTAAGTTATGAAATTACCAACATGTGATGAATGCCTACTAAAACAAGTGCGCCCTGATGGAGCAACAGTAGTTCCGCATGGAATTAGTTCAGCCCTTTATATTCATTTATGTGGTTCCAAATGAATCTTGATATGACTGAACTCCGGGCATGTCTCAGACCACTCAACAAGAAGGAAGGGACCGTGCGGCAGCCATGGAAGAGAGAGACGAGAGCATAAAAGAAGAGAGAGAAAGCTAATTGTTTATGTAGAGAGAAAATAGAATTTGATTCTTCTTCTTCTTCCGAATCTGATTCATTTTCTCTCTCCACAACTCCTTTCTCCTCTCTCACTGCTTCCTCTGCTTCTATCATCTATCCCCTTCCTTCTCCATTAATTCCCTCCAAATTTGATTCATCTATTTTAAGGTCGGATACATTTTGTATTTAGTTTTTGTTACCATTGTATTTAGGGTTGGTTACCTTTTATATTAAAAGTTGGTTACCTCTGTATTAATGTTTGGTTACCTCTGTATTAATGTTTGGTTACCTTTATATTAAAGGTAACCAAACCTTAATACAGAGGTAACCAAACATTAATACAGAGGTAACCAAACATTAATACAGAGGTAACAAAAACTAGTTACTACACTTTCAGAAATTAGTTACCTCCATACTAGTGTTTAGTTACCTCCATACTAGAGTTTGGTTACAGGTGGGAGGAGACTAGCATGTATGAGCGGCGGAGAGTGGGAGAAATATCAAGAAGAGGACGACAACGATGGTGGTTGCAAATGGCCACCAAAGGGGTAGGAGAGAGAAAGCGGGAGGGGGGGAGGCGAGAGGGGCAGGGAAGAGGAAGGAGGGAGGGGAGGGAGGCGGTGGAAGGAGGGGGGAGGCAGTGGAGGGATGAAAGAGGCGGGGGGATGCAGGCTGGGGAGGGGGGGAGGGAGGCGGTGGAGGGAGGGAGAAGGCAGACGGGAGGAAGGAGAGAGAAAGTGATGAATTATATTAATATTTTAAATAAAAATAAAAAAGTGTAATATTTTTATAATTATTTTATAGAGGTATGATTTTTGTAATTATTTTTAAAAATGTACTAATATATGTAATTTTCCCGTATATTTATTCAACCATTTTTTATTCGGCCCCATACTTTTTCTCCTTCCCGAAATGTTAAGAAATCCTAATACTTATTTATCTCCTCAAAGGATAAGTCAGAAACTTTATCAAAAGAACTAGGATTAAAGGAAACGCACCCAGGAAGTTCGATAAGATCGGGCCCATATACAAATCACCAATCAGAAGTCAACCATTTGTTATTGGAGTGCTTTCCATTCCATCCTCCCCGGTCTTTGGGACAGGGTATAAAACCCAACTTGAGAATCTCGACCCAATCGTATACTAAAAAAATCTAAGATCAAGGTCAAAGTATTGCCTAAAGCATTGGACCAAAAAGGCAATCACGATAGTAAAATAGTTCGGGGCTAATTGTCCTAGACCGATCCTCGTTTGTTTTATTAATTAAGAAATGAATTTGTTTAGGGGCATCTGGAGTCCACACAAAAATGACTAACGTGATACCCCTAACTAATTTTTTGGGCTCTCCACCTTGTTTTCTTTGTAAAGGAGGATGGTGTTACATTCTTTGGTGTTGGCCAGGTACCATGATTTTGTGGATTTCGGGAAAATAAAATTCATCATTTAAAAAATAAGTTTCTTGGAGGTTATGTTTTGGAGGTGACAACTCGCGTAAACATCCAATTTGGCAATGTGGGTAGAGGGGTCGGAACTTTACTTTTATCCTTATCCCTTAGGGAAGGATTTGACGATTTGGGGCTTTGTTTATCTATGCACTAGCATTAGATTCGGAGTTCAAGTTGTTTGTTAGTATTCTGGGTCGATTTAGAAGAATACCCCGAGGACATGGACTCGACATGATCTATAAATTCAAGATTGCTCTTTAACATATTATCTACGGGCTCGTCGCGTAAAGAGAAATATTTGTGGGACATTAATTCTTATATGAAGGTTTTCTCTCAAGGTGTTTGAAATTTATGAAGATTTTCTCCCGAAGACTGTGAATTTATGAAGTTTTTTCTCGACTGGGACGAACACACCTGACCAAAAATGGAAAAAGGAAAGACACGCTTAACTAATGCATAAATTAACAAAAAGGACATATACGAACAATGAAAAGATGTAAAAGTGTTCTAGAAACACTTACATACTGAAGATTTCTGCAAAATCAACCCACAAAATTACAAAAATAGAGATCAAAATTAAAGTGACGGTGAGAGAGAAGAATTGCCGAAGTAGTTGGATGTTTAGACGAAAGAAATGAATAGTTGTGGGGAAATTCAAAATAATTTATAACCTCGATTGAACTACTATGATGCGATGGAGAATGGACACGTGGCACATGAACCCCTAATTTTGGGAAACGTGTCACTAGATGTTTCCACTCATCCAAAGTTACGACGATTCAGTTCCCTTGGGATAATAGAGTCTCCTCAAGAAGGTTACATCTTACTTTGCAACACAGTTTGGCCATTAATGCCTAAGACCAACCAAACCCCGACAACCTTTAAACAGATCTTGAGTATTTTGACTACTCCCGATCACACAGTACCTCCTTAACAACTATATACTCTCCCACTTCATTACAAATAAAGTGAGATAGTGGGGTTTTATTAGGGAGTTATATCACGAACCCTTAGTGGGCCCCGAACACTAAAGGAGCTCCGAGTTGGTATAGGTTACCCGAACTGGTACGGTTCAAAGTTCCCACAATGCACCAAATGCGTGAAGGATTATATTCATTCTCTCTAAGGGCTTTTATCCATATCAATTGACTAGCATTTGGGCTTATCACTAACGGCTCCCGCCCCAAAGAGGCGGGGTTTCCTAACAGACATCTATCTAAATATCATATATAAATATAAGTGAGGGACCTCTAATACGTTTTTACTTTTATTCTCAAATGATGAGGACATGCTTGGACAAGGATGAGAGTTATGGAGCAAATCCGGTGCAAGTTCCGGTTGGACCCATAATAAGGGCTCGAGCTAAACGCTTTGACGAGGGACTTAACGAACTTATTCAATGAAATGGCAAAAGAGTGAGTTTCAAGACATTAGAGTTCGAGTCCAAGTTTTTGAACATGATACAAGTGGTTATTTCAAGCAAAGAAGGAAGAGTTAGCCAAGAATTTCACCCGGCGCACCTCGCGCTAGCAATGGCCTAGAGACGGCGCGCCCCGCGCGAGCGCTTATTTTTCCCTGGCGCGCCCCGCGCCTGACCCGTGACACAGAATCCTAGGAACGCATTTTTGAAGATTTTATCAGATTTCTTTCCTTATTTTTAGGGATTTTTCATATCTATCATAATTCTAAGTTGACTAGGATGTTTATTAGATGGAAATTACTTTCTAATTAGTTATTTACTAGTATTTTAATTCCTTTAAGAGTTAGGGTTTTATGCTTCTAGTATAAATAGTTACATTGAAGATGCAATTGGATGATCAACAATTATTCTAAGTTTTTTACAATTGAGAGCTATTATCTACTTTTGGTTCTTTGAAGGATTTTTAGGTTATTGTCCTTAGTTTTTCTTTGAGATTCCTAATTAACTTATCATACAACAAATCATAGTTGTGTATGGCGTTATTCTACCGCATCATACAATCATACGAAGATTATCGTTTATTCATCAACGAGGGTCTAAGTGTTGTTGGTGTTCTATACTATGCGAAATCAATTGCTTGATCGAAATTATCAAGATTTTCGTCTCAAATATAAACATTGGGTTAAGGTATCGAGATAGTTCCATCAAAGTTACTTACTAGAAATGATCCGGGCGACGACCACCTCACGTAAGCATGTCGTGGAGTCTATCATTTAGTATCAAAGCTGTGTTTTCTAGTTAAGTATTTATCTTTATTTTATTGTTGAATTTGTGGATAAAAAAATAAAAAATAAAAGTATAGAAAATTTTATTTCCAATTATTTCAATTTGTTCGTAGAATTCATCTTCAATTACGTACTCGTGATTGTTAAAAATTTGTATCCACATATATTATATTGTTCGAGATAAGTTGTTGAGCTTTGAGGAGGGACTTAACGAACTTATTCAAGAAGCTTGAAATGGCAAAAGAGTGAGTTTCAAGACATTAGAGTTCAAGTCCAAGTTTTTGAACATGATACAAGTGGTTATTTCAAGCAAAGAAGGAAGAGTTAGCCAAGAATTTCACCCGGCGCACCTCACGCTAGCAATGGCCTAGAGACGGCGCGCCCCGCGCGAGCGCTTATTTTTCCCTGGCGCGCCCCGCGCCTGACCCGTGACACAGAATCCTAGGAACGCTTTTTTGAAGATTTTATCAGATTTCTTTCCTTATTTTTAGGGATTTTTCATATCTATCATAATTCTAAGTTGACTAGGATGTTTATTAGATGGAAATTACTTTCTAATTAGTTATTTACTAGTATTTTAATTCCTTTAAGAGTTAGGGTTTTATGCTTCTAGTATAAATAGTTACATTGAAGATGCAATTGGATGATCAACAATTATTCTAAATTTTTTACAATTGAGAGCTATTATCTACTTTTGGTTCTTTGAAGGATTTTTAGGTTATTGTCCTTAGTTTTTCTTTGAGATTCCTAATTAACTTATCATACAACAAATCATAGTTGTGTATGGCGTTATTCTACCGCATCATACAATCATACGAAGATTATCGTTTATTCATCAACGAGGGTCTAAGTGTTGTTGGTGTTCTATACTACGCGAAATCAATTGCTTGATCGAAATTATCAAGATTTTCGTCTCAAATATAAACATTGGGTTAAGGTATCGAGATAGTTCCATCAAAGTTACTTACTAGAAATGATCCAGGCGACGACCACCTCACGTAAGCATGTCGTGGAGTCTATCATTTAGTATCAAAGCTGCGTTTTCTAGTTAAGTATTTATCTTTATTTTATTGTTGAATTTGTGGATAAAAAAATAAAAAATAAAAGTATAGAAAATTTTATTTCCAATTATTTCAATTTGTTCGTAGAATTCATCTTCAATTCCGTACTCGTGATTGTTAAAAATTTGTATCCACATATATTATATTGTTCGAGATAAGTTGTTGAGAATTGATAAGTAAAATTGAGAACTTTGCTAGGTAAATTCGAAAAGAACCTATTAGAGAGAATATTTAGAGGTAAAAGGCTTAGTTGTGTGATCATTCAAGGGAAAAATCCTATTAAGTGATACACGAGCGAAACATTAATCGAGCGAAATACGTAAGGGAGTGGTGAGGAAAACATTTTGCTACTAACCTCTGTTTTGTAGGGAAAATGGCTGGTATGAAGGATAGGGTTTGTTTGGAGAGGGATCTTCAACAAAAGGACAAAGGGAAGGATCCAATGTGGACTTAGATGTTCTACTACAACAAGTAATTCGGAAGTTAGATCTCTTTGATGATAGATTTGAGAGGATAGAAAGTATTCAAAGGGAGCAGTCACAAGTGATCATAGGTTCTCAAAAGAAGGAGAAGGTACAGAAAAATGAGAATAGGGATATCGAGGAGGATTCCTACGAAGAGGATTTTGACCCAGCTATTGGAAGGCGGATTGAGGCCAGGAATAGGAGACGTAGAGTTGATAGAGATGATCGGAGGAATCGGGTGGATGGTAACTTGGGAAGTATCAAATTGAAGATTTCGTCTTTCTAAGGAATGAGTGATCCTGAGGCTTATCTTGATTGGGAGAAGAAGATAGAATGGGTCTTTGAAGTTCAAAACTACTCCGAGCGCAAGAAAGTACTATTGGCAGCTATAGAATTTATAGATTACACCGTCACTTGGTGGAATCAATTGAAGACTAGTAGGAGGTGATGTGGAGAGCAGTTGATTGAGACTTGGACTGAGATGAAAGCAGTTATGAAGAAAAGATTTGTACCAAGCCACTATCATCGAGATTTATATCGAAGTTTGTAAACTTTGAAGCAAGGGAGTAGGAGCGTGGAGGACTACTACAAGGAGATGGAGATGCTAATGGCTAGGGGATGAGGATAGGGAGGCGACAATGGCTCGATTTTCAGCAGGCTTAAATTGGGACGTAGCTGATTTGGTGGAGCGTCAACATTATGTGGCCTTGGAGGATATAGTACACATAGCTACCAAGATTGAGAAGTAACTTAAGATGAGAGGTGGCCAACAGTTAATACCTAACTCGGGTTTGTTATAGAAACCTAATGTTGCCAAACGAGAGGAGAAGCCAATTGTGAATAAAGCAAAAGTGGAGCTTAAACTGGATGTGACTAATTGGGGAAAACAAGGTAAAAATGAGCAACCTTCTTTTAGTCATAATCGGGATATTGTTTGTTTTAAATGCCAAGGCAAAGGTCTTATTGTAAGTCACTGTCCAAATTAACGGACAATGATATTACGTGATAATAGGGAAGTGGAAACTGAAGAGGAAGAAAGTGATACTAATTCGATGCCACCGTTAGAGGAAGCAGAAGATAGGGAAGTTGTAATATTTAGGGAAGTCTTGGTTACCCGAAGAGGACTTAGTGCGCAGGTGAAGGAAGAAAGCAGCGAACAGCGGGAAAATTTATTTCACACTAGATGCCTTATGAATAGGAGGAGTTGTTATGTCGTGATTGATGGGGGTAGTTTCACGAATGTAGCAAGTAAAGCTATAATAGAGAAGTTGGGACTTTCCACAACCAAACATCTTCAACCATAGCGATTACAGTGGCTTAATGACAGTAATGAGATTAAGGTGACTAAATAGGTGATGGTGTCATTTACTATTGGAAGATATGTTGATGAGATCTTGTGCGACGTGGTTCTAATGCAAGCAGGTCATATATTGTTTGGTCGACCGTGGCAATTTGATAGGCATGTGAAGCATGATAGCTTCATAAATAAATATTCTTTTGTTCACAATAAAAGGAAGGCTACTTTATGTCCTATAGCACCACAACAAGTTCATGAGGATCAAATTCACTTGCATAAAGATCATGAAAAAAGAAAAGAGAGTGAAGAAAAGAAAAATAATTAGGGAAAAAAATGAGGGAAAAAATAAGAGAGAAAAGAAAAGATGAGGATCGAAAGACAAATATCTACGCAAAAAAAGAGCGATGTGAGGCGAGCTTTAGATACTAAACAGCCAATGATTATACTTTGGTATAAGGAGGCACTTTTGAATACTAACGCTAACGATTCTTCTTTGACTAGTGTTGTTTCATCTCTTTTGCAAGATTATGCGGATGTCTTTCCCGATGAGCTTCCACAAGGATTACTACCTATTCGGGGAATAGAGCATCAGATTGATTTCGTACCCAGTGCTACTATTCCAAACCGTCCAGCCTATCAGAGTAATCCCGAGGAGACAAAAGAGTTACAACGACAAGTGGGCGAGTTAATGGAGAAAGGGTTCGTGTGGAAAAGCATGAGTCTGTGTGCAGTTCCAGTGATTTTAGTGCCAAAGAAAGATGGAAAATAGTAGATATGTATTGATTGTCGAGCGGTAAATAATATTATGGTAAAATATCGACATCCCATTCCTCGTTTAGATGACATGTTAGATGAATTGCATGGGTTATATATATTTTCTAAAATTGATTTAAAAAGTAGGTATCATCAAATTAGAATGCATGAGGGTGATGAATGGAAAACTGCGTTCAAACAAAATATGGTTTATATGAGTGATTAGTGTTACCTTTTGGTTTAACTAATGCACCTAGCACTTTCATGAAATTGATGAATCATGTTTTGCGTTCATTCATTGGTAAATTTGTTGTTATGTATTTTGATGATATCTTGATATATAGCAAAAACTTGGGAGAACATGTATTGCATTTAAAGTCTGTTTTAGATGTTCTTAGGAAAAAAAGTTATTTTCTAACATGGATAAGTGCACATTTTATACGGATAAAGTTTTGTTCCTTGGCTTTGTTGTTAGTTCATAGGGAGTACAGGTTGATGAGGAAAAGATACGTGCAATCCGTGAATGGCTGAGTCCGACAAATGTGAGTTAAGTTCGTAGTTTTCATGGACTCACGAGTTTCTACCGACGTTTTGTACAGAATTTTAGCGATGTCACCGCACCATTGACGTAAGTGATCAAAAAGAGTGTAGGTTTTAATTGGGGTGCTGAACAGGAAAATGCATTTAACTTAATTAAAGAAAAATTGACTAATACTCCTTTGCTTGTTTTACCTAACTTTGCTAAAACTTTTGAAATTGAGTGTGATGCTCCAAGTTTGGGGATTGGAGGTGTGTTGATGCAGAAAGGAAAACCAGTGGCTTATTTTAGCGAGAAATTAAGTATAGCAGCATTGAACTATCCTACCTACGATAAGGAGTTGTATGCATTAGTTCGAGCATTGGAAACATGGCAGCTTTACCTATGGCCTAAGGAGTTCGTGATTTACACCGATCATGAGTCATTAAAGTACTTGAAGCGTCAACACAAATTGAATAAGAGACATGCGCGGTGGATGGAGTTTATTGAGACATTTTCGTACGTCATCCGATACAAACAAGGTAAGGAGAATGTGGTTGTTGATGCTCTTTCGAGAGGGTACGTATTATTAAATACTCTTGATACAAAATTGCTTGGTTTTGAACGAATTAAAGAATTGTATGTTAATGACCTTGATTTTTATGAAGAATTTAAATCATATGAAAAGAATGTTGTAGGTAAATACTTTAAAGTTAATGGTTTTCTGTTTCGAGAAAATAAGTTATGTATACCTGCATGTTCTTTACGTGAGTAGTTGATTAAGAAATCACATGGGGGAGGTCTAATGGGTCATTTTGGTATTGAAAAAACTTTTTTTATTTTAAAAGAAATTTTTTATTGGCCTCATATGAAACAAGATGTGGAAAGAATTTGCGAAAAATACATTACGTGTAAGCAGTCTAAGTCTCGTGTTCAACCCCATGGATTGTATATACCATTGCTTATACCTAATGAACCTTGGGTTGATATATCTATGGATTTTGTGTTAGGTTTACCTAGGTCTAAGCGTGGCTATGATTTGATATTTGTAGTCGTGGATAGGTTTTCAGAAATGGCACATTTTATTCTATGTCACAAAACTGATGACGCTTCCCATGTAGCTGATTTGTTCTTTAGGGAAATTGTTAGATTGCATGGTATGCCTAAAACAATTTTTTTTGATAGAGATACTAAGTTATTGAGTTATTTTTGGAAGATTTTGTGGTGTAAGTTAGGTACTAAATTGTTATTTTCCACTACTAGTCACTCACAAACTAATGGTCAAACAGAAGTAGTTAATAGAACTTTATCTGCATTGTTAAGGGCTATTATCAAAAAGAATATTAAAGTTTGGGAAGAGTGTCTACCGCATGTTGAGTTTGCATATAATCGATCTATTCATTCTATTACAAAATTTTCACCATTTAAAATTGTTTATGGTTTTAATCCTTTGATACCGGTGGATTTATTATCATTACCTATTTCTGAGTTTACTAACCTGGATGGGAAGAAAAAGGCTGAATTTGTTAAGCAGATACATGAAAAAGCAAGGTTTAACATTGAGAGGAGGACGGAGCAATATGTTAAACAAGCCAACAAGGGCCGAAGTCAAGTGATCTTTGAACCGAGAGAGTGGGTTTGGCTTTATATGAGGAAAGAAAGGTTTTCGGCTCAAAGACGATCGAAGTTGCTTCTAAGGGGAGATGGTCCATTTCAAGTCCTTAAACGGATCAACGACAATGCTTATAAATTGGACTTACCGAGTGAGTATAATGTTAGTGCCACATTTAATGTCACGGATCTAAGTCTGTTTGATGTAGGTGATGATTTGAGGACAAATCATTTTCAAGAGGAGAGTAATGATGAGGACATGCCTAGATTGGACAAAGATGAGAGCTATGAAGCAAATCCCATGCAAGTTTCAGTTAGACCCGTGACGAGGGCTCGAGCTAAACGCTTTAAGGAGGGACTTAATGGACTTATTCAAGAAGTTTGAAATGGTAAAAGAGCGAGTTTCAAGACATTAGAGTTGGAGTCCAAGTTTTTGAACATGATACAAGTGGTTATGTCAAGCAAAGAAGGAAGAGTTAGCCAAGAATTTCACTCGGCACACCCCGCGCCAGCAATGGCCTAGAGACGGCGCGCCCCATGTCAAACTTGCAGAGTTTCTGGCGCCCCAGCGCGCCCCGTGCTAGTGCCTGTGTTTCCCTGGCGCGCCTCGCGCCCGACACGCGACACGAAATCTTAGGAACGCGTTTTTGAAGATTTTATCATATTTCTTTCCTTATTTTTAGGGATTTTTCATATCTATCATAATTCTAAGTTGACTAGGATATTTGTTAGATGGAAATTACTTTCTAATTAGTTATTTACTAGTATTTCAATTCCTTTAAGAGTAAGGGTTTTATGCTTCTAGTATAAATAGTTACATTGAAGATATAATTGGATGATCAACAATTATTCTGAGTTTTTTACAATTGAGAGTTATTCTCTACTTTTGGTCCTTTGAATGATTTCTAGGTTATTGTTCTTAGTTTTTGAGATTCCTAATTAACTTATCTACAACATACTATAGTTGTGTATGACGTTATTCTACCGCATCATACAATCGTACGAAGATTATCGTTTATTCATCAACGAGGGTCTAAGTGTTGTTGGTGTTTCATACTACGCGAAATCAATTGTTTGATCGAAATTATCAAGAATCTCGTCTCAAAAATAGACGTTGGGTTAAGGTGTCGAGAGAGTTCCATCAAAGTTACTTACTAGAAACGATTTGGGCGACGACCACCTCACGCAAACGTGTCGTGGAGTCTATCATCAAACTTACAACCTTCGTTGTTGTTATTAATTTAACCATTGGAGGCGGATCCTTTGTGTATTCATTCATTTTTAGTATTTCGGAACACCTAAATTCGATGATTGAGTCTACCGAAACACAACATCATGAATTATACTCAACATCGGGAATTGGAATTAAGTGAGGTTATCTTACTTCAGTATTGAGATATATTTACCTGGTTTACATGAAACTGAATCGAATAGAATTTAATAGGATTGTTATTTGATTCATTGATTTCAGTTGTGATTGTTCTTCCTTTAACTAGGCAAAGGTTTATCAATATCTTTCCTCTTAAGGCAATCTAGGCTCTATTTATAGAGTTAAATGAAACTGTACTTTTTAAGTTGAATCTTTTTTCTTTTTTTTCTTTTTTAAGTACAGGTCGAATGATTTAAAGAGGTTTTTTCTAAAAAGTAAAAAAGTCTTTTCCAAATTTGGGATAGAAGTTTATATATATATATATATATATATATATATATATATATGAAGTCGAATCTAAAACATACATCTTTAATAGTATACATCTCTTAAATAGTATACTTTTATTAAAATTACGTCGTTTTGGAGATTCTTTTAAAAAACAAGTGGGGTCGAGGGTGACATTTTTGTAAATAAAAAAAAAGTAAGTGAGACTACTTTTTTTTAACATTATTTTATTTTTTAAAAGAATCTCTAAAATAACGTAATTTTAATAAAAATATATTATTTAATAGAGTTATGTTATTTAAGAGGTGTGTGGGTGTGTGTGTTTTAGAACGAAGACCGTACGTATACTAAGTTTAGTAACAAGTATTGTCTTTCAAAATGTGTTTGGAGTGTAGTAGTACTCGATGCTAATGCATGATCATCTCATCTACTCATAATTTATTATTATGAGATTATCTCAAATTAAATCATGCAGAACACATAAATATTCAAAGGTATTTTTATATTACAAATTAATTTTGGATACCAATTTAGAAATAGGAATGACACTTTTACATCATTTATTAATTACGTCATAATATTTTTATATACTCAATATATTTTACCTTTTTATCATATAAGTAGCCTATATAGATAGCTAGGGAGGGCTAACGCGAGCATGGGCAAAAGCCAAAAGCAAAGTGCGGTTATGCCATCTCAACTTAAATATAATTTTAAAATGTAAAATAATTTTTTTTATAAAAAAAAATCTCTTATTTTCTTATATTCTTCCTAGTCGACTCATCGATTTCTACAAACCTTTTTGTTCCCACTGCATAACGTACTCCTATTGGGTACCATTTGGATTGACAACAAAGGTTGCTCGAATGGTATGGTCCGTTCTTTTCCTCGGATGGTGTGGTCCTTCCTTAAACTTCTAGTACCATCTCATAAAAGGGATCATATTCTCTATCTTATAAAGTTAAGAATAGAATAGTTGTCGAAGAATTTTGAGATGAATGTTTCAAGTATAATTCAGAAAATAAAAAATATCTTTATAAATAAGTCTATTAAGTCATTTTATAAAAGACTACAATTATGATATCGTCTTGTACCAAAAGTCTCGTAAACATAGCTAAGACTTTTACAAGTTTAAATTTACCGCTATAGATAATATTATATGCTTCTCGCATAATTAATCTTATTATCACAATATAATAAAATATATAATATTGAAAGTTATCACCCATTGATGTGGTAACAACAAATATAAATTTTAATTTGTTTTGCTCATCTCATAAAAGCAATAAATTTTATTTGCTACTTCAAATAATTATACATACCCCCACTTGGGTATATATCTACTTGTGAAAATATTCTTGTTTATTCAAGAAATTATATACTTTTCTTATGGGTTCAAGATTACACTCCCACTATGACTGTATATTCACCTACTTGTGAATTTTTATTTATTTTAATAAATTTCAAATATATAACATTTTTCTTCAAAATATTATACCCTGCAAATTTATCAAATTTCACATATATTATCAATAAATAATTATACCAACATATTTATTATTCATTCTAAGCTACTTAGTGTCTCCAGGTATTTAATGAATTAAGACACTTGTTATAGAATACCAATTAATGTATATGTTTTGATAATATCACATGTTACAAAATAGTAACACCCCCACATAAAATTTCTATTTTCTCTCTTTTATCATCCCAATTTCTATTTTTTTTAATATTTTCTTATTTATTTTTTAAAAATGTAATCACACACGAAATGTGTGTCGGGAATACTAGTTTTCAATAATACACTTCCAGCCAAAAGAAACTAACTATTTGAAAGTTTCCATCCAAAAAGAAACTAACGTTTCAAACATCAAAACAACTACATTTTGATCATCTTCAACGTTTAAATTAATATTCAAACCTTATTATTTTGAAAACTTTAAATGACCATAATTTTCTCATTTCTTAACAAAAAAAATTGGTAAAATTTTGATCTTTATATTGAGAATCATTTGGATTTACAACAAGGTTCCTCGGATGGTGTGGTCCTTCCTTTTCCTAGTACCATATTCATGGACCATATTCTCTCCCTTACAGAGTTAAGAGTAGAGTAGTACCTTCATTTTTTTTTTCTTCTGAGCATTCCTTGATAGCTTGTGGAAATGTCAAAATTGTCCTTTCACTTACTCCCTCCATTATCTAAAATATGGTATAAGGTATCCTATAAAAGTTAATAATAAGTTCATAAAGTAAAGAGTATATATGTCATTTAGTGAAATTGATTAAGAGTCATGAACACTTAGAGCTCGTTTGGTAAGTGCTTTTATTTCTAAAAACAATCTACTTTTATTACTTTGAAATCGACTGAAAAAACTTTGTTTGTTAACTGTTTCTATTTCCAAAAAAGTGAAAACAAAATCTCTTTTAGTAACAAAAAAGTAACAACACCAAAACTTGCTTCTTTAATTTTGCCAATACATGAAACCCTTCTAACTTTAACTTTAATAAGGTCCACAGATTGAATCTGATTAATAACAAAAAGTAAAACGTCATTTCTATAATAAATAAAGTAAAATCCAATGATTAAATATAATTGCCAAACAATATTTTCTTATTTATATTTTCACTTGCAAAAGTAAGTGAAAGCAAAAACATATCAAAACAAAATTGAAGTAAAAACATGAAAGTAGAACCAGTTACTAAACGAACTCTTAAATTTTCTGTCCAATTCTTTTGTTACTTAGTTTTTTAATCAACAAAAAAGAAAAGAAATGAATGAAAATCTTGGTCACTTTTTTTGCCAAACTTTTTCATCCAAAAATAGATGAATTTGGATAAAAAAAACTAAATAATATATTAATTATCTTTTAGAATCCATATTATATCCTCTACATTATAAACATAATAAAATTAATATAAGGGAAACTTAGCAACTTAATTTCTTTTTCTTTCCTTTATGAACTGAATAACATCTTTAAAGAAAACACAAAATTTTTATTCTTTTCTTTTTCATTATAAATTATATTTTCTATTCTTTTATTTTCCATCTCAAACTCAAAAATAGAGTGTAAATATAAATTTAAAACTTTTTATACTCTTTTTTTTATTTTATTTTTCTTAAATTTGTGTGCAAAATATACTTTGAGGGAGGGGGTACTTAGGAACAAGAGTTTGTATACTCTGAGCATTTTTTTTTCTTTTTCATCTTCATTGACTCTGTTGTAGGCAACCTTAAACTTCTTGATCATTTTTTCTGTCAGTTAAATAAATTGAATGCTACTTTCTTGGCCTTAAATAAGAATTCAAAAGTACAGGCATCATTTTTTTCTGTCAGTTAAATAAATTGACTTGGCCTTAAATAAGAATTCAGAAGTACAGGCATACTTTTGGAAATGGGAGCTAAGGCTAAAAAATAAATCAAATAATTTGGAACTGATTCGTACTCGTTCAATTAAAAGTTTGATTCAAGCTCAATTCGAAATTTAAACAATTTAAATATGAACAAATTTTAAAGTTCGATAAATTACATATTATAATTTTCTGTTGATACTCAAATCATATTCACTCGAAAAATTCAAACTCCTCGAACTCGATTCGAGATTGTGCTCTACTCGGTACGTAAACAAACCGCAATCAAATTTTATTTCAGACTCGATAAATTTTATGAACCAATATAAGCAATTTAATACTCGACTCGACTCGGTTCATTTACACCCCTAGAGCTAATTAGTAGCTACCTTAAGAGTTAAAGTCTATCTTTAGGGTTTTTTTAAAAATAAAAAATACGAGAGTACGTAAATTTTTATTTAATTTGGTGATGTATGTTACGCCCTGTCTTGAAGTTTTAATTTGGGAAAAAAAGAAAAGAAAGTGAAGAAAAAAAAAAGAGGTATGTTTTGGAGTTTTTTTAATAAAAGAGAAAAGAAGAGAAAGTTAAGTGAATGGGTGTCTTGAAGTTTAAGTTGAGAAAAAAAAAAGGAAGGGAAAACTAATTTTTGAGCTAAATATTTTCTTCTCATTCATAACTCATGAGAAGAAGAGTGAGAAGAAAGTTAGATAAAAGAAAAGCTGTTTATCTCTTCTCTTCCCTTTTCTTATTTAACTTTTTTTTTCCCTTCAATTAAAAAACTCCCGGACACAATGTTAATGTCTTAATAGTATTGAAAAACAAAAATAAAAAATATTTTACACGATTATAATAACAATACTCCACAATCCAAAATTAAATGAAATTTTACATTGCATACTTTTTCAATTTGTATTGTTTGAATTTCTTTAAATGCCTAATAAAAGAATATATTCAGAGCAAGACATCCTGCTCATGTTCTACTCTATTCTGAGAGAGTAAATCAAATATAATTAATAAAAATATAATTTTATGTAAATAAATATTTAATAATTCCACTAAATATTTATAAATAATCAAACAATTGAGAATTCAATACCTCGTTTTAGGAATTTAATTTTGATGTCTGACAGTTGCACTTAAAACACTTTTTTTCTCCTATGCAATTAATGTTGAAACTAAAAAGTTCATCCACTAATTAAACAGAAGAGAAACCTGGCTAATGCAATGTTTTCTGTATTAAATTGCCAATGTTGAAAAAAGAAAAGTTTTGCCATTAATAATTTTTTAAGAAAATCTACTAAAATTAATTACTTTCAAGGGTTTACCCTACACGCACCAACTAATTCTAGGTCGAGATTAAAAGAAATAAACAACAATGTTGAATTTGAATGGATTATCCGTTACACATACAACCCTAACAATCTAGCGATTAGCTAAATTATCTCCTTCTTCTAAGATAGACGATAAATTTCAGTCTGTATTTGTATTTTTTTAAGCGTTTTATCTATATGGTCATACTTAATCCATCCTTCAGATGGTGTATTAATAGTTGTTGCTTGAGCTTTCATGGCTTCCTCCACAGTCGACAGTTTCTCCCCACGATCTCCCAATTAAATTTGGTCCTTAACTGTCATGACTGCCGGGCAAACTCCGTTGCTTGAAATGAGAACACGTATGTTCACTATCTGATTTCTTCTTGGTTGGCAACAATTTCTTATTTGCACCATTAATTACATAAGTAAAACCTTATTCTAAATTGAAATTACACCTCATTACAATTTTTGGATTGAAATAACACCTCATTACTAATTTTGGGTACAGACAACTTAGATACCCGATCGAAAAGAAATGGATTTCTAGGTGGAAAGCTTCAGTCACGTGGCAAAAGGCAGAACAAAAGCATAAGATGATATATAGCAACATTGATGGATCAAGGGATTCAGTCTAGTGGGGTAAGAATATACAGGTTTTGTACCCAAAAAAACAAAAACAAAAAATTGGGCAAAAGATGATAGCAACATTGATGGATCTAGGTATTCAGTCTAGTGGGGCAAGAATATACAGGTTTTGACGTTTTGTACCCCAAAAAAAAAGAAGAAAAAAAAAAGAAATAATAATAATAATGATAATAAGATTATTATGAGATTGCAATAATCTTATACACGATTACTTCTTATCACGTGTTATTAAACAATTTTACTAAATAGTGACTAAGACACATAAAAGTATAAAACCTTCTGATTATGTTATAAAGGTTAACATTTGTTTTGGTAATTAGGAAGCTCATATTGCTTTAAAGCATTTGGTTATGTTATAGAGGATATTTGTACATTTGGAAAGAAACTACTTGGGACAAATATATACTAGCTAGTTAGTATCATTACCATGACTATAAATTTTATATGTTTTTGGCAACAAGATGCTGCAACTCGTTTGAAAATGCTCACTTTTAAAGTTGATTCGGAAAGATTAATAATTTGGACTATATGTGATTATCCTAACTATGCTATCTGTTTAGTAAAAAAAATACATAGCTACCACTCAAGAATATGATATCGTGAGTTTTGTCAATTTGTATTTTTGGTCCAAACATCGATCTTTGTAACTTTAAGCACACGGAAAATTTTTCCCAAAACCGCTAGTTTTCTTATATGTTCACGGCTAAATTTCAAAATTGTTCTTTCAAGTTGTCACTTAATTTTGACATGGTCACTTAATTAGTAAAAGTCTCAATATTACTTAAAATAGAACCAATCGAGTTCAATTCAATCCTCCTATTGAGTTAAGGCTTTTTTTAATAGTAAAATAGTAAATTCACATAAATAGTTCATTGTAAGTAATATAATAAAACAAGTAAATATCAAAATATTAAAACACATACTAACATGCACCAAGAATACATGATAACACCAAGAACACACATGCATGCAGATTCAAAAACACACTCTACACACACATGCAGATTCAAACACACACTACCGCATCAAAAATGCCAAGAACAAATTCACATCTCTCCTCATTATTTTCATTCCCAAACTAATATATAATAGAACTATCAAATCAACAGCAATTCTTGATTTGATAATAATAATTAAACATATTACAGAGACTAATAAGCAAGCACAACATCACTGATCTCCACCGGAGAGAAATCGAGCAAGTGAACCATGCCCTTTTGGGTCTGAATCAGGTAAATTGCAGAAAAATAGAGGCGGTGGATACCTATTTTTGTTGAATCTAGAAATGGGTGGAGACTGGAGATGGATGGAGAATCGCAAGCTTGATATCGGTGCTCCAAGGAAAAGCCTAATTTGAAAGAATTCGATGTCTTGGCTTTCTCAAAACTTGCCGAGAAGGACATCAATGGAGAGAGGAGGAAGAAAGTGAATCCATCTCCCTCACCACCACGCGCTACCGCCTCCTCAACTCCACCTCCGCTCCGCCTCCGCCTTCATCTTCCACCATGAAATCGAGAGCAAATTAGATTTGGATTTGAAATCGAAGAATGAATGGAGCGCAAGAGATTTTTGAGATTGCGTTTTTAAGATTGAAACCCAAAATGATGAGCCTTTTTTCCGCCATGAAATCGAAGAATGAAAGGAGCGCAAGAGATTTTTGAGATTGGATTGTTGAGATTTGAAACCCAAAATGGTGGGTCTTTCTTCTGCCATTAAATCAAAGAATGAAAGGAGCAGATCAAATTTGGTTTTGTTTTTGTTTTTGAGATTTTTTTTTTTTGTATTTATGTCAAAAAATAAAATAATTACATAAAATTCGAAAAAAAAATACTTGCATAATGAAATAATTACTGAAAAGAATTATAAAAAAAATGTAATTACTTAAAATAGTTCATTAGTTATTTTATTATTTGTTTTGCAATTATTAATGAGTTTTCAATCATTAATATGGTTCAATTTATGAGTTATTATTATATTAGGTAACTAGTTGCTATTTAGGTGAGTTTATCATTTTTCTCTTTAAAAAAATCTTAACTCAGTAAGAGGATTGAATTGAACTTGATTGGTCCATGTTTGGGCCATATTTAAATTTTTACTAATTAAGGAGTCATATTAAAATTAAGTAACAATTTGAAGGGACAGTTTTACTATTCTTTCTATGTTCACCTTGTCAAACCATTTATTTTTATTTTTTGGAAATAGACAAATGATCCTTTGATAACAATACGCATATGGCATGCATAAATAGCAAAGAAACATAAGATGATTAATTTCATAATTTAAAACTATATAGACCTTATTCTTTCAAATATGTTGTTACTTAGTTCTAATAAAAAAAGTCTTTTCAGATAAGTAGGGTAAGTTTCAATTTAGCAAATTAAAGTTATCTATAAACTGAGTACAACATCTTCGATGTACAACCGAAGAAAAGGATATATATCTAACTTGTTGTTTTTTTTCAGCTAGCTTATGGTTTAATTTGTGTATTTTAAGTATATATTTTCAGCTTATTTGTCAAATATAATTGTTGAGGACATATATTTTACCAGATTATTGATAAATATAAATAAAAAGAAATAACATAATTATCCTAATTACCCTTGATCTAGTAATAGTCAACAATTATTAATTAATTAAGGGTATCATGGACTTTGTTACAAGACTAATACCGTATTGACACGTGCCAAATTAAATTGAAGCAGCTAAAAAACTTGAAGCAATTTTAGCATTCAAACACCCACTACCGATAGTTATGGGAATTGTTTATAAAATAACAATTTATGATTTATTCAATTATTAAGCACAAAATTTTTAAGTATATCGTTAATAATACATTTAAATTTATAATAATAAATAATAAACAACACAACATACTTTGTATGGACAATGAGTTATTTTAGTTAAACTAAACACGTCGACAAACAAAAAAATAAAGTAAATAAATAAATGTAAATTATGTGACTAATAAGGAAATTTATTTCCCAATTATTAAATATAAATGATATTTGTGTCTACATAAAAATTTCAAGATGACTATTATGTTATAATCTCATATTACGTACCACCTATTTTTTGGTCATCTAGTTGTTGAGAATCTTGATATTTTACGGGGTATTTGATCAGTAATGTAAAATTATCAATATAACAAACACAATTTATAAAGATGATCAGTCACCGGATATTTAAGATAACCACTTTAGATGACATGTAACAAATGCCTCCAATGATATCCCCTGAGAGCGCACACACACAAAAAAAACATTAAAAGGTCTTGTATATTACAACTTAATTCAGGAGACCTATTTAGAAATAAGAATGACACAATCTTTACATAGTTTATTACATCATTAATTAATATTATTGAAATATAGTTGTAATTTATGACTGTTAATAAATAATATCAAAACAATGTTTATAGCATTTGAATAATAAATATTATTGAAAAATATAAGTATAGCTAATAAATGTAAAAATGTCGTTAAATATATATTTGTTCAACATATTTAACGATAAAAATAATATTTTTAACAACGATATTAGTGGCAATTACTAGTCACGACAACTGATGTGTTATCACCAATTTTAATTTATTTTTTTTTCTTATCAATAAACATTTTTATTAAATGATTTTATCAAATATGTATTTGAGGAAAATATATGAAAAATGTAATACCCGCCATTACATAACGGCTAAGCAATAAAATACAGTTAAAATACAAACTAAATATGAAGATTATTTACCTAATTCTCAATTTTCTCTTGGTCCCTTGCCTTCCATTGAAAAGCTCTCTCTCTCTCTCTCTCTTCCCGCATTCTCCATCTTCATTGATCTCTTTCTCTCTCTAAAACTAGTAAAAATTCATTTATCTTTCTGTGAATTTTCTCATTTCATTGCCGATTATCGTACCCTCCGCTCCAAAATTCCTGTTCAAAATCTCTAGAAAAATATAAAAATAAAAATTAGATGTAATTATATCTTCAGCTCAAAAAATACAGGATGATATGCAAGAAGCAAACGACGCCGTTTCGCTCAACGATGACTTCAAGAGCGGGGATACCGCCATGGACTCCGATGATGAAGATGCCACTTATGAATTTATCGATAATGATTCTGATTATTCTGATGACCTCGTTTCTCATCGTAGCCTGCAGGTATATTTGTTTATCTTTATATTTATGTTCACAATGATTTGATCGCAGTGTTATTTTATTGGGTTTGTGGGATAAAGGAGTGATTTTTGGAGGTTGAATTTCGGCTTGTAGCTCTTTGAGTGTTAATTTGTTGGAGAATTACACTCTATTAGTTAATTAACAATAATTAGGATTTTGTGCTCTTACGTTGTTTGAGTGTTAATTGGTTGGGAAATAGAGTTGGTTCAGGTTTTAGATGATAAATTTAGCTTAGTATAAGTGACATTTGCATTTTGTTTTACTGTGTATTCAGCTCATTCTTTTAATTTTGCCAATGCATGTGAGTGAGAATCAATGTGGAAATGGACATGATTTTCTCCTATTTGGTTATTTGTATTTAGTATTATGTTGTGTTTATTTTGTTATTAGTTTGGAGCATTTTATAGGTTAGCTTGAACAGATTGCAAGCTATTCCATTTAAAGGCCTCTGAGGATTGGACTTTGGAGTGAGATATGTCAAAATGTGAACTTGTTTGGCATAGCTCATTCTTTGTCGATTAAGTAGTTAAATATAAGGTTGTCGATAAGCTAAATTTTAATCCTGATTTGATCTGCTCTAATATAATTTATTGAATCAAAATTTTAACTCATTTATTTATTGATTTGTGATAAGTTGATCCATTTGATCAATATTTTAAATGGGTTAAATCATAAATCTAATTTGGTTTAATTTGACCCATCGATCCAAAAAAATTGATATATTCTTTTTTAGTCTTGAGTCACGATCGATTGAAACAAACTAGAGTTGTTATTTTTTTTTGTGTTAGGCTACATAAACGGGAGGATCAAACTTGGGACGGAAGATACAGGGAAGGAATTAATCTTTCAAAGTCCAATAAAGTAAGTACCCAACTAGTATACCATTATATAGCCTAGTCTACAATGAAACGTCAGTCAAATCATCTCAATTTACTAATTCAAAAAGTAATAAAAACTGACAAAATTTGGGAAAAAACATGCTTGAAACTACCAGTCCAATAGTAAGAACTTTATTGTTGCTCATGTGTAAATAAACATTCTTGTCCAAACAGCAGCCTTGATAATTTTTTATGGACACCGGTGAAACGAAGTAATATCACAAGGCAAAACTCAAACTCCCCATGTCCGCATGATGCATGGGTTACAGTTCAAGATAATAAGGAGAAAACAAAAAAATATCAAGAGATATTAAGTGATACTATTTCAAAGTTAGTATAATTTTATAAATAATAACATCTTATAAATTAATATAATTGTACAATTAATTTTTATTTATTTTTTTGAAATAGATCAATCTGGATCATGATTCGTATTGTTGAATCAATTGGATCATGGGGCAGATCAATGATCCATTACATAATGAATCAGATCATTAATTTATTATCACAATTGGTAAATCATATTAGATCAGAGCATAATTTGCTCTGATCTAACCCACTGACAGACCTAATTAAGTATTATTAGAGTTAAGAGTTTTTTATGGGTTCTATTTTGATCACTTGCACATTTTTAAGCCAGTTATGAAGCTATGATATTATGTTGTTGATTTTCGCTAGTTAACCCAATTATTTTGCGTTTGGACTTTGGAGTGATAAGTTTCATTTTATCATTGTAACATAATTATCAGAGCTCGACCGGTTGGTTCAACTAGTTGAACTGCAAGCCGGACCCCCAGCCGGCCTGATTCTTCAAAATACCGGACCTGTAATTAAACAGGCGTAAATCGTTTGAACCGGTCGATTTTTTGCAAAACCGCTTGAACCGGCAGATTTTACAAAAAATTGGACCGGCCTTAAAAAAAAAAAACTTGATCTGATTTCTTCCTCCATCGCCTCTGCTTTTTCCATAACTCAAACCTTTCATAGTTCATACCAATGAATTTGAAAAATACTATTGAAGAATGTGGGATGAGTAATTAAAAAAATACTAGCAGAAAAAGAAGGAAAGATTGAAAATAACAAAATATATACTGATTATTGGGTAAGAAAGTTATATGTAGGAGAGAGAATTTGAAAATGAAAAGCAGTTGCAGATTATTAATCTTTTAACATCACTCTAAAGAGTCCAATATATTTTGAAAGCAAAGAATTAATAAGGAAATGTTTACGGTTAATCGTAGACAGGAGAGAGACTGAATTGAAAGATGCTTGGAATATGCTTCAACATATTCTCTTTCACACATCCTAATATCCTATGGTACAGGTGGCTCTAATATTTTACTTTTATCCTTTTCTATCTCTTACATAATTTGGACCATTGATTAATTTAAATTTTAACTTTTATCTATGTGATATAACTAAGGTAATATTTTGAGTAATGTTTGCCCAAGAATGAAAATATAAGAGACATATGCCCAGATAGTGGCGTATTTGGAATTCTTTTATAAAAAAAAATTAAATTGAAGGTGGAGTCTTTCCTTCTTCTTCTTCTTCTTTTTTTTTCTCTCCTCTAATATATTTGCTATTACTGAATATTTTAAACTATCAATTTTAAAATATAAGAAAATATTAAAAAAATTTGTAACGTAAATTTAAACATAATATTAATTTTTTAAATAGTTTATAATATTAACAATTGTATTAACAAAAGTTAAAAGAACTAATTTTAAAATAATTTTAAAAAATAGATATTAATGTTATATATTAGAACAAAGGGACTAGTCTTTAGTTTGGTACTTTATAGTTTCCTAGTAAAAATTTATTTTGTTTAGGTAAAGTATATGATTTAATGGTGATATTTGCATATAAATATTTTTTTTATATTTAAATATTAAAATTCGACTTAATCGGCTAAACTACCGGTTGAACCAATTAAACCAATGACTCATTAAACCACTATTTTGACCAATTCAATGTCTAGTTTGGTTCTGATAACTATACATTGTAGATGAGCTTCATTTATAGTGTTTTAATTTTAAATGAGTACCAAGATTGAATGAGTTGCATCATTATTCCATTCTTGTTTTCCCAAATATCCTCTAGTAACTTTTGAAAAATAAATAATAAATATATACATACACTCCTGCACTTCTCGCGAATTCTCCTTTATCGAAGTCTGCCTTGCACTTTACAGAACCTACATGGCTAATTGACTACACCATAAAGGCCCACAAATGTATGTAAAAAGCTAATTTGTTTACACTTTTCAATCCTTCTTTTCCCTTTTTTTCTTATAAGAGTTTGTAATTCTTATTTAAGGATCTTAAAAATGTTTAATCTTATCTTTGGAACTCAGAATCTTGGAAAATTTGACGGGGCAAAAAATGAAGTCTAATATAATATTATATACACACATATATATACTATTCTAAATTTTAGCATTATACTACATGCCTATTATTAGCTTGAGTTTCGGCCCTCTCCCATTCAAGTTTGGCCCATTCAAGTTTCTAGCGACGCCCTAGTACATTGGTCATGCCAAACAAGACTCTAAGTTTGGAGCATTTTATTGGTTAGCTTAAACAGATTGCAAGCTATTCCATTCAAGGCCTTTGAAGATTGGACTTTGGAGTGAGATCTGTCCGTTAACTTGTGTCGCGTAGCACATTCTTTGTCAATTAAGTAGTTAAGTATTTGTTAGGGTTTAGAGTTTTTTATGGTTTCTATTTTGACCATTTAGCTGTTTTAAAACCATTTAAATGTTGGAAATGGGTTTGAAAATTAAATATTATAGCATTTTGAGGCTCAATTTAATATGGAACCCACACTCCGAAAATTCGGGTACATGCACTAATATATTCTCCTCCGCGAGGAGTATAACGTGGTATATTTATTTGGTCAAATCCATTATGTATTGAATGAGAAAATTGACTCCAAATGTCACCCTTTGAAATGATAATAAATATTTGTGGGAAGCCAAGTCCCACATCGGTTAAGAACTAAAGTATTATTTGGTTTATATACAAGAAAGTTGTTCTTGGGTTTGGGCCACAAGGGGCACCCCACTTTTGTGGAAGGGAGAGGACCTAGCCAAGACTTGGTTTGAACTCACACGCGCGATGCCGACCGATCGGGCTGGGCTCTGGTTCGGGCTTGGGCATTTTCGCTAGTTAACCTAATTAATTTGCGTTTGGACTTTGGAGGACGAATTAGAATGTAAAAATTGTTGAGGTTGGGATTTATACAAAGATTTGGCTTTAGTGTATGCCCATTACTTCATCATTACCTTGATTTGTGCCTAGGCTAGAGAGATATTGGTTCATTACTGCCTTGGACTTTTAATAGCTATATTGTTGGGATATTTTACATGAATCCCACATCAGATATATTCAAGAGTATATATGGGTTAGTAAATATGGTGGAGTCTTAACTTAATAGGTTAATCTTTTAGGTAAGAAAATGATCTAACATGCTTATTAGGGGATCACTCGCGCATTTGCCATTACGCAGTGAAGTATGATTTGTATTGATGTGGGTTGGATGATAAAATCGTACAATTCCACTACAAGGGTTGGGGGAGAAACAGGGAGCCCGCGCATCGCGTTCGCGCACACAAAGTACTAACATGCATGTTTGGAGCCCAACTTGACCTAAAAGCTTAAGCCATTAGGTCTTGAGCCCATTTATATATCTTCATTTTTTTTATTTATCTGATGTGGCACTCTAACTCATTTATGATATCCTAACAATCTCCCCCTCAAAAGTGAGTTCATCACAATAAGAGCTCCCCCTCACTTGGCTAACCATTCTCGGCTTTATCCACCGCGAGTCAACTTCCATCAAGAATTGAACATCTTCTCTTTAATCATTGAGGATCACCAATTCTCGGCTAACCACTCTCGGAACCAGTTATTGGCTATAACCCATCAAGAATTCAACATCACCATCGAGAGCCCTTTAGGGACGGCACCAACCCTTTATCGAGAATTTCAACATCATCGAGAGAGAACCTTAAAAAGAAACACCAAACCCTTCATCGAGAATTCACCACCATTACGTGTATTTTGAAGAGGTTGTCTGAGATTTTAATTTTTGAACCACCATCACGTATCTTTTGAAGAAGTTCACCAGCCCAGGATCAATCTTCCGTAGCTCTGATACCAATTATTGGAGAACTAGAGAGCCCTTGCGTCGCGTGCGCGTACACAAGGCACTAATGTTTAGAACTCAACTTGACCCAAAAGTTCAAGCTATTAAGTTTTGAACTCATTTATATATATTAATTTTTCACTTTTTCATTATTTATCTAATGTAATGTGGGAGTTCAACTCACTTGTGATATCCTAGCATATTCTTCTAGATGTTATTAAAATTGTTTTACTTCTGTAAGCTTTTCCCTGGTTATGTTTAGTAATAGTCTTTGTTCTCTTTTCTTACTTAATTTTAGAAGTAACTGTTCTTATCCATGTCGTTGGACTGTTCCACATATCCACTACCTGCATTTACCTTCGATGAACTTACAATATATATTCAGTTTCCCATTTTATTGAAGTTTTAAGCATATTGAACATATCTAGTTTCTTGTCTCAGCCAAACTATACCATTTTGAATGAAGCTGATATCAAACAACATCAAGAGGATAATATCACGAAGATATCTACTGTGCTATCAATCTCAAAGGTTGTAGCTGGCATCCTACTCCGCCATTATAATTGGTAATGTAGTGTTGTTTTGCCTACTATGTATGATATGCTGGCAAGGTTAGTTTCAATAAACATAAATAGATATAGTTCCAATATACATATACATATATATATATAGATACATATATATTGCTATATGTGTAGGCTTCGTATTGGGAATACGAAGCTTCGGTGTTTTTTGAAAACATTTAGTGCATGGCTCTCTCTTTTTTACAAACCTTTCAAATCGTCTTTCAAGCTGATGCTTAAATGCTCTATATTTTGATTCGACTGATCTTTGCAATAGTGTTCGAAAATTTTTACTAATCAAATTTTGAGCAGAACAATTCTTTTCCTGTACAAATATTAATATGTAGTGGTCGCTGGTAACTTTGTTTTTCTTTTTGCCATGAATCTATTGGTTGAATAGACTTTTTCCTTCCGTTTTGTATTTCTCTCAACCCCTCTAGTTTCTTCTGTTGATTACATGATATTTAAGTACAGCCATCAATGACGGTCCTGGATGTATGATGTTGCGATGTCCTGATCCGTCTTGTGCTCAATGGCGAAACTACATAGTGGCGGGGGTAGGCCATGACTTCATCCCAATTTTTTCCCGATCTGTATATATGTGTGTGCGGGGGTAAATTTTAATATGTAAACTTTTTAATTTCGTTTATTTATTTATGCAATTTATTTGAATAAAAGTTGGTATATACAATAAATTACACGTAATAATATTAATTAACAGAGCAATAAAGATAGACACATGATAAACATTATTTTTTAAACAATATATCCTTTACTTTTGAAGTTGTGGTAGACTATACTCCTCTCGTTTCATATTATTTGATCATTGTTTGTTAACACTTGATTCTGTCCGCGCGTCCAATCAACTCGCCAGACGTGTTCCTACATAAAAGTCCCGACGGCTTGGGCCGCCTTGGACTCCTCCGGTGTAATAGTGAGTAACGGGTTTAAAATACGTTAACAATGGAGACTCAATATTTAGTAGGGTAAATAGTGTTATACCTTGCCTTTATTGTTATTTGGGTATTTATAGAATTCACTTGGCTACTTATTATTCATATTAGGAGTGTTCTGCCCAGAATCCTTATTGGACCCGGATTCAATTATCTTGATCCAACAGAAGTATTATCCAGTAAGGACATAAGATACTGGCCCAAGCCTTTTTGGACTGGAGAGTCCTCTTACAATCCACTAAGCATGATGGGCTTTTGGGCCGACCTAGTGTAAGGAGCCCGATCAAGCCTGTTAGGATTTATATCCGAACATTGTCCCTTACTCCCCTAGTATATGATATGTACTGGGGAGTGAATTAGGGATTTTAACAGTCGGAAACTTGTAAAAAAGAAAGGGGGTCGAAGCTCTCAGGAACCCAGAGGCGTCAGACCGAGGGTACAACCTCTTCATGTATCTTCAGGTGTTGGCCCGAAGATGTATACCCCTAAGGACTCTCGAGGGCGTCAGACCAAAGGTAACCCTCCTCGGATACTCGAAAGTCATGAGGATCGAAGGAGGATGCTCCCTGGGATCCCTAGAGGTGTCGTCCTGAGGGCGAATAATCTCGTCTCGACATTGGGCTTCTTTAGTGGTAGATCTCGCTCACAAATATGTGTTTGGGCCCAATCTTTCTGTCTTGAGGCCCAATAACGTTGCCTCAACATGAATGGCCCAATGATCGGTTTTGAATTTCAAAACGGCGCTAGGGAAGACAGCCGGTACGCATCACTGCTTATCAGTAATAACTTCTCCCGCCTCCACTCCAATAGAGCCTTGTCCATTAGATAGGATTAATTTCAGCTGTTAGATATTCATTTTTATAGGGAGAGTTACCCTAAACGCCATTTCTCACCAGTGCATTCGTTTTTTACAGAGAACACAATATCCTCCAAGAAATCCTGCTTCCTCGCTATACTGCTCTAGGAACCGATCGCCCACTCCCTCCCCAGAACATCTCAAGTAAGTTATTCTTCTTCCTTTCTTTTCTCGATGGCTGGGGGTAATAGGAACTAGGCTTCATCTTCCCGTGTTGAAGATGAAGTAACTGTTGCCAAGGCCGGAATTCCTGAAGGGCAGTCATGAAAACCGGTGATTGTAGAACGTATGAGGGATGTAGAGGAATACAATAGGACCAAGTACTTCTCCTTAGAGTATAGGGTAGCTAACATCCCTTCTTCGATTAAAAACCCCTTTTTGATCTGTTGATGACGAAATTTTATATTCCCAAATCGTATGAAATTAGGAGACTTGAGGGTGAGGAAAGGGTATACTGGCAACCCAAAGGTGGGTGGATCCCCATCCATCGCCAATTATTTCTCTTCGGGGTGCGATTCCCGCTTCGTCCTTTTATTCTCGAGCTCCTTCACACAATTGGGCTCAGTTTAAATCAATTATCCCCGAATTCTTTCATTCATTTAAATAGTTTTATTGCTTTTTGCTCATCCGAGGACGTAGTCCCGAGCATAGATTTCTTCTATCAATTCTTTTCCCTCACTGCTTGTAAAGAGAAGGGATTCTATCAAATAATCAAGAACCCGGGTAGAGATACCCTCATGGATACCCCATCCAGTAATAAGGGATGGCATGGGGATTGGTTTTTCATTAAGGGGTCGGACACTGAGTTGGTAGGACCTTGGTCAAACCCGAACAAAGACTAACTAAATCCAAATCGGATTACCCGAAGAAGGTTGGAGGAGTTCGAGGTTTTATATTCCAAGCGACCTTCGGTGAAGTGGAACCGGTTACTCCTAAATGATCAAGACTGGCTACATGCACATAGCTGTAAGTCTATTTTATTTTCCCGAATGCATATCATTGTTGAATTGATGAAGTACTGAATCTCTTTTATCTTTTGATTATGTAATGGCTGACTCTGGAAAGAATGCCGATAACGAAGCTATTCTCGAAGCAGCCAGAGTCCCAAGGGTCAGGCTATCGGGTGCCGAGAAAGTAAGGATGGCCCGAAGCAAAAAGGCCTCGGGTACTAAAGTTTCAGCCTTGCCCGAGGTAACTGCTGAGGGAGCGTCCAAGTCCGGTCCGCCAAAAGGGCCATTGAAGGCTGGGGAACCCAAAGCCAAGAGGAGAAGGCTAGTACGTCAATCCTCGGTTGAGGTAAGAGGCGAACCAGTCGGGATGATCATGATCGAGCCTTCTTCGACGATTGGGGGGTCCTCCAACTTTGCCCCGAAGGAGCTGGCTATAACAGCTTCTTTTGATGCAGAGTCTCCCTTCCCCGAGGAAGAGGCTTTGCAGAGGAAGAAGAAGCAGAGTCTCCCCACTCTTCCCCCTAATGTCATAGATCAGCCGAGGGCAGAAGGTGTGGGAACATCTGCCGGAGCTCTGGAGGCACCCAAATCCCCCTCGATACAATTGGGGTCGATCAGGGGGATATAAAGACTTTGATGGAACAGTTATTTGCGCATCATACCAAGGTTAGTAAGTCCTTTTAATGAATATCTGCAGTTGTCTTACTTGCTGTTTTTTGATTCCCAAACCATTGTTCTGCAGGGGAACGATCTTCTTCTCCAAGTCTCTGACAAAGTGAAGACCCTGGAGCACGATCTGAAGAGGTCTTCCGAAGATTGTGCTGAGGCGAAGGAGCTTCATTTGAAGGTCTGGACCCAACCCCGAGCGCAGCACGATAGCTTCCATCTCATGAAGAATGATTACGAGGGAATGCATTCGAAGAAGGTCAAGACCGAGAAGGAGCTGTCAGTTTTAAGAGCTCAAGTGCACACGGCGGATGCTCGAGTAGCTGAAGCTGGGGCCCGAGCAGAAGAGGCCGCCTAACAGGCTGAGGCTGTCATAAAACGGGCCGAGGAGGCGGAGACGAGGAACAAAGAACTTGAATTGCTCGTTAAGAGGCAAAAGGAACAACTCGACCAGGCAGATGATACCATTCGGGCCCACTTTGATCAGATGCGACATCTTAAGGACAACGTCCAGATGATCGTTGAATGGTCCTGTTGCCCCCGCTTCCCCGGGTATTCTTGCACCCAGTCTTCGGCAACGGGTCATTGAGGAGTACAAGACTTCAGATCAATTCCACGAAGATGTCCAGGATGCTGTGGTAAATGAGTTCAATGACGGCTTCGAATTTGCCCGAGAACTTATGCGAGCAAAAGGCCATGATCCTGATGCACTGGGAATTGGTATCCCCGTTAACTGATCTGGAATTTGAAGTTTTATTCTGTAATTCAAACTCTTTGATTAAGTTTTTGTACTTTAAAAATTTCAGTGTTTGTAATATTAATTTTATCTCTTCTCATGAGTTGGCTCTCTTTATCTATGTATGGCTGTTTATTTATACTTCTTTCGCTCCCCGTTAACTTTATTAGGAAAATTGCTAATAAGGTTAACAGATATATATAAAGTGTATGTAGAAACAGCAGACGAAGATAAGATATAATAAGAGCTCTCATTTATTTCGAAGTGATAACAAGATCAGCTAATATTCTAGCCTCAAGAAAAATTAAGTAAATAAAATTTAACATCACTGGTAGTATTGTCGGAGCCGAGCAGCATGCCATGTGTTTGGGATATCCTGCCCATCCATTTTCTGAAGTCTATAGGTTCCCGATCCCAGCACTTCAATAATCTTGTATGGTCCTTCCCATGTAGGCATTAACTTTCCAGTTTCTCGAGGTGTAGACACTTCTGCTTGTCGAAGGACCAAATCCCCTACCTTGAATGTTCTGTTCTTGACATCTTTGTTAAAGTGTCGAGCTGTACGTTATTGATAAATAGCTAGTCTTAGAACTGCAGCATCACGCTCTTCTTCTAACAGATCCAGGTTTTCCCGAAGCCCCTCACTGTTGAGAATTTCGTCAAAGTTCTGGACTCGGGACGAGGGTATTCTCTATCTTATAAAGTTAAGAATAGAATAGTTGTCGAAGAATTTTGAGATGGATGTTTCAAGTATAATTCAGAAAATAAAAAATGTCTTTATAAATAAGTCTATTAAGTCATTTAGAAAAGACTACAATTATGATATCGTCTTGTACCAAAAGTCTCGTAAACATATCTAAGACTTTTACAAGTTTAAATTTACCGCTATAGATAATATTATATGCTTCTCGCATAATTAATCTTATTATCACAATATAATAAAATATATAATATTGAAAGTTATCACCCATTGATGTGGTAACAATAAATATAAATTTTAATTTGTTTTGCTCATCTCATAAAAGCAATAAATTTTATTTGCTACTTCAAATAATTATACATACCCCCACTTGGGTATATATCTACTTGTGAAAATATTCTTGTTTATTCAAGAAATTATATACTTTTCTTATTGGTTCAAGATTACACTCCCACTATGACTGTATATTCACCTACTTGTGAATTTTTATTTATTTTAATAAATTTCAAATATATAACATTTTTCTTCAAAATATTATACCCTGCAAATTTATCAAATTTCACATATATTATCAATAAATAATTATACCAACATATTTATTATTCATTCTAAGCTACTTAGTGTCTCCAGGTATTTAATGAATTAAGACACTTGTTATAGAATACCAATTAATGTATATGTTTTGATAATATCACATGTTACAAAATAGTAACACCCCCACATAAAATTTCTATTTTCTCTCTTTTATCATCCCAATTTCTATTTTTTTTAATATTTTCTTATTTATTTTTTAAAAATGTAATCACACACGAAATGTGTGTCAGGAATACTAGTTTTCAATAACACACTTCCAGCCAAAAGAAACTAACTATTTGAAAGTTTCCATCCAAAAAGAAACTAACGTTTCAAACATCAAAACAACTACATTTTGATCATCTTCAACGTTTAAATTAATATTCAAACCTTATTATTCTGAAAACTTTAAATGACCATAATTTTCTCATTTCTTAACAAAAAAATTGGTAAAATTTTGATCTTTATATTGAGAATCATTTGGATTTACAACAAGGTTCCTCGGATGGTGTGGTCCTTCCTTTTCCTAGTACCATATTCATGGACCATATTCTCTCCCTTACAGAGTTAAGAGTAGAGTAGTACCTTCATTTTTTTTTTCTTCTGAGCATTCCTTGATAGCTTGTGGAAATGTCAAAATTGTCCTTTCACTTACTCCCTCCATTATCTAAAATATGGTATAAGGTATCCTATAAAAGTTAATAATAAGTTCATAAAGTAAAGAGTATATATGTCATTTAGTGAAATTGATTAAGAGTCATGAACACTTAGAGCTCGTTTGGTAAGTGCTTTTATTTCTAAAAACAATCTACTTTTATTACTTTGAAATCGACTGAAAAAACTTTGTTTGTTAACTGTTTCTATTTCCAAAAAAGTGAAAACAAAATCTCTTTTAGTAACAAAAAAGTAACAACACCAAAACTTGCTTCTTTAATTTTGCCAATACATGAAACCCTTCTAACTTTAACTTTAATAAGGTCCACAGATTGAATCTGATTAATAACAAAAAGTAAAACGTCATTTCTATAATAAATAAAGTAAAATCCAATGATTAAATATAATTGCCAAACAATATTTTCTTATTTATATTTTCACTTGCAAAAGTAAGTGAAAGCAAAAACATATCAAAACAAAATTGAAGTAAAAACATGAAAGTAGAACCAGTTACTAAACGAACTCTTAAATTTTCTGTCCAATTCTTTTGTTACTTAGTTTTTTAATCAACAAAAAAGAAAAGAAATGAATGAAAATCTTGGTCACTTTTTTTGCCAAACTTTTTCATCCAAAAATAGATGAATTTGGATAAAAAAAACTAAATAATATATGATTAATTATCTTTTAGAATCCATATTATATCCTCTACATTATAAACATAATAAAATTAATATAAGGGAAACTTAGCAACTTAATTTCTTTTTCTTTCCTTTATGAACTGAATAACATCTTTAAAGAAAACACAAAATTTTTATTCTTTTCTTTTTCATTATAAATTATATTTTCTATTCTTTTATTTTCCATCTCAAACTCAAAAATAGAGTGTAAATATAAATTTTAAAACTTTTTATACTCTTTTTTTTATTTTATTTTTCTTAAATTTGTGTGCAAAATATACTTTGAGGGAGGGGGTACTTAGGAACAAGAGTTTGTATACTCTGAGCATTTTTTTTTCTTTTTCATCTTCATTGACTCTGTTGTAGGCAACCTTAAACTTCTTGATCATTTTTTCTGTCAGTTAAATAAATTGAATGCTACTTTCTTGGCCTTAAATAAGAATTCAAAAGTACAGGCATCATTTTTTTCTGTCAGTTAAATAAATTGACTTGGCCTTAAATAAGAATTCAGAAGTACAGGCATACTTTTGGAAATGGGAGCTAAGGCTAAAAAATAAATCAAATAATTTGGAATTGATTCGTACTCGTTCAATTAAAAGTTTGATTCAAGCTCAATTCGAAATTTAAACAATTTAAATATGAACAAATTTTAAAGTTCGATAAATTACATATTATAATTTTCTGTTGATACTCAAATCATATTCACTCGAAAAATTCAAACTCCTCGAACTCGATTCGAGATTGTGCTCTACTCGGTACGTATACAAACCGCAATCAAATTTTATTTCAGACTCGATAAATTTTATGAACCAATATAAGCAATTTAATACTCGACTCGACTCGGTTCATTTACACCCCTAGAGCTAATTAGTAGCTACCTTGAAAGTTAAAGTCTATCTTTAGGGTTTTTTTAAAAATAAAAAATACGAGAGTACGTAAATTTTTATTTAATTTGGTGATGTATGTTACGCCCTGTCTTGAAGTTTTAATTTGGGAAAAAAAGAAAAGAAAGTGAAGAAAAAAAAAAGAGGTATGTTTTGGAGTTTTTTTAATAAAAGAGAAAAGAAGAGAAAGTTAAGTGAATGGGTGTCTTGAAGTTTAAGTTGAAAAAAAAAAAAGAAGGGAAAACTAATTTTTGAGCTAAATATTTTCTTCTCATTCATAACTCATGAGAAGAAGAGTGAGAAGAAAGTTAGATAAAAGAAAAGCTGTTTATCTCTTCTCTTCCCTTTTCTTATTTAACTTTTTTTTTTCCTTCAATTAAAAAACTCCCGGACACAATGTTAATGTCTTAATAGTATTGAAAAATAAAAATAAAAAATATTTTACACGATTATAATAACAATACTCCACAATCCAAAATTAAATGAAATTTTACATTGCATACTTTTTCAATTTGTATTGTTTGAATTTCTTTAAATGCCTAATAAAAGAATATATTCAGAGCAAGACATCCTGCTCATGTTCTACTCTATTCTGAGAGAGTAAATCAAATATAATTAATAAAAATATAATTTTATGTAAATAAATATTTAATAATTCCACTAAATATTTATAAATAATCAAACAATTGAGAATTCAATACCTCGTTTTAGGAATTTAATTTTGATGTCTGACAGTTGCACTTAAAACACTTTTTTTCTCCTATGCAATTAATGTTGAAACTAAAAAGTTCATCCACTAATTAAACAGAAGAGAAACCTGGCTAATGCAATGTTTTCTGTATTAAATTGCCAATGTTGAAAAAAGAAAAGTTTTGCCATTAATAATTTTTTAAGAAAATCTACTAAAATTAATTACTTTCAAGGGTTTACCCTACACGCACCAACTAATTCTAGGTCGAGATTAAAAGAAATAAACAACAATGTTGAATTTGAATGGATTATCCGTTACACATACAACCCTAACAATCTAGCGATTAGCTAAATTATCTCCTTCTTCTAAGATAGACGATAAATTTCAGTCTGTACTTGTATTTTTTTAAGCGTTTTATCTATATGGTCGTACTTAATCCATCCTTCAGATGGTGTATTAATAGTTGTTGCTTGAGCTTTCATGGCTTCCTCCACAGTCGACAGTTTCTCCCCACGATCTCCCAATTAAATTTGGTCCTTAACTGTCATGACTGCCGGGCAAACTCCGTTGCTTGAAATGAGAACACGTATGTTCACTATCTGATTTCTTCTTGGTTGGCAACAATTTCTTATTTGCACCATTAATTACATAAGTAAAACCTTATTCTAAATTGAAATTACACCTCATTACAATTTTTGGATTGAAATAACACCTCATTACTAATTTTGGGTACAGACAACTTAGATACCCGATCGAAAAGAAATGGATTTCTAGGTGGAAAGCTTCAGTCACGTGGCAAAAGGCAGAACAAAAGCATAAGATGATATATAGCAACATTGATGGATCAAGGGATTCAGTCTAGTGGGGTAAGAATATACAGGTTTTGTACCCAAAAAAACAAAAACAAAAAATTGGGCAAAAGATGATAGCAACATTGATGGATCTAGGTATTCAGTCTAGTGGGGCAAGAATATACAGGTTTTGACGTTTTGTACCCCAAAAAAAAAGAAGAAGAAAAAAAGAAATAATAATAATAATGATAATAAGATTATTATGAGATTGCAATAATCTTATACACGATTACTTCTTATCACGTGTTATTAAACAATTTTACTAAATAGTGACTAAGACACATAAAAGTATAAAACCTTCTGATTATGTTATAAAGGTTAACATTTGTTTTGGTAATTAGGAAGCTCATATTGCTTTAAAGCATTTGGTTATGTTATAGAGGATATTTGTACATTTGGAAAGAAACTACTTGGGACAAATATATACTAGCTAGTTAGTATCATTACCATGACTATAAATTTTATATGTTTTTGGCAACAAGATGCTGCAACTCGTTTGAAAATGCTCACTTTTAAAGTTGATTCGGAAAGATTAATAATTTGGACTATATGTGATTATCCTAACTATGCTATCTGTTTAGTAAAAAAAATACATAGCTACCACTCAAGAATATGATATCGTGAGTTTTGTCAATTTGTATTTTTGGTCCAAACATCGATCTTTGTAACTTTAAGCACACGGAAAATTTTTCCCAAAACCGCTAGTTTTCTTATATGTTCACGGCTAAATTTCAAAATTGTTCTTTCAAGTTGTCACTTAATTTTGACATGGTCACTTAATTAGTAAAAGTCTCAATATTACTTAAAATAGAACCAATCGAGTTCAATTCAATCCTCCTATTGAGTTAAGGCTTTTTTTAATAGTAAAATAGTAAATTCACATAAATAGTTCATTGTAAGTAATATAATAAAACAAGTAAATATCAAAATATTAAAACACATACTAACATGCACCAAGAATACATGATAACACCAAGAACACACATGCATGCAGATTCAAAAACACACTCTACACACACATGCAGATTCAAACACACACTACCGCATCAAAAATGCCAAGAACAAATTCACATCTCTCCTCATTATTTTCATTCCCAAACTAATATATAATAGAACTATCAAATCAACAGCAATTCTTGATTTGATAATAATAATTAAACATATTACAGAGACTAATAAGCAAGCACAACATCACTGATCTCCACCGGAGAGAAATCGGGCAAGTGAACCATGCCCTTTTGGGTCTGAATCAGGTAAATTACAGAAAAATAGAGGCGGTGGATACCTATTTTTGTTGAATCTAGAAATGGGTGGAGATGGATGGAGAATCGCAAGCTTGATATCGGTGCTCCAAGGAAAAGCCTAATTTGAAAGAATTCGATGCCTTGGCTTTCTCAAAACTTGCCGAGAAGGACATCAATGGAGAGAGGAGGAAGAAAGTGAATCCATCTCCCTCACCACCACGCGCTACCGCCTCCTCAACTCCACCTCCGCTCCGCCTCCGCCTTCATCTTCCACCGTGAAATCGAGAGCAAATTAGATTTGGATTTGAAATCGAAGAATGAATGGAGCGCAAGAGATTTTTGAGATTGCGTTTTTAAGATTGAAACCCAAAATGATGAGCCTTTTTTCCGCCATGAAATCGAAGAATGAAAGGAGCGCAAGAGATTTTTGAGATTGGATTGTTGAGATTTGAAACCCAAAATGGTGGGTCTTTCTTCTGCCATTAAATCAAAGAATGAAAGGAGCAGATCAAATTTGGTTTTGTTTTTGTTTTTGAGATTTTTTTTTTGTATTTATGTCAAAAAATAAAATAATTACATAAAATTCGAAAAAAAAAATACTTGCATAATGAAATAATTACTGAAAAGAATTATAAAAAAAAATGTAATTACTTAAAATAGTTCATTAGTTATTTTATTATTTGTTTTGCAATTATTAATGAGTTTTCAATCATTAATATGGTTCAATTTATGAGTTATTATTATATTAGGTAACTAGTTGCTATTTAGGTGAGTTTATCATTTTTTTCTTTAAAAAAATCTTAACTCAGTAAGAGGATTGAATTGAACTTGATTGGTCCATGTTTGGGCCATATTTAAATTTTTACTAATTAAGGAGTCATATTAAAATTAAGTAACAATTTGAAGGGACAGTTTTACTATTCTTTCTATGTTCACCTTGTCAAACCATTTATTTTTATTTTTTGGAAATAGACAAATGATCCTTTGATAACAATACGCATATGGCATGCATAAATAGCAAAGAAACATAAGATGATTAATTTCATAATTTAAAACTATATAGACCTTATTCTTTCAAATATGTTGTTACTTAGTTCTAATAAAAAAAGTCTTTTCAGATAAGTAGGGTAAGTTTCAATTTAGCAAATTAAAGTTATCTATAAACTGAGTACAACATCTTCGATGTACAACCGAAGAAAAGGATATATATCTAACTAGTTGTTTTTTTTCAGCTAGCTTATGGTTTAATTTGTGTATTTTAAGTATATATTTTCAGCTTATTTGTCAAATATAATTGTTGAGGACATATATTTTACCAGATTATTGATAAATATAAATAAAAAAAATAACATAATTATCCTAATTACCCTTGATCTAGTAATAGTCAACAATTATTAATTAATTAAGGGTATCATGGACTTTGTTACAAGACTAATACCGTATTGACACGTGCCAAATTAAATTGAAGCAGCTAAAAAACTTGAAGCAATTTTAGCATTCAAACACCCACTACCGATAGTTATGGGAATTGTTTATAAAATAACAATTTATGATTTATTCAATTATTAAGCACAAAATTTTTAAGTATATCGTTAATAATACATTTAAATTTATAATAATAAATAATAAACAACACAACATACTTTGTATGGACAATGAGTTATTTTAGTTAAACTAAACACGTCGACAAACAAAAAAATAAAATAAATAAATAAATGTAAATTATGTGACTAATAAGGAAATTTATTTCCCAATTATTAAATATAAATGATATTTGTGTCTACATAAAAATTTCAAGATGACTATTATGTTATAATCTCATATTACGTATCACCTATTTTTTGGTCATCTAATTATTGAGAATCTTGATATTTTACGGGGTATTTGATCAGTAATGTAAAATTATCAATATAACAAACACAATTTATAAAGATGACCAGTCACCGGATATTTAAGATAACCACTTTAGATGACATGTAACAAATGCCCCCAATGATATCCCTGAGAGCGCGCACACACAAAAAAAACATTAATTCAGGAGACCTATTTAGAAATAAGAATGACACAATCTTTACATAGTTTATTACATCATTAATTAATATTATTGAAATATAGTTGTAATTTATGATTGTTAATAAATAATATCAAAACAATGTTTATAGCATTTGAATAATAAATATTATTGAAAAATATAAGTATAGCTAATAAATGTAAAAATGTCGTTAAATATATATTTGTTCAACATATTTAACGATAAAAATAATATTTTTAACTACGATATTAGTGGCAATTACTAGTCACGACAACTGATGTGTTATCACCAATTTTAATTTATTTTTTTTTCTTATCAATAAACATTTTTATTAAATGATTTTATCAAATATGTATTTGAGGAAAATATATGAAAAATGTAATACCCGCCATTACATAACGGCTAAGCAATAAAATACAGTTAAAATACAAACTAAATATGAAGATTATTTACCTAATTCTCAATTTTCTCTAGGTCCCTTGCCTTCCATTGAAAAGCTCTCTCTCTCTCTTCCCGCATTCTCCATCTTCATTGATCTCTTTCTCTCTCTAAAACTAGTAAAAATTCATTTATCTTTCTGTGAATTTTCTCATTTCATTGCCGATTATCGTACCCTCCGCTCCAAAATTCCTGTTCAAAATCTCTAGAAAAATATAAAAATAAAAATTAGATGTAATTATATCTTCAGCTCAAAAAATACAGGATGATATGCAAGAAGCAAACGACGCCGTTTCGCTCAACGATGACTTCAAGAGCGGGGATACCGCCATGGACTCCGATGATGAAGATGCCACTTATGAATTTATCGATAATGATTCTGATTATTCTGATGACCTCGTTTCTCATCGTAGCCTGCAGGTATATTTGTTTATCTTTATATTTATGTTCACAATGATTTGATCGCAGTGTTATTTTATTGGGTTTGTGGGATAAAGGAGTGATTTTTGGAGGTTGAATTTCGGCTTGTAGCTCTTTGAGTGTTAATTTGTTGGAGAATTACACTGATGAGGACATCCTTAGCTCACAAGCCCTTGACAAAACACAAGTGGATCCATTGCATATGCCACTTGGACCCATTACGAGAACACGAGCTAAACGCTTCAAAGAAGGACTTAACGGGATGATTCATAAATTATGGATCGAGGTTGGATCGAGCATAGAGGTTATAGAGACGGGTTACAAGCACGCGAAGTTCATAAACACATTGGAAGCAAGCATACCCGAACCGACACAAAAAAAATCAGCATTTCCGCACTTTTGGACTAGTTTGACATCAGTTCATATTTTGGCCATAACTTGAGTTTCCAAACTCCAAATAAGGTGATTCAAAAGCCTAAATTTGCCTACACTTCTAGGGCTACAACTTTCATGCTTTGCCCAAGTCCAAATTTGGTGGTTTTCAAATGCAAAAATAGCTTGCAATGTGCTGATCATTAGTTGTCAGATTTGGACTTTTTAGCACATCACATGGACATGTTTTTGGGGTGATAAACTCTTTGGATGGCTGATGCATGTGATGTGATTAGTTGTTAGATCTTGACTTATGGTGATGGGTTAGCACACCATGAGTTCCTATAAATACCAAGTGATGCTAGGCTTGTACAACCAACTTCATACCAATTTCCAGCATTATCAATATTATTGTGAGTTTGTTTCTCTACTTGTGGTTCTTTGAAGAATTCCTAAGTGTTTCCTTAGTTCTTCTTTGAGATTCATAATTGACTTATCATACAACCAATCATAGTTGTGTGTGGCGTTTTCTACCGCATCAATTGTCGATTGTACCGAGGTTACCGCTTCAATATAAGCGAGGGGTCGAGGTGTCGTTGGTGTTCACCCTACGCAAATTTCCTAAGCAAGCAATTGTACCAAGATTACCGTCTACATATAGGCGAGGGGTTAAGGTGTTGCAAGCTATCCATCCTATCAACTTGTTAGAAACGATCCGGGCGACGACCACCTCACGCAAGCGTGCCGTGGAGTCTATCATTTGGTATCAAAGCTAAGTTTCCTATCAAGTTACTTATCTTTACTTTTATTGTTGGATCATAGTAAAAAAAAAAAAAAAAAAAAAAAAAACTGCAAAAAAAAAAAAAAAAAAAACTACAAAAAAAAATATATTGCAGAAAATTATTATTGTTGATTGCTATTATTGGGATTTCATTTGCAAATAATTATATTTGACGATTGTGAAGTCTTGTTAGTATTTCGAGAGTCATACTTTCTATATTGTATCTTGATAAGTTCTTATTGGATTGTAATTGGAAAATTGAGGTAATATTTGTGTGAATTCAAAAAGAACCTATTAGAGAGAACTACGAGCGGAAAAAGGCAAGAGTAGTGAGATTACTAGAGGGTAAAAGCCATTTGTGTGATACACGAGCGTTTCATATTTGTGTAATACATTGTGTGAACGAAACACGTAAGGGAGTGGTGAGGAACTTGTTTTCTACTAACCTTTGTTTTGCAGAAAATATGTCTAACACAAGAGATAAGACAATTGAAAATGAACCTTCTACATCAAATTTTGACCCAAAACTCATGATGGAGGCAATGATGAAAGAATTTTCCCGACAGTTAGGAATGGCTATGGAGCAGGTACATGATCGTATCGATCAGTTGAGTGACACTCGAGGGGAACAAACTCAAATCCTTCCGGGTGGACGTCCGAAAGGAAAAGCTCAACAAAAGGAAGCTAGACTAGAGGAGACAAATTACTATGATGAAAGGTTTAGCGAGGAAGAGGATCGAGAAACTGGCCTTATCCCTAGAAGACATTTTGCAAGGGATAGAGGCGGCCGAAATCGAGAGGACAACAACCTCGATAGCATCAAAATGAAAATTCCCCCATTCCAAGGCAGGAGTGATCCCGAGGCATACTTAGAGTGGGAGAAGAAAATGGAGTGGATATTTGATTGTCACAACTACTCGGATCTCAAGAAGGTTAGAATTGCAGCTACCGAATTTTCAGATTATGCCGTTACTTGGTGGGATCAATTGATGACCAGCCGAAGGAGGTGCAGAGAACGTCCAATAGAGACTTGGGCAGAAATGAAAGCTGTGATGAAAAAGAGGTTTGTACCAAGCCACTATTATCGAGATCTGTTTCGAAATTTACAAAACTTGAAACAGGGAAATAAGAGTGTGGAGGACTACTTCAAGGAAATGGAGATGTTAATGTCTAGGGCTGAAATCGACGAGGATAATGAGGCCACCATGGCCCGATTTTCAGCAGGGTTAAATTGGGATATTGCAGATTTGGTGGAGCGTCAACATTATGTGGTATTGGAAGACATGGTGCACATGGCTATCAAAATAGAGAAGCAACTTAAGAGGAGAGGTGGCCAGCGAATAAACACTACCACAGGTTCATCATGGAAATCCAATAATGTGAAGCGTGAGGAAAAGCCAACTGTTTTCAAACCAAAGCCAGAAATCAAGCAGGGAGCGGCTAATCAAGTGGTGCAAGGTAAAACTAATACACCTTCTACTAGTCGTAATCGAGATATTGTATGCTTTAAATGTCAAGGCAGGGGACATATTGCAAATCAATGCCCAAATCAAAGAACTATGTTATTGCTTGATAATGGGGATTTGGAGACCGAGGAAGAAGATAGTGACAATGACTCTATGCCACCGTTGGAGGAAGATAGAGAGGTTGCTATGCATGGCGAAGTGTTAGTTACACGGAGAATGCTTAGTACACAGGTAAAGGAAGAAAGCAGCGAGCAAAGAGAGAATCTATTTCATACTAGATGCATGGTAAATGGTAAGATCTGTTGTGTTGTAATTGATGGTGGGAGCTGTACAAATGTGGCAAGCATCACTATGGTGGAGAAATTGGGACTTACAACATCCAAACATCCCCATCCATACCGATTGCAGTGGCTCAATGACAGCGGCGACATCAAAGTTACCAAGCAAGTATCAGTGCCATTTACAATTGGGAAATATGTCGATGAGATTCTATGTGATGTAGTTCCTATGCAGGCAGGTCACTTACTACTTGGGAGACCTTGGCAGTTCGATCGGCGAGTAAAGCATGATGGTTTTACTAATGAGTATTCTTTTGTTCACAATCAAAGAAAAGTTACCTTGTGTCCTATGTCACCAAAACAGGTGCATGAGGATCAAATGCACTTACAGAGAGATCATGAGAAAAAAAACAAAAGAGAGAGAGAGAAAAAAAGGTGAAGAGAGAAAAACAAACATTTTTGCAAAAAGGAGTGATGTGAGGCGAGCTTTGGATTCTAAAAAGCCAATGATTATACTTCGGTATAAGGAGGCACTTTTAAATACTAACACTAATAGATCTTCTTTGCCTAGTGTTGTTTCTGCTCTTCTACAGGATTATCAAGATGTATTTCCCGAGGAACTTCCACAGGGATTACCACCCATTCGAGGAATTGAGCATCAAATTGATTTCGTCCCTGGCGCGACCATCCCAAACCGTCCGGCATACCGAAGCAATCCCGAGGAAACAAAAGAATTGCAAAGGCAAGTTGACGAGCTAATGGACAAGGGGTTCGTGAGGGAAAGCATGAGTCCATGTGCGGTTCCAGTTATCTTAGTACCTAAAAAGGATGGGAAGTGGCGTATGTGCATTGATTGTCGAGCGGTAAATAACATCACGGTAAAATATCGACATCCCATTCCGAGGTTAGATGATATGTTAGATGAATTGCATGGATCTTATGTGTTTTCTAAAATTGATTTGAAAAGTGGTTATCATCAGATTAGAATGCATGAGGGAGATGAATGGAAAACTGCTTTTAAAACAAAATATGGGTTATATGAGTGGTTAGTTTTACCTTTTGGTTTAACTAATGCTCCTAGCACGTTCATGAGATTAATGAACCATGTTTTGCGTCCCTTCATTGGGAAATTTGTAGTTGTCTACTTTGATGATATTTTGATCTACAGCAAGGATTTAGTTGAGCATGCATTGCATATAAAATCTGTCCTAGATGTGCTTCGAAAAGAAAAATTGTATGCTAATATGGACAAATGCACATTTTGTACGGATCGAGTTGTGTTTCTTGGCTTTGTTGTCAGTGCACAGGGAGTACAGGTTGACGATGAGAAGATACGAGCAATCCGAGAATGGCCAACTCCTACGAATGTCAGTCAAGTTCGTAGTTTTCATGGGCTCGCAAGTTTCTATAGGCGGTTTGTAAGAAATTTCAGCGAAGTCACAGCACCACTCACCGAAGTAATCAAAAAAAGTGTAGGATTCAAGTGGGGTGATGCACAGGAAAAGGCGTTTCAATTGATTAAAGAAAAATTAACTAACGCTCCTTTACTTGTATTGCCTAATTTCACTAAAACCTTTGAAATTGAATGTGATGCTTCAGGTTTAGGCATTGGAGCTGTGTTGATGCAAGAAGGAAAGCCAGTGGCATATTTCAGTGAAAAATTGAGTGGAGCAGCTTTGAACTATCCTACCTATGACAAGGAGTTATATGCCTTAGTTCGATCATTGGAGACTTGGCAACATTACCTGTGGCCTAAGGAATTTGTGATTCACACGGATCATGAATCATTGAAATATTTGAAAGGCCAACACAAGTTGAACAAGAGACATGCACGATGGATGGAGTTCATCGAGACATTTCCATACGTCATTCGCTATAAGCAAGGTAAGGAAAATGTCGTGGCCGATGCTCTTTCGCGAAGGTATGTGTTGTTAAATACTCTTGACACAAAATTACTTGGTTTTGAACAAATCAAAGAATTATATGATAATGACCATGATTTCTGTGAAGAGTTTAAAAATTGTGGAAAGAATGTTGTAGGTAAATACTTCAAGATGGATGGATTCTTGTTTCGTGAGAATCGATTATGTATACCTGCATGTTCTTTGCGTGAGTTATTGGTTCGAGAGTCACATGGAGGTGGTTTGATGGGACATTTTGGTGTTGATAAGACCTTATCTGTGATAAAAGAACATTTCTATTGGCCCCATATGAAACGAGATGTGGAAAGAATTTGTGATAGATGCATTACATGTCGTCAGGCTAAATCTCGTGTTCAACCCCATGGGTTATACACACCATTGCCTATTTCAAGTGAACCTTGGATTGATTTGTCTATGGACTTTGTGTTAGGTTTACCTAGATCTAAGCATGGTCATGATTCTATATTTGTGGTCGTGGATAGATTTTCAAAAATGGCACATTTTATCCCATGCCACAAAGCTGATGATGCATCCCATGTTGCTAATTTATTCTTTAGAGACATTGTACGTTTGCATGGCATGCCCCGAACAATTGTTTCGGATAGAGATGCTAAGTTCTTAAGCTATTTTTGGAAAACTTTGTGGTGTAAACTAGGAACTAAAACTGCTGTTTTCAACTACTTGTCATCCACAAACTGACGGCCAAACGGAAGTAGTTAATAGAACTCTATCTGCTTTATTGAGGGCTATCATTAAAAAGAATATTAAGCTTTGGGAAGAGTGTCTACCACATGTTGAGTTTGCTTATAATAGGTCTGTTCACTCTGCTACTAAATTCTCACCTTTTGAAATTGTGTATGGCTTTAATCCTTTAACACCCTTGGATTTGTCACCATTACCTGTTTCCGAGTATACTAACATAGATGGCAAAAACAAAGCTGATTTTGTTAAGCAGATACATGAGAAGACAAGACTCAACATTGAGAAGAGGACGGATCAATATGCCAAACAGGCCAACAAGGGTCGGCGTCAAGTAATCTTCGAACCCGGGGATTGGGTATGGCTACACATGCGTAAGGAAAGATTTCCTGCTCAAAGGCGTTCGAAATTACTTCCAAGAGGAGATGGACCATTTCAAGTGCTTGAACGCATTAACAACAATGCTTACAAATTGGACTTACCCGGTGAGTATAATGTTAGTGCAACTTTCAATGTTTCTGATCTAAGCCCGTTTGACGTAGGTGAAGATTTGAGGACAAATCATTTTCAAGAGGAGAGGTATGATGAGGACATCCTTAGCTCACAAGCCCTTGACAAAACACAAGTGGATCCATTGCATATGCCACTTGGACCCATTACGAGAACACGAGCTAAACGCTTCAAAGAAGGACTTAACGGGATGATTCATAAATTATGGATCGAGGTTGGATCGAGCATAGAGGTTATAGAGACGGGTTACAAGCACGCGAAGTTCATAAACACATTGGAAGCAAGCATACCCGAACCGACACAAAAAAATCAGCATTTCCGCACTTTTGGACTAGTTTGACATCAGTTCATATTTTGGCCATAACTTGAGTTTCCAAACTCCAAATAAGGTGATTCAAAAGCCTAAATTTGCCTACACTTCTAGGGCTACAACTTTCATGCTTTGCCCAAGTCCAAATTTGGTGGTTTTCAAATGCAAAAATAGCTTGCAATGTGCTGATCATTAGTTGTCAGATTTGGACTTTTTAGCACATCACATGGACATGTTTTTGGGGTGATAAACTCTTTGGATGGCTGATGCATGTGATGTGATTAGTTGTTAGATCTTGACTTATGGTGATGGGTTAGCACACCATGAGTTCCTATAAATACCAAGTGATGCTAGGCTTGTACAACCAACTTCATACCAATTTCCAGCATTATCAATATTATTGTGAGTTTGTTTCTCTACTTGTGGTTCTTTGAGAATTCCTAAGTGTTCCTTAGTTCTTCTTTGAGATTCATAATTGACTTATCATACAACCAATCATAGTTGTGTGTGGCGTCTTCTACCGCATCAATCGTCGATTGTACCGAGGTTACCGCTTCAATATAAGCGAGGGGTCGAGGTGTCGTTGGTGTTCACCCTACGCAAATTTCCTAAGCAAGCAATTGTACCAAGATTACCGTCTACATATAGGCGAGGGGTTAAGGTGTTGCAAGCTATCCATCCTATCAACTTGTTAGAAACGATCCGGGCGACGACCACCTCACGCAAGCGTGCCGTGGAGTCTATCATACACTCTATTAGTTAATTAACAATAATTAGGATTTTGTGCTCTTACGTTGTTTGAGTGTTAATTGGTTGGGAAATAGAGTTGGTTCAGGTTTTAGATGATAAATTTAGCTTAGTATAAGTGACATTTGCATTTTGTTTTACTGTGTATTCAGCTCATTCTTTTAATTTTGCCAATGCATGTGAGTGAGAATCAATGTGGAAATGGACATGATTTTCTCCTATTTGGTTATTTGTATTTAGTATTATGTTGTGTTTATTTTGTTATTAGTTTGGAGCATTTTATAGGTTAGCTTGAACAGATTGCAAGCTATTCCATTTAAAGGCCTCTGAGGATTGGACTTTGGAGTGAGATATGTCAAAATGTGAACTTGTTTGGCATAGCTCATTCTTTGTCGATTAAGTAGTTAAATATAAGGTTGTCGATAAGCTAAATTTTAACCCTGATTTGATCTGCTCTAATATAATTTATTGAATCAAAATTTTAACTCATTTATTTATTGATTTGTGATAAGTTGATCCATTTGATCAATATTTTAAATGGGTTAAATCATAAATCTAATTTGGTTTAATTTGACCCATCGATCCAAAAAAATTGATATATTCTTTTTTAGTCTTGAGTCACGATCGATTGAAACAAACTAGAGTTGTTATTTTTTTTTGTGTTAGGCTACATAAACGGGAGGATCAAACTTGGGACGGAAGATACAGGGAAGGAATTAATCTTTCAAAGTCCAATAAAGTAAGTACCCAACTAGTATACCATTATATAGCCTAGTCTACAATGAAACGTCAGTCAAATCATCTCAATTTACTAATTCAAAAAGTAATAAAAACTGACAAAATTTGGGAAAAAACATGCTTGAAACTACCAGTCCAATAGTAAGAACTTTATTGTTGCTCATGTGTAAATAAACATTCTTGTCCAAACAGCAGCCTTGATAATTTTTTATGGACACCGGTGAAACGAAGTAATATCACAAGGCAAAACTCAAACTCCTCATGTCCGCATGATGCATGGGTTACAGTTCAAGATAATAAGGAGAAAACAAAAAAATATCAAGAGATATTAAGTGATACTATTTCAAAGTTAGTATAATTTTATAAATAGTAACATTTTATAAATTAATATAATTGTACAACTAATTTTTATTTATTTTTTTGAAATAGATCGATCTGGATCATGATTCGTATTGTTGAATCAATTAGATCATGGGGCAGATCAATGATCCATTACATAATGAATCAGATCATTAATCTATTATCACAATTGATAAATCATATTGGATCAGAGCATAATTTGCTCTGATCTAACCCATTTACAGACCTAATTAGTATTATTAGAGTTAAGAGTTTTTTATGGGTTCTATTTTGATCACTTGCACATTTTTAAGCCAGTTATGAAGCTATGATATTATGTTGTTGATTTTCGCTAGTTAACCCAATTAATTTGCGTTTGGACTTTGGAGTGATAAGTTTCATTTTATCATTGTAACATAATTATCAGAGCTGGACCGGTTGGTTCAACTAGTTGAACTGCAAGCCGGACCCCCAGCCGGCCTGATTCTCTCAAAATACCGGACCTGTAATTAAACAGGCGTAAATCGTTTGAACCGGTCGATTTTTTGCAAAACCGCTTGAACCGGCAGATTTTACAAAAAATTGGACCGGCCTTAAAAAAAAAAACTTGATCTGATTTCTTCCTCCATCGCCTCTGCTTCTTCCATAACTCAAACCTTTCATAGTTCATACCAATGAATTTGAAAAATACTATTGAAGAATGTGGGATGAGTAATTAAAAAAATACTAGCAGAAAAAGAAGGAAAGATTGAAAATAACAAAATATATACTGATTATTGGGTAAGAAAGTTATATGTAGGAGAGAGAATTTGAAAATGAAAAGCAGTTGCAGATTATTAATCTTTTAACATCACTCTAAAGAGTCCAATATATTTTGAAAGCAAAGAATTAATAAGGAAATGTTTACGGTTAATCGTAGACAGGAGAGAGACTGAATTGAAAGATGCTTGGAATATGCTTCAACATATTCTCTTTCACACATCCTAATATCCTATGGTACAGGTGGCTCTAATATTTTACTTTTATCCTTTTCTATCTCTTACATAATTTGGACCATTGATTAATTTAAATTTTAACTTTTATCTATGTGATATAACTAAGGTAATATTTTGAGTAATGTTTGCCCAAGAATGAAAATATAAGAGACATATGCCCAGATAGTGGCGTATTTGGAATTCTTTTATAAAAAAAATTAAATTGAAGGTGGAGTCTTTCCTTCTTCTTCTTCTTCTTTTTTTTTCTCTCCTCTAATATATTTGCTATTACTGAATATTTTAAACTATCAATTTTAAAATATAAGAAAATATTAAAAAAAATTGTAACGTAAATTTAAACATAATATTAATTTTTTAAATAGTTTATAATATTAACAATTGTATTAACAAAAGTTAAAAGAACTAATTTTAAATTAATTTTAAAAAATAGATATTAATGTTATATATTAGAACAAAGGGACTAGTCTTTAGTTTGGTACTTTATAGTTTCTTAGTAAAAATTTATTTTGTTTAGGTAAAGTATATGATTTAATGGTGATATTTGCATATAAATATTTTTTTTATATTTAAATATTAAAATTCGACTTAATCGGCTAAACTACCGGTTGAACCAATTAAACCAATGACCCATTAAACCACTATTTTGACCAATTCAATGTCTAGTTTGGTTCTGATAACTCTACATTGTAGATGAGCTTCATTTATAGTGTTTTAATTTTAAATGAGTACCAAGATTGAATGAGTTGCATCATTATTCCATTCTTGTTTTCCCAAATATCCTCTAGTAACTTTTGAAAAATAAATAATAAATACTCTCTCGGTTCCTAAATAACTGACGTTAGCAGCCAAAGCACACTAATTAAGAAAGTTAATTACTCCAATTCATTTGTCTATTCATCCAATAGGAAGGGGAGAGAGAATTGCACAGATATACATAAAAAGATAAAAGAGTCCAATAGAAAGGAGAGAGAGAATTATTAAGTATTTAATTTTTTATAGAACTCCAATAAGAAGAAGAGAGAATTTTCAAATCTTTAATTTTCTTTAGGACTCCAATAGGAAGAAGAGAGAGGATTATATGGATATATATAAATTCTCCTAGAAATCCTATAACGTCAAATATTTGGGAACAAAAAAATTGACCTATAACGTCAGTTATTTAGGAACCGAGGGAGTATATACATACACTCCTGCACTTCTCACGAATTCTCCTTTATCGAAGTCTGCCTTGCACTCTACAGAACCTACATGGCTAATTGACTACACCATAAAGGCCCACAAATGTATGTAAAAAGCTAATTTGTTTACACTTTTCAATCCTTCTTTTCCCTTTTTTTCTTATAAGAGTTTGTAATTCTTATTTAAGGATCTTAAAAATGTTTAATCTTATCTTTGGAACTCAGAATCTTGGAAAATTTGACGGGGCAAAAAATGAAGTCTAATATAATATTATATACACACATATATATACTATTCTAAATTTTAGCATTATACTACATGCCTATTATTAGCTTGGGTTTCGGCCCTCTCCCATTCAAGTTTGGCCCATTCAAGTTTCTAGCGACGCCCTAGTACATTGGTCATGCCAAACAAGACTCTAAGTTTGGAGCATTTTATTGGTTAGCTTAAACAGATTGCAAGCTATTCCATTCAAGGCCTTTGAAGATTGGACTTTGGAGTGAGATATGTCCGTTAACTTGTGTCGCGTAGCACATTCTTTGTCAATTAAGTAGTTAAGTATTTGTTAGGGTTTAGAGTTTTTTATGGTTTCTATTTTGACCATTTAGCTGTTTTAAAACCATTTAAATGTTGGAAATGGGTTTGAAAATTAAATATTATAGCATTTTGAGGCTCAATTTAATATGGAACCCACACTCCGAAAATGTCGGGTACATGCACTAATATATTCTCCTCCGCGAGGAGTATAACGTGGTATATTTATTTGGTCAAATCCATTATGTATTGAATGAGAAAATTGACTCCAAATGTCACCCTTTGAAATGATAATAAATATTTGTGGGAAGCCAAGTCCCACATCGGTTAAGAACTAAAGTATTATTTGGTTTATATACAAGAAAGTTGTTCTTGGGTTTGGGCCACAAGGGGCACCCCACTTTTGTGGAAGGGAGAGGACCCAGCCAAAACTTGGTTTGAACTCACACGCGCGATGCCGATCGGTCGGGCTGGGCTCTGGTTCGGGCTTGGGCATTTTCGCTAGTTAACCTAATTAATTTGCGTTTGGACTTTCGAGGACGAATTAGAATGTAAAAATTGTTGAGGTTGGGATTTATACAAAGATTTGGCTTTAGTGTATGCCCATTACTTCATCATTACCTTGATTTGTGCCTAGGCTAGAGAGATATTGGTTCATTACTGCCTTGGACTTTTAATAGCTATATTGTTGGGATATTTTACATGAATCCCACATCGGATATATTCAAGAGTATATATGGGTTAGTAAATATGGTGGAGTCTTAACTTAATAGGTTAATCTTTTAGGTAAGAAAATGATCTAACATGCTTATTAGGGGATCACTCGCGCATTTGCCATTACGCAGTGAAGTATGATTTGTATTGATGTGGGTTGGATGATAAAATCGTACAATTCCACTACAAGGGTTGGGGGAGAAACAGGGAGCCCGCGCATCGCGTTCGCGCACACAAAGTACTAACATGCATGTTTGGAGCCCAACTTGACCTAAAAGCTTAAGCCATTAGGTCTTGAGCCCATTTATATATCTTCATTTTTTTTATTTATCTGATGTGGCACTCTAACTCATTTATGATATCCTAACAATCTCCCCCTCAAAAGTGAGTTCATCACAATAAGAGCTCCCCCTCACTTGGCTAACCATTCTCGGCTTTATCCACCGCGAGTCAACTTCCATCAAGAATTGAACATCTTCTCTTTAATCATTGAGGATCACCAATTCTCGGCTAACCACTCTCGGAACCAGTTATTGGCTATAACCCATCAAGAATTCAACATCACCATCGAGAGCCCTTTAGGGACGGCACCAACCCTTTATCGAGAATTTCAACATCATCGAGAGAGAACCTTAAAAAGAAACACCAAACCCTTCATCGAGAATTCACCACCATCACGTGTATTTTGAAGAGGTTGTCTGAGATTTTAATTTTCGAACCACCATCACGTATCTTTTGAAGAAGTTCACCAGCCCAGGATCAATCTTCCGTAGCTCTGATACCAATTATTGGAGAACCAGAGAGCCCTTGCGTTGCGTGCGCGTACACAAGGCACTAATGTTTAGAACTCAACTTGACCCAAAAGTTTAAGCCATTAAGTTTTGAACTCATTTATATATATTAATTTTTCACTTTTTCATTATTTATCTAATGTAATGTGGGAGTTCAACTCACTTGTGATATCCTAGCATATTCTTCTAGATGTTATTAAAATTGTTTTACTTCTGTAAGCTTTTCCCTGGTTATGTTTAGTAATAGTCTTTGTTCTCTTTTCTTACTTAATTTTAGAAGTAACTGTTCTTATCCATGTCGTTGGACTGTTCCACATATCCACTACCTGCATTTACCTTCGATGAACTTACAATATATATTCAATTTCCCATTTTATTGAAGTTTTAAGCATATTGAACATATCTAGTTTCTTGTCTCAGCCAAACTATACCATTTTGAATGAAGCTGATATCAAACAACATCAAGAGGATAATATCAGGAAGATATCTACTGTGCTATCAATCTCAAAGGTTGTAGCTGGCATCCTACTCCGCCATTATAATTGGTAATGTAGTGTTGTTTTGCCTACTATGTATGATATGCTGGCAAGGTTAGTTTCAATAAACATAAATAGATATAGTTCCAATATACATATACATATATATATATAGATACATATATATTGCTATATGTGTAGGCTTCGTATTGGGAATACGAAGCTTCGGTGTTTTTTGAAAACATTTAGTGCATGGCTCTCTCTTTTTTGCAAACCTTTCAAATCGTCTTTCAAGCTGATGCTTAAATGCTCTATATTTTGATTCGACTGATCTTTGCAATAGTGTTCGAAACTTTTTACTAATCAAATTTTGAGCAGAACAATTCTTTTCCTGTACAAATATTAATATGTAGTGGTCGCTGGTAACTTTGTTTTTCTTTTTGCCATGAATCTATTGGTTGAATAGACTTTTTCCTTCCGTTTTGTATTTCACTCAACCCTTCTAGTTTCTTCTGTTGATTACATGATATTTAAGTACAGCCATCAATGACGGTCCTGGATGTATGATGTTGCGATGTCCTGATCCGTCTTGTGCTCAATGGCGAAACTACATAGTGGCGGGGGTAGGCCATGGCTTCATCCCAATTTTTTCCCGATCTGTATATATGTGTGTGCGGGGGTAAATTTTAATATGTAAACTTTTTAATTTCGTTTATTTATTTATGTAATTTATTTGAATAAAAGTTGGTATATACAATAAATTACACGAAATAATATTAATTAACAGAGCAACAAAGATAGACACATGATAAACATTATTTTTTAAACAATATATCCTTTACTTTTGAAGTTGTGGTAGACTATACTCCCGTTTCATATTATTTGATCATTGTTTGTTAACACTTGATTCTGTCTGTGCGTCCAATCAACTCGCTAGACGTGTTCCTACATAAAAGTCCCGACGGCTTGAGCCGCCTTGGACTCCTCTGGTGTAAGAGTGAGTAACGGGTTTAAAATACGTTAACAATGGAGACTCAATATTTAGTAGGGTAAATAGTGTTATACCTTGCCTTTATTGTTATTTGGGTATTTATAGAATTCACTTGGCTACTTATTATTCATATTAGGAGTGTTCTGCCCAGAATCCTTATTGGACCCGAATTCAATTACCTTGATCCAACAGAAGTATTATCCAGTAAGGACATAAGATACTGGCCCAAGCCTTTTTGGACTGGAGAGTCCTCTTACAATCCACTAAGCATGATGGGCTTTTGGGCCGACCTAGTGTAAGGAGCCCGATCAAGCATGTTAGGATTTATATCCGAACATTGTCCCTTACTCCCCTAGTATATGATATGTACTGGGGAGTGAATTAGGGATTTTAACAGTCGGAAACTTGTAAAAAAGAAAGGGGGTCGAAGCTCTCAGGAACCCAGAGGCGTCAGACCGAGGGTACAACCTCTTCATGTATCTTCAGGTGTTGGCCCGAAGATGTATACCCCTAAGGACTCTCGAGGGCGTCAGACCAAAGGTAACCCTCCTCGGATACTCGAAAGTCATGAAGATCGAAGGAGGATGCTCCCTGGGATCCCTAGAGGTGTCGTCCTGAGGGCGAATAATCTCGTCTCTACATTGGGCTTCTTTAGTGGTAGATCTCGCTCACAAATATGTGTTTGGGCCCAATCTTTCTGTCTTGAGGCCCAATAACGTTGCCTCAACATGAATGGCCTAATGATCGGTTTTGAATTTCAAAACGGCGCTAGGGAAGACAGCTGGTACGCATCACTGCTTATCAGTAATAACTTCTCCCGCATCCACTCCAATAGAGCCTCGTCCATTAGATAGGATCAATTTCAGCTGTTAGATATTCATTTTTATAGGGAGAGTTACCCTAAACTCCATTTCTCACCAGTGCATTCGTTTTTTACAAAGAACACAATATCCTCCAAGAAATCCTGCTTCCTCGCTATACTGCTCTAGGAACCAATCGCCCACTCCCTCCCCAGAACATCTCAAGTAAGTTATTATTCTTCCTTTCTTTTCTCGATGGCTGGGGGTAATAGGAACTAGGCTTCATCTTCCTGTGTTGAAGATGAAGTAACTGTTGCCAAGGCCGGAATTCCTGAAGGGCAGTCATGAAAACCGGTGATTGTAGAACGTATGAGGGATGTAGAGGAATACAATAGGACCAAGTACTTCTCCTTAGAGTATAGGGTAGCTAACATCCCTTCTTCGATTAAAAACCCCTTTTTGATCTGTTGATGACGAAATTTTATATTCCCAAATCGTATGAAATTAGGAGACTTGAGGGTGAGGAAAGGGTATACTGGCAACCCAAAGGTGGGTGGATCCCCATCCATCGCCAATTATTTCTCTTCGGGGTGCGATTCCCGCTTCGTCCTTTTATTCTCGAGCTCCTTCACACAATCGGGCTCAGTTTAAATCAATTATCCCCGAATTCTTTCATTCATTTAAATAGTTTTATTGCTTTTTGCTCATCCGAGGACGTAGTCCCGAGCATAGATTTCTTCTATCAATTCTTTTCCCTCACTGCTTATAAAGAGAAGGGATTCTATCAAATAATCAAGAACCCGGGTAGAGATACCCTCATGGATACCCCATCCAGTAATAAGGGATGGCATGGGGATTGGTTTTTCATTAAGGGGTCAGACACTGAGAAAGTAAGGATGGCCCGAAGCAGCCAGAGTCCTAAGGGTCAGGCTATCGGGTGCCGAGAAAGTAAGGATGGCCCGAAGCAAAAAGGCCTCGGGTACTAAAGTTTCAGCCTTACCCGAGGTAACTGCTGAGGAAGCGTCCAAGTCCGGTCCGCCAAAAGGGCCATTGAAGGCTGGGGAACCCAAAGCTAAGAGGAGAAGGCTGGTACGTCAGTCCTTGATTGAGGTAAGAGGCGAACTAGTCGGGATGATCATGATCGAGCCTTCTTCGACGATTGGGGGGTCCTCCAACTTTGCCCCGAAGGAGCTGGCTATAACAGCTTCTTTTGATGCAGAGTCTCCCTTCCCCGAGGAAGAGGCTTTGCAGAGGAAGAAGAAGCAGAGTCTCCCCACTCTTCCCCCTAATGTCATAGATCAGCCGAGGGCAGAAGGTGTGGGAACATCTGCCGGAGCTCTGGAGGCACCCAGATCCCCCTCGATACAACTGGGGTCGATCAGGGGGATATAAAGACTTTGATGGAACAGTTATTTGCGCATCATACCAAGGTTAGTAAGTCCTTTTAATGAATATCTGCAGTTGTCTTACTTGCTGTTTTTTGATTCCCAAACCATTGTTCTGCAGGGGAACGATCTTCTTCTCCAAGTCTCTGACAAAGTGAAGACCCTGGAGCACGATCTGAAGAGGTCTTCCGAAGATTGTGCTGAGGCGAAGGAGCTTCATTTGAAGGTCTGGACCCAACTCCGAGCGCAGCACGATAGCTTCCATCTCATGAAGAATGATTACGAGGGAATGCATTCGAAGAAGGTTAAGACCGAGAAGGAGCTGTCAGTTTTAAGAGCTCAAGTGCACACGGCGGATGCTCGAGTAGCTGAAGCTGGGGCCCGAGCAGAAGAGGCCGCCAAACAGGCTGAGGCTGTCTTAAAACGGGCCGAGGAGGCGGAGACGAGGAACAAAGAACTTGAATTGCTCGTTAAGAGGCAAAAGGAACAACTCGACCAGGCAGATGATACCATTCGGGCCCACTTTGATCAGATGCGACATCTTAAGGACAACGTCCAGATGATCGTTGAATGGTCCTGTTGCCCCCGCTTCCCCGGGTATTTTTGCACCCAGTCTTCGGCAACGGGTCATTGAGGAGTACAAGACTTCAGATCAATTCCACGAAGATGTCCAGGATGCTGTGGTAAATGAGTTCAATGACGGCTTCGAATTTGCCCGAGAACTTATGTGAGCAAAAGGCCATGATCCTGATGCACTGGGAATTGGTATCCCCGTTAACTGATCTGGAATTTGAAGTTTTATTCTGTAATTCAAACTCTTTGATTAAGTTTTTGTACTTTAAAAATTTCAGTGTTTGTAATATTAATTTTATCTCTTCTCATGAGTTGGCTCTCTTTATCTATGTATGGCTGTTTATTTATACTTCTTTCGCTCCCCGTTAACTTTATTAGGAAAATTGCTAATAAGGTTAACAGGTATATATAAAGTGTATGTAGAAACAGCAGACGAAGATAAGATATAATAAGAGCTCTCATTTATTTCGAAGTGATAACAAGATCAGCTAATATTCTAGCCTCAAGAAAAATTAAGTAAATAAAATTTAACATCACTGGTAGTATTGTCGGAGCCGAGCAGCATGCCATGTGTTTGGGATATCCTGCCCATCCATTTTTTGAAGTCTATAGGTTCCCGATCCCAGCACTTCAATAATCTTGTATGGTCCTTCCCATGTAGGCATTAACTTTCTAGTTTCTCGAGGTGTAGACGCTTCTGCTTGTCGAATGACCAAATCCCCTACCTTGAATGTTCTGTTCTTAACATTTTTGTTAAAGTGCTGAGCTGTACGTTATTGATAAATAGCTAGTTTTAGAACTGCAGCATCACGCTCTTCTTCTAACAAATCCAGGTTTTCCCGAAGCCCCTCACTGTTGAGAATTTTGTCAAAGTTCTGGACTCGGGACGAGGGTATCCCAATCTCAATAGGTATCAAGGCTTCGGTCCCATAAGAAAGTTTGAAGGGTGTTTCGCCCGTTGTAGTCCGAGAAGTTGTTCGGTAAGCCCAGAGGACATGTATGAGCTCTTCGGGCCAAGCTCCCTTTGCTTCCTCAAGTCTCCATTTTATACCATTCAGCAACAGCATATTCGTCACTTCCACTTGACCATTCACTTGAGGATGGGCTACCGAGGTCCGACGATGTTGGATATAAAGTTCTGTCAAGAAACCTTCGAACTCTTTCCCCACAAACTGAAGACCATTATCTGAAACTAGGACCTTTGGAATGTCGAACCGATAAACCACCTATTCTTTAAGGAACTGAAGGCATGTCTTTTCGGTGATTTTGGCCAATGGTTTGGCTTCAACCTATTTAGTGAAGTAGTCGATTTCCACGACCACAAACTTTACCTGACCTTTACCCTGAGGAAGTGGTCCGAGGAGATCTATTCCCCAAACTTCAAAAGGTATTGGAGATAGTATGGGTGTAAGCTCTTCGGGAGGTTGGTGATGTACCGAAGCGAACAGTTGGCACTTATGACATTTTTTGACGAAGTCTTTGGCGTCCTGAAGCATGGTCGGCCAAAAATATCCTTGTCTCAATATCTTATGAGCCAATGACTTTGCTCCTACATGATCTCCACAGATACCTTCATGAACTTCTTGAAGCGCGTAATCGCATTCCCTCGGGCCAAGGCATCGGAGTAGAGGAGATAAGTAGGATTTTCTATATAATCTGTCCTCGATGAGGCAATACTTTGTAGCTTTGAATTTTATCCTCCGGGCCGATGCTCTATCTTCGGGTAGCTCATCATTTTTTAAAAATTTGAGTATATGGGTCATCCAAGAGTCTTCGGATTCGATGTCCATCACCGTTTGGACCATTGTGCTCGGTTGTTGCAAATTTTCCAAGTAGACTGAACCTTCCAAATCTCCCTGGTCGGTTGTCGCTAACTTTAAAAGTGCATCGGTCATCGTATTCTCGGATCTAACTATCCCGATAATTTGATACTTGGGAAAGTGAGTGAGGAGAGTCTGCACGAGCTGAAGGTAAGCCTGAAGATGCACTTCTTTGGCCTCGTATTCCCCCAGGACCTGTTTCACCACTAGCTGAGAGTCGCAGTAAACAACCAAATTCTTCACTTCCAGACTTCGGGCCAACTTTAATCCTGCTATAAGCGCTTCATACTCTGCAGTATTATTGGTGGCTGTGAACCCGAATCTGATAGACTGTTGCACTCTGAATCCCTCGGGGGAAGTAAGAATTACTCCCGCTTCACTTCGGGACCCAATACTAGACCCATCAACAAATAAGGTCCAAGCTGAATCTATTTCAGATGAAGGGACAGATGTTTTAACTGGATCTTCTTCCTTTTCTTCGGGGAAGGAGCACTCAACGATAAAGTCGGAAAGGGCTTGTGCCTTGATTGCCGTCCTGGGACTAAAATCAATGTTAAATTAACTCAATTCTATTGCCCATGCCGCTAATATTCCCGAAGATTCAGGTCGGTACAACACTTTCCGAAGGGGTTGATCTGTGAATACTGTGATTGTCCTCCCCTGGAAATAATGTCGAAGCTTCCAGCTGGAAATGATCAGAGCGTAAGCCAACTTCTCTGGGTTTGGATATCTAGTTTCAGCATCCTAAAGAGCATGGCTTACATAGTAAACCGGCTTCTGACCCTGCGAATCTTCCCTTATCAAAGTTGACCCGACCGCTAATTGTGTCGCCAACAGATACAACTGCAAATCTTCTTCGGGGAGAGCTTTATTGAGGATCGGAGGGGAGGAAATATATCTTTTAATTTGTTCAAAGGCTTCCTAACACTCTTCTGTCCAAACAAATGTCTTCTGGTTTTGAACCCCTTTTAATGTCCCGAAGAAGGGAAGACATTTTTCTGCTGATCGGGCTACGAACCTCCGAAGAGCGGCGAGTCTGTCAGTTAATCTTTGAAACTTTTTGGGTACTGCATTTTGAGGATAGCCGATATCTTTTCGGGATTTGCCTCTATCCCTCTTCGGCTTACCATGTACCCCAAGAATTTTCCTGACCCAAGGCCAAAAATGCACTTAGCGGGGTTAAGTCTCATGTTGTGGATTCTGACGTTCCGAAAGCACTCTTCCAGATCTAATAGATGGTCTTCATCCCCCATGCTTTGGACGATCATATCATCCACATAGACTTCCATATTTCTTCCGATCTGATCTCTGAATACATTGTTCATCATCCGTTGATAAGTTGCCCCGGCATTAATCAGACCGAATGACATGACTTTGTAGGCGTAAATTGCTCGGTGTGTGATGAAAGATGTCTTCGGAATGTCTGGTTTGTACATGGCAATTTGATTATACCCGGAGAAAGCATTTAGGAAGCTCATTAAAGTATGTCTCGAAGTAGAATCGATTAACTGATCGATATTGGGGAGAGGATAATAATCTTTCGGACATGCTTTGTTTAAATCTGTGTAGTCCACACACATCCTCCACTTCCCATTATGCTTTTTCACCAGTACCACATTGGCGAGCCATTCTGGATAAGTTATTTCATAAATAAAATTAGCAGCCAATAATTTTTCAATCTCTTCATCAATTACCTTTTGTCGTTCAGGAGCTATATTCCGCCTTTTCTGTTTGATGGGCTTGTGATTAGGATTGATGCTCAATTTATGTTCGGCCACACTCCTGTCTATCCCCGACATATCAGTTGGCGTCCATGCGAAGATATCCGAGTATTCTCTGATTAAATTGATGAGTTTGGTTCTGACATTTGCCTGCAAACCAGTGTCGATCTATATTGTTTTTGTGTCGTCTTCCCATAATAACGGTATCTCTTCAGTCTATTCAGCAGGCGTTGTTATCCGCTCCGGACCTCCTTCCGTAAACGACTCTAGTTAAATCTTCATTGTGGTTTTCTGTTTACTGACCCCTACGGAAGTCGCTTGAATAGTCTGAAGATAACACCTTCGGGATAGATCTTGGTCTCCAGCAACTTCACCGATCCCATTCTCGGTAGGGAATTTCATTTTTAGGTGAGGGATTGAGGTGACTGCTTTCAGGGCTGACAGAGTTGTCCTTCCCAGGATAGCGTTGTAGTTGCTTTCCACCTAGACCACATAAAATCTTATCATGATAGAGGCCTATTTTGGAGCCGTGCCGAAGATCGCTGGTAACTCTATCGTCCCTGCTATACGAACCGGGTTGTTCCCGAAGCCATATAATGGGGACTCATTGTAGATCTCCAGCTTCCTTCCCCCCAGATCCAGCCGATTATACGCATGATTATAGAGTACATCAACCGAACTCCCATTATCCACCAGCATCCGTTTCAGATCCATGGTTCCAACTTGAGCTGTGATGACCAAGGTATCTTGATGCGGCATAACTATTCCCGGGGGGTAATCATCATCGGAGAAGGTTATGGGCTCGGTTGGGGTGGCCTTAGACTGTCCAGTCAATTGGTGAACTTCTCTACCGAAGGCTTTTCTTTTTCTGTTAGACAAAGCCGATATCGGTCCACCAGAGATAACATCTACAACTCCCTTGGCAGGCCCCGAAGGTGGTGGTGGTGCTATCCGATCAAAAGGACTTGGTTTATACTGATCGGCAACATAACAGTCTAAATTACCATTCTGTACTTGTTTTTCTAAAAAATCCTTCAACTGATAGCACTCCTCAGTGTCGTGCCCCTTGGCTTTGTAACGACCCCAAAATCCATACACTTCAACTCTCCACATCGGTCGTTAACAATACATCTATATTCTAACTTTACAACATTAATCGATAATAAACTCAATAAAACGCGGAATAAATAAAAAAAACTTTTCAGTTTTCTTTCTTTGCTTTTCCTGAATCATAACCTTTATTCAATTACATACTCTAGAATCACAATTGATTCGCTTCATCAAGTTATAATAAAAATAAAGCTTCAAGATTCAACACCCTTTATACAACGGATAATATTAAATTACAACTCAATACAAATTTAACAACTCTACATTTGTTACAATTAATACATTCTTAAATACATCATTCAGAACCTTAAACATGGTTCAAAAATGTAATCTAAGCTAAAATAATTAATCTGCATGCTTTACATCTGAATCATGCCGTTCAATTTACCTTGTATCTTTAACCGTATTTTAAACCTGCAAAAGTGGTTATTTGCAAGAATGAGCTCGACAGCTCAGCAAAATCTAACAGTGTATATGCATCACATAATACATAGATAACATGCTCAACATTTAAATTATAATCGTTTGACTAAATAAATCATACATAATGATCAACACTTAACAATTAGAGATTGAGTTCCATAACTCAATCAACATTCTCTACTCAACAAACGTAGTCATATTTTGACTTGGTCATCTCATACTTGTAACATATATAAAGTATATCATGCTTATACATCATATGATTAAAACAATTAATCAATTAATTCACATAACAAATAGGAACTGAAAGACTTGTCTGGTTTGTAGATTATCAACTACCATAACCAGTTTATATCTATCTGCACGTCACGTATCCTACACGATATATATAATCATGCACATCATTTATTAGCCACGTAGTAATACTTAATATTCATTCTACTTAACAATTCATAATCCTTCATTTTTATTATAAACGTTATAAACCTTTATTTAATTGTGTCTCACTTTAATCGACACCTAACCATTAGCTAAACCTTAAACTTCGCTTTACATTAAATGTATAATGTTTTTAAACATATAGGGTAACATAGCATGACCAATAGAAAAGAATTAAAAACAATAAAATTTTCATTTCTGCAATTCTCGCCGGGGTGAGAAAATCACTACACAAAACGCTCGCCGGGGCGAGCTCTCGCCGGGGCGAGAAAATATAGTGCAACACTCTCGCCGGGGCGAGCTCTCGCCGGGGCGAGAAATTTGACTTGCTGAGCTCGCCGGGGCGAGCTTCATGAAACCCAGATTCTGCAGTTCGCGAACTGCAGAATTTCCAGACCAAAATTTCCCAATTTCTTCATTTTAACAACAAATTGACTATACCCAAATGTTATAATCCTTATAAAATCAATACCCAACATGTATACAATGATTCTAACATCTTAAACAACTAAAACAACCAATTACAAGCCTCAAATATCAATATTCATGCTAGTTTTATAAATTTTACAAATTTAGCGCAATCACTCGCTACGGATTCGTTTCTGAACCAAATTGGTCCGTTCAACTTCCGTTGTTTTCGTTTTTTAACGCATAACAACAATCCATCATCAATTTACCGATTATCACTCAAATTGCTAGCCAATTTTAGTCTCAAAATAGACCAAAACATACATATTACAACAAAACTCAAATTTCTTTTCTAACACATGTTTACATGGATTTGATACTTCTAAAATCATTTATAAACAACATATATTAAATTAAGCAAACTCAATAACATATGAACCCAATTTCCTCAACAATTTAACCCTATAAATTCAATTACATAGAACTTAGAAAATAAACTAAGAATTAGAAACCTTTAAACTAAATTGCTTACCTTTAATTAGCTAGATAACCAAGGAAGCTTGATTAATCTTCTTCCTCTTCTTTGATTTCTCACAAATCTCCTCTCAATTTTTCACAGAGAATTTTCTTTTTCTCTCACTTTCTCTCTTCCTCCCTTCTCTGTGTTCTCTCTTCTCCAGACTTAGGAGAATAACGTAAAAAAAAATAAAACCTCTCCTTTACTCAGTTACAAAAACAAAGGGTCTCTAGGCCATGTTTGGCTAGAACCCAATTAAACCTCCTTTCTTTATTTTAATATTTTTTTTTTAATATGATAAATCATGTCACACTTAAATATAATTTATTAATAAATCTAATTAAGCTTATTAATAATTCCCATTAAAACTTTATTGACAAAATTATAATTCAATATAGTCAAATTATAATTTTATTAAATAAAACATTTTATTCAATAAAACATTAATCCTCTAATTTAATTATTTAATTAAATTAGAATATTATTATTCTATTAGCGTAACAAAATACGCACCGACGATAAAATTGTTTATCATCAACTACTCAATATCATCATTCGTAAATAATTTTCATCAAATATTTACTCCATAAATATTCTAAATAAAATATTTATTCAAATCCATAAATATTTTAAACTATAAACAAAACTCACAATCTTATTACATGTACATATATATTAAACTCCAATTTATTAAAACAAATATATTCACATTGATTCACTATTTTAATTAAGTGAATTGCTCACATTATTTGTGAAACTTAATTCACAATAACTACCATTGACCACAAGACATAACAAGCAAATTATATTATTTTCTAATATAATTTTAACTTAATTAAATTAACTAATATTACTCAACTAATTTCCTTCATTTCATTCAATAGTTTAATTAACTATTAAACCTCGTTTCACAAATACACGAATATATAATTCTCTTCACATTAAAACATATATTTCACAAAATATATATCACATATACTCATACACAAAACTCAAAACGTCACATAGTAAGAATTTTATTTATTAAATTCTTATTTAATAATTTCTGAAAATCTGGGTTGTCACAGGCTTCATGGTAATTACAATACCTATCTCAGTTCCCTCTTTCCTTCGGGCCTCCATTCTTTCGTTGCCGATTATCATGGAAATCTTTCTTGTCATTCCCTTTGTTCTCGCTGTATTTTTTATCGGCGTCCTCACCTAGGGGATCTCTCTGGTGAAAATCACCTGTATTTTTCGAGGTTCCCCGAAGGTTAACAAGCGCCTCTTCTAGTTCAACAAACTTATCTACCTTGTCATAGGCTTCGGGCAGAGACTCGGGTGCCTTAGAAATAATCTCTTCGATCAACCTACTAGATTTATCCACGTTTAATCACATGGTTAAGAAGTGGATAACCTCCTTCGGATCTATGTCATTGACTTCGGATACGGCCTTACGAAATCTTTTAATATATTGCCGAAGTGTCTCGTTCGGCCTCTGCTTAACCTGCATGAGGGACGTGATCATCTTGGCACGCCTTTTATTACTGCCGAATCGGGTGTGGAACTGTTCTTGTAAATCGTCCCATGAGCGCATCGATGCAGGAGGAAGGGAGATGACCCATTTTCGAGCAGTTTTCTTCAGGGTGGACAGGAATAGATGGCACATGGCCGCCTCATTATGACCATGGAAGAGCATGGCCTGCTCAAAAGTGAAGGTGTGGTCATGGGGGTCTCCCGTTTCGTCATACATCTCTAGGTTCGAGGGAACTTTATTCCTTCTATCGATCTTCGCGTTAGCCAGGTCTCGGGTGAAAGGAGAGGACCGAGGTTTCTTTGCTCCGGGAGGTTGATTTATAGCCCTTCGAGGAGATGATTCTCCTGTATGACTTCTTTCAGGGCTTCTTCAGGAACCTTCACGACGGTCCCTTCTTGATGGTAACCGGGCTCGTTTTCTTAGATCTTTGGTATAGATGGTGTCGGATTGGACCAGGCTGTCGTCTCGATGTCGCCTGCGAGATCGGTCATCTCTTCGTCGATGGGGGATAGAACGGGAGGCCGAGCCTCTCTCGCTCAATAGATTCTGTCCAGCTTCGTTCAGTTCCATGTACTGCTTGTCAAGTTCTTCCTGCTGGAGATCGAGAGCTCTTTTCTGGTCAAGAATCTGTTGGAGACGTTGTTCCCTCTCTACCGCCGTCTCATGGTGTGATTGAGACTGAGTTGGTCCATTATGATCATGGTGGCTTCGCTGTGAGCGTGAAGTTGCCATACGAGCTTGCTCTGGTTAGCGAAACAGATTACTACTAACAGGCCCTCCTTCTAGCGCCAATGTTAACACTTAATTCTGTCCGCGTGTCCAATCAACTCGCCGAACGTGTACCTGCACAAAAGTCCCGACGGCTTGGGCTGCCTTGGACTCCTTCGGTGTAAGAGTGAGTAACAGGTTTAAAATACGTTAACAATGGAGGCTCAATATTTAGTAGGATAAATAGAGTTGTACATTGCCTTCATTGTTATTTGGGTATTTATTGGATTCACTTGGCTACTTATTACTCCTATTAGGAGTGTTCTGCCCAGAATCCTTATTGGACCCGGATTCAATTACCTTGATCCAACAGAAGTATTATCCAGTAAGGACATAAGATACTGGCCCAAGCCTTTTTGGACTGGAGAGTCCTCTTACAATCCACTAAGCATGATGGGCTTTTGGGTCGAGTCCAGTGTAAGGAGCCCGATCAAGCCTATTAGGATTTATATCCGAACATTGTTGATTTTTTAAAATCAAGTTAAAAGATTTTTAAACTCAAAATTAACATAGATTGTTTTCATTTTAATTAATACATTAATAAAGATTGTAAACTATCTAAAGAGTATTACTTATTGTAGGCTTTATTATTTCATAAATTCTAATGATTCATCTTAATTTGAGTTTTAAAATGTCTTAAATTAACTTTCAAAAGTTAATAATGCTCAAATAATTTAGAACACATGGAGTACTATTTTTAATATTAAGAAAATAAAATTGTGCCAAGACTTTATTGCTATGTTAATATCAATACCCTAATTATATGAACTATTATAAAAAAGTAATCATTACTGTGACGCCCCCAAATTCAGACGTCACTGTCTCGAATTTGGTTCGTCACGATCTAACTCAAATAACGACATAAAACTAATACAGCGAAAAAGATAGAATAAATTACATTGATTTAATATAATTATTCTCGTCCCAAGGTCTCGCAACTGATACTACAATACTATCCAAAAGTCTTAATTTAACAGAAACATAATACTAATACATATTCTGTGTCTAAGCTTATTACATAACCAAATTCAGAAAACTTAAGCAACATAGTAATTAATATCCTTCCGAAGGAAGAACAAAGCTACTCCGTAGTTTTGCCCTTTCCCTTATCCTTGCCTGAAGGTTCATCTCGCTCTGCCTTAACTAAAAGATTTAAAGAAAGCAAGAATGAGCAACAAATGTACCCAGCAAGTATATACAATGAGGGTGAACAATATAAAGTTCAAATTTCAAGGGTATGACCGTAAAGAATAATTCAAGGATAATAGGGATAATCAACTGTTATACATAAGAGTCGCTATGGACTGGAGAATATCAATAGGATTCTTGTATCTAATCATTTCAAGTCCAAGAATATGAACACTGAGTAGTCACTAAAGGACTAAGAACTCCTGCTAGAATTAACAGTTTTTATACTGAAAATCCAATAAAAACAAGTACACAGGTGATCAGCCTATAGTACCCCAGATTATGCATAACTGTCACATGCTTGTAAGTGCGCACGTCGGTTCCCCGACAATATATAATTTTCCCCTTTTATGAGGGTTGTTCATCTCAGCAGATAAGAGTCATCACCAAGACAATTGGTTTGGAATAGCTTTCTAACACATGTATAATAGTCTAACCGAAACAATGGTTTAGACAACTGCTATAATCTTATTCAATGATTTAATGAATACCAATACTCGCAATGCGGTTTAAGGGATATTAATCTTAAACCAATCCTTAGAATATGAATGACAGTTTATAAAGCATAAGAGTCATTGTCACACACTCGTATAATACAGGAATATACTAGTTTACATGTTTGCTCAATATAGAGAAAGGGTTCGAATACTTGCACAATATACCACATCCTGCTCGAATGTAAATTGAGTAGGGTTAAAGGAAACTTTCCTTTAGCGTAGTTTACGACTTTACAACTTATCAACACGACGACGAACTAAGATATCCTATTGTAACATAGTTACGTATATATAAAACGCTTTCATTAGTCACACATATCAATTACTAGATAATTACCCCTTTCATATAATCAAGTATGTAAGACAAATACGGATACTATCTTTGGTATATAACTAGATCACATAATAGCATACTACCATGTTTTGTAGTTTTAAAATAGACGTTAATCCTTATGTTTCGGAAACTCTACTTATAAACCATGTACACGACTTGAAGCACTCATGTCATAATACCATTACATATTTGAATACCAAAAACATTGCGACAACTTCTGCTTTACACTTTAGAATAACAATGCAAGCAATCCACAAGGTTCAGATTACAAACAAAATCAACTAGACTAAACTGCAGGAGGGCGCAGCTGCGCTCTGGTTAGGTTTAGGGACGGCGTAGCTGCGTTGTCCCCTGGCCAGACCAGAGTTGAGCTTTTGTCTTCCTGGTTTCAGTCCATTGTTTAGCATACCAAGACATTAACAATTATTGTGCACACATATTAAAGGGGTTTGCATGCTCACATGATCATTTCAAGTTTATATTACTACTTTATAAATCTTTAATTTAGAACTTCGGCAAAATAATGTCAAACAAATTTAAGAATCCACGTAACTTACCATACTAAGTATCTATTCATATACAAGGGTTATACTATCTGAAATACGCATGCTCATGTGTTCACATCATATATACTTTGTTTACATAGTTCACAACTTAGAAATTTGCTTAAATTCATGCTTGAACGATGCAATGCTATCACATACTAAAGGTGTTAGGTTTGTATAACGCGAACATGCAATCAAATTACATTAATAAAGCGGAAGCGCGATAAAATCAGATTTTAAAATTTTATACAAACCATCACCATGATCTTTCTTTATGCACAATTATTAATTAAACGAAAGAGATGGAGAATAAGAATTATACCCTTGTAGAATTCTAGCTTCCTCATGTACAAGTTCACCTCTAATTCCTTCGCGTTCTCCTTGAATTCCACCGATTAAATTCCTTCCTTTGATCAACGTTAGCCACCCAAGTGTTTGGCCTCTAGAGGTGATCCACCAAGGAATAGTACTTGTTCAAGAAGATGGGTGTTGGCAAAACCCTAGTTTCTATCTCTATAGAAATTGTAAGTACTCTCTACAATTCTTATGTAAGAGTGTGTCACCCTAATCTATGATAAGACTTCTCTTATTTATAGATGTAGGAAAACCCTTCCCTAAACTATTTAGGATTAGGGTTTCTATTCTAATTAAACTCATTTAATTAAATTAAACTCCTAATCCAATTAGGAATTCATGTGAAAGTACTTCTATTAATTAATTCTCAATCCCTATTAGGAATTAAATAATAGTAATAGTAATAATAATAATAATAATAAGACTCCTCTTATTAATTTATATTTAATATTTCTAAAATATTAAATAATAAATATTAAGCTATTTAATTTATTCTATCTCCATAGACTAAATTAAATACACTTAACTTATTATTACAATTATGTCATTTACTTCTTAAATAAATATTTTTCTTTTGCGGTGTGACCCTTTAGGTTCTCCATATTAAACCGGTTGTGAATAAATCAATTAGAACAATTCTAATCTTTTTAAATAAATAAATTAAACTATTTAATTTATTTAAATAAATAATATTTATTCTACAATAAGGGTAAGCCCCCTTAGCGATCAACGACTTTCCAAATAATATAGATTTTAACATTAATCATAAAAGAACCTTTCAGTGCATAGTTACCGTACAATTCAATCCTTCTACCATACAATGTCCCAATTAAATATAAGACATGGAATTACTGTCAAGTCTTATTTTATTTAATTATATGTATTTCGATTCTGAAATGCACAACTCTGATTAATGCAAATTAGAAACTCCTTTCTAATTTCATTCTGCTTTGGCCAAAGACTTCTGAGTCGTCATTTATCGAATCACATAGGACATTCTCTCCTTTTACTAGAAGTGGTAGATTCTTTGTTGACCATTCACCTATTTTCATGTACAACTTATTATACCCAATCATACCCTTTGATATACCCTAAAGGTCTTAAGGGACATGTCAAAGTATAACTCATCATACACAAGATACTATGATGATCTCAAGTCCAAGGATCACTTGTACTACTATCACTAGAGGAATTCCTATTGACAGGCGAGTAAAACTCCATTAGGTATTCCTTAGCGAGCCACGTTCAGTGAACTTATTCTCTAATAAGCACCTATATACTTGCTTTAGTGTCTCCACACAAATGATTATGAGATCAATCATTCTCTTCATAAGAGCAAGCAACGTATGTACTAATCTATCCGGATTCACTAATCCCCTTTTTAGTAATCCATCGATTAGGAACAATTTAAGTTTGTGAGCTATCTAGAATTTAGATCTCATTAGCATGATCACCATCATGATTCTAAAAGCATTGCTCAAAACTATGGGTTTATCACATTTAATATAACAGCACTATGTAGATAATGTAAAATGTCTTTTAACAACCGAATAAGATTATAAAGTATATGCTACATCATATCAAATATGATTGGCTTGTGTGCATACTACTTTCAAAAGGGACACACATACACATCACGTTTGGGGGAATATCGGAGTATTAACATGTATGTCCAACACCTTAGAATAGAGTTATCATTATAATTATGCATGTTTGTTTCAAAATGTCCAAGTTTGCCTTTAAAAGTCATTTAGAACTAGGTCATGGTCATCTAGCACACATGAAGCATCTTAGAACCTTATGTCATACATAATCAGACCTTATACACATGTTCGTATGATCACGACTTGCACATTGTAAGTTTTGGTAAAGTCTAGTTTCAAAACTATAAGTTTTCTTTAGAAAAACACATGCAAATTGAAGCTAAGATGCTCATGCTGTGCAAAGGAACCTTACACTACATGCTTCACATATTTTCATGCATGTCTAAGTTAACTAACCACATTAGAAATTAACAGTTCATAGCAGAAGCAAGTATTTTTGTCTGGTGCACGGCGCAGTTGCGCCGTTTTGAACTGCAGGAAGCGCGCAGCTGCGCCCTCCCCTGGACGGTTCAGAATGGTCTCTGCTTCAGCAGAAACCAAAACCAAACTTGAATTCCTTTACTTAACATGCTCCAGTTCAGTCACATTGTGTCCTTAGCATACATATTGACTCACATAACAACATAGCATCAACTACCAACTAATTAACAAGAGACTTTCATGTATTTCTAAGAATTTGCCAAACTTAAAATTAAGACATACTAAGTAATATTATTACCTTCTTGAAGCTAACTGCTAACTTACTCCCAAACTCAGATTGCTCTTCAATATCACACACTCACTCTCTATATATCACTGATGAAATTTTCTAGCAACTAGAAATGAGAAGAGAAGGCTTCTATTTATAACCCAACTATTATCCATTACTGTGTTTTTGCCTCATGGTTTGATCTAGCAGGAAGAAGGAATGACCATTGGTTTGAGAAGAGTTGCTGGAAAGAGCTCAACAACTCCCTCACCCCATGCCCGAGCCATCATTCCTATGCTTGGTTATCAGTATACTAGGTGTTAGACCATTGGTCTATTCACGTAATTGAAGGAAAGGGACTCACAATATGGGACAAGAGCAAACTCAGCATTCCAAGCAAGGCTTATTAGCATACTTTGATTTAAAATGTAAACTTAGGTCAAGATGTATTAAATAATTAAATGCTACCACATTGTATCACTAGTCACATGTACACATATCATATAATTAATGTACATTAATTAAAGTGAAATCTAATTAATCGCTAACACCCAATATTTAATATACATTATTATTCCATTATTCCTATAATAGAATATTATTACAATAAACATTCAAGTATTAAAAGAATTATTATTTAACAATTAGTAGCTCACTTCAATTATTACCTCCTGTAATTAAAATGCACATTTAATAGTTCATATTGCACGTCAATATGTCACATAGGATGTTCATGTAATTTAAATGTCACACATCTATTTTATATTATTAAATAAATACCGAAACTTTATTACAAATAATACACATTTCATCACATGGTTATACCTCAAGTAGCATGGCATATAACAGTTAAATAATTTAATAGAGATTATTAGCCACACAGTAATTAATTAAGATTAATAAATTCTTTTCTTAATAAATCATTCCTTTAATAATTAAAACAAGAAATCACTTTATCACATCACTACCAAAATGACATATCACGTATACTCATATCTGAATAAATATTCAACTTAAATAGAAAAGTTAATATTAACATTATTCAAAATTCTCGGGTATTACATCCCCCCCCCCCCCGTTATAAGAATTCCGTCCTCGAAATTGATACAAGGTTACACAAACAAATGGGGATAATCCTTCCTTATCTTACTCTCTAACTCCCATATAGCCTCTTCGGCGTCATGGTTCCGCCAAACTACTTTCACGGAAGGTATACTCTTGTTTCTCAAGGTCTGCTCTTTCCTATCTAGTATTTGGACAGGAATTTCCTCATAAGTCAAATTCTTCTCTACTTGAATCGGCTCATAGGAAATCACGTGCTTATAGTCGGGTTTATACGGACGCAACACGGAGATGTGAAACACATTGTGGATGTGTTCCAGCTCAGGCGGTAAAGCTACCATATACGCCACTTCGCCTACCCGCTTCAAAACTTCGAATGTCCCTATGAACCTCGGACTCAATTTTATTTTCTTGCCAAATCTGATCTTTCCCTTCCAAGGAGATACTTTTAAGAATACGAAACTACCGACTTCAAAGTCTCGGTCCTGACGATGCAAATCTGCATATTTCTTCTGACGATCTTGAGCGGCTACTAATCTGGCTTTTATTGTTGTCACCACATCGGCCGTCTGTTGAACTATTTCCAGCCCCAAGAGTCGTCGTTCTCCGACTTCATCCCAACACAACGGTGTTCTGCACTTCCTCCCGTAGAGAGCTTCGTACGGTGGCATACCGATACTCGCGTGATGACTATTATTGTAAACGAATTCTACTAAGGGTAAGTGGTCATCCCAGTTCCCCTTGAAATCTATTACGCAAGCTCGAAGCATATCTTCTAGCGTTTGTATGGTTCGCTCACTTTGTCCGTCTGTCTGAGGATGGTAAGCGGTACTTAACCTCAATTGTGTTCCCATTCTCTCTTGTAGGCTTTTCCAGAAGTTTGACATGAAACGCGGATCTCGATCGGAAACGATTGACACTGGCACTCCATGTCGCGAAACTATTTCCTTCACGTATAAATTTGCTAATTGATTCAGGTTAAAACGAATCTTGATCGGTAGAAAATGAGTTGTCTTCGTTAGTCGATCCACGATAACCCAAATGGCATCAAATCCTTTCTGTGTGACTGGAAGTCCCACCACGAAATCCATCGTAATGTGTTCCCATTTCCACTCCGGTATTTCCAGCGGTTGAAGTAGACCACTCGGTCTCTGTTGTTCTGCTTTGACTCGTTGACAAGTAAGACATTTACTGACGTACTCTGCAACCTCTCGCTTTAGATTGGGCCACTAGAAATGTTGTCGTAGATCCCGGTACATCTTCGATCCTCCAGGATGAACAGAATATACCGTACTATATGCCTCGCGCAAAATTTCCTCCCTAAGTTCAGTAATAGCTGGCACCCACACTCGATTTTTGAATCTCAAAATACCATCCTTATCTATTTGGAATTTTTCTTCCTCACTTCCTGTTATCCGCTTCTTTATTTTCTCGCTCTCCTCATCTGTTTGTTGTGCCTCTTTGATTCAATCCAATAATGTTGGACGAGCTTCCATCACAAATAACTTTTCACTGGGCCCTCGAGGTTCCCCAACTTCTATTTTCAATTTTTCCATATCTCTTATTAACTCCTCCTGAGTTGTCAATGTGAACAATTTCTCCCTTCCTTTCCTGCTCAGCGCGTCAGCTACTACGTTGGCCTTTCCCGGGTGATAAATAATTTCGCAGTCGTAATCCTTGATTAATTCCAACCACCTCCTTTGTCTCATATTTAACTCATTCTGTGTGAAAATATATTTCAGACTTTTGTGGTCCGTATATATCTCACATTTTTCTCCGGACAAGTAGTGCCTCCAAATTTTCAACGCAAAAACTATTGCCGCTAGCTCTAAGTTATGGGTAGGGTATCATTTTTCGTAATCCTTCAATTATCGTGACGCGTATGCAATGACTTTGTTGTGTTGCATAAGCACACAACCGAGTTCTTTATGCGACGCATCACTATACACCACAAATCCTCCCGTATCATTTGGTAAGGATAATACAGGTGCCTCGCTTAACCTCTTCTTCAGTTCTTAAAAACTCTCTTGGCATTTGTCTGTCCACACGAACTTCACTGTCTTCCTTGTTAAATTGGTTAACAAGGTTGCTATCTTAGAAAAATCTTGGATAAATCTTCGATAGTACCTGACTAACCCTAGAAAACTTCTTACTTCTGTCGGCGTCCTTGGTTGTTCCCAACGACTAACAGCCTCCACTTTCGCAGGGTCCACTGAAATCCCATTTTTGTCTATCACGTGTCCTAAGAATTGAACCTTCTCCATTCAGAATTCACACTTGGAAAATTTTGCGTACATCTTCTCCTTCCTTAGTGCTTCCAATACCATCTTCAAATGTTCGGCGTGCTCTTCTTTGGTCTTTGAGTAGATTAGTATGTCATCGATGAAAACTACCACAAATTTATCCAATTATGGCTTGAAAACTCGGTTCATCAAGTCCATGAATGCTGCTGGAGCGTTGGTCAAACCGAATGACATCACTAAAAACGCGTAGTGTCCATATCGGGTTCAAAACGCCGTATTCGGAATGTCTTCCTCTCGTACCTTTAGTTGATGATAACCCGTTCGTAGATCTATCTTAGAGAACCACTTTGCTCCCTTCAATTGCTCGAAAAGGTCATCTATCCTTGGTAATGGATATCTATTCTTGATTGTTACTTTGTTCAACTCTCGATAGTCGATACAAAGCCTCATCAATCCATCTTTCTTTTTGACAAATAACACTGGTGCTCCCCAAGGAGACACACTCGGCCGAATATAACCCTTATCTAATAATTCCTGCAACTGTATCATCAATTCCTTCATTTCCACCGGTGCCATACGATACGGAGCTTTCGAGATTGGTGCAGTTCCTGGTGCTAAGTCTATTACGAATTCGATTTCTCTGTCTGGCGGAAGGCCAGGCAGATCATCAGGAAACACGTCTTGAAACTCTCTCACTACTGATATATCTTTTGCCTCTACTCCCTTCTTTTGAGTATCTATAATGTAGGCTAAATAACCCACACATCCTTTCTGTAACAATTTCTTGGCCTGCATCATCGTAAGACAACAGGATTGCTTAAGCGATGAGCTACCATAAAATACTACCTTAGACCGATTTGAAGTCTGGAGGTTCACACTTTTCTTTCGACAATCGATCATCGCAGCGTGGCTGGATGACCAATCCATTCCTAATATCACGTCAAACTCTCCCAGTCTTATCGGAATCAAGTCTACACTTAGTTCGTGACCTCTAATGCTTGCAGAACAATTTCGGTAAACGAACTCTACGGGAATTACTTCCTTATTCGTAATCTCTATGATCAAAGGATTCTCTAAACGTTCTAGGGGTAAGTTCAAACGTGTAGTAAAATCTTTAGACACAAAGGAACAGGTAGCACCCGAATCAAATAATACGTATGCATTTATATTATTGATTGGTACAATACCTGACACCACGTCCTTTGCAGTAACTGCATCTTGGACGGTCATGTTAAAAGTTCGGGTCGTCGAGCGATTGGGCTGTGTTGGTCCACTTATCATTAGCTTGTTTCGCCCTTGGTTGTCGTTTCCCCCAGTGTTCCCCTTCTTCGGGCAGTCCTTGATCTGGTGTTCCGTCGAGCCGCAACCAAAACATCCTCGGTTTTTCTTCGGCGTTGGACAATGGGGTGCAATGTGCCCTTCTTGGCCGCAGTTGAAACAGACATTGCGCCCTTTCCAGCATTCTCCTTGATGGTTCTTTCTACATTTAGAGCATACCTCAGCCCTTTTCTTAAATCCTCCCTGATAACTTTCCTACTGGTTGCTTCGATTGTTGTTGTTATTATTGTCGACGCCGGTTTCTCGCCTCTCTTTCGCGATGTTGTCCTTTTCCGATTTTAGCCTTTGTTATTAGATGATGTTTGGAAAAGGTCAGCATTGATGTCGACGGGGTTTTGAAAGATCGTTTTTTTATGATGAGCCAATTATCCAGAGTCGCCAGTTGGTATATTTGAAATGGATGTACCAACTCATCCGAGTTTTCTTTTTTTATAAATCGCTGGCTCATATGTGACTCTGAATTAATTGGTCTGCGAATCGAGATTCATAGAGTTCGGGGGCTTGCTTAAGTGAGGGAAAGGTGTTAGGCACCCCTCGACTTCCATGAAACACGGTTACCGCAATCTTGACGCTATCCTATCCTTTAATTCATGAAATGTGTATGTATGCGAGCGTGTGTGTGTGTGTACCTATATGAATGTTGTGGTGAGTTTGTATGAAAGAATCATTGGGATTTTTAGGGAAAGTCGTGCTTTAATTTGGGAATGCTTCGGAATGTCTTTTCGGCATACACGAGAAAGCTTTATGAAAAAGGTTTGATTTTAATTGTCAAAACTAGGAGATTTTCATTAGGTGTCGTTTTGGCAAAAATAGGAGTTTATTAAGCCTTAGCAAAAATAGGAATCGAGATTTATACGTTGCTTTCATAAATGATGAGCAATTTCTAGGATCTCTTTCGCCCTATGTATCAAGGTTCAATAAAACATTTAGTTCTTTTTATAAAAAAACCTTTTTATGACATTTGAAAACAACTTCTTTTTAGCTTTCTCGTAGAATAGGAATCGACTTTCGTTAGCATTTCCAATTTTTAGCCTCGTGATGCTAATATCCTACTTTGATTGATTTTAGAAAAATCTTTATCGTTTAATCCTTTGAAATCATTTTGGTGTCACGAAATCCAACTAAAGCATAGATACGCGTCGGGGCCATCCATGGGCATGTAAGCCATCAAGACACCCTCCGAACGCCAACAATCACATATTCCACTATTACGGGGCCTTAAACCCGATTCTCGCCCTAGCGTCGTTTTAAGGCCCGACAATTACATGTTACAAACGAGCACCTTGAATCTATTACATATATCAAAACGTCCATCATCGGATTTGGACCACGGGGGCGCGTTCCTAGGCTCACACCCGATATTGCTACATACCCACAAGATGAATACTACAAAACCAATCCACACGGATTTACCTAATACACCATGATATCCGAAAATGACAATCTAAATAAATTACATCTACTAAATCATCATAAACAAACTAAAAAAAACTTCACCAATCGGATATCCTCGGGTTATTAGGAAGAATTTGGTTCCGATGGAACCCTCACTAATGATCCCTAATCCATGATTTTTCAACAAGATACATGAAAGTTACATCTAATTTAACCAATCAATATGATATGAATTGCTAGAATAAATAGAAATTTTCACCTTGCAATTGATCTCAAATGGATGTGAACTTGTGTATTTGAATAGGATAACGAGTGTATTTGATACAATCAAAATCAAAAGAATTAAATTCTCTCTTTTTTCTCTCTTTTCTTCCTATTTGATTGCAAAATTTCTCTCTTTTTTCTCTCTATTTCCGTGCTTCTTGCTGCTGAATTCTCCTTCTTCTCCAAAATTCCTTCCAATTCTCCACCCCCTGTATACTGCACGAAACTGAGCTGAAATAGGCTGCCTGGCCGCCTGCTTTCCACTCGCCTGATTTCGAGTTCCGTGTTTCGAGTTTCGTGTTTTCAAAAGGCGCACTATTTGGCCGCAGATCAATCCGCGGCTGGATGGTTTGACTTTCTCGTTTTTCGTGCCACGCCTCGATTTTCGTGCCGTAACGTCGGTTTTCGCTGACAGGCTCGTATTCTGCAGTCTGGGAATTTCCAGGAGACGTGCCACTTCATTCGGGAATGCCTGCTTCGGATGGCCTTATTATCACGTCAGCTTTGGTCGCCAATCATTGCGGTGGGGTTGGACGAGCGCACTTGGGCCCATTCCTTCGCTCCCGCAAGCCGGTTCAATTGACGATTTGGCCCCCCTGTCATGGTTAGTACAGGGAACGCAAAAATTGGGTGTCTACTATTATCCCACTTCCTTTTTCCTAAATTGCTTCCTCCACTGCTACTTTCCCCGCGACTTTCTCCTCCAGAATTCTTATTCTTTTTCTCCTTGTTGTACTGACTTAACGCCTCACTACCTCCCTCAGCAATGATCGCCTTTTCCAATAGTGTAGCGAACGAATCGATTTGGAGAACTGACACCTTGTTGAATAACCAAGGTTTCAGCCCTAACTCAAAGCGTCTAGCCTTCCTTTCTTCGGTGTTGACATAGTGTGTAGCGAATCGTGCGAGCTCGTTGAATCTTACTGCATACTGAGCTACCGACATCTCACCTTGCTTTAGTTCCAAGAATTTAATCTCCATCTTATTCTTCATGCTCTTCGGAAAGTAATACTCGAAGAACAGAGTGGTAAACCTTTCCCAAGCTATCACTCCTTCACCCGCTCTTTGTTGATTAGCTTCCCACCAGTAATTCGTTTCACCCTTCATCATATACGTGGCGAATATCGTCTTTTGATTTTCCCCCACTCGAGCAATAGCAAACGCCTTTTCCATTTTCTTGATCCAAGTTTGTGCTTTGATGGGATCGGTAGTTCCCCTAAACTCGGGCGGTCCTACACTCTTAAAATCTTTGAAGTTTGTTACTAGTGCAGCTAGGGGGTTGGGGTGTACTGGTTCGTTGTTCCTTCCCTGCAGGGCTTCTCCTAGAAAGTCTACTAATCGTTGAATGGGGTCTGCTTAGTTCCTTTCGTTATTGACTGACTCATCTAACTCGGCGATTCTACGTCTGGACGGCATTTTCTGCATGACAAAATTTTACTCTTATTTTCTAAGCATATAACTCAGGTATTTCTCTAATGCAGAAATTTAATAACACAATGATGAAACAGAAACATTTATATTCATATGCCAAGTTGTTACATCATGTTGACTTCTTGCATACTGCTATAAATGTCACTACTATCCCCTACTATTACAAAAGGTGGGGAAAACATCAACATACTATCCCTAATCATCAAAAGGTTCACATAACTACTCCACATCTTACACAATAGATCGGAGTTCACATAACGGTGCACACATAGACATAATACTACTACTAGACTATTAATTGCTAGGTCTCATCCCAACATCCGGCGCTCCACTGCGCTGATAAATTCTTGCTGCGTGATATGCGCCACCAAATCTTGACTCACAGTGTATCGTGTCTGCCCCTGCTCTGCCGGGTAGTGGTACACACCATCCACTAACCTCTCCATAGCTGTGCGAAAAGCATAACCCATCTTATTCGTCTTCCTTTTCTTACATCTCACCTCATCCTCTAGATCGGTAGCTCTGTCATTGGCTTCCTCCCACTTTTTCCATAAGTGGATCCTATCCATCGCCTCCATCTCTAACTGTGCACGAAGGGCTTCCTTCTTTGTCTTCTCGGATAACTCCCTCTGTTCAGACTCCTCCAGTTTTTCCACTAATTCCACGCTCCTAGCTACTGAACGGTGAAAAAGGGCTCCCATCTGAATACTGGCTTCCTTGTGATGGGAAGCTACACCTCTGTAGACACCCAATTTTTGCGTTCCCTGTACTAACCATGACAGGAGGGCAAAATCGTCAATTGAACCGGCTTGCGGGAGCGAAGGAGTGGGCACAAGTGCGAACGTCCAACACCACCGCAATGATTGGCGACCAAAGCTGATGTGGCAATAAGGCCGTCCGAAGCGGGCATTCCCGAATGAGGTGGCACGTCTCCCGGAAATTCCCGGACTGCAAAATACGAGCCTGTCAGCGAAAACCGACGTTACGGCATGAAAATCGAGGCGTGGCACGAAAATCGAGAAAGTCAAACCGTCCAACCGCGGATTGATCTGCGGCCAAATAGTGCGCCTTTTGAAAACACGGAACTCGAAACACGGAACTCGAAATCAGGTGAGTGGAAGGCAGGCGGCCAGCCAGCCTATTTTAGCTCAGTTTCGTTGCAGCATACAGGAGGTGGAAGAGTTCAGAAATTTGGAAAAAGAAGAAGAATTCTGCAGCAACAAGAACACGGAAATAGAGAGGAAAAGGAGCAAGTTTTTGCAACAAAATAGGAAGAAAAGAGAGAAAAAAGAGAAGATTTATACTCTTTTGATTTTTGTTGTATCAAATATTCTTCTAATCCTATTTCAAATATACAAGTTTACATCCATTTGAGATCATTTGCAAGGTAAAATTTCTCTTTGTTCTAGCAATTTATATCGTATTGGTTGGTTAAATTAAATGTAATCTTCATGTATCTTGTTGGACAATCATGGATTAGGGATTATTAGTGAGGTTTCCATCGGAACAAAATTCTTCCTAATAACCCGAGGATATCCAGTTAGTGAAATTTCTAGCTCGTTTATGATGATTCATTGGGTGTAATTTATTTAGATTGTCATTTTCGGATATCACGGTGTATTAGGCAAATTCGTGTTGATTAGTTTTGTAGTATTCATTTTGTGGGTATGTAGCAATATCGGGTGTGAGCCTAGGAACGCGACCCCGTGGTCCAAATCCGATGATGGACGTTTTGATGTATGTAATAGATTCAAGGTGCTCGTTTTTTGTATCATGTAACCGTCGGGCCTTAAAACGACGCTAAGGCGAGAATCGGGTTTAAGGCCCCGTAGTAGTGAAAATATGTGATTGTTGGCGTTCGGGGTATTTTGATGGCTTACATGCTCGTAAGTAGCCCCTACGCGTTTTGATATTTAATTTGATTTGCAACACCAAACAAAGGATTTCAAGGCCAAAACAATAAAGATTTTTTCTAAAAATCAATCAAAGTAGGATATTAGCATCACGAGGCTAAAAATTGGAAATACTAACGAAAGTCGATTCCTATTCTACGAGAAAGCTAAAGAGAAGTTGTTTTCAAATGTCACAAAAAATGGTTTTTATAAAAAGAACTAAACGTTTTATTAAACCTTGATACATAGGGCGAAGGAGATCCTAGAAATTGCCTATCATTTATGAAAGCAACGTACAAATCTCGATTCCTATTTTGGCTAAAATAAACTCCTATATTTGCCAAAACGACGCCTAATGAAAATCTCCTAGTTTTGACAATTAAAATCAAACCTTTTTTCATAAAGCTTTCTCGTGTATGCCGAAAAGACATTCCGAAGCGTTCCCAAATTAAAGCACGACTTTCCCTAAAAATCCAAATGATTCTTTCATACAAACTCACCACAACATTCATATAGGTACACACACATGCACGCGCGCATACACACATATTTCATGAATTAAAGGATAGGACAGCATCAAGATTGTGGTAACCGTGTTTCACGGAAGTCGAGGGGTGCCTAACACCTTCCCCTCACTTAAGCAAGCCCCCGAACTCTATGAATCTCGATTCGCAGACCAATTAATTCGGAGTCACATATGAGCCAGCGATTTATAAAAAACGAAAATTCGGATGAGTTGGTACATCCATTTCAAATATACCAACTGGCGACTCTGGTTAATTGGCTCATCATAAAAAGGCGATCTTTCAAAACCCCGTCGACATTAATGCCGACCTTTTCCCCAAAAAATCATCAATCAAAAGGCAAAAAGAAAAATTGGGAGAGGCGAGAAACTGGCGTCGACAGCTGGCGACTCTGCTGGGGATTATTAGAGGGCTTAAGCCGCATTCAAATCTTGATGCTATCCTATCCTTTTAAAATTCATAAAATGTATGTGTGCGCGATATTTTGATTTTTTTTACTTTTGTTGTGTGAATGTGTGTTTTTGTCCAATAAATGAATGATTGAATGGAATTGCTTTACTTTTAAGTAATCATTTGCATACGGTGAGGGCGATGAATGTGAATGTATGTTGAGAGAGTACCTCCTCCTGAGGCGAACCTGTCGGTTGCTTATTACTAGACTCGAAGGGGCTGCTCCCCGGAGATGGCTCAGGAAACGCACCACCCAAATCCGCTCCAATCGAAAGGGCTCAGACGAGTAGATTGCGAAGATTTGGGGACCTTCATGCCGAAAACCCGTGAGAGTAACACTAGGATAGGTCAGCCTCAGATTAACCCAACGCATGAAAAGTTTCTTCATGCCCTTTTACGTTCACGCGTATAAAATGTCATGATCCCATTCATATATGCCTCCCCTATTGTTAAAAAAGTACTGACCTCCATGTTTTGCAGGGAATAGCTGGGAGGGCATAATAAGTCATGTCTATCAATTATTATTGCAATAAGGGACTACTAACGTACTGTTTTGCAGGAAAAGATTAAAAAACACAAAACACAAAGTTACAGCTTTAGCATGCATCCATATCCTTTCATTTGCCCGGGATCTAAATTTCGAACCGTTGTTTCTGTAGGATTGCTCCTCAAACCCGTTCGCAGTCTAAGAAAGCCCAGGTCTCTACCTCTGAAATGGCTGATCTTCCCAATCATAGTTCCATATCTCGGGAGGAGTTTGATGATTTTAAGAAGCAGATGATGGAAATGGCCACAATGCTAAAAGAACAGTTCCTAATCAGACATGATCCGCCAAACCAAGGACCGCACAATATTCCACCACCAAGGGGTGACCAGAATCCTCCTAAAAATGTTGCAAGCCTGTTTAGGGATGACCAACCCCAACTCAAGGACGAGCCAGTCATCCCAAGGGCCGTTCCTATACCTAACAGGACAGTAATTACTATCCCAGAGGAGGGGGACACTAACGACCTTCGGAAAAAAATGAAACACATGGAGGAGACCATCCAATCTCTAAAAGGCATAGGCTCCCTGGGTAGGGTTAATTACTCGGATCTATGTGTTTTCCACGGAACCAGATATCCAGAAAAGTTCAAAGTCCCCGAGTTTGAAAAATACAGTGAAAAGGGAGACCCCTACACACACTTGAAAATATACATTGGAGAACTCGGGTCTTATGCCGAGGACGAAGGGTTGAGGATGCAGCTGTTCCAGAAAAGCTTAACGGGGGAGGCAAGAATCTGGTATGCCCGCCTTGACAGCCCCCGAATCCATAACTGGGAGGAATTGGCCCATACTTTCTTAACCCAATACAGCTTTCAGGCCTAGATGGCCCCTGACAGGTACCAAATGACAAAAGTTAAGAAGCAACCTAGGGAATCCTTCAGGGATTATGCACAACGATGGAGGGGTATGGCCGCACAGGTGAATCCTCCGATGAGCGAGTCAGAGATGGTAATGACTTTCGTAGATATTCAGGAGGCCCCGTATTATGAGCGGGTTATTTCAGGGATTGGTAGGCCTTTCGCTGAAATGATAAAACACGGAGAAATGGTAGATATGGGTTTGAAATCTGGCAAAATCCGGGATTTCACTGCTTTGGAAACGGCTGCAGAGCAAATACAAAATGGAAATTATGGCAGCACTTCCCGTAGGGTGCAAAAGAAAAGGAGGAGGATGTTTCCCTCATCCTTCAGGGGTCATCCAGAAAGGCAGAAAACCATCTTCCAGTACAGGTGCAGAGAGTAGGGCCATCCCGACAGCCTAACTTCACTGATCAGAGGGCGGAGGGGCAAAGGAGATATGAGGCCTCGCAAAATCGAATATTCACCCCGCTCGGGGAGCCTCTTGACCAAAAGAAGATAGTTGGTTTGGCACCCCCGAGTGACCCAAAGGGAAGAAGGTTTGACCCGAGCAAGCGATGCGCATACCATTCAAGTTCCCCTGGTCATGATACGCAAGACTGTTGGACGTTGAAACATAGAATCCAGAACTTGATTGATAGTGGGGAAATTGTGGTGGAACAGCCAGACTCCCCGAATGTTAAGGCAAATCCCCTGCCAAGACATGATGGAGGGGGGGTCAATGCGACGGAGGCCAGTGAAGCCGGGGGGCTGCCAAGGTTGAACTATGTGCAGAAAATTGAGGAAATGATCAACGTGATACATGATCATGGGGTTGATAGGGGTAAGTACGAATATCATGGACGGACCTGTCAAGTTGACGGCTCCGAGGCCCCTCATCCTTGCGGCAAGGCCGCAAATCCCTATTAGTAGTCTAAAGACGGTGCCTTGGAATTATGGGGGGATGCCAGAGGAAGCGGCCAGTTGTGCTTCTGTGACGACAAAGGGGAACCCCTTATATCTTCCCAGGCGAGTCCTTGAGAGCCAAAAGAAGAAAAATGAAGAGATTTCCTAGGAAAAGGCTATAGAATTCTTGAAAAGGATGGATCACCCGGAAACAAGAGTGATCCAGATTTTAAGTGAGGAGTCAACCCTAACATCAGTCATGGACTTGGTGTTGTCGTCCAATGATCATTGCAAAACCCTGGCAAAAGTCCTGGAGGAGGCATACGTGCCCAAGGAAATTAGTGAGGAAGGTTTCGGCCAGCTGGTAGGCCATCTGTTGGAGAGTGATGTAATATCCTTTCCAGATGAGGACATCCCCAAGGAGGGAAGGGGGCACCGAAAATCGCTACATATTGCGGTAATCTCCTCGGGTTATATCATGAATGGGGTGCTGATTGATGGAGGGTCGGCACTGAATATCTGTCCCCTCAGTACATTGCAGAAGATGAACATCAATCCCAAGCGCCTACGGGCCAGTCATGTAGTGGTGCGAGCCTTCGATGGTTCCCGGAGGGATACAATTGGAGAGATAGAATTGTCGGTGGAAATAGGACCTTGTACCTTTGATATCTCTTTCCAGGTCTTAGACATTGCAGCCAGCTATAACCTGTTATTGGGGAGGCCGTGGATACACATGGCTGGGGCAGTCCCTTCCACGCTACACCAACAAATCAAATTAATCATCGATGGGAATCTGATAACGATCTCGGCAGAATGTGATGACCCTTCTCCTCCCAGGAGTGGCATGACAGTGATTAATGTGGACGAGTCGGCGGCACCTGCCAGTTTTCAGGCGTTGGAAATTAGCACTCCCCATTACAAATGCCTGGGATCCCCAGCCATGAAACCTAGGGTCTCCCCAGAACTTACCTTTGTTGCAAGGGAAATGATGAAAATGAAATTCCAACCTGGACAGGGGTTAGGAAAGAGTAGCCAAGGAATCACCGAGCCCATTCAGCTACCCCATCAGATAGGTAAAGCAGGATTGGGATATCGTGAAGACATAGCACGGAGACACCGTCGGGGTGCGGCTCCGATTCGACTGGCTGGCAATCCGGTGACCAAGGTCAACAATGAACAGGGGACTAGCGAGCCTGTGATTGGGTCGGGGAATGAGGAGTTAACCCTCGCAAGTGATGAGTCGGCCCGGAGGGAAAGTTTCCTGCAGGAGGTCGCGAAAGAATTTGAAACCAGGTGCTATATCCCCGGACTATTAACAAGCGGTAGAGAGGGGACGGTTGTTGTCACGTCATTGGGAGCCCAACAAGCTGTGTCTGTCATCGATTGGGCAGGATTAATTATTCCCGAAGAAGGTAAGAAGGGGGACTCAGGCGATGTGGCCGTAATCATCGGAGAAGTGTCCGATGTGAAGCCACCTTTCATCCAGCGCATTTCATCTGACCTGACCGTCGACAACTGGACCATGAAACCAGTGATATCCAAACAAGGGTAAAACCCGACATCAGGGTGGTAGACCCCAGAGGATGGGAGGATGAAGAAGTTTATTTTTGTTGTTGTTTTATATTTTGCATAATTATGTCGTTTCTTCATGTTATCTGAAAATGTGATCGTCGTGGAAAATAACTTATATATGACAAGTATTTTGTTTCATGTCAGGTGTACCAATTTGAGTAATCCTTGCCTAACAAACGGTCTTTCAAATTTGAATGATGATTATGATTTTGACATTGAGCTGGATTTCAATTTAATGGGCATTGAGCAAGACGAGACAGATTACGACGACGCGCCTGACGAGATCAAGGGATGGGTCGAGGATAAACCCAAACCCAACTTAGACCAAACCATCACTATAGATATCGGAACCCCTGACAAGCCAAAAGAACTCAAGATAGGGACGGACCTCACCCCTAGCCAAAAAGTCGAAATGATTGAATTTCTAAACCAATATGAGGATGTCTTTGCCTGCTCTCATGAGGATATGATCGGATTGTCCATCGACATTGTGGTACACCGACTGCCCATCAAGGAGGGTTTCAGGCCTGTCAAGCAAAAATTAAGAAAGTTGAAACCGGAGTGGAGCTTAAAAGTGAAGGAGGAGATCATCAAGCAGTTCAGGGCGGGAATCATTATGGTGTCCACTTACCCCGAATGGCTGTCCAATGTGGTCCCAGTGGCTAAGCCTGGAGGGAAGGTGAGGGTATGTGTAGACTACAGAGATCTAAATAAGGCCAGTCTCAAGGATAATTTTCCAGTGCCTTTCATACACATCCTGGTGGATAACACGGCCCAGTACGAAATGTATTCTTTTGTGGATTGCTTTGTCGGGTATCATCAGATAATGGTGGTGGAGGAAGATCGGGAAAAGACCGCATTCATCACCCCTTGGGGCACCTTCTGCTATAGACGATTGGCTTTCGGTCTCACAAACGCAAGGGCTACTTATCAGAGAGCTATGATGGCCCTGTTCCACGATATGATGCATAAGGAGATAGAGGTCTACGTGGATGACATTATCGTGAAGTCTAGGGTAGAGTCTGACCATATAACCCATCTTAAAAAGCTATTCGATCAAAGTATAATTTAAAGCTCAATCCAGCAAAGTGTGCTTTCGGAGTGCAGTCGGGTAAGCTCTTGGGATTCCTGGTTAGTGATCGAGGCATTGAGTTGGATCCAGCAAAGATTAAGGCCATTGTGGATATGCCGGCACCTCACACAAAGAAGGAGATAAGAGGATTCCTCGGAAGGATAAACTTCATCAGCCGTTTTATATCCCACTTGACGACTACATGTGAGCCAATTTTCAAACTGTTAAGAAAAGGTGCTTCCCAAGAATGGAATGAGCAATGTCAGAAGGCTTTTCAGACCATTAAAAAGCAGCTGACGGAGGCACCAGTGCTGGTACCCCCGAAGGATGGGATCCCTCTGTTTATGTATATATCGGTAAATGCCATCGCAATGGGATGTATGCTGGGGCAGAAGAGTGAGGCAGGTCAAGAGCAGGCCATCTATTACCTCAGCAAAAGATTTAGCCAATGTGAACAGAATTACACTCCCATCGAGAAGACCTGTTGTGCTTTGGCCTGGGCCGCAGGGAGATTACAGCATTACCTCCATGGGCATACTACGTACCTGATATCGAGAATGGATCCCCTGAAATATATTTTTGAAAGGCCCATGCTGAATTGTCGACTGTCAAGATGGCAGTTAATCTTACAACAATTTGACATGGTGTACGTAACTCAGAAAGCCATGAAAGGGCAGGGAATCGCAGATCAGTTGGCGGAAACCCCGTCAGGAGGGATGGAGCCGTTAGAAACTACTCTGTCGGGCGAAGATATATTTTGGGTGTCACATTCAAAATGTGATAACGAAGGGCAGTTTTGAAAGCTGTATTTTGATGGTGCCATGAATGCTGAGGGGGCAGGAGTCGGAGCAGTCCTGGTCTCTATCACCGGAGAGCAATACCCTGTGGCCACTAAACTGAAATTCAGCAATTCGAATAACACCGCTGAATACGAGGGATGTATCTTGGGACTCCGCTTTGCCCGCGACATGGGAGTGAAGAGACTAGCGATGTTCGGGGATTCAGAATTGGTAATCAGACAGGCAATCGGGGTGTACAACACTAAAGAGCTTCAGTTACTTCCATACCATCGTTGTGTTACCCAGTTGATGCGAGAATTCGAAGATATCGCTTTCCGACATATCCCCCGGGGACGGAATGACTTTGCCGATGCATTGGCAACTCTGGCTTCCTTAATCCACGTAATCAATAACAGGGACGTTCCACAGATTGAGATAGCAGTACAGAATGCCCCGGCATATGAGGAGCATGTGGCAGTATTATCAGACGAGGTGGTGTTGCCAAAGTAGCCCTGGTATCACGACATAAGGGAGTACCTGAGGGATAGATCCATTCCCGACCAGGCGAGCCGAGCTGAGAGGATGAGGATGCAAAAGATGGCGATGAAATTTTACCTGAGTGGGGATTCACTCTACAAGAGGGATGCTGGGTTGGGACTGTTGCAATGCGTGGATGAGACACAGGCCCAAAGGATTATGAGTGAAATATATGGTGGGGTGTGTGGGCCACACATGAGTGGACCAATGCTAGCCAAAAAGATCTTGAGAACGGGGCATTATTGGTTAACGCTGAAAGCCGACTGCGATGACCATGTCAAACAGTGTTACCAATGCCAGGCGCACGGTAATGTGATCCATACGCCTCCCAATGAATTGCACTGTATGACCTCCCCGTGGCCATTTTCAATGTGGGGAATGGATGTAATCGGACCAATAGAGCCCAAAGCAAGCAACGGACACTGATTCATTTTCGTCATGATCGATTATTTCACCAAATGGGTAGAAGCAGCTTCTTTCCCCAAATTAACTCAGGAGGTCATCGTCGGTTTCATCAGGAATAATGTCATTTGTCGATACGGGCAACCTGAGGTTTTGGTCTCCGACAATGCCAAGAATTTAAACAACGCCCTCATGAAGGGACTGTGTGACCAGTTTAAGATCAAGCACCTCAATTCCGTCATTTACCGTCCTAAGATGAATGGGGCAGTGGAGGCTGCAAATAAGAACATCAAGAAGATCATGGCGAAAATGTCTGCTAATCATCGGGGATGGCCGGATTTGTTATCCCTCACCCTGCTGGCATACCGAACGTCAACGCGTACTTCTACAGGGGCAACCCCTTACGCTTTGGTGTATGGAATGGAGGCCGTTCTGCCAGTTGAGGTTGAAATGGCGTCCCTCAGAATAGTGATCGATGCTCAGATAAGCGAGGAAGATTGGATGCAAAGTCGATATGACCAATTGGCCCTAATTGATGAAAAGAGGGTAGTCGCGGGTTGGCATGGTCAGTTATATCAACAAAGGATCTCTCGATCATACGACAAAAGGATAAAACCTCGAAAGTTCAAGGAAAATGATTTGGTGCTAAAAAGAGTCATGCCTTGTCAAGACGAAGCCAAGGGAAAGTTCGCCCCGAACTGGGAAGGACCATTTGTGATTAAGAAGGTGCTATCCGGAGGAGCCCTCATATTGCAAGAAATGGATGGGGAGGTATTTCCACAACCTCTAAATTCCGATTCGGTGAAGCGGTTCTACGCTTGAATCATCAGTTCCCTTTTTCCTTTGAAGAGCGAACTACGTAGGACCTGATCTCCCAACTTGTGGGGGTACGTAGGCAGCCATCATGGCGCGGTCCGATCCCTAAAAAAATAATCCTTTCCCTAACCAAAACCAATTTTCAATAGCCAGATAAAACCTTCCTACACCCTCAAAACCTTCCCGAAACCAGCTGCCTAACCAGCTTCATCCCAAAGGACATAACCCTGATCCGACCAAACAGTTATCCAAAATCTGAGATTCAATCCGATGAAATCAAAAGGTGTGCGGCAATATCTGTCAAATCTCCATCAAGACTTGAGAAGAGAAAGAAGGCGAAATGTCAAAATCGTGGTCAACTGGATAAAATGAGGATCCAATGAAAGGCAATGATACGACAAAAGGGGAAAATGACTAAATTTAAATGCATGTCTATATATATAAGTCATTTTATTACAAGATTTCTCTTTCGATAACCGATGAAACTAACATAGTCTATGCAGGAAATAAAATAATCTACAAATCTGAAACTAGCTGAAGCAGGATGGACAAGGTGGTAGATAGATCTGAAGCATCAGCATCTCCTGCAATCTGCTGCCCCATCATATCAATACGATCCAGTAAAGCGGTGGCTCGGCTGACAGTCCCAAAATGAGCATCTACAACTGCCCTGGTCTGAAATACAATGACCTCTCTGTCAGCAATGGCAGCATCTCTAGCCCGAATGGCATCATCTCTCTCGACAAGAGCGACATCCCTCTCGGCCTCAGCCGTAATCAGGGCCAGGCGGAGTCGGGTATCCTCAGTAACCCGACTTGGGGCAGAATCGGCTGAGATGGAGTGGTCTGTGGTATCCTCTGGAAAAATCACTCCAGAGTCATCAAAGCCCCCAGTCTGACTCAAACCAGCCGGATCCAGGTCTTCGCGCAACCACTGCACGTAAGCAAATGTTTGGATGTGGCAGCTCTCACTATATTCGGCAAAGATCCTGCGAGACCAAAGGTCGTATACCCGCAGTAGATCCCTCTCTGTCTGGGATGATATAAAGAATCGATAGGCGGCTGCATCCGCGAAGGGGTGAAAATCCTGTGCCTGATCAAACTGCCCCATGACCGCCAAGGGATGATAAGTCGTCACGCCCCTCAAGCCAGCAATAGGGATGAAATCCAGGGTGGGCACGTGAGTCAAGAAGCTCATAAAGGAGCAATAGCCCGAATAGACCAGGAGATGAAAGGGATCCTCGATGACCGACAAAAATGATATCCAGGAGGCCACATCAGTACAGCTCACGGGACGAAACGAAAACTGCGTAGCTATGTCATGACTGAAGCAAAACCCTTGGCGACGGAAATGGCCGATGGGACTGAGATGACTCATGAACCACACGTACAACAAAGTCGAGCTCCCTCTAAATACTCTGCCTCGTAAAGACTGGAAATATGAGGCCGACATGTAGGTATCCGCCAATATCATGGGAAGAATGGTGTGATCCTCCTGAAGGGCTCGAATGGCCGCAACAACCCGCATGTCCAAATGATCGGGTCCTGCGGGAAAGTACAAAACTGAGATGACACAGGCCATCAGAACGTCCACTCTCAAGGCATCCCAGCGCTCCTCGGACACGGAAAAATCACCGAAGAAAAGACGAAAACTATCAGGTGAGCCAAATCGGTCAATCAAGAACTGAAGGGGAACCATATGGTCTGATGTGATCACCGGTAACAAGACAGCCCTCCGTAAACCGGTGACAGTCAAGAATTTACGGCGCATGGAACCAACTGTAACCCTAGCACAAGGGTCATTCAAAGACAAGCCGGTGAAGCGAGCATACTCCTCGAGAGTGAGGGTCAGCTCTACTGTCCCCAACCTGAACACTTGACGGGCAGGGGCCCAATGGCTCAGAATACCATCCACAAAGCCCGCTGGCACCTGAAAGGTTAAGAAGGACCAAGAATAGCCCAAAAGACCATCTGCGATAACCCTGCCGGCTGGCAATAAACTGTCCAACCAGCGGAGGAGACTGCCAACCAACCCTGTGGAAGGAATGAAATCCAAACGTACCACGACATTTGAGGACGACATCTGTGGAAAAATAGTATCAAAAAGACTATACAAGGGTCATTTTCTATCCATAAATGAAAAGCATGCATCGTACAAATAATAATAAGACAAATGAATTTCATAGACATAAAAGATAAAAGTTGTGCATAAATGAGTAAATGAGTTCAGTACATAGTGCATAAAATGAAAAAAAAATAATAATAAATAAAACTAAACAGGTGCAGGTACAAAAGCCCTATCCTATCCTGATCTAAATAAAATCAATCTCATCTATGAAAGCGGGATCCTCGAACTGATCCCCTGGGGTCGTCGAAGTCGGAGGCCCAAAGTTCATGTCAGGGATATATGGCTGCGTTGTGGCATCAGATGAGCTCGGGCCCGCATCATAACCCGCACCGTCAGGATCGTAGGCATAAGCATCCTCTGGAGTCCGGCCCAACACCCGAAGATATAGGGACAGCTGGTCTACCTGACGGGTCAGAGTGGCTATCTGCTCAGCATGGGTAGGGCTCCGAACGCAGGCTGCCCAGTCCGTCATCATCACTGAGCCGGGGACCATATCCCCGAGGAAGAATGTGGCTCGGGTCTGAGGACCGATGGTGTGGGGCACCCACCAAGTACGGAAAGCATCACTCGTACTAGGACCCGTAGAAAGCATCCGGTCGTCCTCCCCTGCGAGCATGATCTCCGAAGGCTGAGAGTCCAGCGGCCAGGAGGTAGTGAAAGGAAGAGAATGCGGGATGCGGATCTCTCCAGTAACGCATCTGAATGCGCGCTCCCCCAGATACATCACCCATCCTCCAACACTCTGCAAAGTGAGGCGACGAGTGGAAAGCTCGAACTCCGGGCCAGAAGGATGCCCATCAGCAAACCCCACAGTCAGATGCTTGGAGAGGTAGGGAACCCAGACGACATCAGCAGCCGTGATCAGCTCCAGCTGGATGCGGCAGTGTGCAAAGCTGCCAGATACCGGGACCTCCTCCAAAGTGCTATGATGCCATCGCCGGCCCCGGGGATAAGTGTCCAGGCCAAGAGTAGTGACAGGCCAAGAGTAGTGACAGGCCTCAGACATGGGAGACGCTCGTAGGCCCAGAACTGCGAACAGAAACAGTGAAAAGCATGAGTAACCGATAAATGCAGAAAAGAGAGATAAATGAAGGAAAGTCCAATAAGAAGAGAGGAAGAGGAGCCTCACCAGCAGAAAATGATAGAATCCCAGCCAAGCATCTGTCTGGCCCTCCGAGCGTAGACGCAGACCGTGGAGGAAATAAGCAAAGGTGAACGACCCCCAATCATAGTCGCTGATCCGATCCACGTCTCTGACAGCCCCTACGACGCTGAAATGAATGGCGGAGGAGTTGTTCCCTAGGAAACAACCCCTCATAATAGTCAGGAACAAGCGTCGTAGCAGAATGTCCCGGGTGCCCTGATCCGCTGGAATAGGCAATGCGTACAGACCCCCGACAGCATCGACAGCCAAAGCACCGGACCGAATGCTACGGGCCTTAAAGACCCGGTCCTCAGCGGCGAAACCCAATAAAGCCCGGACCTCCGCTGAAGTGATGTCAAGATCCAGAGGGACGCGGGATCCAGTGAACTCAAGGCCCATGATGTACCTCCAGTCCCAGGGAGTCAGCACGACCTCATAGTCAAGAAGGTGAAGAGACTGCGTCTGGTGGAACCAGCGCTCGGACAAGGCCCTCATGTAACCCCAGGGGCACTGACGGGGAATGATGGTGAAGAAGTGGCGAAAGCCCCAGGAGTCCACCACCGCCCGGTACTCGCTGTGCAGAGCCGTGTAGAGGGAGTAGATGTTGAACCAGTTGTCCCTGGGCTGAGTAAACTCCGGCACCTGTGGCAATCATCAATGGGTCAATCCAGGTAGAACGGGAATTGAGAAATTAAAAATGAAATGAGAATAGAATTTTATATACCTCATTAGCTACAAGAGATGCCGAGGGGTGACGACTGAGATCCCGACCCAAAAGATCGGGTATCTGCACAGGGGCGCCAGAAGGAGCATGATGAGGAAATAGAGCCGGTGTGCTGGAGGATGGCCCCTCTGCCACAACCTCCGGAGGAGCAGCCTCCTCAACGTCCGGATGATCAGGACGGATGACAGCCTCCGCTAAGCGACGAGCCTGACGGGTCCGAGGAAGAACAGGGGCAGGTGCAGCCCTACGACGGCGAACACCCGATGTCCGAGACGTAGAAGAGCTACTAGGAGCGTCGGGATCCATAGCTGGAATGGAATATCAAGCAAGGAGGAAGGTAAGTTTCCTTTTTTAAAAATTGTGTCACAAATATTCCAGTATTTATCGTAGACTTAATGCAACATGATGCATGTTTATTATATGTGCATCAAAAAAAAAATCGACAGAGTTCCGTTTGTAAAATAGACATCCCAAGCATAAGCCAAACATGTTTTCCATCAATCCAAGCCTCAAACAGATCAAATTTGCATTCATATGTGTAATTACAGCATGCAAAGGACCATAATGCATGATTTTCTTTCAAAAAAGGAACAATAAATATGTGGGACTGCATCATGAGCATAAAATAGGACTCACACAGTTGATACATAGCATGTATATATGATAATACATAGCATAGCATTGTAAAGCATACATTTCTATCTCTAGCATGTAAATAGCCAAATGTATAGCAAAATATTGACGAAATTGAAAAGTGAACGGTCAAAGTGTTACCTGTAGCGCGTAGATCGATCCTACCGGAGCGGTTTTTGCAGAAAGGTTGGAAAACTCGGCAAAAGGCCCTTGCAAACGAGCAAAATCACAAGAATCTATGTGGGGTACGAAGTTGAAAGTGACAGATCTGGAAGTGGCGAGCTGCATATGAATCCCGATCTTGGCCGCAGATCCATCTGCGGCTGGCCCTGGTGGGTCCCCCTGGTTCCCTTGCAGCCATTTGATGTATTTGGTGAAAATGAATTACGAGATGGGTGACCGGCGACGATACCCGGCCCCGACGAGACAATCGACCGGCGACGATAACCGGCGATTACGAGATGGATGTCCGGCGACGAAAACCGGCTCCGACAAAGATAACCAACCGGCGACGATAACCGGGGGTTACGAGATGGGTGACCGGCGACGATACCCGGCCCCGACGAGACAATCGACCGACGACGATAAGCGGCGATTTCGAGATAGATGCCCGGCGACGAAAACCGGCTCCGACAAGATAACCAACCGGAGACGATAACCGGGGGTTACGAGATGGGTGACCAGCGACGATACCCGGCCCCGACGAGACAATCGACCGGCGACGATAACCGGCGATTACGAGATGGATGTCCGGCGACGAAAACCGGCTCCGACAAAGATAACCAACCGGCGACGATAACCGGGGGTTACGAGATGGGTGACCGGCGACGATACCCGGCCCCGACGAGACAATCGACCGGCGACGATAACCGGCGATTTTGAGATGGATGTCCGGCGACGAAAACCGGCTCCGCCAAGATAACCAACCGGCGACGATAACCGGAGGTTACGAGATGGGTGACCGGCGACGATACCCGGCCCCGACGAGACAATCGACCGGTGACGATAAGCGGTGATTTCGAGATGGATGTCCGGCGACGAAAACCGGCTCCGACAAGATAACCAACCGGCGATGATAACCGGGGGTTACGAGATGGGTGACCGGCGACGATACCCGGCCCCGACGAGACAATCGACCGGCGACGATAACCGGCGATTACGAGATGGATGTCCGGCGACGATAACCGAGGGTTACGAGATGGGTGACCGGCGACGATACCCAGCCTCGACGAGACAATCGACCGGCGACGATAACCGGCGATTTCGAAATGGATGTCCGGCGACGAAAACCGGCTCCGCCAAAAAAACCAACCGGCGACGATACCCGGCCCCGACGAGACAATCGACCGGCGACGATAACCGGCGATTACGAGATGGATGTCCGGCGACGAAAACCGGCTCCACCAAGATAACCAACCGGCGACGATAACCGGGGGTTACGAGATGGGTGACCGGCGACGATACCCGGCCCCGACGAGACAATCGACCGGCGACGATAACCGGCGATTACGAAACGGATGTCCGGCGACGATAACCGGGGGTTACGAGATGGGTGACCGGCGACGATACCCGGCCCCGACGAGACAATCGACCGGCGACGATAACCAGCGATTACGAGACGGATGTCCGGCGACGAAAACCGGCTCCGCCAAGATAACCAACCGGCGACGATAACCGGGGGTTACGAGATGGGTGACCGGCGACGATACCCGGCCCCGACGAGACAATCGACCGGCGACGATAACCGGCGATTACGAGATGGATGTCCGGCGACGATAACCGGGGGTTACGAGATGGGTGACCGGCGACGATACCCGGCCTCGACGAGACAATCGACCGGCGACGATAACCGGCGATTTTGAGATGGATGTCCAGCGACGAAAACCGGCTCCGCCAAGATAACCAACCGGCGACGATAACCGGGGGTTACGAGATGGGTGACCGGCGACGATACTCGGCCCCGACGAGACAATCGACCGGCGACGATAACCGGCGATTTCGAGATGGATGTCCGGCGACGAAAACCGGCTCCGCCAAGATAACCAACCGGCGACGATAACCGGGGGTTACGAGATGGGTGACCGGCGACGATACCCGGCTCCAACGAGACAATCTACCGGCGACGATAACCGGCGATTACGAGATGGATGTCCGGCGATGAAAACCGGCTCCGCCAAGATAACCAACCGGCGACGATAACCGGGGGTTACGAGATGGGTGACCGGCGACGATACCCGGCCCCGACGAGACAATCGACCGGCGACGATAATCGGCGATTACGAGACGGATGTCCGGCGACGAAAACCGGCTCCGCCAAGATAACCAACCGGCGACGATAACCGGGGGTTACGAGATGGGTGACCGGCGACGATACCCGGCCCCAACGAGACAATCGACCGGCGAGGATAACCGGCGATTACGAGACGGATGTCCGGCGACGAAAACCGGCTCCGACAAGATAACCAACCGGCGACGATAACCGGGGGTTACGAGATGGGTGACCGGCGACGATACCCGGCCCCGACGAGACAATCGACCGGCGACGATAACCGGCGATTACGAGATGGATGTCCGGCGACGAAAACCGGCTCCGACAAGATAACCAACCGGCGACGATAACCGGGGGTTATGAGATGGGTGACCGGCGACGATACCCGGTCCCGACGAGACAATCGACCGGGGACGATAACCGGCGATTACGAGATGGATGTCCAGCGACAAAAACCGGCTCCGACAAGATAACCAACCGGCGATGATAACCGGGGGTTACGAGATGGGTGACCGGCGACGATACCCGACCCCGACGAGACAATCGACCGGCGACGATAACCGGCGATTACGAGATGGATGTCCGGCGACGAAAACCGGCTCCGACGAGATAACCAACCGGCGACGATAACCGGGGGTTACGAGATGGGTGACTGGCGACGAAACCCGGCCCCGACAAGACGATCATCCGTATTGACACCCTTTTATGAATGTCTTGCATCTATTGCATCTTACGTTGCACCACAAGCCATATGTGTTGCATCACATATGTATTGTCATCCTTCTGCATTGTCATTCATGCAAGAAGTGTCTATTCTTTATCTTGTTCATTTCATTTAAACATTGCATAAACATGATAAAGAGGGGCAGTTGTAGACACCCAATTTTTGCGTTCCCTGTACTAACCATGACAGGAGGGCAAAATCGTCAATTGAACCGGCTTGCGGGAGCGAAGGAGTGGGCACAAGTGCGAACGTCCAACACCACCGCAATGATTAGCGACCAAAGCTGACGTGGCAATAAGGCCGTCCAAAGCGGGCATTCCCGAATGAGGTAGCACGTCTCCCGGAAATTCCCGGACTGCAAAATACGAGCCTGTCAGCGAAAACCGACTTTACGGCACGAAAATCGAGGCGTGGCACGAAAATCGAGAAAGTCAAACCGTCCAGCCGCGGATTTATCTGCGGCCAAATAGTGCGCCTTTTGAAAACACGGAACTCGAAACACGGAACTCGAAATCAGGTGAGTGGAAGGCAGGCGGCTGGCTTTGGCCAGCCTATTTTAGCTCAGTTTCGTTGCAGCATACAGGAGGTGGAAGAGTTCAGAAATTTGGAAAAAAAAAGAAGAATTCTGCAGCAGCAAGAACACGGAAATAGAGAGGAAAAGGAGCAAGTTTTTGCAACAAAATAGGAAGAAAAGAGAGAAAAAAGAGAAGATTTATACTCTTTTGATTTTTGTTGTATCAAATATTCTTCTAATCCTATTTCAAATATACAAGTTTACATCCATTTGAGATCATTTGCAAGGTAAAATTTCTCTTTGTTCTAGCAATTTATATCGTATTGGTTGGTTAAATTAAATGTAATCTTCATGTATCTTGTTGGACAATCATGGATTAGGGATTATTAGTGAGGTTTCCATCGGAACAAAATTCTTCCTAATAACCCGAGGATATCCAGTTAGTGAAATTTCTAGCTCGTTTATGATGATTCATTGGGTGTAATTTATTTAGATTGTCATTTTCGGATATCACGGTGTATTAGGCAAATTCGTGTTGATTAGTTTTGTAGTATTCATTTTGTGGGTATGTAGCAATATCGGGTGGGAGCCTAGGAACGCGACCCCGTGGTCCAAATCCGATGATGGACGTTTTGATGTATGTAATAGATTCAAGGTGCTCGTTTTTTGTATCATGTAACCGTCGGGCCTTAAAACGACGCTAAGACGAGAATCGGGTTTAAGGCCCCGTAGTAGTGAAAATATGTGATTGTTGGCGTTCGGGGTATTTTGATGGCTTACATGCCCGTAAGTAGCCCCTACGCGTTTTGATATTTAATTTGATTTGCAACACCAAACAAAGGATTTCAAGGCCAAAACAATAAAGATTTTTTCTAAAACTCAATCAAAGTAGGATATTAGCATCACGAGGCTAAAAATTGGAAATGCTAACGAAAGTCGATTCCTATTCTACGAGAAAGCTAAAGAGAAGTTGTTTTCAAATGTCACAAAAAATGGTTTTTATAAAAAGAACTAAACGTTTTATTAAACCTTGATACATAGGGCGAAGGAGATCCTAGAAATTGCCTATCATTTATGAAAGCAACGTACAAATCTCGATTCCTATTTTGGCTAAAATAAACTCCTATTTTTGCCAAAACGACGCCTAATGAAAATCTCCTAGTTTTGACAATTAAAATCAAACCTTTTTTCATAAAGCTTTCTCGTGTATGTCGAAAAGACATTCCGAAGCGTTCCCAAATTAAAGCACGACTTTCCCTAAAAATCCAAATAATTCTTTCATACAAACTCACCACAACATTCAGATAGGTACACACACATGCACGCGTGCATACACACACATTTCATGAATTAAAGGATAGGACAGCATCAAGATTGTGGTAACCGTGTTTCACGGAAGTCGAGGGGTTCCTAACACCTTCCCCTCACTTAAGCAAGCCCCCGAACTCTATGAATATCGATTCGCAGACCAATTAATTCGGAGTCACATATGAGCCAGCGATTTATAAAAAACGAAAATTCGGATGAGTTGGTACATCCATTTCAAATATACCAACTGGCGACTCTGGTTAATTGGCTCATCATAAAAAGGCGATCTTTCAAAACCCCGTCGACATTAATGCCAACCTTTTCCCCAAAAAATCATCAATCAAAAGGCAAAAAGAGAAATTGGGAGAGGCGAGAAACCAGCGTCGACAACCTTCATCTCCTGCATCTTTAATTTTTGCTGATCATTCTCCTCCCTCAGCATCTGGATCTCTTCCTCTTGATCCTGAGCTTCGGTCTCTAATTCTAAGATCCGTTATTCGTACTCTTCCAATATGCGATCCATGATAGGAGTCTCGTCAGGGTCTGTCTCAGGCTCCTCCTCCATGGGTTCTTCCTCGGGGTCAGACTCTATTTCTATTAGTTCTTCAGGGTCAGACTCCACCTCTTCATCTATCATAGGTGCGTCATACACCACGTGTATGTCACGTGGCTCCTCCTCGACAATCCAACCATTTCCTCCTACGCTTGTCATCTTACAGCCAAAAACACAAGGCAAAACAACAAACTCCATCAGAAGGTCAAACAAAACATAAGTTCATTGTATGGAATGAAAATATATTTCATAATGCTACTAAATCTTCACGAAAACTCTATATGAGTTTAATCTCCTCATAGTTCCTAAATTTTTCTAAGGTTTTAGTCTAAGGACTCTCGCTCCTAAGGTTTATAACATAATGCTCTGATACCAACCTGTGACGCCCCCAAATTCAGACGTCACTGTCTCGAATTTGGTTAGTCACTATCTAACTCAAATAACGACATAAAACTAATGCAGCGGAAAAGATAGAATAAATTACATTGATTTAATATAATTATTCTCGTCCCAAGGTCTCGCAACCGATACTACAATACTATCCAAAAGTCTTAATTTAATAGAAACATAGTACTAATACATAATCTGTGCCTAAGCTTATTACATAACCAAATTCAGAAAACTTAAGCAACATAGTAATTAATATCCTTCCTAAGGAAGAACAAAGCTACTCCATAGTTTTGCCTTTTCCCTTATCCTTGCCTGAAGGTTCACCTCGCTCTGCCTTAACTGAAAGATTTAAAGAAAGCAAGAATGAGCAACAAATTTACCCAGCAAGTATATACAATGAGGGTGAACAATATAAAGTTCAAATTTCAAGGGTATGACCGTAAAGGATAATTCAAGGATAATAGGGATAATCAACTGTTATACATAAGAGTCGCTATGGACTGGAGAATATCAATAGGATTCTTGTATCTAATCATTTCAAGTCCAAGAATATGAACAATGAGTAGTCACTAAAGGACTAAGAACTCCTGCTAGAATTAACAGTTTTTATACTGAAAATCCAATAAAAACAAGTACACAGGTGATCAGCCTATAGTACCCCAGATTATGCATAACTGTCACATGCTTGTAAGTGCGCACGTCGGTTCCCCGACAATATATAATTTTCCCCTTTTATGAGGGTTGTTCATCTCAGCAGATAAGAGTCATCACCAAGACAATTGGTTTGGAATAGCTTTCTAACACATGTATAATAGTCTAACCGAAACAATGGTTTAGACAACTGCTATAATCTTATTCAATGATTTAATGAATACCAATACTCGCAATGCGGTTTAAGGGATATTAATCTTAAACCAATCCTTAGAATATGAATGACAGTTTATAAAGCATAAGAGTCATTGTCACACACTCGTATAATACAGGAATATACTAGTTTACATGTTTGCTCAATATAGAGAAAGGGTTCGAATACTTGCACAATATACCACATCCTGCTCGAATGTAAATTGAGTAGGGTTAAAGGAAACTTTCCTTTAGCGTAGTTTACGACTTTACAACTTATCAACACGACGACGAACTAAGATATCCTATTGTAACATAGTTACGTATATATAAAACGCTTTCATTAGTCACACATATCAATTACTAGATAATTACCCCTTTCATATAATCAAGTATGTAAGACAAATACGGATACTATCTTTGGTATATAACTAGATCACATAATAGCATACTACCATGTTTTGTAGTTTTAAAATAGACGTTAATCCTTATGTTTCGGAAACTCTACTTATAAACCATGTACACGACTTGAAGCACTCATGTCATAATACCATTACATATTTGAATACCAAAAACATTGCGACAACTTCTGCTTTACACTTTAGAATAACAATGCAAGCAATCCACAAGGTTCAGATTACAAACAAAATCAACTAGACTAAACTGCAGGAGGGCGCAGCTGCGCTCTGGTTAGGCTTAGGGACGGCGCAGCTGCGCTGTCCCCTGGTCAGACCAGAGTTGAGCTTTTGTCTTCCTGGTTTCAGTCCATTGTTTAGCATACCAAGACATTAACAATTATTATGCACACATGTTAAAGGGGTTTGCATGCTCACATGATCATTTCAAGTTTATATTACTACTTTATAAATCTTTAATTTAGAACTTCGACAAAATAATGTCAAACAAATTTAAGAATCCACGTAACTTACCATACTAAGTACTTATTCATATACAAGGGTTATACCATCTGAAATACGCATGCTCATGTGTTCACATCATATATACTTAGTTTACATAGTTCACAACTTGAAAATTTACTTAAATTCATGCTTGAACGATGCAATGCTATCACATACTAAAGGGACACACATACACATCACGTTTGGGGGAATATCGGAGTATTAACATGCATGTCCAACACCTTAGAATGGAGTTATCATTATAATTATGCATGTTTGTTTCAAAATGTCCAAGTTTGCCTTTAAAAGTCGTTTAGAACTAGGTCGTCGTCATCTAGCACACATGAAGCATCTTGGAACCTTATGTCATGTATAATCAGACCTTATACACATGTTCGTATGATCAGGACTTGCACATTATAAGTTTTGGTAAAGTCTAGTTTTAAAACTATAAGTTTCCTTTAGAAAAACACATGTAAATTGAAGCTAAGATGCTCATGCTATGCAAAGGAACCTTACACTACATGCTTCACATATTTTCAGGTATGTCTAAATTAACTAACCACGTTAGAAAGTAACAGTTCATAGCAGAAGCAAGTATTTTTGTCTGGTGCACGGCGTAGCTGCGCCGTTTTGAACTGCAGGGAGCACGCAGCTGCGCCCTCCCCTGGACGGTTCAGAATGGTCTCTACTTCGGCAGAAACCAAAACCAAACTTGAATTCCTTTACTTAACATGCTCCAATTCAGTCACATTGTGTCCTTAGCATACATATTGACTCACATAACAACATAGCATCAACTACCAACTAATTAACAAGAGACTTCATGCATTTCTAAGAATTTGCCAAACTTAAAATTAAGACATACTAAGTAATATTATTACCTTCTTGAAGCTAACTGCTAACTTGCTCCCAAACTCAGATTGCTCTTCAATATCACACACTCACTCTCTATATATCACTGATGAAATTTTCTAGCAACTAGAAATGAGAAGAGAAGGCTTCTATTTATAACCCAACTATTATCCATTACTGTGTTTTTGCCTCATGGTTTGATCTAGCAGGAAAAAGGAATGACCATTGGTTTGAGAAGAGTTGCTGAGAAGAGTTGCTGGAAAGAGCTCAACAACTCCCTCGCCCCATGCCCGAGCCATCATTCCTATGCTTGGTTATCAGTATACTAGGTGCTCCCATTGGTCTATTCACGTAATTGAAGGAAAGGGACTCACAATATGGAACAAGAGCAAACTCAGCATTCCAAGCAAGGCTTATTAGCATACTTTGATTTAAAATGTAAACTTAGGTCAAGATGTATTAAATAATTAAATGCTACCACATTGTATCACTAGTCACATGTACACATATCATATAATTCATGTACATTAATTAAAGTGAAATCTAATTAATCGCTAACACCCAATATTTAATATACATTATTATTCCATTATTCCTATAATAGAATATTATTACAATAAACATTCAAGTATTAAAAGAATTATTATTTAACAATTATTAGCTCACTTCAATTATTACCTCCTGTAATTAAAATGCATATTTAATAGTTCATATCACACATCACCGCATAGGATGTTCATGTAATTTAAATGTCACACATCTATTTTATATTATTAAATGAATACCGAAACTTTATTACAAATAATACACATTTCATCACACGGTTATATCTCAAATAGCATGGCATATAACACTTAAATAATTTAATAGAGATTATTAGCCACATAGTAATTAATTAAGATTAATAAATTCTTTTCTTAATAAATCATTCCTTTAATAATTAAAACAAGAAATCACTTTATCAAATCACTACCAAAATGACATATCACGTATACTCATATCTGAATAAATATTCAACTTAAATAGAAAAGTTAATATTAACATTATTCAAAATTCTCGGGTATTACAATTACTATGCGCCACTCGATGATAAAAAAATTCATTTGACATAACTTTGTGCAAAATATTCATAAAAATTTTATACCCTCTATTCCAAAAGTAGAGTATATTTTGACCTTTTAAAATTAATTTATGAAATCCTTAAATTTAAATTGAGTCGATTTTAGTACTAAAAACTATTACTAATTATCATAAATTAACTAAAAATATTACTAATTATATCATAAATTAACTAAAACTATTATTAATTGTCATATTTGTTTCTTTCAATATTCATATAAATTCGTGTCAATTTTGAATTTTATATTTCACAAATTAATTTCATAAAATCATATTGTATTTTTAATTTTAAAACAAATAATGTTGATAAAAGAAATTACTTAGAATACTATTACGAGTATAGACTGACAAATTTGATAGATAGATTCACATTTACCAAAAAAACATATTGTGTATAATTTAATTTTTATGTCACTTTAAAATATTTATATAAATTCATGTCAATTTTGAATTTTATATTTCACAAATTAATTTCATAAAATCATATTGTATTTTTAATTTTAAAACAAATAATGTTGATAAAAGAAATTACTTAGAATACTATTACGACCATAGACCGACAAATTTGACAGATAGATTCACATTTACCAAAAAACATAGTGCGTATAATTTAATTTTTATGTCACTTTAAAATATTTATATAAATTCATGTCAATTTTAAATTTTATATTTCACAAATTAATTTCATAAAATCATATTATATTTTTAATTTTAAAACAAATAATGTTGATAAAAGAAATTACTTAGAATACTATTACGACCATAGACCGACAAATTTGACAGATAGATTCACATTTACCAAAAAACATAGTGCGTATAATTTAATTTTTATGTCACTTTAAAATTATACTAATTATGATAATTTGTTTATAAAGGTTTTGGCCCCTCCCTGTACAAAATCCTGGCGCGGCCACTGCTTGCGGTGCTGCTTTTGGTAGACATGATAAATGTATTGGCTTGTGATGATGATAAGGAGAAGTATAACCGCTACTTTCTTAGATCTTTCATTGAAGACAATACGAAGGTATTCAATGCTAAAGCTTTTAGCCAGACAAAACACCATTTTCCACCAATCTTATTGACATGTTAAATACTCCTTATAATTATTCTGAACTTATCAAGAGAAAATGTTCTAACTAATTTGTCCTTGCAACCCAAAACTGTTGGTTTTCGCAGAGTCTAGGACTTATGATTGGATGATCTCTCTCTCTTTCTCTTCCCCCTATTTGAGATAAACCCGAAATTTAATATGCTAAACTGGTTGCCTGGGTTTCATTGTTTTTTCAAGTAAATTTCATGCTGTGACTAATTATCTAGATGCTTGTGCTGTATATGCTATCCGTATCATGTTTGTGGTTTTTTTTGGGGTGTGGTTGTTTACGGTCTACATTGTTATGCTTGGTAATATATCTTAGTTTATGTTTTGGTTAGTCAACTGTGGTCTAAATGGCATTGTCATCTTCTCCTACTTTTTTTGATTGACAGTTTCTACTTCAAATTATGCTTAACTTCACTTGTATATCTTGGTTTATAATGCGGCAGTTCTATTTTTCAGACTATAAGTTATTTTTTTTCCATTGTCAGTGCCTTCATCATTTTATCTATAAATTCATGCCAAAATGATAATCTTACAGTCACTGGTTCGCAATTCTGTAGACAAAATGATCTCCGGCTCCTAGATGTGATTATGCAGTGGATTTCATTGTTGGTTGTGAAAGCTATGATGATACTAGCCGCCGCTAATATAGCTTTTGCTGGAATGTGAGTGTCATTAGTGTTCTCTATCTTTTCTTTCTTTCTCTTTTTAAGTTAATTTGAATTTTTAATTTTCCACTTCTGTGTCTGTAATAAGTTTTTCCGGTTGATGATGTAACTTTATCCTTGAGGTGTACAGAGGAATTGCAGCACTGTGGCCAAGTGGATTTTGAAGAATAGTGCCGAGTCTGAAAACATGAATTGGTATATCATAAAGTGTTAAGTTATTGATTTGCTAGTCATTGTGTTATCTTACTAATTGACTGTTGGCAAGGAAAAACTAACTGAAATTATCAAATGCATCACTGAATATATTGAAAAGGAGACATTCTCCAGGAAATGAGACATCGGATGTGTTAGGAGTGATTAAGCAATATAGGCCCTACAATCTATTGGGCTGAAGGCCCAATACCCATAGATGCAATGAGAAGAGGCCTAGTACTGGTCCAAGGAGCACTTAGGCTTAGCAGGCACAGAATAAGCATGATGGAGGCTCACGTTTGAGATATAAATATCTTTTGAGAGCCATCTCAGACTTGACCGGCTCGGACTCCACTGGTTAAGGCGGTTGATAAGATTGCAACCCTCCAAACTGCCCATCTCATATGAAATGAGGCTTGGCTCATGATGACTACTGGAAGGAAGTTTTCCACTGGGGAGGACAAGTATAAATAGGAAAGGAAGGAGAAGATAACAGGTTAAACTCTAGAACACACACAATTATAATTGATACTTTGTCTTTTCGATCATTAACGAACATGCTGGAGACGCTCCCCCGTAGAACCACCCCTTGGACCACCGTGAGAGGGTGGATTGCAGGTTTGGAGCTGGGTAGAGGGCATCCAGAACTCTACGCGAAGGACGAAACATCATTAGGATGAAAAAGTGGAGTGTTGAAAGGACATAAACATAATAATTCTAAAGCTTATCATTAGTTTTCATGAATCAATTGATAATAGCACGTGTTCAGATTGTGGTCCTCCCCTCCCCCCTCTTTTAGGTGGTAGATATTGTCAGAGCAAAAATCTTGTTGCTAGAATAATAAATGTCGCTTAAAGTATTAACGTGACTATAACAATTACAATAATGTCGTCAATTGTATATTTGATCTGGTAGCATAATTTTTGACAATCACCTTCTTTTAAGCATTTCAATACAAATCTTACTCATAAAAAATAAGAAAAAAGAATGCATTAATTATGTTGGTGCAAAGCTGTATCTGGCAACATCAAATGAAACGTGAATTTTATTTTATTTTTTTAAGTGCAAACAAAATTATGTGCTCGTGTTTGTTAGCAGTTTGGTTTTCGTTATAGCTTCTTGTTATATATGATAATAAATATACTTTGGTGTTATTTCCGTTATTTGAAATTTTGTGATTTTATGTGTATATATGTATTCAATACTTCACCCTATGCCGAGTCTTTATGTTCTTTTTGCACCCAAAAAATGAAGCCTTTATGTTCTTTGTGTGTTTTTTTACTTATTTAATTTTAGCATACATCATCGACAAGTCTTTTTTATTCATTTAAACATAATCTAGCGTTAAGAGAAAGGAAACCAAAAGCTTCAAAATAGGCTCCGAGGCGCATTTGGTTGATCCTAAATGTGTACTTCTTTGGTACATTAGGATTTTTTTTTTGCTCCTTAATTAATTGATCAAAAGAACTTAATGAGAAACTAGGTCAAAGTATAGCGAAGAACAAGGCAATTGGCTTAATGCATTACAAAGTTGGGTATCGTTCTTCCATACGAAATGAAGTGGATTCTAAAGGGTAGAATTAGGTGCATGCATGGGGAGTTCTGCAGTGAGAACATTGTTAATTTGATAAATTCATGCATGTTTATATTTTGAATATTTGGATTACTTTTCATGAATGTATATTTGTTCAATATTACAAAGTTAATGACCCAAATATGTCGAACATATGGAAATAGAATATGTGAACAATCATGGCAAAGTAATTTTAGTTTTTTGTTGAAACATATGAATATATAGTTTATTATGTTAGTTATAACTCAACATAAATTTATTTGTTCCTCACCGCACCGATATAGTTTATTAACAGTTATTTTTGCACTTGTTGAGGATCCGGTAATTTTTTTGTCGTGCTTCAGGCTTCAGCTATGGGAGCGTTTTGGTATCTTTGTCTCAAATATATGTTTAGGATTGGAGAGTTGCACTTTTTTAAAGTGCTGTTTTTTTTATTTTTGTTTTTGTTTTTTTCCCTGCTTTTCATTTCCAGTTTTTCTCTTTTGCACGACTTCTGTTATTCAAAAAGGTTTTTTTTTCTGGTGGGGTGGGGGCGGGGTTGTGAAATTTTTTGGACAAAAGTAGTTTACTGAAACAGAAGCAAAGGTTCACAATAGAAGATCGCTTCTACTTTTTAGTGAGGAGACAACAACTAGTTTGTTTAACATATTTGAGGAGGCATGGACATGTCCACAAAATTAGTTTGTTTAGCATATTTGAAAATGCATGGATATGTCCTTATTTTGTAGATGGTGTTAAGATATAGGCCCCGATGGAAAGCCCGGCCCACATCAATTAGGCCCAGACTTGAACATCTTTAAATTATAACCCACTTGAGTGAAGCGTGTTGAGGAAGTCAAGAGTATATTTTTTAACTGAAGGACCCACTCGGCCGTTCCTTAAGCAGTGCGTTTGTCGGACGATGGGACACCTCCCACCAAACCCCTTGTCTGTATACTTGATTAGACAGTAGACAAGCTAAAGGGACAGAAGAATATGAACTATAAAAAGGAGGTCCAAATTAAAGTGTAAGAAAAAGTTATATACAATTTTACACTTGAAACTCACGCAATTGATAAGATATTTCTTAACCTTAATCATTAACCACCTACACCGGAGGCGTCTCACGGCAGTTCAACCGTTGACCAAAGTATAAACGTTTTGTGCAAGTTCAAGCGGACAAGGGCCCGCAGTTAGAGACTAACCCCCGAGAGCTAGGTCGTCATGTTATCTTTCAAAGTTTCGGGATTTTAGGGGTGGCTTGGATACAAAGATTTTTTGTAGATGCAGCCTTTTTGCGATCCTTTTGGGTGGTCGGACTTGAGAAATGCAAGAGTTTGTTCGAGCTTAGATTCTTCCATTTGAACTTCATTGGGAGAGGTTTACTTTTCTAGCCTAAATATAATTTATTTATTTATTCAAAAAAGTCTTTCCAAATCACATGACAAAATATTTGGAGACAGCCTTGTGTGGTCTGCAAGCCTGTTTAAATACCATAAAAATATTTAAGTGAAGGGAACCAAATAAGCATAAAGAAAATTATAGAGAAAACCCAAAAGGGATCTCAAGTCTAAGACTGAAAATTGGACGAAAATGACCAAGCACAGAACTGAGCTCATGCTCTTTGTTTTATCAGTTATAGACCGACTAAATGTTCGGATGGAGAATTGAGATGGAGGCTACTTCATGGGAACTCTGTGTTATAGTACTGTCACGAGAAACGCATTTTTAAGAAGATTATGTCATGTTATTGCTTACTTGATGTGCACAACGCACTTATTTGGCTATATTGGATGACATTCCATAATCTCCTTTTATGTATTAAAGTTTCAATCGAAGGTTGAACTCTCTTTATTTTCATCCATCTTTTTGAGGCAAATAATTTGCAGTGCTCATTCTATAGATCTACTTGAAAAGCTAACTCATGTTTTCATTCCATTTTCATTACGAAGATGTATCACATTAGGATCTTTTGCTCAAATCGAATCACGCCAACGTTATGGAAGTTCCTAGATCGTGTAAAATAAGAGTAGTACCAAAGACAGCACCTTCTGATTTCATAATCAAAAATGAAAAATTGGCTATGGAGATTCCGCGCCATCAAAAATTAATACAGAAAAAAGGGCTTCGACAGGAAAGTCATTTCGATCTAAATTCTTGGGGTCAAATAAAGAGTCTGTTAGTCACCTAGCACGACAAAGCACTCTCCGAGGGTATAGAATGTCTAATTTATTTATTTTTAGAATCTCCAATGTAATGTTTCTGTTAGATTCTCCAATCAAAATAACGAGAAAACTCCATTCAATTCTTGATGGAAACAAAGTTTTGCGAATTCTCCCCAGTACTGGAAGATCAATCATTTCGAGATCTTTGAACATATTTGAGGGCTCAACGTGACTATTGTCACTTTGGCCAAGACACAAGATGAGACTTTATCACCGTGGAGCGGGTTTTTGCAAAAACATGAGGGGGAAAGTAAGTATTATGTTAGAGAAGCAAAATATACGAGATCACAAAAGTAAATTGCTTGAAAGCATTTGGAAAGATCCCGATCTTCCTAGTGAGATGTGGGACAAACATCAGTATAAGTTGTCGAAGTTGCCAAGAAATAGTTTCTTTGCACGAGTAAGAAACCGATGAATTTCCATGGGTTGCCCTCGTTCCATATATGAGTTCTTTCTAATTTCTCGTATTGTTTTCATGCATTAGCATCTCAATTGCTATACTTTGTAAATATCCTAATATTTTAGAGGATGTCTCTGGATAGTTGATCCTAAATTTCCATTAGATTTGATCTTAGGTATTAGGTGTGTGGGCCAAAGGCTATATAAGAGGATGTTTCTCATTTGTAAATCATAAAATAATGTTGCAGACATACTTTTGAATAGAAGTTTAAGTAAATAGGAGAAAAAAAAAATTGGATCATCACATTTGATATTTTGAAATGAAAGTGTACTATGTTTTGAAACATTGTACCAAAGTGCAATTAGTTTTTAAAAAAAAAAACATAACTCACGAAGTCATTAGGTGATTTATGGTGGGTTTCTTTGTTGATTTATGTGTTACGGTTTTAATGATGAGAATTGGTTTGTGTAATATTTTGTTATGACACAAATTTGGATAATGGTTGGTGAAAAAGTAGATGAAAGCTCCATGGGTTTGATCAAGATAAGTTGCTGAGATTTCCAAGCGTGAAATATGAAGACCAAAGCAAGCTGATGGAGGCAGCTGATGAGAGCAGGAGCAGGAGCAAGAAAGACAAAGAGACAAGGTTTCTGGCAGACATCTAATTTAAAGGCATTTTATTTTTGCTAGAATTCCTTTTAAAAAGAGAGTAGTTTTCTAAAAGTTCTCCCAAGATAAAATTATTTTAAAACAGGCTAGTTTTATCAAAACAGCTTTTGATTTGGAGATAATTGTTCCTAAAAGTGCACTAAACAATTTTCAGCAAAATAGTGTTTTTGATAAAAAAAACAAAATCTGTTTTTAAATAAAACTCAAATTCTTGTTTCCATATTTGAATAGGTTTTCAAAATACTCTCTATCTCTATGTATAAATATTTTATCCTATTTGTTATTTATAACTGAAAACTATCAGTTTATATTTTGAGATAAAATCTTTTTGATATCTTTGAGAATGTGTTTTTCAAAATTGATTTCATTAGTTAAGTTAAAATATTTTCTAGCCATTGGAACTTCGTGTGTATTACACAACAACTGATATATTCAAAAAGATTTTCTAGCAAATCAAAGTACCTTGTTCTTATATTGTTCTTTTCAAAAATTTTAGAACTCATTTATAATTAATATTACTACATATTAAAAATTGTTAACAAATTTGTAAGCTTGTATTGATCCAGTGGTGCATAGTTTAGTACAAATGAAGTTCAAGATTGCAGTGGTGTACGTAAAATGGGCACAAAGCTGTCCAAAGAAGTTCAAAGCCAAGTAAATTACACAGCACTCGAGTATTTATAAAGGAGTCAAGTGAAGGATAAAGCAGTCGGATAAATTAATTGACTGCATTAGATCTAGACAAAAATTTTAATTTGGCATAATTTATCTGTTTACACACACTTTATTCAATCCCTTTTAAGTGTACACATAGAATTTCATTCTTGTGACATATGGTGGGTTTCTTTTGTTTTTTTAGAGCCTTATATTTGACTTAAAGAATCATAAATGCTTTTGAATTGAATCGAGAGTCATGCTATGTATTGTGATAAATTTATACCGAATTATAATTGTGAAACTTATCAATAGAATTGATAAGAATTATAGGAAGACCTCAGTTATTACATATCTCTCTAAAAATATTACCACTAATACTTAACCGCGTAACTAGCAATCAAAATTAGACGTTAAACATTCACAATATATATCATTACCGTTGAATGGAAGTTATGGAACAAAAAATGTCACCATTTAAATTCCATAGATGGAAATTTATTTTCACTTTTTACAAACTAAAATACGCATTGCATTCTAGCATATTAACAGCTTACAAATAAATTTATAAGTGGACAACAACTAGATATTTTATCAAAAATTATAGACTCACACACTATATGTAAATGTTTTTTTATATTTACACACGCCATATGTAAATGTGGTTTTTTAGGTCAAATAGAGGGTATTCATTGAAACATAGTGGGCTTGAAGCTGGCGAATGGATTTGTTGTAACTGGTATTTTACTTGGAATCCAAAAGAATAAAACACATACTTTCCTTCGGCCCTATTGATTTGTGTAGTAGAATAGTACTCCCTTTGTTCCACATAAAATAGAGTCTGATTTGTAATATTTTTAAACTTTTAAGAATATATATTTCTTTCATGTATCTCACTAAATGTGCATATATTAAGGTTGGATAGAGGTAGACAGAGAATTGATATATTTTTTTCTGAATTAAAATTTTGAGAAAGAAATTCATGGTTGAAAAAATTAGCAACAAAGCAAACATTCCAATAAAACCCACCCTTGATTCGAGTCTCGGGGGTGGGGGGGTTTTGTAGCAAGTCTTTGTATAACTAGGGAGGACTGGAGGGGTAAACTGGTAATAAAAAATATAAAAAGGCTGGAAATACTTGATTTTTCAGGCTTTCGGGCTTTAGCTTGTTTAGGCTTTCACTAGCTTTCAGGCTAGACTTTTTCTAGTGAGGCCGGTCCAAGCTCGCAGAGCTAGACCGGTCTTTTGGAAAATGAAGAGAACTATTTAGGGTCCCAAGGCCAGGCCGGTCCAAGCTCAAAGCAGGCTGGACTTTTTCAAGCTGGGCTAGACCGGGCTTTTGGACTCGTCGACTAGAGCCTTTTATGCACCTCTACCTTCCAAACAAGAGCCCGACTGAGGGTTGGAACTTGTCAGCAATGCAAGAGCAGCAAAAGCCTTTCAAATAAATTTACATAACATCATGAAAAAAAAAAAAACTGAGCAATTGATAGAATCGGAAAAAAAAATAAAAAATAAACAACACTATAATACACTGCTGGCCATCTTACAGTTACTATATCTACTCAAAATGCAGCATTCCGAGTTCCACAAATTGCAAGTATATCAGTATAGTTTGAAAACTTTTAGATTTGGTAGGCTGATTTTACAAAAGTGAGACTTATTTTTGCACATCCTAAATAGGGAATCGACTCTTACATGGGATGGGTAGGGCATGTTCGTATTCGTCTAAAACGGATGTTATTCATATTCGACTTAAACGGATATCATTCGTATTTGATTAGAGATATTCAGAAATAAACGGATACGAATATGGATACATGTATATTCGTATCCGTTTAACATCCATCTGCCAACATATTTATTGAATCAAATATGCGGTATCATAATCCCGAACAAAGAACGAGTTTTATTATAAAATTATAATATTTTTTAATATCTTCTGTAGAGAAATTTTATTAAATAGAGTGATTAATTTTTTTTTCTTCTAAATTTTATAATTTAATCATATGATTGATAATTGCGTTATGTTATATACTAATACTAATATCATAATAGTAATTTTTAAATTTTTAAATTATTTATTTACTAATTTTAATTAATTATGCTAATGAATTCGTATAGTTATTCAGAATCGGATAATATACGAATTCTAATATCGAATTCGAATGGTACCTTAAGAAATCCGTCGAAAATTGAATACAAATACGGATAAAATATCTTTTTTTCGAATACCCTGTATTCGAATTCGAATATATCCATTTACAACCCTAGAGCTAGAGATGGGGATAGACTCTTAAGAGTATTCTTTTGGGAACAAGGGATATGCCGCACACGTCCAAATCTCTAGCTACTCCCTCAATCCTGCATCCCCTTTTTTGAAGATGTCAAAAACAAATACTCCCTCTATTCAACAAAAAACAATCACTTATAAAATTTGTAAATAATAAGTACATATGTTTGTTCCATATTATCCCCTAAACGTAACAAGCTGTTACTTTAGTAATAATGGCATGACAATAAAATTTTGATAACAAACTAAAAACATTAGTCATTTTATACTATTACTAATAAAAATATGCCTCTTTTTGTGCAAGATTGTTTTTTGGCAAATGAAACTTTTGTGGAATGGAGGGAGTATTACTCAAGCTGAAAAGTGGTAGTTCAAAGGAGTAAGGGCACAAGCATTAATATACATGGAACTCGAGTTTAAACTGTTGTGCCTGCTACATAAAAACTGCAGAAATCTCACTAAGAAGTGTGTGAACTGCTAAGAGAGCAGGCACGTCAGATTTTAAGGACTAAAGGTGTTAGGATCAAGTTGGATCCTAACAAAGACGCGAACTGATAGAAAATAAATAAATTTTAGAAACAGCGCCGCGGGGAGAAAGAGTGGGCAGAAAATATCTCTCGATTCAATACTTCATTCAAATCAAACTTGAAATGGCAATACTACTCAAGAACTCGACGCAACTTACTAGAAGCTACTACCATTCTTATAGGATAGCTACGAAACTATAAAATTGTCATTACAATGGAATGATTAAGATTTTCTCATACGGTTATGTTTAACAGAAGGCTTACTCTCCGTAATGCTCCTCAGACTAGTATTATAGATGGTATAAGCCAACAACATTGGGATTGACAGGCTATACAGTGGAAAATGAACAAACAGATTCATGTCATATGCTTTCATAAGAGCCCTGCAATTCTGGATTAACAAACGGAAAAGAAAATTACATGTAAGTTTACAACAATACGAGCTAATTACTTATCACATAAGAAAAATAAAAGACGTATTACAAAACAAGCAAATTAGAAGCCGGAATCTAACAAAAAATATGTAAAAATAAAAAAATTATAGGCTGGAGCAAATGAATGAAGACATGCTAATAGATTATGATGCAGGAAAAGGTGGAAGGAAGGAACAAAGGGAAAACAATGAACACCGCCTGAAGGCATAAAATCTATGTATAATTTATAAGTTATCAGTTCATATTATATGACAAACAAGCTTGTGGCGTGCAGAAAAGGTCCATCCAGCTTAATATATACTGTGAAAAAAGGACCAAGACATTTTTGTATACCAAATAGTAGAAAATGATACTGTCAACTATCAAAAGAGAGGGGAATAGGGGGGTGGGGGTATTATGTTGTAGCTCAAAGTGAGTGTTGTGGTTAAGAAATCAGTGCAATATCATTGTAAAAAAATGGAGAGAAAACATGTGGACCATGCCATATGTTGTGATAGGTATACTTCGTTTAGACTTTTTCTTTCAACTATGTGTCATGTTGACCGAGACACTCAAACTGGGTCAGATTGGCTTTATTGTTTGTTTGCTAATCACTTATAAATTTAGAAAGATGACCAAAGATAAATCAATCAAATGCATAACTATAATATTCTCATCACAATAACATGCTTCAAGCTTCTTTGAGGGGTGCAGTGAGCAAATTTCAAAGAGACTGTATGGCGATTAAGAAATTAATCTAGTCAAATGATGAAAAATGGTATCCACCCTCATATGCGTGCTACTATAAGCTACAAATTCTTTATGCTGACCTTTGTTATTCTCATTTGAGATGCAAAAACAGTTTTTTTCCTGCAAGTTTTGAAAATGAGTGCAGAGTTGAAACCTAACCTGAAAATGCCTCCAACAAATTGCCAAAGAAACCGCCAGAAGAATATTCCTGGTCCACCGCTTCTGAAAAAAGAACTTGAATCTATTGTTTCTTTCATTATCAGACAATACTGATGTACCATCATAGTCGTCTTCTTTCTTTCCAGAAAGTGACAGAAGATGATCCCGATAGATCCCTCTTTCAGCAGCCAACACCAAAATTAACAAAAATGCAGGCAAAACCACAAAAAAGAGATGTGGAAGAACCACCACCATTATATCTGGAAATCCAAGAAAGTCAAATTTTCCCATCATGTTGAGTTTTATCACCCAGCCTTTGTAGGTCATATATCCCCTTTCACCACCATCAGTTAAAACTTGGCCAAGAAGCCAAGGACATAATATAAGATAAAATAAGTAAGCTACCAAACAGAACCAGACCCAAGGAAGCCTGTAAAACTCTGTAAAAACCCATGCCATACCATTTATGAAGTTTTTATTGGCCTTGAATTTTTTGTAACTGCACTGCTTCTTTGAAAAGACGATTAAGGCTTTCGGAATAATAAGTGTGGAAAACATAAACACATAAAATAACCAGAGTATTGGAAAATATAAGGCAGCCCATTGACACCCCATGACTAGAAACTCTTTCCATGTCCACGAAAGGTTAGCCCTAAGACCATGTACCGAAAAAGGCCTTAGTTCAGTCAAAGTTGATCTGCCACTAGGGTCAGTTGCCTCTATCTGCAGCCAAAATCTATCAGGAGATGGATCCTCAAAAGCTAAATAGTTCCAGGGTACAGTATACAGATCTCCCCTTGATGAGGCAGACTCATGCTTCTTCATAGATTCCTCCATGACTACAATGAAATCTAGACTTGAGTCATAGATCCTGGACACAACTGATACAATTGGGGAAGAAGAAAAAACCAGTGCTCTGATGGTCTTGTAAGACGAAAAGTCCATTGCCTGACTTTTATACTTGCAAACCAACCTTGTTGACATAAAGCGTGAGTCTAATGGAAATGTGGGCAATATAATAGTAGTTTTAGCTCCTGACTTGAAGTCGGTATCAACAAATGACACATCATCTCTATCAATGGCCAAAATGCGCATAGCTCTACTCTTCCTCCAGTCGCCCATTTCCCACTCCCAGAAATCTTCAATTGGTGGAGCTCCATTCGAACAATTTATGCTACTTTGTGTATGTGAATTCCACTGTATAAACTTTTGAGAGAATAAGGGTGGATAATTTGACTCATGGTGTCGCTTCAAATTCTTACCAAACCTGGTATGGAGGTGCCCACATAGGTAAGCTGATAAAGAATGCTTGAGAAATGTATCCTTCAGGGTCTTCCCAGAATATGAGAGTGCTGAAAATGAGAGTGGGAAATGCCCAAAAGAAATCTTGGTTACTGGTTTAGCAGATTGAGTATCCCATAGTGAGAGTTCAGAACTAATGTCACTTAATAGCTGGTCACTCGGATGTCCAAAAAGATTGGTTGGACCTCGTAACCCAACAGACATCGTGCTGTCAAACCCAACAAAGAGAAGTTTCCGTTCACCAGTCTGATGAAGGAGCATGTATAAAAGAATAAGAAAATATTAAAGGCTCTAACTTTATAATCTATTAAAGGATATACTAGCATAAATTTAAGAGTTTATGATCAAGAACAATTTCAACAAACACATAATTCATAAATTAAAATTATGACATTATTGAATAGAACTAAAGCTCCATCTTGAAAAGTGTTACTATTTGACCTCAATACTTTGATATTAACGCACCAGAGACAAAATGTAGAGATTTATGAACAGCAACGGAAGGAATAATGAGGAACGAAGTACATTATTTTGAGAACCTAAACAAAGAAAACTCATCTGATGCCTTCATACCAAAAGAACCAAGGAAAATTTAATAAGTCTGCTTTCAATAAAATGTTCTGAGTTGACTCACAATTAAAGAGGAATTTGATAGAAACAACTATGCTTCAGGGTAATAGAAATATAAAATTTAAGTCCAAAGCTTATACAGTTTACTTCTTTGAATTATTAACACGAAAAGCCTATGGGAATCTGAAAATTGAATGTGATACTTATCGACACTCGCAGGAAAAATAATAATTAACAATTAATGACTTGACTTGCCCAAAGCTAACCATAGGTTCAGCGATATTTTCAAAGTAACATACAGAGTATATAAGAAAAAAAATAAATATTGACTTCTTTTTGCAACCTGAAAGCCATGAAGAGGAATACATATAACATGAATAAAGAAACAGAGTATAACTGACCTGAATAGTGACACTATTAACGAGACCATTTCGTCCCTGTTGCCCATTGAGGCTATACTTCGAGAAAAAATCCAAAGAGTCACCAAAAGCTGGAACACCAAAATTATCATGATTCCCTCTAAGATCGTAGAAGATGCTTTTGTTTAGCCCACTCCTTTTGATGACATCTTCCATTACTTGTTGGTATTCCACCCACTCCTCTTCATCTTGCTTCATTGTCAACAAGTCCTTGCTTTTCCCATCTGATAAGAATTGAAGTTAAAATAGCTCGTAAATTATTGGGGCTCAAGACATAGTGGTTAAGAACATCATGCGTTTGAGAACCACTAGAAAAGAAATGAGTGGGAGAGAACCATGTTATGTAAATGGAGAATAATAAATACATTCAAACATAAACAACTTTTTAAATTCTTCAAGATCCACAAATATGATGAACAACCAGAATACCAGCATATGAAACCAAGGATTCATTCTATTGGACTTAAATCTTACAGAATATAGGGCAATTGCAGTATAAATAGTCTTTTCCAGAGTGGGTGTCACTTGCACATGGCGTGGAAGCTACTATACAAGCAGTTTTAAGCCATAGACCATTCATAGGGCTACGCTATGTGAATTATCTTGGACGCCTTAGATCGCCGACAGGGCTACAGTACAAGTTCCCCCTAATTGCTAGCAATTGATAAGGATGTAGGCTTCCTTGTTAATTAGGGGAGATTCAAGATGTTTTTCCACAATCAAGGACCCTGAAGGTGATTGCTCTCACACTCATCTCTCTCATTCACAAAAACAGGCACACACCCACGCACATTACCAAGATATATCCCTAGCAAAAGAATCATTTATCTAATATCCCCAAGGTAACAGCCAACATAATCATTCTCTTAGCAGACTTTTAAGAGATCTTGCATATGTGCATTTGACATAAACTATTCAATATAAATTGGATTATCGTACAAAATATGGCATGAAAATCAGGAATATGGTGCAACAGCAAGCAATTTAATTGCCCTTTTTTCTTAAGCAAAATGTATATCATAGGCACCAACTCGCCAGTACAAACAACACGTACAAGGTATATACTGAAAAGTGATTTTTATAAATTGTGCAGCAAAATTATTATGAGGCCACAGCATTAGTGCCCTTTGAGTTAAATATTTTTCGATAAGTCAACACACCATATACACACAATACTTGTAAACTTCCACAAAATGGGAAACTAGAGTTAAATGACCCACAACAAATATGAACATGTCTAAAATTCAATTACACAATATTTTTTATTGCTTTCCTATAAAAGTTGTAGAAGCAACCCATTTCCCATTTACACACCAAGTAGTGCTGCAATTACCCAACTAATCTCAACTTAATTTCAAACAGATGAGCCGTGTGACCTGTATCATTCTTATGAACTTTCATCTAATGCCTCAAAATCTAAACTAAACTCAAATCCCACAAGGGAAGTGATATTTCCACAGCTTCTTTTGATATTTCCGCAGTGGTCCCTACTCTCTAATTAAATTAAGTAACTTGTGTCCGTTTTGCCCCCATTTGATCATCACCAGTTGTTCTCTCTCTTCCTTTCATATTGTCTGCAACTCATTCTCTCTATCCTCCCTGAGGACCACCACTCCAGCTTCTTTCAAAATTTAAATGTGGTTTCTTAAAATTCATCACTTCTATCTCTAACAACGGCGATACTAAAATACTACCCATACTCATTCTTGCTTTCTCCGTTGTCTCCAAAGTCCAAACACGGTCGCAGGTCGCTCTTTTCACTCCTCCGGCCATGAAAAATCATCTAATGTACAGTTCACCCTTCAATTGGGTTTGCGGTTGTGCTTAATTATTGGAATACTGCCGCTTTTGTTGGGTGTTGAATTGTATTAGAGTTTTCTAATTGTAGGTTGAGGCCAGATGTGATTTAGGGAATACAATTGCAAATTTTGAAACTGTGTTTGTAACCCATTTTTATTTATTTTGGTTGATTTAGGGAATACCTATTTTAATCCAGTTTTTGATCAACCTATTTTCAACCAATTTGTGTTACAAACACCATGTGGAGATGAGGGCAGATGGTGTTTATTTTGTTGGGTCACGTACACTTTGGTTGGATAATCTTCTTTGGTGGGTTTTTGGGTTGGATAATCTTCTTTGGTGGGTTTTTGTTCTATTTCCTTATCTAAATTAGTTGCATTTGGATTTGCCTCTTCATCTACCCGATTACCCCAATCATCGATCTAATTAGGTGGAAACTTTTATAGTTCATTTTATTGAAGAGGAAGAAGAGCACCTTAGAAACCATCTGCCATTACATTTTGTTTGAAGGTCTTAAAATCAATTATCCAACTCTCTCAAGGAGTGGGAAAAGAATAGAGATTTCTAAGTTGGTTTAGGTAAGATTCAGTCTCAGAGCATACTGAGATAGTGGTGGAAGGTAGACTGAGAAGTGAATTGCAGAAAGAGGAGGGAGAGGGAGGTGAGGCAATTGGGTAACGTCTCAAATGAGGGTATATTGGTCGTAGTTAGAATTATTTTGATTAAATGGTGGTGACCACTGCGGAAATATCAAATGAGACTGGAAATATCACTTCCCATCCCACAAATTCAAAAACACAAAAGGAAAAACTAAGAATTATGAAGGGGAAAAAAAGAAGAAAGAACATTCCATTTATCACTGAAGTACATAACTGAAGAAATTAAGCATAAATTTCCACAGAACAGTGAGAGAGATTTGAACCTGTGAGGTCACCAGTAATGAGGACAAGAGAAGGATTGATCATAGAAAGAGAAGGACCCACCAAGTTCTTGAAGTCAAGAGCTCTTTCAGGATGATGAACGCTGAAATGGAGATCAGAGAGCTGAACTATCCAAACCACATCATCTGGTCCACCTTTCACATCTATAATCTCTCTCTTTCCACCACCATTAATGCTGTGATCAATTTCTGCTGTTGTGGTGTAAGCTAGAAATAGAATCAAAGCAACAACAATACCCATCTCTCTTTCTTCTTCTTTGATCTTTTCCTCCTCTTCAAGAGTGATTCAACTGATTATTTGATTCATCCGAGATCTTTTTCTTCTTTTTTTCTTCTATTATCCCTTGTTTTTTCCCTTCTAGTTTTCCTGCAAAAATTTTGGGGATGTGCCCAATTTATGGGGGAATGGCTTACAACGAACCAGCTGCCTTGCAACAAACCATCTTATCAAAGCGCGACTTTGCTCGAGCTTAACACTGTGTTTGGGAGTATGGGAAAGAAGAGAAGAAAATAATTTAAAATTTTTGGGAGAAAAAGAGACGGGAGGAAAAGAAATTTACTTTCATTATTTGTGTTTATGAATTTTGAAAGAAAATTTTAATTTAAAATAATATATTATTATTTTATTCTTATAAGATTATATTTTAGAAATTATTATATAAAGGTAGTTTTGATATTTTAGTTTGTGCACCAAGTGTTTAAAATAATATATTTTTATTTTTGTGACGCCTCTAGAATCGGGTTCACATGACTCAATTTGAGTCGTCAAAAGACAAACAACAAATTTATAATAATACAGTATCAATTACAATAATCAGGGTCGACCCTGAGTTTTTAAGAGTTTAAAGCAACAACAACAAAAATGGGCCTTTTGCGAATTGCTATTAAGATAGGTATAAAAAAAACTAAGAACTTTTCCTGAACAAAAGAGTATCAATACGAAAGAATACCAAATATAATAACCGACTATTTCAATATTTCCAAAGCATCATTTAGATATCACATTATCACTAAGTCAAAAAAATAATCAGTTCAAAGACATCACTTGAATATCATCCTTCTTGCAGTTTTAGCAGCAAAAGTATTAATAATATCCGCACAATCATTGGGTAAATTTTTTGTGGGCCTTTAAATTTAAACTGACGTGGGTTGGGCTCTTTTGTTTGGGTATATATATACATAACACAAATAGCTCGTGGGGCCCCTGAAAATTTGTCAATTTTAGTGGGCCTAAAGCTCGGGCACCTTGGGCTTTAGCCCAGGGCCGGTGTTGACAATAACTCATTCTAAGTCTTTACTACAATTATTGTCACACTATTTTACAACATGGTGAATACTATTATAGCAACTATTTTGGACCATCACTCCATTCTCCGGCTAGTCTCAGTTACACTCTCATTTTCTGAGAAGAATAATGGAACAAAAATGAAAATGGTGAGCTCAAATAGTCCAGTAAAGAATATTTTGACTAAGATAATGAAGAATAATTTATCTTTATTCTTCAACAGTGATAAATCAAATATTTAAAGATAATATAAGTTTTCAACGATAACTGCAGCGGAACAAACAATAAATTAAAAGAGTCAAGTAGACCATAAAGTCTACTATCTTCTCCAATATAAAAGTTTACCATTAATATTTTATCCCTATAACATCAATCAACAGTTCCTTTTCATAATCATGTAAATCAACAGTTCATCTTTGCACCACGGGTCAAACATATTCATTTGTAACACCAATGGTCATGATCATATCAATCAACAGTCCATCTTTGCATTACGGGCCAAAGAGAACTTTCACCACAAGTCTTTGCCTGTAATACTGGGAAGCTGTCGTTAAGCAATCCAAAAATAAAAACCTTACTTAACTCTGCGAACTCAAAACTAAGCACAGTATAGCAATAAGTAAGGGTTGATCCCACAGAGAATGATATTGTTTTGAATTTATTCTAATATTTCTAACTAAAAATAATAAATAAAGAATTGAGGGGTTTTGAATTATGATTAACTAAAGAAAACAAAGTTAAAATAATAAAGATAATCAAATAAAATAAGGTTTCACTTCTTTAGTTCAGTTTCACCAATTTACAAAAATAATATAATTAAGTTAACATTATTTCTTCCTTCCATAAGATTAATAGCCATAGGCAACAACAAGCTCTGCTGTCCAAAATTTCACTTAGATTGTCACTTAATGAAACAAGCTCTTCATAAGATTCTAACCATTATACAACTTAGAATAAGCTCTCTAGATTTAATATAACAGCAGCATTGAGAACTAAGGAATTAAACTATTCCAAGCAACAATCACATAAGCTCGGATTGTTTAACATGTCTTCTGATAACCATAAAAATAACCAAAAACTTGACCACAATCAGTATTACTAACCGCTACATGTGACTAGGAATAATATCAATTACGTAATACTCTTCCTTAATCTAGCAGATGATATTAATCAGATTAATCTAACTGGCCATATCAAATCAATCAGATAAAATAACATACAAACAGATTATCAGAATAAATCTCATATACGAAGGAATCAATAATAAAACTCAATTATACTATTAACTGAAAATAAGGTTCCACATCCCCTTAGAACTGAATAAAAATAAACTAAGCTAACATGCTGACAACTAAATAAAATATGATCTAGGATGATGATCCAGGATGTCCAGAATGCCCTCAACTGATTACAAGTTAAAGGTATTTATAGATACTTTGAAACCCTAGAAGAATTCTAATTCTATTCTAATTCGGAAGTCTTCACTCTGCAGATATGGTAGGATTCTAAATACTTGTCAATCTCTGAAATTCAGTTTTAAGTAACTTCCTTATCAATTTAGAATTTAGTTTCCAAATTCAAGTCTTCCTCAGTTTTCTTTTCCAATTTGATTCAGTTTCCATATCAGACTTCGACTTAAATTTCATATCAGTCTCTACTTTCCAAAATCAACTTAGCTTCATTCTTGATGTATAATTCTATCTCCAAATCCTGTTAAAAATCGAACTCTAGCACTCCAATACTCCAAATCCTACTCAGAATAGGAATCTTGCAAAGTCGACCAAAATCGTAGAATAATACTCTGCACCAGCACTTCGTAATGTAGACATGACATTGTAGAGTGAACTTCGTCAGTCGTAGAGCTGAAAACGTAGAGTAGACTTGTCAATCGTAGAATTCAATGTCGTAGAGCATGCAAATCGTCGAACAAGAATCTGGTCGTAGAGTGAATCTCAGCAATCGTAGAGCATTCTGCAAAACAACATAAAACTCATCATTAAACCCATATTTTGCAAACTCTTAACAAATTCTTCTCTAAATTGATAAACACCTTAATTAAGCTCATAAACACAGAAAACATATAATAATATTAAGCATAAAGGAACCAAAAACATAGAATATTTTGCACTTATCAAACACCAAATGTCATGATTATACCAGTTCACAGTTTCTGGTTATAATCATGTTAATCAACGGTTATTATTTGCACTCTGGCCAAAGAGAACTTTTCACCACAATTTAAGTCTGAGGATTATGACAATGATATAAAGAATGAATAGAAATAATAAGAACAATAAGATCAAGAATAAACATTAGAAATTTGTAATTTAACTTGTCTAGAGTCCAATAATGTCCAAATTATCAACATGATATCCGAAAATTCGATTAGAGTTTAAGAATATAATAAATAAGGTTCACAATTCAACTATAACGTGTAAAACGCAATAGGAAGATTCAGGTGAACAGATATTAGATGAAGCACATGTAAAATGCAATAGAAAGATTCAGGTGAAAATATATTAGATGAAGCAAATTCACCGTTTGAGGATAACACTGTAGAAACAAATGATAAATTCTTACCATAAATTTATGAGTATAAAAGAAAAAATATCCATTACCTCAATTAACAAGTGACTAACTGTTGCTTTTAATGAAGTTTATCAAATATATTTATAATTTAATTAATAACTATCACATATGGTATACAATAACTCATATATTATGAAATTATCAAAAATGAATATGTAGTATATTTTGTGTAGTGTACATAATAAACTTCAAAAATAATATTTCAAAATAAAATCTTTCAAAGGAAGTTTTCAAAATAACTCTTCTAAAGAAAAAATTATAAACACCGTGTGATGTGTGTGGGTGCTTGACCAACTTTTATAAAAAGACTTACTTGAACAATACTAGTACTCTTACTGATCTTCATAAATACTCAAGATAATCTAGCACACTTAAAGAAAACTTACACTAAAAAATTTTTAGAAAGCAGAAAGAAGTATAAGCAATGCAGTTATGAATTTTCTTATGTTAACCCCTCCTATTTATAGCTAAAAACCTATTAAAAAGATAAATCCATTATCAAAAAGATAGATTCATTATTAAAAAGATAAATTCATTATAAAAAAATAACTCTATTATTAAAACGATAAATCCATTATAAAAAAGATATATTCATTATTAAAAATTATTATTATTAATATATCTATTTTTTGTATTATTGTATTAAATGTATTAATATCACAGATATCATAGATTCGCAATATTGGCAACCAGATCATTCCCAGTAAAGAGGGGGCCTTCCGTATAAATGACGCGCAATTAAATAACTCATTTCCTTGACAGAACTTCTAGACATTACCAATAATGCTAACTAATAATATCCTTTCAATAATATGAGTTATTGTGTTGTGACAATTATTGATTTAATAATGTTAAATACTGTGCAGTTATTACTGTGTCAATTATTGAGTCAATAATATGAAATATTATGCAATTGTCACTATAGCAATTATTGAACCAATAATATGAAATACTGTGCAATATCGTGTGTTACTGTGGAATACCGTGTACTACTGTGGAGTACCGCGTGCTACTATGGAATAACGCGTGTTACTGTTATTTTATTACCGGATATTTCAACAGTTAACGGTAAAAGTTCTGCCGCTAATTTTTTTAAAAATTATTTCTATCGTTTTCTATATCTTACAAATATTCCGTTGTGGGACCCACCAATGATTGGTTATTTCGGCGTCGTCATACGAATATTCCCCGACAGACTGTTTACTATTTATAATTTGCACATATCACCCATAACTATAATATTTATTAAATCAACACCTTACTATTTAGAATAACATTTAAAAATTTTAAGTCTTATTCATAAAAGTTAGGGTATTACAATTTGAATTTCTTTCTCCAACGGACCAATATTTACGGACCAAAAGCGAACTAACATAAGAAACAAGGAAATCTCATAAGAAACACGGAATAGGCTGACCCGGATATTTAATGCGGACCCAAATTCGGGTCAACTATAAAAACTATTGACCCATAAGCAGAAACCTAAAAGAAGGCAAAGAAAGGCAAAGAAATACCTCTGCCGTCTCTCTCCCTCTCTCAACGAACGGAAGGCAAAAAAATTGAACAAAGCAGAAATTGAGCAGAGAATAAATTGAACAGAAATCATTCAGGTACCTTTTTTTCAAGCTTTCGTTTATGTGAATAGGAGTTGAGAACTGTGAGTACGACTTACTGTAAAGAGCATATATCATATGCTCAAGTTTCAGCATCATTACTGTTAAGCACTTGAATGTTCATATATTTGCTTTTTCATATTCTTTTTTGCTTGAAGATCTAAAATCAATTTTGTACTTTATAGTATAGTTCATGAAAATATTATTTATATAAATTAAAAAATAAAATTTCCTAAAATGCAAAACCGAAGATATAAACTTCAAAATAAAACCAAGTTAATAATATCCTCTTATAATTCCCGATTATAAATTTTATTTAAACCCCAAGTGATAAACGAATTACATGACACCATACTTCCTAAAAAAGATAATAAATTAAAAAATCATACCGTGCCTTATTAAAATTAACATTGATAAAAATCTAACACCTAAAATTGGGAAAAATATTAACACCTAAAATTGGAAAAAATATTAATCTTAATTAGCCAAGCTGCCTACATATTAGTGTTACTTTTAGTTAGATTTTGGGGTTAAATGTTTTATTGTTTCTTTAGTTTGATTTTGGGTTTATATTGATGAATGCCCAGAAAAATTACATTTACAGGTCAAAAGCTCAAGATAATATGTCATCGAATTCGTCTACTGGTACATCTGTATGGCCTTCGTTCATATGTCGTTGCGGTATGTATTTATTTATTTATTGTAATATTTGTATATTTGGTCATTTTACATAAGTGAATAAATTTATTGTGTCTCAAAATATGCAGCAATGTAGTAACTTTATCAGTTGGTGTGACGAATATGCTCGAGTATTGCATAATCAAGGGATGTTGCAAATGGACACATCCGAGCGTTTAAATGTCACAACTCATCTAACGAATGTTAACGACCCCAACGAATTAGCGATGGTGAAAATTGAAATGCGCCAATTGCAACTAACTGTGCGATTTGTCATACTTGTTAATGTTATGTATGCGGTGTTGTTATTAATGTTATTAAATCGATTGTAATTTTGACCAGTTCTAGCGATTGCTTTATGCTTGAATTGTTGTTATATCAAACTGAGAGCTCGCAAGTATGGAACAATTATTCTATAATAAAATTTATGACCTTTAACCATTTTGTGACCCTTATTGTAAGACATTTGCTTTTAAAATTGTTTTTCATTGTTTAAGTTTGTATATTTGAAAAAATGTGTGAGATATAAAGGTAAAAGTTTGGTCCTTTGTTGCTTTCTGTATGTTCATAAAAAGTTGGTAACTAATCATGCTGCAATTGTAATAGAATAGCCATAAAACTAATAAAACTAATAAAAACTTAGATAGCAGAAACAGTACTTCATCATATTGAAACTTCGAACTTCAACAAAAAATGAGTCATAATCTTACGTTTATCCAAGAGCTACAAGTTGGTGTTTCCAGACAAAATTATTCATCTACAAAATAAAAAGAAAATGAAATGTTCTTTGTCACTATACTAGCAGCCAACATCCAAATTAGTAGCATCTAGCTGAACCCAACATCTCTGAACCTGAAAATAAAATAAAATATATGTATCATGAAATATATGGATATATAAAGCATGATATTGAATAAAAGAAATTATCAAAGAATTGATTAAACCTTTGGAAGTATGACTATCATCATCTGAACTTGAAAATGTTGTTGCACCTTCATTACCCTGAGAATCTCTACATAAAAACCAAAATAACAATCATCATTTAAAATAAGAGATAGAAAAAAAAGTTTACTATTACTTAAATATTACTTACCGATGTGCAACTATTGGACAATTCCTTTTGTCATGTGATTGTCCAACTTTGCCACAACCATGGCAACGTCTAGCCTTTGAGTTATTTGTCTTCTTTAATGCCTTTTCTTTCCCTCCTTTAAGTCTTTTGCCACATCCTTTTGCTCTCACTTTATTTGGTTCATTGTAAATATGCTCTTGATTGAAACTCATCTTTACGGAGGCTACACTTGCACCAGTTACACATTGTGAACTTTTACCACTATCTATAACAAGTTTGATTGATTCGAGTGCACGAGCCAAAGCATCTTTATAAATATTAATTCCTTCTTGGCTTGTGAGAGCGTTATCAATAACATCCAAAGAACATTGAACTAATTCACTCCGCTTGAGTAGATATTCTTTGTCATTATTGATCATTATGCCACTTTCATTATCGACTACTGACATGGAGTTTGCCTTCTTAGTCCACCTTTGCAAGATGTATTGTTGTGGTAATTCGTCAAAATCATGCATTTTGTGCAGGTAACCAAGCACATGTCTACATGGTATCCCCATACTCTCAAACTTGTGGCAACTACATGAAGCAAAACTCAATTCTTTGTCATAAATTAATTGTCGCACCCTACGTGTTAACACTTTTTTTCTATGAATTTGAAACACGCATTGATTGTCACTCTCCTTGAGAAGCTCAAAACGGTAATTCAAGCATTCCCATATCTCATCTTCAAATTTATAAAACATTTCTCGAGTATAAATTTCAACCATTTGGAACAAAAAGACATGATTCATCTTCACTTTAGGCTTCTCAATCAAATCTTTGTGATCGGCAAACAACTCTTCTTGACGTTGGCGTACTAGTCCCCTACTAAATTGAATCATGAAATCAACTAAAGAATTATTCTTAGATACATATCTTTTGAAAAATGCGTGAGAGCTTTCCGCTCGTTGGCTAGTTGACATATTGGCTGAGAAAACATGATTACAATAAGCAGGCACCCATTTTGAACGAATTTCATAAATTGTTTGTAACCATTTGTTGTCACGTAACCCGCTCCTCCCAACAAGCTCCGTCCATGTCAAATCAAACTCTTCTTTAGACTCCGCATTCCAAATACAATCGGCAAATTCATGATAGTGAGCATTATACTTCACCGAGTCTAGTTTTTCAGAAAATTTTGTCAATATGTGCCAACTACAATATCTATGAAAAGTACCCGGAAGAGTTTCTGAAATTGCTTTAGACATCGCGGGATCTTGGTCAGTAATGATCATTTTAGGGGCATCACCTGGCATAGCCTCTAAAAATTGGTTGAAGAGCCAAACAAATGAATCCGAAGTCTCGTCACTTAAAAATGCAGAAGCAAAAATTATAGTTTGACCATGGTTGTTAACTCCTATCAATGGTGCAAAAATTAGCCCATAACGATTGGTGTTATATGTCGTATCGAAGACTACTACATCACCATAAAAACTATATGCCCTTCTAGAGGTAGCATCAGCCCAAAAACAATGTGTTATCCTCTTTTCATTATCGACCTTAATTTCATAAGTGAATGATGGATTCTTGCCCTTTTCTAATTTGCAAAACTCACTAAACATTTCTCCATCATGCCCTTTCAACTCATTACGTCTATCCCTTTCATAATTATATAAATCTGTTTGTGTACACCCAATATTTTCAAACCCTCCAGCCTGTATTCCAAGAAAATTGAATTGTTGATGTGAGGGTATATTTATCATGGAAAGTTGTTGAGTCAAACACTTTTGCGCACTCGAAACACTTCGGTGAGATCTTAATAGATGTTTCTTAGATGGAGTTGCCAAAGGGTGACTATGACCCTCAATAAATTGGGTGACAACATATGCTCCAGAATTTATTTTTAACACAGCTACTTTGCTTGACAACTCTCTTTTATCGATCCCCGACGTCGTTTAGTTTCAACGTCCGCAATTGTTATTCCCTTACCTTGTTTAAAACAAACATATTCTTTCCTTTTTACTTCATCACTTCCTTTGATTTTTTTAGTAGTCCAACTTCGAATACTAAATCCCGCCTCTTTCGCATATACATTGTAGAAATGTTTAACTTCATCTACTGTTTGAAATTCTTTTCCAACACTAGGTTTGAGATGGTCGTCTACTTGCGGATTATAAATCATATTTTCTCCACCTTCATCACTCTCCCCTTCAATTCTCCTATTCTCTACTTCCATTTCATTATTGTCTACATTATCACCATATTCATCACTACCCCGTACTTCATCCTCTAAATTATCATTCATCCCTACAGTTAAAAAAAGCAAACAACATTGATTCTTATAAACAACATTAATTCTTTCACAAAGCAAGTACATGTCAATGTGGCTGAAAATATAAAACAAATGCAGAGGAGGAATCTGATAATAAATCTTATATTTTTTTTACAATGTTTCCTGTAAAAAATAAAACTAAATTAATAAAATATCATTTTTTTAATTTTTTAATAATTGATTTTAATAATTAGTTCCATAAATGCCTGGTACAATGATTTAATATTATTGTTAACTTGGTTTTATTTTGAAGTTCATATCTTCGGTTATGCATACAAAATTGATTTTAGATCTTCAAGCAAAAAAGAATATGAAAAAGCAAATATATGAACATTCAAGTGCTTAACAGTAATGATGCTGAAACTTGAGCATATGATATATGCTCTTTACAGTAAGTCGTACTCACAGTTCTCAACTCCTATTCACATAAACGAAAGCTTGAAAAAAAGGTACCTGAATGATTTCTGTTCAATTTATGCTCTGCTCAATTTCTGCTTTGTTCAATTTCTTTGCCTTCCGTTCGTTGAGAGAGGGAGAGAGACGGCAGAGGTATTTCTTTGCCTTTCTTTGCCTTCTTTTAGGTTTCTGCTTATGGGTCAATAGTTTTTATAGTTGACCCGAATTTGGGTCCGCATTAAATATCCGGGTCAGCCTATTCCGTGTTTCTTATGAGATTTCCTTGTTTCTTATGTTGGTTCGCTTTTGGTCCGTAAATATTAGTCCGTTGGAGAAAGAAATTCATTACAATTTTATCCTTATGAAATTACATTTTAGAAATTATTATATGAAGGTAGTTTTGGTATTTTAGTTTGTACATCTAAGTGTTTAGCAAATTTTCTTTTAAATCTTTCTAATTTTGGAAGGAAATTTTTGGGAGGAAATTTTTTAAAAATTTCTTTCCTTCTTTTTTCTTTTCTCTCTTCTAAGAACTCATAAACATGGAATTTTAATTCTTTTTCCTAAATTTTCTTTCTTCTCCTTTCTTTTCTTTTCATCTTGAAACTCACAAAACACAATATAAAATTTGGCTCAAGTAAGTCAACAACCAAAGTCAACCCTACCCACTCACATTTATTGGGTTAGGTATCTATTTTGCATTGTGTTTTGTCTTAGAGGTGCACAAAAGGATCGAAAACCGAAAGCTTGAATTGGATCGAACTAAAAAAAGACTGAAAAAGTCTACACCGGTCTAGGATCGGTTAGGACCGGACTGGATTTGAAGGCTTAAATTAGTCTAAGAATTTGGGAGCAAAAGGGCAAATTGGATCGAACTAGTCTGGGGATTGAACTGGCTTGCAGACTGTATTGAGCTGAAGACTGGATGGGATGAACTGCAGACCAGACTGATCAGGGCATCAGTCCTGAGAAGGATCTTTTAAGACTAATTTCGGACTGAAAAATCAGACTTTTAATATTAAAATTTCAATATTTTTAGGTCTGCCATTAGAATTCCACCTATTTTTATTTTTGGACTATTTTACCCCTCCCCAACAGCTATATATTAACTAGTTTTAAGAGTGTAACATATTTCAATGACTCTTTTTTAATTTCTATTTAAATACTTAACATTTCCTTCCAATTTTTTTGTTCACAAATCATTCTTACAAATTCTTACCACCAATATTCATTCTCTATTTACTAAACTTATAGATTATTCCAATTTTATTTTCAATTTCAATTCTAGCATACTTACAATTTTAATTTTAATTTATTTTATATTATGGTATCTTCAAGTACTAATACTAACCCCACTATAATTCCTTCTTCAACCAACTACAAGAAGTTCTGACTAAGAAATGGTTCGACCGATCCTGACATAGGCGATAGAAGACGTAAAAAATCAATAAATTATTAGTAATTACCCATTTATTTAAAGTTTGTAATTTTTCACATTTATTTATTTTTATAATTACACAATTGTATTAATTTTCTAAGTTTTCTTTCGAATACAAATTTCACATTTATTTTCTTTCTTTGTACTTCAAATTATTCAATCAATGAACTATTCAAAAATTCAAGTTATACATTTTATGATTTGTTTTATCATTTGTATTTTAAAATTTTAATTGTACTTAAAATTTTAATTAGTATATGTCACATATTCTTTTTTAAGTTATGAATAATATCATTTGAACTTTATTTTTATGTTAGTTTTATATTTTTTAAAATAAAATAGGTATATAAATTCATTGAAAGTAATAAAAAAAATGACAAAAATACCGAGAGATCGGAATGAAGATAGTGGTCTAGGACTAGGGTCCTTATTTAGTCCTCATTTTCTAGCTAAAAGATCGAAACTAACAGAACTGGTCAAATCAATTTTTTTACCGGACCAGATTGAATTGCTGTGCACCTCTATACTTTCTCATAAAAAATATCTTTAGTATAAATTTTAGTATTTGTTATAAATGATTTAAGTAAATTAAAGAAGACTAAAGGCAATATTAACAAACTTATGATCAAAGCTCTCCAGTCAGCAAATTAAACATTAAGCAATCGCTATAAAAAATCAAAAGGTAAATTTTCCATAATTTATCCTCTAGTTCTCTTAGCCTTTTTCTCATGGTCCCCCCCCCCTCCCCCCTCCTACCTCCTAGCGTTATGTTCCCTTTAATTAAATTGTAATTGTAATAGCAAAATATTACATAAAAATTATTTTATTTTTTTTAAAAAAAATTGATATACTATAAGTAGGGTAGACCATGAGTAAAGAAAAAAACTTATTTAATATTCTTTATTCTAAATTTTTTATATGTAAAAAGTGTACTTAATTTATTTTTTTATAAAACGGAGGAAGTATAAAAATTAATTTAATTTTTGAAAATCAATTAAGCACATTTTTAAATTAATAAAATTTATAAAAAATTAATAAAAAAAATCTTATAACTAATCGTACTTTTTAGATAATTTATACTAAAAATAATAATTAATTAATAATATTTTTTAAATAATTTATACTAAAAAAATGATGTTATATTTTAAAACTAATATAGTTCATGTAAAGTTTTTCAGTTTTGGATAAAAAGGAAATCTAGGCACAATCTACTTTAATATTTTCAACCCAAATTTGTCATACCAGTAGGCATTCGCGTGATATAAGCTCTTCGTGTTCTGGAGTGTAATTGATATTGCCGCACAATATCACCCCTAGCCCATTTCATAATTTTCTTTGATTTCTATCTCCTCCTTCACAATTAAACTCGGAAAAACCACATTAGATGCTTATTCCCTCCCACCGACAGGAACCTCATCCGTATGTGTGTTCACAGCTGGAGCAGCTTTTTTCAGTAAATTTTCCTGAATACAGTCTGGTAAACCCATATGTTTGTATTTAAGATTGATTCTATTTTGTTGTTTTATCATTTTTTTTCATAGTTGAGTGTTCTTTATGCCCCTTATTTTCTGTTTATGTTATGCATGAAGGAATTCAAATTAAAGCAAGGAATATGTCCAATTGTGCAGTTTGCTTTAAATTTTGGTATGTGACAATCCTTTGACAATAAGGCTATATGCTTAGGATGATTAGAATTATAAGATTTAGGATATAGACTGGTGATGTTTGTGAAGAAGATGATAAATGAGCCGATTTAGGGGGCACTAATATATTCCAATACCTCTCTCTTAGGATAGGACTATCGTGTAAGGACTCATTGAATCATCCTCTAGGATTACTTTAAGTGATAACTATGATTCTATGAAGGTTCCTAAATAAACGGAAAATAGTTAGGGTGCCTTGATGAGGAATAATTTGGGTTTGTGTAATTGCACCTTGGAGGATAATAATGAGATTCCTTAACAGATGTTGTTACGTATTATGGGTCTAGTAGCAAGTTAAAATAGGAGCTATATATTAGAGTGATCCAATGGTGGATATTAGTTTTTAAATATCAATGGGTAGGATTAATTTTCATCATTTTCATTGTTGCTATATAAATCTATCATTGTAATGAATTAGGAATCAATGAAATTAATCAAATTCTAGTTTCTCTCCCTCTCTAAAATCTTCTGGAGTCTAGCAGGACTATCTAAACTGCTACATTGGTGCTTTCATTGCGAGTGCTCCAATGGCCTATCCCAATTCTATCGAAGCAATTTTAGCCCAATTTGCAGAGCAGTTTTGTGCTACCATGGCCACGGTCGTACAAGAGGTTATGCAACAAGCTCGTCACACTCCTACAGAGCATACTGATAATCAGGTGAAGAATCAAGTTCAACCCAAACTTGATACAGGGCAGCATCAATTACAGATCCGCGTAGCTGATGACCGATGGCAGAAGACTAAAACTGATGCGCCTCACTATGCTGGTAGTGCCCTAACGACGTTGCAAACCCAATTTAGCTCTTCATCATATGCGGATCCAGGCACACAATTCTCTAAGCTCGTACAAACTACATCGGTAGCTGATTATGAGGTACAATTCCAACTGTTAGCTACAAGGATATATGGGTTAAATGAAAATTTTCTGATGGGTCGCTTCATTAATGGTCTAAAAGATGAAATTCAGTGTGAAGTTCTTACTGCCCAACCCTATAATTTACAACATGCAATTGGTTTAGCTAAGCTTTATGAGGAAAAGTTATTAGTGGCAGAAACAACTCAACTCAGTCTCATACAACACCATTCCGTCTCAGTTCGTGACCCTAAACCCATTCATACTCCCACTCAAGCTACACCAACAAAACCTTTGGATGTTGCTTCTTGTGTGTTTGATGAAATGCCTATAAGAGATAAACTGTCCAGGAATGTTCTAATTTCTGGGTTTAGTGAGGATAAGGATTGTTTATGTTTTGTGACAAATCAAAATCAGTTGATGTACAGTGATGGCAGAAGTGAAACCATGGATATGCAGATTATGGCTTGGAGTGCTGATGATAAGATAGATAATGGTCAAAATAATCAAGAGCTTTCAATGGATATTGAAATGATTCAAAGCACAGTTGTAGGTAAAACATCTAGCACAAAATCTGACTTTAAAGAAAAAAACTGGAAAACTTCATATTTGGTGCCACCAGAAGATTTCTTAAACTCATTGCAAGTTGAAAATGTTCAGTCACTCACAATTTCTGGTACGAAGTCTGCAAAAAGGGATGAGGCTAAGGTGTTTGAAGAAATTTCCGGAAGGAATGCTATAACTTTATCTCAGTTGTCTAAATTTAATTTAGCAGACAATGCTTTGGGTACTTTAGTTTCTAAAAAAGAGAAGGCTAGTAATTGGGGATTCGTGATAGCCGCTAATGAGGGTTCAATTGGAGATTCTACAACAAAGTTCGAGTACAAACTTCAGCCCCATATTATCCCAAGTGAGGTTACGAACCATTCCTATCATAAAGTGAAGAATAATGAGGACTACTCTAAAACAACTGGAGTATTTTTTGTCCTAGCTAGTGCGTTCCTTTATGATCTGGGCTATAATGTACATGTGGGAAGTGGTTGTATTATAAAAGAGCTGGAGTATCATGTAGTTTTTCAGGGCGGTGCGACAATGTCTAAATCTTTAGGATTTAGTTTTGATCCAGGAGGAATATTTTACTCAACTAGTGCTACAGAATACAACAATGCTCCAAAATTCCTCCTTGTGGACAAATTTGGTTTTAAAGGACAGGAAAATGATGCAGAAATTATAATTAGAGATGATCATGAGGTTCAAATGCACACTGTCTATGAAATTGATATCGTGAGAGTTTGTCCGAATCATATGGTAGTAGCATATACAGAAGATGCTCAAGGAGATGAGCTCTTCTCTGTTTATATCATTGACAATGGTGTTAGCACAACAATTGGAAAGCTTCTTGCTGGCGTAACATACGGTATTGAAGAGGCAGGAGATGTTTTGCTGCGCATCATAATGGATAAGACCCTCCAACAAGACAAAGTGTGGTTACTTCAATTGGGGACAGACAAATCAAGTGAATCTTGCTTTTTGTATGAAGAAGATGATATTTTAACTCTACATCTAGAGGTCTTTGAGAGCAAGAATTACATTCTGGTTGCATCACCCAGTAAGGTTACAACATTACACTTTTATCTTTATATTTCAAGGCTAGAAATTGGGCATATGATTTCGCCACCAAGTTTAGGTGGTACAAATGATACATACACCGGCCATTGCGGACATCATTTTTTTCCACCTTGAGGACAAGGTGAATTTTGAAGGGCGGAGTATTGTTACGTATTATGGGTCTAGTAGCAAGTTAAAATAGGAGCTATATATTAGAGTGATCCAATGGTGGATATTAGTTTTTAAATATCAATGGGTAGGATTAATTTTCATCATTTTCATTGTTGCTATATAAATCTATCATTGTAATGAATTAGGTATCAATGAAATTAATCAAATTCTAGTTTCTCTCCCTCTCTAAAATCTTCTGGAGTCTAGCAGGACTATCTAAACTGCTACAGATGTGGTTGGGGACACGTTTGTGTAGCGGTCTCAAATTTATTCGAGAATCAGTGGGTGATATGAGTTTTCCTTGTTTTGCTAATTTGTGTGTAAAATAATAACATACAACACAATCCCATTTGTGGATAAACAAATTCGATAAAAATTGGTTACCGTTTAAATAGAGGTCGTAGAAAAGTTCTAGGCTAAAGTCATACGGGCCTTTGAGAGTTGGTATAGAGCTTGCTGGAGGAGATTTGGGATAGAGAAGGGAGGTGGGGATGCAGAGCTCTACTCTGTCTCTTCTCTAGTATGTAGGCTGTGATGAAAAGAAGGGGGGGGGGGTTTGAGTTTTTTTTTTCTTTATTACAAATCTATACTGGACCAATTTTTTATCATGAAGGAAGGCTCATGGTATCATTTATGGATATGCATGAAAGACCTTTCCTTTAGAATAATCATCCTTATGGCTTTTATGAACAAAATGTACTAATGAGTAATGATTATTCTAAAAGTCATTCAATCTACCCCCATTCCCCTGATGCGTCTTTGTATTAATGGTTTCTTTTTGTGGGTTATTTAGTGTCTCTTTTTGGTACCCATAAAATTCTAAGGAGGTAACAACTATTCGTTGGTGGTGTGGTAAGTGGGTCGTTTACCTTGCTCAAACTTGGGTTCGATTCCTACCCACAACGGATGGTTGGTGGCAACTGTACGTCTTACACGCCATTGCGCCGGCCGGCCCGTTTCGTGGCTCTGTTTTTGAACTAGGAGATTGGTCAAGGTTTTTCGACATTGACACAGGTGCAGTGGGAGTTCATTCAGATGTGTGCAGTTGTTGTAGGCGCAATGTGCCATGCCGAGAATTTGGGATACCTTACTTACCTCTTATTTTTTGTCCTTAAAAAAAACAAAAAAATAAAATCTAAGGATGTACTTTTGGTGTTTGTTACATGTTTAATATTCATGTGAAGTGTAAGAGAAATTTTTAATGATTAGATATGAGGAATAACCTATAGGAATGATTTCTGGAATTTAAAATAATCTTAGTCAGAATTCCACTTATAAAATGTTGGCCAAATTAAGTAAACATCCACCGTCCATGTGATCACTCTTTCTCATTCTCATACTTCTGATTCATTAATGAACTTAACAGCCTTCTTCATTTTATTTGCAGAGGAATAACCTCAAGGTTGCTAGTTTTAATCCCCATTCTTGGCACCAAAATTACCCATAATATATATATATATATATATATATATATATATAATTCTAATTTTGCATCTTAAATGAAATGAGCAGACTAGCATGAGTAGTTAAAGCAAGTGAATGATTTGAAATTCGAGTTATTTCACGAAATAACACTCGTATATATTGAGCTCGTAATGGTACCTCGCAATTCAAAAGTCTCTCTACGGCTGGAGAATGAGTTATGATTAGTACGGCTTTAAAATTTGGTGTTATTAAACCTAGATGTTATTTGTGGTAGATATGTTTGGTTCAAGACTGCAAAGCTACTGGTTCCTTTCGAATTGGGGTCCTATGATAATATATCTTACTCCTTTTTCTCATTTATGGAGCTTGCTGCTTTAGTCTAGCAAATTATACTAAAAAAGAAAAGAGAAAGGTCATGGGACACATTTGTTTTTATCACAGTTAAGCCAAGATACAATAAATTGAATGCTTTTGCCAATTGAGACCTACCTTAATTTAACCTTGCATGTCACAATAATTGCTATTACATGTTTTAATGTTTTAGCGTGTACATTTGTAGAATGCGAGCTATCATGCTGCACTTATCCTTGCCAGTGATGAGGAATGAAAGCTCTGAAACATCATGTCTCGTCCTCAAAAATTGTAGTACAGTGGCAAATTGGAATGATAAACCAAGTTTTACATGTGTTAATGGTCCAGCTTCAAAGCATGGTATAAACTCTGCACCTTTTCGTGGAAAGAGGTACGTCTTGAGGTTTGATTTGCTAAATGCAAGCATTAATTTATTTGAAGAACATTTAGTACCTGTGAAACTTTCTCAAGAATTGTTCTCATGATCATGAATGGTGGAACAAAAAGAATGACATTGCTTTGCTGATTCTATATACTTTTTCATATATATATATATATATATATATATATATATAGTGCTTGTTGCCTTTTCCTGTCCTGGAATTCTTGTTGACTGTTGAGTATGTTTCCTACATTTAGTTATAGCCTTTTCATGTTATACCCCAAACTTGAAGCATGTCCACATAACAAATACTCTTTTAGTTCCGCAAAAATATTCTCATGTTTACCTTTTGAAGTCGATTTATGAAATCCTACAGTCAAAATATGTTATGAACTCACCTGATTTTAATTAACCCAATAGTTATTATTGTAAGCTATCTAAGAAGTTACACTAATTACAAATTTGTTGTTTTTAAAGCTTACATGAATCACATCAATTTTAAATTTTAGGATTTCGTTTGTTGATTTTAAATAATCAAAAATAGGACTCTTCTTGTGGAACAGAGGAAGTAATTCTTGAACTAGTCCATTCACAAGGTGGGAATTCACTAGTTAAACTTAATCAATTATTATTATTTTCTTAAAATATTATGTTAAACCATTGTAGCTGTCAAATATTCGGGAATAGGCCTGCTTCTTATAGTGAAATAACATGCTCATTTATTTGATCATGTACATGGAACAGATTCCTGATAGTTATTTTGCAATTTCTAATCAACTAAGAGGAAAAGTTTCTAATCAACTAAGAGGACCATATAATCGTACTGTTATATGCAAAATTATGGTGGACATAGTTGTCAAATCGTGAATCGTATTGTGAATCGAAAATCCCCATATCGTGTTTCATGTATCGTATCGTACGATACGGAAACAAAATGAAAAATGTGGTAATATATAAACATATAAAACACATAATAAACAATCAAAGCTTGACCATACATAAAAGTAGTAGCCAAAATACTCTAATTGATTTATTAGATATTATTTTAGTAATTTTTATAGAGTAACAAGAGAAAAACAAAAATTCAAATTCACTTTTTATTTATAAAACAAAAGAGAATAATTCAAATTAACAAGTGGAGATTTATGTATCTGTTTATAGAAAGTGACGTGAGAAAAATAGAGCGACATTTTGAAGAAGATATAAAACTCTAAAAAGTGAGTAAAAGCTCATCAAGCGATATAGAATATGTTTGTACTAAAAAACCTCTTCATCTGAAATATTAGAAGGCTTAAAAGTTTATTTTTACTCTTTTGGTTCTACATAAAAACATTTTCAAGTCGGTTGCTAACTTTAAAAAGTATCGTGCATTACGAATCGTATTGAATCATATGATACAGTGTCATTTTCAATTTATCTTGTGATATGTATCGAATTATCTACGCATCGTATCGTACGATACGTATCGCGTATCGTAAGATTCTGACAACTATGATGGTGGACAACCTATCAAGTTGAGGGTTTACTATAGTAATTATATAGGATCCTTGAAATTGAAGGTTTGATTTTATATATTTTTACAAAGTGTGCATGAAAGAAAAATGAAAATGATACTAAATGGGGCATCTCAAAGGGTAAAATGAAAGGTTGAAAATTAAGGTAAACTATAATTTTGTTTTGAAATATGGCTAAAATTTTTATAATAAATATCCATTTAGTTGAAGCAATGGAGGACCTAGGATTTTCGGATAGTGGGGTCACTCATAATTGTCATAGAAAAATTAGATGCAAACATTATTAAAACTAACCGTCATTTTTATACCCCTTAATATATATTTTTTTATTTTGTTTTTGGCCACATCTATTGTTTACCTTCTTGCTAATGCAATGCAACTTGTTATAGAAAACAATTTAGGGAATATGTTGTAAACTATGTGCAATGAAATGCATAACCATTTGTGTTCTGCATCTTAATAGAACTTCAAATGACTAACATACTTGGTGAAATTTATTATGTAACACTAACATCATAGTGCAAATTATGTTTGCTCATGAGAAAAGAAACAACCAAAATTTTCAATCTTATGTATGATATGCAAGTAAATGTAAAAGAAACATAAACTCAAATTTTTCAAAGAACTCAATAAATGCGCTTTCAATTCCTTTATAAAATTATATTAATTAAATATTATCTATACTCAAACAAATAATATTTTCATTCTACAAAAAGAGTTTTTTTGTTTTTGTTTTTTATTTTATTTTATTTTAAACTCAATTGATATCTTAATATTTAAAATTGATGGGATTCATGAAAATTTTATTAATATACCATTCATTCTAAAACTAGAGATACATTTTTCTTAGCCCGCTCCAAAAATAGAAGAATATATATTTATATTATATGATTATATAATGACTTGATATCTTAATTTGCCATTACCTTTTTTCACTATTATTTATACCATTATACCATCGCTACTAAATTTGTTAATGCACATTTGGGAACACAATATTGTTCTTAAAAGTTGTCATTTTAAAATGTACCTCTAAATTTGGAATGGATGTAGTAACAATTTTTTAAAATTTATAATGCTTTTCCAATACTTCATTACTTTGCATTTATAATAGTTATATTAACTAAATTGAGCATATAATTTTTGGATTTTAGGAGTTTCACACATTCACTACACAAAATAACAAAATTAGACAAATGAGAATTTTTGTGTGGAAGATAGTGTTTAGATTTAACATTGGACAAGGTTGTTTTTAATTTACTAAAATAAAACAATAAAAAACAAATTGTGGGGTCACAGAACCCGATATCGTCCATGAGTTGAAGTATAGTTAGCGAAAAAAACTAACATGGTAAACGAATTTCATTTTGGTACGAACATTTCAAAACATGGTACACTTCATTGCGAAACATTAAATTTGGCGATCCAATTTTCTGTTCTTCCTATTTACTTAAACTTCTTTTACAGAAGCATAATTGCAGCTTTATTTTGTGATTTATAAATTAGGGGCATCATCTTATATAACCCTTGGGTCATACACAACCAATGGCTAGGATCAAATATAATCATAGTTGTCACGGCGCCACGACGAGTCATGGCGGTAGCCGACTGCCAGGACACCTAGGCGAAAAGGCGACCGCCATGGCGTCCGTACGGCGACAAGTTGTTTACTATGTGCAATTTATATTAATTGTACCACTATAAACCACATCAAGTAGATAAATGTTACATATCAATGGATAAAATGTAAAGAGTACATATATAAAATATAAATAAATACATATATAATTATATATATGCATATATAAATTTATACATATATAATTATATATATATATTTATATATATAATTATATATAAATATATACATATATATATAATATAACCAACAGTCAGCAACTCAGCATAAAGGATAAGGATAAGGGGAACAGAAAAAAAAGCAGCCAGCAGAAAGACAAAGCAGGCAGTACGCACTCTACATATTTAGACAAAAAAAACTGCTTCGGAGTCGTGCAAGCAGCCAAGGAGTAAAGGGGAAGAAAGAAAGAAGAAGAAGAATACCTGCCGATTGGAGTCGCAAGCAGCGTCGCCGGAAGTCTCTCTTGCTCTCAGTCTCTCTCTCGGAGTCTCTCTCGTTCTCAAGTCTCTCTCTCGGAGTCTCGGTCGCTTTCACAGTCTTGATCTTCTTCTAAGTTCTACTGCGATGCGATTATGCGAATCGACTTCGAGTTCGAAGGGCTAGTTGTACTGCGATGCGACACCATTTTGCTTTTTTTTTTTTAACCCAGTTGACATTTGGGTCGATCCATACCCGAAGTGGCCAAGTCGCTCAATCTGCCGGAAAGTCGTCAAAGTCGACGTCGAGTCGTCCAAGGCGACGACTGCCTTTGCTAGGCGCTCGACTTTCAACCCAAGACCAAGTCGCCCGGTTGCCTTGGCTGCCTCTTACCGACTGGACGCCTTAACAACTATGAATATAATGGAGGATTAGTTGACTATCTAGTATCATCCTCTGAAATTCTAAAATATTAACTAGCGTAATATTTATATGGGTAAATATAGAACACTTAATTAAAAACGTACAAGAAAATTAAATGCTAACTAGTGTAGCCAACTTAGCGCCTTTTGAGTGTTCAGTAAGCGATACATGGCGTAGCCTCCTTGATAATGTGCACATTGTGATGTTACACTTAACAACTCAACACTTAACAACTCAACCAGTTTTGATTATATCTCAACTAGTTATATCTATATATCGTTTAAGAAATCTATCCGCAGCATACCAACTTTCGAAAACGTATTTCATACCAACTAAACAGTTCAAATAAACCTACCACGTACACTGTAACACGCAAATTAACGTTTTTCTTCCCGTTTTCGTTTCACGTAATGTATCAAACCACAATGCAAGTGCATTGAGTTGAACTGTGGAAGCACATACGCCTCTATTGTGAGAGAAACAACATTATAATTACTTTGTAAAACCTAGAAAGTTTATTTATTTTTTTCATAAAAATTTGTGGATATAAAAATTCTTGATTAATAATGACGACCTAATCTATTTTGTTGCATAGAACAAATATTAATTTCTATTTGAAACTAATCATGGCTTCTTTGAAACTAAAAGAAACTCGTGCCTTTTTGATAAATTAAAATTGGCTTAAATGTAGATGGGGTTGTTATGCAGTTCTAACAAATTGTCTTTATTGGTTTATTCTGTCATTTTATGGCGTCATCTCAAATTCTCAATCACATTAATGATAAATATAGTAATAAAGTAAGTAGAGTCACCCGGTTTATCATTTATTTGGTGATTTAATTATTGATGAACCATTAGAACATGCTACAACTCAAAAAGTTATAACTTTACCAGTTGACTAGATTTTCTTAATTTATAGAGGGTTAACTGATAGAAATTAACTCTATGAATCTGTTGCATTGCTATGTGTTTGTAGAATATTTAGCTTTATGTTAGATCCATAATAATGTTAACCATTACATTGCTATTACTTTTTTAAGACTTCTTGTAATAATTAATTTGATTTCAACCACGGGCCACCCCTTTGGCTTGACCTGATTCTATCTTATTTTGGTTGGTGAACAAGCCTCACTGCCAAGCTGCCACTTTTTACAATATGCAGATAACCAAATTTTATTTTGATGTTATCCTCTCAAATCATCCGAAAATATATTTATGTATTCATAAATTTGACTCCAAATGGTTGAGTTTTCAACTAGTGTCGATAATATGGTTTCCTGTTTGAATATGCCTCTGTCTTGTGCACGTTGAAACAGTTCTTGGACGAGAAGACATGGTTGGATTATAGCTTTTGCTCTAGACACAGGTGACATTTCCGGTAACGGTGGCCAAGACAGTGTCAACGGTGATGGCCCTGGTCTCGGTCAGACTCGGTTGGGTAGGCTGGTGAGTGCAGGCGGGCGGCAATTATTGGCAAAGTTGAATTCAACCAGAAAGAACTTCCCCATGAAGATATTTCTCCTCCTCCTTGGTTTCTACACGGCAAATGCACTAGCTACAATTCTTGGGCAGACGGGAGATTGGGACGTACTGGTTGCAGGCGTCGTCGTTGCTGCCATCGAGGGGATTGGTATGCTTATGTATAGAAAGCCTTCCTCTATGTCTACTGGGAGGCTGCAATCGCTGGTGGTGATGATAAACTACTGGAAAGCCGGTGTTTGCTTAGGCCTCTTTGTAGATGCTTTCAAGTTAGGCAGTTAATGTTCTTTAAACTCTAATAATCTGTTTGTCGTGGAATTAGTGGGTTCCGTGCACTTGTTTCTCATTGTAGCGCCAATCGCGTTTATGTAATTTCTAAAGAAGTGCATACTATAGTATGGGAACAGTTTCTCAAATGTATGTTTAGTAACAATTGTTTTCAATGTAGTATTATAGAGTACATAAGTTTCTTCTTGTCAACAAAAGGCTCTTTGTTTTCTACATCTTTTTTTTCCATATGGCCAGCCGATGTATTTTGCAAACTGGTAGTTATGTACCACTTTCACTTCCCAGCTACGGTGCGACCTTTTTCCAAAGCTTCGTTCTTCTTCTGGTTATGGAACGCTTAAAATGATCATTTCTGCAACCTTTTTTCCCAGGCTGCAGAGGCAAGACCATCACAGATGCACAAACAATGTTACAGATGCTAGGCCCCTTGCAGTTGCTGAACAGAGTTTGGTACTGAAGTAACTTCAGCGTACTTACGAACTAAGAATTCTCATGACAAAGCAAGTTTAATAATTATTATGCTATGTTTGGATTAAAGGAATGAAATTGGTGAATGAATGGAATAAAGAAGGGAATGGAATGGTAGAATGATTCATTCTATTCCGGCTGGAATGAGTCATTCTATACCATCTCCTAAAAAATAAAATTTACAAATTTGGCAGTAATAGAAATAGGAATGGTTCATTCGATTCTATAAAACAACTCATCACAATTTTTTCTATTCCATATGAATGAGTTATTTCATTCTCACTCATTTCTACAATCCAATCGTAGCATTAGAGTTTAGGAACCTTGTCAAATTAGGCTTTTACATATAACAATATAATCTTGAAAGAGTTGCTTTTTTTTTTTTTCTTTTTTGTTTTTATAAATAAAATATTAATTTGTTATAACCAAGGACATTACGTTTCTATTGATATTTATATATTTGTTTTTCAATTATGGTGTTAATTAACTTTGGGCTACAATTGATCCATCTCCCTGATTTGATTGGTTAATTGTGTTGAATGGCTTATGTTTTGTGTTCTTTCTAGTTTTTGAGTGAGAATATATTTTAAGGGTTAAATTTATGTAATTAAGATTTAAGTATTGTTAGAATTTGAGCCAAATGTGAAGTGAGTTTCATTAATTATTTGAAATAAATTTACATATCAATGTGTTCTACTTCATGAGTAGATTAAATTAAGTATTTGGAAGCTCAAATCCATTGAGTAATGAATGAGAAATTAACTGTCAAAGATCACCCTTTGAAATGATAATAAATACTTGTGGGTAGCTAAGTCCCACATCGATTAAGAACTAAAGTATTAATTGGTTTATATACAAGAAAGTTGTTTTTGGGTTTGGGCCCCAAAGGGCACCCCACTTTTGTGGAAGGGAGAGGACCTAGCCAAGGCTTGGTTTGAACCCACATGCGCGCCGCCGCCGACTGACCGGTCGTTGTATATATTTTTTGGACAAAATTTCAAAATTTTATTTATTTTATTTTAGTTCTATTATCAAAACTGTGTCATTTTGATAAATGTTATTTATTATCAAAACTGTGTCGTTTTGGGAAGCATTATCCTCCGAACGGACGCGTCAATACTGTGTGCGCTATCTGACCAAACGAACGCCACAAAACTACGCCGTTTTTGCCTGAATGGACGCGCCCTTTCTGCCAAAGCCTAAAACTACGTCGTTTTTGGCCCAAATAGACGCGTCCTTTTTGCTAAAGCCAAAAACTACGTCGTTTTGGCTTAAATGTGTCTTTTCAGGGGGTTGTGTCCCTTCTGATGAGTCACTAATCCCTCTTATAAATAGATAAGAGAGGGGAGCTGCCATTCGAATCATTCAATTCAACAGAGCATCAAGCATTCTAGTCTTCCAATTTTCATTATTCATAGTTTCTTTTGAGAGAGAAGTTCAGAACATTTGTTTGGTTCGTTGTATATGTTATTTGTTGTGCTGCTATAATACAAAGTTGTCATTGTATCCTGGGAGACAAGTGTCGCTAACTCTAAGCACCAATAAGGAGGACATAATTATCTTAAGGACATAATATCATATACTAGCCTTGACAAATTATCTTCTTACAGTTTCGTTCACTTGAGATAAGTTTTTTTTTATATATATATATATATTTATTTATATTCAGTTTTTCTTATCTTTTCTAAGTTGCAAATATATATTATTAAATATATATACATATATATATATATATATATATATATATATATATCTCCTAACAATCTTAAGACAATTAATAGTATATTTCATTTATATTTTCAAAAGTATGGCTACCGATTTTGTTACTATAATCGGTTCTTCTTCTACACCTATAATACCAAATGTTCCTGTGAACCATGGTGAAAAACCAGAAAAGTTCAATGGAACAGAGTTTAAAAGATGGCAACAGAAGATACTGTTTTATCTCACTACGCTCAACTTGGCAAGGTTTCTTCATGAATACCCCCCCTGTGCTTAATGAGAATGAAACAGATAAACAGGTTGTTGCTGCTATTGATGCATGGAAACATGCTGATTTCCTGTGCCGAAACTATATCCTCAATGGATTGGACAACACATTGTATAATGTGTATAGTTCTCTCAAGTCAGCAAGAGAATTATGGGATTCCTTGGATAAAAAATATAAAACAGAAGATACTGGCACAAAGAAGTTCGTAGTTGACAGATTTTTGGACTACAAGATGGTGGATTTCAAGACTATCATCAACCAAGTCCAAGAATTACAAGTAATCCTGCATGAAATACATGCAGAAGGTATGTCTTTAAGCGAATCTTTCCAAGTTGCTGCTATTATTGAAAAATTACCACCAATGTGGAAAGATTTTAAGAATTATCTCAAGCATAAACGCAAAGAGATGAAACTTGAAGACTTAATCGTGACATTAATGATAGAAGAGGACAACCGTGCTTCTAAGAAGAAAGCAGGAAGGACTTTTGTGGAGCATAAAGCCAACGTGGTGGAACAAGGTCAAAAGTCTAATAAGAGAAAGCACTCCGGCAATGGGCCTAAACAGGGAATGAATAAAAAGTTTCAAGACAAATGCTACATTTATGACAAGCCCGGACATAGGGCAAAGGATTGTCGTAAACGTAAAGACCAGAACAAGAAGTCTGCACAAGTCAATGTAACGGAAGTGGATGGACTTCTTCAAGATGTTTCTGAAATGAACTTATCAGTAGTTGTTTCTGAAGCAAACATGGTTGGAAATTGAGAATGGAGAACAATGACATATGGCAAAGAACTCACCCTCAATAATGTGCTCCATGTGCCCAATATTAGGAAGAATTTAGTGTCAGAATCTCTTCTTAGTCAAAAGGGATTCAAATTAGTCTTTGTATTGGACAAGTTTGTCCTAACTAAAAATGGGATGTATGTGGGGAAGGGATATATGAGCGATGAGCTCTTTAAATGAATGTAATGACAATTGTACCTTTCAATATTAATAAAATTACATCTTCTACTTATATGATTGAGTCTCCTAATTTATGGCATGGTAGATTATGACATGTTAATTATAATACTATACGTAGATTAATTAATAAGGAATATTTGCCAAAATGTGAGATTAACTCCAATCATAAATGTGAAGTTTGCGTTGAGGCAAAATTTAAGAAATCTTCTTTTAAATCAATTGAAAGAAGCACAGAACCTCTTGAATTAGTACATACTGATATTTGTGATTTAAAATATATACAAATAAGAGGGGGTAAGAAATATTTTTTTAGTAAGAAATATTTTTTACTTTTATTGATGATTATACAAGATATTATTATATTTACTTATTGAGAAGTAAAGATGAGGCCTTCGAAATGTTTACACATTACAAGAATGAGGTTGAGAATCAACTTGATAAAAAGATCAAAATAATTAGAAGTGATAAAGGTGGAGAATATGAATTTCTCTTTGTTGAAATTTGTTCTCAACATGGTATAATACACCAAACAACTGCACCATATTCACCACAACAAAATGGTGTTGCTGAAAGAAAAAATAGAACTTTAAAAGAAATGATGAATACATTATTATTAAGTTCTGGATTACCTCAAAATTTGTTGGGGGAATCAATTCTTTCAGCAAATTATATTTGTTAGTTCCTGGGGACACAATGTAGATCTAGAAGGGGGGGGGGGGGTTGAATAGATCTATAAAACTTTTTCCTTTTATTAATGAAAGTATGACAGTTAATAAAATCAATTCATGCACAGCGAAATAATCATTAATAACCCCTTCATAGATTCGAACACATCCTCAGTTCAGTTTATCAATCTATAGTATGGTTGATAACATATATAGCAGTTTATCGAGCATAAAGTAAATGACAGAAGGTAAATAACACAGGAGGCTTTAAGTGGTTCGAAGACGTAATAACTCCTACTCCACTCTTCTACTTCAACAAGTAGGAATCCACTAGTTGTTTTAGTCACGAAGACAAGGACTCTACGCCCTCCTCAAGTCCCGCAGACACGGATCCTCTGACCCCTCTTGAGTCCCGCAGACATTGAGTTGTTTTTAGTCCCTCGGACAAGGATCCTATGACCCTCTTCAAGCCCAGCAGACTTGGAAACCTAGTTCACAAAGAACCCTTCAAGGCTAGTAGCCGTGGAACCTGTAGACTAAACCCATCAGGCTTAGAATCTCTTGTACCCTATGGTACTCAGCAAGTCCAGCAGACTTGACTTTGTTTAGTCACTTAAGACAAGGACACCTTGCCCTCTTTGGTGTGTTGATGGTTTGTTTGGTTGTGCTGCCAAGATGAACTTTGTTCTCCTTCATCTTCTAGTGCTTGACAGCTGATGGTGATCTTCTTCTGGATGCTGCTGATGATGGTCGTTTAAGCCCTTTCTTCTTCTAGTACATAGCAGATGCAGATGATCACTTCCACTGAACACTGGTTGACTTGTCCAAGTCACTTCTTTATCTATTCAGCACATAGTGTTCCTTGCTTGATCATAGAGTTGTCCATTCTGGATTTGGTTACTCTAGATCTTGGCTTCTTGGTCATTCGACTCTTAGCTCATATGTCAGCCCTTTGGCATACCTCTTTGTTGCAGTGAAGCTTCTACCTGATTGTACAGGTGGTGTTCTTGCTTTCTTGCTTACTGCATCCCAACACACACTCATTCGAGTGTTGTTCTTTCTTTTTGTAGTTCTCCATTTTCTTCCCGTTGGGAGCTTGCCGTTGAAATCTTCCCGTTGCACTTCTTTCTGTTGGAGACTATCTTTCTGCAGATTTATTTATTATATCACTAAGCATTTTACTTCCCTAAGTCTCCTAGTGATGGCTGAGTCAGCATCCATTAGCTGGTACCAAGATAATGGAGTCACATGTGTTGTTTGTTTGACTACTGCAGATGTGACTATTTGAGCTCCACTCAAATATTATACCCCTTTATATATTCAGCTGCTCATCTTGGAATAGCAATCCTTAGTGCCTTAATATTTGTAATCCAGCTGGCACTTTCTTACTTGCTCTACGATCATTTTAGGTGTAGACAGAGTCTTTGATCGTAGAGTGACCTGCTTGCTTCTAACTGAAGACTGTCTTTGATCTTAGAGTTTACTGCTAACTTCAGTTGTGGCCTTGTGCTCTCTTGGAGTTCGTAGAGTGGCTGATTGTTCTTGCATTGCTCTTTGACGTGCTCCTTACTACACTGCAGTCTGTTCTTTCCTTATGCTCTTTGATATCTATTTAGTTTTTCGTTTCAGAGCATAGCGTTTATGATCTATGTTTGAGCCTTTGCTATAGTGTGCTTATCATAGAGGACTGTTCTATGTTCTTTAGGTGTTGGCTCTGCTACTGTGTTATAGAGGACTGCTCTATAATCTTCTTGTTTGCTATGGCACCTTTGATGTAGAGGACTGCTCTACTTTAATTTTTAGACATTCTTCCTTTAGTCATAGAGTGCTGCTCTATGATCTTTTTGCTTTGTTTCGCTGAGATTGCTTAAGTGCTTCTCTTAGACTCAGCTCTACGATCACTTGATCTTGCTGAATTTTCATGCTCTAAGACTTCTGTCTTTGATGCAGGTCTAGAGCCTTGATGGATCGTAGAGTAATTACTTGACCTTGTCCTTTGATCTCTGTCATGGCTTGATGATTTGGTTGTGTTCAGAGATCCTGCTATGTCTGATGGCTCATGCTCAGCTTGCTTGGTAGTCTTGAAGATTGCCACCTTATCTTTGAGTGCTTCAGCAGCGACTGTTTTACGTTGTTGCTTTGATTGCACACTGTTCATGAGAGTCGTAGAGTGGCTTGCTTGAACTGTCTCTACGAACCCATGTTAGCACAACGACTTTCTCTTTGTAGTGTATGCTCTACAATTCTGAGTAAGCCTGTTGCTGTGCATGCCTGGCAGACTCTACGATCTTGGAATTTGGTACTCCAAATGCCGAGGCAACTCTATGTCCTGCCGAGGCGACTCTACGTCCTGCCGAGAGTGTTCTTCATTCTGTCGAGAGAGCTCTATGTACTGCCGAGAGTGTTCTACGTTCGGTCGGGGCAACTTTACATTCTGCCGAGAGAGCTCTACGTCCTGCCGAGTTTTACTCTACGATTTCCTGGCAAGCCCTGTGATGGCATACTTGGCTCTGCGATGTTGACTGACTGCTCTACGATCCTTCGCTTAGTCAGTGCAGTGCTCTACGTTTAGTTTGACCCCTTGTTTGTACATATATCATTACAGCATATAAGATCCACCTAACAAGTTTGATCTTTTTCTATTCTAAGTCCTTGTACATCAAATTCATTTAAGGACTTTACAAAGCCTAATCTTACAAACATGTTTTGATCAGATAGATATTCATTCAGCTCAGATCAACCTAACATATTTGATCTACTAAGTCCTTGTACATCATATTCATTTAAGGACTTTACAAAGCCTAATCTTACAAACATGTTTTGATCAGATAGATATTCATTCAGCTCAGATCAACCTAACATATTTGATCTACTAAGTCCTTGTACATCATATTCATTTAAGGACTTTACAAGGCTTTTAATAGTGTGAATGTTCTTCTTATCATTTTTTCATCAATCAAATCACATATAATGAATAAAGGTAATCACATGCAGATCTTATAACATTCTCCCCCTATGATGATGGATTAGATGATCGCATGCAGATTCCCAACAATATTCTCAACCGAATATCTCAAAAGAAGTCTAATGCATCAGCTTATGAGTTATGGAAAGAACGAAAACCGTCTTATAAACACTTAAAAGTGTGGGGGTGCTTAGCAAATGTAATGGTTCCTCCACCCAAAAAGGTGAAGATAAGACCAAAGACAATAGATTGTATATTCATTGGTTATGCTAATAATAGTAGTGCATATAGATGTTTAGTTAATAAATCAAAAATAGAGGAAATACACGAAAATATTATTATTGAGTCAGAAGATGTTGAATTTTTTGAAATAGTATTTCCTAATATTAAATCACAAGAGCCAAGTTCTAATGAACAAGAAATAAGTTCAAACAAAAGAACTTATGACACTGTTAGAGACAGTGATCATGGATTAGAAGATATTGATGAACCTAGACGTAGTAAACGTGCTAGAATATCAAATCTTATGGTCCAGATTTTCTAACTTATTTGTTAGAAAATGAGCCTTAAACTTATAAAGAAGCAGTATCGAGTCCTAAAGCTCCATATTAGAAAGAGGCTATAAATAGTGAAGTAGAATCCATACTGCACAATCATATATGAGAATTAGTAGATCTGCCATCAGGTTCTAAAGCTCTTGGATATAAGTGGATATTCAAGAAGAAAATGAAAGCAGACGGATCTAAGGATGCATAAACAGGCTGCCTGGCCTGGTCTGGCCTAGCCCTGCCAGGCTTTGACCATTGACCAGGCCGGGTCAGGCCAGACCTTAAATGATAACAGGCCAAGCCAAATAATTGAATAAAAAATATAGTCTGAGAAGACCTATTGATAAGGCCAGGCCAGGCCCAGGCCAGGCTCGGGCTTTTCTTTAAACTTCAGTGTCAATTACTTTATTTATAAAACAGAGGTTGGACAAGAGAGGCATGTTTAGACGATGTGGGACTTCAGTTATCATGTAAAGCTTTCTGTTTATTTTAAAGGCAGTTCTGTTGGTTTTGGCCATTGGGTTTAGTTTCATTTCATATAGTTAGTACTCCCTTCCTTCATGCAAGTATTGAGGAAGAAAATCATATTAATTAATGAATGTTTCTTGGGCATGAATTGAATGAAACAATAATTACCGAGCTAATATAAAAACCACTTCATGGTCTAAACTAATAGAGAAAGATACGTAGGACAACTGGACAAGGGAGTACTATATAAAAATAAAGTCAAGGTATTTATGTTAGTAAATATATATAAATTACATGAACCTTGGATATCATTACCATTTACCTAAACGGCTGGACCTTGGAAAACTTATCACTACCTGTTAAGCAAGCTCGCATCCTTACTATAGAGGCTTGGAAAAATAAAAAGCTAATAATTTTTCCGAGGTTCAAAGCATTTGCTGAAACATATATCAAATAACAATCTTTTTATATTTCATAACAATCTGGTAGCTTTTATGTTAAACAAATGCTATATACTCTTAGTTCATTAAATTATGGATAATAGTATAATACATGTTATTTGTAGCTTGCCAGATTTATGTGGCTTCCGTGATCTTTCAACTTGAATTGGAATGCAATTATCCTTAAATGTGTGAATTATTTGGCTGCCGCTAGAACTTATCTTCTTGTCTGGTCTGATGGCTTTTGTTAAGTCCCACATCACCTCCCCACCAATTTTATGCTAGGCCATTGGCAGTATAAATAACACATGCATCCCAATTCCCATGTGTGCACAAACTTACATAGGCCAGGCTTTTGGGCGGCCGGTCCAGGCCAGGCTTTTGGCTAGACCGGGCAAGGCCGGATTTACTCCAAAAAATAGAGGTCTTTTCACGGCCTTCTAGGCCAGGCCGGTCTGGCCTGGGCTTTGACCAGACTTGTATTTGACCAGGCCGGGTCCAGGTCGGACCAAGGTCGGGCCTCAGGCCTCAGGCCATTTGTGCATGTCTAGATGGATCTATAGATAAATATAAAGCAAGACTTGTAATCAAAGGATACAAGCAAAAGGAGGGTTTGGATTATTTTGATACCTATTCTCTTATGACAAGAATATCTTCAATTAGGATGTTAAATAGCTATTGCAGCTATATATAATTTAGAGATACATCAAATGGATGTGAAAACAACCTTCTTGAATGGTAATCTTGAAGAAGAAATATACATGGAACAACTAGATGGGTTTATTATTCCAAGACAAGAAAATAAAGTTTGTCGGCTTGTGAAGTACCTTTACGGATTAAAACAAGCACCTAAACAATGGTATGAGAAATTTGACAGTGTAATAATGTCAAATAACTTCAAAATAAATGAGTGTGACAAATGTGTATATGTCAAGGACACTGAGAAAGGGTTTGTCATAATTTGTCTTTATATAGATGATATGCTCATTATGAGTAATAATAATGAAATCATTAAAACTACTAAGAGGATGTTAAATAATGTATTTGACATAAAAGATATGGGTGTTGCCGATGTAATATTAGGAATTAAAATTTCTAAAACATCGGATGAGTTAATATTATCACAATCACACTATATTGAGAAAATACTTAGGAAATTCAATCAATACGATTGCAATCCTGTGGGAACATTAGTAGATATAAATCTACACTTGTCTAAAAATAAAAGAGAGAGCATATCCCAACCGGAGTATGCATAAATAATTGGAAACCTTATGTACTTAATGAATTGTACACGTCCTGACATAGCACAAGCTGTTAATAAATTGAGTAAATTTACAAGTAATCCAGGAAAAAATTACTGGACAGCAATCATAAGAGTTTTAAGGTATTCAAAATACACTCAAAACTTTAGATTTCACTATTCGAGATATCCAACAGTACTTGAAGGATACTGTGATGCGAACTGGATATCAGATACAAAAGACTCTAAATCTACAAATAGTTTTGTATTTACACTAGGTGGAGGAGTAGTATCATGGAAATCTTCTAAACAAATATGCATTGCTCGATCAATGATAGAATTTGAGTTTATTATATTGAATAAGGATGGAGAAGAAGCTGAGTGACTTTGTCATTTTCTAGAAGATATTCCTATGTGGCCTAAACCTGTGCTTGCTATTTGCGTCCATTGTGATAGTCATCAGTAATTGCAAGGGCACAGAGTCATATGTATAATGGTAATTCTAGACATATTCGTCGTAAACATAATACCATAAAACAATTGCTCTCTAATGACATTATGTCTATTGAGTACATAAAGTCAAAAGAAAATATAGCGGATCTGTTAACTAAAGGTTTGACTAGAGAGTAAGTAAAAATAACATCGAGGGGAATAGGTTTAAAGCCTATAAATAAGGATCGTCATGATAGAAACCCAACCTAGTTGACTGGAGATCCCAAGATCTAGGTTCAAAGGGACAACTAAGTTGTGAACGATTCAACCAAATCACTATGAACAAATTAATTTCTTTTATCCATTCCTATGATTCGAGATAGTGATACCTGCAACGATTTCAGGATAACTATGCTTTTAATGATTCTTAAATCTTAATAAACAAGTGGGGTATGACATGATACTCTTATTAAGAATCACCCATGTGAGTGTGAACTGGGCCAATTCTATGAGAATGATAAAAGGCTATACTTCTCTAGAGCACTCATAAATCCGGGATTGTTCAGGGCCAAAATGAACAAAATCACGAGAACCAAATAATGTCTGGAAAGATTCTGTGTGAATTTCTATTATTTCGGTTTACACAAATGATTGGACAGTTCAAAACATCATGTTCACTAGACAACCAGTAAATCCGATAGTCTTTCACAAGAGAAGGTTCAAAGCCAAAAATTACCTCTCTCTATACAGATGATTTCTAATTCTGTCTCTCTCAGAGTCTGCATAACATTTGCATAAGACTGATAGTCAATTTCATTCATGTGGGGGATTATTAGAATTTAAGCCAAATGTGAAGTGGGTTTCATTAATTATTTGAAATAAATTCACATATCAATGTGTTTTACTCCATGAGTAGATTAAATTAAGTATTTGGAAGCTCAAATCCATGGAGTAATGAATGAGAAATTAACTCCCAAAGATCACCCTTTGAAATGATAATAAATTCTTATGGGAAGCCAAGTCCCACATCGATTAAGAGCTAAAATATTAATTGGTTTATATACAAGAAAGTTGCTCTTGGGTTTGGGCTCCAAGGGCACCCCAATTTTGTGAAAGGGAGAAGACCTAGCCAAGGCTTGGTTTGAACCCACACGCGTGCCGCCGCCGACCGATCGGGTCGGGCTCGAGGCTCGTGGGTCTGGGTCATTGTATATATTTTTTGGACAAAATTTATTCAAAATTTTGTTTATTTTATTTTAGTTTTATTATCAAAACTGTGTCGTTTTGATAAATGTTATTTATTATCAACTGTGTCGTTTTGGGAAGCATTATCCGCCGAACGGACGCGTCAATACTGCGTGCGCTATCTGACCAAACGAACGCCACAAAACTACGTCGTTTTTGCCTGAACGGGCGCGCCCTTTCTGCCAAAGCCTAAAACTACGTCGCTTTTGGCTCGAACGGACGTGCCCTTTCTGCTAAAGTCAAAAACTATGTCGTTTTGGCTTAAATGTGTCTTTTTAGGGGGTTGTGTGCCTTCTGATGAGTCAGTAATCCCTCTTATAAATAGATAGGGAGGGGGTTGTCATTCGAATCATTCAATTCAACAGAGCATCAAACATTCTAGTTTTCCAATTTTCATTATTCATAGTTTCTTTTGAGAGAGAAGTTCAGAATATTTGTTTGGTTCGTTGTATGTGTTATTTGTTGTGTTGTTGTAACACAAAGTTATCATTGTATCATGGGAGACAAGTGCCGCTAACTCTAAGCACCAATAAGGAGGTCATAATTGTCTTAAGGACAAAGTATCATATACTAACATTGACAAATTATCTTCTTGCAGTTTCGTTCACTTGAGATAAGTTTATATATATATATATATATTCTCCTTTATATATTCATTTTTTCTTATCTTTTCTAAGTAGCAAATATATATTATCAAATATATAATCAGTGAGTCTCTTAAGCGAACTCAAGTTGACGAACTAAAGACGGACTAAAAAAAAAGATATGTGTTGCTAGATTGGCAAGGTTTATGGTCAAATCTGTGACACCCCCAAATTCAGGTACCAATACCTCGAATTTGGTGCTCACGATAAAATGCATCCATACACCTCTAAACAATATAAATCAACTAATGCGGAATAAAATAAACATATGCTGTTCATTACAAAAGGTTCACTACGGTACCAAGGTCTAAAACCTTAAATGAAATACATCGCAGAATACCATAATAATACAAAATGATTCCACGAATTACATAACAGGATAGAACATATAACTATTCCTTAAGCTTTCCCTTGCCTTTGTCCGTTTTGGAACTCCCCGGCTTAGCTGCAATAGGTTCATAATATAGCAAGAGTGAGCAACTACTTTGCTCAGCAAGTTTAAAAGCAAGAATGAAGATATATCATGAATGAATAAGAATAATAACTGCATAGATCAACAATTTATGAATATTGATGAATTAGCTGAAATGACATAATTAAAGTCCAAATGAAACAATGAATAATGATTATTTACTGCTGAGTGGTCCAACCGACCATGAACTTTTGGTCAAAGAGTCAATCATTCAACTAACTCTTTTAAAACCTGGCCCCGTCAGTTGTACTCGAGGGGATCAGCCTCTTGTACACCATGTATATGCATAACATTTAACTCTGACTGCATCGAATAACCAACACATTATAATCCCCTAATAATGGTTGCTCTCTCAGTCCAAGAATCCATACTAACTACTGGTTTGGATAGCTTTTAAAATAATAAGATGTACATGTCTAGCCGAAACAAATGGCGTAGACTATTTCCTTAAATAGTTCATGAATGAAGAACTTACACGCTTCACAGTCCAACAACAGATAATGAATTCAAATGCATAAGCTGCGAATATCAAATAAAATTTCCGACACTTGGAAAAATTATTCATACGCATACATGTATTTATGAAATTTATGAAAGTCGAAAAAGACACAAAAGGAAATTTATGAAAGTCGAAAATTATTCATACGCATCAGGAAACTTGCCTGATGCGCTGCTATAATATTATAACACACACTCCTTAATATCATATACAATTAAGTACATATTTACATAACAATTAGTCACATTCCAAATAATGGTTCAAAACGGACGCTGCATCACTAAAACACATTGATTGCCCTACGACTGCCCTAAAACACATTGGAAACCAAGCCTAAATTGCAATTAGATTATTCAATTTCTGCCTTAAGACAATACCAATTTGTTTGACATTTAACGCAAAATTAAGCACGTAAGGCCTTAACCAGATAGGAATAAATAATCTGTCTAATCATTTAGTACAAAAAAATATATAAGTGTTGGACCCGCTGAAAAGGATTTATTAGGCCCGACCTGACCCGGCCTGACTGCCCGACCTGGTCCAGACACGGAGCTGGCGCTGCAGCGCCGGGCTAAAGCACTGGACCTCACGCTGCGGCGTGAGTCCCGTGTTTTCTCAATGACAGGGCCTCACGCTGCGGCTTGAGCCTTAAGGCTTAGGCCTCACGCTGCGGCGTGAGCCCCGGTCTTTCCCCATAATGCCCCTCGCTGCAGCGTGGGTTGCAGGGCTTATGGGTGGCGCTGCGGCGCCATTCTGCAGTAGCCGGATTCTGGGTTTCTTCCCAGTTCGCGACTCTGACCTCCGGCCACTCCAACCTCCATAACTCCTTCAATACACAAGCAAATTGGTCCATTTCGGACTCTATAGACTCCTAACTTATGGGGCTACAACATATCAAAAATGCAGAGCTACCCATTAACATTAACATGGTCAAATCCTAAGCCAAAGTGTAAAGTTCATACTCTGTTCTTCGAGTTCTTGACATGTTTTACAAAAATCATTACTACGAACTCGTTTTAACTCCTTTTTGGTCCATTCCAACTGGTTAGCTTCGTAACCCATGGAACTACAATACCATAACAACAAACAAAATTAACAAATACGAAATCATAGCTTTACAGTCCTCTAAAAAGTCCGAATGTCCAAGTTCATGTCCAAAGTCCATTGTTCTTGCTCCATTAAGCCAAGGTAAGGATTTCTTGCGTTTTTGTTCCACTTTGATGTTATTAATGGCTTATATAGTCTCTTAACAACATTTACAAACAATCACAACAAACAAAAACACCAAGAATCACCAAAAATCCGACCCAAAAGCTTAAGAGCTCAAAACTAAGAAAAACTTGAAAACCTTAACAAGAAATCGAATGGAAAGGATTTGGTTAGTGTTTACCTCTGTAAATCCCTCCTAGATGGTTAAGAAGCTCGGCTAGGCTTTGTTTTGGGGGTTCTCCTTGCTTGGTTCCTCCACCCGTGCCTTCTTCTTCTTCCTCCTTTTTTTTCCGGCGAGTTTCTTCCTTTTTCGGCGACTTTTCCGGCGACTTCTTTCTCTTCCTTCTTTGTAGCTCTCTCTCTCTTTCTCTCTCTCTATCAGCTGATGGGAATGAGAGGAGTGTGGAATGTAAGAGAGAATGAATGTTTGAATGATTTCGGAGAAGTGGAGTGAATTAGGGAGAAGTGGAAGAAAAATAAAAATGAGGTTGGTTGCTCAAGGAGCTTGCCGGCAACCTCCCTCCTTGCTCAATTCTAATTGGTCTAAAATGAGGGATTGGTTCCTCTTGGAGTAACAAGCAAAAATAAATAGCCGAAAACACCAAAAATATATCTGAAAACTCCCACTTTTGTACCAAAACTGGTAAATAACTCTACCCAAAATTAAAATGGGTATTACCATAAATATTGGGATGGGTAAAAATAATTATTATGGGATTTGTCCAAATATTCGGAACACCAATTTAATGCATTTCGGATACGGATAAAATCACGTATCAGCTCAAATAAAATTTTCGACACTTGGAAAAATTATTCATACGCATACACGTATTTATGAAAGTCGAAAAAGACACAAAAATATCTGGCATGAATAGTGCCTCAGGAAACGTGCCCCGTGAATAGTGATTTAGCGACGCTACGCGAAATCAATTATTCACTTAAACAAAACTATAACACGTAAAATTTCATACATTCACATACTTTAGATTGTCACACAACCTTTAAACACGTAACATAAATATAACATTAATAAAATATAAAATATTCATTAATATTCAAAAATTCGAATTACAAGGCAATTTCAGAATTCTCGGTCGTTACATCCTCCCCCCTTATAAGAATTATGTCCCCGGAATTACAGTCTAGGTACGGAAAACATAACGGGGTCATTCAAAAAGATGCAGATAATTCTTCCTCATCTTCTCTTCTAGCTCCCACGTAGCTTCTTCAGCTGCGTGGTTCGTCCAAAGTACTTTGACCGAATAGATGACCTTATTTCTTAACGTCTGCTCTTTCCTATCTAATATCTGGATAGGAATCTCTTCATATGACAAGTCTCGCTCGACTTGAATCGGTTCATAGGATATCACATGCTTGTAGTCGGGTTTATATGGTCGCAACACCGAAACGTGGAACACGTTATGAATGTGCTCAAGTTCAGGAGGTAGAGCTACCTCGTACGCCACTTCACCTACCCTCTTTAAAACTTCAAATGGTCCTACGAACCTAGGACTCAATTTTCCCATCTTTCCAAATCTTATCTTCCCCTTCCAAGGAGATACCTTCAAAAACACAAAGCTGCCAACTTCAAAGTCTCGTTTCTGACGATGCAAATCGGCGTATTTCTTTTGTCGATCCTGAGCCGCTACTAGTCGAGCTCTTATCACCTTGACGACATCCACAGTCTGCTGCACCAATTCAGGTCCCAACAGTCTCCGTTAACCGACTTCGTCCCAACACAGAGGTGTTCGACACTTCTTTCCGTATAATGCTTCATATGGCGGCATGCCAATACTTGCATGATAACTATTATTGTAGGAAAACTCCACCAATGGTAGGTGATCATCCCAGCTGCCTTTAAAATCCATCACACATGCTCTAAGCATGTCCTCAAGCGTCTGAATCGTTCGTTCGCTTTGCCCATCCGTTTGAGGGTGATACGTCGGACTCAACCTCAACTGAGTTTCCAATCTTTCTTGTAAACTCTTCCAAAAATTCGGCGTGAAACGCGGATCTCTATCAGATACAATAGATACCGGCACTCCATGTCGCGACACAATCTCTTTCACATACAACTTTGCTAACTGCTCCAGATTGTACCTTATCTTGATTGGTAGAAAATGTGTAGATTTAGTTAAACGATCCACGATCACCCAGATCGCGTCGTAACCCTTCTGAGTTGGTGGAAGCCCCGTCACAAAATCCATTGTGATATGTTCCCACTTCCACTCTGGAATCTCCAGCGGTTGTAGCAGTCCGCCCGGTTTCTGATGTTCTGCTTTTACCCTCTGACATGTCAAACATCGTCCAACACATTTCGCGACCTCCCTCTTCATGTTCGGCCACCAGAAATGTTGGCGCAAATCTTGATACATCTTGGTACTACTAGGGTGTATCGAATACCTTGTAGAATGAGCTTCCTACAGAATCTCTTCTCTCAACTCCGGAACCATCGGTAACCAGATCCTTCCTTCAAACCTTAGTAATCCCGTGCTATCAGACTTGTACTTCAATTCCTCTCCTTCTGAGATTCGCGTCCTTATAGCGATACATTCACCATCCTTTTCTTGAGCCTCCTTTATCTTATCTAATAAAGTTGGACTCGCCTCTACTGCGAACAGTTTCTCATCTGCATCTGTCGGATACTTGACTTCTAATTCCAGTCTTTCCATATCCTTGATCAGTTCTTCTTGAGTTATCAGCATCATCAGTTTATCTCTGCCCTTCCTACTCAGAGCATCGACTACTACATTGACTTTACCGGGGTGGTATAGAATCTCACAATCATAGTCCTTGATCAACTCCAACTATCGTCGCTGCCTCATATTTAGCTTCTTTTGAGTGAAGATATACTTCAAACTTTTGTGGTCTGTGTATATTTCACACTTCTCCCCATACAGATAGTGCCTCTAAATCTTCAGAGCAAACACCACTGCCGCTAGTTCCAGGTCATGAGTCGGATACCCCTTCTCATAGTCCTTCAACTGCCGTGACGCGTACGCAATGACCTTCCCATGCTGCATCAATACGTACCCAAGGCCTTTGTGTGACGCATCACTGTACACCACAAATCCTCCTGTATTATCTGGCAGTGATAACATAGGTGCTTCACTAAGTTTCTTCTTTAACTCCAAGAAACACTCTTCGCACTTGTCCGTCCATGCAAACTTCACAGTTTTCCTTGTCAAATTTGTCAACGGTGTCGCTATCTTTGAAAAATTCTGAATAAATCTCCGATAGTAACCCGCTAATCCCAAGAAACTTCGGACTTCTGTTGGCGTCTTCGGCTGCTCCCAGTTTGTTACTGCTTCTACCTTGGCAGGATCTATTGATACACCATTCTTGTCAATTACGTGCCCCAAGAACTGCACCCTTTGTAACCAAAATTCACACTTGGAAAACTTTGCATAAAGCTTCTCCCTTCTCAGTGTTTCCAGGGCTATCCTCAAATGCTCGACGTGTTCCTCCTCCGTCTTCGAGTAGACTAAAATGTCATCTATGAAAACGACAACAAATTTATCTAGGTATTGCTTGAACACTCTGTTCATCATGTTCATAAATGCTGCTGGCGCGTTTGTCAGCCCAAACGACATCACCAAAAACTCAAAGTGTCCATATCGAGTTCTGAATGCTGTCTTTGGAATATTCTCCTGTCTCACCCTTAACTGGTGATAACCCGTCCTCAAGTCAATCTTCGAAAAGTATTTCGCTCCCTTCAATTGATCGAATAAATCATCAATTCTAGGTAGCGGATACTTGTTCTTAATCGTGACTTTGTTCAACTCCCGATAGTCGATACAAAGCCTCATCGATCCGTCTTTCTTCTTTACAAATAGTACTGGTGCTCCCCACGGAGATACACTCGGACGAATATACTCCTTATCTAGAAGTTCTTGCAGTTGAACCATCAGTTCCTTCATCTCTACCGGTGCCATTCTGTACGGTGCCTTTGAGATCGGTGCGGTACCCGGTACTAAGTCGATCACAAATTCCACTTCTCTATCCGGCGGCAATCCCGGTATCTCATCTGGGAAAACATCTGGGAATTCCCTTACTACAGGTATCTGACCCAGCTCACCCTCTACTCTTCGGGTATCAACCACGTGAGCCAGATAACCTATACAACCTTTCCGTAGCAATTTCTTCGCTTGCATCATCGTCAGACAACAAGATTGTCTCGGCGATTTACTAGCGTAAAATACGACCTTCGACTTATTCGGAGTCTTCAGGTGTATACTTTTCTTCTGACAATCAATCATAGCCCCGTGACTAGACAACCAATCCATCCCAAGAATTACATCAAATTCTCCTAATCGTATCGGAATTAAATCTACGCTCAGTTTAAACTCGTTTATCTCAGCACAACAATTTCTATGGATGTATTCCACAGGAATAACTTCTTTATTAGCTACTTCCACATTCATTGGATTCTCTAATTTCTCACGAGGTAAGTTTAGCCGTTTAGCAAATTCATCTGACACAAATGAACAGGTAGCTCCCGAATCAAATAATACATATGTATTAATATTATTGATCGAAATAATACCTGACACCACATCCTTTGATTCCATCGCATCATGCACTGTCATGTTGAAGGTGCATGCTACTGGTCTGTTCTGCTGTGCTGGTCCTCCGATAGTCAGCTTACTATTGTTCCCTTAGTTAGCACTGCCTGCATCACTCTTCCTCTTTGGGCAATCCTTCTTCTGATGATCTGAAGCGCCACAAGAAAAATAATTTCCTGCCTTCGCCTTTGGGCATTGTGGGGCAAAGTGCCCTGGTTGACCACAGTTGAAACAAACTCCTTTTCCTTTCATGCATTCTCCAAAGTGATTCTTTCCACATTTCTCGCATTTATTACCTTTCTTTGCATCCCCTTCGGATTTGCTTCCTGTCATCTGACTGTCGTTCCATTTTCTCTTATTTGGGTTACTTCCCCCGCTGCTACCTTTCTTATGACCATCATGACTCTTCTTCTTTTTCTGATCTTGGTTGTGCCTGGCCAAAGCTTCGCTTCCTCCCTCAGCAATGATTGCTTTCTCAAGTAACGTAGAAAATGTGTTGATCTGCAAAACCGCAACCTTACTATACACCCAAGGTTTCAGTCCTTGTTCAAATCTCTTTGCTCACCTAGCTTCGGTGTCCACCTGATGTGGAGCAAACCTAGCTAACTCGTTAAATTTTGCGGCATACTCTGCAACTGACATGCTTCCTTGCTTTAGTTTCAGGAACTTTATCTCCATGCTTTCCTGCATGCTCGCTGGAAAGTAATTTTCGAAAAACAGCTCCTTGAAACGAGCCCATGCAATCGTGCCTTCCCCCGCTCGACCTTTGTTCGCCTTCCACCAGTAATTTGTTCTGTTCTTCGGCCACCCTTGCGACCTCAAAAACTTTGTCCATTTCTTCTACCCATGTCTGGGCTTCAATCGGATCCGTAGTCTCACGAAACTCCGGTGGTCCTACTAATTTGAAGTCCTTAAAATTCGCCATGTGACTTCTTGGCTGATCAACTGCAGCGGCTTGTCTGCCCTGCATTGCTTCGGCTAACAAGTTCACATAAGTCCTCATAGGGTCTGCCTGACCCCCTTCGTTATTCACCGACTCTTCCACCCTTGTGTATCGGGGTTGTCTTCTCGGCGGCATTGTCTGTTTAAAAGAAAACCATCGACTTTTACTTATAGATCTAGGCCTCATGCAATAAGTCATTTAAGTCAACAATTAAAAGTAAAAGCATATATCAAACACGTTTGATTTAAATAAAATAACTGCATTTATAACCATATGTCACTGTCTTAATACAACCAGACTCAACATGTGGCATACTCCTATAAATGCTAAATGACATAGTCTGCCAACCATTAACTATCCCCTAAAGAACAAAATTGGAGAATAATAACCTTCCACCCCTCTATCAGGAACAAAATTGGGGGTTCAACTACTATCTCATGCACGCTACAAACATAGGGATTTACAATATAAGTAAGCCCCTATTACAACAAAAGTGGGACCTACTGCAAAAATAATACTAAAAATAACACATCACCGCCTACTGCGGTGAATTGCAACCCTGAGCTCCAGTCGAGCTAGCCTGTCGACCACTCGGCGCCTAATCACGCGCCTGCTACTCCCCTCATCCCTAGGGTACCTCCTCACCCTGCCAATGGAAGTAGCCAAGCTTAAACGAAGGGAATCAACCTCTGCAGTCAGGGCTGCCAACTGCCCCATAGCCTCATCTCGCTCCAGACGAGTAGTCTCTAGCTGATCCTCTACCCGCTCTATCTGTCCTACCAACACCACATTCCTCTCTAAGAGGTCATAAACCATCACACCAAGCTGAACAGAAGCCCCACGCTGACCGTGAACCTCTGCCTCTAACTCGGCAATCCTCTGGTCCTTTTCCTGCAACTTCTGGGTCAGCTCAGTCTTTTCCCCCAAAGTCTGATATGCCAATGACCTGTACTGCTCCTCTCGGTCCTGGTGGTCCTGGTGATCCTGGTTCTGCTCCTCTAAGTGAGTTACTCGGTTCTCGAGCTCCTCGTTCCTATTTGTCAGCTCTTCGATAATATCACTAGCAGTAGTGCCCATGCCATCTGCATACTCAGGTGGCTCATCATCCTCCGTCAATGGATCCTCCTCGGGGTCCTCATCCTCCCCCTCATCGCTTAACAGCCTCAACACTCTTCCGGTAACTGGCTCCTCCTCAGAACCATACTCGGCCTCGGACTCATCCCTAGTGTCCATCATCTCTGGCTCACTCGGCTGCACCTCCACTAACTGCCCTGCATCTACATGAATGTCAGTGAACTCTACCTCTCTAGCAGGACTGAACTCTCCCATCTCAGACATCCTACAGCCACAAACAGAAACAAATAGACATCAAGATGTCAGTGTCACAATAAAATATATTCATTGGTAAAATGAAATGATATTTTATCATGCACGACTCGGCTCGATGGATTTCCACAATCCACTACCAGACATGACCATCAAATGAATCTCCTCGATCCATCACCTAGCGTACTCAATACGAGTTTAATACTAAGGTTATAACCTAGGTTTTGCAAATCCTAAAGTTTATAACCTACAGCTCTGATACCAACCTGTGACACCCTCAAATTCAGGTACCAATACCTCGAATTTGGTGCTCACGATAAAATGCATCCATACACCTCTAAACAACATAAATCAACTAATGCGGAATAAAATAAACATATGTTGTTCATTACAAAAGGTTCACTACGGTCTCAAGGTCTAAAACCTTAAATGAAATACATCGCAGAATACCATAATAATACAAAATGATTCCACGAATTACATAACATGATAGTACATATAACTATTCCTTAAGCTTTTCCTTGCCTTTGTCCGCTTTGGAACTCCTCGGCTTAGCTGCAATAGGTTCATGATATAGCAAGAGTGAGCAACTACTTTGCTCAGCAAGTTTAAAAGCAAGAATGAAGATATATCATGAATGAATAAGAATAATAACTGCATAGATCAACAATTTATGAATATTGATGAATTAGCTGAAATGACATAATTAAAGTCCAAATGAAACAATGAATAATGATTATTTACTGCTGAGTGGTCCAACCGACCATGAACTTTTGGCCAAAGAGTCAATCATTCAACTAACTCTTTTAAAACCTGGCCCCGTCAGTTGTACTCGAGGGAATCAACCTCTTGTACACCATGTATATGCATAACATTTAACTCTGACTGCATCGAATAACCGACACATTATAATCCCCTAATAAGGGTTGCTCTCTCAGTCCAAGAATCCATACCAACTACTGGTTTGGATAACTTTTAAAATAATAACATGTACATGTCTAGCCGAAACAAATGGCGTAGACTATTTCCTTAAATAGTTCATGAATGAAGAAGTTACACGCTTCACAGTCCAACAACAGATAATGAATTCAAATGCATAAGCTGTGAATATCAAATAAAATTTCCGACACTTGAAAAAATTATTCATACGCATACATGTATTTATGAAATTTATGAAAGTCGAAAAAGACACAAAAATATCTGGCATGAATAGTGCCTCGGGAAACGTGCCCCGTGAATAGTGATTTAGCGACGCTACGCGAAATCAATTATTCACTTAAACAAAACTATAACACGTAAAATTTCATACATTCACATACTTTAGATTGTCACACAACCTTTAAACACGTAACATAAAATATAACATTAATAAAATATAAAATATTCATTAATATTCAAAAATTCGAATTACAAGGCAATTTCAGAATTCTCGGTCGTTACAAATGGGCCACCTAACTTAAACATAAACAAACCCATCTGAATTGCATTTTATATACCTACTTTCTCTCTCTAATTATTCTCTCACTATGAAACCAAACTCTGGCGATTTCTACTGGGGACGACCAAATCGACTGAAATCAAGGCCAAATCGACACTCAGTGTCTCTCTCTCTTCTACACGAAGGTAATTCTCCATAACCAAATTAATTTTTTAATTTAATTTTCGAGCTTCCATGAAATTTAGGGTTTATTAGGGGTAGAATTTATGTTTATAATTTCTTAGAAATTTCTCTTCTAATTTTTCGGATTTATGGTCATTGGTAGTTTATGAGATTCCTGGGCTTGCTTTTTCAAAACAAATCTAGAAGTATTTAGGAAGAACTCCCCTGTTCATTTCTTTTATTCAATATTATGAGTTACATACATAGATCTAATATACATATATTTATTTTCTTTTTATCTTCTTAGAATTTGTGGAAGTTTTGGATGTATGGTGGAATTTAATGGAGATGTCAAGCTTGGTTTGAAGTCTTGAAGAATTGGATATATGAAGAGTTCTCTAGATGCCTTCTCTTAGATCTTGAAGAAAGAGGGTGCCAAATCTCTATTCAAGGGTGTTGGTGCTAACCTCCTACGTGCAGTTGCTGGTGCTAGTTTGCTTGCCGATTACAAGAAGCTCCAGATGATTGTTTTCGAAAAGAAGTATGGTTCTGGTGGCGGCTAATTGAGAAAGTGAAGCCTTTTTTTCAGCCATTAGTTTCATGAAAATAATTTTTAGTTTGTAGTTCCTTGTGGTCTTGTTTCAAAGCATTATTATTGTTACTTAGAGGTACATTATTATTATTATTGTATACACCAGGAAGTTGTTTTTAAAGTTTCAAGATGAATTATTTTCAAGTCAAAATAATTTCTTGTACATGTTGTTTTTAAGGCGTCTAAATTTCTTGTACGTGTCGTATACACCAGGAAATTGTTTTTAAGGAGGGAAATACAAAATTTTACCAAGTGGTGCCAAATGGGAAGGAAAAACCAATATATGAAGTGACATTGATCGTTAATGAGAGAAAAGCTACTTGCTCATGCCACATGTTTGAATTTGTTGGAATTTTTTGTAAGCATATACTTGCTGTTTTTATTAAAAAGTCTCTTATTGATAGTCTTCTACAACATTATATTTTATAGGGATGAACTATAAAGACCAAGCATCGTGTAATTCAAGAAATTTCTGAAAAGGTGATTTAAGAAGACCCTCAAATGTTTTCCACCTTAAGGAAAAATAGTTTGATAATTGCAGAGGTTATGCTTTTGAACTAGAAGTGTTACATTCTTGTATTTCATTATTGGTTTTGGAGTCTTTATAATGCTTATAACATAACAAAGTGTATACACAGAATCAATGAATACCAAGAAAATAGAGTTTGGGGAATTGAAATTTTGATCCCCGCACAACATGATTGAGATATAGAAAAGAGTAGACATGAAAAACTATTTATTGTACAAGAAAACTCAACCCAAACAAAAAGCTTTTGGGCAGTCAGAGAAGCATAGAGGTCTTCGAACTTTATTGCGATATAGTAATAAGCCTGTTGAGCCAGAGCTTGGTTGTTGTGTCCAAAACAAAAGATGCAGTGTAATTGTAATTATGGAAAAAAACACACGAATAGCTAATTGAAAATACAATTATAACCGATTTAATAACATTAACAACAAACACCGCATACATAACATTAATAATAATGACAAATCACACGATTAGTTATAATTGGCGCAAATCAATTTGCACCCTCGCTAATTCGCTGGAGTCGTTAGCATTCGTTGGATGAGTTGTTACATTTAAACGCTCGGATGAGTCCATTTGCAAACTCCCTATGCAACGCTCGAACATATTCGTCACACGAACTGATGAAGTTACGACATTGCTGCATATTTTGGGACATAATAAATTTATTCACTTGTGTAAAAGGACCAAATAAACAAAAATAAATTCCAAAATAAATACATACCATTATTCTTGGGCAAGAATAATAATGTCTATCCGGATTCTTTCCAGACATTGAAAGTTTGACTGTACAAGGACAATACTCTAGCAAAAAAAAAGATGAACATGGGAGTTCTTTCTAAATACTTCTAGATTTGTTTTATCCCAATTATCAATTGAAAGAAATTTCTGATTATATACAGAAGATATGTCAGGGCATAATAATACACATAGACTTTGGTAACTTTTCCATCATCAGCAATAACAATAAGAACACAAAACACGCATTGATTTCTTTCTCTTTCTCTTTCACTTCCAATCCAACCAGTATCAGACAAAAGCTTAAGAAAAGGAAAACTACTTTTTCAATTTTGAGGATTTGTTTTGAAAAAGCAAGCCCAGGAATCACATAAACTACCAATGATCATAAATCCGAGAAATTAGGAGAGAAATTTCGAAGAAATTATAAACATAAATTCTACCCCTAATAAACCCTAAATTTCTTGGAAGCTTGAAAATTAAATTAAAAGATTAATTTGGTTATTGAGACTTATCTTCCTGTAGAGGAGAGAGAGATGCTGAGTGTCGATTTGGCATTGATTTCAGTCGATTTGGTCGTCCCCAGTAGAAATCGCCAGAGCTTGATTTCATAGCGAGAGAATAGTTAGAGAGAGAAAATAGGTGTATAAAATGCAATTTAGATGGGTTTGTTTATGTTTAAGTTAGGTGACCCATTTGACCATAAACCTTGCCAATCTAGCAACACGTGTCTTTTTTTTTAGTCCGTCTTTAATTCGTCAACTTGAGTTCGCTTAAGAGACTCACTATATATATATATATATATATATATATATATATATATATATATAAGCACTTCTGTTCTAATTGAGATCCTCATTTTGACTTTTAAATTTCTTTTAATGCTTATTAAAGTCGAAAATCAATTTTATGGTATAGACTCTTAAGATGTTCTAGTGGTATTGATTCTTTTTTGTAGATAACATATTTGCACAATTTTTCAATTTCTTCGATTTGAGAATGAAGTTTTTCTTTCTCGTTAAAATTTCCATTTATCAAATATTTTAAATTGCATTTGATACATATAGACATATTTTTTCTGTTTGTACGAATTATTTCATTAGATACAGAGAGTAATCAAGAAATCGGGAATTTTGTATTATATTGCAGAGAAACTGGTGGAAAATTTGAATTAACAAAAAAAGAAGAAGCAAGAATGTCACTAAAGGACTATTTGAAAACTAGTCCATTAATTTTAAAATTAGAAATATATTTTAATTTTTTAAAGTCATGAAATGTTAAAATTAACTCCATCTGTCCTCAAAAGGATGCACACACATTAATAAAAGTAAAAGTAGAAGAAAGAGAGAAAAAGTTTCAAATTTATCTTTAATGGTCCCACAAGATTATATAGAGTGATAAGTATTTTTATTTTTTAAAAACTAATAGACCTTACTAAATGACATATTTATCCTTCACTTAATATACTTTATCTCGTCCTTTTGGGAACAAATTTTTTTTGTACCTGTAGTCTTTTTTTTTTTTTGGACATGAGAAAAAAACTAAAAAAAAACTTTAGTCATCCTTTTGGGAACGGATGAGGAAGTATGATTTTGTGTGAAGTATGATTTTGTGTAAATGTTAGTTTAAAACTACTAAGTTATTTGTATTAAAAGTCAACAATTTCATATTAATTTTTTAGATTTTAATTTTTTTTCTAATTGACTTTAAAAAGTTAAAATATATCTTTAATTTTTAAACATAGGTAGTTGAGACAAATAATTTGATACCCCGAACATTACTCTTATTCTTTTTGAAAACATAGAGCAAAAAACATAAATTAATGCAAGTCAATGTTTTTAAAAAGTCAAAAGTCAAAAAGTTTTGTTATGTATTGCGATAAATTTACGCTGAATTACAATTGCGAAACTTATCAATACATGAGATTTATAGGAATTATATGAGCGTCCCACTTATCACACATCTCTCTAAAAAAAATTACTATTAATACTTAAAAAGTAATAAATATTCACAACATATATCAGTTTCCAAAGTTAAATGATAATCTCATTCTAGAATTTATGGAGTACAAATATTGTTTGGAATTTTGGGCCAATATAACCCGAGTTGTTTTTAGTTTTGGGCTTTGGGCTTGGGTTAGGGCTGATTAACGTTAAGAAATGAGAATCACGATTCACGAGACCCCAAGTTGCAGCTGACGATCACATTCTCTCTCACTCTCTCTCTCTCCCGGAACAAAAAGAAGACCAAACCAATTACCAGTAGTTTTAGGGTTTCCGAAAGGAAGAACATTTGCAATCAAAAATGGCGATGGCTGCGTTGAGGCGAGAAGGAAGGCGATTCGCCGTCTCTCCGAACCCTATCTATGCTCTCAGATCCTCTCTACTTACTCCCCCAGAGTAAGATCGATTTTCTACATTTCTCTGTCGATTCATAATTACATGTAATTGTTGATGATCTATCTGTCTAAATTTATACTTCAATTTTGTGTCTGATTTTACCGCTTGTTTTCTGGTTGGGTTGTCCCTAAATTTAAAGCAAATTTGATGTTTCCGTAATTTTGAGAAAGAGCTTGATTCGTCGTAGCATTGTTGGGCGTTTTTACATTGTTTGTTTAGGAAATATTTTCATCTGTGCCGATTTATTCATGTATGATCAGCTGAGATTTTTGTTTGTTTTCCCTTTTTATTCTCTTTTGGTTGGAGAAAGAGGGATGAATCTGTTTATTTCTTCTGAGCAATTACAGGCAATAAGAGTGAAACATCTCACATTTTTTACTTTTCAGTGGTGGTTTGTATAAAATCCACCTAATTATGTACTCCCCTCTCCCAAAATTAGAGTCTTTCTTTGAGAAATCAGGTATGGGACGTATGGCACATGGCAACTTTAGCTAGACACCCCTGCACTTTGTGAATATCCCAGGTTTGGTGCATGTTTCTTCCACAATTGTAACACAATTTTATTTACTTACAAAATAGAAATTTTGAAAACTTTTCAGTTTGCAAATAACTTCCCATTTAACACATCATCTCAAGGTTTTAATTTAATTATTGGAAAATTTGGAACTAAATGCCACTTTTTAAATCTATGATGTTCTCATGTCGGCTCTCCATATGTGATGGAGAAAGTATATGAAAAATTATATGTGCTGCGAAGTTGGGCGACAGGCTTTCACATGGATTTTCATTTCTGGCATTAGTAGTAAGGTAACGGTTAAAGACTATTGAAAGTAAGAATAGTGAACCCATTTCCTATTGACTATTTGTTGAAGACAGAAGGTTCAAAATTGCTTACAGAAAGAAAAATGAATTGAGGTTTTTCGTACTTCTGATTATGTAGGTTAGTTGCATATTGTCCGGCACAAATGGAGGGGTACTTTGGCCCTCTAATAAAGAGATTCATGTCCCAATTCATTTCTATAGGTATTCCACAGAACAATAGGGTGCCTACTTTTATAACACACACACACACACTACTTTCTATTCAATACTCCCTCCATCCCATCTTATGGGGCCATTTTTACATTTTGGTACAGCCCAAAATGTTTGTTGCTTTTAAGCACAAGGCAATATTAATAGGACCAGACTATCTTACCCTTTTAAAAGAGAGGGCAAAATTTTGTGGCCTGCTGCCTTATGTATTACACATTTTCACATACAGGGAGGGCTATTTGTCGAACAAATTGGTCAAACTTTTTCCAGTACTATTTTTTCTCCAAAACTAGGTGTCATTTTGACTTAGACATGTAAAATGGGCCTGAGCCCAGAGGAATACGAAGATGTGTTGAATTCAGTTCTTGATTTTATTGCAATATCTTAATTCTGGCATGCTTCTGCAAAGTTTTTTATTACCTTTAACTGTGCGTGAATTTTTATAAAAGTAATTGGGTGTGCAGGGAGCAAGTTTCTCTGGGAGTTCGTGGTATTTCAACTCAAATTGGTGAGAATACAATTTTATATTTGTTTCTGTTTCACTGCTATATCACAGCCTTGCACTTTTGCGCTTTCAGTTGGTCTGCTCTTTTGTGAGTGTTGACTTTGTATGGTGCTATAATATGCAGTTCGTAACCGGATGAAGAGTGTTAAGAATATTCAGAAAATTACAAAGGCAATGAAGATGGTTGCAGCCTCCAAGCTGCGAGCAATTCAATCAAGAGCTGAGAATTCTCGTGGCTTATGGCAGCCATTCACTGCTCTTCTTGGTGATGCTCCAAGTATGTCTTTCAATCAGAGTTTCTGCGTATGTAATTTTCACTCGAGTTAATTTGATTGCTTAATTATAGAAATATTCAGTTGGACATGTTAATCTGTTAACATTTGTAGTTACAACTTTCTTACATGTTCACTTGTATACTACTGCTCATACTTAAGGCCCTTAACTGTATTATACCCTTTGTGATTCTGTCACTTTATCCCTATAATGTTACATCTGTTTATTCTACGCCCCCAAGTGGAGTTGTATACAATACAAAATAAGTGAAAACAATTTTAAATGAACTTTCATAAGAGTTAAGAAATGGCAAACATGATAAATACCCCACTGTAGTTGGCAACTTTTAAGCATTTGGCAACTGAACTTTAAAAATTTGATTTTAACCAACTAAACTAGTTAAAATTTCTTAATTTACTCATTCTGTTAAATTTATGTAACGGCCGTCAAATTGATTCACATATTTTCATACATGGCAGGAAAAAAAAGTGAAAATTAAACAGAAAATGATGTGGTCAATCTGCATTCTGCAACAATGACATGGAAAAATAAATACTGAAAAGTGCACATAGGAAAAAAAAGCAGAAGAAAAAATTATTTTTGCCCAAATAACAAGGAAATCTGGTTTCTTCTCTCTTTTCTCCTTATTCACTTCTCTCTCTTCTCCTCCTTCCAGATCAAATTGTAAGTTGCAGAATTAGATCCTAGTTGGATTATAAACTTTTAATGTAGTAAAAAGAGTCACTTTCCTGGAAACAAATTAAAAATTCTAAAAAGTACATTGTCATCATCATTGCTAAAAATGTATCTCCGGAATCCACCATCATCAACGGCACCCAACCTTCTCCTATCCGATCGAGGCAACCGAGATCGGCTAAAGTACCAAAGATTCGGGTCATTCTAGAAGAACAAAAAAGGAAAATAGGAGGAGAAAAAAGAGAAGAAAACCCTAAAATTTCAAACCACTAGGCTTTGCTCATTAACCATTACCGAGCAGATTGGGACTAGATTCAACACCAAACAAACTCAAAAAGGAATCAAAATCATCATTGAGGAACTACTATGTTTTGGTTAGTGAGCTTGGAGAATATCTAGCCATTTTCTTCATCAAATCAAGTCTATATCCCTTCTAATCAACTCCAAATTAGTAAGGTTATCAATTAATTGCGTCAGTTTATCCTTTAAACTCGATTATAGTGTGTTTAGTGCTCTTTTGTTTTGATGAAGATGAAGAATGGTTTTGATGAAGAACAAAAAGAAACCCAAATTAAGAAGATTGTCATATTTTATTTTTTTTCAAAGATTTATTATTATTCTCTTGACATGTAACTAATGTTTCGAATTTTTATTTACTTAGTTGAGTTTTTTATTATTTCTTTGCCACATAAGTATTGTTTCGATTTTTTTATTTAGTTTCTACCTCCACGTAGATAAAAAATTTGACGACCGTCCAATTTATCTAACAGAATGGTTCAATTACTAGTTTTTAATTAGTTTAGTCGGCTGATTACATATTTTTAAAGTTGAGTGGTCGAATTCTTAAAAGGTGCGCTTGACAATTTTGCTTGACCCCGACGGAGAGAATTTTGCTTGACCCCGACGGAACCCGCTCGATCCCGACTTTAGTCGGACCCGAATGTTTAAACCCTATAGGGTTAGGGGTGTGTATGGGATATAGTGATATACCCTCCGCCCCGACCCGGCTATATATATATATATATAATTATTCCCAAAATTAGCCTTATATATAATTATGTACGTATTTAGGTTATTTCATTAAAAAATCACAACGTTTGTAATGCAAGGTGTTGCTAGTAATAAAAATATTGCATGGTATTTGATTTTGAATTAAAACTAATGTGCAAATGTAATATGAAATAATTTGGACAAATTTAATTTGGGAAAAAGAGAAGAATTTGGGGAAACAGGGCGGGAGGGGCAGGGCAGGTATGGGGAAGGGTCCCTCAGACCATTCCCGCCTGTTTCTAGGCTCTACCATTCTATGCATTTTGCAAGTATTTTATATTCCAGGAAGGCTGTGAGAAATTAGTAAAGTCGTTGGACAACGGATTTAAGGATGTGATATCAGGAATCTGTTGGTCCTGTTTCTTGATCAGACTATATGAAGTATATATATGATATTGTTTTAATGGCTTTAGAATAACTTTTTTAGTTTGTTCTGATTCAAGAGCTGCATATATATCCTCCTATCCAATTGATGAAAGGGATACATGATTTTGTTGCTTTACTAGGTGTTGATGTCAAGAAGAATGTCATTGTTACGATTTCTTCGGACAAGGGTCTTTGTGGTGGAATCAATTCCACATCAGTGAAGATAAGCAGGGCTCTCCACAAGTTGAATTCTGGTATTTATCTGCAACCGATGCTGCGGTGATATTAATATTTACCATCAGCTAAGATTAAAACCTCTAATTGATTGTTGTATTACTATACAGGTCCGGATAAAGAAAGTAAATATGTTCTTTTGGGAGAAAAGGCAAAGGCACAACTGGTAAGAGACTCCAAAAAGCACATTGAGCTGTCAATCACTGAGTTGCAGAAGAACTTTCTGAATTATACCCAGGTAGGTCGTTGTCTCGTCATCTTCTTAACATAGGCTATAGTCATTCACATAAAGATGTTTTTGTTGATAGCTGCATATGCATTCTCTACTTTAAAGGACTTGCTCACTGTTTTTGTCTGTTAATACAAATGGTTTTCTGTTGACCTATATAGCATGGACCATATAGAGGAACAATGTAATTTGTAAGGTGTGCTTGTGCCTGACGAGATGAGCCAAATTTTCATTCCTGAGCTGTTTCATCATCCTAAGCTTTTTGAAGTGATGATGAATTTATGCAGAAACACATAACCTCGAAGAATATTCAGTGCAAATAAGACGTCATATAGCTGCGAGGAAAAAGATCAGATCCTACTTGATTTCAATTTCCTTTTCTTGCCTACTGATATATTATAATTACTGTCTTTGCAGGTTTCTGTGCTTGCTGATGACATCTTAAAGAATGTTGAATATGATGCATTGAGGATCGTATTCAACAAATTCCAGTCAGTCGTCTCATTTCTGTCTACAACTGCAACTATATTATCCCCTGAGGTAATGTGATTCCCATTGTTTATTAATATGTACACAATACTCGTTGCATGTGCTTTAGTGTATGCATAGCCAATTAATGTTATGTACATGAAGGTTGTGGAGAGAGAATCTGACGCAGGAAAGCTTGGTGATTTGGATTCCTATGAAATTGAAGGTGGTGAGACAAAATCAGAAATTCTGCAGAATCTGACAGAATTCCAATTTTCTTGTGTAGGTCCTTCCATCTTTAAATGCTACAATCTTTTATTTTTGCCATGTTTCTGGCAGTTATATTGATCTGGCAAGGACAATCCTCTGTCAGGATGTCTTTTAGAAAATAATCCCAGCTTTTATACTAGATTTTGTAAGTTCTCTACTTTGATTGATAGAAAAGGTGTTTGGGGACTTCCTCAGGTTATGTTCAATGCGGTTTTGGAGAATGCTTGCAGTGAACAAGGAGCTAGAATGTCTGCCATGGATAGTTCCAGCAGGAATGCTGGCGAGATGCTTGATCGTCTCACCCTTACTTATAACAGGTTCTCTCTTTATCTCTCTGTACCTATTTATCTCCACCTATCAATCTATTTAGCCATCTACCTATCTATCTTTTTGTTGTCTTCTCTCTATACACACATGCAAACATATTCACACACACACACACACGAAAAAACACAAAGACAGAAACATGCAAATTGCTTTCATGATAGTAAATGATGTGACATGGTAAATATTGAACCAACTTCCATCCATCAGTTTCTGATTTTATAGTCTGCCAAAAGTAGTGTAGACATTTCTCCATGAAGGGTTTTAAAGCGTTGTGTCCACTTTATTATTTTTCTATTTTTTTCTTTTCTGCTTTTCTGATCTATCTTTTTCACTGCTGTGATTAGAACCCGTCAAGCATCGATTACGACTGAACTGACTGAGATTATATCTGGAGCATCAGCACTGGAGGGCTAATTGAACAATCTTCTGCTACCCTTGTCTGACGGTGACGAAATAAATACTTTTGTTGAAGGATTTGATGATCATACCTTTTGAGAATATTTTGTTGAGCTTCTATAATAATTCTCCCCTTTCAACTTGTCATTGGGAAAAATGAAAAATCACTTTTACCTGTTTCATCTAGTTCTGGCTTGCAAGACTCTGCCCTGAATGGTCGAGTATTTTGTATGTAGATTTTTTTTTCCATGATGTACTATCTTCTCAGATCAATATCCAACCATAGGCGTTACATGGTTGATTTTTGCTAGATTGCTCTTTTTCTTTCTGAACTTGCAAAGAACAAGCCAAATAAGTTGGAAAAAGACTAAAGCCCAAGGAGTTGTCTTGTTTTACAGAATATATGGTTTTAGAATATATCATCGGTTTAAGTACATAACTAATCTTTTGAAGAATGGTATGGTTTTGTACTTGGTTATAGGTCCATTTATGATCAATGGTTTTATCATTAAAGAATCGTACTTACTGGTTTGGGTCCAGGCCGGTCAGTTTAAGACGATTATGATTAGGATCCTCTCTCTCCACACACTTTCCAATCAATTTTTCCAATAAGAATCATAAACATTACATTTAGATGCAAAAAATTTTGTCCTAAATAATTATGTCAGTAGTATTTTCGCTAAAAGAAATTTTGTGTCGCTAATGTGTTACGGAAGATAATTAGGAGAAATACGTAATGGAGGGGATCTTATTCCTACTTCTCCTGACTGCTGGTATACACTATCTTCTCGAGATTTTATTCTCCCATGGCATTTGTACATGATTTAGCTTATCGAAAATATCTTCTCGAGATTTTATTTTCCCATGGCATTTGTACATGAGTTAGCTTATCGAAAATATCTTCTCGAGATTTTATTTTTCCACGGCATCTGTACATGATTTAGCTTATAAAATATTTTGCATATGTCATCGTCGAACCGTATCGAACCGGCTGGTTTTTATTCAAACCGTAGGGCTTGTCGGTGTGGTTTTGGTACAAAATTTTTTTAACTGAGACTGATGCGATGTGGTTTTAGTATTTGCCTTTGAACTGTCGGTGCACTGCACTGCACCGTTTCTTGAACCGTTCTATATATACTTATTTATTTTAATTATATCTCTATGTTTCATATTATTATTATTCTTATATAATATTATATATAATCATAGAGTTATTCAAACGTATATTTTTATAATTTTTTACTTTTGCATATTAAAAGTTAATTTATGAATATTTTTTTATATATAGTTGATATATATTAAATAATAATGTTAAGATTATAACAATATTATCTTAATTTTAATCTTATATTAGTTGTTGATATTTTCTAGTGCTATTTTAATAAATTTTATTGTAATGCATTGTTATAAAAATACTAAACTAATTTAATAAAAATTAAGTTTTTAGATTTTTTGACCGGTGCAAGTTGGTGCGGTGCGGTCCAAAATATTAATCGGCCGGTGCGATTTTATTATAGAAAAATTTTAAATGCGGTGCAGTTCAAATTTTTTTTAAAACCGGTGCGATTTCAAATTATTGAAAAATCAAAATCGCACTGCACCATCTGTTGCCATCCCTAGATTTCACCTTGTCCTCTTGATGCATGGCAGAAATGAAAATAGATGGAAAATATACGAACAGAAGATTTATGCACCCCTATTGATGCAGGCAGAAATGAAAATAGATGGAAAATATACAAACAGAAGATTTATGCACCCCTATGTAGAGAGTTGGTCACCTCACACCATATATATAATGCTATAGAAATTACTCAGTTCGTAGACAAGATATAAACATAAAAAAAATTATTTTTCTTTTATCGGAATATGAATCAAACCGAAAGACTAATGGATTTAAATTTAATTTCTATAATAATAAATAGAAGTTCTTATATAGAGACTATAATGTGAAGCACAATCTCCCCATTATTTAGTACTTTCTCCGTCCCAAAATATATAAGATTATTGACTTTTTGAAGTCAACTCAAAATATTTTAAACTCAAATTTGTCATAAATTCTTTTAATTTAAATCAATACAATGATAAATATGGTAAATTATCTAAAAAGTACTATTACTCATTATAAAATTTATTGTTTCATAATTTTTAAATAATTATCTTAATTTTGAATTTAAAAATAACTCAAATTGACTTTCAAATTTAACAATAATTTTATAATTTAAAACGGAGGAAGTATTTTTTATTATTTTTTTTAATAAAAAAGTGCATTCAAGGACTATAATTATTAGTTATGCAACTCTTCACTAATAACTAATAAGTGGAAGAATTCAATTGGTCATCTCCTCTAACCAATAAAAAGGAGGAGAATTGAAAACAAAGTTAACTCCGCTAAACTATGTGTTAGTCTATAGCCTCTCGACGTAAGGCTGCAAGTTGGGTCGGCAACTCACGGATAACTCGAATTATTTTATGGTATTTGGGTAAGAATTTTTTTTTTTTTTTTATATTTTTTTAAAACCTGTCCAACTCATAGCCCATCTAAATTTAATTTGGGTGAGTTTGAGTTTATACTTTTATAAACCCACGAAACCTGAGTCCGTCCAAATTATATATATATATATATATATATATATATATATATATATATATATATATGGACAATGATCTATAACATATATTTGTTATGGATTAAAAATGGACAAATAACATTTCTAACTTCCATTATAAAAAGCAAGGTCTGTGATTTAAAAATTGACCACGCCGTCTGCTAGAATTTCTTGCAGACTGGTTTAAAATAATTTTTGGACGATTATGCCCTAAGACAAGCCTAAGTCAAATCAGGATTTTTAAAAGGTCCGCTAGAATGACTAGTGGACAACTTCCAGCAATACGTGCAACTTATGTTTTTAATAACAGCCAGCTCATGCTCATGTTTTAATAACAGTCAACAGCTTATGTTTTTAATAACAACCAGCTCATGTTCATGTTTTAATAACAGTCAACATTACATGATGATTTTAATATGCAACCATAATTAATTACTAACATTATATTTCAAAATAAATAAACTATGCAAACTTACATTGCAAAATGTAGCAACATATTCATGTAAAATGTAATTCCAGCGGGGTGGGTACATAAATATAAATAAGTAACATATTCATGTAAAATGTAATACCAGCGAAGCGGGTACATAAGTATACATTGCAAAATGTAGTAACATGAATGTATACATTACAAAATGTAGTAACATATTCATGTAATATATATTCATGTAAAATGTAATTTCAGCGGAGCAAAATGTAGTAACATATTCATGTAAAATGTAATTCCAGCGGAGTAGTAGCAACACAGTCCGCTGGCATCAGGCATCAATAGCAACAGTAGCAACACAGACGAACAACTAGGGCATCAAACATCAGTAGCAACACAGACGAACAACTGCACATCCACCCCATAGCTGCATTCAAAACTGCAACACAAACTGAAACTGCAACCCATAGCAACACAGACACAAACTAAAACTGCAACCCATAGCAACACAAATGAACAACTGCACATCCATCCCATAGCTGCATTCAAAAACTGCAACACAAACTGAAACTGCAACCCATAACACAAACTGAAACTAAAACCCATATCAATCAATACATAAACTGAAACCCAACTGAAACCCAAAGCAATAAACAACATCCCATAACTGCAATATCATGTACTGATTAGTAAATATCCTCCTTTTAAAACCTCATTATTTTTTCCTTTACCTCTTCTAGTCATATGAACTAGAACTGCCTAATCAAACCCAAACAAAGAAGAAAAATCTGGATATAGTATTTGCTGCAATGCGATGAGTCTTATAGTTTCTAATTTTTACAGAACCTACAAGCAATAAAAAAAATATCCGCCCCAAGGTAACAGTAACAAACATTATGCTGCCAAATTTTCAAAAATTTTCAATAACATTTCTAATTAATTGGTATGTACTGGGCTCATTACTACAATTGAGATAATGAAAAATGCACAAATTTCAGTTAATGGATGAGCTAATCTAACTTAACTGAACCAATTGCGCTAACGTGCACACGAATTCATACATATAAGTAGGCTTGCAACTCTTTTACGTTGCAGAAAATTCAAAAGTTGCGAAAATATGTTCTGTACTTTAAATGCAATCCACATCTGCGTTCAAAATATAAACAAATTGTCATTAGGAAAATATGCTATGTTGAAACTAAACAAATACCATCCCTAACAGTCCAGTAATGCAAAATGGAAGTTCAAGAAGTAACACCAGGACCTCTTACTACTTCAAAACCAAAAGCATACTGTATATGTGCAGTTTTTATTATGCAAAAAATGCAACATACTGTTGGACATTTCACTGGAATGAGTAAAAAATATTCAAATGATAAGTAGCCTAGCATTGATTGTTAATAGGACAAACCTGCTGGAATGTGCTGAGATATGCCAAGATGGAGCCTCCAATCCAATCACTGTACTTTCTCTCCGTAGGTCCTTCAGAAACAGTATCAGAGTTCAGATTAATTTGAACAAATAGCAGATTGAAAGGTTTCAAATAGCCAAATCCAGTAAACTCAAAATATAGTATAAATATCATAAATAGGAACTTGTACAATATTTCTTTTTGAGACTTTTAGTCTGTCATTTCTTAGTTTGTGCTTTGATAGACCTACTTAAGCAGCTTGATTCCACCTATAAAATCACATTCTCAGTGTTGGCTTGTTCTACTTGGTGAGAAATTCTACAAATTGTCCACATGCAAATATAACTATGGGGTAACTAAATAAAATATATTTCAATTTCAATATTGAATTTTTGAAGAAGTTCAGGTACAATATTTCGAAAGCCAAGTTCTTTTATGCAAGGGAAAGTGGGAAAGTGGGAAAATACTACTTTGTTCTAGTAGCAATCTCAAGTTGAACAATATCCAAAGTAATGATGCAGGACAAACTGGCACACAACAATATGATGAAATTCATTATTTAACAATTGCAAAAGATATGATGCATAATTTTCAAAATAAAAAATAAACAGTTATATTTCCCAAAGTTTTCTTTTGTCCTTGTTCTTTTAGGCATTTGTTCAAGTTACCAGCTCAACAAATGAAATTGAAGAGGAATACTGATAAATGATATACTTACATGATGCAGAAGACATGATTCTTTTTAATTTAATATCCAGCCAAACGTTGGCTTAAAAGGCAGAAATTTAGTACCATTCCTTAACAATTAACACATGCTAAGAATTTAAATAAAGGATCATTTACAGACCACATCATACTGAAACAGTGTAAATCATAACAACTAATCGTCCACAGAAACAGTGTACATTTCATTTTTTTTTACTAAACAGGAGCATCACATAAGGTAACCATCAAACTTGTAGAATAAAATGTACACTAAACAAACAGAGGAACATGTAAACCTGATATTTGCAGTATATAATGATGCTTTTAATTTCTCCAAAGGGAGAGGACCTGAGTAATGCCGTTAGATCTTTTATTCTGCCATGAGCACTATGTGACCTGCAAAAATATTTTAAGCTTTCTTAAATATGCTTAAGTGAGAATAATGTAGAATGATGAGTAAAACTAGAAGGCAGACCAAAAATGAACTCATTAATCCAATGAAAAAATCAAATCTGAAAACCTTTGGAGAGAAAGGGCCCTGCAACCACTCACCATTCAGAGATACAGTGGGCTTCATCAACCACTGTAAGAGTTGAACTTCTACAGAAATACATAAGATAAATAAATATGAGGATACTATAGACTGAAAAACTTTCTGCTGCAACATAAATTGTGACCAAGCATCATACCATAGTGCTAAAACTTTCTGCTGCAACACAAACTAAACCATAACAATACAAAGTAAAACAAGTATTGCCGATCTGCCTTCAATTGCGAACTAGGGTTGTTCATGAAATCGCAGCAACAACTTTGGAAAATCAGATTACCAGTACTTTTTGCCCCAATTCGATTTCACAGCTTCAATTGTAAATAATTGCGAACAACCCCAATTCGATTTCATAGCACTAGGGTTCATGAAATCGCAGTTGGATTTTTTGCCCCAATTCGATTTCACAGCCCCAATCAGATTTCACAGATTAATATGCGACTGCTAGAATTACTAGCGGTCAAGGTTAAAAATGTTCGTTGACTTAGGCTTGACTTGGGTATAATCGTCTAAAAATTATTTTAAACCAGTCTATTAGAAATTCTAGCGGATCGCGTGGTCAGTTTTTAAATCCCAGCCCTTACTTTTTGTAATGGAAGGTAGAAATGCTATTTACCTATTTTTTATCCATAGCAAATATGCATCCGCTAGTAATTCCTTTTCACGGTGGGTTAATATGCGTCCGCTAGTTATTCTAGCGGACTAGGTGTTTTTTTAACTAATGGGGGGGGGGATATGGTGGGGGTATAATCGTTAGAATGTGGTAATTACCAGTCCGCTAGAATAACTAATAGACATTGTGACACCCTCAAATTCAGGTACCAATACCTCGAATCTGGTGCTTCACGTGTTAAACCTATACATCATACTATATAACTCAAAGCAGAAAACTAAAATAAATATTTATATTTATATAATATAAACATTCTTGTCCCAAATCTCGAAACCGTTAATCATTACATAATCCAACTAAACATATCATTCTAATCTTAATACAATTCAAAAGCAACATCTTAATCATTACAGGACATGATTACTCTGTAACATTCCCCTTGCCCTTATCCTTCCCTGAGCTACTACCACGTTCAAGCTTAACTGAAATGTGAGGGAAGCAAGAGTGAGCAACAAGTTTGCTCAGCAAGTATATCACTATTAAGACGAACAATAAAGGTACGGTTCATAATTCAATAAAGATCATCTCAGGAACTTGCATATGAATGTTACGAACGAATTTGGGTTCAATAATCTTACTTTGAATCTTTATCACAGTAAAGAAAGATAAGTCACTAAGGATTGAAAGATTTCTGAAGGATCCAAATATTTCGAGATTTTTTTTCCAATTAAGGAAATATCGAACACTGAGTAGCCACCATGGCTTAGAACTTCTACTAGAATTATCAGAAATCCATTTGATAACCCAATAAACAAGTACAAAAGGTGACCAGCCTAAAGTACCCTAGTGTTATGCATAAACCTTACTTACTGTTTGTGCGCATGTCGGTTCCCCGACGTTAAATATTTATCCCTTCTATAAGGGTTGTTCATCTCAGTAGATTATGAGGGTCTGCACTAATTTAACAGGTTTGGATAGCTATCAATATCAGTCTAGCCGATTCAAGTGGCATAGACGTTCTTTTTAACATCTCCAAGGTTCTCAACAAGATACAAGAATTACCCAAACGGGTGGTTATGATTTACATCAAACTTTAGAGTTTGAATCATGGTCCTCACAGATTTGAATAACACAAGAATTATTCTGATAATCAGTTTACTTGTACAATTAATAAGGGTACAAACTGGATATGTGTTCAACATGCACAGATTATAGTCTTTAGCTTTTCCATAAAAAGGAAATTTTCACAACATTTAAGGTTGTATAAATTAAGGAAGCTTGCTCGATATAGTTATGAAGCAGTAATCAGAAGCTTGCAACAACATACGGAAAATTACACAATATATAAGGTTGTGTAAGTTAGGAACTTGCACAATAATTAGTTGTATAATAACAATTTGGAAACTTCCATGATATACAAGTTAGGGAACTTGCCTGGATTCCTACTACTATTATAAACTAGTATTTACTCTTCAAGTATCCTACAATGGTTATAAATTACTCACGGATTAGTCACTGATATACAGTAATAGTGATCTCGATTATCCTAATCTGTATGACTCATGTAGTCTGCTCTATGATCTACTTAACTATCTGGTACTACTGTGTGTTGATAGATTCATTTATACATCTGTTTTAAGTGGTTCCTTAATGTCTTAATGTCTGAATGGTCATTTCAGTGACCTTCAGGTTAGGACAGTGGCTAGGTTTGCTCTTAGCAGTCCTCTCCCCATCTAAACCCATTTTGGGTAGGTATACATTTGTCCAAGTATGGACTTGAGAGGGACTCAACAAGTATGGAACAAGGTCTGAAATGTTCAGTCAATTTACAGAAGTGATCTACGATTCTCCTGTCCACTCTACGATCTGTTATGCACACTCTACAATGATGGGTCATTGCCATGACCAGTGGAGTCACTCTACGATTAGTGGGGTGACTCTACGATCAATGGCGTCATGCTGTGACTAGTGGTGAAGTTACATTATGATCAATTGTCTTGGCTTAGTAGTGTATTGCAGTGACTTTACGATCACTGGGGAAGCTCTACGATCGAGTAGAGTTGTTTTACGATCGTAGAGTTCACTCTACAGTTTGTTATATGGCTGGCCCAACCTACTTTACGATGGTCTAGTGAAGCTTTATGATCGGGTAGAGTTGCTCTACGATCGTAGAGTTCACTCTACGGTTTGCTTTGGGACTGGTCAGGTTTACTCTACGATCTGCGAGTGCACTCTACGATTGGAGTGAAGTCACTCGACGATCGTGGGGATCACTCTACGATTAATGAAATGAGCCAACTTATAAGGTTTTGGTCTGAGAGTGAGCTCTACGATCGAGCGAAGTTACTCTACGATCATAGGGTTCACTCTACGATTGGAGCAAGGCTTGATTGGTTTACTCTACAGTTAGTAGGTGAGCTTTACGATCGGAGTAAAGTCACTTTACAAACGTAAAGTTCTACGTTTTCACCAACCAGTGAAAGACTTTATGTTTTCCAGTTGGGAGACACTTTTCAGAATTCAAAGGAAACTGAATGTACTTATTGATTGGGTCATGAACAGAAGTTAAAGCTAGTAGGTTGACAGACAGTTTGGGATGTCTTGGTAGGACTGTCACTACTCATGATAAGGTTAAAAAAAAATGTTTCGCTGGACTTATGGGTCTACTATCAAAGTTCACTTTTTGAATATAACATGAACACAGAGCATTTGTGCTCATACCGACTTTTGTTCTGTTCTCAAAGTTAACACAGTAAATTGTTTTCTTTTTTTGTTCTTTTTATTCAGCTAAGTGGTTCACTCATTTTATCATACACTAACATGCGATCTCTATCAACAGTCACCATATAACTTTAGAATCCACCATGATTCCCATACATAATCCTCCCACAACCAAGCATGCAAGATTACACTATAACAAATTCACACTTAAAATTAAATTAAAGATTTACAGTTAGAGGTTTGTACCTTCTTGAAGCAAACTCGGGTAAGCTATTGAATCTTTAAACTTCTCTGGTTATCAAACTGCAAGAGCTTCCCTTGAGTTCTCCTTTTTATCTCTCAACTCTCTCTCCTATTCTCTATATCGGTATTTAGCAGATAGCAGCAACTTTGGAAAATGGATTGGGAGCTCCTAGTTATAGGAGAACTTCCATATGTATTTTACCCACATACTGGTGCACTTATGCTTATGAAACTAGCATATAGTAGTTTTGCCCAACAATTTAGGAATAGTTGGTGAAAAGCTTCTACCAACCCACTTTCTGGCCATTCTGTAGGTACTTACTTTACCTGAGATTAAGCAATATAGGAAATAGGCCATTGGCCTAGCTCGGCTGGGAGTACTATCAGTACTGTCCATCATAAACTATTATTATAAATCTTATTATTCTGGGAGTTAGACCTTTAGTCCGGGTCAGATAACTAAGCTCACTACCTTAAATTCCCAGTGGACTTAACAACATCTCATAGCAGTCTAACCTCATTGGGCTGACCTATTACCCTATGCACAATTTGTTTGGGTTCTGGCAGCTTGCTTATAGCAAAATTGACTGGGCTAGAGTATGAATATCTGGTACATCTAATTGGGTCAATTGAGTCATAACAACCCATTCAATAATATGAAATGGTTGGGCTCAAACTGAACCTTCACCATGACTGCCATTTAATTATTCTCCCACTAGGCTTATTCCTCTAATACATAATTATTGGAATTACATTATAATAGTAATACCCATCTTTTTAATAAATCTCTCTCTATAGTCTTTAAATTGATTCACCATGAATCATTATGCCATACAAGGCTCATTCTCCCAAGTTTAGTTAATTCTTAACTTAAGCTTATCACACACTATAATCTCATTTTAGCTTCTACTCATCATGCTTACATAATTCAAATCACATAATACACATAATTACACATGAACACATATAAAAAGCAATATTTCTTATTTCATTAATAATAATTCTTTTAAGAAATTCCTGGATATTACATCCTCCCCCCTTATAAAGATTTCGTCCCCGGAATCACCACAAGGTCAAGCAAAAAGGTGGGGGTAATCCTTTTTCATCTTATCTTCTAATTACCACGTAGCCTGCTCGACATTGTGATTTTGCCACACTATCTTTACAGAAGTTATAACCTTATTTCTTAATGTTTGCTCCTTTCTATCTATTATTTGTACAGGGATTTCTTCACAAGTTAGATCCCTTTCGATTAGAATGGGTTCGTAGGATATCACGTGTTTGTAATCGGGTTTGTACGACCGCAACACCGAGGCGTGAAACACATTATGAATATATTCCAGTTCGGGAGGTAGAGCTACCTCATATGCCACTTCGCCTATCCTTCCGAGTAATTCAAACGGTCCTATGAACCTCAGACTCAATTTACCCTTCTTTCCAAACCTTATCTTTCCTTTCTAGGGAGATACTTTCAGTAACATAAAACTGCCTACGTCGAATTCTCGATCCTAATGATGTAAGTCTGCCTACTTCTTCTGTCGGTCTTGAGCTGCTACCAGTCTGGACCTTATCATTTTCACGACATTTGCTGCTTGTTGGACCAATTCTAGCCCCAAAAGTCTTCGTTCTCCCACTTTGTCCCAATATAATGATGTCATGCACTTCCTTCCATAATGAGCTTCGTACGGTGACATACCGATACTTGCATGGTAGCTATTGTTATACGCAAATTCTACCAAAGGTAAGTGGTCGTCCTAGTTTCCTTTGAAATCCATCACGCAAGCTCTAAGCATGTCTTCCAGCGTCTGAATCGTTTGCTAGCTCTGTCCGTTAGTTTGAGGATGGTATGCAATACTTAGCCGTAACTGCGTTCCCATTATTTCTTGCAAACTCCTCCAAAAGTTTGATGTAAAACGCGAGTCTCGGTCTGAGGCAATCGATACCGGCACTCCGTGCCGCGAAATAATTTCTTTAACGTACAACTTTGCTAGTTAATCTAAATTGAACCGGATCTTTATTGGTAGAAAGTGTGTCGATTTCATTAATTGATCCACGATAACCCAAATGGCATCGTGACCCTTCTGGGTGATCAGAATTTCCACCACGAAGTCCATTGCAATGTGCTCCCATTTCCACTTTGGTATTTCCAGTGGTTGAAGCAGACCACTTAGCTTCTGATGCTCTGCCTTTACTCGCAAATAGGTGAAACACCTACTAACGTATTCCGTAATTTCCCGCTTCATATTGGGCCACCAAAAATGTTGACGAAGATCATGGTACATTTTCATACTTCCCGGGTGAATCGAATAAACCGAACTATGTGCTTCCTATAAGATTTCCTCTCTTAATTCAGGCACTACCGGCACCCACACTCGTTCTTCAAACCTTAAGACTCCGTCTTTATTCACTCTGAATCTGTCCTCCCCATTGCATGCTACCCTTATCTTTATCCATTTGCACTCCTCATCTTTCTCCTGTGCTTCCTTTACTCTATCCAACAATTTTGGATGAACTCCTATCACAAACAACTTCTCCGAGTCTTTGGATTCCTTCACCTCTAATTCCAGTCTCTCTAGTTCTCTTACTAGCTCTTCTTGAACGGTCAACATGAACAATCTCTCCTTCCCTTTCCTACTCAACGCATCAGCTACCACGTTTGCCTTCCCGGGGTGATAAAGAATCTCTTCAATCATAATCCTTGATTAATTCCAACCACCTTCTTTGTCGCATGTTCAACTCCCTTTGCGTGAAGATATGTTTCAGACTCTTGTGGTTTGTGTATATCTTACATTTCTCCCCATAAAGATAGTGCCTCCAAATTTTCAACGCAAACATTATTGCTGCTAATTCTAAGTCATGAGTAGGGTATCATTTCTCGTAATCCTTCAACTATCGTGATGCATACGCAATAACCTTACCATATTGCATTAGCACACAACCAAAACCCTTGTGCGATGCATCACCATACACCACAAAGCCTCCCGTATTGTTTGGTAAAGATAACACCGACGCCTCGCTTAACCTCTTCTTCAACTCCCTAAAGCTTCCTTCGCATTTCTCTGCCCAAACAAACTTCACCTCCTTCCGTGTTAGATTGGTTAACATGGTTGCTATCTTAGAAAAGTCTTGGATAAACCTTCGATAGTACCCAGCTAACCCTAAGTAACTTCGCACTTCCGTTGGCGTCTTTAGCTGTTCCCAATTAATCATTGCCTCCAACTTTGCAGGATCTACTGAAATTCCATTCTTGTTTATCACATGTCCTAAAAACTGTACCCTTTCCAACCAGAATTCACACTTAGAAAATTTTACGTATAATTTCTCCTTTCTCAAAGTCTCCATCACTATTTTCAGATGCTCAACGTGCTCTTCTTTGGTCCTTGAATAAATCAAGATATCGTCGATGAAGATTACTACAAACTTGTCCAGATATGGCTTGAAGACTCAATTCATCAAGTCCATAAATGTTGCTGGTGCGTTCGTCAATCCGAAGGACATCACCAGAAACTCGTAATGTCCATATCTAGTTCGAAATGCTGTCTTAGGTACATCCTCCTTTCTCACCTTCAATTGATGGTACCCCGTTCTTAAATCAATCTTTGAGAAACACTTGGCTCCCTTCAACTGATCGAAAAGATCATTAATTCTCGACAACGGGTACCTATTCTTGATTGTTACCTTGTTTAACTCTCGGTAGTAGATACAAAGTTGTATGGATCCATCCTTTTTCTTAACGAACAAAACTGGTGCTCCCCACGGAGACACACTCGGTTGAATATAACCCTTATCTAGTAACTCCTATAGTTGTTTCATCAGCTCATTCATTTCTATTGGTGCCATACGATATGGTGCTTTGAAAATCGGTGCCGTCCCTGACACTAAATCTATTACGAACTCAATCTCCCTATTTGGCGGGAGACCGGGTAAGTCACTTGGAAATACGTCTTGGAATTCTTTCACTATCGGTATGTCTTTCGGTTCTACTCCCTATTTCTTTGTATCTACCAGATAGGCTAAATAGCCTATATATCCTTTTCTCAATAACTTCTTAGCTTGCATCATCGTAAGACAACTCGATCACCTAAGCGATGTGCTACCATAAAATACTACCTTAGACCGATTTGGGGCCTGAAGGTTCACATTTTTCTCCTGGCAGTCAATTACCGCCCCATGATTATACAAGCAATCCATTCCTAGAATCACCTCAAACTCTCCCAATATTATTGGCATTAAATCTACACTTAGTATATGTCCTCTAATCTCAACACAGTAATTACGGTGTATGACCTCTACGACGATTACTTCCTTATTCGCGACTTCAATGTTCAAGGGATTTTTTAATCGTTCTTGGGGTAAATTTAACCGTTTAGCAAATTCTTCAGACACAAAAGAACAGGTAGCACCCGAATCAAATAATATGTAAGTATTTATATTATTGATTAGGAATAATACCTGACACCACGTCCTTGGATGCCACTACGTCCTGGAAAGTCATGTTGAATGTTTTGGCAGTTGGATGACTCGTTTGTGTAGGCCCACCGATCATCAGTTTGCTACTTCCTCCCTTAGTGCCACTTCCTCCAGTGTTTCCCTTGTTTGGGCAATCTTTAATCTGATGCCCTGTCGCTCCACAAGTGAATCATCCTCGTATTTTCTTCGATTTTGGACAATTTGGTGCGATATGCCCTTCTTGCTCGCAATTATAGCAGATTCTTTGTCCTTTCTAACATTCTCCCTGACGACGACTCTTCCCGCACTTTGAACACATCCCACTACTTTTCTTGAATCCTCCCAGGTTACTCCCCATCTGATTGTTGTTGACATTGCTATTATTGCCGCTTTCCCATTTTCTTTTTCCCAAATTACTTCCCCCGCTACTCTCCTCCACGATTTTCTTCTCCATCCTTCTTGTTCTTCTTCTTCTCCTTATGGTACTGACTTAAAGTCTCGTTTCCTCCCTCTGCGATGATGGCCTTCTCCAAAAGTGTACCAAAACCTCTGTATCTATTTGATGCGGAACAAATCACGCAAGTTCGTTAAATTTTACCGCATACTGGGCGACTGTCATCTCTCCCTACTTTAGCTCTAAAAACTTCACTTCTATTCTACCTTGCATGCTCTTCGAGAAATAATTCTTGAAGAACAGATCTTTGAATCTATCCCATGGCACGATCCCTTCTCCAGTACGTTGTTGGTTCACTTCCCACCAGTAGTTAGCTTCACCCCTCATCAGGTATGTGGCGAATGCCATCTTCTGGTCCTCTCCTACCCACATGATAACAAATGCCTTTTCTATTTCTTTGACCCAAGTCTGGGCCTCGACAGGATTAGTCGTGCCCTTAAATTCTAGGGGTCCTACACTCCTGAAATCTTTAAAATTTACTATTGGAATCGCTGGAGGATTTGGATCTATAGGCCCGGTATTTCTTCCTTGGAACGCCCCTTCTAATAAATCTACTAGCCTCTGCATAGGGTCTATACGTCCCCTCTCATTGTTAACCGACTCCTATATAGTGGGTTGCGCTTGTTGTCTACGTCTGGGCGGCATTTTCTGTTAAATAAATAAAAGGAAGTTTTCATATAATAATTCTGTTATATACTATAATATATATATATATATATATATCTATTGCAACACTTATAGAAGAATAAACGCTTATATTCATATGCCATTAATCAATACATCATACATGATTCTCTTATAGCATACTGCTATAAACGTTGCCACCTATCCCCTATTATAACAAAAGTTGGGGGTTCACTAATATTCTACTGCGCTATCAAATATAAAAGTTGGGGTTTACAAACACTATCCTATATACACCACAAGAGGTTGGGATTTACATACAATTACCTACTACTAGACACATAACCACAAAGCCTATTCTAGCATACCACGCTCCACAACGCTCTCGTACTCCAACTGTCCCATGTAAACCATTAGATCTCGACTTAGGGTGTAGTAAGCCTATCCCTGTTCTGTCGGATAGTGATATACACTATCCATCGACCTTTCCATAGCAGTGCGGAAGGCATACCCCATCCTATTCATTTTTCTCTTCTTACTCCTCACCTCATGTTCCAAATCACCTACACGTCCTATGGCATCATCCCATTGTTCTTCTATCTGAACACGATCTACTACTTCTTCTTCCAGTTGGGCTCATAGAGCTTCCTTCTCCATCCGCAGGCTTTCTTCCCGATGGTCCGATTGTTCAAATCTGCCAACCAGCTCTACATTCCTTGTCAAAAAGTGATGTATGATAGTTCCTAACTGAACAGAGGTTTCCTTTTGCTCACAAACCTCCTGCTCCAATTCCTGGATTCTATTTCCTTGCTCGAGGATATGGTCTGCATACTCTTCTAACAGATCCTCTTCAAATGTAGTGTCAACAGGGGCACCTCCTCTGGTTTATCTAGGGGTTCACTGTCTATGGGGTCCTCCTCCGGATCCTCTTCCAGATCCTCTTTCGGGTCTGACTCTAACTCAGGTTCCTCCTCAGCTGGAACAACAACCGAAATAGGCTCAACTATCAGGGGTGTCTCGGATACCACATGGATGTCACGTGGTTCCTCTTCCATGATTCTACTAGGCTCACCCATCTCTGACATCCTATAATCACAACCACGAAACAAACAACTCTATCAGTATCCTCATAATAAAATATAGATTCATTGTATAGAATGAAAATATATTTCCCAACTCTATTGACTTTCTATACTTAGAATCATCTCATAAAACCTTACATGAGTCTTATTTCCTCCTATTCCCTCTATTTCTTCTAAGGTTATAGCCTAAGAATTCTCTTTCCTAAGGTTTATAACCTATAGCTTTGATACCAACCTGTGACGTCCCCAAATTCAGGTACCAATATCTCGAATCTAGTGCTTCACGTGCTAAACCTATACATCACACTATATAACTCGCAGCGAAAAACTAAAAGAAATATTTATATTTATATAACATAAACATTGTTGTCCCAAATCTCGAAACCATTAATCATAACATAATCCAACTAAACATATCATTCTAATCTTAATACAATTCAAAAGCAACATCTTAATCATTACATGATAGGATTACTCTGTAGCTTTCCCCTTGCCCTTATCCTTCCCTAAGCTACGACCATATTCAGGCTTAACTGAAATGTTAGGAAAGCAAGAGTGAGCAACAAGTTTTCTCAGTAAGTATATCACAATTAAGACGAACAATAAGGGCACAGTTCATAATTCAACAAAAATCATCTCAGGAACTTGCATATGAATGTTGCGAACAAATTTGGGTTCAATAATCTAACTTTGAATCTTTATCATAGTAAAGAAAGATAAGTCACTAAGGACTGAAAAATTTCTAAAGGATCTAAATATTTCGAGATTTTTTTTCCAATTAAGGAAATATTGAACACTGAGTAACCACCATGGCTTAGAACTTCTACTAGAATTACCAGAAATCCATCTGATAACCCAATAAACAAGTACAAAAGGTGATAAGCCTAAAGTAGTATCATGTTGTTATGCATAAACCTTACTTGTTATTTGCGTGCATGTCGGTTCATCGACGTTAAGTATTTACCCTTTCTATGATGGTTGTTTATCTCAGCAGATTATGAGAGTCCGCACCAATTTAACAGGTTTGGATAGCTATCAATATCAGTCTAGCCGATTCAAGTGGCATAAACATTTTTCTTAACATCTCCAAGGTTCTCAACAAGATATAAAAATTACCCAAATGGGTGGTTATAATTTGCATCAAACTTTGGAGTTTAAATCATGGTCCTCACAGATTTGAATAACACAAGAATTATTTTGATAATCATTCTACTTGTACGATTAATATGGGTACAAACTGGATATGTGTTCAACATGCACGGATTATATTATTTAGCTTTTCCATAAAAAGGAAATTTGCACAACATTTAAGGTTGTATAAATTAAGGAAGCATGCTTGATATAGTTATGAAGCAGTAATCAGAAGTTGGCAACAACATACGAAAACTTGCACAATATATAAGGTTGTGTAAGTTAAGAACTTGCACAATAATCAGTTGTATACTGCCAATTTGAAAACTTCCATGATATACAAGTTAGGGAACTTGCCTGGATTCCTGCTACTATTATAAACTAGTTTATGCTCTTCAAGTATCCTACAATGGTTATAAATTACTCACGAATTAGTCGCTGATATACAATAATAGTGATCTCGATTATCCTAATCTGTATGACTCATGTAGTCTGCTCTATGGTCCACTTAACCATCTGGTACTATTGTGTGTTGATAGATTCGTTTATACATCTGTTTTAAGTGGTTCCTTATACTGTGTTTGTAAGTTTTTATTTGGGGGGAAGGGAAGGGAAGGGATGGGAAAATAATTAAAATCCCTCCAAATCCCATGTTTGTGAGTTTTTTTAGGGAGGAAGGGAAGGGATTTGAAGGTAAAATTAATTCAATTTTTGGCTCAAAATTTTCCCTCAAAAGTGGGAGGATTTGGAGGGATGGGAAAGGATGGGAAAATGAAATATTTTACATTACCAAAAATAACTTTTCAAAATAAATAATATGACAATCTTGTCCCTAATTATTATAACTCCTAATTGTTAAAACTACAATTTTTTACTGTTCCCCAAAGCCTCCCACCCCCACCCCCCATGCATTCCGGCATTCCGGCTTATACTGTATAAGCTGGTGGACATACATATGTGAAAAACATTTAGTTTGAGGACTAATTTAGAATTCTCCTATAGTCTTACACTGTTACCTCTAGACAAAATTTAGCTTGCAACATCATATCAATTTTTTTCTAAAAATTATAATATAAAAAAGAAACATGTAAAATATCCCACTCACTTTCTCTATTCTAAAATAAAATATTCCACTCTATTTCATTAGCACGGAAGAGTTTGGGAAAAGATGGTTGCTTACTTTATTTTGTGATGTCCCAAAAAACTATATGATTTTTTAAAATTAAATTTGCCATAATAAGAAAATAAAAATAAACTTAAGAACATTATGAGTATATATATTCCGCCTTACTAATTTATTATTATGAGTATATAGTGTATAGTAATTCTTATTGCTTATTTTTACTGTATATAATATTATTATAATAATAACAATATAGGTATATAATAATAATAATATTAATAAACTATATACTCATAATAATAAATTAGAGTTAATATATATGAACATAAAAAAAGATTGAACAAAATAATTCAATAGCTAGACATTGTTAAATCATACATTTATTATATTTATATATAAGGGTAATATAGTAATAATGTAGTTTAAAAATAAAATTATTTTCCCTTCCCTTCCCTCCTTCTAAACTCACAAACAAGGAAAATATAATAATCATCCCATCCCTTCCCTTCATTTTTAAAACTCACAAACATGACAAGGAAAAATTATAATCCCTTCCCATCCCTTTCCCTCCATTCCCTTCCTATACTTTCCCTTCCCATCCCTTCCCTCCAAACTCACAAACGCAACCTTAATGTCTTAATGACTAAATGGTCACTTCAGTGACCTTCGGGTTAGGACAGTGACTAGGTTTGCTCTTGGTAGTCCTCTCCCCATCTAAACCCATTTTGGGTAGGTATACATTTGTCCAAGTAAGGACTTGAGAGTGACTCAACAAGTATGAAACAAGGTCTGAAATGTTCAATTTACAGAAGTGTTCTACGATTCTCCTGTCCACTCTACGATCTGTTATGCACACTCTACGATTGATGGGTCATTGCCATGACCAGTGGAGTCACTCTACGATCAGTGGGGTAACTCTACGATCAATGGTGTCATGCTATGACTAGTGATGAAGTTACATTATGATCAGTTGCCTTGGCTCAGTAGTGTACTGCAGTGACTCTACGATCACTAGGGAAGCTCTACGATCGAGTAGAGTTGCTCTACGATCGTAGAGTTCACTCTACGGTTTGTTATATGACTGGCCCAACCTACTCTACGATGGTCTAGTGAAGCTTTACAATTGGGTAAAGTTGCTCTATGATCGTAGAGTTCACTCTACAATTTGCTCCGGAACTGGTCAGGTCTACTCTACGATCTGCGAGTGCACTTTACGATCGGAGTGAAGTAAGTCGACGATCGTAGGGATCACTCTACGATTAGTGAACTAAGCCAACTTATAAGGTTTTGGTCTGAGAGTGAGCTCTATGATCGAGCCAAGTTACTCTACAATCGTAAGGTTTTTTGAAATTACCTAAACTGAAGTTGCAGGTATTTACAGTAAACTTACAACTATCATCTTCCAAGGTTAATGTAACTAGGCTAAATTCTTTAGACCTTAATTGTGAGTTAACTGATGCATGCAGCTCTAGCCTAAGTTATGCATGTGTTAGGGATTATATATATATATAATAATAATAATAATAATAAAGCCAACTATTTTCTCAAAAATTAAGATCCAATTTAAGAAAATAGAATGAGTTAATTTGATTTTTATTATAAACTCCATTTTCAGAGTCATGTTTCTAAGTTATGCGTGTGTTAGGGATTATATATATATATATATATATATATATAGCTTCCCATTTTGTGTCACACTTTTTCTTCCCTTTTTTGTCCCTATAACTTTAAATATATTACTATTTTATTCTTTTTAATTTAAATTTTTTATATCTTTTTATTTATTCCTCCAAATTTATAAAATTCTATAATCATATATAGATATAAACATTGGAGTACCTATTAAAGGCCTATTGTGACGTCCCCAAATCCAAGTCCCTTTTACCTCGGATCTGGTACGTTACGGTACATCATCTACATTCATATTCTGTAACTAATGCAGAAGATATAAACATAAATTGTTTATACAATACATTCTACAACATATCCCATGGTCTTTAACCTTAACTAAATACCTACCTTTATAATCTTAAAAGATTTACATCATTCATTTACTTAAATTATCATAATAGATAACCGTTAAACTAATCTTCAACTTTGTCTTTGCCTTTGTCCTTCTTTGAGCATTTAGGCTTTAATCTGAAATGTTATCATGATATAATAAGGATGAGCAACTACATTGCTCAACAAGTTTAAATGCAATAAAGATATATATCATGATTTAAGGAAAGAATATAGCTTTCTGAAGTTTCAACAATATATGACAATTTTGAAAGATTGAGAATTCAATTTCAATAAATGAATAACTACATTAATAACGTTGAGTGGCCAACAATGACCACAAACAAATACTTTGGTAATGAAGGTGATCAGCCTTTCATACCCGATAAACATATGCAAATTGCACTAAGTGCGAATGTCAATAATCATTAAATATGTGAATAATCATCAATAACTATTCACTAACATGCTTTGAAAGTAATAACTCGAGTTGAGTTAGGAAACTTGCAACATGTAAGAAGTTTAAAGTAAGAAACTTGCCTTGATTGGAGATTACCGCTATAATTTAGCTTAACTTATTTTCACAAATCCTACACAATTGTATTTACATGCATATACATATTAGCAAATTAAATATGTTGCAAAACATGCATGTATATTCATTATCAATAAATATTAATTTATAAATACTAATATTATTTATACTTAATTCAAAACCAATCATGGTTCCTTTAGAAACTTTATTCATTTTAATCCTTAATAATAAAGGTCTCACACATTTTAAGATGTAAGTATTTTACATCTTGAAGCTTAAACCATTTATATTCCATTTCAGAAATATCTTTTACCTTTACTCGCAAATTTGGGGTTTAAACAACTAATATAAAGCTTTCAATTTACTATATTATTTCTTTAATTTAAATAATTTTTATATCTTTTTATTTGTCCATGTGTCAACTCGGACCATTGCCTCATAAATAAATATTTTGTCTCGCTAACACATTAGCTTCGTGCTTCATTTAGCGAATAAATCACATTTTTACTTTGTATATATATTAAGTATATATATGCATCGCTATATAAATCTCGGCTCAAAACCTTCATTTTGAACCCCGGAAACCTCTATTTCGCCACTTTTATGATTATTACACTTTTTAACGGTTTCACGCTTTTCATTACGTTATAAAACCATTTTACGTACACTCGCCGACTTTCGTTTGCTTAAAAATGAAATTTCATATTTTTATTATATTTTTATTGCATTATTTATGCTCGTAATAAATTTTCGTGGCATAAATTTATCAAAAACGTCAAAACTCTCATATTGGGACTTTATTAGACTTAACATGGCTTAAAATCTTGCCCAAACGCGATTCGGAACGACGAATGTCAAAACAGCCCGGCGTATCGACGCTCCGCGTCGCTCAAATTTTAGTTCTGACATGCCCTTTTGCCTATTTTTAATACTCAAACCATAAATCACATAACATCAAAATTTTGGGCATATTATAGACCTCATGGCATAGTATTTTTAAAATATTTCTAACTGCGAAAAGGAATGACAAAAGCCACTCAAAACTGCGCGCCAAAAGCATGTCAAGCAGCTGCCCAGCAGCGCGGCACGGCGTGTGCGCGCTGCCCAGTTGCAGCTGCTGCTCATGCTGCTGGTGCACTTTTTGCGATTTTCTCACGCCTTGGTCGTTTATCGAATTGATCCAATTTTTGGATATGTTATATATGGCATATCAAGGTATTTTTAAAAAATATAACCTCATCAATTTGGGTTTTCTAAGCTGACCAAACCGTGCGCTCAAAAAGGCTGTTCATACTAATTTTTAATTTTACCAACTTTGGTCAATTCTTGCCAAATTCTTTTCTGGCCTCTTGGGTTCATTCCAACACTTGAATTATTACTAGTTAAGACTAGTTTTAGCATTCTTTTGACTTTGGTAAGCATAGATTTGGTTTTGACCCTCTAAACCTAGCTTTTTCAAGCTTTTACATACTAATTTCTCAAGTTCTTGTATACATTAGCATCCCAACACTTGGAATAGCCTAGCATACCTCTAAATCACTTGTCTAAGGTGTCAAAACTGATATTTAAGCAAAATGAAATTTTTTCAAATTTCACACTTAGAAAAATCTACAGAAACTGCAGTTTGGTTTATTTTACTAGCAAGTTTGGTGATTTGTTTGAATTTCTGGGTTAAGTTCTTGGTTCAACCATTTGGCCCTGCTTCTAGACCATACATCAAGGTATTTTAGTCATAGTTTAGGTTTCTTATCCAGGTCAGGTAAGCTTCCTAAAACAGGGGCTCCAACTGGCCTGTTTCTCACAAATAATTTTCAATCTTCGCGTTTAGAGGTCAAAACTCGCCTCGACGCGTTCCAACCCAACTCACTTCACAAATAAGTCTTATTTAACATATTAAGACTCGTCTAAAGTATCGGCTTCATTAAATTCCAAGTTTTTATTAGCGTTTGTTCTTTATGGCCATTTAACAAACATAACACGTGCGTTTTCATATTCGTTTGAGTTCTTAGCGATTTGGTTGCGGGAAATCCATAATTTCCTCCCTTATAACACCGCACAACCCAAACCTAACCACCAAGCCACTAAGCTCATGATTTCATTCACGATCCATACATAGTATCAAGCTAAAATAACTTTTAGCAAACTAAAGCTTACTAACAAAACTTAAACTTTGTTCTTTTGATTCAAAATCAATTCTAATGACATATTATATATACCTACGCCAAAACTTGATTCATTACAAAGAAACTTCATCTAAATTTCTATTACAATTAACTAAACCTTCAAATTTTAAAGTTTAGCTTAAAAATACATAAATACATGAATTTTTTTTAGAACTTAAAATTGAAAGTAATTTCATACCTTATGCTATCTCTTTTCAATGTAGAAAGGCTTTGCAAGCTTCAATTTTACTTAAGGCTTGAATCCACTTTGAATTGGAACTCTGACATACACGGCTAGTTCATTTTCTTCCTCTCCTCTTCTCCTTCTCTTCTCTTGTCTGCCCTCTCTCTCTCTTCTCCTCTAATTGCCGACTGTGTGGGTATGGGAATGAAGAGAAGTGTTTCTTTCTCTTCCCATTCACGGCACCAAGGAGGGAGAAAAGGTTTGGAGATTAAGCTTTCAACAATGTTTGGTTAAAAGAATAAAATCCCAAATTTGCTTAATTAAATTACTTACCCAATAATCTAAATAATACTTGTATTGAATAATTAAAATTACCCAATAGTTAGTAATTGGGTTTTAATCTATTGAGTTATTAACTCTCCCACAATTAAATGTTTTACCCTCTTGGAACATATATAATATATAACCTACTCTTGATATATATATATATATATATATATATATATATATATATATATTGTGACACCCCCAAATCCAGGTACTTAATTTCCACTGATTTGGTGTTCACTATAACATACATTCACATCTATCTACCCATAATTAAGAACAATTAAATAAACTTAAAGAAACATCTTCCCAAAATGGGTTACATCACCAAACTATTAAACAATCAAATCCCAGGTTATCTTAACCTTAATACATCAAATGCGGAATAAAATATAATTTAAACAAGTCTTTAATACAAATAAACATCAAGTGGATAATAAATCTTTTGCTACTTTGGCATCTTGCCCTTGCCTTTACTCGTGGACGGCTCATCCTGCTTTTCTGGCTTAGCTGCAATGTTTAGTGCAAGAGTGAGCAAACAATTGCTCACAAGTACGATAATAATAATATTTAAATGAAATGGATTTTCAACTGAGGGATAATAACTTTCTGAATCTCAGTCAATAAATGATCAAAGTCTAAAAGCTCGTTAGAATATTTGATTCAAGGAAAAATAGATTTCAAGATTTATAAATTATATCTGAGGGTCACAAGACCTCGAACTATGTCCTAGGTTAACAAATATTTCTACTGTAACCTTTAACAGTCATATAGACTATGGACCAACATCTCGTACTCAGGGGGATCAGCCCTTTGTACAATGTATTGTGCACAAACATTTTAACGCTGTCGCGTAAGTAATCCCATATATTAGGGTTGTTCATCTCAGTTTATCGTCTGAATCCGTACCAAAAGAAACTTGGCTTGGAACAAGAATAGAAAATATTCTAAGTCTTTGAAATCGCTCATCAACTAAGGACTAGCTGAATCAATAAGGGTTTGCTAGTCTAATTCATCAATAGAGTTTGTTCAATAGAAACTATACTCGAAGTTTGAATAACAAACAATGATTGGAATAAAGCTTAAGTATGTAACATGATAGTAACCTTGCTTGAATATCAATAAGCTAAGGTCAATAAGCTTGCTCAATATAAATAAACTTGCATTGAATAAATTAACAAGTTAAAAGGGAAAGAACAACTTGCTCAACGTAAAAGTAATAAATTGAGATAAGGAACTTACCTCAAGCGTAGATTACAAATTAAATATCTCACGATCCTTAAACAACCTATACATTTAATTATAAGATGGTAACAAAATTAGTCACAAGACTAAAAGCATTCTAGGCTTGCTTTCTATCCCATTTTATTATAATATCTCATTTTATATATCATAATCAACAAGTACTAGTTTAACAACCATCTTGGCAATTCATTAGTCACTAAATACATTAATATAAGTTTTAAACTTGTTTATAGCATCATAGTAAAAGCACAATAAAAACTTTTAAAAATTTCTGTATTGTTCCCTCGCCGAGGCGAGGATTTACTGAACAAATATCTCGCCCGGGCGAGACCTCGCCGGGGCGAGCTTTTCCTTAATAAAATTTCTCGCCGGAGCGAAGATTTACAGCACATTTTTCTCGCCGGGGCGAGAGACTCGGTTGTCGTCTTCCCCAGCTCGCGAATCAGTGAAAACTTAGACCAATTTTGGCCAAATTTTCCGAATTCTACCATCCAGTGCACAAACTAAATATACCCAGACATCCAATATGCTAGAAAATAATTACCCAACATGTTTTCTAAACATTTTAATCATTCTAACATATAAACAACCAATTTAAATCAAAAATAATCTCTGTTAAAACCAAATATTCAAGTTTTAACCATTCTCATGAAATTAAACTCTGTAAATTCATTTTTCAACTAATTAAAACCATTCTTCTTGCATTATTCTTGTTTTTCATCACATAATCATAAACAATTATTAAATCACCGATTAATAACCAAATTGAATCATCAATTAAAATATGCCATACATGAAATAAAGCTCTGTAAAACTAAGAACTCAATTCTAAAGCATGTTTTCATGGATTAATACTTCTAAATTGATTATTAATCATCATATAATCATCTAACACATGATTACTACCAATTACACCAAATAATTCATGTATTTAGCATATAAATTCATATACAGTGAAGTAAAATAATAAGAATATAATGAAGAACAAAACTAAAAGAATTATACCTTCAAGCTATATATGATTCTTAGTTTAGCACTTCCCTTCCTTCTCTTTCTCAATTCTCTCTTTTCTCTCAACTCTCAATTTCACAGAGTTCTCTCTCAACTCCGTTCTTTTCTTTCTCTCAAGCTCTGTTCTTTCTCTTCTTTCTTTTCTTTTCTTAACTGACATACTTTTAAAAAAAATAAAACTGAAGCAAATAAAAATAAATAAAAAGTGATACTTAATATAATAATAACGTATCATCAGTTATAAAATTTCAAAATCCATAAGGCTTGTTTGGAAAATACTAAATAAAATAACCCATTATTCTAACTAAAGGTCTTAAGGCCTTGTTTGGTAAAACACAAATAAAATAACCCATTATTTCCAAACAAAGATCATAGGGCCTTGTTTGGTAAAACTGAATTAAACACTTTCTCATTTATTTTAATAAACCATTATAACATATAGTTTAAAATGTCACACTTCTAATTTAATTGAACTTATTATTAAATAAATTCAATTAAACCTTACTAACTTAAATAATAAATTCATTTAACCAATAACAATAACACCAAATGAATTATATTATTCAAATAAATCATTTATTCAAATAAACCTTTTCATCATCTAATTTAATTATTAAATTAAATTAGAATAAACATAACAAATCACATTCAAATAACATTAAACATTATTAAACTTAACATATACCCATTCCACAAAAACTTAATAAATTATTTATTTAGCTCAATAAATTAATAAAAATATTTATATAACTCAATAAATATTTTTATTAAATCACAAAATTTGCATTCGTTATATATATATATATATATATATATATATATATATATATATATATATATATATATATATATAGAGTAAGCTTCAAGAGCAGAACTTTTAAAGAGCATAACTAGCAGAACTCTCTTTAGCGACGGACAGACGACGATTTTGTCAGTCGCTATAGGTCTTGTCTGTCGCCATAGCTTTTAGCAACGAAATATGTTGTCCGTCGCTAAAAGCTATGACGACGGACTGGACCTATGGCGACAGACAAAACTGTCGCCTGTCCGTCGCTAAAGAGAGTTCTACTAGTTATGCTCTTGAAATTTTCTGTATATATATATATATATATATATATATATACATACATACATACATACATTATATATTTCCAAAATAAAACATAACATAATAGACTTTCACTACATATTTATTAATAAATGTCAAATAAATATGTAACACATAATTTCTCATGTAAATTTAATTATTTACATACTTAAGATATTATAATAAATATGATATCCTTGCTTTATTAAAATAAATTCATTTAAGTATTTATTTTAATGCTCTTGGGTAAAGTGTATATAAATATTATATATATACCTAAACCGCTTCTTTCCCTTCGTTACGCAAATTGTTCTCAACAATTTTATTTCCTCGCGTAATAGATATATATTTATTATCTCATAGCTAAGCAACATATATGCATTTCATTTTAAATTTCCATATAAATGGAAATTTATTCAATAAATAAGATATTACAATTAAAATAATATTCTCTCTTTATTGAAATAATTCAATACTAGAATTTATTTTAATATCCGTTATTTAAAATATACAATATTTCTGTATACTTAAACTAATTATTTCGCTTCGTAATATAAATTGTTTCATAACAATTTATTCATGTGCAATAAATTTACATACATATATTTATCACATATAATAAAATACAAATTTATTTACTCAACTCTTATTCTAATATTTATCGGAAAATTCAAATTATTTTTTCCCTTCTATAAATTATTTTCAACAATTTAACCGTAGTAAATATCATAATATATTCACTATATTAGAATATGCATACACTACACCTAATAATGTATTATATAACTTCTTTAATAAAGCGGTGGTTATACATTACGTATATTTAATGCCACCAGTTTACCACATTAAAATAATTTAATATTATAAATTATTTTAACTTACTTATTTTAATCTTACCCATCTCATTTCGTTTAAATAAATTGCTCATACAATTGCTTACATATAATAATATATTTGACTATTATATTTATTATGTACAAAAATCATCTATTGCATAGCTCCTACTCACTTATGCAAAACAATCTCACTTTTCAAACTCCAGGTCTTGTACCTTAACCTTTATTTAATCATTGATGACTTTATTATAAGTCTTAAATATTAAGGATATTACACCTATTATTCGAGTAATTATTGATACTTACCATAATTAGACATGTCATTTTTTATCCCATTTTTGTAACTATTACTTAGCCATCCAAGTATTTTTGTTAATACAGTCCTAATTTTGCTTCTTTCGTTATTTTTTAAACATCAAAACTATATTTCATTTTTCTTTATCATTGTATTAACTTTTTCATAGTACACATTCTAATCATATTAAGCTATGACATAAAAATTAGTTCAATCAATTAACAAGATTGTAAACGTCAACAAAAAAAATTCTCTTATTATTACTGGATTGTAATAATTTGAGTTGATTTTCTAACTCATTCATTATAGTTGATATCTTGTCAGCATAATGTAAAAGTTATTTTCTCAAAATACTACCTACTAATAGTTATGATGAACATTGTACAGTAATGAAAAGGTTGCCTTTAGAAAATTAATAATATTTTTGATAGATATTAATGATGGACTGTGTCTAATAAAAGAAGTAGTTGACTATATAAAAAATGGGTATAGTAGCTAACTTTTGACATTTGACTGTCGAAAAAGAATACTTGACCCTACATAAAAGTTGTATAATTACTCTCTGTTTCAAGTTATAAGATTAACATTGACTTTTCAAAAGTTAATTTTAAAGATTATCAAAGTTAAAATTGACATAAATTTATGTAGTTTACTTCAATACAATTATGAATATCATAAACTATTTAAAAAGAAGTACTAGTTATAAGATTTATTATTTTCGAGACTTAAATAAATCATATCAATTTTAATGTTAAAAATGTCTCAAATTAACTTCTAAAAAATTAATATTGACCTTGTTGTTTCCCAAAGTCACTTAAAGATCTAGAATGAGGGGTTGAATAGATCATTTTTAAAAAATTACTGGATTAATGTACTACCCAATATATTACAAATCAAATTAATTTAGCACAACGGAGAATGTGATATTGAAAACACCTCCCCTTAGAGATCTCAGTTCTTACTTTAATTAAGAATATCAATCACAACTAATAATACAGGTAAAATGTAAGACGGAAAGATAAATGACACAAGGAGATTTTGAAGTGGTTCGGAGACTGAACAACTCATACTCCACTCTTCTACTTCAACAAGTAGGAATTCCACTATAGGTTCGATCACTCTGATCAGGACACTCTTGCCTTCCTCAAGCCTAACAGACTTGGATATTTTAGTCACTATAACAAAGACACAAAGACCTCTTCAAGCCCAGTAGATTTGAAAATTTAGTCACAAAGACAAGGACACTCTTGCCCTCTTCAAACCCCGCAGACTTGGAACAACTCAGTACCCTAGGTACTTTTCAGGCCCAACAAACTTGAAACTTTATGGTCACTTAGACCAGAACGAACAGTTGTGAGAATGTTGTTGAGGGCTGCTGCTAAGATGGTGTTAAGATCTTTTTCTCAAGTACTTGATTAATGTGTTTTATACACACAAATTAGGTACTTTTGGAATTAATAATTTGTAAGTATTAAGCTATTTCGTTTGGTTTTTATGTATTTTTCTCTTATTGTTGAATTGTGTGGTTTTGTATTGCTATTATGTGTTTTTACGTTGTTTTGTAGGAAGTGCATTGACGACTACTTGTATCGACGTTTACGGTTGCTAGATTCGTATTTTGAGCTTCCCATTGACATCGCAGCTGCTTGCGTCCCAATTTCAACTTTGATCCAATCTGAATCTCTCAAAACTTAAAGAACAAAAGTTGTAGATATTCTCCTCAGCTTTCCGGATCATCTTGAATCATCCCATTTGAAGTTCGTATGAGAGAGTTATGGTCATTTTACCATCGGATTTGGCATGCAATTTACACAGCAGCTGCTTCCAGGCCAATTTGAGCCTAGCTCCGTCTAGTTTATCTTAGAACTCCAGTTATGAAAGTTGTAAACTACTTCTTAGCTTTCCGTAACATCTTGAATTGCCTGAATCCAAGTTCAGACGAAGAAGTTATGGCCATTTTCCCAACAGACGTCGAAGCTGAGTCGGGCAGTAGAAGTGACCGCGTTGGGGCGCGAGTTTTCAGCTCATTTTTTGCGCCGGGGCGAGCTCCCAAACGTGTTCGTACCGGGGCAGGCTCGTCTAGAACTATGCAGAATGTGCGATTTGAGCGGGTTTTTGGGTCCAAATTCGAGTGGAGGCTAGGGTTTTTCATGGGAACATTATAAATAGCACATGTAGCCTCCATTTTGCATATACTTAGACAATCTAACACTTATATTACATACCTAAAGAGTGGGAGGCTACACATTCATCATCAAGAAGAGCTTGAGGGATGCAATTCAAGGAAATTTTTAATAACAAGCTAAGGAGAAAAAGGAGAAAAGAGTGCCAAAGGAAGAGGAAAAGCTAGAGATTATCATCAACCAAGCAAGCAACATATGAATATCTTCAAAAGGGGTTTTATCATCTCTAGCTTTCCTTTGAATTTGTATTTCTATTTCATGATGAACACCTTGTGTTTGATGTTTTGCTTAACTACCATGAACTAGAGCTTGTATTCTAAGATTTCAATGGAACCCAATACATAGTTTGAATTGACTTCTCTCTCTTGGATATTAGTTATCATTTGTGAATTGGATATCATAATTTGTGCTTCATATATTAATTACCTAGCCTGTAATTACCTTAGGAACTTATATGAAATTGAGAAATGGAATATAGTGTTAAGACTTTGTTATGCTATCATGCGAAAGTTAGAGATTCTTGTGGGTAATCTATAAGATTATGTGGCGTGTGTCTTGTTCATTATCCTCAAGAATAGATAATTTGATAGTATTTAGGATAGAGATATACCTAAATACCGTATGCACCCAATTGAGAATCTATCCTTAATGACTTCCTATGCGAAAGTTGGTAATTGAAGGAGTAGTTAACGAGATTTTCCCGTGACATGTGTCTTGTTAATTATTTTTGATATTGGTGATGAGGACATCCTTAGCCCGGAAACTCATAACCAAGTCCGAGAGGATCCAATACAATTGCCACTCGGACCCATTATAAGAGCTCGAGCCAAAAACTTCAAAGAGGGACTTAACGGAATGATCCACGAACTATAGAACGAGGTTGGATCAAGTGTAGAGGTTATGGAGACGGAGCCCAAGCGTATGAAGCCCATGAACATGTTGCGAATGGAAGTGGCGAACAAAATAGCGAAAGATACCAGTTTGGATGAAACAGGCTTTCCCGCCCCGGCGCCAGAAAACAAGGAAATTTCCTCGCCCCGACGCGGAATTTCAGTTCAATTTTCTCCCCCCGGTGCTGAGCTCGCCCTGACGCGGAATTTCAATTCAATTTTATCGCCCCGGCGGGAACCTCCTGGATCAGTTTGTCAGATCTTGACTTTTCTTGGATTTCGAGTTTCCTTCACCCAAAACAGGGAATTAGCATTTAGTTTCAATTACATGATTTATGTAATGTTGTTTTTCAACAAATGTGTGCTTCTAGATGCTTCTAGATTGTTTCCAACTTAGTATAAATAGGTGCTTATTGTAATGGTTAAATCATCTATCATATATCAATTTTTAGAATATCAATACTATTATGAGTTTGTTTCTCTACTTGTGGTTCTTTAAAGAATTCTTAGGTATTCCTTAGTTCTTCTTTGAGATTCATAATTGACTTATCATACAACCATTCATAGTTATGTGTGGTGTCTTCTACCGCATCAATCGTCGATTGTATCGAGATTACCGCTTCAATATAAGCGAGGGGTCGAAATGTCATTGGTGTTCATCCCACGCAAATTTCATTGGCAAGCAATTGTACCAAGATTACCGTCTACGTATAGGTGAGGGGTTAAGGTGTTGCAAGCTATCCATCATATCAACTTTTTAGAAACGATCCGGGCGACGATTACCTCACGTAAGCGTGCCGTGAAGTCTATCATTTAGCATCAAAGCTAAATTTCCTATCAAGTTACTTATCTTTACTATTGTTGTTGGGTTATAGTAGTAAAAAAAAGAGTAAAATTGCGGAAAATTATTATTATTGTTGTTATTCTTAGGATTTCATTTGAAAAGTTATATTTGTCAATTGTGAACTATTGTTTGTATTCATATTTATAATAATTAGTGTATCTTGATAAGCTCTTATTGAATTGAAATTAGAAAATTGAGGTAATATTTGTGTGAATTCAAAATAACCTATTAGAGAGAATTACGAGCGGAAAAAGGCAGGAGTAGTGAGATTCTTAGAGGGTAAAAGCCTATTTGTGTGATACACAAGCGTTTCATACATTGTTTGAGCAAAACACGTAAGGGAGTGGTGAGGAACTTGTTTTCTACTAATCTTTGTTTTGCCGAAATATGTCTAACACAAGAGATAAAACAATTGAAAATGAACCTTCTACATCGAATTTTGACCCAAAACTCATGATGGAGGCTATGATGAAAGAATTTTCCCGACAGTTAGGGATGGCTATGGAGCAGGTGCATGATCGCATCGATCAATTGAGTGACACTTGAGGGGAACTGTAACGATCGCGGATCGCGGGTAGCTTTGTAACGCGAGCCTATGAATTTTATTGAATAAATTGAACTTTTATTAATATTATTCCGTGTTATGGGTATGAATATTTTATTACTACATATGATGTGTAGGTAATAATTTTTGATTGTTATTATTTTTATTGGAGTTGATTAAATCATTAGAGAAATAGCGCTAAAACGCTATTTATGCAAAGGACGCCTTTTTCGATTTTATGACTTTTCATAATTTCGTCAAAGCGTTAATGAGAGGGGTTAATAATCCAAGTGTGGGATTTTTATTTTAGCCCAATTGATTATTTGTTAGAAGCCTAATTGGTATTAAATTAGAAGCCCAATAGATTATTATTGGAAGCCCAAAACCCATGGACTTAGTCCATGAACCAAACCCACCATCCATGACCCAAACCCATGACCCATGAAGGGAAATGGGTAATAACCTTTCAGCTGAACCATTTGTAGAAGGAAGAAGAGTACGGGAGAAGGAAGAGAGGAAGAAGAAGATGAAGAACGTGATGGATTTGGGGAGGAGCAACACTTGCATTTGGTGAAGGAAGAATGCCAGAAAGCAAACTCGGGAGAAGGGAGGGGGAGAGCCCAATGGCTGACCACACCTTGGAGGAGCCGAAGCTCTCCTACCCGAGTATTGGGAGCTGCCATGTCTGGCATGCTCAGCCCACAACCCATCCATGAAGCTCTGATCACTTCTTCTATAAATACTCTCCCATTGTTTAGCTTCCATCCCTTTCTTGTTGCTAAGTGTTGAAACAGAAAACTTGAGAGAAAATAGTAAGAAGAGTGTGTACGGGTGATTTGAGGAAGAAGAAGGAGTGTGGTAGCAGCTGCTATTTGATCCATTTAGCATCCTTAGAAGTAGCTCAAGAGGTATGCAATTTAGAGCTTAGCTCATTTCCAAGTTATAGTTTTACTGTGATTGTTTTGTTGGAGTTATGTTGCTGAAATTGCTTGGTTGTTCATGAACATGTGTATGAATGTTGTTAGCTCTATTAAACCTTGTTAATGGTGTGTAAAAGTGGAACAATGTATGAGAATCAAACCTTTGCTTAAGGAATCAAGAAATGGACTGAAATGGACATTAGTGGACTGTTATTCATATTTTTGTTAATAATGAAGTTATAACCATCTTGGTTTGGTTATGTGCATTGGTTGTGTATTGTTGGTATATGCCAAGAAGGTTTGAGTAATGATTTCAGTGGGAAATCTGGACTAGAGTATAATCAAACTCTACTCCAATGTGAGTTTTCAACTCATGCCCACCAACTATTTGGTTTAATGTCTAAGAGGATGATTTCTCTAAGGAACATGAGAATTAGGAATGGTTAATTGATTTAAATGATGTTATGATGCATAGCTTAGTTGTAAAAGTATGTTTTGAGTCATATAGACTTGTTGTATAATGGCTAAGAAGCAAATGGGACGGAATCATTGGTTTGGATTTTTGGGTTCTGCAGTAGCAGAACTTGAAAGTCCCTGGATGCAGAGTGGCGCAGCTGCGCCACTCCCAAGCATAGCACCTGCGCAGCTGCGCTGGGTGCCAGACCTGAAAGTCCCTGGATTAGAGTGGCGCAGCTGCGCCACTCCCAAGTGTAAGACCTGCGCAGCTGCGCCGGTCTGCAGAGGTGAATGGTTCTGCTGCTTTGTGTTATTGATGCGATGCATGTTTATATAGTCCCAACATGTTATAAATACCCCAAGACAACTTGTAGCAAGCGCTTAAGGCAAGTTTCCTAAACCCTTGTCTAACCTTTGTGTTTGGCAAGTTCTCTAGCTTCATTCATTTTCAGTATTGAATGCAAGTTTCGTATCTTATGCAAGAGACGTATATTGTGCAAGTTTATTTGATTCATTTGATTATATTCTCTTGACTCTCATGCGATGTTTGAAGTTCCGATTTACGCAATACATATATGGTTGTGTGAATTCCTTACTTATGTAAATCTTTTAGTATTTGCACAAGTATTCGAGCTATGTTATGACATAAATTGTTGAAGCTTTCAAGTTCACATATATATGAACTGTTATAGAGAACGTCGATGCCATTTGTTTCGGCTAGACAGATATTGAGATATTTTATTGATTTGATAATAAATCTTTGAGATGTTATTGATGATTAAGTAGAGCTATCCAACCAAATTGCTTTGGTTAGGATTCCGAGACATGAATGAGATGAACAACCCTAATATTAGGGGCAGTTTTTAGTCAGTTATTCTGACAAGGCATCGAGCGCCTAAACAAACGCATATAGACGTTTCCAGCTAGAGTGTTGATCAACATAGAGTACAATAGGCTGATCACCTAGAAGTGCTCGTAAGTAAGACGGTTTGCAGTTATAATGCTGTGTACCTTTTCAAGAAAGCAAAAGAAAGTTCAAGGTCTTATGACCACTCAATGTCGTTTCAAAAATATATTTTTAAAACGAAAGCAAAGTATGATTCTTGTTTATTCAGAATATTTCACAACTATTGTTCAGTTGTCGAAGAGAAATGATATGATTGATGATATTGTTGTTATTCAACTGTTATACTTGCTGGGCAATTGAATGCTCATTCTTGCTTTATATTAAACATTGCAGCTAAGTCCGAGCGGGCCGAAGGTTCCGGTAAGGACAAGGGAAAGGGCAAGATGAACGTCTAGATGGCGTCATAGTTTATTTGTATTAGAGATGTTGTAATACTAAGACTTATTATGTATTTGGATTGATGTTATGGTAATAGAACCTGGGATTGAGAGTAAGACGTGTTGTAATAATATAATAATTACATTCATGTCTATTATGTTGTATGGAATGGGATGTACCGTGTAGCACCGGATTCGGGTTTGAGGTACCCGGATTTGGGGGCGTCACAGGAACAAACTCAAATCCCTCCGGGTGGCTAGGCTGGAGGAGACAAATTACTATAATGAAAAGTTTAGTGATGAAGAGGATCGAGAAACTGGCTTTATCCCTAGGAGACATTTTGCAAGGGATAGAGGCGGCCGAAACCGAGAGGACAACAACCTCGATAGCATCAAAATGAAAATTCCCACATTCCAAGGCAGGAGTGATCCCGAGGCATATTTAGAATGGGAGAAGAAAATGGAATGGATATTTGATTGTCACAACTACTCGGATCTCAAGAAAGTAAGAATTGCAGCTACCGAATTTTCAGATTAAGCAATTACTTAGTGGGATCAATTGATGACTAGCCGAAGGAGGTGCAGAGAACATTCAATAGAGACTTGGGCATAAATGAAAGCTGTAATGAAAAAGAGGTTTGTGCCAAGCCACTACTACCGAGATCTGTTTCATAATTTACAAAACTTGAAACAGGGAAGCAAGAGTGTGGAGGACTACTTTAAGGAAATGAAAATTTTAATGTCTAGAGTTGACATCGACAAGGATAATGAGGCAACCATGGCCTTTTAGAAGGGTTAAATTGGGAAATTATAAATTTGGTAGAGCGTCAACATTATGTGGTATCAGAAGATATGGTACACATGACTATCAAAATAGAGAAGAAACTCAAGAGGAGAGGTGGCCAGCGAACAAATCCTACCACAGTTTCATCATGGAAATCCAATAATGTGAAATGCGAGGACAAGCCAACTGTTTTCAAACCAAAGCCAGAAATCAAGCAGGGAGTGACTACTCAAGGATTGCAAGGTAAAACTAATCAACCTTCTACTAGTCGTAATTGAGATATTATATGCTTTAAATGTCAAGGCAGGGGACATATTGCAAATCAATGCCTAAATCAAAGAACTGTGTTATTGCTTGATAATGGAGAAGTGGAAACCGAGGAAGAAGATAGTGACAATGATTCTATGCCACCATTGGAGGAAGATAGAGAGGTTATTATGCATGGTGAAGTGTTGGTTACTCGAAGAATGCTTAGTACACAGGTAAATGAAGAAAGAAGTGAACAAAGAGAAAATCTGTTTTATACTAGATGCATGGTAAATAGTAAGATCTGTTGTGTCATGATTGATGGTGGGAGTTGTACAAATGTGGCGAGCATCACTATGGTGGAAAAATTGGGACTTACAACATCCAAACATTGAGAAGCTATTTCTGAGTATACTAACATGGATGGCAAAAACAAAGCTGATTTTATTAAACAGATACATGAGAAGACAAGACTCAACATTGAGAAGAGGACGGATCAATATGCTAAATAGGCCAACAAGGGTCGACGTCAAGTAATCTTCGAACCCGGGGATTGGGTGTGGCTACACTTGCGTAAGGAAAGATTTCCTGCTCAAAGGCGTTCAGAACTACTTCTAAGAGGAGATGAACCATTTCAAGTGCTTGAACACATTAACAACAATACTTACAAATTGGATTTACCCAGTGAGTATACTGTTAGTGCAACTTTCAATATTTCTGATCTAAGCCCATTTGATGTAGGTGACGATTTGAGGACAAATCCTTCTCAAGAGGAGAGGTATGATTTGGACATCCTTAGCCCAGAAACTCATAACCAAGTCCGAGAGGATCCACTACAATTGCCACTCGGACCCATTACAAGAGCTCGAGCCAAAAACTTCAAGGAGGGACTTAACGGAATGAGCCACGAACTATGGAACAAGGTTGGATCAAGTATAGAGGTTATGAAGATGGAGCCCAAACGTATGAAGCCCATGAACATGTTGCGAATGGAAGTGGCAAACATATAGCGAAAGAAACCAGTTTGGATGAAACAGGCTTTCCCGCCCCGACGCCAGAAAACAAGGCAATTTCCTCGCCCCGACACTGAGCTCGCCCTGGCGTAGAATTTCAGTTCAATTTTCTTGCCCCGATGGTGAGCTCGCCCTGGCGCGGAATTTCAATTCAATTTTCTCACCCCGATGGGAACATCTTGGATCAGTTTATCAGATCTTGACTCTTTCTTGGATTTCGAGTTTCTCTCACCCAAAACAGGGAATTAGCATTTAGTTTCAATTACATGATTTCTGTAATGTTGTTTTTCAACAAATGTGTGCTTGTGTTTCAACAATTGTGTACTTCTAGATGCTTTTAGATTATTTCCAACTTAGTATAAATAGGTGCTTGTTGTAATGGTTAAATCATATATCATATATCAATTTTTAGATTATCAATACTATTGTGAGTTTGTTTCTCTACTTGTGGTTCTTTAAAGAATTCTTAGGTATTCCTTAGTTCTTCTTTGAGATTCATAATTGACTTATCATACAACCATTCATAGTAGTGTGTGGCGTCTTCTACCATATCAATCGTCGATTATATCGAGATTACCGCTTCAATATAAGCGAGGGATGTTGAAGTGTCGTTGGTGTTCATTGATGAGTGTATTTTATATAAACAAATTAGGTACTTTTAGCCTTAATAATTTGTAAGTCTTTAACTATTTCGTTTGGTTTTATGTGTTTTCATCTTATTGTTGTGTAATGTACTTTTGTAGTACTTTTATATGTATTTGTGTGCTTTTATGTGTTTTTACGTTGTTTTGTAGGTATTGAAATAAAGGCCCCTTGGACCGTTACGTTTTTGGCTCGAATCTAGCATTTCCGCTGCTTGTTTCTCAATTTGACCCATGATGCAATCCGAATCTCTCAAAACTCAAAGAACGAAAGTTGTAGATTTTGATCTTAGCTTTCCAGAACATCCAAAATCATCCAATTTGAAGTTCGTATGAGAGAGTTATGGTCCTTTTACCATCGGATTTTGCATGAATTTTACACAGCAGCTGCTTCGGGGCCACTTTGTGCCTTGCTCTGGCCATTATCTCGTCGCGCTGTAGTTATGGAAGTTGTAGAACTACTTCTTAGCTTTCCATAGCCTCCTTAATCGCCTTAATCCGAGTTCGGACGAAGAAGTTATGGCCATTTTACCAACAGGCGTCGAAACTGTCTCGCGGTACAGAGCGCCGCCGGGGCGAGCCCATCGCCGGGGCGACGGATTTTAGGCCAAAATTGGCGCCGGGGCGATAAATGCTTCTGACTTTGCGAATTTTTTGGTCCAAAACTCGGGAAATGCTAGGGTTTGAGACACCCATCTCTTATAACACCAAAGTGGCGGCTGGAACTTCATTCTAACACATACCCACTCATTCTAACACCTTCTAACACAAAATCTAGAGAGGGGAAGCTACCAAAATACATCATCAAGAAGGAAATGGGCTGCAATACAAGGATTTTCCTGCAATTTCCAAGGAGCAAGTAAGGCAAGGAATATCAAATCTTGAAGGAAAGCTAGAGAACAAGAATCAACCCATCAAACAACCATTGAATATCTTCCTAAGGGGTTTTGTCATTCTATCTCTAGTATTCTCTTCTTAATTTGTAATTCCATCATGATGTATAGATCAAATTTGATGTTTATTGTAATTCCCATGAACTAGAACTAATTTTTTTAAGATTTCAATGGAACCCAATACATAGTTTGAATTGAATGCTCTCTCTTGGATATTGGTTATTCATTTGTGATTGGATATCATAATTTGTGCTTTATATATTAATTACCTAGCTAGTAATTACCTTGGGAACTTATATGGAATTGAGAGAGGAAGTATAGGTTGAGACCTTGTTATGATATCATGTGAAAATTAGATATTCCTATGGGTAATTTATGAAATTAAGTGACGTGTGTTTTATTTATTACCCTTATGAATGGATAATTTGATTGTATTTAGGATAGACATATACCTAAATACCACATGTATCCATTTGAGAATCATGCTTAATGATTTCCATTGCGAAAGTTGGTAATTGATAGGGTGATTAATGAGATTTGGTGACACGTGTCTTGTTGATTATTCTTGATAATGGATTCTTGCTAGTGTGTAGAATAGAGATATTTATACACCGCATTGGGAAATACGTATTTGACCATCGAGAGAGGCTTGTATATACTTGTAAATTCTCGGATAACAATCCTTGTGATTTAACTAGTTGAAAAGAGAGAGTTAGGATATTCAAGTGAAGTGTTGGGGGAAATTGTGATCTTAGACTTGTTAATATTTGATTTCATTATCTTAAAGTTTTCCATAGTTCTTTGATTATTTGTTATCTTCATTAATGCAAAACAACAAAAAACAATTATCGTTTGTTTAAATAAGATTGAGATGATAAAAGGTTAATACTTGGAAAAGACTAGTAACAATTCCTCGTGGGATCGATACTTTACTTACCCTTTATTACTTGTTGACCGCGTATACTTGCGCGTAAATTGTCGTTATATTAATCGAGCAACAAGTTTTTGGCGCCGTTGCCGGGGAATTATTTTTCTAGTGTTTTTCCAATATTAGTCATAATCAAATTAGTCTTAATTTAAACTTGTATATAAATTTGCTTGTAGTTTATTTTATCATTTATTTTTTTGTTTTAATACTTTCTTCTTTGTAAGGTACGCCATGGATGCCTTAGTAGTAGAGAGCACTCAAGGTATAACAGTCACTTGTGATTATTGTGCTGACAATCATCCGAGTCATCAATGCACTGTCAGTTTTGGACCGGTACAATATGGTGGTGAGTACTTCAACAACTATGATTATCCTAATTATCACCATGATTGGGGGTATCACCCGGATACTACATGGAGCTACAATTATGATGATCAATATTATGCTCCAAGCCCATCATGCACTCTTGACTTTCAAGATCAAGCTCCTATTCAAGAAGAGAAGATGTCAAATTTTGAGAAACTTGTGTCCAAGATCATGGCTTCGAATGAGGAGATGTTGAAAAGTCAGGAGATGTCGTTTCGAAATCTCGAGAACCAGGTGGGACAACTTGTCATTGCCTTCAATAATAACTATCAAGAAGCATGGTCCAATGACTCGGTTTTGGAAACTGATGGAGTGTCCGAACTGATTTTCGAGGAATCTATGGGGGAGAAGACATGTGAGGAACAAGAAGTGGAGGCCGAGGAAGATCTAGCCTTGAGCTCCAATGATGATGAGCCAATTTTGATAGTGCCTCATACACCTTCTCCACCAAAGCTTAAGGATTCGGGCAGTTTTGCATTACCGTGTCCACTTGGTAGTCATTTCTTAGGCGAGGCTCTATGTGACGATGGAGCTAGTATGAATGTGGAATCATGGTGGGCCAAGGAAAAGAAGAAAGAAGAAGAGCCCGTTGTGCTTGTCAAGCCCCAATGCCCCAATCTTATCATAGACACAACGGAAGAGGAAGCACCTAGTTTGTCAACGTTCGCAATTGGACACTTATCTAAAAAGATCAAACTAGGTGATCTTGATACAATGACTCCTACTAAAGCGAAGCCCTCAAATGTTACATCACTACCAATGGATGAAGCGGGCGGGGAAAGCTTCTTTGTGCCATTAATTGAAATTAAGTTTGGGGGTCACCAACCAGGCATGCATGCCATGCAAATCAAAGAAAGAACAGCGAGGCGGCATGCAATGGTCAATTTTGCGATTGAGCCGGATTGAAATGAAATGGAGGAGTCGGGCTAACGACTTTAAACCAAGCGCTTCTTGGGAGGCAACCCAAGTTTACTATTTTGTTTTTATTCTTGTTTGATTGCATTTTAGTGGTTTAATTGCATTTTAATTTCTTTAGTCATTTGCTTTCAGGTACGCTCCCAACTTAGAGGTATTGAAAGATGATATCAATGGCGCTTGACACGTTTTCAGGGAAGTCTTCTATTTTAATTTTTCCTATATCAGACATTGAGGACAATGTCAAGTTTAAGTTTGGGGGTAGTACTTCGTATTTGTGTGTTTTTAATTTAGTTTTTATGTGATTTAAGATATGTATTTTTGTTCAAAAAAAAAAGTAAAAAAAAAAATTCATTTATTTTTAGGATATGTCCCTTGAGCATTGTTTTAATTTGATTTGAACCATAATCCATGGTCTATGATAATGGCTTGTTTGAATTGATTCTAATTCATGGAAAATGGATAAATGTTGTTTAGTCCTTGTGCTTAATTGTTATTGTTGGTTATTATTTTGCTTATGCGTCCTTTCACTCTTTTGCACTTACCCATGAGTATTGAGCTAGTTGTATGCTTAGAGAAGGCTTTTATAACCGAATGCTTGTGGAAAATATCTATAAACTCTAGAACTCGTTTAAACATCACTCGAAGCAGGGTGTCCAAATTTGTTATGTTTGAATTGATGGTCATGTGGTGAGTTGAGATGGAGCGTAAAACGCACTCACTTATGGACACATGCGTAGGAGAGATAGAGCATAAAACGCATTCTCTTATAATTTTGATAAAAGTAAGACATTTATGTTTATCAAATCTTGCGTTGGGTTGAGATGGAGCGTAAAACGCACTCACCCACAAGAGTGGACTTAGGATAAGATGGAGCATAAAATGCACTTACCTAGAGTCTTTTGATTTCAAATTTTTGGAAATTATGATTTATATACCTTTGTATTGAGTGATGTGTTAAGCATGTTGTTTTGGGGTTTATTTTGATTATTTCATAAGGTAATGTGGTTGCATAACTTCATCCGAGCTTGATTGGTTTAATGTTATTGGGTACTCACACACACACGGAAGGGACCTAAAGCAAGCTATAACTAGCTAATTGTAAATCTAAACTTGCAACGCTTTGAAAGTTTCCTTGAGTTTTCATGTGTTTATGCTTTGAGACCATTGTTCAAGCTTATTAACTCATTGCTCAAGATAGTTTTTATTTAGAAATGATTAATTTTTAAAGTTTGTGTGTTTTGCTTGAGGACAAGCAAAGGTTTAAGTTTGGGGGTATTTGATGAGTGTATTTTATATAAACAAATTAGGTACTTTTAGCCTTAATAATTTGTAAGTCTTTAACTATTTCGTTTGGTTTTATGTGTTTTCATCTTATTGTTGTGTAATGTACTTTTGTAGTACTTTTATATGTATTTGTGTGCTTTTATGTGTTTTTACGTTGTTTTGTAGGTATTGAAATAAAGGCCCCTTGGACCGTTACGTTTTTGGCTCGAATCTAGCATTTCCGCTGCTTGTTTCTCAATTTGACCCATGATGCAATCCGAATCTCTCAAAACTCAAAGAACGAAAGTTGTAGATTTTGATCTTATCTTTCCAGAACATCCAAAATCATCCAATTTGAAGTTCGTATGAGAGAGTTATGGTCCTTTTACCATCGGATTTTGCATGAATTTTACACAGCAGCTGCTTCGGGGCCACTTTGCGCCTTGCTCTGGCCATTATCTCGTCGAGCTGTAGTTATGGAAGTTGTAGAGCTACTTCTTAGCTTTCCATAGCTTCCTTAATCGCCTTAATCCGAGTTCGGACGAAGAAGTTATGACCATTTTACCAACAGGCGTCTAAACTGTCTCGCGGTACAGAGCGCCGCCGGGGCGAGCCCATCGCCGGGGCGACGGATTTTAGGCCAAAATTGGCGCCGGGGCGATAAATGCTTCTGACTTTGCGAATTTTTTGGTCCAAAACTCGGGAAATGCTAGGGTTTGAGACACCCATCTCTTATAACACCAAAGTGGCGGCTGGAACTTCATTCTAACACATACCCACTCATTCTAACACCTTCTAACACAAAATCTAGAGAGGGGAAGCTACCAAAATACATCATCAAGAAGGAAATGGGCTGCAATACAAGGATTTTCCTGCAATTTCCAAGGAGCAAGTAAGGCAAAGAAGATCAAATCTTGAAGGAAAGCTAGAGAACAAGAATCAACCCATCAAACAACCATTGAATATCTTCCTAAGGGGTTTTGTCATTCTATCTCTAGTATTCTCTTCTTAATTTGTAATTCCATCATGATGTATAGATCAAATTTGATGTTTATTGTAATTCCCATGAACTAGAACTAATTTTTTAAGATTTCAATGGAACCCAATACATAGTTTGAATTGAATGCTCTCTCTTGGATATTGGTTATTCATTTGTGATTGGATATCATAATTTGTGCTTTATATATTAATTACCTAGCTAGTAATTACCTTGGGAACTTATATGGAATTGAGAGAGGAAGTATAGGTTGAGACCTTGTTATGATATCATGTGAAAATTAGATATTCCTATGGGTAATTTATGAAATTAAGTGACGTGTGTTTTATTTATTACCCTCATGAATGGATAATTTGATTGTATTTAGGATAGACATATACCTAAATACCACATGTATCCATTTGAGAATCATGCTTAATGATTTCCATTGCGAAAGTTGGTAATTGATAGGGTGATTAATGAGATTTGGTGACACGTGTCTTGTTGATTATTCTTGATAATGGATTCTTGCTAGTGTGTAGAATAGAGATATTTATACACCGCATTGGGAAATACGTATTTGACCATCGAGAGAGGCTTGTATATACTTGTAAATTCTCGGATAACAATCCTTGTGATTTAACTAGTTGAAAAGAGAGAGTTAGGATATTCAAGTGAAGTGTTGGGGGAAATTGTGATCTTAGACTTGTTAATATTTGATTTCATTATCTTAAAACTTTCCATAGTTCTTTGATTATTTGTTATCTTCATTAATGCAAAACAACAAAAACAATTATCGTTTGTTTAAATAAGATTGAGATGATAAAAGGTTAATACTTGGAAAAGACTAGTAACAATTCGCAAAGTCAGAAGCATTTATCGCCCCGGCGCCAATTTTGGCCTAAAATCCGTCGCCCCGGCGATGGGCTCGCCCCGGCGGCGCTCTGTACCGCGAGACAGTTTCGACGTCTGTTGGTAAAATGGCCATAACTTCTTCGTCCGAACTCGGATTAAGGCGATTAAGGAGGCTATGGAAAGCTAAGAAGTAGCTCTACAACTTCCATAACTACAGCTCGACGAGATAATGGCCAGAGCAAGGCGCAAAGTGGCCCCGAAGCAGCTGCTGTGTAAAATTCATGCAAAATCCGATGGTAAAAGGACCATAACTCTCTCATACGAACTTCAAATTGGATGATTTTGGATGTTCTGGAAAGCTAAGATCAAAATCTACAACTTTCGTTCTTTGAGTTTTGAGAGATTCGGATTGCATCATGGGTCAAATTGAGAAACAAGCAGCGGAAATGCTAGATTCGAGCCAAAAACGTAACGGTCCAAGGGGCCTTTATTTCAATACCTACAAAACAACGTAAAAACACATAAAAGCACACAAATACATATAAAAGTACTACAAAAGTACATTACACAACAATAAGATGAAAACACATAAAACCAAACGAAATAGTTAAAGACTTACAAATTATTAAGGCTAAAAGTACCTAATTTGTTTATATAAAATACACTCATCAAATACCCCCAAACTTAAACCTTTGCTCGTCCTCAAGAAAAACACACAAACTTTAAAAATTAATCATTTCTAAATAAAAACTATCTTGAGCAATGAGTTAATAAGCTTGAACAATGGTCTCAAAGCATAAACACATGAAAACTCAAGGAAACTTTCAAAGCGTTGCAAGTTTAGATTTACAATTAGCTAGTTATAGCTTGCTTTAGGTCCCTTCCGTGTGTGTGTGAGTACCCAATAACATTAAACCAATCAAGCTCGGATGAAGTTATGCAACCACATTACCTTATGAAATAATCAAAATAAACCCCAAAACAACATGCTTAACACATCACTCAATACAAAGGTATATAAATCATAATTTCCAAAAATTTGAAAGTTTCCTTGAGTTTTCATGTGTTTATGCTTTGAGACCATTGTTCAAGCTTATTAACTCATTGCTCAAGATAGTTTTTATTTAGAAATGATTAATTTTTAAAGTTTGTGTGTTTTGCTTGAGGACAAGCAAAGGTTTAAGTTTGGGGGTATTTGATGAGTGTATTTTATATAAACAAATTAGGTACTTTTAGCCTTAATAATTTGTAAGTCTTTAACTATTTCGTTTGGTTTTATGTGTTTTCATCTTATTGTTGTGTAATGTACTTTTGTAGTACTTTTATATGTATTTGTGTGCTTTTATGTGTTTTTACGTTGTTTTGTAGGTATTGAAATAAAGGCCCCTTGGACCGTTACGTTTTTGGCTCGAATCTAGCATTTCCGCTGCTTGTTTCTCAATTTGACCCGTGATGCAATCCGAATCTCTCAAAACTCAAAGAACGAAAGTTGTAGATTTTGATCTTAGCTTTCCAGAACATCCAAAATCATCCAATTTGAAGTTCGTATGAGAGAGTTATGGTCCTTTTACCATCGGATTTTGCATGAATTTTACACAGCAGCTGCTTCGGGGCCACTTTGCGCCTTTCTCTGGCCATTATCTCGTCGAGCTGTAGTTATGGAAGTTGTAGAGCTACTTCTTAGCTTTCCATAGCCTCCTTAATCGCCTTAATCCGAGTTCGGACGAAGAAGTTATGGCCATTTTACCAACAGGCGTCGAAACTGTCTCGCGGTACAGAGCGCCGCCGGGGCGAGCCCATCGCCGGGGCGACGGATTTTAGGCCAAAATTGGCGCCGGGGCGATAAATGCTTCTGACTTTGCGAATTTTTTGGTCCAAAACTCGGGAAATGCTAGGGTTTGAGACACCCATCTCTTATAACACCAAAGTGGCGGTTGGAACTTCATTCTAACACATACCCACTCATTCTAACACCTTCTAACACAAAATCTAGAGAGGGGAAGCTACCAAAATACATCATCAAGAAGGAAATGGGCTGCAATACAAGGATTTTCCTGCAATTTCCAAGGAGCAAGTAAGGCAAGGAATATCAAATCTTGAAGGAAAGCTAGAGAACAAGAATCAACCCATCAAACAACCATTGAATATCTTCCTAAGGGGTTTTGTCATTCTATCTCTAGTATTCTCTTCTTAATTTGTAATTCCATCATGATGTATAGATCAAATTTGATGTTTATTGTAATTCCCATGAACTAGAACTAATTTTTTAAGATTTCAATGGAACCCAATACATAGTTTGAATTGAATGCTCTCTCTTGGATATTGGTTATTCATTTGTGATTGGATATCATAATTTGTGCTTTATATATTAATTACCTAGCTAGTAATTACCTTGGGAACTTATATGGAATTGAGAGAGGAAGTATAGGTTGAGACCTTGTTATGATATCATGTGAAAATTAGATATTCCTATGGGTAATTTATGAAATTAAGTGACGTGTGTTTTATTTATTACCCTTATGAATGGATAATTTGATTGTATTTAGGATAGACATATACCTAAATACCACATGTATCCATTTGAGAATCATGCTTAATGATTTCCATTGCAAAAGTTGGTAATTGATAGGGTGATTAATGAGATTTGGTGACACGTGTCTTGTTGATTATTCTTGATAATGGATTCTTGCTAGTGTGTAGAATAGAGATATTTATACACCGCATTGGGAAATACGTATTTGACCATCGAGAGAGGCTTGTATATACTTGTAAATTCTCGGATAACAATCCTTGTGATTTAACTAGTTGAAAAGAGAGAGTTAGGATATTCAAGTGAAGTGTTGGGGGAAATTGTGATCTTAGACTTGTTAATATTTGATTTCATTATCTTAAAGTTTTCCATAGTTCTTTGATTATTTGTTATCTTCATTAATGCAAAACAACAAAAAACAATTATCGTTTGTTTAAATAAGATTGAGATGATAAAAGGTTAATACTTGGAAAAGACTAGTAACAATTCCTCGTGGGATCGATACTTTACTTACCCTTTATTACTTGTTGACCGCGTATACTTGCGCGTAAATTGTCGTTATATTAATCGAGCAACATTCATCCCACGCAAATTTCATTGGCAAGCAATTGTACCAAGATTACTGTCTACGTATAGGTGAGGGGTTAAGGTGTTGCAAGCTATCCAGCCTATCAACTTGTTAGAAACGATCCGGGCGACGATCACCTCATACAAGCGTGTCGTGGAGTCTATCATTTGGTATCAAAGCTAAGTTTCCTATCAAGTTACTTATCTTTACTATTGTTGTTGGGTTATAGTAGTAAAAAAAAAGAAAAGAGTAAAATTGCGAAAAATTATTATTATTGTTGTTATTCTTGGGATTTTATTTGAAAAGTTATATTTGTCAATTGTGAACTATTGTTTGTATTCATATTCATAATAACTAGTGTATCTTGATAAACTCTTATTGGATTGAAATTGGAAAATTGAGGTAATATTTGTGTGAATTCAAAAAGAACCTATTAGAGAGAATTACGAGCGGAAAAAGGTAAGAGTAGTGAGATTCTTAGATGGTAAAAGCCTATTTGTGTGATACACGAGCGTTTCATACATTGTTTGAGCAAAACACGTAAGGGAGTGGTGAGGAACTTGCTTTCTACTAATCTTTGTTTTGCAGAAATATGTCTAACACAAGAGATAAGACAATTGAAAATGAACATTCTACATCAAATTTTGACCCAAAACTCTTGATGGAGGCTATGATGAAAGAATTTTCCTGACAGTTAGGGATGGCTATGGAGCAGGTGCATGATCGCATCGATCAATTGAGTGACACTCGAGGGGAACAAACTCAAATCCCTCTGGGTGGTCGCCCAAAAGGAAAGGCCCAACAAAAAGAAGCTAGGCTGGAGGAGACAAATTACTATAATGAAAAGTTTAGTGAGGAAGAGGATCGAGAAACTAGCTTTATCCCTAGGAGACATTTTGCAAGGGATAGAGGCGGCCGAAACCGAGAGGACAACAACCTCGATAGCATCAAAATGAAAATTCCCACATTCCAAGGCAGAAGTGATCCCAAGGCATATTTAGAATGAGAGAAGAAAATGGAATGGATATTTGATTGTCACAACTACTCGGATCTAAAAAAAGTAAGAATTGCAGCTACCGAATTTTTAGATTATGCAGTTACTTGGTGGGATCAATTGATGACTAGCCGAAGGAGGTGCAGAGAACATTCAATAGAGACTTGGGCATAAATGAAAGCTCTAATGAAAAAGAGGTTTGTGCCAAGCCACTACTACCGAGATCTGTTTCGAAATTTGCAAAACTTGAAACAGGGAAGCAAGAGTGTGGAGGACTACTTCAAGGAAATGGAAATGTTAATGTTTAGAGCTGACATCGACGAGGATAATGAGGCAACCATGGCCTTTCATCAGGGTTAAATTGGGAAATTACAGATTTGGTGGAGCGTCAACATTATGTAGTATTGGAAGATATGGTGCACATGACTATCAAAATAAAGAAGAAACTCAAGAGGAGAGGTGGCCAGCGAATAAATCCTACCACGGTTTCATCATGGAAATCCAATAATGTGAAATGCGAGGACAAGCCAACTGTTTTCAAACCAAAGCCAGAAATCAAGCAGGGAGCGATTACTCAAGGATTGCAAGGTAAAACTAATCAACCTTCTACTAGTCGTAATCGAGATATTATATGCTTTAAGTGTCAAGGCAGGGGACATATTGCAAATCAATGCCCAAATCAAAGAACTATGTTATTGCTTGATAATAGAGAAGTGAAAACCGAGGAAGAAGATAGTGACAATGATTCTATGCCACCATTGGAGGAAGATAGAGAGGTTGTTATGCATGGTGAAGTGTTGGTTACTCGAAGAATGCTTAGTACACAGGTAAAAGAAGAAAGCAGTGAACAAAGAGAAAATCTGTTTCATACTAGATGCATGGTAAATGGTGAGATCTATTGTGTCGTGATTGATGGTGGGAGTTGTACAAATGTGGCGAGCATCACTATGGTGGAGAAATTGGGACTTACAACATCCAAATATCCTCATCCATACCGATTGTAGTGACTCAATGACAGCGGCGACATCAAAGTTACCAAGCAAGTATCAGTGTCGTTTACAATTGGAAAATATGTCGATGAGATTCTATGTGATGTAGTTCCTATGCAGGCGGGTCACTTACTATTTGGGAGACCTTGGCAGTTCGATCGACGAGTAAAACATGATATTTTACTAATGAGTATTCTTTTGTTCATAATTAAAGGAAAGTTACCTTGTGTCCTATGTCACCAAAACAGGTGCATGAGGATCAAATACATTTACAAAGAGATCATGAAAACAAAAAAACAAAAGAGAGAAAAAAAAGAAAGGAGAAGAGAGAAAAACAAACATTTTTGCAAAAAGGAGTGATGTGAGGCGAACTTTGGATTCTAAAAAGCCAATGATTATACTTCGGTATAAGGAGGCACTTTTAAATATTAACGCAAATAATCCTTCTTTGCCTAGTGTTGTTTCTGCTCTTTTACAGGATTATCATGAAGTATTTCCCTAGGAACTTCCACAAGGATTACCACCAATTCGGGGAATTGAACATCAAATTGACTTTGTCCCTGGCGCAACCATTCCAAACCGTCCGGTATATCGAAGCAATCCCGAGGAAACAAAAGAATTGCAAAGACAAGTTGTTGAGCTAATGGACAAGGGATTCGTGAGGAAAAACATGAGTCCATGTGCTGTTCCAGTTATCTTAGTACCTAAAAAGGATGGGAAATGGCGTATGTACATTGATTGTCGAGCGGTAAATAACATCACGGTAAAGTATCGACATCCCATTCCAAGGTTAGATGATATGTTAGATAAATTGCATGGATCTTGTGTGTTTTCTAAAATTGATTTAAAGAGTGGTTATCATCAAATTAGAATGCATGAACGAGATGAATGGAAAACTGCTTTTAAAACAAAATATGGGTTATATGAGTGGTTAGTCTTACCTTTTAGTTTAACTAATGCTCCTAGCACGTTCATGAGACTAATAAATCATGTTTTGCATTCCTTCATTGGAAAATTTGTAGTTATCTACTTTGATGATATCTTGATCTGCAACAAAGATTTAAGTGAGCACGCAATGTATATAAAATCTGTCCTAGATGTGCTTTGAAAAGAAAAATTGTATGCCAATATGGATAAATGCACATTTTGTACGGATTGAGTTGTGTTTCTTGACTTTGTTGTCAGTGTACAGGGAGTACAGGTGGGCGAAGAGATATACGGGCAATCCGAGAATGGCCAACTCCTACGAATGTCAGTCAAGTTCGTAACTTTCATGGACTAGCAAGTTTCTATAGACGGTTTGTAAGAAACTTCAGCGAAGTCACGACACCACTCACCGAAGTGATCAAAAAGAGTGTAGGATTTAAGTGGGGTGATGCACAAGAAAAGGCGTTTCAAATGATTAAAGAAAAATTAACTAACGCTCCTTTACTTGTATTGCCTAATTTTACTAAAACCTTTGAAATTGAATGTGATGCTTCAGATTTAGGAATTGGAGCTGTGTTGATGCAAGAAGGGAAACCCATGACATATTTCAGTGAAAATTGAGTGGAGCAGCTTTGAACTATCCCACTTATGACAAGGAGTTATATGCTTTAGTTCGATCATTGGAAACTTGACAACATTACCTATGGCCTAAGGAGTTTGTGATTCACACGGATCATGAATCATTGAAATATTTGAAAGGTCAGCACAAGTTGAACAAGAGACATGCACGATGGATGAAGTTCATTGAGACATTTCCATATGTCATCCGGTATAAGTAAGGTAAGGAGAATGTCGTTACCGATGCTCTCTCAAGAAGGTATGTGTTGTTAAATACTCTTGACACAAAACTACTTGGTTTTGAACAAATCAAAGAATTATACGATAATGACCATGATTTCTATGAAGAGTTTAAAAATTATGAAAAGAATGCTGTAGGTAAATACTTCAAGATTGATGGATTCTTGTTTCGTGAGAATCGATTATGTATACCTGCATGTTCTTTACGTGAGTTATTGGTTCGAGAGTCACATGGAGGTGGTTTAATGGGACACTTTGGTGTTGATAAGACCTTATCTGTGATCAAAGAACATTTTTACTGGCCCCATATGAAACGAGATATGGAAAGAATTTGTGATAGGTGCATTACCTGTCGTCAAGCTAAATCTCGTGTTCAACCCCATGGGTTATACACACCATTGCCTATTTCGAGTGAACCTTGGATTGACTTGTCTATGGACTTTGTATTGGGTTTACCTAGATCTAAGCATGGTCATGATTCTATATTTGTGGTCGTGGATAGGTTTTCAAAAATGGCACATTTTATCCCATGTCACAAAACTGATAATACATCCCATGTTGCTGATTTATTCTTTAGAGACATTGTGCATTTGTATGGCATGCCCCAAACCATTATTTTGGATAGAGATGCTAAATTCTTGAGCTATTTCTGGAAGACATTACGGTGTAAATTAGGAACTAAACTGTTGTTTTCAACTACTTGTCATCCACAAACAGATGGTCAAACTGAAGTAGTTAATAGAACTCTATCTACATTATTGAGGGCTATCATTAAAAAAATATTAAGCTTTGGGAAGAATGTCTGCCACATGTTGAGTTTGCTTATAATAGGTCTGTTCACTCTGCTACTAAATTCTCACCTTTTGAAATTGTGTATGGCTTTAATCCTTTAACACCCTTGGATTTGTCACCATTACCTGTTTCTGAGTATACTAACATGGATTGCAAAAACAAAGCTCATTTTATTAAGCAGATACATGAGAAGACAAGACTCAACATTGAGAAGAGGACGGATCAATATGCCAAACAGGCCAACAAGGGTCAGCGTCAAGTAATCTTCGAACCCGGGGATTGGGTGTGGGTACACTTGCGTAAGGAAAGATTTCCTGCTCAAAGTGTTTGAAACTACTTCCAAGAGGAGATGGACCATTTTAAGTGCTTGAACGCATTAACAACAATGCTTACAAATTGGAATTACCCGGTGAGTATACTGTTAGTGCAACTTTTAATATTTCTGCTCTAAGCCCGTTTGATGTAGGTGATGATTTGAGGACAAATCCTTCTTAAGAGGAGAGGTATGATGAGGACATCCTTAGTTTGGAAACTCATAACCAAGCCCGAGAGGATCCACTGCAATTCCCACTCGGACCCATTACAAGAGCTCGAGCCAAAAACTTCAAAGAGAGACTTAACGGAATGATCCACGAAATATGGAACGAGGTTAGATCAAGTATAGAGGTTATGGAGATGAAGCCCAAGAGTATGAAGCCCATGAACATGTTGCGAATGGAAGTGGCGAACAAAACAGCGAACGAAACAAGTTTGGATGAAATAGGTTTTCCCACCTCGGCGCCAGAAAACAAGGTAATTTCCTCTCCCCGACGCTGAGCTCGCCCCGACACGGAATTTCAGTTCAATTTTCTCGCCCCGGCGGGAACCTCTTGGATCAATTTGTCAGATCTTGACTTTTTCTTGGATTTTGAGTTTGTTTCACCCAAAACAGGGAATTAGCATTTAGTTTCAATTACATGATTTCTGTAATGTTGTTTTTCAACAAATGTGTGCTTGTGTTTCAACAATTGTGTGCTTCTAGATGCTTCTAGATTGTTTTCAACTTAGTATAAAAAGGTGCTTGTTGTAATGGTTAAATCATTTATCATATATCAATTTTCAGATTATAAATATTATTGTGAGTTTGTTTCTCTACTTGTGGTTCTTTAAAGATTTCTTAGGTATTCCTTAGTTCTTCTTTGAGATTCATAATTGACTTATCATACAACCATTCATAGTTGTGTGTGGTGTCTTCTACCGCTTCAATCGTCGATTACCGAGATTACCGCTTCAATATAAACGAGTGGTCGAAGTGTCGTTGGTGTTCATCCCACGCAAATTTCATTGGCAAGCAATTATACCAAGATTACCGTCTACATATAGGCGAGGGGTTAATGTGTTGTGAGCTATCCATCCTATCAACTTGTTAGAAGCAGTCCGGGCGACGACCACCTCATGCAAGCGTGTCGTGGAGTCTATTAATTGGTCTCTTGATAGTGTGTAGGATACACATATACCTACATGTTGCATTAGGAATATTAATAATTGACCATCGAGAGAGGCTTTTATGTAATTGTGATTTCTCTGATGACAATTGTTGTGATTTAACTAGTTGAAAAGAGAGAGTTAAGAGATTTAAATGAAGTGTTGGGAGAAATTGTGATTGATTATTTGCTATCTTCATTAGTGTAAAACAACAAAAATATTAATCAATAGTTTAAATAAGATTGAGATGATAAAAGGTTAGTACTTGGAAAAGATTAGTAATAATTCCTTGTGTGATTGATACTCTACTTATACTTTATTACTTGTTGACCGCGTATACTTGCTCGTATTTGTCATTATATAATCGGACAACAGTACTGAGCAGCTTGAACCAGATGTTCAAATCGTAGAGTATGTTCTTTGGCTTAGATAGATTTTTGGCTCGTTGATTCCTTTTTCTTTGATTCTGTTTTGAATATTTCAGCCAACTTATAGTCTGCCTAAATTTCTTCCTGTTGCTAGGTTTTCATTGCTGCATTTAATGCTCCAGATATTACGAGATACTTGATGTAGACATTTTGAGGTTAGGTGTCAGCTTTCTGTTATTTAGTCTGTCACATCAGTCTGCAACTTCACCTACCACTTTGACCCGTCGCTTTCAGCAAACTAGCTGTTGGACATATCCTTTGGTTGTTGATTTTACCCAAGTATGTTTGGTAAAGATATTGGGATTCTTATCCATTAGTGCTTCCATGTCAGTCTGTAAGGATTGATTGCTTTACGATCATGGGAGCTCGTAGTGTTAATTCTACGATCCGAATATGGCTTTACGATTAGTTTAAAACTCTACGAATCTTTTTTCAACTGAACATTTTTTAAGGTGCTCTACTATTAGGCTTTAGCCTTGCGATTCTCTGAAGCACTCTACGTTCAATCCTTGCTGAGTGAGCTTTTCTTGGCTTTACGATTCTGTCTACTTTACGTTTAGAAGCCACAGCTCTGCGATGAGTCCAAAGCTTTATGATAAACAAATCAACTCTACGATCTAACCAAAGCTTTACGAGAGAGGAGTTAAGTCTGGGATCTGACATATTTTCTTTACAGCTCGTCAGACTAAACTTTACATGCATATTAAGTCTATGCCTCATATTAACTCAAAGAGATCAACCTAACAAGTTTGATCTTCTAATTCTAAATCCTTGTACATTGAATTATTAAGAAGGACTTTACAAAAACTTACTGATACAAATATACATTAAGATCTATCATCATCAAATTAAATAAATGAATCATGTAGACTCCAATAATCTCCCCTTATTTGATGATGAGAAAACCAACAGTTTCATATGATAGTTAAGATGCATTGCTTGAAATACAGTAAGCCACTGTATTGCTAGATCAAAAGGATGAATTTATTGATGATTAAACAGTTTTACACAATTCACCAGATTCTAGCAAGGAATAGATAAAATATGCTTACTATTTCTTCCTTTTTCTTGGCTTTTCCAAGGCAAGCCATTTCTTCTCAAATTTTCTTATGCGATCACTAGCTTCCTGTAGCTCAGCATTTTTTCTTCTAATTTCCTCAATAGAATCTCTTGGACTAAGATTAGAAGTGAATGAGGAGAATGCTCTTTCTTCTCTTACAATGTGAGTCCCTTGAAGATTTCTGTTCAGATATGCTGGATCACCGGATGGAATTCTTATGCCAGTCCTTGTGACTGCATTCGGCGATCCTGGTTCTATTGGTAAAGCTCGAGGGGTCCATTCTTCCTTTTGTGAAGCTCCTTGTCTCCCCCTATCTCCCTGTCTCCCCATATTTCCTTCACCTCCTTTCTCCCCTTGCCTCTTCTCCCCCTTTTTGTCATCATGCACCCGTGAGAGATGCTAGACTGAGTCTACTAGCTCTTGGATCTGGGAGGATTCATGGCAATATCAGCGCGGATTTCCCGTTATCGATCAACAGCATGCTCATTGTACTAGGTGACTAAGATAGTTGTGTTGTTGGCATTTAGCTCCATATCACTTTTAAAGGTAGATAAACCAGTGCTAAGCTCAAAAACTTTAGAGGTCAGTGATTTGATAGACTGCTCATTCTGCTGCTGAAGGGTCTGCACTGTCTGTTTGTGTTTGTCAAGAACTTTGAGAAATATTTTATCTCTATCATGAAGGCGCTCAGACATGTCCTTGAACATAGATTTCAATTGCTTTTGAAGCTCTCTGCCCAAGTCGCCAGGTAGATGACCGGCGACAATAGTGATGTCGGCCATTTGATGTCGAAGCTCAGTAGAGTTTTGCTCAAGTTTTTATTCTATGTCTTAAGACATAGTAGTTGTCAATTCAGTCAGTTTAGCAGTAGTGGGGATAGCTTCCAGACGGGCCATGATGCGATTAAGTGGAAGTGCAGGACTATCTGTAGGACCTTGGGATAGGTGGACTAGTGCTAGAGGTAAATCAAAGAATTCATTCTTGGACGAAGAAGGAATATCAGAGGGAATGGATGAAGTATGTTCTTGTTTGGGAGAATGTACAAGAGAACTAACTGGTGATGGTTTGGGAGATACACTAATAAGAGCTTTGAATTTATTTGACTGTGGAGTAGTTTGAGAGTGTGAGTGAATAGGTGATTGATTTGGATGGCTAGAAGGGTGGACACATGAATTGGTGAGGGAGAATCTGTGTGCTGTACTGAAGAGGTAGAATTATGAACATCGATCGTAGGGTTTTGAGACTCTACGATTGAGGAACTTGGTATTGTTGCAGCTGGTGCAAGGTGTGAAGAAGTCAAAGATTCAGAGACTTGTGAAATCGAATCTTCAACACCCTTGTCCCAGTCATATGAAGGAAAAACATGATTTAGAAATGAGTGTGGGATAGTATTTACCTTTTGATAGATAAAAGAGAGATTGTGGGGTTGAGAGTGTATCAGTTTGGTGGCGTAAGTAAGCACCCGTGGGAAATTTTGAGCTACCAGATCGAGGTAAGCTTGGATATCTGGAATAGCACCATCGAATAAAGCTCTGGTCTCCTAAACTGATGGCCTTCAATAGCGGCAGAAATGGTAGAAAGTAGAGCATTTGATCATTAGCAGGATTAGGATCGTAGAGTGTGGTGCTATGATCCATTTTCAGATCAAGGAGAAGTCAAAAAGCTCATCTGCACTTAAAGAGACCAGCCGCATTCGTCCTTCACCAGATCCTATCCATTTGTCAAGTAGGGTGACATTTGGATCCTCATATGCTTTAAGTACAATTCGCCTCCAGATCCCTTTAGATGTAGAAGGAATTGGGTGGGGGGTGGAGGAACTGAATATCCGAGAGGTTGCTCCCCCTCTGATGTGGGATCCTCTGGTTTTACGATCGTAGGGTCATAACCCTTATTAACATCATCTACAACTGCTTCAATAACGTGAGTTACTTGTAGAGATGTATCTGAAGATTGCAGCGATCATTGAGCAGAATCTTCTTTGTACTTGGTTCTCTGCTCTTTCCTTTTTCTCTTCTCTTCTCTCTTCTTTTGCTTTTCTTCTTCTGTTTTCTCCTTCTTCTTTGTTTGAGGCTCAGGACTTAAATCCTTCACAACAAGTTCAGCATTAATTTGCTTCCTTAGGCTCTTGCTGTTCAGCAGTCATAGCCACTTCTTCATTCCCTTGGGGCTCAGGTGTAGAAACCATCACAACCGGATCAATTTCTTCATTTGCCTTAGGAATGTCATCCTTCATAGCTAACCCTTCAGTGGGTCTTGACTCAGACATTGTTGCTATCTCTAACAATGTTTGAATGACACTTTGAGATTCAAGCATGACTGTCTTCTCATAGAATCAACTTCCATATTTGCTTTAGAGAAGGATCTAGGTTTCCCTTTATTCTTTCTTGTGAGCTCAGGGATTTCTTCATCTTCCTCCTTTTTGTCTTCTTCATGCTCTACGATCGTAGTGGGCATAGATTCTCCGGCTTGTTCTTCAAGCTGAACATGAGCTTTCTTTCTACGAGGAATCCTTTTCTTCTTTGGAATCATATTAGACAGAGGAGTGTTGACATCCTCTTTTTCCTTTTCCCTTTCCTTTGGCTTTGTGGAACTATCCAGAGGTTGCTTAGCAATTGTCGGTGCTTTTTTTTTCAATCTTCTTCTTCTTTTTGACTGGTTAATCAGTCGTAGAGTCTGGCTCACTCTAAGCTTCAGGAGCAACAGACCCTTGAGATACTTCTTCTTCAATAACTGCTATTTTCCTTTTTCCTTTTCCTTTTATGGGCTTCTGGACGTCACTAATGGTTTTCTCACTTCCTCCTTCAGATTGTTTGGACTTCAGATTCTCCACTGGATTTCTCTTTCAGTTATTAAATAACCTGGGAGTCATTCTTTTGTTGGCATTTAGAGGCTCCCCTTCCTTCTCAAAAATCTTATCTCGTAACCTCTTCTTTAGGATAATGCTTATCAATCTCCCATGGAACATCTTTGGAGCAGTTTTTCCTTTTGCCTTCCTCTTGCCGTAATCTTCAATCTAGTTGCCCATCCAATTCAGAAAGATGGCACAACATTTAGATAGAATTCCTGGATAAGTTCTGTGTATATTCGAGTGTTTGTTTCTAAACATTCGGAGAAGCCAGCTGCCCGCACCAGCTTGAGTACATCCTTGAACTTCTTCTCCTCTCATACAAACTTATCAGAGCACAACTGAATGCCAGTCACAATTTGAATATCTGCCATTTGATTGGATTTGTGCTGAAAGATCACAAAAGTGTCTAAGTTTTTTGAAGTTATAAAGTTAGGGCAGAATAGAGATAAAGATTTCGGATTTAAAAAGTGAGAGAATCGTAAGGGTCAGAGGGAAATTTGAAATGATTTTAATATTACTTCCCTCTTATTTTTCCTGAGTGGGAGACGTGTCATGATATGATTTGTTGGACGTCGCTTCTTGTACTGCGTTTTTACAGCTGTATAGCATTAACTTCCTATCTTTACTTGCATGACTGATACGCGCTATAAGGTAAAACCGCCTTAAGTTTATTTTTCGTAGAGTGATTCTAATTAACTCTATGAACTTCCTCTTAAGCTCAGCGATCCTACCATCGTTCTACGATCCGCTTTTGACTCTACGAGAACTTCCAATTTCTTGCCTGCACTTGTTAGTACCATTTTGAAGTATAAAACTAAGGATGCAAATTAAGCATACCTAATTCACTTATCAACTTGTTGAATCTAGATTCATCTAGTGGTTTTGTAAACATATCTGCTAGCTGATTTTCAGTAGGAATAAAATGCAAGGATATATTCTTGTTTTGCACATGACTAATAAAGTGATATCTGATGTCTATATGCTTAGTCCTAGAATGCATAACAGGATTGTGAGTAATCGAGATAGCACTAGTGTTATCGCAGAATATAGGAATGAATCTGAATTCAAACCCATAGTCAGCTAGCTGGTTCTTCATCCACAAGATTTGAGCACAACAACTTCCGGTTGCGATATATTCAGCCTCTACAGCAGATGTTGAGACTGAAATCTGCTTTTTGCTGATCCATGAGACAAGTCTATTGCCTAGAAACTGACAGGTTCCACTAGTACTTTTCCTGTCTATTTTACATCCTACAAAGTCTGCATCAGAATAACCTATTAGATCAAAGGTAGACTCCTTGGGATACCACAATCCCAAATATAGAGTACCCTTGAGATATCTGAAAATTCTTTTGACAGCATTCAGGTGAGATTCCTTAGGATTAGTTTGAAATCTAGCACAAATACAGGTAGAGAACATGATATCTGGTCTACTAACAGTTAAGTATAAGAGAGATTCAATCATACCTCTGTATTAAGTAATCTCAATACTCTTACCCTTTTCATCTTTGTCTAGTTTAGTTGCAGAGGTCATAGGAGTTTTCATGGGAGTAGCTGATTCCAAGCCATATTTCTTAAGTAAATCCTTGATGTACTTGGCTTGGTTGATGGAGATACCTTCATTAGTCTGCTTCACTTAGAGTCCAAGGAAGTAGTTCAGTTCACCCATCATGCTCATTTTAAACTTGTTCTGCATTAACTTAGCAAATCTTTCACATAGTCTTTCATTAGTAGAACCAAAAATAATATCATCTACATAGATTTGAACTAATAATACCTTGCTTTTATGCTTTCTAAGAAACAAAGTTGTGTCTACCCTACCTCTAGTAAATTCATTTTCAACAAGATAATTAGTGAGAGTTTCATACCATGCTCTAGGTGCTTATTTTAATCCATAAAGTGCTTTATCTAATTTATAGACATAATTAAAATGTGTAGATTCGATAAAACCTGGAGGTTGTTCAACATAAACCTCTTCTTGGAGTTCTCCATTCAGAAATGCAGTCTTGACATCCATTTGGAAAACTTTGAACTTCATGTGGGCTGCATAGGCTAGGAACATCCTGATAGCTTCCAATCTGGCAACAGGTGCAAAGGTCTCATCGAAATCAATTCCTTCTTCTTGAGAGTATCATTTAGCAACCAATCTTGCCTTGTTCCTTGTGATCACACCAGTCTCATCCATCTTGTTCTTGAACACCTATTTGGTGCCTATGACTGGATGATTTCTTGGCCTTGGAACTAATCTCCAAACTTTGTTTCTTTCGAACTGATTGAGTTCTTCTTGTATAGCCTCAATCCAACTTGAGTCTTCCAGAGCTTCTTCAATTTTTTTAGGCTCTATTTGAGAAAGGAAACTGGGGTAGAAACATTCGTTTTGTGTAACTGACCTTGTTCTGACTCTATCATTTGGATCTCCAATAATCAAATTCTGAGTGTGATCTTTTTCCCATCTACTCCCTGAAGGAACGTCTGTCCTTGTACCTTGTTGTCTAAGATCTTCTAGATTTGGTTCTTGTTCCGTGTCTTCATTAATTCGTAGAGTTCCCATGTCTGGGACTAGAGATTCTACAATCTCCTGATCAGACATTACGATCGTCAAGTTTGGCTCTATGACTTCAGCTTCTGCGATCGTAGGATTTCCTTATTCAACGATCTGAGGTTCCAACTCTGCGATCTCTTCAGGTTGAGTTGCCTTTTCTGGCTTGCCTTGATCAGCCTCGTCATAGGTGACATGGATGGAGACTTCTACTGTCTAGGTGTTCTTATTGAACAATCTATAGGCTTTACTTTCCATACAGTATCCAAAAAAGATTCCTTCATCTGACTTTGGTTGAAACTTAGTTAGATATTTTCCGTGGTTTTCCCATGTTACAACTTACCATTGTTGAGTATGTAGCACGCACAACCGAAAGCACGAAAATAGCTTATGTTCGACTTCTTTCCTTTCCACAACTCGTAAAGTGTCTTTTTGATCGTAAAGTAAATTAGGGACTTATTCTGAGTATAACATGCAGTGTTAACTGCTTCTGCCCAAAAGTATTCTGGAAGATGTGCTGCAGCAAGAAGTGTTCTTCCTACTTCTATCAACGTCCTGTTCTTTCTTTCAGCCACTCCATTTTGTTGTGGAGTTATTGGAGCTGAAAAGTTATGCAAAATCCCATTATCTTCATTGAACTAATTCACTTCAGAATAGTCAAATTCTCTTCCATGATCACTCCTTATTGTAATTATTTTCTCGCCTTTCTCATTCATTACTTGCTTGAAAAATTTGATCAGCTGAGTCCTAGTTTCGTCTTTAGAGCTAATAAAGAATACCCATCTGAACCTGGAGTAGTCATCTACTATGACCAGAGAGTACCTTTTACCTCCAAAACTAGCAGTTGGAACAGGCCCAAAAAGATCCATATGGAGAAGTTGTAGAGGTCTGTCATTTGAATTAATTGCTTTGCTCTTGAATGAGTTCTTAGTCTGCTTCCATAGCTGACATGCTTTACATGGTCTTTCTTTGACGAAGCTTAGCTTTGGTAGACCTCTGACTAGATCCTTTGATACGAGTTTTGACATACTCTTGAAATTTAGGTGAGACAGTCTTCTAAGCCATAGCTAACTAACATCTTCTGAGGCTTTAGAGAAGAAACAAGTTGATACTGAGGAACTTAATGTAGAGAGATTAACTATATAAACATTACCTTCTCTAGATCCAGTCAGCTTCAGTGAGTTATTTCCAGATCTCGAACTTGACACTGATTGTTGAGGAAAATAATTTGATGACCTTTATCGCACAGCTGACTTATGCTCAGGAGGTTGTGTTTTAACCCATCAACATAGGCTACTTTGTTAAATCAGATAGCTCCATTGCTAATCAAGCCGTAGCCTTTAGTTTTTCCAGAGTTGTTATCTCCAAAGATAACAGCTAGACCATCTTTAGCCTTAAATTCTGAAAGAAGATCCTTGTTTTCAGTCATGTGCCTAGAACATCCACTATCAAGATACTAAATTGATTCCGATCTCCTTGGTACCTACAAAAATGATTACTATTCATTTTGGTACCTATGTGTATTTGGGTCCTGCAATGTTAGTTCCTTTAGGGACCCAAATCGGTTTTATTTTGAGTCCTCTATGTGTAATATGCTTAAAATAATGACAATATGCAGCTTTATGACCATGTTTACAGCAGTTGAAACATCTTACGTGTTGTATGTGTGTGTGGATATCTTCTCATTTGGAATTTATGTGGAGAATATGTCTGATATCTTTTCTGTTTGAATGTTGTTCTACGATTTTGAAATTTTGTAGAGTAAGATCCAGCTCTACGATTGATACCAGGTTGATTCGTAGAGTTAAACTTACTAGACTTAATGACTCTTTGTGGTGAAATCGTGGACTTGGATTACTCTGTGGTTTAACAAAACCTAGACCAACATGTGACCTGTTGTCTTTTGGAACAGTAATCTGATCACCAGAGATTTGACAACTTGGAATAATAGGTTCAGAAACCTCTTTGGATTTCACAAATACAATATCTCTATTTGAAAAAGAGACATGGTTATTGCTAGTATCCACTGATTTTTCCACACATGAGTCATACGGTGAATTTCCAAACCCGAGTCTTGATTTGTCAGACACAACTCTATGACTTGTGATCAGTGTTTCCATTGATGAAGAAGAACGATTCCACAGTGAGATTGTCTTTTCTAATTCCTCTATTCGAGAGTTAAAAGCAGACTCTCTCAATGTACAGTTTTCAGCTATTTTTCTCAAGTTCTTATTCTCAGACTCAAACTTGGATAGAGAGACAATGTTTCGTAGAGTAGCTTCCAACTCTACGTTCACCTTCTCTTTCTCCTTTTGAAGTCGAAAATGATCCTTTGAAAGAACCCTAAATAACTTCATATAATTATGTAATTCAGATGTTATGTCATGCAAAGCTAATCTTAGATCATCCATGCTAACATTAGGGGAGTTGAAGTCAAATACATCACTGATGTCGATCACTCGACGATCAGTGGTTTTGCTGGAATCTTCATCTATCGCCATCAAGCATAGATTTTCCACTTGAGGTTCTTCGTCATCACTAGAGTCTGAACTGGAATCTCCTTCGGACTCTCTATGATTCTTCAACTACATAGTCGTTGTCCTTCTTGTTATGCTTTTTATAATCTTTGTATTCTTTCTTTCCATAGGACTTCTACTTGTCCTTGTTGAGATCTTCTTGCCGAGGTTTGCTACACTCTGCGATGAAATGACCATGTTTCTTGCAGTTATAACAAAGATCTTTATCTTGATCCTTGCTAGTGCTACCCTTGTTTAAGTTATTTCTTGTTTTCTAGCTGCTTCTTTTCTTCATGAACTTCCTTAGCCTTCGAGCAAGTAAGGCTATGTCTTCATTTTCATCAGCTTCTCTTTGATCATCATCCTTATCGTCATCAACTGGAACTTTAGAAGTAGCTACATAAGCTTTGAGTGTTACTCCTTTATCTTTTCTTTTGTTTTCAGAGAGAGTTTCAGCTCTTTGATTCAGCTCAAGCTCATACGTAAGAAGATTACCGAAGAGCTTTTGTATAGTCATTTCATGCAAATTTTTTAACTCTCTGATGGCAGTGGTCTTGGCATCCCATTTGCTTGGAAGAGCTCTCATGAACTTTATGTTCAAATCTTTTTTGGGATAGACTTTGCCGTAAGATCTCAAGGAATTTAGTAGAACATTAAATCGTTCATAAGTGGCTGTAATGTTTTCTCCAGGAATATGAGAAAACATTTCATATTGCTGAGTTAAGAGAGATTGTTTGTTCTCTCTGACTTCTTATGTACCCTCATGCATTACGAACAGTGCTTCCCAGACTTCTTTGGTAGTGGTGGAGTTTACAACATTTTCAAATAGCTCGTCTTCTAGTGCCATGAATAAAATATTCTTAGCTCTCTTGTCCAGCTGCACCAACTTCTTTTTGTTCTCTATCCATTCTATCCTTTGCTTAACAACAACTTTATTTGGATCTTCAGTTGTTGGAGCCAGCATGGTAGGAACATACGGACCATTCAGGACAACATCAAATAAATCATCATCTATCGCATCCATATATGCCTGCATGCGAACTTTCCAGTTAGCAAACTTTTCTCTATTTAAGAGAGGTGATTTGTTTCCTCCACCAAGCTCAGAACTGATTTTGTTTAGTGCCATTGATCAACTCAAAGTGTAAGCTTTATGTTCGTGAACCTGCTTTGATACTACTTATTGTTTTCTAGAGCCACTTAAAGATCTAGAAGAGGGGGGATTGAATAGATCCTTTTTAAAAAATTACTGGATTAATGTATTACCCAATATATTACAAATCAGATTAATTTAGCACAACGGAGAATGTGATATTAAAAGACTTCCTCTTAGAGATCGCAGTTCTTAGTTTAGTTAAGAATATCAATCACAAATAATAATGAAGGTAAAATGTAAGACTGAAAGATAAAGAACACAAGGAGATTTTTAAATGGTTCAGAGATTGAACAACTCCTACTCCACTCTTCTACTTCAACAAGTAGGAATTCTATTATAGGTTCGATTACTCTGATCAAGACACTCTTGCCCTCCTCAAGCCCAGCAGACTTGGATATTTTAGTCACTACAATAAGGACACAAAGACCTCTTCAAGCCTAGCAGACTTGGAAATTTAATCACAAAGACAAGGACACTCTTGCCCTCTTCAAGCCCCACAGACTTGGAACAACTCAGTATCCTAGGTACTTTTCAAGCCCAGCAGACTTGAAACTTTATGGTCACTTAGACCAGAATGAACAGTTGTAAGAATGTTGTTGAGGGGTGCTGCTAAGATGGTGTTAAGATCTTCTTCTCAAGTACTTAGCAGCTTGGACCAGATATTCAAATCGTAGAGTATGTTCTTTGGCTTAGATAAATTTTTGGCTCGTTGATTCCTTATTCGTTGATTCTATTTTGAATCTTTTTGCCAACTTATAGTCTGCCTGAATTTCTTCCCGTTGCTAGGTTTCTGTTCCTGCATTTAATGCTCCAGATATTCCGAGATACTTGATGTAGACATTTTGAGTTTGGGTGTTAGCTTTCTGTTGTTTAGTCTGTCACATCAGTCTGCAACTTCACCTACCACTTTGACCCGTCGCTTTCAGCAAACTAGTTGTTGGACATATCCTTTTGTCGTTAATTTTACCCAAGTATGTTTGGTAATGATATTGGGATTCTTATCTATCAGCGCTTCCATATCAGTCTGTCAGGATTGATTGCTCTACGATCATGGTTTTATGATTAGTTTAGAACTCTATGAATCTTTCTTCAGCTGAACGTTTTTGAAGGTGATCTACTATTAGGCTTTAGCCTTGCGATTCTCTGAAGCACTCTACGTTTCAATCCCTGCTGAGTGAGTTGTGCTTGGCTTTACGATTCTGTCTACTTTATGATTAGAAGCCACAGCTCTGCGATGAGTCCAAAGCTTTACGATAAACAAATCAGCTCTACGATCTAACCAAAGCTTTATGATAGAGGAGTTAAGTCTGCGATCTGACATATTTTCTTTACAGCTTGTCAGACTAAACTTTACATGCATATTAAGTATATGCCTCATATTAACTCAAAGAGATCAACCTAACAAGTTTGATTTTCTAATTCTAAGTCCTTGTACATTGAATTATTAAGAAGGACTTTACAAAAACTTACTGATACAAATATACATTAAGATCTATCATCATCAAATCAAATAAATGAATCATGCAGACTCCAACAGACCTTATAATTCGGAACGAGAGGAATAGTTTCTGCTCTTATTTTTTCTTAAACTATGTATCTAACACAATTAAACTTGAAGATATCATGCTAAGCTTATATATATGTATATCTTCAAAGCTAATGTAGCTGGACTAAATAGATCTCGTGAGGAGAATTATTGTTAACTACCGAAGTAGGGTTACTTTGCATTATTTTAAATTAATATAAAAATGTGCGGTTAGAAAAATTTGAACCTAAAACCGGATTACTTTACACTATTTTAAATTAATATAAAGACAACATGCGGTCGGAAAGATTTGAACCTAAAACCTGAATTGCACATCTAGAGCTCTGATACTATGTTAAGTAACCAACTCATCTAAAAGCTTAAGCTTGTAAATGGAAGGCCCAACAATGTATATCATACTAACAATTGAGAGCACCAGCTTGGCTAAAAGTTGTCTTTATTTCTTGAGCCATTGGGAGAAAAATAGATTTTATCAATCAAATAGCGTAATACATTTTATCAATCAAGATACATTACAACTTATGTTTTGAAATTTATGAAAATTTTAAATATTTATTGCATGTATGTATTATTTTGGTTAACCCAATATATTCAATTATTTTGGAGCATTTCTCTGTATTTTGGACTCAATTTTTTTTTATTAAATTTTATTTGTTGTTAAGATTTAGATAATATAAATAGTTTCAGAGGATTATTACAGTACAATAATTTCATTATTATTCAATTTTGTCAACATATTTTTGCTTGTTCGCGTGTTTTGCAGACATTTATCTCTCTTTATTTTATTTTATTTTTTAATTTCAAACATTTGCTGATTAAATTTCTATGATTGTTTCAGTGTTATCGGGCCTTTAATATGTTACTTTTATATCAATTTAAATATTTTAGTGTTAAATTAGGTTCAATAGTAGACATTTTAAAAAGATGAAAGCTTAATATAAAAGGTTTTGAACCTAAAACTTATATGCATCAATCAATTTAAGGTTTTGAATTTAGTTGAGTTCAACTAATATTTTACCACATTTGTTCAAAAACTTCCCACCATGCCACCTGGACCTTTTATTGTCTCGAAATGAAGGGATCAGACTTCTACCTATGGTCTTAATTACATGCTTAAAGTTGATCATGCCTCACATACAAGAAATTAAATGTATGGATATATTATGGAGAAGGAATCAAACATATAACTAATATAAAAATTAATGTCAACATAGCACGACTTTGAATGCAAGCTAACATGTTAATATGTTAATGAAGAAAAGTTGTTCCTTAAGAAATAATTATATATAGAATTAATATCCATAATGAGTGAAGGCTTATTGATACTGATCATATAGTTAATTTATTAGTAACTTTTATATATATATATATATATGTATGTATATATATATATATGGGTACCAATCCACAGCAAACGGTTGCTGTGGCAACCAATTTTGTCCTTGCCGCTACAGGCTGTAGCGGCAGTAGTGTTTGCTTTGTTGGCTTATCTGCCGCTACATGCTGTAGCGGCAGGGAAGGATTTTTTTTTTTTACGGCAAAGGTAAATTGGCTTACAATAGGTATCAGTTTTTTGGTCTCCTAATCTTTATGTACTTCTATACCCAACCCAACTGTCATTTATTATCATAAAGTATATTATAAAAATATACAAAATTTTAATTTCCTCCAATATATTAAAAACTTATAGATATATTTTATTTTTAAGTTAATTTATGAAATACTAAAATATAAAATATTAAAAGTAACAAATATAATAATAAATAGTATATATTAATATTATACTATTTTATATTTTAGTATTTCATAAATTAACTCAAAAAAAATATATCTATAAGTTTTTAATATATTGGAGGAAATTAAAATTTTGTATATTTTTATAAAATACTTTATGATAATAAATAACAGTTGAGTTGAGTATGGAAGTACATAAAGATTAGGAGACCAAAAAACTGATACCTATTGTAAGCCAATTTACCTTTGCCTAAAAAAAAAAAAATCTCCCTGCCGCTACAGCCTGTAGCGACAGGACAGATAAGCTAACAAAAGCCAAACACTGCTGCCGCTACAGCCTGTAGCGGCAAGGACAAAATTGGTTGTCGCGGCAACCGTTTGCTGTGGATTGGTACCCTATATATATATATATATATATATATATATATATATATATATATAAATATATATATATATATATATATATATATATATATATATATACACACACACACACATTCACAATAGTCGTCCTGTGTGTTTCCTCTTCTAAAGTTTTGGCTAGTTGAATACTTAATTCTTTATTTCTCTCATGTTTGGAACTTGGAAAATGTCAGAGAAGTAAAAAAGGAAGAAAAAATTGAACGAGTAAAGAAAATAAAGAAAAGTACTATCTCAATGTAAAACTCTAGTTTCCAAAATACCCTAAATGAACCTTTTTCCGATTATTGTATCTACTCGGTGTGGAGTGCTTGTTTTGGTCAATTAATTATAAAAAAAAAATCGAATTTATGATTCCAACTGACAAATCACGGATGAAGATAACAAAGCGAACGCAACCCCAAAAAAAAAAAAAAAAAAAAGAGATTAAAAATATCACCAACCCCCCCCCCCCCCCCCTCAGTCACGTATGAAAATGAATTTGAGAGGGGTGATTTTTTCGCAAATCAACTCCAAACAAATGTCAATTTAAATAAATTCCAATTTATAAAATTTAAACTAGTTTTCAAGTTTGTGTTTAAAACACAAGAATTAGTTTTTACAAGTTCAATTTTATTTTGAAGACTTGAAGTTGAGTGACCAAATAAAACTCGACTACTTTTATAATTATTGGATAAAAGATACAAACATAAAAAGGAGTCAATTTGTTGCATTTAGAACGCGCTTTTTAATGGATCATTTTTTTTATAGATTTTTTTATAACAATTCTTGAAAAACTAGAAAAACGTGTTTGATTAGTGTCTTCTCTTAATAGACAACATTTTTGTAAACATGGCAATCCAAAATTGTACTTTCATATTTTGGTAAGCAATTGACATAAAATATCACAAAAATACAACTTCATTTAATTTTGAGATTTTTCATCAATTCGACCCTTGCGCGGTGGAGGTTTTTTTTTCTCAATCATAAAGTTATTTCACATTCATTGTCCCTCTGGTATATCAATTACTATATGGTCCACTTAACCATCTGGTATTACTGTGTTTTGATAGATTCGTTTATATATTTGTTTTAAGTGGTTCCTTAATGTCTTAATGACTCAATTCAGTGACCTTCAGGTTAGGACAGTGGCTAGGTTTGCTCTTGGCAGTCCTCTCCCCATCTAAACCCATTTTGGGTAGGTATACATTTGTCCAAGTAAGGACTTGAGAGTGACTCAACAAGTATGGAACAAGGTCTGAAATGTTTAGTCAATTTACAGAAGTGTTCACGATTCTCTTGTCCACTCTACGATCTGTTATGCACACTCTACGATTGATGGGTCATTGTCATGACTAGTGCAGTCACTCTACGATCAGTGGGGTGACTCTACGATCAATGGTGTCATGTTGTGACTAGTGGTGAAGTTATATTATGATCAGTTATCTTAGCTCAGTAGTGTACTGCAGTGACTCTACAATCACTGGGGAAGCTCTATGATCGAGTAGAGTTGCTCTACGATCATAGAATTCACTCTACGATTTGTTATATGGCTGGCCCAACCTACTCTACGATGGTCTAGTGAAGCTTTACGATCGGGTAGAGTTGCTCTACGATCGTAGAGTTCACTCTACGGTTTGCTCTAGGACTGGTCAGGTTTACTCTACGATCTGCGAGTGCACTCTACGATCGGAGTGAAGTCACTCGACGATCGTGGGGATCACTCTACGATTAGTGAACTAAGCCAACTTATAAGGTTTTGGTCTGAGAGTGAACTCTACGATCGAGCGAAGTTACTCTACGATCGTAGGGTTCACTCTACGATTGGAGCAAGGCTTGATTGGTTTAGTCTACGATTAGTAGGTGAGCTCTACGATCGGAGTGAAGTCACTCTACGAACGTAGAGTTCTACGATTTCACCAACTGGCGAAATACTTTATGTTTTCCAGTTGGGAGACACTTTTCAGAATTCAAAGGAAACTGAACGTACTTATTGATTGGGTCATGAACAAAAGTTAAAGCTAGCAGGTTGACAGATAGTCTGGGCTGTCTTGGTAGGATTGTCACTACTCATGACAAGGTTAAAAAAAATGTTTCGTAGGACTTATGGGTCTACTATCAAAGTTCACTGGATCTGAATGTAACATGAACACAGAGCACTTGTGCTCATACCGACTTTTGTTTTGTTCTCAAAGTTAACACAGTAAAATATTTTCTTTTTTTGTTCTTTTTATTCAGCTAAGTGATTCACACATTTTATCATACACTAACATGCGATCTCTATCAACAGTCACCTTATAACTTCAGAATCTACCATGATTCCCACACATAATCCTCCCACAACCAAGCATGCAAGATTACACTATAACATATTCACGCTTAAAAATAAATTAAAGATTTACAGTTAGAGATTTGTACCTTCTTGAAGCAAACTCAGGTAAGCTATTGACTCTCTAAACTTCTCTGGTTATCGAACTGCAAGAGTTTCCCTTGAGATCTCCTTTTTTATCTCTCAACTCTCTCTCCTATTCTCTATATCGGTATTTAGCAGATAACAGCAACTTTGTAAAATGGATTGGGAGCTCCTATTTATAGGAGAACTTCCATACGTATTTTACCCACATATATTGGTACACTTACGGTTATGAAACTAGCATATAGTAGTTTTGTCCAACGGTTTAGGAAGAGTTGGTGAAAAGCTTCTACCAACCCACCTTCTGGCCATTCTGTAGGTACTTACTTTACCTGAGATTAAGCAATATAGGAAATAGGCCATTGCCTAGCTCGGCTGGGAGTACTATTAGTACTGTCCATCATAAATTATTATTATAAATCTTATTATTCTGGGAGTTGGACCTTTAGTCTGGGTCAGATAACTGGGATCACTACCTTAAATTCCCAGTGGACTTAACAATATCTCATAGCACTCTAACCTCATTGGACTGACCTATTACCCTCTGCATAATTTGTTTGGGTTCTAGCAGCTTGCTTATAGCAAAATTGACTAGGCTAGAGTATGAATATCTGGTACATCTAATTGGGCCAATTGAGTTATAGCAACCCATTCAATAATATGAAATGATTGGGCTCAAACTGAACCATCACCGTGACTGCCACTTAATTATTCTCCCACTAGGCTTATTCCTCTAATACATAATTATTGGAATTACACTATAATATTAATACCCATCTTTTAAATAAATCTCTCTCCATAGTTTTTAAATTGATTCACCATGAATCATTATGCCATACAAGGCTCATTCTCCTAAGCTTAGTTAATTCTTAACTTAAGCTTGTCACATACTATAATCTCATTTTAGCTTCTACTCTTATGCTTACATAATTCAAATCACATAATACACATAATTGCACATGAACACATATAAAAAAACAATATTTCTTATTTCATTAATAATAATTCTTTTAAGAAATTCCTGGATATTACAAACGTCGTGTCTAGTTTTTAAATCGCGGTTGTTGCTCTTTGGGACAGATGATTAGGATGTTATTTGCCAATTTTTGATCCATAATAAATACCTGTTATGAATCATTACTCATATATATATATATATATATATATATATATATATTTGACAAGTGCATAATATTCTATAATTTTGATTCATTTATATTTAGTTTCATTACATGTTTTATGTGTATATAAGCTTATTAAAGTATTTATTGATTTCAGGAGGAATCAATAAAAAGAGGAAAAGAGGAAAAATGGATCAAAATGGGCGCATAAGGAGAAAAAGAGAAAATGGACAGGACTTATGGGTCGCGGCGCTGGACTCTAGGTCGCGGCGCTCAAATGCCGAGTCGCGGCGTGCGAGGCTTCTGTGCAGGCGTGTGGCTGTGCAGCAGATTTTTCCCAGCTTGTTATTTTTTTTGACGATTTCTAATGTAATTTGGAACATTAATCCTTATAGCTTAAGACTTTGACCTAGGGGTTTAAATACATTATATTAGTCAAAGTTTAGGGGACTTCTTCTTGATCTATCACACAATTGCAAACCCTAGTTTTAGAGATTGAAGATTGAAGACATGTCAGGCTAAGTTTTCTATTTCAGTTCTAAGGGATGTTGAACCTTATTTATAATTAATGGTTTGATCAAGTTTACTTTATTTATTTCTTCTCATATAAAATTTATTCTTGATAATCTGAATTAATGTTTGAATGCTATTTAATTGGATTGATTTAATATGACCAATTAAGTTAATCTAATTAATATCATCTGCTAGACTAAGGGATAATATTACGTGTAATTGATATTGTTCCTACTCACAAGTAGTAATTAGTAATACTGATTATGGTCAAGCTTTCATGTATTGCTAAGATTATCAGAAGACAAGTTAAATAATCTGAGCTTGTGTGATTGTTGCTTGGAATAGTCTAATTCCCTAGTTCTTAATGTTGCTATTGTATTAAATCTAGAGAGCTTGTTCTAGGTTGTATGATAGTTAGAATCTTGTGAAGAGCTTGTTTCATTGAGTGATAATTTAAGGAAAATTTTGGATAGCAGAGTTTATTGTTATCTAGGACTATTAATTTTATTGAAGGATAAATATTATTATACTTGATTATTTCATTATTATAAAAAGGTGATATTGAACTGAAGAACTGAAATCCTTAATTCATTGTTTATTCTTATTAATTATTTTTTGTTAGTCTAGTTAGTTAAATCAAATTCAAAACCCCCTAATTTAGATTCAGTAGTATTAGAAAATATTAGGATAAATATAAAATAATTCACTATTTGTGGGATCGATCCTTGCTTGTCGCTATACTAATTTTTGTGTTAGTAGAGTAATAGTAATGTTTAATTTTAGAGTGTAAACGACAACTCTCAAATTTTGGCGTCGTTATCGGGGAGTGTTATTTGTTTTTATTTATTCATTCACTGTTTTCTTTTATTTATTTTTCTTAGTTTATGACTCGATCCTCTCACTCTCTTGAACTAGATTTTGATCCAGAAATAGAGAAAACTGCACACAGGTTGAGGAAGGAAGCTCATCAATCTAAAAGCACAATTACAGACTTCGACGAAACTCCATCACCCGGCCTCAACATAGCACTGGAACTACTGTCAAACAAGTCATCCACTGAATCGGAAGAAGAAGAGGAGATGGTGGTGCCAAAAAATAACATGACTTTGAAGGAGTTGGCAACTCCTGATTTCCACCAACAACCTTTGTGCATTGAATATCCTAAATTTAACTACTGCTTTTGAACTAAAATCCAGAGTAATTCACCTTTTGCCTACCTTTCGTGGTCTTACAGGTGAAGATCCTTACAAGCATTTAAAAGAGTTCCATCTGGTGTGTTCAACTATGAAGCCACAAGGAATCACGGAGGACCAAATCAAGCTAAGAGTATTTCCCTTTTCACTGGCGGATTTAGCAAAAGATTGGTTATATTATCTTCCCTCCGGATCAATACAGTCATAGAATGACATGAAAAAGTTGTTCTTGCAGAAGTACTTTCCTGCTTCAAGAGTAGCCAACATAAGGAAAGAGATATGCAGAATCCGACAGTTCAGCGGAGAAACGTTGTATGAATATTGGGAAAGGTTCAAGAAGTTATGCTCTAGCTATCCACCTCACCAGATTGACAATCAACACCTAATCCAATACTTCTATGAAGGGCTGGTACCCATGGATAGAAGTATGATTGATATTGCTAGTTGAGGAGCACTAGTAGACAAAACTCTGAAGGCTACAAAGAACTTAATTGCAAACATGGTGGCCAACTCACAGCAATATGGAACAAGGAATGCGCATGCACCACAAAGGGTAAGTAAGGTAAGCACAAATAATTTAGAGCAACAGATTTTGGACTTAACTGTTGTGGTTAGACAATTAGCTACAAGAAACTTGTCAGTCGCAAAACCGTGTGGGATTTGTTTACAGCCGAATCACAACACAGATGTTTGCCCAACATTGTAAGATGAGGACTTTCCACAACAAGCCAATGCAATGGGAAACTATCAGGCACAACCTCAAAAGAAGTATGATCCATACTCAAATACCTATAATCCAGGTTGGATGGATCATCCGAACTTCAGCTATGGAGGGAATAGGCCACCAGCACAAGGAACGTTCCAAGCTAGGTAGCAAGGTTTTCAACCGGCTCAATCTCAGTATCAACCTAGGTAAGTAGCTCCTGCACACAATGGACAATCCATGGAGGACATGTTCAAGGCATTTATGGGACAGTCGCAACAATTCATGACTCAGACATAATAATTCATGCAGGAAACAAGAACTTCTGTTCAAGATCTGAGAAATCAATTGGGACAACTCGCTACCACAGTGGAAATTTTGGAATCTCAAAGCTCAGGAAAGTTTCCCTCCCAAACAGTTGTCAATCCAAGGGAGAATACTAGTGCGATTACACTAAGGAGTGAAAAAGTGCTAGAAGTGCCCAAAGCAGTTGCTGATTTTAAGGAGGAGAAAGCTAAGGAAAAGACTGAGACATCAAAGGTAAAATCTAACTCATCTTCTCAAATTTTGACTAAGCCATTATTTTCCCCCCTATGAACCATAAGACTTCAAAGAAAAAGAAATAAGAAAAGGAAATTCTGGAAACCTTCAGAAAAGTGGAGGTAAACATCCCTCTTTTGGATGCAATAAAAGAGGTGCCAATGTATGCAAAGTTTTTAAAAGAATTGTGCACTAATAAAAGAAAATTAAAAAAAATGATGAAAGAGTCACTGTGGGTGAGAATGTATCAGCGGTACTCCAAAGAAAAATACCACCTAAATGTAAAGATCCAGGCATGTTCACAATTCCATATAAGATAGGTAATACCAGATTTGAGAAAGTCATGCTAGATTTAGGAGCTTCAATTAATGTCATGCCATTATCTGTTTATGCTTCTTTAAATCTAGGACCTTTGAAACAAACTGGTGTTATTATTCAATTGGCTGATCGTACTAACACTTACACCTAAGAGGTAATTGAAGATGTCTTGGTGCAGGTGAATGAACTAATCTTTCTTGTAAATTTTTACATTGTAGACATGGAGGATGATACATCTCCGAATCCTTCACATATCTTGCTAGGAAGGCCATTCTTGAAAACAACAAGGACAATCACTAGTACAAAGTAGTAAATAGACAACACTTAAACCACAACGTTTTTATAAAAAACGTTGTGGTATTTTTTTATGACGTTTTTTTAATAAAACGTTGTAGTTTGATAGACAAAAACGTTGTGAATTTAGAAGGGCCAAGTTTTGATTTTAAATAGATAACGTTTTTAAAAAAAATGTTATCTATTTAAAAAACACGAAGGGGCGGAAGGGGGTAATTTAAAGGACAGAATCGACATCTCAAAAACTAGGGCTCAAATTCAGCTCCAACTCAGAGCTCGAGCTCTCCTCTTCGACAAAGCCTCTTTCTCGCTATGAAAAATCTCAATCACTACAGAAAAACCCAAATTCCTCCATAGAAAACTCTCAAACTAGTTTCTCTCTCCTCATCCTCTTTCTCTCAATCAACATTGATTTACCTGTTACAAATTCAGTTTCTTTCATTAATGGTGGATTATTTCTCGAACAATCTGTTACTTCATCTTTTATTTCATTACAGAACGATAATTCTTCTTCGATTAATTTTTCGACCTCAATCTCATGTTCTACGCGGCCGCGGACTGGCAGGAGACAAGGGGGAAATGAGATTTTCCGGTGTGGCACGGTACGGAGCGGAGGATTTTTGTCGGTGGGCTTGTCAGTGAAGGGGAGTGGTGAGGGTTTTGTTCAGGATTCAGGTGAAATTTTGGGGCAAAATAGGGATAAAAATGCTGAGGATGAAACGACAACGTTTGAGGTGCTTGAGAAGCATCAGCAGGAAAAGAAGAAGGTTAAGTTACGAGGAGGAGGAGGTGCTTTCAATACAACTAAGCATCTCTGGGCTGGAGCTGTTTCTGCTATGGTTTCTAGGTTCGTCTCTCTCTCTATATATATGTGTGTGTGTGTGTATATATATATGTCTCTGTTTGCCAGTGGCCCAATGTTAAGCTGCTTGTGCAAGTTTAACTGATTTTAGTATTGAGTGTCTAGTTTTGCATTTTCTAGTTCAAATGCTTAGAAAAAGAAATGAAAACTTGATGAACTTGTGTTATTGTCCATGCTTAAATTCCTCCATAGAAAGCCTCTTTCTCGCTATGTGATACTAGGTGTGATATAATATTTCTTTATTCATAGCTCAATGGCCAATGCCTAAGGAAGTAAACCATCTAAAACCCCAATTCAAAGAGAAAGCTGAAGACAGAAGTAGAACTCTAACTTGGCACTACTTCAACTCGAAAGGCCGCATAAAGTTTATTGGGTGAGGAAACGTTACAGAGCTTTGAGCTTCTCCTGAATTAAATACTTAACACATGTACAAGTTGTATAGTCACCGCACATGGTTTTTGACAATCTGGGAAGATAAGTTGTTCCTGATAAATGCATTTTCCATGGACCAATTGGAAAAATTTTAGTTGCATATTTGTGAAAATAACTTGGTTGTGCAATATATGAGCTTATTTGCAAGATCATGATGGTGCAGGTTGTTCTTGCTGTTGGAGGTAAAATCCCGGTTCTCTTTGACGGAGGAGTGAGGCGGGGAACAGATATATTCAAGGCCTTGGCACTTGGCGTGCAAGCTGTTCTGGTAACATTAAGAATTCTGTTAATTATCTTTAGTCTTCACTCCATGCTGCCTCCTGATATTTTCCTGGTGCTCATGTTTTGTCATGATTATTGAAGATTGGACGGCCAGTCATTTATGGGTTGGCAGTGAAGGGAGCATATGGTGTGGGACGAGTCATTGAGATGCTAAAAGATGAGCTTGAGCTCACCATGGCCCTTTCTGGTTGCCCGACTTTAAAGGATATTACTAGGAGCCATGTGAGGATGCCACATGAGAGGCTACAATGCAAATTTTAGTTTTATTGTAAGGCATTGATTATTCCTGCACTCCTACTTTAGCAAGATACATCGTCACTTTATCACCTGAAGTATGTTTGACCTTGTTTCTACCAGGTGATATATGGTGATACAGATTCGATTATGATTTACAGTGGACTTGATGATATCACAAAACTAAAGCAATTTCAGGAAAGGTCATTCAAGAGGTGGGTTTTAGTTTCCAAATTAAAATTTAAGATTTTTTTTAAATTCGTATCTAGTTCGACATAGATCAGTGAATTTGGGCTCTTTGCTCCAGGTTATTGAACGGAAAGGCCTTGATATGGTTCGTCGTGACTGGAGTTTGCTATCAAAGGAATTGGACGATTTCTGTTTGAGTCAAATTTTATCTGGAGGGTAGATTAACTTTTGAATCCATTTTTTCCTTATTATTAGTAGAGTTTTGATGTAAAAAGACCATTTATTACTTCTTAACTTCTATGTGTAAACATCACAACGATAACTTTGTATTACATAACAATGCAGGAATTTATATAATTAATATTCGAAATTGGTTAACTTTTAACTTTAATGTATGTGGTTTTAAATAAATTATTATAAATGTGTCTAAACGTTGTCTAATATATTAAACTATAACGTTTTCAAGCATGTACTAATTTATGGAAAACAAATCTACAACGTTTTTTTCTTAAAAAACGTTGTATAATGTGCCTAACTACAACGTTTTAAAACGTTATATAAGGGTGTCAAATAGATGACACCCTTAACCACGATGTTTTTCTGATAGAAACCACAACATTTTTTATGCGTTATCTATTTACTGTTTTGTAGTAGTGAATGATCGATGTGCATAATGGGACCTTGACCATGGAATTTGATAGTGAAAAGATCCAATTCAGTATATATGAGGCCATGAGATACCCTAATGATATTAATCCTGTTTTTGCTATTGACATCATTAACTCTTTAGTGCAGGGATCTTTTAAGCATATTCATCAGGAAAGCTTAGAGGTTGTCATTAGAAACAACATAGAATTGGACAAAGAAGAAGAGATTAAGCATAATCGGGAATTAAGGGAAACCGTGGCCGCATTACATTTTTTACCTAAAATTTCAGATAAGTATGCAGTTTATTCTATTCAATTACCTGTTTCTCATCAAAAGTTATTGCCATCTGTTTTGCAGGCTCCAACCTTAGAATTGAAACCATTACCCGCACACTTGAAGTATGCATATATAGGGAAGGATGACACACTATCGGTGATCATTGTAAATAATCCAACCAAGGTGCAAGAGGAAAAACTGCTAAGAGTTCTAAGGGACCACATAACAGTATTTGGTTGGACGATTGCAGACATCAAAGGTATAAGCCCTACTATGTTCATACATAGAATTCTTTTGGAGGATGAAGCCAAGCCCACTAGAGAAGCACAAAAAAGATTAAATCCACCCATGATGGAGGTAGTGAAGAAAGAGGTTATAAAATTGCTTAACTATCCCATTTTAGACAGTCAATGGGTGAGTCCAGTGCAAGTAGTACCAAAGAAATCTGGAATCACGGTCATCAAGAATGATAATAATAAGTTGGTGCCCACACACATGCAAACAGGATGGAGAGTGCATATTGATTATAGGAAATTAAATGTTGTAACTAGAAAAGATCACTTTCTCCTTCCTTTTATTGATCAGATGTTAGAAAGATTAGCTGGGCATGCTTATTACTGTTTTCTAGATGGTTTTTCAGGTTATAACCAAATTGTGATTGCACCCGAAGACCAGGAAAAGACCACATTCACTTGTCCATTCGGTATATTTGCATATCGAAGGATGTCTTTTGGACTTTGTAATGGACAAGGTACTTTTCAGAGATGCATGGTGAGTATATTTTTTGATCTTTTAGAAAATTGCATTGAGATCTTTATGGATAATTTCACAATTCATGGTGACTCTTTGGATGCATGTTTGAATAATTTGACTTGTGTGCTAAATAGATGCTTAGAGACTAATTTTGTTCTTAATTGGAAAAAATGTCACTTTATGGTAGAGCAAGGTATAGTACTTGAGCATGTTGTTTCAGCTATAGGTTTAGAGGTTGATAAAGCTAAGATAGAAATTATTTCTGTATTGCCTTACTCCGCAAGTGTGCGGGAGATTCGCTCTTTTCTTGGACATGCAGGTGTCTATCGTAGATTTATCATGGATTTCTTAAAAATAGCGTTGCCATTATGTAAGTTGCTACAAAAAGATGTGGAATTCGAGTTTGATGATGATTGCAAAGAGGCATTTGATAAGTTGAAGAAATTGTTGACATCAGCACCAGTGATACAACCGCCAAATTAGAAATTGCCATTCGAGTGATGCAAGCAACTATGCAGTAGGCGCGGTCTTGGGACAAAGAGTTGATAAAGCTGTTCATGCCATCTACTATGCTTCTAGAACTTTAAATGTTGCTTAGATTAACTACTCTACTACTAAAAAAGAACTTTTATCTGTTGTATTTGCTTTAGACAAGTTTCAATCTTAGCTGCTTGGTACTAAAGTTGTAGTTTATTCTGACCATGTTGCTCTCAGGTATTTGCTCACCAAGAAAGAATCCAAATCGAGGATCACACGATGGATTCTACTACTACAAAAATTTGATCTGGAGATTCGAGATAAAAAAGGAGCAAACAACTTGGTGGTGGATCATTTGAGCGGGCTGATTAAGGATGAAGAGGCACTACCATTGCATAATTCTTTTCCAGATGAGCATTTATTTTTTTACTGATGAGATTGTACAGTGGTATGCTAATATTGTGAATTACTTGGTGAGTGCTTATGTTCCTAGTGAATTCTCTAAATTCCAAAAAGAAAAACTTAAGAGTGATGCCAAATACTATGTCTGGGATGACCCGTATTTATGGAAATTTTGTGCGGACTAAATAGTTAGAAGATGTGTGCCTAATAGTGAGTTTTTGTCGATTCTAAATTTCTGTCACTCTTATGCTTATGGAGGTCACTTTGGACCGAAAAGGACAGCTCATAAGGTTTTAGAATGTGATTTTTATTGGCCAAATATATTTAAAGATTCTCATCTATTTTGTAAATCATGTGTGAATTGTCAAAAGACAGGGAACATATCACATATGAATCAAATGTCACAAACTCCCATCTTAGTTGTCGAAATTTTTGATGTTTGGGGCATTGATTTTATGGGATCTTTTCCTGTTTCTTATGGTAATATTTACATTCTTTTGGTTGTTGACTATGTTTCTAAATGGGTGGAAGCTACAGCTTCCAGGACTGATGATTCTAAGGTGGATGCAGATTTTGTCAAGTCTAACATATTTTTCAGGTTTGGAGCACCAAGAGCCATTATCAGTGATAGAGGAACACACTTTTGCAATAGGGTGTTAGCGACATTGTTCAAGAAATACAATGTGATGCATAATGTTTCTATATCCTATCATCCACAGAGTAATGGCCAAGCTGAGATATCCAACTGAGAGGTCAAGTTTATTTTGGAAAAGGTAGTCAACCCGAGCAGGAAAGATTGGAGGATTCGGTTAGAGGATGCACTTTGGGCCTATAGAACTACATACAAGACTCCTATTAGTATGTCACATTACCGAATTGTATTTGGGAAATCATGTCACCTCCCTGTGAAGCTAGAACATAAGGCTTTTTAGATAATTAGGCAATTCAACATGAGTTTAGACCAAGCTGGAGAGCAGAGAAGTTGTAGTTGCAGGAACTAGATGAATTGAGGAATGATGCTTATGAAAGTTCTAAGATTTACAAGGAAAAGACTAAAGCCTTCCATGACAAATAGATTGTGAGAAAGAATTTTGTTGTGGGAAAAAAAGTTCTTCTTTACCACTCAAGGCTTAAGTTATTTTCGGATAAGTTGCGTTCTAGATGGGTTGGACCTTTTGTTGTTACTAATGTTTTTCAGCATGGTGCAGTGGAAATTCGGAGTCCGAGTACATGGAAGATTTTCAAAGTAAACGGTCATCGACTTAAACTCTTTTATGAAGGACGCAAAGTGGAGAATGTTGAGATGGTGGATTTGGTATATCCGGTTTATGAGGATTGAGGAAGATCGGAGTCGAGCAAACGACGTTAAACAAATGCGCTGCTTGGGAGGCAACCCAAGATTTGTATTTTAGTTAGTTACGTCTTCTTTGCATAATTATCTTATATTAGGGACACTATAAGGTTTGAGTGTGGGGGAGGGGTTTAGGTTTAGGTTAATTTGTTCTTAGCTTATACATCTTAGTTTATATAGTGCCTTATAATTGCTTCAAAAGTTTAATTTTTTTTTAGTATTCCTAAAAAAAATGATTTTGTTTGGCTAAGTTTTTAAAGGTTTTAGGTGTAGAATGAAAATTGATTCTGATTGATAGAATTTGATTGATGCTTAATTGATTAATGAATAATGATAATTGAGTCAGGAACCATAGTTGACAGATTTGGATTAAATTTGTTTTGCATGAGTTCTTGAATATGAGATATATGCTTATTTGACTAAGTTATCTGTGGATTTGACTTTGTGCACTGCTTTCATGATATTAGAACTGTTTATCTGCTTGTTTTGTTTAACAGGACTACGTGAAAAAGAAAAAAATTTAAAAAAAATTGAAAGAAAAAAAAGTGAAAAAGAAAGTCATGTGGTGGGTTAAGATGGAGCGTAAAACGCACTCGCTGGTAAACACATGAAGTGAGATGGAGCATAAAATGCACTCACTTAAGAAAGAATGAAAAAGGTGAAACGGAGAATAAAATGCATTCACCTGGAAAAAAGAGTGTGAAGTTGATGGTTCTAGAAAAAAAAAGCAGAGAAAATATGTTTTGAGTTGTGAGTCAATGTGCACGGCTGTTATTCCATGATAACTAAGTTGAGTATGCGTGTTGATCATAGGAAAGATACTTATGTGGATGTATTTTAATTTGAAGATGTTTTAGTGGTGAATGATAAGGTTGTTATTGTGAATTGATTGATGACTTGTTGATCAAATTTCTGTTGATTAGTATTGATATTCATGGTTGGTAATTGAATTGAAACCTTTTGAAAATTTGGTTTAATGAATTTTAGTTGAAGTTAATATGCCTTTGTTTTGGTTTACACGAGGACGTGTAAAGGCTAAGTGTGGGGGAATTTGATAAGTGCATAATATTCTATAATTTTGATTCCTTTATATTTAATTTTATTACATGTTTTATGTGTATATAAGCTTATTAAGCTATTTATTGATTTAAGAAAGAATTGGAGCTAAAAGAGGAAAAAAGGGATCAAAATGGACGCACAAGGAGAAAAATAGAAAACAGACAGGACTTATGGGTCGCGGCACACGAGAAGCTGAGTCGTGACGCTGGACTCTGGGCTACGGCGCTCAAATGCTGAGCCGCGGCGTGCGAGGCTTTTGCGCAGGCGCGTAGGTGCGTGGCCGTGCAGCAGATTTCTCCCAGCTTATTATTTTTTTTTGAAGATTTATAATGTAATTTAGAACATTAATCCTTATAGCTTAAGACTTTGACCTAGGGGTATAAATACATTGTATTAGTCAAAGTTTAGGGGACTTCTTCATGATCTATCACACAATTGCAAACCCTATTTTTGGAGATTGAAGATTGAAGACATGTCAGGCTAAGTTTTCTATTTCAGTTCTAAGGGATGTTGAACCTTATTTATAATTAATGGTTTGATCAAGTTTACTTTATTTATTTCTTCTCATATGAAATTCATTCTTGATTATCTGAATTAATGTTTGAATGTTATTTAATTGGATTGATTTAAGATGGCTAATTAAGTTAATCTAATTAATATCATCTGCTAGACTAAGGGATAATATTACGTGTAATTGATATTGTTCCTACTCACAAGTAGTAATTAGTAATACTGATTATGGTCGAGCTTTCATGTATTGCTAAGATTATCAGAAGACAAGTTAAATAATCCGAGCTTGTGTGATTGTTGCTTAAAATAGTCTAATTCCCTAGCTCTTAATGTTGCTATTGTATTAAATCTAGAGAGCTTGTTCTAGGTTGTATGATAGTTAGAATCTTGTGAAGAGCTTGTTTCATTGAGTGATAATTTAAGGAAAATTTTGGATAGCAGAGCTTATTGTTATCTAGGACTATTAGTTTTATTGAAGGATAAATATAATTATACTTGATTATTTCATTATTATAAAAAGGTGATATTGAACTGCAAAACTGAAATCCTTAATTCATTGTTTATTCATATTAATTATTTTCTGTTAGTCTAGTTAGTTAAATCAAATTCAAAACCCCTTAATTTAGATTCAGTAGTATTAGAAAATATTAGTATTGATAAGCACATAATTCATACATTTTATTATCCCTAATTTTGTCCTTTTTATTATATTAGTTTATTTAATTAATATGTTTTATTTTATTTTGTAGGATTTTATATTTTATTGTGATAAAGTTAAAATCTTGGTGATCAAGCAATATTTAATACTCTTATTCATGTAAAGAAATATCCAAAAGAATCCTACAAGAAGAAGGCAGGAGGTGGAACAATCTTGGTGTGCAAGTCAAATCTAGCGAGATAAAGGAAAGTCAATCTAGAAGATATCTTTGAGAAGTTGATTTCCACTAAGAATTTGAAACCTACATGAAAAAGGATTTTTGGGAGATTACCATCTAGAGATTGAAATCAAGAAGGAAATAAAAGAGGCCAAGTTCAATGAATGTAAATTAAGGCACAAATTTATTTTTCCTATAAATAGGTCTTTTGTTTTAGAGAGGAGGTATCAGTTTAGGTTAGGAGTAGGAGTAAGAGTAAATTAAATTATTTTTCATTGTACGCTTGTTGGAGGATCGTTAATTAAAGGGAGTTTTTTTTTATTTTATTTTTCTACTTCTTCTTTATTTTAGTTAGTTTATTTATTTTTTAATGTCTAGCTAGTTTCTTTAATCTAGGATGAAGATGAAATTAAATAATTATTCATGATAATATTTTTTTTATCTCTTCTATTATTTATGCTTTTATGTTTAATTGATTTCGCCTTCATGTTTCGTTATTGAAATACCTTCATTTTATAGTTCTTATGTGATTTTAAATTAATTAAGAGGTTTTGATAGATTATTGTTAAGATATGAGTTTTTCATAATCCATGTTTGCTCAAAGAAGTTTTGATGGGTTATAGTTAATCCTTAAATTTTCATAGTCTATGCTTGCCCACGTTAATTTTAAAATTACTAAATTTAAGGGAAGGGAGATCAAAATCATAATTAAGTTATAAAAATAGAAGAGATTGAATTATTTATTATGTTTATTATTTAATGGATTCGGATTCCTAGATTGCTTCCTTATTATTAGTTAGTTTAATTATAGTTAATTGATTCTCAATCTTTATTTCTAATTCGTCTAAAATAGATATTAAGGATACATTAAAATTAATCTAGTCTCTGTGGATTCGACCTGTACTTGCCAGTTCTTCAATTTGACACTATGCACTTGCAGTTACATATTTTTATCACATCAAGTTTTTGGCGCCGTTGCCGGGGACTAGAATTAATTTTTTTTATTCCTTAATTTTTATTTATTCGAATTAGTTTCTCCACTCTAATTTTTTATTTTTTTTTCTTTCCAGGATTATCGAAACGGATCGAAGGAGCGAAAAGATAAAGATTTTATTGTTACGTTATTCCTGGTATTTTATATCTTAACTAAAAAAAATAGTAGCTTAGTTTTATTTTTTATTTTTATTTTTTTTTAGTTTTTATTGTTAGTTAGAAAACTAATTGCCGCATACATGCATTCACTCACGTAGAACACATCTTGTTTAGGTTTTTATTTTTATTTTTATTTTTGTCAATTATAAACTGTGGTGATTGCTGGAGGATTGAGGTACGTCAAATTTCTATTTACTTCGTAATTCACATAGTTTTAGGACATTTTATTTGTTTACAATTTTTTTTATTTTATTTGTGTATTTTCATCTTTAATCTAACATTAAGGGCACAACCTATAACAAGATAAGGTGGGGATTTCATCACCCTTCCTTGGCCCACCAATAACCCAACTTGCACTTTGCATAACATTGACCTAATAAAATCAAGTAGACGTTAGCCCCTAGGACTCTCGAGCTCAATTAGGACAAGAAACTCCAAGAGGAGACTGAATTTTTAATTAATCAAACTACTGGTGTCTAGGCAAGTGGTTCAAAAGGCAAACGCCTAAAGAACGTGTGGTTATTTAATTAGTCACCGTACCCACGGAGAGACTCCCACCGTTCTTACACTTATCTGGCTAGTGGCTTGATTAATTTTGAATTTTGTGGATCTTAAGGTGTAACTTGGAACAGTTAGGAGTTGTCTAGATTTTATTTAGGTTAACCGTAGAATTAGGATATTCATTTATTTTTAATTTTTTTTCCTTTTGTGTGACTTTCGTGGCTAGTTGTTTATTTGTCTTGTGATTTGTGAAAAGATGGACTCCTATTATAGTTGGAATAATAATTTTACTTGGAATCAAGAACCCTATGAAAATTTTAATGCACACCAAGTAAATCAATTTTTTCTAACTTATGAAAATCCTTATCTAAGTTCATATCCATATCCATATCCATATCCGGATCTAGAACCTCAATATCCACAAGAATTTTTAAATGAAGAAGAGGAAAGATTGAACACCTTAGAGAAAACTATGGAAGCTTTAATGGAAACTCATTCTCGTCTAGAAATTCAAATGAGTCGGTTAGCTACCATAATAAATGAACAAGAGGTGGATGAATTTTCTAGTGACTCTGAGGTTAATTTTGAAAATCATGATGACTATGAAAATGATGAGAAAAATAAAAATTTTGGATTTAATTCTACACACTTTGAGTCAAGCCAATTTGAGGAGTTTGAAAATTATGAGTCTATACCTAAAATTGATCATGTCGCATTTAATGAATCGGTTGAAAAAGTCTATAAACCTAAAGTTCCATATCCTGAAAGACTTATTCCTAGAAAACAACCGAGTGATTTTGTAGACCAACCCATAAAAGTAAACATGATCCAAGAGTTGTCCATAGCCCAAAAGGTAATTGAAAATAAACTCATGATTGAAGATGATCCAATTGATTTTTTTCTTAAAACATCTTGACCAAAATTAGAATGAATCTGAATATTTAGACAAGGTTAATGAGATGTTGCTATCCACTTCACATAAGTCAACAAAATGGAAACATGCATGCGAGCCAATTCGTCCACATTTTGAGCGTATTCGTCAATATTTTCCCGAGGTAAACTTTAAGCATAACTGTGATGGAAATTTTGACTATTTTCAATTTCTTAGACCTCCGGAAAATCATGAAAAGTTCACACTCACTTATCCATTTGTATCATTCATTTGTAGTCATATACTTTTTAGGATATATGAAATTCGTAGGTATGTACATTTGTTTTCTTTTTCACCGCATTTATTGTAGCACTACGGCCCCACATACAAGGTACAATTCTTTTATTTCTTTGTTCTCTATTTTTCATTTGCATACATTGAGGACAATGCATGATTTAGGTATGGGGGAGTTTTGCATTTTTATTATTAGATTTTTATTTTTTTCGGTATTTATTTTTTTCTTCTTTTTAGGAAATTAATTCTTTTTGTAAAAAAAACAAAAAAAATGGAAAAAATTAAAAATTTTGTTTGACTTTTTATGAGTTGGATTAATTCTAATAACTATCTGTGGAGCAGAACTCATGAGTAAGATTAAAAGATTTAGAACTCTTGAACCTTTGATAAGATACAAAATCTTAGTTCGAAACACCATCTTGAGTAAAATAAAGTTCCTATGTATTTTTTGCACTTCACGTTCGCACTAACTCTTAGTTGTGAGGTATAAACTATGATTTGAGCAATTTCAAGAAAAAAAAAAGAAAAAAAATTTGAAAAAAAGAAAGAAAGAATTTGAAGAAAAAAAGAAACAGAAAAGTTGGAAAAAAAATTGAAAAGAAATAAATAACTGCTTCAATGTCCATTGAACGAAATAACTGGGTATCCAAGCCTCAGGAAGCATCGATATTCACGCTGAAAAGTACGATGGATAAAAGCAGCTTGACTAGTCTAGTTTTGTGGCTTTTGTTACTCGAGTTAGTAAGCCCTTAGGGGTGTCTCTACACCTAGTGCCCTAAAGCCAATTGGTTTGGGAGTCATTAGTCCAACACTCGTTACATGGGTAACTCTAAAAAGCCTAAGAAAATGAGACATTGCACAAGTCAAGGAAAAAAAAAGAAAAAAAATGGAAAAATGAAAAAAAAAGGAAAAAAGAAAAAAAAACGAATTTGCTTGATTTTCATGGTAATAATCCCTACTAAGAGTTACATCACATACGCAATGCATGCATCATATGGAATTAATTTTATGAAGGATGGTGTCTAGAATGAAGATTGAGTATTTTTTTTATAAGGTGATAGTGTGATTTTGAATTTGATTTTGCTTATGTATAATGCCCATGTATACTTAGAAGTTTTCTTTCGATTTCGTAATTGGTTAAACTCAAAAAGATTTTGAATTTTTGAATTTTGTGGGTATATTCACTGCAAACCCTCACGAGACACACCTCGTCCACTTGGGGTAACCTTGGGGTTTAAAGGCTTGTTGCACATGCTAAGTGCAATCGTGTTTCCTACGAAAATGGGGTAGTATAGTTTTTGTTTTTATTTTATTTTCTTTTTATTTTACTCGAGGACGAGCAAAAACTAGGTACGGGGGTATTTGATAAGCACATAATTCATACATTTTATTATCCCTAATTTTGTCCTTTTTATTATATTAGTTTATTTAATTAATATGTTTTATTTTATTTTGTAGGATTTTATATTTTGTTGTGATAAAGTCAAAATCTTGGTGATCAAGCAATATTTAATGCTCTTATTCATGTAAAGAAATATCCAAGAAGAATCCTACAAGAAGAAGGCAGGAGGTGGAACAATCTTGGTGTCCAAGTCAAATCCAGCGAGATAAAGGAAAGTCAATCTAGAAGATATCTTTGAGAAGTTGATTGCCACTAAGAAGTTGAAACCTACATGAAAAAGGATTTTTGGGAGATTACCATCTAGAGATTGAAATCAAGAAGGAAATAAAAGAGGCCAAGTTCAATGAATGTAAATTAAGGCACAAATTTATTTTCCTTATAAATAGGTCTTTTGTTTTAGAGAGGAGGTATCAGTTTAGGTTAGGAGTAGGAGTAAATTAAATTATTTTTCATTGTACGCTTGTTGGAGGATCATTAATTAAAGGGAGTTTTTTTTATTTTATTTTTCTACTTCTTCTTTATTTTAGTTAGTTTATTTATTTTTTAATGTCTAGCTAGTTTCTTTAATCTAGGATGAAGATGAAATTAAATAATTATTCATGATAATATTTTTTTATCTCTTCTATTATTTATGCTTTTATGTTTAATTGATTTCGCCTTCATGTTTCGTTATTGAAATACCTTCGTTTTATAGTTCTTATGTGATTTTAAATTAATTAAGAGGTTTTGATAGATTATTGTTAAGATATGAGTTTTTCATAATCCATGTTTGCTCAAAGAAGTTTTGATGGGTTATAGTTAATCCTTAAATTTTCATAGTCTATACTTGCCCACGTTAATTTTAAAATTACTAAATTTAAGGGAAGGGAGATCAAAATCATAATTAAGTTATAAAAATAGAAGAGATTGAATTATTTATTATGTTTATTATTTAATGGATTCGGATTCCTAGATTGCTTTCTTATTATTAGTTAGTTTAATTATAGTTAATTGATTCTCAATCTTTATTTCTAATTCGCCTAAAATAGATATTAAGGATACATTAAAATTAATCTAGTCTCTGTGGATTCGACCTGTACTTGTCAGTTCTTCAATTTGACATTGTGCACTTGCAGTTACATATTTTTATCACATCAAGGATAAATATAAAACAATTCACTCTCTGTGGGATCGATCCTTGCTTATCACTATACTAATTTTTGTGTTAGTAGAGTAATAGTAAGGTTTAATTTTGGAGTGTAAATGACAGCTCCCAATGTTGATCCATAGCCAACGTTATAAACTTAAGATTATCTTTACAATAAATCGTGACTGTCCAATTGCAGATCTAACAGTGAAAAATATATTTCAATCGCAGTTTAGTATGAGAGAGCCCGCACTTTAATAGTTCGGAGCCAACTATTGACCAAAAAGCCCTCACTCGTGCAGATGGAGAGTAATATATTATGAGCTCTTCTATGCGGACATGATAATTGGATATGAGCTCTTTATAATTTCACATATTTGTATTTTGACCTCCTATTTTTTATAATAGGGAGTCAAAATACAAATAGGTAAAATTGTAAAGAGCTGCTCATGTCCAATTATCATATCCGCATAAAATTTTTAATATATTAACGGACGATACACCAGTTAAATAAGAAAGAGCTTTGAGGCTCATCCTAATCCCATCTATATTACAGATTCTCAAAAAACATTGAGAGTAGCCATACACATAAAAGTTGGGCGGAGGAGAAGTAGAAATCCCATCTATATATTCCATCATTTTTTGATTCTTTAATTTATTTTGCTCATTTATTGTTGGGTGACCGAGGAATCAAATTCGCAGCATGGTAGTAATATATACATTAATGGGTCGGCCGAAGGAGAAGTAGAAATCATGTTGGATTCTTTAATCATTTTCTGATTCTTCTCTCTATTTAGTTTGTATGTATTGATGATAAAGATGAATTTAAAAAAAAAAAAATCTATTCCTCTTCCTCTCTTTATATTTATTAGTCTACATTAATGGTAAAAACGAAAATTCTTCCTTTTAGTTACTTATGATATTACTAAGAGTGAACGTCTCCTATATTCAGCTCAAACACATATTGAAGAGGAAGAAGTTCCCAAAATCAAAATCCATAAAATTCTGTAAAGTCATTTTACTGTCCGCTGTATAGTTATGCAGATGGAGATAATATTTAATTGGTTAAATTGTCCTTTTGTCTTTCGGTATCATCCTCGGATTGTCCGAATTAGATGGATTTTCCACAGCGCCGTCATCTTTCTTCCGAGCTCCAAGGGCATAGATTTCATGCCGATATAGATCGGAGCCTCCGCAACGTATGGCCTCTGATTTTCATATGGCAAAAATTTGTCTTGAATTTTCTCTCTTCCTTTTCTCAATTATTAAAAATTTGTTATTATCTTCAATACATTTGATTGGAGATTATTGAAACCATGGTTGAACTTGGTGTCAATTCTTGGAAGCTATTTGAAAAGAGAAAGAGTGTAACAATCCCAAAATCAGGACTATTTTCATTTCCAATCATGTGCGTTACAATACATTCTGATTCTAACTTTACATCCTCAATCAATACTATAATTTGATAAAATATGAATAAATTTAAAACTTTTATAACTTTCCTTCATTTCCTGAATCGCAACATTTACAATTCGTCTTATCTCAAAATTTTATATACATGTTATAATTTATCTCACATGTCAGGGTTGAATACAAAATTTAACTTTTAATATCCAATTTATTCTTCTATACGCTTCGTTGAAATCTAACAATTTAAATGAGTTACATGACAAGTTGAATTTCTAAAACTGCAAACTGAATCCTCATTAAAGTAAGCCATATATATAGAATATACTATTTTTCATATAGTATTATTGTCGTACGATCGTACCTCACAATAATAGATGCAAAATTTAACGATTCAAATTCCAAAACGAATACTTTTATTCAACGTTTATTTATTGAGTATTTCAAAGTTGGTATCACTTGATCAAATTTCATTACAACAAGTTGTTCTAACTTAATGAAGCCATACACATTTTCTAATCATGTCGCGTTTTGAACCTCCATTGCTATGGTTATCTGATAAATCAACGTATATCTGCAAATTGTACATTTTGTCAGGTTGACACTACGCCCCAACAAGTCTAACAGTTAACACCTTTCATGCTTCACGTAACATACATATTTGCATTTTTATTCATGCGTGATATATTACATACGAGACATTTATACATGCATCTTACAACTCATAATATGCATTTTTATATGCATCATACAATTCATGTTGTGTAATTAATACATGTTTTTCATGCTTCATGCTTCGTATTCAACCACGTAACATTCAACACGTATCATAATCATCAAGTTCAGCAATGCATCATAGCACATTTCTCAAATAGCAACAAGTTCAAATAAATTTCACATAAAACTGAAAGAACTTGCCTCATTCCATTTCTTGTTAGAAGCATACATGTTCGCCAAAATAATGCAAGTTGATGGCAGGATCTTTCCGAATTAGCAAATTTCCAATTTCCTCCCCTACATCTAACTGATCGTGGCATGCAAAAAGTAGTGTGCTTAACAAATCAATATCCTCTCTGATGCTTGGGTTTCTTTGGAGAATCCCAAAAGCTTCATGAAATCTTCCAGGACGTCTAAGGAGATCTATCAAGCACGAGTACTCTTCAGTTGTGGGTTGAATTCCATAGTTATAGATCATTGTGTAGAAATAGTATATAGGCCTTCATCAACTAATCCTGCATGACTGCATGCAGAAATAATTTGCAAGGAAAGTAACTCTGTCAAGTCTTATATTAGATTGCTGCATTTCCCCGAAGGGCTTCAAAGCTTCGCACAAGAAGAGACAACATCGTATAAGTTGCCGAATTAGGCAGCAACCCATAACCCTTCATTATGCCAAACAATTCCAACGCTGTCTCACATTTCCCATCATGATAATAGCAAGAAATTACAGTATTCCAACACCCAAAATCTCTCTGAGGCATTTCATCAAACTAGTGCATAGCATATTCAAAAACCCCACATTTGGTATGAATCCCAGCAACAGAACTAACAACAACAACATCTGTATCATACCCGCTTTTCATCACAATGGTATGAATCATTTTACCATAATCACCTCTACCCAACTCACCACAACACTTGAAACACTAGGGTATGCGTAACCATCAGGATAGAGATAAGGAAAGTGCAATAAAATCTCAAAAAGGTCAAGAGCATCAGTGAACCTGAAGTTCTTGGTGTTAGGACATGGGTTCGGGAGGCCCGACCTCACGTGGAGGACTTTACTCTACGTGGAGGTCTTTGTTGGTTGGGGTCAGCCCAGTTAAGGAATGTAATTTCCTAACTATGTTGACTTGTAAATCAACCAAGTTGGTTTGCATGATTTGACTGATAATGACAGAATACTATGCTGTCAAGTAGGGTCCAGGCGTAATAAGTGGATGGTGAGATATAAATACAAGGCTTCCCTCTCATTTCAAAGGTAATGCAAAATCTAACACTAAAGCTACAAGCCTCCATTGTTATACACCTTGTTCAGCTTGTACTAATTCTCATGCCTGAGCTATCCCCCGGCGGCAAAACCGCCCGAAACTCTGAGTGTGGTCTCGTTTCTGTGCACGATTAGCACGTTCTTGGTGATTGAAGTGCATGGGCGAACCTTGGCGTTAACATTGGCGCTAGAAGGAGGGCCTTTTAGTGTTCAGTCACTGGTAAGATTGGAGAAGGAATAAGAGAAATGGTGAATACAGCTTTTAACCGGGAAGAGAGGTCAGCTGATTCCAATACCCCAATACGAAAATCGGTCCTTGATAGACTTAGATCGTCGGCGAGGGAGAGGTTGGGACCGAAGGGTCAACCTAGGGCACCCCTATAAGTCCAGTCAGCACCGTTTCGTCGTCGTTTGTTTACTACTAATCAGCAAATGTCGGAGCCTTCGACCCATCTGGCGGGTACTCCGGCCCGAACACTTGTTTACCTAGAAAATAACGCTGATCATGGGGATAAGAGACAATGGATTCTGACCCAACATAGGGCGCAAAATATGGATATAGTAGAAGCCTTACGCCAACAACAGCGAGAAATAGTTGAACATTTGGCTAGGCTAGAAGGAGAAGAGGAGGTCTCTTCAAGCTGACCCCATGGTTGACAACTTACTAATCGGAGCCAATCCAGGACATATCGTTCGGATGGTTCCGAACCAGTTCGGAGCAGGCTCTATAGTCGCTCCCCAATCCGTGGCAGGCACCGAAGCCACTCGCAGGATGAGAGCAGGCTAAATAGTCGCTCCCAAATCCGCGGCAGGCGCTAAAGCCCTTCGCGGCAGATGAGCAGGCGACAGAGCTGCTCCCCAGACCGCAGATGGCAAAGAAGCCGCTCACGGGACAGAAGCAGGCCCATGAGCCGCACACCAGACCGGAACAGGCGTGTAGGTCGTTCCAAGGATAATGTTTTAGAGGAAAGAGGATCAGGACAGGGTGGCAAGCCTAGATCGCCACCCCGAAAGGATGAAGCCAATCCCCTCATCAGACGCTTGGCTGAGCTAGAGGAAAAATTAGCCGAAGTCGTTCAAGCTTAGGAGTTACCGAACGTCACAAACTCACATTTTGCCATGGAAATAGAGCAAGTAAAGGCAGAGAAAACTAAGAAGATGCCGCATTTGGAGTCATATGACGGCACAGGCGATCCCTATGATCATACTCATGAGTATAACCAGATAATGAATTTATGATCATGCCGATGCCGCCAAATGCCACATGTTTGTTACTACGTTAAAACATGCAGCTCGGGAATGGATGGCGTCCCTTCCCCCGAACTCCGTAGGATCGTGGCATGATTTAAGTGACAAATTTCATGCATGATTCAGGAGTAACAAGAAGCGCGGGAAGCTAACCACAGCTTTGACACAGGTTAAGTAGAGATCGGGGGAGAGTTTGGGTGAGTATGTGAAGAGATTCCGAGAATTACTGGTACGGAAACTAATCTGAACGTTCAGTAGGCGGTTGGGTTTTTTACTACGGGTCTGGATGCTACTAAATCAAAAGATTTATGGAAAGATCTCATTCTTAACCCGCCGATGGACTTGGCTGAAACGTATGGTCAAGCAGAGGGACTCATCACAATAGAAGAGGTACTAGTGATAGCCAGCAGAAAGCTTAGGCATTATTTTCAAGGAAGGTTAGTGGTAATATATACAGATCAACCTTTGAAGAAGGTCATGAACAAGCCAGACCTGTCAGGGCGTCTTTCAGCCTGGGCAATGGAATTGACTCAGTTCGTCCTGGAATATCATCCTCGGATGGCAATAAAGGGCCAGGCACTGGCCGACTTTATAGTGGAATATTCGTTCACCGAACCCGACATCGATTCTTCTGGTCTGACTGTAGGTTCAGGGATATCAGGGGAGTATGAAGCTCGGGGGGAAAGGATGACAAAGTACTTAGCTGTGGTAAAAGATCGACTGCATTATTTCAGGTCATATGGCATACAAGGGGTTGACCGAGAGAACAATATTATAGTCGACGCGTCAGTAAGACTGGCAACGGCAGAAGCTACTTCTTTTAGTGGGTCGGTATATCTGGAAATTTTAAATGAGTCGAGTATTCAGAGATTAGGAGTATTCCCGATAGAGAGGATGGACTGTTGGCTCACACTTTACATTATGTATCTAACCGATGGCGTCCTTCCTTCGGATTGGATACAAGCTAAAAGGATAAAACATCAAAGCTCCTTCTTTATACTAATCAACCGGGATTTATATCGGAGGTCATTTTCTTCTCCCTTGCAGGAGTGTCTGACTCCTTCAGATGCGGATTATGCACTTCGGGAAGTTCATGAGGGGATATGTGGAGATCACATGGGTGCTAAGGCATTGGCTTATAAGGTTTTAAGGCAGGGTTACTACTGGCCGACCATCTTCCAAGAAGCAAAGGAATATGTGAAAAAGTGCCCCAAGTGTCAGTTAAATGGAACAATTCCTCATCAACCTCCCGAATAGCTGTTTTCGGTCTTGTCATCGATCCCGTTTGCTATATGGGGAATTAATATTTTGGGGCCATTACCGAAGGCTAAGGGGCAGGTCAGTTTTATTGTGGTAGCAATCGATTATATGACTAAATGGGTAGAAGCTAAACCTCTTCGAACGATCACGGAATAGGAGTGTTTAAAATTTTTCAAAGAGTTTGTGGTCTATCGCTTCGGGATTCTAATGGTGCTCGTTTCAGACAACGGGAGGCAATTTATAGGTTCGAAATTTGAAGAATTTCTCACAGATTTGGGGATTCAGCACCGAAAGACTTCTGTTGCTCATCCTCAGTCAAACGGGCAGGTAGAAGTTACCAATAGAACCCTGCTCAATGGAATAAAAAGGAGACTGGACGAAGCCAAAGGGAGATGGCCTAAAGAACTGTTTAGCGTGTTGTGGGCCTATCAGACAACAACTAGAAAAACAATGGGTGATTCGCTATTTCGACTCGCTTATGGGATTAATGCCCTTGTCCTAGTTGAAATCGGGTTTCCATCGCTTCGGGTCAGTCAGTACCAGGAGCCATACAATGACGAGGGACTTCGCCTTAACCTAGATCTGTTAGATGAAGTTCAGGAGTCCGCTTTGATAAGGTTAGCGGTCTATCAGAGGAGAACTGTCAAACATTATAACAAAGGGGTGAAACTTAAAAGATTTGAAGTTGGCGACTTAGTGCTTTAGGAAGCGACAACATCTACCCCCCAGAATTCAGGCAAACTTATGCCGAATTGGGAAGGACCCTATGAAGTCATTGAGGTACCTAAGGCAGGAACTTACCGGCTTCGGACAATGGATGGTTCGGATATTAAGAATACATGACATGCTAGAAGACTTAGGAGATATTATCAGTAAGTCATGTTATTCTTTATGTCCAATGTTGTAATTTTAAATGTTTATATAAGACAATAATTGGTTGTACTATCAAGAATTTTGTACCATTTCATTAATAATTGTTATGGATACAAGTTGCATTCCTTACTTTCTATGACAAAAGAGTATGAACAAAAAATAAAGATTCTATTAGGTCTGTGATGGAGGTTGTTCTTCGGCTTCTTCTTCATCATCTGAAGAGTCAAGAATTGTTGTATATAAACCGGCAAATATCATCTTTTCATTGATCTTTTCCTTGTGGCTTTGATAGCCCTCAGTAAATTGGAGGATGACCTTGTCTGCCAGCTTTGGAGACTCGTTATACTCTTTAATTACTTGGAGTCTGGCTTCTTCGGTCATCGAAGGACCTTGGCCTTTCAGCTCAAGGTATTCTTTCTCCAAGGTGTTGTGGGACTGGATTAGATCTTTCAATTTGAAGTGTGTCTTCTCCATCTGCTCCTCGAGGACAGTTATCGCCTTTTTTCTGATCGGCGTCATTTTCCTTAAGCAATACCCGCTCCTCCATGAGACGCCCGTTCTGCTTTTCGAACTCGGTGATTTCAGACTGGAGAATACTTATTTGATTTCGAAGCTGATAGTTTTCCCGGCTGGCTTCGGTGAGTTTATTTTGAGTGCTGACATGGATATCTTTCTCCTTCTCCAAGTCCACCTCAAGAACTTGGATATCGCCCTTCAAAAACGCATTCTCCGCAACGATGTCCTTATTCTTCTAGGTCAGATGGTAGAAGGAAAGAAGAGATCGGGCAAGGACTGAATTGGCCTGCGAAGAAGAAGTTTTAGTTCGGATTAAAGACAACAAATAGAGCGAACTAATAACAACAAAGTCGAGGCTTACCTCGGATTGACGTCTAGTATAGTTTTCAAGAAATTGTTCCGGGGTATGATCTTTGAAGCGATCGTTATCGACAGGCAGGATGAAGTGATCGATATGGTCATATGGGAACGGATCGGTTGGTCTCTGGGGCCATAAGGTTCGGGGTTTGGGAATGTTACTGGATGAAAGGTTTGAGGGTTGAGGTTCGACTTGTTGGGGTTCGACCTGTTGAGTGGGGGCAGGTGGAAAGGGAGGTGCCGAAGAGGAAGAAGCTTCTTTGCGAGGCCTTTTTGCAAGTGGCTCCAACAGTTCGTCTTCGGTCTCCTCCTCGACGATGATTTCTAGAGGAAACAGATCAAGAGTGGGTGTCGTTAGAGGTTTGGTTGAACACTTCTTGCGAAGTTGTTTCTTTTTCATTAGAGCCATCTTTTCTAACCTGCTCATCTCCAAGGTGTTCTTCTTGGATGCTCAAGACATGGTATCCGGCTGTGATTGGGCTGGCGGCGATAGGCTCTTGGGTTGAAGTTCCGGCTTCTGAAACACCTTCGGGGTCGACGGAGTTTGGCTCAGTGGGCAGGGAAGTCACTCGGTCGATGTCAACATGAGCAGTTGGTTTGATAAGCGACACTGAAGAATGAAGAGTTCGAGTTAGTACATTTTAAGGGGGATCTTTAAACACGGTGAAAATATATATAAAGAGTTCGGAACTTACGCCCATGGTTATATAACCACGTTTGGTTGCCAAGGAGTTTGAAGTCCAATTCTTCTTCTAGCATCATCCCGACAAAACTTTTGAACTCTTCAAATCGTTTGGCCGGGAATCCTTCGATGTTGTTGGTGTTCTTTGAGAAGCCGATTCAATCCGAGATCGCAGCGATATCGGGACCTCGAATGTAAAACCAGTGTGAGTGTCATCCCTTATTATTAGTAGGAGTCTTCATCAGGGATCGCTTCTGGGCTCCTTTGACTGGTAATTTACTGATCTGACGGAACCCGAATTCTCTCGATCGGATCACAGTAAACATGGCAAAGAAGAAGTCCAAGGTCGGTTCAACTTTGCAATCATAGCAGAATGCTATGAAGCAGACCAGATGAATAAAGGAATTGGGGACGAGTTGGGCGAGTCCGACCCCGACAACGCTGAGAAAAGTTAAGATAAAAGGATGAAGGGGGAAACGAAGCCCGTACTTCAAAGCATGTGACGAGACGGCGGTCCAGCCATCGGGGCGGCGATACATCCTTTCATTCAGATCGGCGGTACGGAGCCCATAAGTAATGGGGATTTGGTACAGTTCGCGTATGGCGACGAGTTCTTGTGTTTTGATGGAAGACCTGGTGTTAATATGCGTATACGATTTCTCGGTCGAATACTCCTCCATTATTTTCATGTTTTCCAGTTCAGCTTCGGTTTTTGGCGATGGAGTAGAGAAAGGATTGTCGGGGAAATCAAAGCTTGTAATGGGGCCTTGGGAGGTGGAACTAGTGTCGGCGGTGGCGACTATTGTGGCTTCTGTTATCACGGCTATGGCGGGAGCAGGAAGCACAGTGGCGGCAGCTGCGGAGGCGGTGGTTTTGGAGGGATTGGAGGAACTAGAGGCGTCTGTAGTTGCCATTATCGACTGAGAGTAAGGTTAATTGGAAAAGACTTGCCGGAGTTGAGGTGAGGTTGTAGTAAAAAGGTTGAGAGCACAGAGAAAAGCTTCAAGGGTTTGAGAACTCAGATCTAAAAAGTGGCGGTCGATTTTTGGAGGCAAAATAATTTTATTGAAGGTAACCCTTCAAAATCGACACGATTCCCACAAACGGCACCATTTTATTGATTGTGGTGGGCCCATTTGGGGGCACGTGAGGCAATGATGGTGGGTTAGGTTCCAAGATGGATTTGGGTGGGACCCCTTTTGGGGCGGTTACACACATAAGGGGACGTTTGGATCCCAGGCTAACGGATCAATTTTATTTTTGTACTCTTTATTATATACCCCTTTTATAATAAAAGAATAGGGGGCAATGTTAGGACATGGGTTCGGGAAGCCCGACCCCACGTGGAGGACTTTACCCTACGTGGAGGTCTTTGTTGGTTGGGGTCAGCCCGGTTAAGAAATGTAATTTCCTGACTATGTTGACTTGTAAATCAACCAGGTTGGTTTGCATGATTTGACTGATAATGACAGAATACTATGCTGCCAAGTGGGGTCTAGGCGTAATAAGTGGATGATGAGATATAAATACAAGGTTTCCCTCTCATTTCAAAGGTAATGCAAAATCAAACACTAAAGCTACAAGCCTGCCTGTACTAATTCTCACGCCTGAGCTATCTCCGGTGGCAAAATCGTCCGAAACTCTGAGTGTGATCTCATTTCTGTGCAGGATTAACGCGTTCTTGGTGATTGAAGCGTGTGGGCGAATCTTGACGTTAACACTTGGTATAAGTTGTCATGAGGTCATTCCACAAAGAGATGTCTAATATGTTTTCTATGGCATGAAAAACTAGCTTCCCAGATTCAAAAACATGGCAAGAAAAGTAGAAATTGATAATGGTTTTGCCTAGGGCAATGTTATTTTGTAAGCCTAAGGTAATTACCTTTTGGTGAAAAAGTTTACCTTCTTTTAGTGATTTAGAATTAGTAAATGTCTTTAAGAAAGACAATAGCTTTGGGGTGTCCATCCAATAAACTAACAGGAAACAAAACGTGCTCTGTAGCCAATAACAGAGGAAGACAACTGAAATGATTCTCTAACCGTCTTGGCAACAAAATGGCCCTACGGACCATGCCATCAAATATACCACAAAATATCATGTCATCCTGGCATCCAAATTCCTTGATTGCCTGGCTAATATGGTCGGAGAATTGGGTAAGGACTATGCCGGAAACTGAGAAACTGACCGGGAACTTGACGTCGATAGCCGGAATTTTGCTAAATTTGGAAGGGTGAAAATTAGATATAGAGATATTGAAGTTAGAGATGGATCATTATCCATAGTTTGGTTATTTGTTTGATCTTTTTATGTAAAGAAGAAAACTAAGAGGTGCACTTTTTGTATCATACAAAGACATACACTCTGTACAACGTGTATTTAGGAGTATGCAGTTAGCAGCTTAGTGTCATTCACCATTTTGATAAGTTTACACCTCATGCTCAAACATTGACTCAGCACAACTTAACACATATCTTTCTTATATATATGCATACTGTATTATATATATAATTCAATACACATATATAAATCATGTATTCTAATTAATCAAACTTAAATAATTATACATTTATAATTATGTATAAAAATTATTCCACTAATTATAGAATTAATCAATAATTAATCTAACACTTTTTGTATAACGAACCATTATTTCAATTATTTAACTCATTAATCATTTATACAATTAATATTGTATAATCAAATTAATTTGCTCATTCCTTCCATAAATTGTTTCAAAACGAATTTATTTAACCGATACATTTTACCCCAAATTAAATATTAATTTAATTTACCAATTTGACAACAATATTCATATATATTGGTCTCTTATCTCATATTTTTAATTCACAACTATTTGGTATAATATTAAATATATTATACCATTATATGTTACATTATGGTAACATGATTCTCATCATTAACTAATTAAATGAAAATAACCTTCTTTATTCAATTAATCAAAACGAATATTTTAATTCACCAATTTTTCAAATAGTGAACTAATTATCTCATTCCATGCTTAATTTATATCCTTTTTGCATAATATAATATATTAAGTCATTACATAAATATATTGCATTTATATGTAATAATGAGTTTAATTAACTTCTTCATTTTTATTAAAATAAAATACATGCATTAATTCACTAATTTTAAGTAAGTGAATTAATTAACTCGTTTTATGAAATTTAATTCATAATAATTTTATTGTGGTTCAAGGCTAAATATTCAAATGATATTATTTCGTAATATAATTTCAATTTTAATCTCAATTAATTAATATTAATTAATTAATTTTCTTTACCTCCATATTTCATTTTGTAATTAATTTCATTCATTTCTTTAATAGTTTAATTAACTATTAAATCTCATTTTTCCAATATATATATATATATATATATATATATATCACATTTATATACACATTTAACTCTTCACACAAAATCACATATTTCATAATATTCATAACACATACATTTATACATTCAAACCCAACACGTCTCATAATAAGAATTTTATTTATTAAATTCTTATTTTATTTATTAAATTCTTATTTTAATTTTATTAAAATATTTTCCGAAAAAAACCGGGTTGTCACAAAGAGATTTGAGCAGGAAAGAGAAAAAGTGGGTCTTTTTTGGAGAGAAATCATTATGTGAGATGAGCAAGGAAATAGAGTTGCAGCCTGTTATTCAATTCAAATATTATCGTCCGCACTTTAGTTGTACGGACGAAAATATTTAATATTTTTAAAGTCAGAATCCGCATAACTAAAATGCGGACGAAAGAGAACATTTTAGTCACTTTTGCAATCTGCAGTTTAGTAGTGCGAACTCCCCCATATTAAAGTGCAGACGGGGTATTATTTTTACCGTTAGTTCCGCGATTGGACGACCACGATCTGTTGTAAGTTTACAACGTTGACTATGAATTATCCTTACAACAGATCGTGGCCGTTTAATTACGGATCTAACGGTGAAAATGATACCCTCTCCGCACTATAGTATAAAAACACCTGCACTTCAGTAGAGTCGATTGCAAAAGTACCAAAATTATCCTTTTCCTTTCGCACTACTAAAGTGTGAATTCTGAATTCACCAAATAATATGTATAATAAATATACGTCTATGTGTCATAATGGGGCTATCTTCTCCGAGTAGAGACGTTGTCTGACTGTCTGTACATATCCCAATCCAAATTAATTAGCTCCTTCTTTTATTTAGATTTTGATTCGTTCAATTCGTTCGGATGAAACTAAAACTACTGTTCTTCAGGTTTAATAATATTACTAGTTTACAGGTTGATGAAAAATTGGGAACTCGGCTTTCATTAACTTTTGGTAAATGCAATTATATTTCAACTTATAAGCGCAGCAGCTGACAACAGCTAGATTGCTTCCTCTGGACACAATTAGGTAAAGATTTACAATAATAATTTTACATAGTTAGATGTTAGACTAACGTTTTATCATGACTGAAATTAGTACACGGTCGAATTAATTGAGATGGCTCCATCCATCTCTAGCTCATTAAAAAAAAAAAAATTTATACGATGACGACTAGCAGGGATCTTCCGCTCCAAGTTTGTTAGTATTACTTTGTCTATATCTTTTTATCTAAAGAGATCGAGGGCGACGCAATGTGGCCATGTGCAAAAAGAGTGATCGATCATCTTCATCTCACAGAGCAGGATTTATCATCCGAGCAGGATCTATCATGCGCACTTTAGTTACGCACTTAGTTATGCAGATGAAGATATTATGAAAAGGGCAAATGACAAAACTGTCTTCCCAAGTTTGGATGAAAATCAATTTGATACTCATAGTTTGAGAATTTGCAATCAAGACCTCTAAGTATTTTAAAACAACAAAAGTGTTCATTTTGGCCGGACCGGTCAATTTTTCGCCGAAATACGCCGCATGTCAATTTTTTTTATGTATTATACGTTTTAAATATATACATATATGTATTATTTATTTTATACATTTTAAAATAAAACTTAAAATATTAATTAATTACAAATGCAGGAAGACGAAAGAGAGAAAGAGGGGAGAGGAGAGAGAAAAGGAGGAGGGCAGAAGAGAGAAAGAGAGAAGGCAAGCTGCAGGAAGATGAGAGAGGAGAGAGAAAAGGAGAAGACTTGCAGAGGAAAGAAAAGGAAGAGAAAAAGAAAGAAGTTTGATAAAGAAGAAAAAAATAAGAAAAAAGAGAATGAATTTATTTGATTTTTTGATTTGGTTGTTATTTTGTAATTGCTTTTTTATAGGTTATTATTTTATTTTTAATTTTGTCTTCTTACCATTGATGTTTTATTTATTTTATTTGTTTTTATTTTAGATTTTTCTTTAAAGAGACCTTATGTTTTTAATATTGATTTTTTTATAATTTTTTTTTATTTTATATTTATACATTTCATGAAAATATTTTATTTGTAGAGAGAAGCGATCTATAGAATTTAATACTCCATCTACAAATAAAATATTTTCATGAAATGTATAAATACAAAATAAATATAAAAAATATAAAAAAAATCAATATTAAAAATATAAAGTTTCTTTAAAGAAAAAACTAAAATAAAAACAAATAAAATAAATAAAATATCAATGGTAAGAAGACAAAATTAAAAACAAAATAATAACCTATAAAAAAACAATTACAAAATAACAATCAAATCAAAAAATCAAATAAATTCATTCTCTTTTTTCTTATTTTTTTCTTCTTTATCAAACTTCTTTCTTTTTTCTCTTCCTTCTCTTTCTCTTTCCTCTACAAGTCTTCTCTTTTTCTCTCTCCTTTTCTCTCTCTCCTCTTCCTTGCGGCCTGTCTTCTCTCTTTCTCTCTTCCGCCCTCCTTCTCCTTCTCTCTCCTCTCCCCTCTTTCTCTCTCTCCTCTTCCTCCATTTGTAATTAATTAATATTTTAAGTTTTATTTTAAAATGTATAAAATAAATAATACATGTATGTATAATACATAAAAAAAATGACATGTGGTGTATTTCGACGAAAAATTGACCGGTCTGACCAAAAGGAATACTTTTGTTGTTTCAAAATACTTAGAGGTCTTGATTGCAGATTTCCAAACTTTGAGTATCAAATTGATTTTCGTCCAAACTTGAGGGGACAGTTTTATCATTTGTCCTTATGAAAATGTCATTACTTTAATAATATAATAATAGAATATATTATATTAGTACTCAGCGTCCGCACTACTAAAATACAAATTTTTGAGAGCAGGTTGGTCATTTTTGCATCCGCACTTTAGTTGTGCGGGCATCCCAAACTAAAATGCAAACGTGAGATCATTTTCACCGTTAGATCTGTAATTGGACGATTACGATCTGTTGTAAGGATAACCTTATCCTTACAACGTTGTAAGGACTGATTCATAGCCAACGTTATAAGGATAAGGTTATCCTTACAACAAATCTCAGTTGTCCATTCACAAATCGAAAGGTATAATAGAACCGTTAGATCCGCACTTTTATATGGAGGAGCCCGCAAGTTAGTTCTGTGGACGGAGGCTCACTATGTCAATATACAAAAATATCATTTTTTAAAAAGTATTCATCGCCCGCACAATTAAACTGTGGATTAGAGAGATTTTTTTTACGTCAAATTGGCTGGAATCCTTCTTTCTTTGTTTCCAACAAAGTAATCATTCTCTTTTTAAAAGTACTCATCATCCGCACAATTAAACTGCAGTTGGAGAGTTTTTTTTTACATCAAATTGACCGGAACTCTGTTTCCAACAAAATGGTCGACAAATCTCCATTATTAGTCTACGCATTGAGCTACCTGTCATTTTGCTTAATTTACTGAACTTTTGTATGGATTTAATAATACTTACAAAGTATTAGATGAGAATAATACTTACAAAGTATTAGATGAACGAGAAAAGAAGTGGGAGTGAGAGAGGGAGAGAGAGGAATGGTGAAGGAGATAAAGAGAGTTAGTTTTATATAACTTAACAATGACGTACCAAATTTATCACAACCATGGGCATACATGTGATGTTATGCAAAGATTAATTAGTATCCAAAGAGCATGAGATTTTCTTATAAGTATCCCCTGTTTTCTTCCACTTTGTTGGAAATATAAAAAGAATGATTCTAGCTAATTTGACAAAAAAATAAATCTCTCTAATCCGCAGTTTAATTATGCAGACAAAAATTACTTTTAAAAAGAGGGTACTTTTGTACATTGACATAGTGGGCCTCCGTCTGCAAAACTAAACTGTGGGCTCCCCCATATTAAAGTGCGGATTGGGGTTGCATTACACCGTTTGATCATAAAACGAACATCTGAGATCTGTTGTAAAGATAATGTTAAGTTTACAACGTTGGTTATGGATCGGTCCCCTATCTATATTATACATATAGACATAACATTTTTTATATTTTCATTGCACTTTTTTATTTATTATTATTATAAAAAAAGAAGTTACATTGTCTAAGAAATAAATTGTAAGATCTTTTTTTTATACTTCTTTTTTGTTTTAAAAAAATAAATATGAGATATTCAAAATTTGTCTCATCCATCTTTTTATTTTTTTCAAAAATACTGATCGAAATAGTCAATAAGTTGCCATCTTTCACAATTTATGATTATCAACTATTCCCTCTGTCACTTAATATAAGTCGTTTTAGAGAAGTGTTTTTGTCTCTTAATATATGACGTTTGAGAATTTCAAGTAAGCATTAATTGCTTAGTTTCCAATATTACCCCAAGTATTAAATATAACTTTAGTTCTCTCACTATTTTTTGCCCAATAAATAACATTCTCTTTTTCCAATACAAGGATAATATAGGCAATTGATATTATATTTAATGCTATATAATCATTACTTAATACTTGTGCACAACTCTAAAACAACTTATATTAAGGAACGAAGGGAGTATTGTTTTTTATTGAACTAAATTTATTATAATTTTAATTATATTTAATTATTGTTCGCTCAAACCAACCCAACCCGAACCCATAAATTTTATCACTGGTTGGTACTTGGATAGCAAAAGACAGGCCCAATCTTCAAACCCACCCAACCCATACCCAATAAATTTAGTGTGGGATGTGATTGTGATAACGCCTAAACCCGCCCAAGTTGCACTCCTATCTTGACGCTTAAACAACAAACTCATAAACTCAAAACAGTACTCCAATAGCAACAATGGTTGATAATCATGACATTGAAAATTAATTTTTTGAATTTTGAGACATTAAATTTGATGGCAAGGTTTTCAGATCTGGATCGGTCATCGAACTAGAAAAGGTACCGAGTGAATGGGTCACTGATCCAACCAGTGGTCGAACCGTTATTAACCCAATGACGTCATTAATATATAAAAATATATATTATTAATAATTAATAAAATTTTAAAAAATCTCATTTTTTATGAACTAAAACATAATAAAGTTGAGTTACAATATTACTAAAACTAATTAATTTTAATATTAAAAAAATTTTAATACAAAAAAAAAATTAAATTAAAAACCGGGTCACTAGGTCAATTAACCGGTTTTACCGGTTGAACCACCGGTTCGACCAGTGGATCAACCGATTTTTGACCAAATTTTTTTTTTTAGTATAAATCGAATCGGAATGTTGACCGATTCTGATTTTTACCAGTTAAACCGATGGTTCGGTCTGATTTTTAAAACCATATTTGATGGTCATCGAAAATTGAGTTTAATTACACGAGGCCACCATATAATACGATGCGACTTTACATGAGACTGCCACATCAGGTTTAAAAAATTATAAGATTATTTCTCAAAATTCATAAACTTAAGATTCGATGTCTCAAATATTAAATAACAAGGTTGGCTTTATAAAAGTAAGAATGTTGCGGGGTAAAAAGGGCTTTTACGCATTAATAATACATTTGGACTTTTCTGTCAATTACTAAAAATATACTGGTATATTCTTTGACAAAATTTCTACCCTAAAGTTCGTATTTTACCCTTAATATAGTTTAACACTGAAGGTCCCACTTACTTTTGACAAGAAAGTCCGAGGTGTGCGTTTTTAAACAAAAACAAACATCAGGGTGCACAAAGAAACTTTTAAATCTTTGGGGTGCAGAGAGCTATGAGGTTTAAACTCTAATATTACATGTGTACCGTAGTGTTTAGTATATGAATCTTCGGTATCACATATATATAGTCTTATGAGCTGTTTGGTTTGGGGGAGAATGGAATGAGTATTTTAAAATTAATACTTATTTTTATGTTTGGTTATTTAAAAAGGGTGAAAATGAGCATTTTAATAGAATTTCTAATCATATGTTTAAAGTAATGTGTATTCTATTAAAATAAATAGTGATCATTCCATTTCAATCAACAAAACTTGAAAAAAACAAATAAAAAAATTCAATTGATCAAAATTGTATAACTTCTTGTTCTGACTAAACATATAAATAAAAATGCTTTTTCTATTCCATTCTTATTCTCATTTCCATTTTCATTTCAATGTTGTAACCAAACAGACAATTAGTCCTTTGTTATATATGCATTGACCTAATCTCTATTCCTGAAGCACATTTTACGGTTCAGAAAAACTAATCTGATGAAGCAAACAAGATGGGTGTTATCCTTGGTGAAAACCAAATCTGTTATTTCATTGTCAGCCTCATCTACTATCTCATCGCATGTATTGCTCTCTACATATTTTTTATTTATTTATAAAGTAGCTGTAGGTAAATAGTTAATAACTAGATTGGTACACCAGTCTCAGACAATATGAACTAAGAATACATCCTATTAAAACAATTTCAGAACATAGTTTGTTGACATATATAGCATCTTAAATTATAATCCATCTACTTAACATAGTTCATGAATATTAATATATACTCCTAAGTCTTAACAAATTGTATTCTGAACTGCCATCTATATTTTATGAACTCAGATGCTGTCAAAACTCATGAACAATCACATGCAACTATTACTCCATGGAATCATAAGAACTTCAATAAAATAAACATGACCAATACTGATAAAATACACTAAAAGAGAATCATCCCATTCTTTGTACCCCTATATTATTCAAAATTACAAAGCCTGGTGTATAATACTTTTCCGAGAATCCAACATTTTCCAAGTTCCCAAAATTTATAGTAAGTGAGAGTATGCATGCATGCCCATGCAATTACTCTTACACATCCTATATACTGCTGAACTTTCGGCTAGATCCTTATATAAACTTCCCATTCCAAAGGTCAAAAGCGTAATTACTAATTAAACATGCAGATCAAGAATCAAAATAATTAGGACAATTAGTTTTGTATACTACATTGTATTAACCTTATGTGTCATTCCATACCGTGAAGGTTGGGGCTCCATGACAAAGAGCCATGCTATTAGTCCTCGGAGCAAGATTTGGAACTGCCGTAGGAATATTCCAGTTGTTACAAGCTGAGCTGTTTGATGATTGTTGTGAAAGATAATACAAATTCCTCGCAGTATAAGGATCCGTTGCCCCATATGGATTCTCGTCATTATTTTCTCCGAATTCTGGACTTTGATTGCCTTCAGCAAGAGTAATTCCCATTGGAATCCCATAGTTAGAACTGTTGCTATACATGACAGAATTTGACCCCGAGCTATGTTCCATAGACGAAGAATCCAAGTTCATGAGATTATGCAACTGGAAAAAATTGTGGGTGTTGTAATTATTTCCGAGTTGAAGCTGATGAAGATCTTGATAGCTTTGTGCAGAAGCATCAGCATCCGGTAATTCTTGTTTGCAGAATAGCCTTTGATGAGCAGCGTAAGGGTAGTGCATTGTTAAGGGCTGAGCTTGTTGAAAGGCAATTGTGGGCCAGGTGTTTTGGTGTGAAGGGTAGGTGTGAATTCCGTCTGTAAGGTGTGATGTAATGCTATTGTTCTCGGTTCTTAGACTGACTGCAGTCATTTCAGCTTGCTCAGCTTCTTTTAGGCGCTTGGCGGCACCACCAATTGGCAATGTGCTGCTCTCGAGTATGCTTTTTACGTCGTATCGGCTTATTTCAAAGTTTGTGACTGCGTTTAGGCCGCGGAATTTGATGGCAGCTATGTCATAGGCTTCTGCTGCTTCCTCTTGTGTGCCTGGATATTTGGGAATAATTGAGATGGCAGAGAGAAAAGTTGGTCACTTCCTTTAATTAATTTTTTTATATAAATTAAAATTTCTCTTAAAAAACTTTCGGAAAAAATGAATACTTTCTCAATGGCTATTTTTTTGGTCTTGTGAACTAAAAGAACTGAACTTAAACTGAGCCGAACTTTGGGAAATGATGTTAAATTCAGATAGAACAACTAAACATGAGGATTACTGTCAAATTCAGATTTGGATTCCAGACAATCAAAATTGGACTGTCTACTTAATAGGTTGCATTGTATAGCTGAGAGTTGCAATAATTGTATATGTAATACTTGAATATCAAAGGTCATTCAATGCAACTCGTTTATATAGACCGCCCAAATGGATTGTCTATTAATTTCGAACGGATTGCAATCTGGATCTGTCAAATTCATGGACATTTAACACTACTAAACACAATGTAATGTCTCATTGAATAAGTGGCGTGGCTGTAAGTAAGAAAAATATGCTTACTGAAGGTTCCCAAGTAAAGATCTTTGTTCCCAGCAACTCTTCCGATTCTTGCTTGCCACCTTCCATGTTGGTGGTGCCTATAACCAAATAAGATTTCAAAGCAAAATTAGTACAATTGTATTTCTTAAATATTCATTCAAATGAAATTGTTATAGAAATTGGTTTTAAGTGTTATTATACATGGTCAATGTATAATTACAAATTAAAAATTTGTTTATCTGATCTTGCAACAGTTTCATGCACTAGATCATATAATCATACATCATCACACTAAGAAGGTTTTAGGTACTTCAAATTGCATGCATCCTTCTTCCCTCACTGACATAATTAAGATGAGACTATTTTTTGTATCATTCAGTTTCTTTACCTAGTAGTCCTAGTGTAGCATTTCTAATAGGAATATAAAATATATGCAATTTCCACTTCAAAGTGGAAGAAACCCACAAATTAATTCCTCAACATGTTGAAACTGACTCTAAACCCTATAAGCACACCATAAGTCAATAAAATCTCCTCACAATTTCCAACCATCTTGCTCGTAAAAGTAATTGTCTGTTACCAATTCAACATTGCTTACTTTATCATTTTTTTAGGACAGTGTGAGTGTAGTAATAGCTTATAAGCAGAAGCAATAATTCCTCGAGAACAATTAAATTAAATATGGTTCGTACAATAAAATTTTGTAAAGTTGTCTAGATAAACTAGGCAATTTTTATCTATGTAATCTCTTAAAGTTATACATCTTGACCTGTATGCCAGTATATGCATTGTCAAAGTGTGAACAATTTCAGTAGTCATTGTTATATGAGCGCAAGTTGTGTCTTATATAGTCTAAAATATATGCAAACTATATGAACAATTTCATTTATCATTGCCATTATAGGAACACAAGTTGTGTCATTTAATTTATAGTCTAAAATATGCTAGTACCTTGTCACTCCTCGGTAAATGGATGCGCCTCGAGAAAACCCACTACTCTTCCTGGATCAAGAAAATATATAGCATAACAAAATCATGTCAATTTTGTTGATTCATATAAATTTGATAAGCAAGCTTCAAAAATGTGTTCAAATGAAACCATAAATTTACCTTCGTAAGGATGCAACATACTCCTGTCTGGTCATGTGTTTCATTTCCTCTACCTCTTTCTCATAGTTGCCAATCTATAATTTTTTTAAAAAAAGAGATTAATTAAGAAATTAAGAATAACAATCTAGATTCTAAATTAATAGCTTATCGCAATTCTGTCAACTAAAAAAGAATGACTACATCCCGTTCAACGAAACGAGTCCTATTTGTAAAACTTGCAAAATATAAGGTTTTATCATTGTTCTATGTTTACCCTCAAAATATATTGGTTTTTCATTGTAATGTTAAATTACATTGAGAAAATTTTATCATTTTATATTGCCATCAATAAAAATAGGACTTTTTGTAAATTATTTTGTGACGAATGAGACTCTCGCGGTGAAATAAAGAGATTAAACTAAGAGCATAGAAGGGTTCTAATTTTCGTATCCTAATAATATTGCCTACAAACTTTTTGAAGAAACTATACCCATATACACACACACACATATATATATAGATAGATAAAACAGAACCTACTGGGAAATTTGTAGTGGTTGTGGTACCCCAATACTTTAGTGCTGCTAAATCATATGCCCTAGCAGCTTTATCTTCCTTGTCATAACCTCCTACATTTATATGTTAGCACAAAATTAAAATTAGATAAATCAAGAGAAGAAATGGAAAGAAAAAAAATACAAACATGCATTAAAGAAAAGAGTAAAGGGAACCAAAAAATTTACCCAAATAAACTGCAAAGAGAATGAAATAAGCCCCACACCAATCATGAGAGAATCCAAAAAAGGAAACATAAGTTAATACAAAATTAACTAATAATTTTGAATCAATTAAGATTGAATGGAATATGTTGACATATATATATATAGTAATATAGTAATATATAGTAATTAAACAATACCTTGTCTCCCTTTACGAGTTTGTCCCTCTCTTCTACAACTATTATCCCACAAATGAGCCTCATATCTTCCTGTCCATCTATGTCTGCACCACAAAAATCCTAGAAAATCAGAACATGCTTATATATATATATATAAAGACAAATTAAAAAAACAGAAACTTTAAGATTTTATGGAACAAAAAAAAAGAAAAAAATTACAAGGAGCATACCCAACAAAATACAAAAAAGAAAGGCCTTAACAATAGATCGTGATTCTACACAGTTTGAAATATACAGTCCATTTGTGCTAGCTATAAAAATGAGTTGCATTATTATAACAGAGAGTATTGCAACTCACGAATATACAAATGCAATTCATTTCTATAAAATTGTTAAAATCATCTGTCCAATCATTTCCTAAAATCCAAATCTCTTTAAAATGTATCTACAAGAATATACCTAGTTACACCACGGTAGATAGAAGTTCTTTGTCCAAACGTATCAATAGATTTCCTCGGCACCGCCTCAACTGCACCGGTGGTCTGACTATCAAGTCCTTCCTCCATCTGCCTCTTATTATCCGACGTCGAAGAACTCTCCCCACCACCACCACCACCATCACCATTTGCAGCCAACAGCGGCAATGGAGAACCCGACTGCGACCCGGTACTCATCGAAAGCGACAACGTCTGAGCAGTACTAGTTAGGGTTCCATTATTGTTTTCCGCCTGCGGTGGGGCCGAGTTGTTCCTCAACCAGTTCTTGATCATAGAAAGTCCGATGGTACTATTATTACTGTTGTTGTTCATGCCACCGCCTATTCCATTACTTCCTCCTCCGGTGGTTGCCACCGCTGCCTCGGCCGAACAACTGTTTTGATACATGTAGGGATTATGATGATGATCGCCATTGTGTTGTTGATGATCCGTAGGAAAAGTGTGGCCGGAAACTCCAAGAAAGTTTTCTAGCTTTGGGCCTGATGAATCATTACTGCATGAACTATCCATTAGCATAGATAGCTCTGATGCACTTGTCTTGTAGTTAGTACCTGAGTCCCAATCTGCCCATATAAGGAAAAAATTAACAGATTAATTAAACATATAAATGAAAACTACACACACACACATACACACACATATATATGTATATGTATCACACTAAATTTCTTCATTTGCTCTCCATTTGTGCTTTATTGTAAGGTCACATGATACAAATTTATCCTACAGTGGAGCGCAAATGGTGAAGATTTGGTTTAGAGTGCAAATATTACTTTTCTCTATATATTTGTGTATATATACATATATATATATATACATATATATATATATACATATATATATATATACATATATATATATATGTATGTATATGTATATAGCACTCCAAATTTCTCCATTTACGTTTCACCGCAAAGTTAAAATGATACAAATTTATTTTACAATCTAGTGCAAATGAAAAAATTGGGAGTGTAAATCTATCTATCTATATGATATCTTAGGGTTTTTGTGAGGAAGAATGTATATATTATATAATTAACTCCAAATTTCTCCATTTACGCTCCGATGCAAAGTTAAAATATTACAAATTTATTCTACTGTAGCACAAATGGAGAAATTTGGAGTGCAAATATTACAGATATATATACATATATATATATATATATGTATAATTTTTCTAGGGTTTTTGTAAGTAAATAATAAGACAAACCTTGTAGATTGTTTCTGTTGAAAGTATCTAGTAAGCCAAAAGGGGCAGGGAGGTTAAGAGAAGGAAGGGTAGAATCAGAAGTGAGATCAAAGCATTCACTGGAGACCACGTCGGTGCCGGAGATTTGATCGGAGTTGAAGCCATGAAGGCGGGAGAGGGAGTTTTGTGAGTGATGATCTTGAAGAGGGAGTTGTTCATGTGGGGAGAGAGAGAAACCCAACCAGTTGTTCATGGAAGAATTAGCCATTAATGTAAATAATAATTAACTACTTAAGTTATTGAACAAGAACTCTTTGTTATCTATCTATGAGGAAGAAGATTCAACGATTTTAATAGCTCATGCATGGAGTAGATATAGAGAGAGATGAATAGGGCTAGAGGGAGAGAGAAATACCATAAGTAAGTTCTTTGAAGGGTGAAGGAAGAAGAGGAAAGGTCTAAAATGTGAAAGGGAAAAATGTTGAATCATTTCTTCCAAGGCGAAATGAAGATTTATATGAACTCCTTTTTTTTTTAATTTAGTTTTACTTTTATTTTATTTTTCTCTCTCTTCTCCTTCATAAATGGGGTGCCCCTCTAATTCAAAGGACAGTCATAATTCATTAATTCTAATCCCAAAACCCTCTACGAGTTTAATGCGACTAACAACATTTGAAGGTTGAGTGAAAGGGTAGTGTTGTACTTTTATTTGAAATAAAATTTTATATATATATATATATATATATATATATATATATTAATCACCAAATATGAGAGGATCTTTATTTTAATTAAACACTTTGAAATTGGCAATTTATTTGTTCAGTTTATATAAATGAATTGTATCGATATGACAGATAGATGAATTTCAGTATATGTTGAGTATATAAAAGTTATATAGCATAATTATAATTCTAAACTATACAAATAATAATAATACTTTGATGATAAAAGATTGAATACAAAAAAAAATATAAAATAATGTAAATTGTAGTTATTGGTTATAACCAGTTTGGACCTACCAATGAATGTTCTAACATTTTGACACGTCATTTTGTATTTATTGTAGTCATTTTTTGTCACTATAGCATTAATACTCTACAAATAATAACTTATTTTTATAAAAGTGCTCAAATGAAATGACCAAAATTCAAATTAGACATGACATGAGATGATTTTGATATCAAAATGACTATGGGTCAAAAGAACTATTAATTTCAAAAGTTGAAATTTAAATAAGCATATTTGTAACATGATAAAAGAAGTGTTTTTATCGTAGAATTATTTTAGGAATATAAGTATTAATTTGGAGAAGTTAAAAATCTAGAGATTGTGCCCTTACAAATTAATTAAAGAACTTACCAATTATCTCTATGATGCTTTGAAATTTTTTTATCAAATAATTCTAACTTTTACATGAAAGCACTTTTTACAACTCTCTATTTTACTAGTGAAAATACTTTTATCTTATATTTAGAGGCTGTTTAATAAAAGGCTGCACAATAATGAAGCATTTATTAGTAGAGAGTTTGTTAGTAAAAGTGATATGAAAGAAAAAGGAGTGAGATAAATAATTCATGAATATTTTAAAACAATTTTTGTATGAGATTTTTTTTTAAGTTCACATTAATATAAAAATAGAGTTAAAGATTCTACTTCTTTTTGGCTCTCTAATCTTAAACCTAAAACCTATAGTAGATGCACTTCCATGATATAATTATTAATAATATTTAAATATAATTTTAGATTTTTGTTATTAATTAAAATAATTTTAGACCATCTCACCACTCACTTAAACATGCAATAATTGATGGACACGAGACCCTCCCACAAGAACCATAAACCTAGCTCCTCCTTCCTCTTGTTCTCTCCTATATATATTAACAAAATTTATTGCTTACAATAGCTACTGCCTAAAAGATCATTAAAAGGTACACGAGGAGGAATAATATAATTGTTGAACTGCATAATCTACTAAACTATATATATATATATAGGCTCAGGATCAACTCCGGACTCCCGAACCTGATTAAAACTCCTTGGTTTCTTCCAAAAATAGGCAAGTAGCTAGGTACAAGTTGAGCTTATCTTCATGCCACCAAGGAAGAGTTTGTTTATCAAAAATGAGTATATAATAATATATACTTCAGGGATTAATATATAGGACTTCACATGGCTCTTAAATTAACCTATCTATATCTATCTACCAGCATGTGGTTTCGTAATCTTAAAACAAACTCTCACTTCTCCTTTGGACTTTCAAAGATATCCCGATTCTATTACTCACCTTTGGTTACCTTAATTATTTAAATTAAAATTCTATAATGAGGACTGACTGAAAAATCTCTCTCCACAAAGAGACATATATATACAGGGCATGTTCTTGGAAAGGATTTGGTGCATAGTGCAAGTTTTATTTTTTGTAACTTCCCAAAACAACTACTCTAATTGCTTGACAACACATTTTAGTTTTACTTGGGTTAATTTTAGTCATTTGACATAAGTTTTAATTGGCTTGAGAATAAAAATGATTGGCTAAAAATTTAAATATTTTTGTTAATAATACTAGTCATCTTTGTTTCTCTGACTCTGATCTTCTGTGAGATAATATCAGACGTATTTTATTTTTTTTTGACAGTTCGATCGTATGACCGACATACAATTTTGAGGCTTAATTTCTCATATCATATTAACAATTAACAATAACATTAATTCCAATTTCAAATCCAATTATTACAATAAAATTTATATCCCGACTTTACTTCTATATAAACGCGAAATAATGACCATGACTAGCTCATACACTAAGAAAATAAAAAGAAATTTTAATATTAAACTATCACCATTTACTCTTTAGTCTATAGTATCAATACTTGAGAATTTCAGGGGCTGTTTATTTATATATGAATGAGTCTGAATTTGATCGAATAAGTCATTCAGACCATTTGTTTTATAACTTTTAAACTGTGAATGCGTCTAAATGTATTTGAACGATTTATTCAAAAAATTGTGATTGAATCAATAAGAAGTAGTGCTCAATAATATTTTTACCTACCTAAGATCATAGACAATTATAAATTAAATTTAATTTCCATCTTTTTTTACTATTGTAAACAAATTTTGCTATGTACAAATTATTTTTTGATTTTTTTCTTTAACAAATTGATTAATAACCAATTTAATTAACGTTGTTGTAGTTTTTTGTTTTGATTTTATGGACTAATAGAATGTTATTAAAAGAAATTATTGTTTATTCCTAAAATTATATTACTAATAATATACTCCATTAAAGATTATTCACAAATTTATATTTATTTTTTCTTAGATAACATTGTTTATTTATAATTACATAATAAATTTGTTTATAATAGTTCAGAAGTTTAAAATCGAAAAAATACGTATTTAGATGTTTTAAACATACAGTTATCAAACACATCATTTCATTCTATATTCTAAACTTTTATTTCATTCCGTTCATTCAAATTATTTTATATATTTAAATTTTTTTATTTAATTTTATCAAATAACACCTTATATTTATATCACACCCCAAAGAAATATAGACAATTAATTTGAGACGATGAGTTAGTATGCTGTGGAACACCTGCAGAAGATGAAATAAATAATATATAAAATATAACTGACATAATATAATTGTGATGAAAAGAAAAACCCACACGCAGCCCCTCTCCACACCCATTTATTGATGCCCAGATGGACATAAGTCATATCAATGTCAGAAATCTGGGCCTCTGCCACATCCCTAACCAACCCCTTTCCATTTCCATTTCCATTTCCATTTCAATGCCATCAGACCCCTTCAAAACCCCCATAACTTTCTCACATTCCATCCTGCATCCCATACGAATAGTATTAAATTATTTATATACTTTTCTCCTTTTCAAAATATAAGATCAAATTTATTCAAAGTTAATTTTAAATATTTTAAAATTTATGTAATTTATTTAAATTTTAAAAATAAATTTTTTTTAACTAATAGAATTATTTAAATAATCTCTAATTTTATATTTATATAATTTAAAAATGAATTAATTTACATCAAGTTTGAAAATAATTATTTATATTCCTATTACTATATATCTTCTTTCTAGTCCTAATCATCAAGCTGCTCCCCCGCATCAAACGGGAGACTCCTCCATTTTTTTCTCTCTTTCATACAAGGACAAACAACAAAAACTTTTTTCTCTCTCTTCTGTCACACACAAAATAATAATTCATGCATGACTGACATTTTTCCATTTTACCTAAATAAAGTTAGAGTGAGAGAGAGAATCCTTCATTTATAGGAAGAACTATATAATAACATACTCCAATAAATATATATATATATATATATATATATATATATATATATATATATTGGAGTATGTTATTATATAAGTGTACCCCCGATAAGAGAACACTAACCCTTGTCTTTCGGGTCTTGGGGAATTTCATTCTCAAGATTTAGGGACAGATTGGAAGAAAATCTTTAAACCTAAGAGACGTACATGTAATCATCTACATACACATGCACCAAGTAGAATTTTCTTATTTTCTTGTAAATATTTATATAAAAGAGTCGTTCATAATCTAAGTTAATTACTAGTCAAAATTTTACATATTATATATCAGACGATATTTATTTACTAAGCATATATATTATATATCAGAGAATATATATACTTCCAAAATATAATTTAAATATCCTTCGCAGGACGACGGAGGGAGTAACAACATATATAACTCCCTTCCCTAAAAGCTTTTATTAACTTTTTCATGTACTTGCTCTTCCTCTTTCTAGTTGCTAGCTCTTTATTTGAATCTGAATTTTTCTTTATTTAATCTCTATATATATGTATACGCTTTGCATGTGGGTGTTGTTTTTTTCTTATAATGAATTATAGAAAGCCTTGAGTCCATGCCAAACAATAGGAAGAACACTCTCTCTCTCACACACACACACACATATGTGGGTATATATATAGGGTATAGGGTATGACCGAGTTCAAATCACCTATTATATCACATGTAGTAAAAGTAGATATCATTTTCTTAAGTATTTTTTATCCGCTATCTTCAATTTCTTATGTTGCAGTTGTCGGATGTGAATTCTCAAAGATTTGAAGAAATCTCACTTGAATGATCATGTATATAAAAGGATGTCACAATATTATTAATAATAATAATTGTTATTATATAAAGTCATTTTTCAGGGGATAACAATGGAATGTATCCTCATTGTGCTTGTATTACTATTATTAGGTATTGTCTGTTAATGAACTGTCTCTTATTCGCTAAGAAGCATGATACTGTTTGTTTTTTTTTTGTTACCTCTGAATGCCTCTTAATCGGTAAGACATAAAATGAAATCTTAATAATTAAGAGATACCTTTTAATGAAATTTTTTTGATAAATTTTTTTTATATAAATATATTCAACAATATTATTCACTCATTTTTTTTAAATTGAATATTTAAAACTATTAAATAAAATTTTACCTTTTAAAATGGTAAAATAGTGTCATTAAGAGACAACTTACTTTTTAGTTATCAAACAGTTTTTTAGATTCAGACCTCATAACCATTCAGATGATCTAATTTATTAAGACATCATAATCATTCAGATCTTAATTATCATTTTTATCAAACACAACTTTACTAGGGTAATGCTATATCTTTCTCGAATTACAGCATGAATGTGCATGAAAAGTCACTTCTGCCCTTAATCGAAAACATTAGGGAATGTGGTGTGTGAAGAGCATAATAGACTTTTCATGTAATCTGATTGTCTATTCTTTAATTACACAAATTCGGCAGACACAACTTTAACCATATTCATACTAGTACGTGCTGCCAAAATAAAATATTTATTTTAAGCAAGTTACGAATTTCATTTGACTAGCATATGCTATAGAGAAACGCTCAATTCTTTTTTTTTTTTGATTTTTTTGAAAAAATTACAAAAATTAAAAAATATAATTAATAATTTGTCTGATTGATCAAATTAGATTTAAATCTCAATATTACTCTTGTAAAATTCATCGAAAACCAAAAAAATAATAATTAATATTTAATATAAAAATGATATCAAAAATTAAATCATTTATAATAAACAACAGATGTAACAAATTTTACCCTCTAAAATACAAGAGTCCTTCTAATCTGTCCGGGACTTAGGGACCGGGCAAATTTTTTTTTTTTTTTTTTTGTTTCACTCCCAAATAATTTTTATGATTTATTGGAACTGAAATTTAAAAAAAAAAAGTGAAATAGGTATGATTTGGATACATTAAAAACAGAGTTAAACAGACTGTGTAACTCTATTTTTGATATGTATCCAAATCATACCTAAATCACTGTTTTTTTTTTAAATTTTAGTTCCAATAAATTATATAAATTATTTGGGAGTCAAAAAAAACCGGTTTCCATTGCCCGGGCTCCATAGAATTATTGAAAATACAAAGATAAACAGAATTTAGAGAAGAATCATTTTTAATTTTTTATATCATAATAATTTGACAAAACCAAAAACATCATAACACCAACTTGAAATTTATAAATAAATGAATTCAATGTACACGTAAATGAATACTCCATATTATAGTATGCTATCTAAAGATTGTCATGTAACAGCTAATGAGGCCAAGAGTACGGGCATGAAAGGGGGTGGTAAGTGTGAATATTTTAAGGAGGAGTGTTGCAGAAAGAGGAGAGAGAGATTTTTTTTGATATTTAATTAATTATTTATTTATCTCGAAGGCTTCAAAAACTCACTGCAGTGCTGGTTAAGTTTGACCGTCAATAAAGGAATCAAAAGACGGTAAAACACATGGCCATCTTCTATTTTTTACTATTATTCAAACAAAGCCTGCCTCCCCTCTTCCCCACTGTAAAATAATCAAAAAATAATTAAATGCTGTGTTCCCTCTCGGTAATCTCATTTTAATCATGCCCCACGCCTCCTCTTTAACTATCACTTTTGACCATAAAGAAATCAACTATCTACTAGCTGCCTAGATTAATTTCTTATATTATTACTATACCCTAATTTTTGAATTTTACTTTTTACTGCTTTTTGTCAATTAGGCATTGTTTGGTTGTCTTACATAGTGTAGAGTATGGTAGAGTTTGGTATGGTTGAAAATCTAAATTGTACATAAAATTGATTAGGTGGGGTTTGACAATTCTAAAACTGCATATGACATCCCTTATAATTGGTGCGGTGCGGTTTTAAAGTTCGCGATGCGGTTTCATTTGATTTGGTTTTAGTTCTAAAACCAATTGATATAGTCAACAATAATATTCAATATATCAAATTCAATTTTATGTAGAAGAAATCATACATGACATTAATATAATAACACAAAGCAACAAATTTAGGTTTGAAATTTGTTACTTATGAATACTTCAACATTGCTCAAACCATTGCAATTCAATTAGAAATATTTATACTCATAAACAAAAAGTTTAAAAGTGCATGATATAATTAAAATGATCTAATATATTTCTAATAATTAGAAGATTAATTTAGCTAATCGTCGCTTGCCAGCTCCATCCTTGCTTTTTACCGATAGTTTGTTCTGGGTTCGACATGACTAAACACGAGTCTTCCTCGACAAACTCAAGTCTCCATGAAATCATTCCAGTAATGAAGCAGCAAGAGAAAACAACATTCGTCTCTAATATTTTGGTGTATATATTAATGACCTATATAACTTATAAAAAAATATAATATATAAGAGCGATGTAGGAACCTATCAAAATCGCACCCAAACTGCACATGAGATTTTTTAGCCATTAATTTTAATACCGCCATATATGTTAGAACCGTTGGTGCGACTCAATCGGAGCGATTCAAACTATTTTTGGTGCGGTTTCGGGACCAATTTTGATTCCTTACTTAGCCCTAATCTTACATTGTGAACTCGTTAAACGAGTTAAATTCAAACAAACTTTATTGTCCATTTATTTAAACGGATCGAATTCGAACAATGTGATGTCTGGCTCGCTTTAGGTCCAACTCGAGTAAATCCGGCTCACATAACATTTATTTAATTTTTTTTTCTTATTTTTATAATAAAAAAGTTAAATGAGTCGGTCTTAAACTCAATTAGGTTTAGCTTGCGTTAGCCTAACTCTAGCTGATCAACTCATTTATTAAATAGGTCGAGTTCGTACACCAAATCTTAATCTCGCTCGTTTAAAGTCAACTCAATTTAACTAATTTATTTAACTTTTAAACAAGTTTCAATTTGATAAGTCAAAATTCAATTTAATTCTACTCGCTTATAAATCTAATGAAACATATAGGGCCGATGATTAATCCCACCTTTAATAAAATCGTTTTTTTATCCTTCACTTGCTTTGACTTGGGTTATACCTATAGTTTGTATATATAGTCTCTCTCTTTTGTCTGATTGGAAGGGGTCTAGTACTTGTTATTTGTTCGGTAATGTTATAAATCCTAATGTTGTGTTGTGCATAGGTTGATTCTTTTAGTTTACCTTATCTTGTTTGATACTATGAGAACGAACATGGACAAAGAATTAAACCAAGAGAGAAAGACAAATGGAATTTAAACTTTAGTCAAGTTTGATTAAGGCATTATCTTAAATAATATTTTATATATATATATATATATATATATATATATTATTTGTGCTGAAAAAATTCTGTTACTCTGAAAATGTTGGCTCCCTAAAGATAGATACTATTTTGTTTTACCATATTAATTGGCATGCGCCACTTGTGATTTTTTTTTTTTAAAAAAAGAAATACTTAAAAGGCTATTTGCTTCTTAATTTGGCAAGCATACAAATAACACACAAGCTCTTTCCGTCCCCTTTTATTGTATAAACCTTTTTTTCCCATCTATGGAATGGAGTTTGGTGGATTCTGCTTACATACCCTCAATATATATATAACAAGTGTGGGCCCAAGTGCATATTAGGGTTCACATGACCTAATTGGATTAAATGTACAAATTAGGGTTTACAAAAATCTAATTAAATGTGCTAGACCCGGGGAAGTCTCCACGTGTTCCAAAGCAGAAGACTCGTGGATGCGACCCATTTTGGGAATTGATTGAGGGATTGGATTGGTGGCTAGAAGAACAGGGCAATTTGGGCATTACTTTGATGATTAAAGGACATTTCTGGAATTTTTCCTATAAAACATGACTAAAGGGTATTTCTGGAATTTTCCTTAAAACATGTGTCTGGCATGTGACTATTTCCCAGGCAAGCTCTATAAATAGTCCCTCTATTCTAAGAAAAGGGGATCGCTCTCAAGACATTACACTTAGACTCTTAGAAGCTCATTACACTTGGAACTCTCTCTCAACTCGAAGACTCAAGAAGGCTCTTCGAATCCCTGCTACCCTTACCCGGTTTCCGGATTCTAAGGGTTCTGCCACGTGTCATTGGAGTAATCGCCCACATGTTCTTCTCCCCTCTTCAGTCAATCAATCAATTCCGTGCTCTTCATGGATTTCTCGCCTCTCCAGCCAACACGAAACCCTAACCCTAGCAAGGTGTAATTTTTCTACCTATATTTATTTGGCGACTCTGCTGGGGAGGTGTAGAATTCGTGAAGGGTATGCTCACAACTCGAAGTGGGAGAATTACAGGAAGAGTTTCACCGACAACAAGCATCACTTCACCGGATCCGATTCCAAGGCAAGTCAATCCAGTGCTCCAAAGCGCGAATCTGGATTTTGATCAACCCATCTTAGAAGACGTTTCGGAAGGAAGTTCAACATCACCTCAAATGGCTAATCAACAACAAACCAGTGCTAGACAGCCAAACGCAGGAAGGCAAGGTGAGGAATTCACTGGAGCACAGACAACTGCGAATGCTGTGCAGATGGAGATGCTCAAAGCATTACAGGAGGCACGAGAAGGCCAAGGGATGATGATGACCATGATGCTGGAAATGCAAAGGAAGCAGGAAGAGATGGGAAATTTCCACCAGCAGTTGATGTAAATCCCTACTTTCAGGGCTATGTTCCCAGGAAGTTCGCAGGGGGAACGCGCAGAAGTGGAGGACAACAACAATAACAAAGAGAATCCGACTGTGCTTCCAACAACGGAGAGTCAGCCGATTCCAATCATCAACTTGGAGCTGTTTTCCAAAACAGCGGTGATGTGCCACAACTCAGATTGGAAGCAAGTCAGCCTCAGCCCAACATTGTCCCGCCCACTCTCCCAGCATTTTCACAAGTGCAGATACCAATCCTCCCAAGCCACATCCAACGAACAAGTCAACAAGCACCACCGATACCAATTGTGCAGGATGGAAGTGTTCATCAGCCAGTTTCCTTACCATACACACCACCTATGCATCAATACATTACAGCCCATCAAATAATCCATACCACAAGCTAGTATGTGACGAAAGATGATATGATCGATGTGATCAATCAATTTCGCAAGAAAACAGCCCGACTTTCAGAGTTGGACTTTACTCCACCATACCCGGCACACATACGGAGACAACCTTACCTGGCAGGGTATATTGAGCATCCCCCGCAGTTTCCAAAGTATAACGGGGAGAAAGGAAATGCCAGAGAGCATATTGTCAGGTTCGTGGAATCGTCGTCTCCATGGTTGGGTTATGATGAGGTGAATAACCACAATCTGTTGATGAGGGAATTCAACAAGACCTTGACGGATAGTGCCTTCAGTTGGTACTACAATTTGGAGAAGGGATCAGTCATGATTGGGATGATCTGAAATTACAATTTTTTAAGAAATTTTTCTATGTGCAGAAACAGGTAACTATTGTAGAGCTGATGCGGTTTAAGCAGAAGTCGAATGAGGAGCTGTCAGATTATGTAGACAGATTCAGGGCCCAAGCACAGAAGTGTATCGAGCCAATTGAGGAGAAGAACTTGGTTAGCATATGCAACAATGGTGCTCTAGACTCCTTCAAGCCCCATCTCATTACAAAGGCCTGTGATTCATTTGTGACTCTCTCATCCTTCGCATAAGATTTGGGAGGAATCATGATAGTGCCCATCAACCATGCGATGGTTACATGGAAGGGTAAGAGAACATCAACTATGGCTTTGGTTGACTCTCAGTCAAACCCACAAGGGGCCAAGAGGGAGAAGAACGAGCGAAATTTTGAACAAAGTAAAGGAAAACTTGGGGGCAAGTATACCAGGATGCCAGTTCCAGAGGCTATCACATGCAGTGAGAAGGCATTCAGGGGCCTGTACGACCAATGGGTTGAGCATGGAGTGGTGAAACCTCCAAAGCCTAAATTTGTGGTGACGGAAAAGATGAAAAGAACACCAGATTTTTGTGTATACCACCAGTACGCAGGACATTCCACTATGGTCTGTTACAGTCTGCGGAGGTTATATCATGAGAAGCTGGCAGCCGGAGAAATCGAACTGTGAAAAGAAAAGCACCGTGTGTGAAAAGCCACTTCCAAATCACAAAGAAAACGAAGCATGCAACATTATTACCCATGGTGTAGCCCAAGAAGTCGAAAGGATGGAAAATTAAAAAAAAAAGCAAAATAAGAAGAACTCAAAGGTTCCCCTCCTAGGGCTTGGCCTCTAGGGGACACACTATGGACAACCGAAATACTGGCTCTACCATCGAAAGATCTCAGAACTGTAAAGATGAGAATATCAAAAATCCACCCAATATGGTGGTCCACTAGAAAATGGTGGTTGAAGTACTCCAAGAGTATCCCTTGCCAAGAAATTGGATGACCAAGGGAGGAGACACAAGAATTGACGAATTAAAAAATCCACCCAAGATGGTGGTCCACTCTAAATGGTGGCCAAGTCCTCGTAGATTGCACTTGCCAAGAAATTGGATGACCAAGTGACGAGGCATGCAACTTAAGCCCTTATGAAACCCTATACGCCAAACAATTGGCACGACGTACCAAGGGATAAGGCACAAGTTATACTTTCAACTTTAAAAGTAATCGAGACACCTGACTATAAGTCCTCAAAGTTATACTTTCAACTTTAAAAGTAATCGAGGCACCTGACTATAAGTTCTCAAAGTTATACTTTCAACTCTAAAAGTAATCGAGGCACCTGACTATAAGTCCTCAAAGTTATACTTTCAACTCTAAAAGTAATCGAGGCACCTGACTATAAGTCCTCAAAGTTATACTTTCAACTCTAAAAGTAATCGAGGCACCTGATTATAAGCCCTCAAGCCCGAGAAAGTTACACTTTATCTCTAAAAGTGGCGAATGTTATGCTTTATCCGACAAAAGCAAAATCTATTATTGTTATCTTTATGAAATTTTTTTTGAAACGTTGTGCTTTTCGTTAAAAGCAATATGATTATTAATAAAAATGTCAAACTTTCATTATACTTGAATATTCTTTGATTTTAAAAGTATGAATTCAAGTGTTAGTTTGCGATAAATCGAAAAAATTGCATGTTTACTCTCACTATTATGAATATTATTGTCTTGGAGTATTAATTTGAATAACTTATGATTCAATGCTAATTGTTGGGTCTTAAGAAGAAAAAATTCAAAGACAATCACTAATGCTAAAGAAATTCTATTATGATAAATGACATATAAATGAGTTATTTGATAACAGGAAATAACAAAAAGCTACAAAAGGCCATACCTAGAAGTAATGCGAGGTGGCGGAATCAAGATGAAGAGAGTCAAATAAGGCGAGCTCCTCAATGGGCAAAGAAAGTAAAACATCGATGCCCCCACCCAAGGAACCAACAACTGTACCCTCCTTGTTAGGTGAAGCCTCGGGAGAATCCTTCTGGGGAGGATGAAAATGACCAATAGGTTTCGAAGGATTCCCCCTCAGGGGAGGAGGATTAACTGCCATAATAGCATCAGCATCAACATGGGTGTCACCGGTACCCTCCAAGCTGTCATGAGAAGATGGAACTGTACTAGCCACAGCAGGACCTAAGCCTACATCAGACATGGAATCGTCAACATTAAGACTGACACGATCATCATGAGGTGAGGAGGACTCGACAACAATCATGTTATGTCAGGGTGGCTCACAAGTAGTGGAGGTCGGCACCTCACTTGTCGTGCCCATAAGAAATCCAATGGGACATCCTCCTCCTCATCATCATCCTCATCATCATCATCATTATCCTCATCATTCTCGGCAATCTAAAAACAAGGATCCTCGGCTTTACTCTAGAGCAAGTAACTCTCATCTCCCCGACAGCAGAGGATCCTAGGGGAGGAAATCAAGGAAGTCTGAAAGGATTGTATCACCATGAAATCATGAAGTATAATTGTCAGCCCGCCTGAAAGCCTCTATCAAGTATGCAACGCAATTGGTATCCCTAGGAGACAGTCTGGATGGGCTACAAGAAGCCGAAGTACTAACAGGAAGACTGCAGGATATAGATAATCTAGAATAAGAACATAATTTGGAAAAAGAAAAGGAAGCAGACATACTCTAAAGTATGGGTGAATTCCCCCAAACAGTAATGAATGTGCATGAAGAAAATTACCCGCGAAAAATCAACACAATAAGGGCGTCATGATACGTAGATCCCTACATAGCTGAATGCCCTACATGGTTGAATGCCCTATATGGTTGAATGCCCTACATAGCTGAATGCCCTACATAGCTGAATGCAGCGATATATGCTCACGCTCTTTAGTATAGCCTTATTCTCAGCATTCCCGAGGATTTCGTCAGTTCAATGTTGTCATCCTTGAAGACAGCTAGATGAGTCAGACAGGAATCGAAAGGGACTGAAAGGATACTCTTGTTTTTCTATGCACATGCGGGGAATGCGGCCGAAATGGGGGAAGTCGTCCCAACCTCCGCAAGCCGCGACATAAAGAAACAAGCCTTCTTTCTCTGGTAAAGGAAAAGTTGTGCGATCGTAAGTCTTCAGAGCATCCGGTAGACGAGGCCTGGAAGTAAGGAAGACTCCACATAAGAGTACTAAGGATGTCAAGTAAAGCATATGAACTTGAGTAGGCTTACCATGACAAGGGAAGAATCTGAGATTTTCACTTGAGAATACCTGAAAAGAAGAAGAAATGAAGTCAAGAAAGGATCAAAATCACAATTATGAAAGAAAAACAAGATTTGAAATTTTTCTAAAAAACTTCGGACAGCCAAAATGCATCCTTCGGAGCCATTTTTTGGATTATTTTGGTATGTGTCATGGCCGTTGGCCATGACTTTTGAAGATCTCGTCGATACGGTCGTTTTGATATATTATGGGCCCCGAGACTCCAAACGGAACAAAAGTTATGGTCAAAACAGCGATCACGATTCCCAATGTTTAAATTTTGGTACATTTTCTCCTAAGATTCGCTCCCTAGGGTTCGACCCCCTAGGGTTCGGTCACCCTAGGGCGCAAAAAAAAAAAAATCCCCTAGGGTTCGGCTCCCCTAGGATTCGGCCCCCCTAGGGCGCAATATATATATATATATATATATATATATATATATATTCATATATATATTGTGTACCTTGAAAATTCTGGTGCCCCACAGATTAATTTTTTCGGAACGGATACTTCTTTGTCAATAAATATTGTGTTTTTCTTTATTATCCGAGGGAACCTACCGAGATATAATCCAAGTAACTGGGCTCAGAAGACAAAAGAAAAGTTACAATAACCTGAGAAGAAACGTAGGAAAAGCAAGTCAAGAAGAAGTTCGGCAGAAAGTACTCAAATAAAGTGAAAAAATTGAAAGAAAGAGAAGAAGGAATTATTTTTTTTACCTCTTTCCCAAGATGAAGACTGTTGGCTTGACGACTTCTTGGTGATCTTCAGACTTGAATGAGGAGAGAAAATGCCAAGACAAAAAAAAATTTGCACGATGAAAAGAAAAGCCTAACTGACTTGGGAGATATATATATTCAAACCGCAAGCTTGCAATAGCAAAGGAAGCAATCTTTATTTTCCTCTTGCGGAAGATTTTGCAATATAAAGATAAGTCTCCTTGAGTTTATTTTTTAAATAAACACATATATTTTCGAAATTTGTTTAAATTGGGTAATTTAATGGATTTTCGAAAAATATATATATTTGATATCTGATATTTTATTCCTAACAATAGACAATTTTCGAAATTGGTATATATATATATATATTGAATATTTGGTTTTCCTAAGGAAAAAAAGATCTTGCTTTACAAAATTCTAATAAAGGAAGATTTTGTTTCCAAATAACAAATTAAGATTTGATTATTGGATTTTATTTAGTGATATCTGATGATCTTCCTTGTTTTAATTCTCAGAAAATAAGGAAATAAATATTAAGCAAAAATGAGGAAGCTTTCAGATGATCTACCAAGAGGTTCAAGGAAGAGCCCTTCTAGGTCTTGCCTCCTTAGGGTTTAACCCTAATGGTTTGGCCCCTAGGGGTTCCCTCTTCTAGAACTCTTGTGTTCCAGACTTGAACAAGGGGAGTCATTCGAACACTTGGAGTATTTTGCACGAGCGTCTCTCAAGGAATCGTGACTTTCGCGCAGGGGGCAAATGTGGGCCCAAGTGCATATTAGGGTTCACATGACCTAATTGGATTAAATGTACAAATTAGGGTTTACAAAAATCTAATTAAATGTGCTAGACCCGGGGAAGTCTCCACGTGTTCCAAAGCAGAAGACTCGTGGATGCGACCCATTTTGGGAATTGATTGAGGGATTGGATTGGTGGCTAGAAGAACAGGGCAATTTGGGCATTACTTTGATGATTAAAGGACATTTCTGGAATTTTTCCTATAAAACATGACTAAAGGGTATTTCTGGAATTTTCCTTAAAACATGTGTCTGGCATGTGACTATTTCCCAGGCAAGCTCTATAAATAGTCCCTCTATTCTAAGAAAAGGGGATCGCTCTCAAGACATTACACTTAGACTCTTGGAAGCTCATTACACTTGGAGCTCTCTCTCAACTCGAAGACTCAAGAAGGCTCTTGGAATCCCTACTACCCTAACCCGGTTTCCGGATTCTAAAGGTTCTGCCACGTGTCATTGGAGTAATCGCCCACCTGTTCTTCTCCCCTCTTCAGTCAATCAATCAATTTCGTGCTCTTCGTGGATTTCTCGCCTCTCCAGCCAACACGAAACCCTAACCCTAGCAAGGTGTAATTTTCCTACCTACAACAAGATTACTACTTTATATATAAAACTGCATGTATAGGTCTCTGCCACTGCACAAATATATTCAGTTTAATTTTCTGTCAAAATTGATACTAAAATGAATGCTACGTGGAGTAGTTCTACACGGACAGCCGAATTGGACATGGAAATTGGATATTTTCATGTTCCAATGGTGTTTTTTTTTATATATTTTAAACATATTTATATTATGGATTTTTAAAAAAAATCCAAAAAAATCTAAAAAAATTAGGTGTAATTTAGATATATATCAAAAAAATGATTGTATGCGCCCATACACCATTTTTTGATATATATCTAAATTACACCTAATTTTTTAAGATTTTTTTTTAATTTTTTTTAAAAATCCATTGTATAAATATGTTTAAAATATATATATATAAATATCATTGGAACATGAAAATGTTCAATTCGGCTGTCCGCCTAGACTTATTGATGCTACGTGCGACTGATGGTATCTTCCACCTGTAATTATATATATATATATATATATATATATATATATATATATATATATATACACACACACACACACTCTACTCAGAACAAATTGTTCATGTCTTTCTGATATTTTATCCCACTTTTAATATATAGCTACCCCAGATGTGCATTTGACTGCAATGGATCATAAAGAAATCGGCAAACTTAATTAGCTTCAACTTGATTTTAAGGTCATAAATTTGGTGGCATTCTAATTTCCTATTTTATACCAAAAGGAAATGGCCAATTTGTCCAACTAACGAGCTTAAATTAAGTTCAAATAATATTTAACTTGTACATATATTAGCTGATTTTTGATGAGCTTTACACTGTGTTGTTCTCTTATATATCAATTATAATAATGTGATATTAAAACATTTTCTAATTTTAGTTTAATTAAATGAGTGGAGCTTATTGTGTTAACAAGCTCAAAATTGAATTCAAACATGATTTATTCATACTAAGAATATATTGTAACTAATAGAACTCAATGGTCATAAATAGGCCTGACTGCAAAAGTGTCCCTCCAAGTTGACATCCAATTTCAGTTTGACTATTTAAGTGACAAAAATCTCAATTGAGTCTTTTAAGTGGCCAATTTGATTCATTGAGTCCTTCATGGGATTCATCTTTACTTGTACTTCTGACTTTGACTTTGACTTGGACTTGGTTGAGATTTTTGCCATGAAGGACTCAATGAATCAAATTGACTATTTGAAGGGTTCAATTGAATTTTTTGTCACTTAAAAAATCAAACTGAAATTTGGTGATAACTCTGAGGGACACTTTTATAATTCAGCCTCATAGATACGGTAAGCTACTAAGTCCTATCAAGACTAAAAGGAAATGGAATGTGGTGTATTAAGCCTAGGGGAGGCAAAATATAGTTGCTTAAGTTTGATTTGTTTACAAAATAAGCTTAAATGAAGTTCAAATTTGTATGTACATAAGCTAATTTAGACTAACTTTACATTGAGTTGATCTCTAATAATTTTAATAATTTAATTTTGCATAACATTTTGTAACGTTCGTTAATTAAACAAGTTCGACTTATTCAGTTAACGAGCTTGAAAATGATACCGAACTTAGTTTATTTAATTTTAAATTGATCTTGAACGAGTTATTAACTAGTGATAATCAAATTACTGGAATATCTCTCTCTCTCTCTCTCTCTCTCTCTCTATATATATATATATATATATATATATATATATATATAGAAATTGTTAAAAGACATAAAGATCCTTCATATGCCACGTTAATCAGTTGATAAATCCAACAAGGCTTTTATTTTTTTACTTTTAATCCAAGTCATTACCTCTCACATTACCTAAGGACTATATTTTTTTACATAAAAATTGTACAAGGATAATTATAAAATAAAAATTGTATAAGAATTAAAATAAACTAGAGTAAGAATACAAGAACTAAATGAGTTATTTTGCCAACTCTGATCTCACACTTTTCCTTCTCCTCTTTCAGCTCTACGCATATATGTTCTAGTATTCTAGATAGCCATATAGTTGGTTCATTTTGAAATTGAATTTTATGAAATTGTAAGACTATATGTAAATTTATAACATTTTGTTACATTTATTAAAGAAATGATATAGACTACTTTTGTTATTAGTGTTGTAGACCGGAAAAATGCAACATTTGCAGCAAAAGCACCTACAATTTATGAATTTGCATATGGTGTTATTATTTCATGGAATATGAATCCTTCATTTCTCTTAGTACAGTTTAGGGAGTTAAGGAATGGTAGGGAAGGAAAGAGATGAGAGTTTGAAGGTGAGCCACTAGTTTCCAAGTTGGGCCCTGGCATGGCAGCTCATGCACCATACCAAGCTAGCCCATGAGAAACACTAAGTGAAAGTTGAGGCCAATTAATTCCTGTCATATTCATGCAGCCCCATGCAGCAGCACACGAGTGACTACCAGATAAGCATCCCTACTTTTCTGACCATTTTATTTTCAGTTTTGTAGGGCCTACCAAATACATAATTGTGTATGTGCATACTTGTATGTGTGCTCGTGTGCGAGTGGGAGAGAGAGAGCAGTGGGGTGAAACAATAATTTTTTTTTGAAGTTGGAGCCGTACATGTAATGACTGAGTGAAAAGGAAAAAAAGAAGAGATTTGAATAAAAATAAAGAAAGGAAATTAATTAAATATAAAAAGGAAGAAATGGAGTAAAAAAAAAAGAACTATATAATGTTCATACAATTTTCTTTTCTTTCCTTTCGATTTGCCAAACGCACATTAATTAGAAGTTAAAAGAGACAATTAAAAAATTCGTACGTCATTAGCGGTAATGGACAAAGTTATAATAATTTAGTAGCACAATTTATCACATTTTTTATGAAAAAAAAAAAATTCTTGTTGGAGCTTTGGAGTTTTGGGATTCTAGCGTCTTCAGGTTAATGAGAAGATCACCACATGAATGACTAAATCATGCATTAGGGTTCCGTTAATATATAAACAGGCAAGTTAATTTACATGGGTGCTAGGGTTTTATGTACTAGTGATACGTATATAGGCAACATTATCATTCAATAGATAGCTCGACAGAGAACCAGGTAACAAGCAAGAGGAGTCACTTTTTTTTCTTTATATATATATATATATATATATATATATATATATATATTTATATATACAAAGGTTCATGAATGGAAAGAAAAGATCGGCGATATCCGGTGGTATTCGAGCCAAGACTGCCACGATGCCACCCGGAAATTGGTCGGTTTGGCAATAAAATAAGATAGGGAAGGGTCGATAGTGGCAAACCCTGAAGCAAGGGAGTGAACAACGTTGCTTCCAGGCTGAGTGAAAACCAAGCATTGGAATGTTAACTTCTTTTTTATTTTATTATTTTTTAATATAGTTTTTGTAGAGTAACAAGAAGATACAATGTTTCCCCTTTCTTTCTTGAGTGCTTCTACATGGACATGGTTTTTGAACATGGAAATTGGACATTTCCATGTTCCCTTGGCCTTTTTTTTTTTTTTTTTTTGGTATATATCCAAACATATTTATACTAGGGATTTATAAAAAAAAAATAAAAAAAATCCAAAAAAATTAGGTGTAATTTGGATATATATCAAAAAAATGGTTGTATGGGCCCATACAACCATTTTTTTGATATATATCCAAATTACACCTAATTTTTTTGGATTTTTTTTATTTTTTTTTTATAAATCTCTAATATAAATATGTTTGGATATATACCAAAAAAAAAAGAAAAAAAAAAGCTAAAGGAACATGGGTAAACTAGGGGACCGGTCCAATTTTCCGGTACAATTGGCCGGTCCGCCTAGACTTACTGTTCTTTGTTTGTTAACTACACATAACAAGCCATATATCAATCCCCAGGCTGCATTGTCAGTCATGTATTTATGATAATAAGACTTCAAGAATTAAGAATAAAAGTTGCACAAGAAGCAATTAAGCGGTTATGCATGCAAATTCATTATTGTAATATACTCCTTCCTTTCGACCGAAGATACAAATTTTTTTATCCTTAAAAGAATGAAATAAAATACATAAAATAAAAAATATATATATATATTATTTAGTACTATCCATTAATATAAAAAAAATAAAAATACTCATTTGTTAGTTCTAGCTCATTTGCTCTCACATGAATATTATTGGATTCCATACTCATGTATAACAGAAGACATGATAAACTAATAAAATAGCTGATATATTAAGAATTCATAAAAATACATGTAGATTATTAGTGGGAAGTGAATGCAATATTAATCTCCAAAGTGTACGTATATATATATATATATTAGTAGTACTAATAATTATAATACCCTTCCATTAGGATCATTATTAACTTTTGAAAATTAAAATAAGATATTTTTAAACTTAAAATTAAAATGATTCATTAAAAATTATGAAATAATAAATCTTATAATGAGTAATACTTTTTAGATAGTTTGCAATATTCATCGTTATATTGACTAAAATTAAAGAAAATAATGTCAATTTTGAGTTTGAAATCGTCTTAAATTATTTCAAAAAATCAATAACGATTTTATATTTTAAAAAAGGCGAAGATCGGTGCAGTTGTGCAAATAAGCAATTCAACTCTTCAAAAAAGACTTCCTAGGAAAAAGCTAAAGAAACAAACAAACATTATTCATTTAGGAACCCAAAAACGGATCCAAGCCATGTCATCCATAAGATATCCCATCAGGCCATCATGGTTCTTCAGAAAGCAAACTCTTTCATTTCTCTCTCTGTTTGTTCTTGTTTTTCTTTTTCAATTTCTTATGTGGAAGAGTAAACAATTAGCATGTTTGCTCCTATAATGATCAGTATCCTCTGAGATCCATTTTGCAGCTTTTTTCTTTGTTGATTGCTTAATGTTTTTATTTTTCTCTATACAAACTAATAATGTGCAGAAGAGTAACATGAAGTTACATTAATTAGGATTGATGAAACAAAAAATGAATAAAAAAACTAAAAATATTGGAAGCACTTTTTTGTTTTTTTTGTTTTTGTTATTTGAATCTCTATGAAGTTGTAGTTTTATGTGACAATATGCATAGTTATATGGATTAAGTCATATATGGATCAAGACATTCGTTGTTAGTAGTCATTTAAAATTCTTACATTTATCACATGAAAAAAGCTTGTATTTTCATCCAATCCTAATATTTAAAATTCCAAAATTAGGTTTGAAGAATTGAAGTCATGAATCAATCAAAAGAAAACAAAAGAAACAACTTAATTAAGCAATAATATGCAAGAGAGAGAGAGAGAGGGGGGTTTAGGGCGATTTTACAATAATCAAGCTACGTACTAATAATAAAATAAAAAAGCCCATGCGTGTCTGTGATAGTCTAAAATAGTTGAAAAATGGAATCATCTCATAAGCAGCAACAAGATGTTCTAGGAATGCTCATTCGTCTCTTTCTTGGGTATTGATGATATTCAAAACCCTGGACTATATAGAGAGGTGTGTTTATGTTATGACAGTACAGTGTTTGGGATTCAAACCCTATTTTTGACTCTTGGACCTTACTTTAGCTCTATAATGCAATTCCTTTACACCGTGTTTGTCACTGTGTTTGTGAGTTTGAAAAGAGTATATAAAAAAAAAGAATTTAAAATTTATAAGAGAAATGAGAAGTAGAGAAAATAAATTTATTTTTTCCCAATGTTTCTTAGTTTTTGAAGGAAATCCTAATAACAAGTCTCCCATTTCATAGAAGTAGAAGGAATTAATCGTATCAAAGCCAAAAGAAATATTAAAAGGATTTAATAAAAAAATAATGTCTTAAGGCTGTGTTTGTGAGTTTTGTTTCGTAGAAAAGGGATGAAAAGGAAAAATACTCCTTTTCAAAATTTTTGAAAAAGATGACTTTTTCTTCTCATCCCTTCCTCTACCCCCAAATTAAAACTCACAAGCAGACCACAAATGAACTAAATAATTTTGGAATTTGAGATCCTCAACTTTGGTGAAACCATCATATGATGCTCTATCCTCCTATTAGGGTTTCTGATGCTTCCTTCCGTATTCCAGCTTTGCAATCCATGCTCTCATGGTGGTTCAAGGAGTTGTTCCTGTAATATCCTAGATATTTCAAAATTTTAAAATGAGAATTTAATAAATATAATTGTTATTAAGAGATAAAATAGATTTGAACATATATGTATATATGTGTTTCATATAATGTGAAGTATGTGATTTTGTGTAATAGATTAAATGTGTATATATAGATGTGAAATATATACATATATTGAGTATAATTAATTAATTAATTAATATTAATTGATTGAGATTAAATTAAAATTATATTATGAAATAATATAATTTGAATATTGAGCCTTAGACAATGATAGAATTGTTATGAATTAAATTTTTATATATGAGTTAATTAATTCACTTAGTTAAAATTAGTGAATTAATGTATGTACTTTGTTCTAATAAAATAAAGTTTATATGGATAATATTTTGTGTAAGTGTGATGAGTAAATAAATATATGTGATATATATTTATTTGCTAGTATGTGTGTTATGTATTTGCTAGTAAGAAATTAATCTAGATTGCAAGCCCAATGTATAAAATAGTTGTGGAGAATTTAGTTAGTCCAAAGAATTATAGTATCAAGCCCAAATTTTAAAGAATTAAGATGGCCCAAGTTATTTAATTAAAAACTTGTGACAAGTCCAATGAAGAAGCCCAATTAGAAATAGCCCAAAATAATGGGACATGTGTTAGTAACTATGGTTAGGAACTAACCATGTTTGAGTTAAATGTAGGAAATTATGAGAAATGATTATATTATCCAAGAGAAAGTGATTAATGACTCATGTGTCCTAAGAAGGAAATTGCTAGGAAGTTTCCTAATAATTGGAGAATGACTATTTTGTCCCAAAAGAAAAGTATTAATGACCATGGTATCCTTGAAGGAAATTTCTAGGAAATTTCCTAATAGTGAAGGAAAGACTATTTTGTCCTTAGAGAAAATTATTAAAGACCATTATGTCCTAATAGGAAATTGCTAGGAAGTTTCCTAGTAATGGGGGAATGACAATTTTATCCTTGAAAAAAATTACTTATGACCATTGTGTCCTAGGAGGAAATTTCTAGGAAATTTCCTTGAGATGTTTTAAAGACCATTATGCCCTTCCCTAGCAATGGTTGATAACCATTTTGCCCTTGATGTTTCTTATGTAATTGAGCCTAATAAGGCAAAAATTTTCAGCACTTCTCCTTCCCAAACCAAAATTTTCAGCAAAGTAAGAGAGAGAGAGAGAGAGAGAGAGAGAGAGAAGAAGAGAAGAAGAGAAGAAGAGAAGAAGAAAGAAAGAAAATCATAATTAAGGTAATTCCTAAAACTTAATCCATGAAAACTTTTGGATTACTCTCTTTTATTTGAGAATATGAAAATACTCACCATATTAAGGTGGTTTGTATATATCTCAAATGGTGTGTAACCATGGAACATGATAGAGGAAGCAAAGCTATGAAACAAAGAAAAGGAAGAAAACTAGCTAAAGGTATATATCTAAACCCTTATAAAAATACTTTGATTTTTGTATGGATGTTAAGTTTTATGAAGTAAGATCATGACCAAACTTACAAATATTATTTTAGCCATGGATTAGCAAGAATCCAACAAAAGAATTCAAGAAAAGAAATAAAATGAAAGAAGAACAAAACAGTTTTTAAGCCTAAAAGCACTAAATTTCAGTCCACTTTAGATTTTTATCATTTGAAATCTATAACTTCTTTTCGCGATCCGTCAAAGAGAGGTGTTAGATCTATGAGTTATCTGATGAACCCAAGTGGAATCACTCAAAAAGATTAGACGGATCAACCGTGGTGTTATTTTTAGTAAAACAGTTCCTGCTGCGAAAAAACTGGAAAATCCAGTGAGCGTACTGTCCAGTTTTTATAAAGATTGTTTCGGTCACTTTAATTACTCTAAAAATTCTGGTCTTTTGTGATATGATAGTATATCAAGTTAACTAGATGCTGTCCAAAGATGAGAATTTTTCGATGTCCTGAGAGGGAGTTATGGCTTTTATAAGAAAATGCGATTTTAAAAGTAAACTGCTATAACGCAGCGAATACAACCCAGAAAATTATGAAAATTTAACTGGGATGAGTATATGGTAACATGAGTCTACCGTATAAATTTCAGAATTTTTGAACGAACGGATAATTTATGATAAATGTAACCATTTTGGACTGTTTTAGCCTATTTAAAAATAGGAAACGACATTGAAAAATTACAGGAAAATTATTTTAGAACTAAAATATCATATACTGATATTTTCCAAAAGATAAAAAAATAATAAGTTGTTTTGGTATTTTTCATACCTATGATTAAGTTAAGAATAAATGAGAAAATTAAGTTATGTTAAGTTGAAAAATGTGTGGATGTTATTTTATTGCTTAATGACCTTTAATATGATATGTTAAGATTTTATATGGGTGATTTGGTCATTTTTAATAAAATATTACGTGTATGACCAAATATGCATGTTAACTAAATTAAATAATAAGGATAAACAATTAAATTAAATTGTTCATGAGTCTAATAAATGATTAAAATATTAGTAAATAATTAATAATATTAGATTAAATTATTATTAGATGATTAAAATATTATTAAATGATTAATAATATTTGTAATGATTAAGACATTAATAAATGATATTAAGTGATCAAAATATTATTAAAGGGTTAATAATTTTTGAAAGTGAATAAAATATTATTAAATGATTAATAATATTAAAGTGTGATTAGAATATTATTAAATGATTAATAATATTTCTAAGTGCCTAAGATATTATTAAAATATTATTAAATGATTAATAATATTAGACGAGAGTTTTAAGAAGTTGATTAAGTGATTGAAATATTATCAAAGGACGATAATAATATTGATGGTTTAAGGTGTTATCTAACATTTGATTATGTGGCTAAATGTTAGATGATTTATTTATAGAAGTAGTAGTATTATGTGGTATGATATGATATGCTGATTGAAAGATCAATCTTATAAATGATAGGTCTTTCATAAGAGATTAAATTAGATTGTGTAGCAGTAATCGACGGATGAGGCAAGTTCTTAACCCTAAACTTCTTACGTTATTGCAAGTTTCCTAACTCAAACTTGAGTTAATATTTTCAAGCATGTTAGTGGTTTAATTATTGTCAATTATTCCACCTCAATGAAATTTATTGTTAATCGCACTTAGTGCAAGTTGCATATGTTTACCTGGTATGAAAGGCTGATCACCTTGATTACCAAATTTATTCATGGTCATTGTTGGCCACTCAGCGTTATTGATTCAGTTATTCATTTATTGAAATTTGATTATCGTTCTTTCACAATTATTATATATTGTTGAAAATTCAAAAGCCTATTCTTTTTCAATCATGATATATCTTTCTTGTATTTAAACTTGCTGAGCAAAGTAGTTGCTCACTCTTGCTATATCATGATAATATTTCAGTTAAGCTCAAGTGCTTCAGGAAGGACAAAGACAAGAGGAAAAGTTCAAGAGTAACTTAATATGCGTTAACTATTATGATATCTTATGAAAATGATTATGTAAATCTTTTGAGTTATTAAGGTATGTATTAAGTTAAAGGTTGTAGACCTTGGGAAATGTTGTAGAATACTCTGAAATAAACAATGTATGTCTATATTTTTCGCATTAGTTATAGAACACATATACGAAGATGATGTATCGTGACGCACCAAGTTCGAGGTTCAAGGGACCCGGATTTGGGGGCGTGACAGGTTGGTATCAGAGCTGATAGGTTATAAACCTTAGGTAGGAGTACCTTAGGCTATAACCGTAGAAATGATGATAAGGATGATAAGGAATAAACTCAAATAGAGTTTAAGTGCTAAGAGATTAATTTTGGAAATTCATTATTAATTAAAGAAAAAGATAATTGAGATTCAAAGAAGAATCTTGAAAAGTTATAGGGATAAGAATCTGGAGTTACCTGACTCTAGTAGTAAAGATGAAAAGCTTAAATAAAATCATAATATAATATGATTAAAGTGAAAGATAAGAAGATCACAAAACAAAACGATCATGAAATAGAAAAGAATCGTAATATAATACAATTATAAGAAAGATCAAAACGTGATCTGATTAAGATATGGAATGATAGATGATCAATCGAATGATTGAAAACTTTATAGCAGAATTGTTGTACGAAAAAGGTACTAGAGGATAGTACGAAGATAAAACTCAGAAGGAGTTATAAATGATGGGATATGAATTAAAAGTTTGTGTTAAGTAAGGAGAAAATAAGATTAGGATTATGTGGGTTTTAAATTGAGGACTCATGTTAGTGGCTGAGTTGTACGATTCCTTGTATGGGCGGGGAATTTGTGCTTGGTTTGAGAACCACTTAGCTTCCTATATCGATATAGTGGTTGAGTTGAACAATTTCTTGTATGGGCAAGAGATTTGTCCTTGGTCTAACAACCGCTTAGCTTCCTATATTGATTAGTGGCCGAGTTGACCAATTCTTTGTATGGGCAGGGGATTGTGTTTGGTTCGACAACCACTTAGCTTCCTATATTGATAATCATTGGAACCTGGTGTCGTGCTATTCGCTATATGTATGTTGAGAAGGTGATTCTTTTCTCATGTGTATAACGGATAGGTAGAGGATGTAAGATTAGGAGCGAGTTCTTAAAACTCATACTTATGGTAAGTTCGTGACTCATAATCATATGGTACGTTTTTGAACCCCTCAGCGAATGGACGTCTTTGGTCTGACTAGGATAAGTTCTTAAACTCATATGATTGTGGTAAGTTCCTGAACTCATAATGTGTGGTATGTTTGATGAACTATACTAGGGTATAGAAAAGTTGTGCATGAAGAAGTGAGAATTTTTAGTATAGTAAGCTTTAAGGATGATAGAAATAGATAGAATTATTGGGCAATGGATGATTATTAGAGAAATTAGAGTTGATGGAGGAAGCATAGGTATTCCAAATCCTCTAGCTATGCTAGTTTCGAATTTATTGACATCGTGCTGATATTTGTACTTTTGTGTTTTCGAAAAATATGTTGGATCAATTTTTGAACCAATAAGTTTTGAAAAGGTCCTATGATTCATATGTCTATGCTATTTGTTTCGGCTAGACAAAAATGATTTAAAATATCAAAATGTATTTTTAAATAGTCATCAATGCATCATGGAACCTGGTGTAGAATGACAGATGATGGAGTCATCAATGCAGAGTAACCTAGTGCTGGATGTGATCAAGTATCGTCAACCCACTATGGTATGATGTAGTATGACAAAATCACGAAATGACGGAATTCTAACATACTGATTGCAACAGTGCAGTATTATGACGTCATAAAATGATTTTCAGAATTTTTTTTTAACCAGTTAAAGATAAGTCAATGCCAACTAAAGTGGCTAGACAAATGTTTCGATTGATGTTCGAATTATTGGTATACGTCTAAGCTATTTGATTCAGCTAGACAAATGTTTATAAAATTCAAATATTCTTTGAGAATTTATGCCAAACCAAATTATGTTGGTGCGGAATCTTATGTTAAGTCTGAGGTGAACAACCCTATAAAGGGGATTTCTCGGATTGGTTAACGTGGTTCAATCCAGGAAAAGCAGTATGGGTTGGTTAACGTGGTTCAACCCCGAAAAGTCGTTGTGCACAATGCAATAGTATGACAGGCTGATCACCTGGCGTACAAATTTTGTCCACGAGAATTGGTAGAAATACTAGAACTCAGGACAAGTTCATGGTCTTTATGACCCCTCAGACCGATATGAAAAGTTTTCTTGAATTAACTTTTCACATTATTGATGCTGCTTCACAATTATTGAACAATTGTTGAAGACTCCTAAAAAAATATTTCATTATTTTGGAAGTTGAAAGTTTAGAAAATGTGAACTTCTTAGAGAGAAGTGGTCGTGGAATGCGATGCTTAAAAGAGTAGCATTTAGAGAAGAAAAGAATAAAGGTTAATATGAAAACCTAGTTTTGATAAAGGGAATGAGCAGAACTAGTATGCTTTAATTTCGAGAACAAAATTTTAAGAAGAATGGGTGAAAGTAATATCCCGAAGTAGAGATAAGTATGCAATAATTTCGAGGACGAAATTCTTAGAAGAAGGGGTGAATGTGATAACCCGAAAATTTATGAGACTTGTAAATAAGATCTCGAATAATTAAATAAAGGTTTAAAGAATAAAACCTGGATTTGAAAATAGAGGAGTAGAATGAATAGAGATGACTGTGCCATAATTTCGAGGACGAAATTCTTAGAAGAATGGGTGAATGTAATATCCTAGATATTTCAAAATTTTAAAATGAGAATTTAATAAATATAATTGTTATTAAGAGATAAAATAGATTTGAACATATATGTATATATGTGTTTCATATAATGTGAAGTATGTGATTTTGTGTAATAGATTAAATGTGTATATATAGATGTGAAATATATACATATATTGAGTATAATTAATTAATTAATTAATATTAATTGATTGAGATTAAATTAAAATTATATTATGAAATAATATAATTTGAATATTGAGCCTTAGACAATGATAGAATTGTTATGAATTAAATTTTTATATATGAGTTAATTAATTCACTTAGTTAAAATTAGTGAATTAATGTATGTACTTTGTTCTAATAAAATAAAGTTTATATGGATAATATTTTGTGTAAGTGTGATGAGTAAATAAATATATGTGATATATATTTATTTGCTAGTATGTGTGTTATGTATTTGCTAGTAAGAAATTAATCTAGATTGCAAGCCCAATGTATAAAATAGTTGTGGAGAATTTAGTTAGTCCAAAGAATTATAGTATCAAGCCCAAATTTTAAAGAATTAAGATGGCCCAAGTTATTTAATTAAAAACTTGTGACAAGTCCAATGAAGAAGCCCAATTAGAATTTAATTTAGTAGCCCAAAATAATGGGACATGTGTTAGTAACTATGGTTAGGAACTAACCATGTTTGAGTTAAATGTAGGAAATTATGAGAAATGATTATATTATCCAAGAGAAAGTGATTAATGACTCATGTGTCCTAAGAAGGAAATTGCTAGGAAGTTTCCTAATAATTGGAGAATGACTATTTTGTCCCAAAAGAAAAGTATTAATGACCATGGTATCCTTGAAGGAAATTTCTAGGAAATTTCCTAATAGTGAAGGAAAGACTATTTTGTCCTTAGAGAAAATTATTAAAGACCATTATGTCCTAATAGGAAATTGCTAGGAAGTTTCCTAGTAATGGGGGAATGACAATTTTATCCTTGAAAAAAATTACTTATGACCATTGTGTCCTAGGAGGAAATTTCTAGGAAATTTCCTTGAGATGTTTTAAAGACCATTATGCCCTTCCCTAGCAATGGTTGATAACCATTTTGCCCTTGATGTTTCTTATGTAATTGAGCCTAATAAGGCAAAAATTTTCAGCACTTCTCCTTCCCAAACCAAAATTTTCAGCAAAGTAAGAGAGAGAGAGAGAGAGAGAGAGAGAGAGAAGAAGAGAAGAAGAGAAGAAGAGAAGAAGAAAGAAAGAAAATCATAATTAAGGTAATTCCTAAAACTTAATCCATGAAAACTTTTGGATTACTCTCTTTTATTTGAGAATATGAAAATACTCACCATATTAAGGTGGTTTGTATATATCTCAAATGGTGTGTAACCATGGAACATGATAGAGGAAGCAAAGCTATGAAACAAAGAAAAGGAAGAAAACTAGCTAAAGGTATATATCTAAACCCTTATAAAAATACTTTGATTTTTGTATGGATGTTAAGTTTTTATGAAGTAAGATCATGACCAAACTTACAAATATTATTTTAGCCATGGATTAGCAAGAATCCAACAAAAGAATTCAAGAAAAGAAATAAAATGAAAGAAGAACAAAACAGTTTTTAAGCCTAAAAGCACTAAATTTCAGTCCACTTTAGATTTTTATCATTTGAAATCTATAACTTCTTTTCGCGATCCGTCAAAGAGAGGTGTTAGATCTATGAGTTATCTGATGAACCCAAGTGGAATCACTCAAAAAGATTAGACGGATCAACCGTGGTGTTATTTTTAGTAAAACAGTTCCTGCTGCGAAAAAACTGGAAAATCCAGTGAGCGTACTGTCCAGTTTTTATAAAGATTGTTTCGGTAACTTTAATTACTCTAAAAATTCTGGTCTTTTGTGATATGATAGTATATCAAGTTAACTAGATGCTGTCCAAAGATGAGAATTTTTCGATGTCCTGAGAGGGAGTTATGGCTTTTATAAGAAAATGCGATTTTAAAAGTAAACTGCTATAACGCAGCGAATACAACCCAGAAAATTATGAAAATTTAACTGGGATGAGTATATGGTAACATGAGTCTACCGTATAAATTTCAGAATTTTTGAACGAACGGATAATTTATGATAAATGTAACCATTTTGGACTGTTTTAGCCTATTTAAAAATAGGAAACGACATTGAAAAATTACAGGAAAATTATTTTAGAACTAAAATATCATATACTGATATTTTCCAAAAGATAAAAAAATAATAAGTTGTTTTGGTATTTTTCATACCTATGATTAAGTTAAGAATAAATGAGAAAATTAAGTTATGTTAAGTTGAAAAATGTGTGGATGTTATTTTATTGCTTAATGACCTTTAATATGATATGTTAAGATTTTATATGGGTGATTTGGTCATTTTTAATAAAATATTACGTGTATGACCAAATATGCATGTTAACTAAATTAAATAATAAGGATAAACAATTAAATTAAATTGTTCATGAGTCTAATAAATGATTAAAATATTAGTAAATAATTAATAATATTAGATTAAATTATTATTAGATGATTAAAATATTATTAAATGATTAATAATATTTGTAATGATTAAGACATTAATAAATGATATTAAGTGATCAAAATATTATTAAAGGGTTAATAATTTTTGAAAGTGAATAAAATATTATTAAATGATTAATAATATTAAAGTGTGATTAGAATATTATTAAATGATTAATAATATTTCTAAGTGCCTAAGATATTATTAAAATATTATTAAATGATTAATAATATTAGACGAGAGTTTTAAGAAGTTGATTAAGTGATTGAAATATTATCAAAGGACGATAATAATATTGATGGTTTAAGGTGTTATCTAACATTTGATTATGTGGCTAAATGTTAGATGATTTATTTATAGAAGTAGTAGTATTATGTGGTATGATATGATATGCTGATTGAAAGATCAATCTTATAAATGATAGGTCTTTCATAAGAGATTAAATTAGATTGTGTAGCAGTAATCGACGGATGAGGCAAGTTCTTAACCCTAAACTTCTTACGTTATTGCAAGTTTCCTAACTCAAACTTGAGTTAATATTTTCAAGCATGTTAGTGGTTTAATTATTGTCAATTATTCCACCTCAATGAAATTTATTGTTAATCGCACTTAGTGCAAGTTGCATATGTTTACCTGGTATGAAAGGCTGATCACCTTGATTACCAAATTTATTCATGGTCATTGTTGGCCACTCAGCGTTATTGATTCAGTTATTCATTTATTGAAATTTGATTATCGTTCTTTCACAATTATTATATATTGTTGAAAATTCAAAAGCCTATTCTTTTTCAATCATGATATATCTTTCTTGTATTTAAACTTGCTGAGCAAAGTAGTTGCTCACTCTTGCTATATCATGATAATATTTCAGTTAAGCTCAAGTGCTTCAGGAAGGACAAAGACAAGAGGAAAAGTTCAAGAGTAACTTAATATGCGTTAACTATTATGATATCTTATGAAAATGATTATGTAAATCTTTTGAGTTATTAAGGTATGTATTAAGTTAAAGGTTGTAGACCTTGGAAAATGTTGTAGAATACTCTATAAAGTACACCTTCATCATCTACATCTTCCTCAACCAACTATTCTTCAGTTTCGAATAGATCGTTCCGGGATTCCAATTGATAGAATTCATCCGCTTGCAATATACCAAAATATTCTTGTATATCTACCTTGAAATCCAAATCTCGTCGTCGATCATCACGACCACGTCATTTCCATAGTTGTTCCCTATAGTAGTAAGGGATAACTGGATTCAAAATCATAAAATTTCACGATCAAGGTGCGAGACTTCCTCAGCCAGAACCTGTCCACGACGACCGAGATTATCATCACTAGACTCAGAGTAATAACCCTCCTTGTCACGATCAAGGTGCATGACATTCTTAGCCGGAACCTATCCACGACGACCCAGATTTTGCGCCATTAGACGCCAGGTTAACTCTGCAACTTATCTCTGTAAATCCTCAATCATCACGTCCCGAATGTTACGATAACGACTCGGGATTTCCTCAATCGGAACTTGCCCTCGACGGCCACGACCACCAGCCATTGAAACTGATGAAATCTAACCCAAGAAGATGTTGAGCTTTGATACCAACTGCCGCTGGATAAAATAACGATTATCTTGCGGGCTAGGTAAACAAATAAATTCACAGGTAAAGAAGCAAAAGAAATACCCTAAACACAGAGAAACTTCTTTAATGCTTGAATTATTATTATCAAATAAAAAAAAACCCTATAATTCAACCCACAAGCCGAGTTTTATAACTATAGATTTCCTTATCAAAATAAAACAGAATTCCTACAATTATGGTAACAAACTTCTAATAGGTTACAACTTCCTATTACATAATAATATAAAAGACTTACTTCCTAATAAAACACTACTACCATAAAAGAATTTACTTCATAATAATAATAATAATAACCGAAGACAATCCGATCAGTACGAATCTGATCCCGAACTCCTGACCCGAAGGAATCTGAAGTCGAACCCAAAACCAAACTCCCGATCCCGAAGTCATCCGTCACCATTGTTGTGACGCCCCCAAAATAGGTCCACACAATCCATTTTGAGTCACCAATTACATTCTACAAAATACAAATACGAATTTTTCAATTTACAACTAATAATTGTCGTGCAAAATACGACAACACAAATACTGTGACTTTCAATACAAATACAACTTAAGTTTTTAATACACTTATTGTCACATTAATAATAATGTATTGAGATACTTCTACTGTCTCGAACCATCACTCTATTCCTCGGCTAGTCCCCGCTACACTCTCATTTTCTGAGGAGAACAATGGAACAAAAAGGAAAAGGGTGAGCACAAATAGCCCAGTAAGAAAAATCATGACTAAGATAATGAAAAATAAATTATCTTTAGCCTTCAACAGTAATAAATCAGAGATTTAAAGATATTATAAGTGTTTCAACAACAACAACTGCAGCAGAAAAAATAATCTATTAGAAGAGTCAAGTAGATTATAATATCTATCATCTTCTACAAGTTAAAGGTTCACCACCAATATTTTATACCTGTAACACCAATCAACAGTTCCTATTTATGAACATCCAAATCAACAGTTTATGTTCAATAACCTCTCTTTGCACTACGTGTCAAAGATATTTATTTGTAACACCACCGGTCATGATCATGCCAAACTCCAGTTCATCTTTGCACTACAGGCTAAAGAGAATTTTTCACCACAAGCCTTTGTCTGTAACACCAAAAGTCATGATCATACCAATACACAGTTTAGTTATAATCATGTCACGCCAGTTCATCTTTGCACTATGGGCCAAAGAGAATTAACACCACAATTTAAGTATGAAGATGGTGATAATGATATAAAATAAATATAGTGAGATCAAGGATAAATATTAGAGATTTAATTTATCCAATGTCAAAGATTGTCCAAATTGTCAACATGATGACCAAAATGTGGAGTCAAATTCAAGAATGATATTCAAGATTCATATTTCAAATATAACGACAAAATTTTCAATAGAAAGATGTTGGTAAAAATATTAGATGAAGCACAAACTATTAAGGATATTCTACTAATTTCAAGGATTTTCACCATTTAATAATAAGGTTTTGCAAATAAACAATAATTTCTTATCATAAATGGAGAAATATAAAAGAAAACGATATCCCTTAAAGAGTACAAAAGAAATGATATTTTATACGAGTATGAAAGAATATACGAAACTGCAAATGAATTTTCACCCGTCATGAGGTCGTCCGCGTAGATAGATCATTTCCATAACTTAATAAAGAATGAATGCGAAGGGTTATTCACCAGACATGCGTCAATCCGCACGGACAGGTTATTCCCACAGATTAATAAAGAATGAATACGAAGGGTTATTCACTAGGTACGGTACTCCGTACATACAGATTATTCTCACAAATTAATACGGAATAAATAACAACCCTAATGAGTATGAAGTAAAATAATATCACTTACGAAAGCAAATGATATTACATACAAGTATGAAATAGACTGTATGTTGCTTTCTATGAAGTTTACTGAAGAGTAGATTTTTAACCTACGAGTTTGATATGTCTATGGCTTAGTTCTTTTCTTATTTTTAAGTGTTTTAGGTATCTTTTATTTGCTTTTATGTTGCTTTTGTAGGTCATGGCTGGCTGCGAATTGAAAAGAAGAAAATTGGCTGGGTGCAGGGCATTCTTGCCGGGGCGAGAATTTGTGAGTTATATTTCTCGCCGGGGCGGAAGCTGGCCGGGGCGAGAACTTTTGCCTTGAACTTCTCGCCGGGGCGAGGAAGCGGCAGATGGGAATCCTGATTTTGTTGGAATGCTGTTATTTTGGAAAGATGAAAGTGATCAAGGACTCTTGCTATTGAGGGACAGAAGGAGGATATAAATAGAATATCCAGACTTGGATTAATAACACACAAACTTATTCAGAGATTGAACTTTCAGAGCTAAGCAAGGAGATTGGAGGACAAGTCAAGCATCGTGAGAAGTTCAGATTGGAAAGCTAGAGATTATATTGAGTTTTCTTTTAATCTTTATCCTCTGATTTGTAATTAATTATGATGACTTATTTTGGTATTCTAGTTTTAATTGCTAGTATGAACTAAATTCTTAGTTAAGGCTACAATGGAACCAGTTATAGTTATGAGTTGATTATCTATTTGATTTCAATTGTTCAATTTGATGGGAGTTGTCTATCTTATTTTATGCTTGTTGATTAATTGTTTGGCCGACAATTAGCGGGTTACCTTAGATGAATTCGGGAGATGAAATCTAGGGTTAGAACTGGATAAGATAGCATGTATTCTTAATTATTTGCATGTGTTGAATAATTAGATTTGTGAAGTGAATAGGGATATCTCTTTGTTGCATGTAATAATTTGAAATTGGAACTTCATGAATTTAATCCTTTAACTTTGCATAGGAATATCGTAAAGTAATTGGATTAGATAGATTTATTTGATCACTTGGAAACGGGATTATAAATGCATTTGAATTTCTGTTAACAACTCCATTGAAGTGCATAATTGGAAGATATAGATAGATTGGTTTATGATAAATAACTGGGGATATTGTAGTCTTAATCATCTTAAATCTGAATTTCAACTTTTGAATTACTTGTTAGTGTTAGTTTAATTTCAATTATTACCAATTAAAAACCCAAATTGTGATTGTTTAATAGAATAGGCATAATTTAGATTGACAATTGGAGATTAATAACATAGTAATTCCTATGGGTTCGACACTCTCTCTTATCACTTTATTACTTGTTGATCGTGTACACTTGCACGTAATTGTCGATTGTGAAATCAGACAACAAGTTTTTGGCGCCGTTGCTGGGGAATTATTTGTGTTTATAATTTTCAATATCAGTTTAATTAAGTCTGTTTTAGTTAAGCAAACTTATTTTTCTTTTGTTTCTTGTTCAGGTGTAGTTTGATTCGTTTATGCAAATGCGATTAAAACAACCGGAACTCGTGCAGTGTGAGGATAATCTTGAGAACAAGCTTCGTCAGTTGAGAAAATTCTGTCAGGAGACACTTGAGAAAGAGAAAATGGCTAACGAAGAACAGAAATCATTGAGGGAATATGCTATGCCTAAAATAGACGAGATCAAATCGAGCATCATGAGACCAGTCATCACCGCTAATTCCTTCGAAATCAAGCCGGGAACAATTCTTATGCTTCAGAATGAGGTACAGTTTGGGGGTTTAACCAACGATGATCCAAATGAACACTTGGTTAGTTTCCTGGAGATTTGTGATTCCTTCAAATATCCCAATGTGACAGATGATGCAGTGAGATTACGTCTATTTCCGTTCACACTGAGAGATAAAGCAAAGAGCTAGTTGCACTCACTTCCGCCAGGGTCCATCAAAACGTGGGATGATCTAGCTCAGAAATTCCTAGCGAAAATTTTCCCGCCAGCTAAGTCGGCTAAGTTGAGAAACGAGATTTCTGCATTTTGGCAACAGCATGGAGAGTCACTATACGAGGCTTGGGAAAGGTTCAAGGAGTTATTGAGAAAATGTCCACATCATGGGCTACCCAAGTGGCTACAAGTGCAGACATTCTACAATGGACTGAATAATGACACTCGAACATGCATTGATGCAGCTGCAGGAGGAGCACTTATGGATAAAAAGTTTGATGAAGCTTACACTTTGTTAGAGACTATGGCTGCAAATAATTATCAATGGCCGACTTCCAAACTGAATCAACAAAAGGTAGCTGGAGTTTTGGAAGTAGATGCGGTCACCGCACTAACAGCTCAGATGGCAGTCATGTCTAAGCAGATTGAAGCTTTGGCAGAATCGAAAGCCCAGCAAGTAGCCTATGTGTGTGAGCTTTGTGCAGGTGCACATCCGACGGAGTATTATGCCATTAATCCGGAATCAGTACAGTTCGTGGGGAGTTATAACAGACAGCAACAGTCATACCAGAATGCATATAATCCGGGGCGGAAGAATCATCCGGGTTTCTCATGGAGCAATAACACTCAGGTTCAAAATTCAGCTTCTAAAACTCAGAATCCCCCAGGTTTTCAGAACCAAGCTCCACAACATGCGGAAAGAAAGCCGAATTTATAAGAATCATTGGCAAGGTTTATCACAGCATCTGATAAAAGAATGAATGATCAAGATAAGTTGCTAACTCAGGTAAATTTAAACGTGAAGAGTCAGGCAGTGTCAATTAGGAATTTGGAAAATCAGCTGGGACAGTTGGCTCACGTCTTGAATACACGACCACAAGGAGCACTTCCAAGTGATATAGAGGTCAACCCAAGAACGGAAGGGAAGGAACAATGCAAGGTTGTCACCTTAAGGAGTGGTAAAGAGCTGCCCGGTGCAGTTAAAGGAAATTCTAAACCAAAAACAGTTGTGGAGAAAGAGGATGAGAAAGCCCAGGTGAAAAGTAAGGTGAATGAATCAGAAAAGGTGAAGGATACAGGTTTGGAGGTAAAGTCAAAGGAACTCAATCCAGATAGTGTAGTGCCTCCCGTACCATTCCCTCAAAGATTACAGAAAGCCAACCAAGACAAGCAATTTTCCAGATTTTTGGATGTTTTCAAGAAACTACACATTAATATACCGTTTGCAGAAGCCCTGGAACAGATGCCCAATTATGCAAAGTTTATGAAAGATGTTTTGTCAAAGAAAAGGAAATTGGGTGAATTCAAAATGGTGACACTTACCGAGGAGTGCAGCGCAATTTTGCAAAACAAGTTGCCACCAACACTAAAGGATCCAGGAAGCTTCACTATCCCTTGTGTAATTGGTAACCAGTTCTCGGGAATGGCATTGTGTGACTTAGGAGCTAGTATCAATTTAATGCCGTTATCAGTTTACACTCAGCTTGGGCTAAAGGCACCAAAACCGATAAACATCAGTTTGCAGTTGGCAGACAGATCAGTGACATATCCGAGGGGTATTGTGGAAGATATTTTGGTTAAAGTCGATAAATTCATTTTTCCGTCTGATTTCATCGTTTTGGATTACGAAGAGGATAAGGAAATTTCCATAATTTTAGGTCGTCCATTCTTAGCAACAAGGAGAACATTGATAGATGTGCAGAAAGGTGAATTGACAATGAGAGTTCAAGACCAGGAAGTCACCTTTAATGTGTTTAAATCGATGAAATTCCCTAAGGAGGGCGAGGAATGCTTACGGATAGACCTACTTGATGAAATCATGAATGAACAAACCATGGCAATTATTGTTGAAGATCCATTAGAAGCTGCTCTGGTTGGGATAGATACTTTTGATGATCCAGATGAGTGGGATTATGTCAAGGTTCTAAACTCATTACCTATTCCTCAGAAATTTAGCAGGCAATTTGATGTACTTGACCGGCTGAACGAAGGAGAAAAGAGGTCCAAACCGTCAGTGGAAGAGCCACCTATGCTTGAACTAAAACCCCTTCCATCTCATTTACGGTATGCTTACTTGGGAGACTCGGACACACTACCAGTAATAGTTTCTGCACATTTGAATGAATCTCAAGAAGAAAAACTATTAAGGGTTTTGCGTGAGCAGAAAACAGCAATTGGGTGGACAATAGCAGACATCAAGGGAATCAGTCCGTCGTTTTGCATGCATAAAATTCTGCTTGAAGAAGGAGCAAAACCGGTCATTGAGCAACAAAGAAGATTAAATCCGATTATGAAAGAAGTAGTGAAGAAGGAAATTATTAAGTGGTTAGACGCCGGTATTATCTATCCAATTTCAGATAGTGCTTGGGTAAGTCCCGTACAATGTGTGCCTAAAAAGGGAGGAATGACAGTGATTGAGAACGAAAACAATGAACTCATTCCTACAAGAACAGTTATAGGTTGGAGAGTGTGTATGGATTACCGCAAGTTGAACAAAGCTACGCGCAAGGATCACTTTCCTTTGCCATTTATTGATCAGATGTTGGATAGGTTGTCCGGTCATCAGTTCTATTGCCTTCTCGATGGATACTCAGGATATAACCAGATAGTGATAGCTCCGGAAGATCAAGAGAAAATAACTTTTACATGTCCTTATGGAACATTTGCATTCCGGAGAATGTCTTTCGGGTTATGTAATGTCTTCTCGGATATGGTTGAACAAAATTTGGAGGTATTCATGGACGACTTCTCTGTATTCGGTGATAGTTTTGACTTGTGTCTTAATAATCTCATCTTAGCACTGCAGCGTTGTGTGGAGACGAATTTGGTGCTTAATTGGGAAAAATGCCACTTTATGGTGCGAGAAGGGATTATTCTGGGGCACAAAGTATCCGATGCAGGTTTAGAGGTGGATAGGGCAAAGATCGAAACCATTGAAAAGCTACCTCCACCGACATCTATAAAAGGCATTAGAAGTTTTCTCGGACATGCAGGATTCTACCGTCGATTCATCAAGGATTTCTCAAAAATTTTAAAACCATTGTGTTCACTCCTTGAGAAAGATGTTCCCTTTAAGATGGATCAAGCTTGCATCGAAGACTTTGAAGTGCTGAAAAAGAAGTTAGTCACAGCCCCGATCATAGTTGCTCCCGATTGGACTTTGCCTTTTGAGTTGATGTGTGACGCAAGTGATTATGCAGTGGGAGCTGTGTTGGGTCAGCGAAGGGACAAGGTTTTTCACACCATCTACTACTCAAGTAAGACACTCACAGAAGCTCAATTAAATTATACTACTACAGAGAAAGAGTTGCTTGCAGTAGTATTTGCCTTTGACAAGTTTCGAGCATATCTAATTGGAACCAAGGTGATTGTCTACACTGATCATGCAGCTATCAAATACTTGATTGCAAAGAAGGATGCCAAACCTAGGTTGATTCGATGGGTCCTCTTATTGCAAGAATTTGACTTGGAGATTCGAGATAGGAAAGGTACGGAGAATCAAGTGGCTGATCATCTTTCAAGGTTAGAAAATGCCGACATGTAGAAAAAGAATGATGTGGTAATCAATGAGTCGTTTCCAGATGAACAATTGTTTGGTATCAACACCGAAGTCCCTTGGTATGCTGATTATGTGAATTTCCTAGTCAGTAAGGTTCTTCCGCAAGATTTCACTTTTCAGCAAAGAAAGAAATTTCTCCATGATGTCAAACAGTACTTTTGGGATGAGTCATTCCTCTTCAAAACTTGCGCAGATCAAATGATTCGACGTTATGTGCCACAGGAAGAAATGGAGAGTATATTGACTCATTGCCATTCGTCAGATTATGGAGGCCATTATGGAGGAGAAAGAACTGCAGCAAAGGTGTTACAGTCGGGATTTTTTTGGCCTTCGTTGTTCAAGGACGCCCATCTCTTTGTGCTTAAATGTGATAGATGTTAACGGGTAGGAAATATCTCGAAGCGGCACGAAATGCCTCTCAACACCATCCTTGAGGTTGAACTATTTGATGTTTGGGGTATTGACTTTATGGGGCCGTTTCCGTCATCATTCAACAATCAATACATACTTTTGGCGGTGGATTACGTGTCAAAATGGGTCGAAGCAATTACATTACCCACCAATGATGCCAAAGTGGTTCTACGGTTCCTGCACAAGAATATCTTTACTAGATTCGGTACACCAAGAGCCATAATCAGTGACGAAGGTACTCATTTTTGTAACAAGCAGTTCACTAAGCTGTTAGCTAAGTACGGAGTCAAACACCGGATTGCTATAGCTTATCATCCCCAAACGAATGGCCAAGCAGAGGTATCGAATCGGGAAATTAAGCAAATTCTGGAGAAAGTGGTAAACCCGACTCGTAAGGACTGGGCAATGAAACTAGACGATGATGTATGGGCATATCGCACCGCTTATAAGAATCCCATTGGAATGTCACCGTATCGTATGGTTTATGGGAAAACATGTCATTTACCGGTCGAACTTGAGCATAAGGCCTATTGGGCAATTCAAAAGTTGAACCTTGATCTTCAAGCCGCTGGTGAGAAAAGGTTGCTCCAATTGAACGAGATGGAGGAATTTCGCCATCATGCCTATGAGAATGCCAAGCTGTACAAAGAAAAAGTCAAAAGGTGGCATGACAAACGGATTGTGGATCGGAAGTTTGAACCGGGACAAGCTGTGCTATTGTTCAATTCCAGACTGTGGTTATTTCCTGGAAAACTGAAGTCTAGATGGTCAGGCCCTTTCATTATCACTGTTGTAAGTTCTCACGGGGAAATTGAAGTCGAAGAACCGGATTCAAAGCGCACATTCAAAGTCAACGGTCAGCGACTCAAACATTATTGGGGAGGCGATATGGATCGACAAGTATCAGTGATTCACCTTTCTACTCCCGATCAAGCTGAAGCCTAATACTGCTGAGAAAGTCGGGCTAACGACTATAAACCAAGCGCTTGATGGGAGGCAACCCAATCATGATATTTTATTGCTTTCATAGAATTAGTATAGTTAATATTTTTTTTAGGAGTAGTTTCAGTGTTTCTGTTTGAATTTGGTCTTCAATCTTTCGTGTTTAACTCATTTATGTTGTGTTCATTGAAACAGGGATACAGTCTATGAGAATGCTTTAGAAGAGGAAACATGTTTATTGGAATGGTACAAGAGAGGACAAGACGATCAAGAGGGAAAAGCAGGAAAAAAAATAAATTTCAAGTCTGAGGATTCTCGCCCCGGCGAGCAAATTACACTAAGGTTTCTCGCCCCGGCGAGAACCTCTCTATTGAAGCGCGCCCCAGCCTGGATTTTTCTCGCCCCAGCCCCAACCTTTTTGCCAATTCTCGCCCCGACGAGGTTTATAAGCTTATTTTCTCGCCCCGGCGAGAATCGCGAAATCAGTTTTTAAAAGTCCGATTCTAATTTGATTTTTAACCTTCCAACTCCCATACAACTTCTCCAAAACACTATTTCTCCTTCTCCAATACCAACCCAACCCGAATCCTTCCAATTTCACTTCTAATTCCTTCTAAATTTCTTTCCATACTTGAATTCCTACGCAAACCCTAAATCATACCGCTATAAAAACAAACCCCAACCTCTGTCTAATACATCTCTCATTCATTGAAGGAATACTCTGTGGTTTTTAAGATTTCTATTTGATTTATCGTTGTATGCAAGTATTCTAGGGTTTGCTCCTCAGATCTATTCCATTGGATTGTGCCTCTATCACTTCGGAGTTAGACAAGTTGGAGTTTGGGGGAAAATTGTTATTGCGTAGCAGATTGTAGTGTTTGGTTTGTTTGTCAAAAGTTCAATCATGGCTCCAAAGAGGCATCATGGTGAGGGATCATCGTCTACTCCATCCAGGCAATTTGATCGAAGAAAGTTTGTCAGTGCAGAGGCGACTAATAGGTATGAATCGTATACATCGGGTAAAGCTCTAACTCCCGAGCGCGGTCTCACGCCTGATGAAGTGGTTGATGGTGAGATGATGCATCAGATAGTAGAGAGGGGATGGGAGACGTTCACTGCCCATCCGGAGCCTGCATGTATAGCCATCGTCAAAGAGTTTTATGCTAATGCAGAGGACGCGGCACCATGTGAGGTTACAATACGGGGCAAGACAGTTTCCTTTAGCGCTCAAACAATCAACGAGTATTACAACTTGAGGCCTGATTTACGTTGTCGATACACTCGATTCCTTGTGGGTCAGCTGATTGAGGCGTCGATTCGCCGCACTTTACGGACTTTGTATAGTCAGGGTGGTTTACCACACCCTTCGTTGATATGTGGATTGTGTGTTCGTGCGGGAGTTCGTTGGGGAGTTGAGGAGGCTTTACAACAACCATTGTTGGTGTTGGACCACCGTCTGATTGCACGCTATAAGGAATGGGATAGCGGTGAGTCACATCCTCGTGGTATGGGTTACATAGTTCATTCTCCTATTGCTGAAGAGGAACATGAGTCTAATGAGTCTGATGATGATGAGGGAGCGGGTCCTTCGGAGGGTCCTTCCACTTCTACTGGGCCAAGGAAAGCCAAGTTCAGCCTCCAGTTTCGAGAGTTGCAGCGTCTTATTGATTCCCATCATAAGACCATATTGAGGCAGAACCAGCGATTGGCGGATCGGCAGGAGCATATGTATGCGTACCAGCAGAGTTGCACCCACGTCATGGCAAACATGTACTCCAATATGCAGCCGATGATGGATCCTGTTCAATTTCCCGCAGCCCAGCCATTGCCAGTTTTTCCACCACCGTCCCCAAATGACGATGATGAGTTCGAGCCTACTACTTGAACTGCTAGGGGAGTCCTCTATTCTTAACTTTCTTTATTCTTTTCACAATGAAGACATTGTTTCGTTTGAGTTTGGGGGGGTGTGATTGCATATTTGCATGTTTAGTTGCATGAGTTTAGTTTAGCCTAGTTTTTATTTGTTGTTTATTTGTTGAAAAAAAAAACTCCAAAAATCCAAAAATTTAGTAGAATAGGATCATATGATTTTGCATTTAGAGGTATTCAAGCATTGCATTTATGGAAGTCATTTAGGGATGGCCGATGATGAAATTTGATTAGTTCTACTATAGTTTAATGGGATGGATACTTTTTGTTAATCTGGAGTTTAACTGTTTTAGTTGTGGTTATTTGAGACCCTTGGTTTTTAGTTGTTCACGAATGTGTATTAAAGTAATTAGGAGTTGGTTCTTCTTTGGTGTATTACATGCTCATATGTAGATATAGACTGTTATCACTTGTTGGATCTAAAAAAAAGAAAATCGAAGGAAAAAAAATGAAAAATGAATTTTTTTTGAATAAATACTGCTTCGATGTCTGTCTAAGTGCAAGAAAACTATGAATTAATGAATGTAGACAGATAAGAGCAGGTCTTGACTAAGTTTGTCTTTGTGGCCGGTGTCATTTGAATGAGTATACCCTTAGGAGATGTCTTTACACTCAACGCCCTAAAATCGTCTAGTTTGGGAGTCGTTGGTTGAAAATTCGCTACACGGGTGACATTGAATAGCCTAATAAAGATGAACATTGCACTAGTCGAGATATATGACGAGATGGAGCGTAAAACACACTCGTTAAAGAAAAAGAGAAAAAACTGAGAAGACAAGTGAATAGCAAGTTGAGCTTAAAAGTAAAATCTGTGAATTTGTCTCTTTTTGAGCATTGTGATACTTAGAGTTGAATTCATACTCTGATTGGTTTAATATATGTTGCATACTTATGGAAGGGCTGAGAGTGATTCATAACTGCTAATAGTTGGCTCTTGGATAGTGTGAGGTTGAAATTCTGTTAAATTGGTAGTTACTGATTTCTGAGGCCGGATTTTTAAGATGTCTGTTAAGTAATTGCTTGAGTATGGTTAGTTATGCATTTGCATTCATGTTGGTAGTTAGCTTAGATGTGATTTTGGTTTGTTTTGTGTTTTGCTTGAGGACAAGCAAAGTTTTGAGTTTGGGGGTATTTGATGAGTAGGTTTTTAACCTACGAGTTTGATATATCTATGGCTTAGTTCTTTTCTTATTTTTAAGTGTTTTTGGTATCTTTTATTTGCTTTTATGTTGCTTTTGTAGGTCATGGCTGGCTGTGGATTGAAAAGAAGAAAATTGACTGGGTGCATGGCATTCTCGCCGGGGCTAGAATTTGTGAGTTATATTTCTCGCCGGGGCGGAAGCTGGCCGGGGCGAGAACTTTTGCCTTGAACTTCTCGCCGGGGCGAGGAAGCGGCAGATGGGAATCTTGATTTTGTTGGAATGCTGTTATTTTGGAAAGATGAAAGTGATCAAGGACTCTTGCTATTGAGGGACAGAAGGAGGATATAAATAGAATATCCAGACTTGGATTAATAACACACAAACTTATTCAGAGATTGAACTTTCAGAGCTAAACAAGGAGATTGGAGGACAAGTCAAGCACCGTGAGAAGTTCAGATTGGAGAGCTAGAGATTATACTGAGTTTTCTTTTAATCTTTATCCTCTGATTTGTAATTAATTATGATAACTTATTTTGGTATTCTAGTTTTAATTGTTAGTATGAACTAAATTCTTAGTTAAGGCTACAATGGAACCAGTTATAGTTATGAGTTGATTATCTATTTGATTTCAATTGTTCAATTTGATGGGAGTTGTCTATCTTATTTTATGCTTGTTGATTAATTGTTTAGCCGACAATTAGCGGGTTACCTTAGATGAATTCGGGAGATGAAATATAGGGTTAGAACTGGATAAGATAGCATGTATTCTTAATTATTTGCATGTGTTGAATAATTAGATTTGTGAAGTGAATAGGGATATCTCTTTGCTGCATGTAATAATTTAAAATTGGAACTTCATGAATTTAATCCTTTAACTTTGCATAGGAATATCATAAAGTAATTGGATTAGATAGATTTATTTGATCACTTGGAAAAGGGCTTATAAATGCATTTGAATTTCTGTTAACAACTCCATTGAAGTGCATAATTGGAAGATATAGATAGATTGGTTTATGATAAATAACTGGGGATATTATAGTCTTAATCATCTTAAATCTGAATTTCAACTTTTGAATTACTTGTTAGTGTTAGTTTAATTTCAATTATTACCAATTAAAAACCCAAATTGTGATTGTTTAATAGAATAGGCATAATTTAGATTGACAATTGGAGATTAATAACATAGTAATTCCTGTGGGTTCGACACTCTCTCTTATCACTTTATTACTTATTGATCGTGTACACTTGCACGTAATTGTCGATTGTGAAATCGGGCAACATTTACTAACTTGGACAATACTTATATAGCCCAGCACACTAAGAGAGAACGTAAGCAATTTAGAGAGTAGAAGGAAGTATAAGCAAGGAAGTTGTGAATTTTCTTAAGATAATCCTTCCTATTTATAGGAAAATTAAGGTGAGGGCATTTTGGTCTTTTTCCTAACTTTCCTTGGTTTATTACACTTATACCCTTGGCATATTCTTGAAATATTCTTTATTCCTTAGCTTATTCTTTTAATATACTTTATACCTTAGTATATTCTTAGAATATACTTTCTCTTAGGTTTTTAACCCTAAGGTAAAATAAAAGCTGAATTAAATATTTACTGACGGCAAATAACTATTGAATGACCTGTGGGTCCCACAGAAGAAAACAAAATCTGAAGAAATTATTCCACGAAAATAAATTGTGGGTCCTATCGATCAAACGCTTCACGTATTTTTAATAAACACTTTTAACCCGTCAATAATTATTCACTATTGATATTATAGACTTATAATACTGACAGTCAGATCATTCCCAAGGAAAAGGGGGTCTTCTGTATAAACGGCAGGCAATTAAATAACCTCTTTCCTTGACAGAATTTCTAGACATTGTCAATAATGCTAAAATATCATCTCAAATAATATGAGTTATAGTGTCGTGACAAATAGTAAAAAGTACTATGCATATGCTACTGTAACAATTATTGAATCAAAATACTGTGCAATTGCTACTTTATCAATTATTGAATCAATAATATAAAATGTTGTGCAACACCGTGTGCTATTGTGGAATACTGCGTACTACTATAGAATAACGCGTACGACTGTGGAATAACGCGTTTTACTGTTCTTTTTATTACCGGGTATTTCAACAGTTGCAGGTGATAATATTGTTGACAAAATACTAACGTTTTCAATATCCGAGAATTAGTCGTTATGGGGCATACCACCGTTGACAATTTGTATAAAAAATATTAATACTGTCATTTTTCGTATCCGACAATGTCGTTGTGGGGCCCACCAATATTTTATAATTTCAGCGTCGTCGTACGTTATCGAATATAATATTCTCCGATAAAAAGAATATTCCTCGACAAAAGGAATATTTTTCGACATACTGATTATCAAATAATTTGCATCTATCACCCTTAACTATAACATTATATCATTTAAGCACTTTACTGTTTAGAATAATAATCATAAAGAAAATAATAAACTTTTATTTCATAAAGTCGGGGTCTTACAATTGCGCTGATCCATTAACTCGTGGTCTTTTGGTGCCATCAATATAATATCTGACCACTCAGCATCATCGGCCTTAAATCCTCTTGCATCGGCCTACAACCTCCTTAGTATTATTCCTTCGGGTATGGGACCTCCTTCCTAATAAAATACCGGGCCTAGACTTTTAGCCCGATCACACTCCCTAACATTGTCCACTACTCCTTCATTCTACTTTAGTAGAATAAGGGAGTATTGCACGATATATTTACTCGAATAGGTGCCATCAAGCGAGGGTTGACGAAGTCCCTCATGTTAACGGTTGAATGTTGTTAGTTACACGCGTGGTGCGGATGACGAGGATGTCATTACACGCATTTAATGTGTCGTTTCCCAAAATTCATGGTAATGATGGCATCAAACACAACGGTTCACATACACTACGCGGGTTATAACTGTGACGCCCTCAAAATAGGTCCACACAACCCATTTTGAGTCGCCAATAACATCTTACAAAATACAAATACAAATACGAATCTTCCCATTTACAACTAATAAGTGTTGTGTAAAATACGACAACACAATACAAATACATCTTAAATTCTCAATACACTTATTGCCATACTAATAATAATGTATTGAGATATTTATATTGTCTCGGACTATCACTCCATAACCCGGCTAGTCTCCGCTACACTCTCTTTTCCTGAGGAGAACAATGGAACAAAAAGGAAAAGGGTGAGCACAAATAGCCCAGTAAGAAAAATCATGACTAAGATAATGAAGAATAAAAAATTATCTTTAGTCTTCAACAATAATAAATCAGAGATTTAAAGATATTATAATTGTTCAATAACAACAACTGCAGCGGAACGAACAATCCATTAGAAGAGTCAAGTAGATTATAATATCTACCATTTTCTATAAGTTAAAGGATCACCATCAATATTTTATCCATATAATACCAATCAATAGTTCATGTTTATGAACATCCAAATCAAGAGTTTATATTCAACAGTCTCTCTTTGTACTATGTGCCAAAAATATTTATTTGTAACATCACAATTTAAGTTTGAGAATGAGGATGATGACAATGATACAGTGAGATTAAGGATAAGAAAAGATTTATAATTTAATCAGTATCAAAGATTGACCAAATTGCCAACATGATGATCAAATTGTGGAGTCAAATTCAAGAATGATATTCAAGAAATTATTTCATGATTCAATTATAACGTATAAAACGAAATAGAAAGATTCGAGCGAAAAGATATTAAATGAAGCACAAACTATTAAGGATATTCTACTAATTTTCAGGGATTTTCACCATTTAAAAATAAGGTTTTGGAAACAAACAAAGATTTCTTATCATAAATGGAGAAATATGAAAGAAAAAGATATTCCTTAAAGAGTACAAAAGAAATGATATTTTATACGAGTATAAAAGAATATACGAACTGCAAATGAATTTTCACCCGTCATGCGATAATCCGCGTAGACAGAATATTTTCACAAAAGATTAATAAGTAATGAATACAAAGGGTTATTCACCAGGCATGCGTCAATCCGCACGGACAGGTTATACCCACAGATTAATAAGGAATAAATACAAAGGGATATTCACCAGGTACGATACTCCATACATACAGGTTATTCCCACAGAGTAATAATGAATGAATACAAAAGGATATTCACCAGACATGCGTCAATCCGCACGGACAGGTTATCCCCACAAATTAATACGGAATGAATAACAACCTTTATAAGTATAATATCACTTACGAACATGAAAACAAATGATATTATATATGAGTATGAAAGAAATGATATTCCCTACCTTAGTTAACAAGTGACTGGATGTTACTTTTTATGAAGTTTACTAACTTCGGATAATACTAGTATTCTCACAAAAATACTCACACTAGCCTAACTCACTTAGAGAACTTAAGAAATTTAGAGAGAGAGAGGAAGTATAGGCAATGAAGGTGTGAAAATTTCTTAAGCAAACCCTCTCTATTTATAGAAAAATCAAGGCGAGAGCATTTTAGTCTTTTTCTTAATTTTTTTTGGTTTATTACTTTTATACCCTTGGCATATTCTTTTAATATACTTTATACCATAGTATATTCTTAGAATATACTTTCACTTAGGTTTTTAACCCTAAGGTAAAATAAAAACTGAATTAACTATTTACTGACGGTAATTTACTATTTAATGACATGTGGATCCCACGAAAAAAATAAAATCTGAAGAAATTAGTACAAGAAAAATAAATTGTGGGTCCCACCGATCAAATAGTTGTGGGTCCCACGGACATATAAGATAACTTACAATAATTATTCACCATTAATATTATAGACTTATAATATTGACAACCAGATCATTCCCAGGAAAAAGGGGGCCTTTCGTATAAACGGCGCGCAATGAAATAACCTTTTTCCTTGACAGAATTTTTAGACATTGTCAATAATGCTAAAATATCATATCAAATAATATGAGTTACAGTGTCATGACAAATAATAAAAAAGTATTATGCAAATGCTACTGTAACAATTATTGAATCAAAATACTGTGCAATAACTACTTTATCAATTATTGAATCAATAATATAAAATACTGTGCAATACCGTGTGCTTGTGAAATACCGCGCGTACTACTGTGGAATAACGCGTTTTACTGTTCTTTTTAATACCGGATATTTCAACAGTTGCAGGTGATAATACTGTTGACAAATACTATCGTTTTCAGTATCCGACAGTGGGGCCCACTATCGTTGACAATATTGTCATTTCGACGCCGTCGTACGATACCGAATATAATATTTTCCGACAGAAAGAATATTTCCCGACAAAAAGAATATTCCCCGACATACTGTTTATCAAATAATTTACATATAACACCCTTAACTATCATTTATAACAATTAAGCACTTCACTATTTAGAAAAATAATCATAAAGAAAATAATAAACTTTTATTTCATAAAGTCGGGATCTTACAATAACTGTCCATCCGATCTGAGCCGTTAATTTTGAAATCTACGACATATCTTGCTGGGGGATCTAGTATAAATATTAGAATTTATTTTCCTTAATTTTTCACTTTTTATTTTCATTTTGGCGTGCTTTTACCGTGATTTCTCTCTGAACTTCTTGCTGAAAAATTTAGTTGTGCGTGAGGGTTGTCTTTTGCTTCCAATTTTTTAGAGGACGAATATGCCCTCCTTTTAGCACAAATGATGATGCTCTATCCTCCTTTTAGAATTTTTGATGCTCCCCTCTGTGTTCTAGCCCTACAATCCACGCTTTTACGATGGTCCAAAAAGTTATTCCACCGTGAAACGCCTCCGATATGTGTTAGTAAAGTAATTGAATAGAAGAATAAAGTATCAATAATAACTATTGGTATAAAATAGAATGTCTAACCTTCTTTTTATCCTAGTCATCTCTTATTTATACGTCTTTCCTGTAGTGGAAAGCATTCTATCGGGATCATGACATGGGAAACCATCCCATGGGGCCCCCAACTGTCACTTCTGGGAGTAGTCTTGGAAAGTATTTGTGCCCCAACCGTGGGCCTCCAAGGTATTAGTCTGGAGCCCATTTTACTTCGGCATTCTGCAACCTCCTTAATATTATTCCTTTGGGTATTGGGCCTCGAACCCAATGAAATATCGGGACTAGGCTTTTAACCGATCTCACTCCCTAACACAATATATACCCGAGTGATCACAAGAGGGAGCTAACTAATTTTATATCTAACGCATTATCACCTTTGTAGTCTTATTATTTTGTGTAGGCTTGACTTTAGAGGCATAAATAAGTGAACTATTTAACCGGACCCAGTGTCTACTATCTAGCATTTCCCTGGGTCCACACAATATAAACAGAAGCAACAGAAGTCAATCTAGAAGCAATGTTTTATAAGCTCCTACCTCCACATAGTTGCAGCCCTACCTGAGAGGTCAAACCATGCTATTAAATGGTTTGTTCTTTGAGTAACATGACATGCAAAGAATACATGATCATGGTCCTCAATAAGAAGCCTACAAAACAAAAAACTCTTTGTGGAAGAAACACTACAAATTTAATCTTCTTAATTTTGACAACTAACAAGTTAGATATATTAGTTTAAAGACCCAAGCAATTTGGAATAATTAAGCAGCTTCCACAAAAATTAAGTGGCATGCTTCATGTGGAGGTACTTTTTGTTTTTAGGCTCTTCCTTTATACTGTAAAACAATCTCTCTAAATATACCTCTTGCATCAAATATCACTGTTGTAGTATTAGCTGCATGGCTACATATTAGAACCTTTTTATTTATTTTCATTGGGGATAAATGATCTTATAATACTTTTCAAAATTCTGTTATGTAATTGTTGAAGTATATCTATAATGAAGTTTATTACAAGAAACATAATAAGTAGCAAAATTATTGATACAAAAATAAAATAAAATTATAGTTACAGATTGTGAAGGCCATACATATTCAAAGGCCATACATTATTGAATCAAATTTGTTGAAGAAACTAACTAACAAGTAGCTAGGATCCTACATGTTTGACCTTTATGAAAGAGGAGGTATACTTTGTTCGTGTCTGAAAAAGTTACCCGGATCAACTCTCGTCTTCACTTGAACTAATCTGTCAAAATTATTCTTGAAGTAACTTTTACCCCACTTACTCGCTTTTGTATAGCTCGTACTACCTTGTAGATTGTTCACTCCCAAATCAAGATCATTATAATTCACATATGCAGTTCTCGGAGACTTAGTAGCATACGGAGTCAAATACTCGTACAACCCTCTAATCCATTTCATACGCTTTGTTGTATCTCGATCCATAAGCACCCTCATGTACATCATGTACAATGTTCCTGCCCTATGTGGAAATGGAATCGCGGATTCTGAAATCTCATCCATTTTTCCACCGTACGATGTCAAGATCATATTAGTTGTTAATGGTTCTTCTTTGAGAAGTATTTCCCATATCCCATTTAGACCTTTTCTTGAAATTGGCTTATCCACAAAGCCTGATTTCGCCTTAAAAGGAATCTTAAATGAAGTTCTATTCAACAAAACATCAAGAGGCTCTTCGGCAGAGAATTGCGAGAAAAGTTGCACAGATTGGATATAACTAACTTCTTCACAATCTTCTTTCACTAAGCCTAACTCGGGGAACCTTTTTCCCATCAACGGAATTAGTTTATCCATTCGGCCAAGGAACAAGGCGACGAATCTTAAACGTACTGTCTTATTATTTTCACGAGTACTTGAATCGTCGCTAAGTACTGTTTTAAGATCTTGATTGACTTTATTTTTCCATATGCCTCGTGCCTCGATTCGAATTTCTAGGTCTCTAGGCAGCTTAGGGGCTACAGTTTGCCATCGATGAACAATTTCAGTTGCATTTTGTTCCAAAGTTTTGTCCACTTCAAAAACCGTCACAATTTTTGGAACAACAACTAGCCTTAGTTTCCAAGAAACAATAACGCCAAAGCTAGAAGCACCGCCTCCTCTAATAGCCCAAAAGAGATCTTCATCCATCGATTTTCTATCTAGAATTCTTCCATTAGCATCCACCAAACGAGCATCAATAACATTATCAGCAGCAAGACCATATTTTCGTCTCAACGTGCCATACCCTCCACCGCTAATAAGTCCACCAACACCAACGGTTGACCAAACGCCAGCTGGAAACCCTAGTGTGTTACTTTTCTCAGCAATCCTGTAATAAAGTTCACCTAGAGTTGCACCACCCTGAACCCATGCAGTTGCAGATATGGGGTCCACATTAATTGATCGAAGATTACTCATATCAAGTAACACAAACGGAAGTTGTGATACATAAGAAAGACCCTCGAAATCATGACCACCACCTCGAATTCTCATCTGAATGCCATATTTCTTGGAGCAATAAATGACCGTTTGGATTTGTGATTCATCCACGGGTTTAACAATGACTAGGGGTTTAGGGGTTTTAGGCGATGCAAATCGGAGGTTGTTTATGCCGAATTCCAAGACAGATGTGTAGGAAGAGTTGCTTGGGGTATAAGTAACTTTGGATATTAAAGCTGAGTTATGAGAAAATCTTGTTAGGCATTGAACAAAATCTTCATGTGTTTGATCTGCCCATGAAAAATTTGATAAAAGAAGAACAAAAAGGAAAGAAAGCTGGGAAATAGTTGGAGTCTTCATTCTTGTTGCTTTGCTATTTTGGTGTATGAAATGATCATATTATGGTTGCTATTTATAGTGCATTTTAAGATAGAAGGAACCTGTCCGAGTCGAACATAGAAAGATATAATTAAACAAGGAAATGGTCCAAACACACTGATTAGTATATATAACTATTATTTGGACCCGCTCCCCAAGAAAACATTTAGTTTTCTGAAAAGGATTGACTAGGTTTTGATTGACTTTCTTTTGTAGGCTGGAAATTCATTATGCTTTACAAGTTGTTTCAGTATCATTCCACAAACAAAAAAATATTAAAAAATAAATAAATCCTGTCATATCAATATCCAAAGGATTCATATTTTGTAATTAGATTTACTCTCTGATTTTCTATCGCATTAACTGTCTTATTCCATGTATTGAAGTCATATAATCTTTACACATCTACAAAATTAATTATAATTAAAAAAATAAATAACACTTGATAAAAATAAATAGAGTGAGATAACAATTAAGACAACACAGAAGATTTGAACCTTCTTCATATTCTTCGATTAAGTGATACAGCTGATTGAATCCTTTTTTATTTTTTTGATATAACTTTCTAAATATTCTATATATATATATATATATATGTATGTATGTATGTATGTATGTATGTTCAAACTTCTTTCATTTTCCTTTAATTGACATTATAGCAACTTCGTTTTGGTAGAACAATTTATGATGAGTTGCATAATTATGTATACGAACGATTATGATTGACTGTGTCCAAAAAAATTAAAAATAAAATAAATAAGTACTTGACAATATCAAAAAATTGGTAAATAATTAACTTTTCCTATAGGTTGACATTTGACTGTGTCCGGAAAACAGAATATTTGTTAAAACTTGATTTTCTCAAACTACCTAAACTAAAACATAATATTTGTTAAAACTTGGTTTTCTTTTTAATTTAAATTATTTATATCTTTTTATTTATTCCTCGAGATGTATAAAATTCTATAATCATATATAGATATAAACATTGGAGTATCTATTAAAGGCCTATTATTCGAGTAATTATTGATACCAACCATAATTAGACATGTTCTATCCCATTTTTGTAACTATTACTTAGTCTTTTGTTAATACAGTCCTACTTTTGCTTCTTTCGTTATTTTTTAAACATCAAAACTGTATTTCATTTTTCTTTTATCATTGTATTGACTTTTTCATAGTACACATTCTAATCATATTAAGCTATGACATAAAAATTACTTCAATCAATTAACAAGATTGTAAACGTCAACAAAAAAATTTCTCTTATTATTACTGGATTGTAATAATTTGAGTTGATTTCCTAACTCATTCATTATAGTTGATATCTTGTCAGCATAATGTAAAAATTATTTTCTCAAAATACTACCTACTAATGAGTTATGATGAACAATGTACAGTAATGAAAAGGTTGACTTTAGAAAATTAATAATATTTTTGATACATATTAATGATGGACTGTGTCTAATAAAAGAAGTAGTTGACTATATAAAAAAATTGTTATAGCTTTGCATACAAGCTAACTTTTGACACTTGACTGTCGAAAAAGAATACTTGACCCTACATAAAAATTGTATAATTATTATCTGTTTCAAATTATAAGACTAATATTGACATTTTAAAAGTCAATTTTAAATATTTTCAAAGTTAAAATTGACATAAATTTATGTAGTTTACTTCAATACAATTATGAATATTATAAACTATTTAAAAGAAGTACTAGTTATAAGATTTATTATTTTCGAGACTTAAATAAATTATATTAATTTTGATGTTGAAAATATCTTAAATTAACTTGTAAAAAATTAATATTAATCTTATAATTCAGAACGAAGGGAATAGTTTCTACTCTTATTTTTTCTTAAACTATATATCAAACACAAATACACAATTAAACTTGAAGATATCATAAACGTGCAGTCAGAAATATTTGAACCTAAAATCGAGTTACTTTGCACTATTTTAAATTAATATAAAGATAACGTGTGGTCGGGAAGATTTGAACCTAAAACTTGAATTGCACACCTAGAGTTCTGATACCATGTTAACTAACCAACTTATCTAAAAGTTTAAACTTGTAAATGGAAGGCCCAATAATGTATATCATGCTAACAATTGATCACTAGCTTGGTTAAAAGTTGTCTTTATTTCTTGAGCCATTGGGAGAAAAATAGATTTTATCAATCAAATAGCGTAATACATTTTATCAATCAAGATTCATTATAACTAATGTTTTGAAATTTATGAAAATTTTAAATATTTATTGGATGTATGTATTATTTTGGTCTGTATTTTGGACTCAATTTTTTTGTATTAAATTTTATTTCTTGTTAAGATTTAGATAATATAAAAAGTGTCTGAGGATTATTACAGTACAACAACTTCATTATTATTCAATTTTGTCAACATTTTTTGCTTGTTTGCATGTTCTACAGACATTTATCTCTCTTTATTTTATTTTATTTTTTAATTTCAAACCTTTGCTGATTAAATTTCTATGATTGTTTCATTGTTATCGCGCCTTTAATGTGTTACTTTTATATCAATTTAAATATTTTAGTGTTAAATTAGGTTCAATAGTAGATATTTTAAAAAGATGAAAGCTTACTATAAAAGGTTTTGAACCTAAAACTTATATGCATCAATCAATTTAAGGGTTTGAATTTAGTTGATTTCAACTAATATTTTACAACATTTGTTCAAAAACTTCTCACCATGCCACCTAGACCTTTTATTGTCTCGAAATGAAGGGATCAGACTTTCTACCTCTGGTCTTACATGCTTAAAGTTGATCATGCCTCACACACAAGAAATTAAATGTATGGATATATTATGGAGAAGGAATCAAACATATAACTAATATAAAAATTAATGTCAACATAGCACGATTTTGAATGTAAGCTAACATTTTAATATGTTATTGAAGAAAAGTTGTTCCTTAAGAAATAATTATATATAGAATTAATATCCATAATGAGTGAAGGCTTATAGATACAGATCATATAGTTAATTTATTAGTAACTTATATATATATATATATATATATATATATATATATATTCACAATAGTCGTCCTGTGTGTTTCCTCTTCTAAAGTTTTGGCTAGTTGAATACTTAGTTCTTTATTTCTCTCATGTTTGGAACTTAGAAAAAGTCAGAGAAGTAAAAAAGGAAGAAAAAATTGAACGGGTAAAGAAAATAAAGAAAAGTACTATCTCAATGTAAAACTCTAGTTTCCAAGATACCCTAAATGAACCTTTTTCCGATCATTGTATCTACTCGGTGTGGAGTGCTTGTTTTGGTCAATTAATTATAAAAAAAAAAATTCGAATTTATGATTCCAACTGACAAATCACGGATGAAGATAACAAAGGGAACGCAACAACAACAAAAAAAAAAGACTAAAAATATCATCACCCCCCAGTCACGTATGAAAATGAATTTGAGAGGGGTGATTTTTTCGCAAATCAACTCCAAACAAATGTAAATTTAAATAAATTCCAATTTATAAAATTTTAAACTAGTTTTCAAGTTTGTGTTTAAAACACAAGAATTAGTTTTTACAAGTTCAATTTTATTTTGAAGACTTGAAGTTGAGTGATCAAATAAAACTCGACTACTTTTATAATTATTGGATAAAAGAGAAAAACATAAAAAGGAGTCAATTTGTTGTATTTAGAATGCGTTTTTTAATGGAACATTTTTTTTATAGATTTTTTTTATAACAATTCTTGAAAGACTAGAAAAATGTGTTTGATTAGTGTCTTCTCTTTATAGACAACATTTTTGTAAACACGGCAATCTAAAATTGTATTTACATATTTTGGTAAGCAATTGACATAAAATATCACAAAAATACGACTTAATTTAATTTTGAGATTTTTCATCAATTCCCTTGCGCAGTGGAGGTTTTTATTTTTTTTATTTTTCATAAAGTTATTTCACATTTATTGTCCCTCTGGTATATCAATTACTATATGAATTGATTATCAACATTTACAAAAATATCCATATTTAAGAATGGTTGACCAATCATATTTTGACATCTCCAACACGAAACTGTTATTCTTTATGGATCAGCCTCTCAAGGATTGCTTTAATTACAGGTTTTCAACTTAGACTTTCATGATTGTAATTTGTAGGTTTGTAGCTCGACTAAAATTTAAGTCCTTGACCTAAATTGGACTTTGATATTTTATTTTTATTTATTTATTTTTGATTTTTTGGCTTCACGAAATATGTATAAGCTTTCCTACATTTTCAATTTTGTTTAAGATGATCTCTAAGTTAAATCATTTGAAAATTTAACAAAATTGAACCAAATATATATGTAGGCTTAAATACACTTTAAGCCTTTAGGTTTTTCGTTTTTTACAAATTAAATTTTAATATTTCAACTTTTAAGACATTGAATCTCAATATTTTTAAATTTTTATAAATTAAACATTTTTGCCACTGACGTGTAATACTTGATTCGGGTGAGAGTATTTTGGATAATTTCACTCTTAAATACTCATTCAGTTCCATATTATAAGATTATTATTGACTTTTTGAAGTGAACTAAATATATTTTTAAATTCAAAATGGACATAGATTTTTTATTTTTTTTTAATTTTAATCAATACAATGATAAATATTGCAAACTATCAAAAAAGTATTACTCATTTAAACTTTATTATGTCATAATTTTTAATGAATAATCTCAATTTTGAATTTAAAATTGTCTCAAATTGACTTTCAAATATCAATAATAGTCTTATAATTTGGAAAGGAAAGAGTATCTTTGGAAAGTACAGAAAATTGTAAGCACATAGTTAGTGTGTGATGAAGAAAAAAAGAAAAACTAAAACCAATATAAACAATATATACCCTTAAAAGAATTATTGTCCATATTGATTGAAAATCTTAAATTTCTTTAGAAACACAAAAAATTATAGGCATGTGATTAGTGTGTGATGAATAAGAAAAAAGGAAGAAAAATCGGAGCCAATATAAACCACGTATACTCTTAAAAGAATTGCTATTTCATTTTGAGTCAGACAACTTATTTCAGTAAGAAACGCTAAATTCGGTGGCCAAAATGTTTAACCGATAGAAATTTAATGATATTAATTAAGGATTAATGTGTTAAAATTGAAACATTAAGATTAAATTATGAAAAACTTAAACTTAAACTTTAAAGTGTATTTAAGCCTGTATTTTACCAGAAAGTTCGCTGAGGCTGGGATTTGGTTTAGTGTTTTTACTCCCAATTATAACTATTTCAAACTACAGTTTATCTCTAACATATATAATTTCACCTTCGCCCAAAACAAAAATAATACACTTTAAAGTAAAAACACACAAGTTTACTATCCGTGCAAGGCACACGTTGTTTTAACATATATATCTTATCTCTATAAAACTAAGATAATAAGGAATAAATGATGTTAATCACATTATTTAGTAGGTATATTCAATCTCTATTAAATTTTTTTTTTATTATATTTGTGAATTAATTTTGGAAATTAATACGTTATTTGTGAAGTATTTTCTACTTCATTCCCGATTTATTTTTGGAGTTTTATTCACAGTCAATCATTCACTCTCTTAAGTATTTGAATCAAAATTGTTGAATTATTTGAAATTTGGAATATCTTTCCCTTTATTGTTTGAAACACTTGATTCACTTGATTAATTGAAGGGAAGACAATGTACCTTTAAATTCGTTGGCCAAACAGATAAAATACATATAAGTAAACTTTTGAATCCAATTGAAGAGTAGAATAGGTCTATTATGAGAGGAATTGAAAAGAAGAAGTACCGAGATTCAGCCTAGAAAGAAGAAGAAGCGCAAGTTCCGGATTGGTTTAGGTCAGAAGGTGGGTTAGTTTAAAACACCACCTAAAATTATTATATTACAAGTGTATTAGACTAGATAATTAGAATATATTTAATAAATTAATTTAAAATTTTAAAACAAAAGGAGGTTTAGTTTTAGAAGAAGTTTAAAAAAATGAAGATATATTTATTAAATATTTTCAATTGGTAGAAAAAGTTAAAATGTAATACCCAGAAATAAATAATTATATAATATATAACATTTAAATTTACATTTTAAATATATTAAATTAAATGACATTTTAATTTATGTGGGCTTATAATAAATTAATAAGTGATGGATAAATTAACTTGATAAAGTTGGGTTTTAAAAATTATTAGATCCAATTTGTATTTTGCATTATTAAATCCTATTAATAATAAGAGGGTTAATAACATATATTAATAAATAAGTAAAACCTAATTTTATACATAATAGTCTGATACCATAAGGAGTAGAACGGAGCAGCGTCTGGCGGCTAGCAGAGATACAAAGGGTTCGACTAAGGTGGAAAGGAAGGGGAAACAATTCACATAAGTGACAAATTCGTATTAGTATTTCTGTGAGAAGAAAAGAGGTAATCAATCCTTTATTTAGATCAATTTTTTTTTTGCCATGCGTGAGTCTCTGCCTGCTTTATTAAGTTATATAATAGGTTAGTTACTTTTCATATGAGTTATGTTATTAAGTTACTTAATATATTAGGTACTTTTCGGCTCCTATATTCTTAATACTATGAACAGTATATTAGGCGGAGACTTTTGTAGAATTCAGGCCATGTAATGGGTATTACGGTTAGTAAAATAATATATAAGCATAATATACTAATCTAATATAATAATAAGGAAGTTGGATCCTGGATATAATATATGAGTTTGTAGAAGGGGTTAAAGATGAAAAGAATAATTTTGCAAACGTACTTATATTATTTATTATTTTGTTTAATTAGTTCGAACGGAGGGAGCTTAAACGAATCATTTTTTGGAATAAAATTATTTGGGTATTACATTGCTTACTCCAGGTACGGATTCCGTACTCTTTTAACGAGACTCTTTTAATTTTAGTTTATTCGTTTTGCTATCCGTTTATAAATTTGGTATTGCCTCTCATGAATATTCGTTGTCGAATTCCTTATGATAGTTTCATTTGGCGTTTATATTGGAACTTATATTTGTACTCTTTAGACTAGTGTATTATGTTTAGAAATTATTTTGATACTTGTAGAAAGTGTACATGTAATATATTTTGGAGACTTGTGTGGATTTATTTCGATTTAACATGTACATATTAGAAATCCATTGTATTGATATTGTGTCGCATGTGTTGTGACATAGTATTTTTGTTAGATTATACCGTAGGGTATACCTGAGCTATAACCACCTGTGGGGGGTACCACAGGCATGTCCTCTTGGCATCGAGGCATGACACCTTCCGTGGCGGTGTGATTAGTCCACGACGTCTCCGTTTTGTGCTCCGATGGGAGTTGGTCATTTGGTGATTTGTTGTGGGAGGCGTATGGGTCGACCCTAGTTTTCTGTTCTGTTCTGTTCTGCGAATTGGTGATGTTGTGCCGAACACACCTTCCGATTTTACATGCATTTAGATTCGCGGTCCATTGTGTGTAACTTGCCTGTGTGACATTATTTGACTTGTCTATGTGACAAGGTATATTTCTGTTTTGTTCTGAGCTCGGTATGAAATAACACCCAGCCATTTAGTTTAGCCTATTATTTTATTGTGTTAGTTTTGTTCATTTCAGTTCGGTTCATTTATTTGAGTTAGTTATTTCGTTTCATTGTTCTTGTACTCTATATCCGTACCGGGCATTTGGCTCATGCTGTGTTTTTCTTCCGGCAGGTAATCAGGGGGATCAAGGGCAAGTATGATGAGAGCTCCCTTTTATCCAAATAGTTTAGATATTTTGTTTAGGTTGTGAACCAATGGTTTGTTTGGAGTTGTAATAAATACTTTAGATTGTGATTTGAGCGAGTTGCTATTTCTTTTATGGTTTGACTTGTGGTATTTATTAGATATTGAGACTATTATTGTGTGGTTTAAAGCCTTGTTATAATTTCATCAGCTTTGTTATGTTTTGTGTGTAACCTCTCTTTCTATTTCGGAGAGGGGGTGTTACATTAAAAATATTGGAGACTACCGTTATATATTACTAGTTTTAAGGTTGTAAAATGAATCAAACAGTTCGGGCTTGATTCATACTCGCTCCACTAAAAATTCGATTCGAAATATAAGTGATACTCGGTTCAAACTGCTCGGGCACGATTCGAGATTGTGCTTGAGTCGGTAGCTAAACCAACCTCAATCAAACCTTATTTCGTACTCGATAAATTTTGTGAACCAAATCTACAACTTAATACTCGGTTCGACTCGGTTCATTTACACTCCTAACTAATTTAATACCCGTTTAAGGCACGGGCTATTTTAATATTTTTATTAATTAATGAATTAAAAATAAATAGGCCCAATGCATTGACAATGGATTATATTATAAATGAAAAATAATGTTCTTTCACTATATTATGTAATAAAGGAAAGACTACTACCTTTATAAAAACAAAATAAAATAATATATCAAATATACTATTACTCCTAAGCTATGTAATTCGTCAATATTCCTATGACAATCTGTAATATATATATATATATATATATATATATATATATATATATATATATTATATATATATATATATATATATATAGGCAGGATCATGTCCGGACTTTCGGACCTAATCAAAATCCGGACCCCAATTTTTTTTTTGTTATTTTTTTTCCAAAACAACTAATAAAAAATATATAGTTATTTTTGGTACTGAAAAAATTTGTTAATACACTGTTTTGGGTATGATTGGGATACATATAACAAACAGTGTTATACAGTCGGTACAACACTGTTTGTTATATGTATCCAAATTATACCCAAAACAGTGTATTAACAAATTTTTTCAGTACCAAAAAAACTATATATGTTTTATTAGTTGTTTTGAAAAAAAAATAAAAAATTAGAGTCCGGATTTTAATCAGGTCCGAGAGTCCGGACCTGATCCTAGGCGTGTATATATATATATATATATATTTATATATATATATATATATATATATATATATATATATAGAGAGAGAGAGAGAGAGAGAGAGAGAGAACTACTACATTAGTTAGCTAGCATTGGACCCGCTCCCGAAGAAAAAATTTAGATTCTGAAATGGGTTGACTAGGTTTTGATTGACTTTCTTTGATGAGGTGGAAATTCCTTATCCTTTGCTAGTTGTTTCATTGTCATTTAACGCTTAAATATTATTTACTATCCTAAATTATAAATCATATTTCACTTCGATAATTCATCTTTTATTTTTTTTAATTAGATAATTAAACTATTAATTTTTTTAATTCCATTTAATTGAGTCTGTCACGTTAGAAATTACTAACGTGATTGTCTGGGTGAGGCATAACTGAACTGATGTGTTTCAAAAAAATAATTTTTTTATTTTATGATTAAACATTTTTGATATATTAAAGGATAAAATCGTCGCACCACTCTATCAAACATTAATACCCTAACTGACAAATAAAGTGATACAGAACGAAGAACTATCAAACTCAAAGCTTCATTTTTCTACATCAATGGCAAAAGACAGGTCAATAGCCAAAACTTTCCCAGTTAGACCAAAGCTAAAACCCACTTTGAATAAAACCACTCCAACTCCAAAATCCAAATACTGGAAATCATTCAAATCCCCCAAAGAAACCCCAATTCAAACCCTAATCTCATCTATCGCTTCTCTCTCCTTATCGCCAACTTCTCCTCACCACTTCGCCGCCACTTACTCCGCAACCGTTTCCATTTTCTCGTCCGAAAGCCTAACACCCAAAGCCACCATGTCCGCCTTCAAAGATACAGTCATATCTGCCTCTTTCTGCTCGGACGGATGCCTTTAATATGTTTAAAACCCAAAAACTCTCAAAATCAGTTTGAGTACAAAAAAACATAAAATCAAAAGATGACTTCCAATACATCCAATATCAAAACCCAGAAACTCTCAAAATCAGTTTGAGTAAAAAAAACAAAAAAGTGGAAAACAGAATAAGAGAGATTTCTTTTCGTTTCGACCACGGATCTCGGTAGACTCCATCAAACATATCACAACAACGATTTTGTAAGTTTGCAAAATCACAATCATATTGAGATATGCAACGAAAAATGGAAATTAAAATTTTTGCAACTTATCCATGAATCACCTTATGCATAGCTATTAATTGAAGAAGAATAACAAGAGATAATACCTTTGATGATTCAACCCTTGAACCGCTACAAGATCTACTCCTCTCTTGATTTCTTCAAGCTCCTCCAATCTTCAATACTTAGATCAAACTTAAGCTACAAAGTGTATGTAGCACTCTAAAGGTGATCCACTAAGAAATGATTAATAAAGAAACAAATTATGATTTCTTAGAAATCAAGAATGGCTAATCCAAGTAGTTCTTTCTTTCCTAACTCTTAAGAAATCCAAGAACAATAATTATTGATTTTTTTAATCTCTATTAGGGTTCATCTCATGATGTCTTGCAATCAATAATGCAAGTATTCATGTAAATATTATTCTAGTTGTATACTTACAAGTATACATATTCTCCTAACCCACATGTAGGCTTCATTTCACACATAACATATGTTACTTGTTTAATCAACATTAAGCAAGTAACACATATTAATCTAGAAATTGAATTTCATTTGCATTTGCATTTCATTTGCATTTGCATTTGTAGGAGCATTTATTACAACTAAACTCTTTAGCAATAAATTTATTAATTCAATTCCCAATCTAATTAGGAATTAAATAATAATAATAATAATAATAATAATAATAATAATAATAATAATAATAATAATAATAAGATTTCTCTTATTAATTTATAATTCAATATTTCTCCAAATATATCATTATAAATATTAAGCTATTCAATTTATTCTACTAATAACTTAAATACTTAATTTATTATCATTAAGCCAATTGTTTCTAAATAATATATTTCTTTTTGCGGTGTGACCATTTATGTTCAATATTATGCCGGTAGTAGAATAAATAAATTAGAACAATTCTAATATTATTTATAATGAATTAAACTCCTTTAATTCATATATAAATAAATAATATTTATTCTACATCATGAGTGACACCTTACGATAATGTATCATGACTATCCGTATAATATGAAATCAACGTTTAATCACATAGAACCTATTCAACAGTAGTTACCGTACAATTCAATCCTTCTACCATACAATGTCCCGATTAAATATAAGACATGGAATTACTGACAAGTCTTATTTTATTTAATCATATGCATTTCGATTTAAGAATGCACAACTCCGATTAATGTAAATTAGAAACTCCTTTCTAATTTTCATTCAACCCTGGCCAGGGATTTTTAAGCTGTCATTTATCAAATCGCATAGGACATTCTCTCCCTTTATCAGAAGTGGTAGATCCTTTGTCGATCATTCACCTACCTCCGTGTATACTTTATTATACCCGTACATACCCTATGACATACCCTAAGATATTAAGGAATATGACAAAGTATAACTTAACATACACAAGGTACTATGATGATCTCAAGTCCAAAGATCACTTGTACAACTATCACTTAAGAACTTCCCTATTGACATGTGAATAAAACTCCATTAGAGTTCTTTAAACGAGTCACGTTCAGTGAACTTATTCTCTAATAAGCACCTCACACAAATGATTATGAGATCAATCATTATCTTCTAAAGATCAAGCATAGTATGTACTAATCTATCCGGATCAGTAATCCCAATATTAGTGATCCAACGATTAGGAACATTTTAGTTTTGAGTTTTCTTGAATTTAAATCTCACTAGCATGATCTCATCATGATTCTAAAAGCATTGCTCGAAAACTATGGGTTCGTCACATTTATTAATTCAACCAATTAACATGGATAAAATATGCCTTTTATTCTATTATTAATATTTGAATAAGATTACAAAGTAAATACTTATTACATCAAATATAATTGGCTTGAGGGCATATTACTTTCAGATTTGAGGAGGAATTTGTCTCCGGTTGGACTTTGTTTAAGAAGAAATTTTATTTTTTGGGTAGCAATTTGGTACTTTTGTGTTTCTCCATCAATTGAAGTAGTGGGGTTTTTAGGTTTGAGTTCCTTTTGGTGATGGTGGTGGTGTGCGGCGTGATTGGTGGTGATCTGTGGCGGCATGAAAAGTGGTACTAGTCTCTATGTGTGTGGTGGTATTGGCCTGCGAGTATGTAGCTGGTGGTCTTATGCGGCTGGGTTTGAAGTGATTTTTTCGCCCTTCTTCTTTTTCTTATTTTACGTTTCTGTTTTGATACATGAATGTTCTTCCACATTTTGCAAATTTTTTGTAAGTTGTTTTGTTATTCAATTTGGTCTAATTTGTTAATGTTTCTTTTGGGGGTGTGTGTGACGATTTTACCCTTTAATATATCAAAAATATTTAATCACAAAATAAAAAACTATTTTTTTTGAAACACATCAGTTCAGTTATGCCTCACCCAGACAGCCACGTCAGCAATTTTTGACGTGGAAGACTCAATTGAATGGAATTGAAAAAAATTAATAATTCAATCATTTAATTGAAAAAATTGAAAGGTAGATCACCGAAGTGGAATATGGCCTATATTTTAGGATAGTAAATTATATTTAAGCCTTTAATAAACTAAAAACAATACTCCCTCCATTCTTATTTATCTATTTTTTAGGAGGAGAATTTTATTCCTTTTTACTTGTCGTTTGAAGATTTTAAGAAAAAAATTAATACTTATATAGTTTTCTATATTATTCCTTATAATTAAACACTAATTTATTTTTCTCTCATTTTTTCAATGACTTTTAAAAGGTTAGTATTAAAATTTTATGCTCAATTTAGTCAATTAAATTAAATATTAATTATATTTTTTAATTTACGAGTATAATCTTTAAACGTCAATTAAAAAAATACAAGAAGTACACAAAAACCTAAATCAATCTGCTTTTTTTAAAGTCTAGACTTTATGTGTGTGTGTGTGTATATATATATATATATATATATATATTAATTTAATATAATCAATATCCATATGTGTCATGTTTTATGATTAAGGGTATTTGATTATTAGCGTTCACAGTATTTAGTGTGTAGCAATTGCATAGTACTAATTTTGTATTTGTTATCAGTTAAATGAGTTACAATTAAAATAAATTCTTTATAGACGAATAAAAATTTCAAATACGTTTAGAACTCTAAACATATCAAATGATTTATAAGTTGGTAATGAATAAACACTTAGTAATACAGTTGATTGAATTTTTTACTATTTCAGTATAATATACAAAAGATTAAAAAATATTAAATTTATATATGTTCAAACTTCTTTCATTTCATTTAAATATTGTCATATAGCAACTTCGTTTTAGTAGAACAATTCAGATGAGTTGCATAACTATAGATACGAATGATTATAATTGACTGTGCCCCCTCCCCAAAAAAAAAGGAAAAAGAAAAAAAAAGTAGTTGACAATATAAAAAAATTGGTATAACTTTTGCTTATAGGTTGACATTTTTACTGTGTCAGAAAAACAGAATATAGTAAACTTACAAGTATCATCTTCCAAGGTCAATGTTAATTGGCTAAGGCCATGTTTACTTACAAGTATCATCTTCCAAATATTTGTTTGTAAGAATTATAATTCTGAGACTATATTCTAATGAATTATAATTTTGAGACTATTAATCTTAAGATTAAATAGTCATAATCACATGTTTATTTTTTATGAGATTATTAATGGGATAACTTAAAATAAACTCATGTTATGTATTTTGTCTAGGATTATTTACAAGATTAGATACAAACTTACCGTTTAGACTATCATATCTTTACTACTAATAACAAAGATTTCATATTCTCATTAGTTTAAGTATAGATAGATAGGATAAGATACATCGGTTTTTTTAAACTAAGTTTAAGGTTAATTTTGTCCATAAATTTTTACTCCCAAATGGTAGGGATTTTATATCTAATTGGAAATGATATTAAATAGTCTCCCCTTTCAAATCATTTTATTATCCCGGGACTAATAGTCCCAAGTTTATTTTTAAAAACAAACAAGAGACTTGAGATTAGTAGTCCAATCTCAAGTATAATCCTTGCAAATATACATAGCCTTAGACCTTAACTTGAAAGTTAAGGATGTAGATCTAGACTATCCAACACTACTTTTTCTTAAAATTAAGATCCAATTTGAAAAATAAAATGACTTATTTAGAAATTTGATTTTTATTATAAACACCTTCACTACTTTCAGTGTCATGTTCTCTAGTTATGCATGTGTTAGGGATTTTATATATATATATATATATATATATATATATATATATATATATAGGGGTCTGATCAATAATCAACATTGTAAGGATAAGGTTATCTTTACAATAGATCTCAACCGTCCATCCGTCTATCGAACAGTACGGAGGATCTTTCGTCTGTAGTTTAATATGTGGGAGCTCGCAGTTTAATTCTGTGGACGAAAAAATTATCCTAAATACCCCTCCTCCGTCCACAGAATTAAACTACAGACGCTATGTATGGCTCGACCCATCCGCAGTATTAAACGACGTTATTTTTGTCTGCTTGTCCGCAATATTAAACTGCGGACGCTGACCATTTATGATATAATATCCAAATGGCGCCGTTTTGCAGACAACCATCAATTCGCAAAACTAAATTATGGACTCTGAGTGTTATATAAAACGATCAAGTATTGTGTTCTTCATAGCATGACCTTTGGATCTCATCTCATTTTGGAAGTAGCGATCTGGAACTAGAAGAGTTCGATTTAAAGCTATTAAATTTTCTATTTCTTCTTGCATATTATTGTTCTTACTGATTCATGTGATCTGGGCTGATGAGAAACATCTTCTGACTAAACAATTGGAGGGATATATACCGCAGTATGTTATCTCCCATGCTTCATGATGAGCGGGTTTATACCTGTGAATTAGATATATCTTAGGCTTATTTCTTTACTATCTTTGAGTATTTTTAGTGTCATTTTACTTGTTTATACATTGGTTTTGTAGGAAATAAAATAAAGTCATTTGTACGTCAACGCTTGGGTGTCTTGTTTGCCATTTTTGAGCTTCCGATTGACATAGCAGCTGCTTGCGACTCAATTTCACCTATGATCCAATCCGATTCTCTCAAAACTCAAAGAACAAAAGTTGTAGATCTTGATCTCAGCTTTCGGGAACATCTTGAACCATCCAATTTGAAGTTCGTATGAGAGAGTTATGATCATTTTACCATCAGATTTGGCATAAATTTTACATAGCAGCTGTTTCCTGGCCATTTTGGACCTTTCTCTGATCAGTATCTCGACGAGCTCCAGTTATGAAAGTTGTAGAGCTACTTCTTATCTTTCTGTAGCCTCTTGAATCGCATTAATCCGAGTTCGGACGAAGAAGTTATGACCATTTTTCCAACAGACGTCGAGGCTGATTCGGGCAGCAGAAGCATTCTCGCCGGGGCGAGAATCTCAGGCTTAAATTTATTGCCGGGGCGAGAATGCGCGGAAGGGAAAAAAATATTTTAATGCAGTTCTTTTGGGAAATTGATTTGGAATTGGATTATTTCTATTGATTTGATTCAGAAACTATAAAAGAGATAGGGAGAGATGGAAATAGAGGGGGAACATACATAGATACACACATACATGGTACATTCATAGTTGCACACATACGCAAGGGTTGAGATACAGAGCTGAAGTTAGAAATTGGAGACTAGAGAAAGCATCGCAAGGAATTCAGATTAGAGATTTGAAGATTGAAGAACTTCTACTGAGTTTTTCTTATCCTCTATCTTAGATTTGTAATTTAATTGTGATGACTTATTTGGGATTCATGATTTCTATTTTCAGTATGACCTAAATTTGCAACTAAGGCTACAATTGAATCTTTTATGTTTATGGATTAGTTATCTATTCGATTCCAATTATTATCTAATATTGAGTTGTCTATCATATTTTGTGTTTATTAATTAATTGTCTGATCAACAATTAGCGAGATACTTTAGATGAATTCGGGAGATGAAATCTAGGGTTAGATTTGAATGTGATAGCATGTATTCTTAATTATTTGCATGGGATGAATAATTAGGGTTGTGAAGTGAATAGGGATATCTCTTCGCTGCATGTAACTATTGGGAATTGGTGCTTAATGAATTTAATTCTTTAGTTTTGCATAGGAATATCGCATAATTAATTGAGTTAGATAAATTTATTTGATCACTTGGAAAAGGGCTTATAAATAAAGTTAAATTCCTGTTAACAACTCTATTAAATTTAATAATTGGATGAATTGGATAAATTAGTTTATATTACGTAATTGGGGATATTGTAGTCTAAACCTTTAAATGTCTGAATTTCAACCTTTGTGTCTGTTTTACTTTTAGTTTAATTATTTTTAATCATTATTCACAAATTGAGATTGTTTAAATAAAATTGAATTGATACCATACTAGTAGTTGTGAATTATTGAACAGAAATTCCCTGTGGGTTCGACACTCTATCTTATCACTTTATTATTTATTGATCGTGTATACTGCAGCGTAATTGTTGATTGTGAAATCGGACAACAAGTTTTTCGCGCTGTTGCCGGGGAATCTTTTTGTTTAATATTTATTTCCATATTAGTTACAATCAATTCAATTTTAATTTAAACGTTTTATTTTTATTTTTTTATTTCTTTTTTTGTTTAACTTCCTTTTGAGGTACACCATGACCAACTATGTCTATCAGTGGCCTTATACGAGAATGATTCAGCTAAGAGCGATAGGGATTTATGAATTCGATGAATTGTCAGTACAGATTGAGACACTTTCGAGGATGATTAATGCTTTTATAGTACAATGTATTCAAAGTGTGGCGAAAATTTGTGATTATTGTGCTGGAAATCATCCGAGTCATCAATGTGCCATCAAATTTGAGTCGATGCAGTATGGTGGCAATTTCGATGGTTACCCAACAATTATGTATATCCTAACAACAATTATCATCAAGATTGGGGGTATCATCCGGATTTTTCATGGAGCCATAATAATCAAGTTCAAATCTTTGCTCCAAGCCAATCATACACTCCAGAATTTCAGGATTCAGCCTCTCCACATGAAGAAGAAAGGAAACTGAGTTTGGAGGAGACCTTGGCGAAATTTATTACAGCTACGGACGAAAGAATGAGTGATCAGGATCAGCTGTTGAACTTAGTGGATTTAAATGTAAAAAGCCAAGCAGTGTCGATTCGAAATCTTGAGAATCAGATATGACAGCTTATCAACGCAGTCAACAGTAGCTATCATTGTGCATGGCCCAGTGACGTAGTTCTCGAGACTGATGGATTACCCGCGCCAAAGCTGCTACCGGACGTGCTAATTGATGTACTGATTTTGTTAGTGCCCCATGTACCTTCTTCACCAAACCACCACGATCCGGGTAGTTTTGCAATCCCTTGCCCAATTGGTTGTCATGTCGTCGGCAAATCTCTATGTGACATTAGAGCTAGCATGAATCTGGAGTCATGGTGGGATGAGAAAGGGGTCCATGAAAAGTTAGTTGAAGATCCAATTGTGTTTAAGAAGCTTCAATACCACAGTTCGTCCACAAACACAATGGAGCAAATGCCTAGTTATTTGAAAGTTATAAAGGAGATTCTATCAGAAAAGAGCATGCTAAGTGATTTTGGATCAATGGCCCTTATAGAAGCAAAGACCTCAAACGCTTCATTATTACTACTGGATGGAGGGTTCCACAATTTTCAAAGGGAAATTAGATAGTAGAACAGGACGAAGTCGGGCTAACGACTATAAACCAAGCGCTTGATGGGAGGCAACCCAATCACTTTATTTTATTGTTTTAGTTTCTTTTAACTCCATACTTTTGCAAGAATTTAGTATATTTAGTAGTTAGTTTTAGGTTTTTCAGTACTTTGCCAGTCTCTCATGCTCTAAAAAAGTTGTGCTAATCCATGCTATGTTGCTTTGAACAGGTAAAAGGTTTTGGGATTGTAGCAATTGAAGAAAGGAGGAAAAATTAAAATTTCAAAATTAGAGTTCTCGCCCCGGCGAGAAAAATGACCTTAGAATCCTCGCCCCGACGAGAATCCCTCTGCTAGTTTTCGCCCCAGCGCACAAATTTCTCGCCCCAGCCCAAACTTCTCTGGACTTTCTCGCCCCGGCGAGATTCCAAGGCAAAAATCTTCGCCCCGGCGAAGATGAAGTATTTTAGTTTTTAATTCTTTTTCAAAATTAGAGCCTATTCATTCCAAAACTCTCCCAACCAAGTCAAATTCAACCTAAACCCTTTCCTACCCTAAACAAACAATCTTAATCATTTCTCCTCATACTTGGGCTCAATTTTCTCCTCTCTCATTTGGATTTGCCAAACATTCACATGGTTTAAGTTTGGGAGAGTAATCAATTGAGCAAGGCATTCATGAACATCAAGAATCAAAATCAACTGAATCCGAGTGCAGTTCCAGTTTTTCGAGCCTCAGCCGCTGCAAGCATTCTCACATTCGGATTCAGATAATGAGCAAGGTCGAGCACGTCGCTTGACCAGTCAGGGATGTTCTCCATTTTAGTTTCTTTATTTTGCAAACAATGAGGACATTGTTCATTATGAGTTTGGGGGGGATTTGTTGTCATTATACATAGTCATGTCATATTGCATTACATAATTGTTTAGTTCACGTACATTGCATTTGTTAGTTATTTTTGCATACTGTAGGAATAATTTTTAAAAAAATCACAAAAATATTTTCTTTTTATTGCATTCTCTTATAGCTTTAGGATCATATATAATTGCATTTAGGATAGTTTGAGCAATAAATTGATGTAGAGTATTTAAGGAAGGCCATGATGAAAATTCTGATCAGTTATCTAATTAGTTTAGTGAGACGGATAAGGAGTGCTAAATTAGGAATTTTGTATGTTTCTGATTTTGTCAAGCTTGAGACCCTTTTAATTCTTTTATGCACATATCCATTTGGTTGAGCTAGTTTTAACTTTGAGGAAGTTTATATGTTAAATGCTTGTGGAAGAAATTTATGAACTCTATATCTTGTCTGATCATAACTAAAAGTGTAATATGAGGATGAATATAATTTGGGGGAAATCTTGGTTAATTTGAAAAAAATTGAAAATTTTGAACCGTCCCCAGTTGAAAAAATGGATCATGTGGTGGGTTAAGATGGAGCGTAAAACGCACTCACTCATAAACACATACAGCGAGATGGAGCGTAAAACACACTCGTTTAATTGGAAGTGAGATGGAGCGTAAAACACACTCACTAAAAAAAAGAAAAAAGAAAAGAGAATGAAAAGAGGAAAAAAATTGTTGAATTTTCTAGGGAAGGGTTTAAAAAGGGGCTTAAATATTTTAAATAACCTTGTGATCCTTTAGTTATGTTTGTTTTTTGTATTCGCCGTGAGTTGTGGAAGATAAGCATATAGAGTTCTTGTTGTTATACTAATCTTTTTGATATCTTTGATGATGCATTTGATTTCATGAGCTTCTTTGAATGTTTTTTTTCCGCTAGTTTGATACATTTGGATTCACACACACACGGAAGGGTTAGAAGTAAGATGAAATTGGTGATAAGTTAAATTTTTGATGGTGCATAAATTTGAGGTTTTGCTGAATTATTAGTTATTAATCTTTGAGGCCTGATATTTATAATCTATATTTATTAATTGCTCAGTCGTAATACATCATGCATCTGCATTCATTTAGATAGGTTTGTTTATTTTTGTTTTTCTTGTGTTTTTGCTTGAGAACAAGCAAAAGTCTTGAGTTTGGGGGTATTTGATGAGCGGGTTTATACCTGTGAATTAGATATATCTTAGGCTTATTTCTTTACTATCTTTGAGTATTTTTAGTGTAATTGTACTTGTTTATGCATTGGTTTTGTAGAAAATAAAGTAAAGCCATTTGTACGTCAACGCTTGGGTGTCTTGTTTGCCATTTTTGAGCTTCCGATTGACATAACAGCTGCTTGCGACTTAATTTCACCTATGATCCAATCCGATTCTCTCAAAACTCAAAGAACAAAAGTTGTAGATCTTGATCTCAGCTTTCGGGAGCATCTTGAACCATCCAATTTGAAGTTCGTATGAGAGAGTTATGATCATTTTACCATCAGATTTGACATAAATTTTACATAGCAGCTGTTTCCTGGCCATTTTGGACCTTTCTCTGATACGTATCTCGATGCGCTCCAGTTATGAAAGTTGTAGAGCTACTTCTTATCTTTCTGTAGCCTCTTGAATCGCATTAATCCGAGTTCGGACGAAGAAGTTATGACCATTTTTCCAACAGACGTCGAGGCTGATTCGGGCAGCAGAAGCATTCTCGCCGGGGCGAGAATCTCAGGCTTAAATTTCATGCCGGGGCGAGAATGCGTGGAAGGGAAAAAATATTTTAATGCAGTTCTTTTGGGAAATTGATTTGGAATTGGATTATTTCTATTGATTTGATTCAGAAACTATAAAAGAGATAGGGAGAGATGGAAATAGAGGGGGAACATACATAGATACACACATACATGGTACATTCATAGTTGCACACATACGCAAGGGTTGAGATACAGAGCTGAAGTTAGAGATTGGAGACTAGAGAAAGCATCGCAAGGAATTCAGATTAGAGATTTGAAGATTGAAGAACTTCTACTGAGTTTTTCTTATCCTCTATCTTAGATTTGTAATTTAATTGTGATGACTTATTTGGGATTCATGATTTCTATTTTCAGTATGAACTAAATTTGCAACTAAGACTACAATTGAATCTTTTATGTTTATGGATTAGTTATCTATTCGATTCTAATTATTATCTAATATTGAGTTGTCTATCATATTTTGTGTTTATTGATTAATTGTCTGATCAACAATTAGCGAGATACTTTAGATGAATTCGGGAGATGAAATCTAGGGTTAGATCTGAATGTGATAGCATGTATTCTTAATTATTTGCATGGGATGAATAATTAGGGTTGTGAAGTGAATAGGGATATCTCTTCGCTGCATGTAACTATTGGGAATTAGTGCTTAATGAATTTAATTCTTTAGTTTTGCATAGGAATATCGCATAATTAATTGAGTTAGATAAATTTATTTGATCACTTGGAAAAGGGCTTATAAATAAAGTTAAATTCCTGTTAACAACTCTATTGAATTTAATAATTGGATGAATTGGATAAATTAGTTTATATTACGTAATTGGGGATATTGTAGTCTAAACCTTTAAATATCTGAATTTCAACCTTTGTGTCTGTTTTACTTTTAGTTTAATTATTTTTAATCATTATTCACAAATTGAGATTGTTTAAATAAAATTGAATTGATACCATTCTAGTAGTTGGGAATTATTGAACAGAGATTCCCTGTGGGTTCGACACTCTATCTTATTACTTTATTATTTGTTGACCGTGTATACTTGCACGTAATTGTTGATTGTGAAATCAGACAACACTTCATACTATGAAAAAACACTTTACCCCATTGCTAGATTCCATTAGTTTAGCTATTCATGTTTCTCATCAACCCAGATAACATGAATCTGTAACAAGAATATGCAAAAATGACGTAATGAATGATTTTTAACTTTAAATCTAACTTTTTTGGTTTGAGCCCTAATCCGTAAAATTAAACTGCGGATGTCATATAAAATATCTGGTTACCCTAATTACTCTTCTCATCTCATTTATCGTAATAGGTTTAATCAACTTGAGAGAGCATACTAGATTACTTTTATTTCTTCTTTTCTTACTTGTTCATATGATTGAGAGAGCATAGCTTATTAGCAAGCATACCAGGAGACAAATATCAGCAAAAATCGGTAATCTGTAATTTAATTTTTACAACTGATTCATTTGTTTTGCCATGAATTTGTTTGCTAAAGAATCATTTCAACCAATTTCAAGTACCGAGGAAGAATTACATGATAATAATGATGTAACAAGTTTAGTTGATGATATAATTCCTTATGTTGGTCAAATTTTTGATACGTTGAAAGTTGCTAAAATTTTTTTATAGAAGATATACGAAACGTGTTGGATTTGAAATACGAATAAAAACGAGCAGAAAACATGTGAATTCTGAAGATCTTTGTTCTAGATTGTATAATGTCGTAAAACTAGATATATGGGTGTTAAGAAAAATGAGGTTGTCATTGATGATGAAGATAATAATACTAAGGAAATGAGGAGGATGAACTCTATTGATAGAACAAAATGTAGAGTAAAATTTTATGTTGTGCATTATAAAAGTAAAGATAATTGGTTTGTGTCTACTCTTGAACTGAATCACAATAATGAATTTGTGTCCTAAAGTAAAGTTTCACAAATTTAAACACACAAAAATATCTCAAGAGTCGCTAGGGATTTGATTGAAACGCTTAATACTAGTGGGATTGGTCCAAGTAGGATGATAAATGTTCTAAGCTTATTGGGAGGAGGTATGAGTAATGTTGGGTTCACTGAAACGGATGTGCAAAATATAGTTAGAGATATTAGACGTGATAATATCGATTTAAATAATGCATAGGTTGCAATAGATTACTTGAGAAAGTTTCAGTGTGAGAGCCCGAGCAGATTTTATTTTAGCGTCAAACCAGGAGTGGATAATCATATAGGATGTATTATGTGGGTAGATTATCGGTCAATACTTGCTTATAAAAATTTGGGTGACGTTGTTACTTTTGATACCACATACCGAACAAACAAATATTTCATACCATTTGCTCCTTTCACAGGTGTAAATCATCATTACTATTTTGTATTGTTTGGGTGTGCACTATTGAACGATGAGACTAAAGATACATTTGTATGATTTTTTGAGTAGTGGCTTGAAGTAATGAATTTCAAACATCCCATAACCATTGTCACTGATCAAGATCGTGTTATGTTAAATGCGATTGCTAGGGTTTTTCTTAATACACACCATGCATTGTGTACGTGGCACATTAGCAAAAACTATCCTGAAAAACATAGTCATATCTATTCTTCGCATCCGACTTTTAAGTTAGATTTTAACTACCGTGTCTTTAAGTTTAAGTATTTGAGTATTCAAGAATTTGATAACAGATGTAATTTGTTGATGAAAAACTACGGTCTACATAATCACGAATGGTTGAGATCTCTGGATGAATTAAAAGAAAAATGGATTGGGGTGTATTCAAAAAATTTCTTTGCAGCGGGAATGGCTACTACTTCTAGGAGTAAAAGTATGAATAATTTTTTTTGATAAATATGTAAATAGTAGTACGAGGATTAAAGATTTTGTTTTAAAGTCCCAAAAAGCTATTGAGAAACAGTACATCAGAAAGAAACAAGAAGATTATATTACAGTCAATCGTGCAAGAAAATTTGTTCTTGGAGATTCGTTAGAGATGCATGCAACTAAAATATATACCAAAGAAATGTTTCGGCGTTTTCAAATTGATCTGACAAAATCGCACAAGTTAACTTCTAAAAAGGTGCATGAGGTGTCAACTCTTGATTCAAAAAGTTACTTGATGTTCAAAGTCATGGTTCTTGAATCTTGTCGTAGATATTTCATAGTTGTGCATTATATAGATACCGAAATGACAAAATATAATTGCAAAATATTTGAACATGCTGGTACTATATTGCGTCACATTCTCAGGCTACTAACTTTAAAGAACTTTGTTCATATTCCCGAAGAATTGATACACAAGCGATGGACTCAAGATGCTAATAAAACTAATGGTATCGCCCCGTATATGCTGACCTCGGTCACAGATTATGCTGAGACACAAACCTGTCAGTTCAATTATTTGTGTAAACGATTTCTAGGTTTTTGAGTTAGATGTTTCGTGTTCTAAAGAAGCCACTAACTAGTTATGTTGATGAAATGCTTCGTCCTAGAAATCGCAACCTTTAGAATTCATTCTCAATTTCACAATCATAAGTATATTATGATTCATCTTACAACGTTAAATGTGAGTACATGAGCCTCAACCTTCAATATTTAAATTATTCTTTTATATCTTCGTAACTATAATCCAACAATTGTATGCATTATATAGTAAATGGATTCTCAACAATATACCAAATCCACGATTTACATTAATTTTTGTATAATACATTCATCGCATACTGTAACTTTACATCTTAAACTCATAATTACCTCTAAATTTCAAACAAGTATCCTTTATTTCATGATTCATAGTTTTACATAACTTAGCTTACATACATTGTAAACTGTCGCCACGACTTAGTATCATCTCAAATAAAGAAAACAATTAAAAGCTTTCTTTCAAACTCGCATCAAGTCTTTATCAACAGGATAGTGAGAGATTTGTATCTTTAATCTACAAATAGAAATTATTTGCAAGTATGAGCACGACGACTCATCAAGTCTAACAGATAATATGTAACACATAATTCACATCTCATACATAGTTTACAATTGCTACATCCTGCATTCTAAAACATACTCTCTAAATTTCATGTATCACATTTAGATCTCGTATCATGATTCATGATAGTACATATCACATGTCATCATATTAAACACAGTTCACGTTTCAGTATATTTAAACGTACTTGCATTTCATCAACTTACTTTTCTCATATCACATATATTACACATTGTTACATGAGTTTTCATAACTCACTTCATTCCGGTCATATTTTGACCTCAACAAGAGTATATCTCAGTAATGCACAAAGTCATATGGGAATTCATTTACAATAACTTCATATCATATAGATTAGTTTTTACACAATGATCAACAAGTTTACACATATCAAGTAAGTCTGAAAAACTTGCCTTTATTTGCGTAAATCGTTATACACTCATCGAGCATCCTTTACATAACCTCATGTGTTGGTTTACCTCGTCCGATCTCCAATATCCTTGTATAATCTATATATAACGCATTAGGTTATAACATGCTTAACCATCTCATTTAAGATTTTAGTCTTATTTGAGACTTAAGAACACATCTAGATTAACTTGGTAATCTTTATATTATCATACGCTTTAATAAATTTATAACTTGCGTAGGTTAATTACTGTACTCAGACGTATTCTTACTTGTTTATGAATCTTGTTCAAAATTTGAACACTTTCAACTTAGTATTTCAAACCTTTAGTTGTTAACCAAGTTGGATCCCATAACTCAAAATAGTTTAACTTATACATTGAAATACATTTCATTAATAATGTTAATCATTTAGATGCTTGTTATCAAAAGCCAGAATAAAATTAAAAGCCAAAGAAAACTGACTCTGACAACCGGGGCTACTGCGCCAGGAAATGACCTCGGAGCGGCGCGACCGCGCTTGCCTAAAACCTAGAAAATTCTGTACCTCCAGTTATTTTCTTAGCTATTTCGCAATTTTGTAACTTGCAATCCCTTCATCCGATTGCTCTAAATTTTGAACACAACCAAGATGGTAACACATATTATTTTATAAAAATATAATCCAATTAAAAAGAGCATTCTAAACTGTGTTTACAAGGGCTTGAAATTGCCCAGTCGCAACTGTTTTCAACCGAGCCCATCTTAATGAAATTCTCATAAGTTTGTTTCTAAACCCACTTTGATTCATTCAATCAGTTTGGTTTACATCGTATTACATGTACAAAAGACACCTTGCTCACAACATAAACAAATTTCAAATTTTAAAGCTTGACAGCCTCTTAGAGGCATTATATCAAACATGTTAAGTGCACAACTTTAAAAAAAAAAATAGATTTCAAAGACATTTAGATGGAGTCTAGTCCAGATTTTCTATCCTTATCACTCCTCATAGAGTATAGAACATCCCTTCTTGTCATATAATAGCCCAAGCACACCAATTAAACTAATATACACATGTATGCACTTAATTTCTAATGGACATAATAAAGGTGAATAACATACCTTTTGCTTATAATTTTACTTGAACTTTGTTGCAATTCATGTTAGAGGTTTGATGTGGGCCGAATTCAGTCCCTTCTTACCGAAAATGAGCTTTAAATTCCCTCCCAATTACATTTGCAGCTTCAATTTCTTTGTTAGTTCCAATCGAAACCAAGAGAAATTGATGAAGGTTTGAAAGTATCGAGGTTTTGTAGCTTAGAGGGAAGGAAAGTATGGAATGGGACTGATGGAATGGAACAGATTGAAGAAGAGAGAAGAAGGCTGGGAATGTTTTTCGTATAAGATCTCTCTGTACTTTGGTTCCCATTCTCAGACTTTGAGTTACTTAGTCATTCACATATTGTTTTAATAAATAGCCACCTCCTGCTTTAACAGATGACTCAGCCTTTTTGCTTTGGTTTTAATTCCCAGAACACTTGAGAAGCTTAAGATACATTACATTTATATAATATACATATATCTCATAATACATATCTTTATAATATTGCATATATTATACTTCCAATACCTATGTACATTAATTTATGTATTTCATTTACATATAATTCTAATATTAACCAAAATTAGATATTATATATTTATAATCATGTATAAAATTATCTCACTAATTATGAAATTAATCCATAATTTGCGTAACACTTTTTGTGTAACGAACATTACATTAAATAATAACTAATTTAATTTATACAATTAATATTGTATAATTAAATTAAATTTATACCTTTCTTCCATAAATTGTTTACAAAACAATTTATTTAACTTATATATATCATCTCAAACTAATTATTGATTTAATTTACTAACTTAACACCAATATTCATTTGGTCCCTCACCTCATAATTTTAATTCACATCCATTTGGTATAATATCAAATATTATGCCACAATATGTTACATTTAGTAACATAATTCCCGTTATCAACTAATTAAAAGAACATAACTTTCTTCATTCAATTAACAAACATATTAGTTCACTAATTTTCAAATAGTGAACTATTTATCTCATTCCATTTTTAACTTATATTCATTTGGCATAATACAATATATTAAGCCATTTTGTAAATATATTACATTTATATGTAATATAATAAGTTTAATTAATTCTCTCATTTCATGTTTATTAAAACAAAAATACTTACGATTAATTCACTTAATTAAAATAGTGAACTAATCACATCATTTATGAAATTTAATTCATAATAACTCCATTGTCATTCAAGGCTTTAATATTATATTATTTCATAATATAATATTCAATTTAATCTCAATTAACTAATATTATTTAGTTAATTTTCGTTGCCTCCATATTCCTTTTCGTATTTAACTCAACTAACTAATTTAATAGTTAAATTCACTATTAAATCTTATTTTTTTCTTCAATAAATGGATACATTTTATAATTATATTTACATTTTAAATCTATCACATAAACCACATAAATGTATACATCATATATATATATATATATATATATATATATATATATATATATATATATATATATTCATACATTCAAGCCCAATACGTCTCACAATAAGAATTATATATATTAAATTCTTATTGTAATAATATCCGAAATTCAGGTTATCACATTCTTCCTCTCTTATAAGGATTCCTTCCTCGGAATAACAATCACCAAAATCCCCTTCTCCATTTACGTTTATCCTTCCTCGCAACTTATCGTTGAATAATTTCAACATACTATTTTATTTCTACTTATTATAGATGTTATATCATCTATTAAATTCATTTATTCAATAAATTCTTATAGATTTTATTTCATAACCCTTATTAAATTCAATCATATTCTGAGTATCAGACTTTCATTACTTTCTCAACTTCCTTTTTAAAGATCATTATATACCACAATCGTCATAATAGCTCAATATCATCGTTATTAAACTCATAATTATTCGAAATATCACATTCATCCATTCTTCTAAGAATTTCGTCCTCGAAATTTTAACTTACTAATCTTCATTCGTTTGATTCATCAAAATGGATGTTTTATATTAATCTTCATTTACTCATCGAGTTCTATAACCAATTCTCTCTTCTAAAGATCTTTCTAACCTTTACACCTTACTTTTCTAAGAATATATTTAGACTTGTCGCATTCTACGACTACTTCTTTCTAGGGAAAATTATCCGTCCCTCATTCAATTCCCAGAACAATAGGAATCTTCAACAATTGTTCAATAATTGTGAAGTAGTATGAATAACTAGGAATTTAAAAAAGATTCCTTTTAATATTATGCTGAGGAGTCGTAGAGACTTTGAACCTTGTCCTAGGTTAACAAGTATTTCTATTGTAACCTTTAACAGTCATCAGACTATGGACAAATCCCATCGTACGCCAGGTGATCAGCTTTTTGTACTCTACGTCGTATACAATGTATTAACGCATCAGTGTAGTTCAGAACTATAGTCTCCGATAATGTGTCCCCTATTACAGAGTTGGTTTACCTCAGACTTAGTACAACATTCCGCACCAAAACAATTTGGTTTGGCATAAATTTTCAAAGAACCTTTGAATCTCATAAACATCTTTCAGTATTCGTCTAGCCTAATCAAATAGCTTAGACTTACATTAATAGTTCGGACATCAATTGAAACATCTGTCTAGCTAATTCAACTAGCATTGACACATACTTTTAAATAGTTTCAAAACAAACTGAAAATCATTTCATGACTTTGTCATACTACATCATACCATAGTGGGCTGACGATCCTATGATCACATCCAATACCAGGTTAAATTGCATTGATGACTTCATCGTTTATCATTTCTACACCATGTTCAATGATGCATATGATTATATAAAATACATTTTGATATTTTCAAATCATTTTGTCTAGCCGAAACAATTAGCATACATATGAATAATAGAACTTTTAAAACTCATTGGTTCAATAACCTGATCCGATATTTTTCAAAAATATAAATATCAGTGTTTGCCTAAATCTATACTAGCAAAATACGCAAGTATACGCAGTCCACAAGTAATAAAGTGAAAGTAGAGTATCGTCCCACAGAGAAGAATTGATTCTATAATGACAAATTCCAAATTTAAATCAAAACAATTTTAGTAAACAAATAATTGATGAATTTTGTAATTTTGAATTTAACTAATTAATTCTAAATTAAATTATTACCTCTAGTTTGAATACAGATGTTTTAAAGACTTAAGACTATAACTTCACTTAATGCTTTATCTTGCTCAACACACTTCCCTTCGAATTATGCTAGTTGTTTTGGATTGTTAACCAGGAACTCATCACTATTTATAACCATCTCTCAATGTTTTATAAATAACTCAACTCAAATCCACAATTGATAGACTCAAGTTAATCACCCTAGATAACTAATTCACTATATTTCTATGTGAATTATAATTAAAAAGGATTTAAAGTCCAAGTTCCCTATTTTGATTATATGCGGTGAATAGGTATATTTGTATCCTAAACACAAATTATGAATTTCATCGACAACAGAAGACACAATCACATGCTATTATGGTCAGATCTAATTCTATACTTCATCTCTCGAATTCATATAAAATATCCCAGTAATTATTGGCCAGATAATTAAGCAATTCAGCACAAACCATAATAGACAATCCAAAAATAACTAATCATAATATTCAAAGAAGCATGATATTCAAGACTACGCATTAAGATCCATTATAGCCTTAAAAGAAATTTAGTTCATAACTAAACTAGAATTCATCATCCACACGTTTAATAACATCAAAAGTTTAGAGTAGAAAGAAAAGAGAAGAAACATTGTAAGCAATCCTTCAATCTCTGTCCTGCTCCTCCTTGCTATCAACTTGCTTCAAGTCTTCTCAAATTGCTCAAAACTAGGGTTTTCTAATAGTAGCTCCCTCAATTACCAACTAGAAAACACCTATTTATAGTATCTGATAAAACCCCTAATTAATTACAAAGTTTCAAATCCAAGTTCAAATCAAAACCAATTAAAACATCTGAAAAGTCAAATTTGCCCTCACTCAAACCGGCGCGGCCACGCCTGGATTATGCTTGAAAGGCGCGCGACCGCGCTACTTTGGCAGCAAATTTTTTCTAATACTGAAGTCAGGCGCGGCCACGCTGCACCCTAGCTCATTTTGGGCGCGGCCGTGCTGCCCTGCTACTTTGCAATATCAGCAACTCAGCAACTACAATAGCGCAATCCCACCAATTCTCGCCAAACTCAATCCCAACACGCGCAACCTACAAAAATACATAAAAATGCATGAAAAATAACTATATACCATGGAAATAAACAATAATTCGCATTCATTGGCATCCGATTCGTAGGTATAAAACCTACTCATCAAATTCCCCCAAACTTAAACTATTGCTTGCCCCCAAGCAACATAATGCAATGCAATAAAGCTAACACAATGCAACACAATGCCATGAATGCACTAAAAGCTACCATGCCTAAGAATCCAAACAATAACCAGTATGAATGTTAACTGTGTGCCTCAGAGATATCAACAACTAGCTTGAAACAATAAATCCAGTCAAAAGGAACTAATAATCTCAACCAATCAAACAATATACACCTATCATCACCCAAATTGTGCATGTGTGTTCATTATTCAAGTTAACTGACCAAAGTTCAAAATAAAGTCACATAACCAACTCTATAACAAGAATACTCTATTTTTACTTCAATTCAAGCAAATACAACAAATCCAGCCAAAATCAAGCAAATACCGAGCATGAAGGTTCTAACAAGACTTATTCCTAACTTTATTCTTCTACGAGTGCGTTTTACGCTCCATCTTGTATTTATGCTTAACTGTGCAATGTCAAGTTCTCTTAGGCGTTTCAGAATCACCCATGTAACGAGCGTTCAATCAGTGACTCCCAAACCAGACGGCTTTAGGGCACTAGGTGTTAAGACACCCCTAAGGATCTAATTACCCAAGTGATAAAGGCCACAGAACCCAACTAATCAACGCATTTATTGTATTTTTTTTTCTATTTTTTTTCTTTTCTTTTTTTTACGCCTTAAAAGAAACCCCCAAACTCAGCTTTTACCCTATTTCAGCCTTCTTTGTTTACTTACCTAACAATGTTTTATCAAATTCTCATGTAAAAATCAGTTATGCAACCCTTTGAACCCCAACAGTCAAATTAATCAACTTATTCGTGCTATCCAATAACTCAAGTTATGACAAGCATAATTACTCTCATGATCAAAATTATTTTATCCCTAACGACTTTCAAACTGTCCAAGCTAACACAATAATACCCATCTCATCATTGGCCGAGCCTAAATCATACAAACTAATCAATTGGATTCATGCAACAAACTAAATGCACCTAACACAACCAAACTAGACTATGCAAGATAACCATAATTATGCAAGATTCACAATAATCACAATGATATGCTAACATACTAACAGATATGATGCACAAAACCAACAAACATGCTAAACAAAAACCTAAAAGAACTCCCCCAAACTTAAAACAAACAATGCCCTCATTGGATAAAACAATAAAAGGAAAGGAAAAGGAAAGCAAAACTCCCCTAATCCGAAGTAGCAGCATCTGCATCCTCCCCATCTGAAGGTGTGTCCAGAGGCGGATAAGTTGAGGCTGCACCAAACGTCGGGAATTAAACTTGAACGCCCAACTGAGAAAAGGCCTACGAGAAACTATCTGAAAGCTGAGTGGAGAAAAAACGAAGCTCGGTCATACTCGAGTGTATAGCATCCATCCTCCGAGTCACACGCCTCTCCATGCGATCCAACCGAGCCTGGGATATATGAGCTGGCTGTTCAGGTTCGGGCACCGGCTGATCAGTGACCTCCTCACTCTTACTGTAGTCTCCCAATAAAAATCCTGCTCCACGGGCATGAGAAGGAGCTCCTTCCTACACCTTATACTTAGCAATCGTCACATGGTCAATCGTGTTCATCGGGAGTTGCACAGGCTTACTATCAGCCCACTCCACCCCCACAGCCGAGCATAGATGTGTAATTACTGACGCATGAGGAAATACCACCGGAAGTACCACCCTGAAGGTATCGACGAATAGACTGATGGATAACATACCCCACATTAATTGATTTCCCTTGCACAATACCATATAGCAAAATCACCCGATCCTTAGTCACGTCATTTTGGTGCCTGGTTGGCATGAGATTGGCACAAATAAAGCTGTACTAGGCTTTGCCATAACGACTTAAGGCAGTTTGAGGGAAGTGAAGCTTATGATCCGTCCCTTGCTTTGTTGTCCATGCGGTACCAGGCTTGCACAAAATATTCTTGATTCGCTCCAATTTAGTGTCCCAATTTGTAGAGTGAAAACTTTCAGGATCAGAGTGATGAACAGAAGGCAAGTGATAGATGGCGTTGATACTCTCGCTATCATATGGCACCTGATAACCCCGCACAAAAGTAGTCCCGTCCTTGGTAATCTTCGCGTTAGCATAAAACTCTTAAACAACAGAAATCGGGGCTGCCAATAGTGGTTCCACAAACAACAACCACCCCTTTGCTCGGATCATGCGCATCATCTGACCATCTAAATCTGGATCAGGCTGTAGCCCACGTTCCAACACAAAAGTCTTTCCCAACAAAACCCTGTGATAAAAATCCTCAGCCTCAGCAGATACAAACCGACTCCTATCAAAGTCCACCAACTCATCCTATGCGTGAGAACTAGAAGATTTCCCTCGTGGTCTCTCAGAAGCCAAAGCAAATCAGTTCCAATACAAAGTAATGAAAAATCTCCCCCAAACTTGACAGATACTACACTAGGATTTACTCAAGCAATACCAATCCAATATACTTGCATGCACAGTATAATCACAACGAACGGTCCCAATACAAGGCAATACAAGTTTAAAATCTGACAAGAAGAACGAATACCTTGATACGATGTCAAACCCTAAGCCACAATGCACTTACTACGGTAGAACCACTTGCACTTCCTTGTTTTCCCAATTTGATGCACTGAAAATCTCCTTGAAGAACACTGAGAACAATGAAGGAGTCGGGTTTTGGGGTTTGTATAAAGGAATAGGTTGTGTGTGGTTTTGGTATAGAGAAAGAATGGAGATGAAGAGAAATAGAATTAGGGTTTGTAATGTGTAGTATTTGATTTGGAGAATGATTTTGTAATGATTTGGATTTAGTTTTGAATCGAATTTGGAAGAGAAGAAAGGGGAGGAATCAGTTTTGAAAAGGAGAGATTATGAAGAATAAGAGTCCAAGCGGGAGAAGGAATTAAAAAGGCAGATATGGGTCGGGTTTAATCTGGGTTTTGAAACCTGGGATCCGATCGACGCGCGACCGAGCTGGAATTTGGCTTGAGTTGGGCGCGGTCGCGCTGGTGTACCAGAATTTTTTTTTCAACTCTGAGATGCGGCGCGGCCGCGTTGCTTTCCTTCACAATTTGGGTGCGGCCGCGCTGGCCTAAAAATCTGGAATTGCACTGTTAAGCCTTTCTTGATGATTTCTTTATGTGCAAACCTTGATGTATGACCTGTAAGCAATAAAAACCAAGAAACAAAGCATCTAATTTCTACAAAATAAAAACAAAACTAAGTCTAATAATGAGTCCTAAAAATCACAAAATTTTAACTAAAAAGCAATTAAAAATTGGGTTGCCTCCCAACTAGCGCTTGATTTAAAGTCTTTCAGCCTGACTACTCCCTGTTTCAATTTCAATCGGCAAGAATGATTGAGGTTTTCTGGCGATCAACACCACCACCCCAATAATGCTTTAATCTTTGACCATTGACTTTAAATGACTCTTTCGGATTGTTTGCAAAAACTTCAACGGCGCCATGAGGGAATGCTTGTTTGACGATGAAAGGACCCGACCACCGAGACTTGAGCTTCCCTGGAAATAACTTCAGTCTAGAATTAAATAGAAGCACTGCTTGTCCCGGCTCAAACGTCCTGTCGATGATTTTTCGATCATGCCACTTCTTGACTTTTTCCTTGTAAAGCTTTGAATTCTCATATGCTTGTAACCGGAATTCATCGAGTTTGTTAAGCTGAAGTAGCCTCTTTTCCCCAGCAGCCGCGAGATCAAAGTTCAACTTTCTGATGGCCCAGTATGCTTTGTGTTCAAGCTCAACCGGTAGGTGACACGCCTTTCTATAGACTAATTGGTACGGTGACATGCCAATGGGCGTCTTATAAGCTGTCCGATAAGCCTAAAGTGCATCATCCAATTTTGCTGACCAATCTTTTCTACTCGGATTGACGATTTTCTCCAGAATTCTCTTCACTTCTCTATTTGAAACTTCGGCTTGACCACTGTTTTGGGGATGGTAAGCTGTAGCAATTCGGTGGTTTACCCCATACTTAGCTAAAAGAGCCGTGAAATACCTATTGCAAAAATGGCTCCCTTCATCGCTGATAATTGCTCTTGGGGTGCCGAAACGTGTGAAGATATTTTTCTGCAGAAATTTAAGAACCACCTTGGCATCATTAGTCGGCAACGCACTTGCTTCCACCCATTTAGAGACATAATCGACCGCCAAAAGGATGTAGAGGTTGTTAAAGGACGATGGGAATGGTCCCATAAAATCTATTCCCCAAACGTCGAAGACTTCAACTTGTAAAATGGCATTCAAAGGCATCTCATGACGCTTGGAAATATTTCCCACCCTTTGACATCTGTCACATCTTTGCACGAAGTGGTGGGCGTCCTTAAACAACGTTGGCCAGAAAAATCCTGCCTGTAACACCTTGGCCGCTGTCTTTTTGCCTCCATAATGACCTCCACATAACGAATCATGGCAATGATGTAAAATACTCTCTATTTCACTTTGCGGCACACACCGTCTAATCATCTGATCAGCACAATGTTTGAACAGGAACGGCTCATCCCACATGTACCTTTTTACATAATGCAGAAACTTTTTCTTTTGTTGGCTGGTCAAATCAGGAGGAAGTACGTTGCTAACCAAATAATTGACAAAATCGGCATACCATGGGACTTCTGAATGGATCACAAACAACTGCTCATTCGGAAAGAACTCATTGATCACCGTTTTGTCTCCCTTAACATGGTCATTGTTTTCTAATCTCGAGAGATGATCTGCCACTTGATTTTCCGTCCCCTTCCTATCCCGAATTTCCAAGTCGAACTCCTGGAGTTGAAGTATCCATCGAATCAGCCTTGGTTTGGCATCCTTCTTCGAAATTAGATATCTTATGGCAGAATGGTCAGTGAACACCACCACCACTCTAGTTCCAATTAAGTACGACCAGAATTTGTCAAATGCATACACGACTGCTAGCAACTCCTTCTCGGTAGTCGTGTAGTTGAGTTGGGTATCGGACAGTGTTTTGCTAGCATAATAAATGGTGTGAAAAATCTTTTCCTTTCGTTGGCCCAAAACAACCCCAATAGCATAGTCACTAGCATCACACATCAACTCAAACGGCCTTGACCAATCCGGTGCTACAATTACTAGCGCTGTGGTTAATTTCCTTTTCAACAAGTCAAAAGCCGCAAGACACTCATCATCAAACTTAAAGGGAACATCTTTCTCCAATAGGCTACATAAAGGCTTAGAGATTTTAGAAAAGTCCTCTATGAACCTCCTATAAAATCTGGCGTGTCCTAAGAAACTTCGTATTCCCTTGATTGTGGTTGGTGGAGGTAGATTTTCTATTGTCTCCAGCTTGGTTCGATCTACCTCTAACCCGTTTGACGACACCTTGTGCCCAAGAATTATCCCCTCTTGCACCATAAAGTGGCATTTTTCCCAGTTGAGCACTACATTGGTCTCCACGCATCTTTTCAAAACTAGGACCAGATTTTCCAAGCAACTATCAAATGTGTCACCAAACACTGAAAAATCGTCCATGAATACCTCCATGTTGCGTTCAACCATATCTGAGAAAATAGCCATCATGCATCTTTGGAACGTCGCAGGTGCATTACATAAGCCAAAAGACATCCTTCTAAAAGCAAAAGTACCATAGGGACACGTGAAGGTAGTCTTTTAATGATCTTCAGGGGCAATCACTATCTGATTATAACCTGAGTAGCCATCCAACAAGCAATAGTACTCGTGCCCAGCCAGTCTATCTAACATCTGATTAATGAATGGTAGAGGAAAGTGATGCTTGCGGGTTGCCTTGTTTAATTTCCTGTAGTCCATACAAACCCTCCATCCGGTCACTGTCCTTGTCGGTATCATGTTCTCATTTTTTACAACCGTCATACCACCCTTTTTAGGCACGCACTGGACTGGACTCACCCAACTGCTAACGGAGATGGGGTAAATGATACCTGCATCAAGCCACTTCAAAATTTCTTTTTTCACCACCTCTTTCATGATCGAGTTCAGCCTCCTTTGTTGCTCTATCGTTGGTTTGGCATCGTCTTCCAAAAGGATCTTGTGCATACAGAATGATGGGCTAATTCCTTTTATGTTTGCGATGGTCCAGCCAATGGCTGATTTGTATTCCCTGAGAACTCGAATCAACTTACTTTCCTGCAATTCGTTAAGTACAGATGCAATAATAATAGGCAAAGTAGATGATTCACCCAAATAAGCATACCTCAGATGGCTCGGTAAAGATTTAAGTTCAAGAGTAGGAGGTAATTCAAAAGATGGCTTCAAGCGCTCTATGGATTTGTCAGTAAGTTCCAAAGGTTCATAGGGAATCTGAAATTTGTGTACTCTCGACATTGTATCTAAAATTTGAAGAAACTCCATCATTTCAGGGTCATCCATGTCAGCCTCCCCTAATAAAACAGATTCCAACGGATCCTCAGTCAATTTCCTCAAAAACTCGTCATCCACCACGTTTTCCACCACATCTAACCGGAAACACTCTTCCTCGTCCGTAGGAAATTTCATGGCTTTGAACACATTAAATGTCACTTCTTGGTCTTGCACCCTCATAGTCAATTCTCTTTTTTATACATCTATAAGTGTTCGTCCAGTTGTCAAGAAAGGTCTCCCTAATATAATAGGAATGTCTTTGTCCTTCTCATAGTCCAAAATGATGAAATCGGCTGGGAATATGAATTTATCCACTTTTACCAAGATGTCTTCCACGATACCTCTAGGGTATGTAACTGACCTGTCAGCAAGCTGAAGAGAGATGTTGGTCGGTTTCGGTGCAGGTAGACCCAGCTGGACATATATTAATAACGGCATAAGGTTGATGCTCGCACCCAAATCACACAAACATATGCTGATTGATAAGCTGCCAATGGTGCAAGGGATAGTGAAACTACCCGGATCCTTCAACTTCGGTGGCAACTTCTTCTGTAATATAGCACTACACTCTTCAGTCAATGCTACTGTTTCATAATCCTCCAGCTTTTTCTTCCTTGACAAAATTCCTTTCATGAACTTGGCGTAGCTCGACATCTGCTCTAAAGCCTCGGCAAACAGTATGTTGATTTGTAGCTTTTTAAAGACTTCAAGGAATCTGGAGAATTATTTGTCTATTTTCTGCTTGTGAAATCTCTGAGGATATGGAACAGGAGGGTATACTTCTGCTTGCTTTTTATGCTCCTTGTCTTTCTCCTCATTCTCCGTTTCCTTGTCTTTTTCTACCAAGTTCTCTGCAGGAGCTGGGACTGGGGACGGGCGCGGCCGTGCTGCCTCCCTTTGTATTTCAGGCGCAACCGCGCTGCTCTGCTGGAGTTGCTTCCTACTTCGAAGTGTTACAGCTTGACATTGTTCCTTACCATCTCTCTTGGGGTTGATTTCTGTATCACTTGGAAGTACTCCTTGCGGTCAATTGTTCAAGACTTGAGCCAACTGTCCCAGCTGATTTTCCAAATTGCTAATTGAAACTGCCTAGCTCTTCACATTCAAATCTACCTGATTTAACAGCTTGTCTTGATCATTTATTCTTTTCTCCGATGCTGTGATAAATCTTGCCAACGACTCTTCTAAATTGGGTTTTCTTTTTGCATGTTGTGGAGCTTGGTTCTGAAAACCCGAGGGATTCTGTGATCTTGGAGCGGGATTTTGAACTTGAGTGTTATTGCTCCATGAGAAACTGGATGATTCTTCCACCCCGGATTATATGCATTCTGGTATGGTTGTTGCTGTCGATTGTAACTCCCTAAGTACTGTACATATTCCAGATTAATAGCACAATATTCCGTCGGATGTGCACCTGCACATAGCTCACACACATAAGCTGCTTGCTGGACCTTCGACTCCGCCAAAGCTTCAATTTTCTTAGACATGGCCGCCATCTGAGCTATTAATGTAGTGACTGCATCTACTTCCAAAACTCCAGCTACCTTCTGCGGATTCATTCTGGAAGTCGGCCATTGATAGTTGTTCGCAAGGTGAAAGCTTCATCAAAATTTTTGTCCATAAGTGCTCTCCCTGCAGCTGCATCAATGTTTGTTCGAGTGTTACTATTCAGCCCATTGTAGAATGTGACGCCCCCAAAATAGGTCCATACAACCGATTTTGAGTCGCCAATAACATTCCACAAAATACAAATACAAATATGAATTTTCCTATTTACAACTAATAAGTGTTGTGCAAAATACGACAACACAATACAAATACATCTTAAATTCTCAATACACTTATTGTCACACTAATAGTAAGGTATTAAGACACTTCTATTATCTCGGACCATCATTCCATTCCCCGGCTAGTCCCCGCTACACTCTCTTTTCCTGAGGAGAACAATGGAACAAAAAGAAAAAGGGTGAGCACAAATAGCCCAGTAAGAAATATCATGACTAAGATAATGAAGAATAAAAATTATCTTTAGTCTTCAACAGAATTAATCAGAGATTTAAAGATATTTTAATTGTTCAACAACAACAATTACAGCGGAACAAACAATTCATTAGAAGAGTCAAGTAGATTATAATATCTACCATCTTCTATAAATTAAAGGATCACCACCAATATTTTATCCCTGTAACACCAATCAACAATTCTTGTTTATGAACATCCAAATCAACAGTTTATATTCAACAGCCTCTCTTTGCACTACGTGCCAAAGATATTTATTTGTAACATCACCGGTCATGATCATGCCAAACGCCAGTTCATCTTTGCACCACGACCAAAGAGAACTTTCACCATACGCCTTTGTTTGTAACACCAAAAGTCATGATTATACCAATACACAGTTTGGTCAAAATCATGTCACGCCAGTTCATCTTTGCACTACGGGCCAAAGAGAACTATCACCACAATTTAAGTATGAGGATGAGGATGATGACAATGATACAGTGAGATTAAGGATAAGAAAAGCTTTATAATTTAATCAGTATCAAAGATTGACCAAATTGCCAACACGATGATCAAATTGTGGAGTCAAATTCAAGAATGATATTCAAGAAATTATTTCATGCTTCAACTATAACGTATGAAATGAAATAGAAAGATTCAAGTGAAAAGATATTAGATGAAGCACAAACTATTAAGGATATTCTACTAATTTTCAGGGATTTTCTCCATTTAAAAATAAGGTTTTGGAAACAAACAAAGATTTCTTATCATAAATGGAGAAATGTGAAAAAAAGATATCCCTTAAAGAGTACAAAAGAAATGATACGTTATACGAGTATAACAGAATATATGAAACTGCAAATGGATTTTCACCCGTCATGCGATAATCCGCGTAGACAGATTATTTTCACAACAGATTAATAAGTAATGAATACAAAGGGTTATTCACCAGGCATGCATCAATCCGCACGGACAGGTTATACCCACAGATTAATAAGGAATGAATACAAAGGGTTATTCACCAGGTATGACACTCGTACATACAGGTTATTCCCACAGAATAATAAGGAATGAATACAGAAGGGTATTCACCAGGTACGACACTCGTACATACAGGTTATTCCCACAGAATAATAAGGAATGAATACAAAAGGATATTCACCAGGCATGCGTCATACCGTACGGACAGGTTATCCCCACAAATTAATATAGAATGAATAACAACCTTTATGAGTATAATACCACTTACGAACATGAAAGCAAATGATATTATATATGAGTATGAAAGAAATGATATTCCCTACCTTAGTTAACAAGTGACTGGATGTTACTTTCTATGAAGTTTACTAACTTCGGATAATACTAGTATTCTCACAAATACTCACAATAGTCTAGCACACTAAGAGAACTTAAGAAATTTTGAGAGAGAAAGAGGAAGTATAAGCAATGAAGGTGTGAAAATTTCTTAAGCAAACCCTCCCTATTTATAGAAAAATCAAGGTGAGGGCATTATAGTCTTTTCCCTAAATTTTCTTGGTTTATTACTCTTATACCCTTGGCATATTCTTTTAATATACTTTATGCCATAGTATATTCTTAGAATATGCTTTCACTTAGGTTTTTAACCTTAAGGTAAAATAAAAACTGAATTAACTATTTACTGACGGTAATTACTATTAAATGACATGTGGGTCTCACGGAAAAATAAAATCTGAAGAAATTATTCTACGAAAATAATTTGTGGGTCCCACCGATCAAATAGTTATGGGTCCCACGGAATAAAGTGTGGGTCCCACAGAAAAATAAGTTAACTTACAACAAACGCTTCACGTATTTTTAATCAACACTATTTTAGACTTTCAACAATTATTTACCGTTAATATTATAGACTTATAATATTGACAACTAGATCATTCCTAGGAAAAAAAGGGCCTTCCGTATAAACGGCGCGCAATTAAATAACATTTTTCCTTGACAGAATTTCTAGACATTGCCAATAATGCTAAATATCATATCAAATAATATGAGTTACAGTGTCCTGACAAAATAATGAAAAAGTATTATGCAGATGCTACTGTAACAATTATTGAATCAAAATACTGTGCAATAGCTACTTTATCAATTATTGAATCAATAATATAAAATACTGTGCAACACCGTGTGCTTGTGAAATACCGCGTACTACTGTGGACTAACGCGTTTTACTGTTCTTTTTTATTACCGGGTATTTCAACAGTTGCAGGTGATAATACTGTTGATAAATACTGTCGTTTTCAGTATCCGACAATGGGCCCCACTATCGTTGACAATATTGCCATTTCGGCGCCGTCGTACGATACCGAATATAATATTCTCCGACAAAAAAAATATTCCCCGACAAAAAGAATATTCCCCGACATGCACTGTTTATCAGATAATTTGCATATAACACCCTTAACTATCATTTATAACAATTAAGCACTTTACTATTTAGAAGAATAATCATAAAGAAAATAATAAACTTTTATTTCATAAAGTCGGGATCTTACATAGAATGTCTGGACTTGCAGCCACTTGGGTAGCCCATGATGTGGACATCTTCTCAATAACTCCTTGAACCTTTCCCAAGCCTCGTACAGTGACTCTCCATGACTTTGCTCAAAGGTAGAAATCTCGTTTCTCAGCTTAGCAGACTTAGCCGGCGGAAAGAATTTTGCTAGGAATTTCTACGCCAAGTCATCCCAAGTTGTGATGGACCCCGGTGGAAGCGAGTGCAACCAACTCTTTGCTTTATCCCTGAGTGTAAACGGAAACAAACGTAATCTCACTGCATCATCAGTTACATTGGGATATTTGAAGGTATCACAAATCTCCAGAAAGCTAACCAAGTGTTCATTAGGATCATCATTGGTTAATCCCCCAAACTGCACCGCATTCTGAAGCATATGAATTGTCCCCGGCTTGATCTCAAAGGAAGTAGCAGTGATAACCGGTCTCGTGATGCTTGATTTGATCTCGTCTATCTTAAGCATAGCATAGTCCCTCAAAGATTTTTGTTCTTCATTAGCCATTGCCTCTTTATCGATTGTCTCACTGCAAAACTTTCTTAACTTACGTAACTTGTTTTCAAGATCGTCCTCACTCTGCACAATTTTCGGCTGCTTTGATCGTGTTTGCATAAACAACCGAGATCACCTGAAACAGGAAGTAACAAGAAAAACAATGTTAACTAAAACTGAATTAATTAAATTTAAAACTTGAAATTATAGACACAATTGTTCCCCGGCAATGGCGCCAAAAACTTGTTTGCCTAAATCTATACTAGCAAAATACGCAAGTATACGCAGTCCACAAGTAATAAAGTGAAAGTAGAGTATCGTCCCACAAAGAAGAATTGATTCTATAATGACAAATTCTAAATTTAAATCAAAATAATTTTAGTAAACAAATAATTGATGAATTTTGTAATTTTGAATTTAACTAATTAATTCTAAATTAAATTATTACCTCTAGTTTGAATACATATGTTTTAAAGACTTAAGACTATAACTTCACTTAATGCTTTATCTTGCTCAACACACTTCCCTTCGAATTATGCTAGTTGTTTTGGATTGTTACCCAGGAACTCATCACTATTTATAACCATCTCTCAATGTTTTATAAATAACTCAACTCAAATCCACAATTGATAGACTCAAGTTAATCACCCTAGATAACTAATTCACTATATTTCTATGTGAATTACAATTAAAAAGGATTTAAAGTCCAGGTTCCCTATTTTGATTACATGCGGTGAATAGGTATATTTCTATCTTAAACACAAATTATGAATTCCATCGACAGCAGAAGACACAATCACATGCTATTATGGTCAGATCTAATTCTATACTTCATCTCTCGAATTCATATAGAATATCCCAGTAATTATTGGCCAGATAATTAAGCAATTCAGCACAAACCATAATAGACAATCCAAAAATAACTAATCATAATATTCAAAGAAGCATGTTATTCAAGACTACGCATTAAGATCCATTATAGCCTTAAAAGAAATTTAGTTCATAACTAAACTAGAATTCATCATCCATAAGTTTAATAATATCAAAAGTTTAGAGTAGAAAGAAAAGAGAAGAAACACTGTAAGCAATCCTTCAATCTCTGTCCTGCTTCTCCTTGCTTTCTCCTTGCTATCAACTTGCTTCAAGTCTTCTCAAATTGCTCAAAACTAGGGTTTTCTAATAGTAGCTCCCTTAATTACCAACTAGAAAACACCTATTTATAGTATCTGATAAAACCCCTAATTAATTACAAAGTTTCAAATCCAAGTTCAAATCAAAACCAATTAAAACATCTGAAAAGTCAAATTTGCCCTCACTCGAACCGGCGCGGCCGCGCCTGGATTAAGCTTGAAAGGCGCGCGACCGCACTACTCTAGCAGCAAAATTTTTCTAAGACTGAAGTCAGGCGCGGCCGCGCTGCACCCTAGCTCATTTTTGGCGCGGCTGCGCTGCCCTGCTACTCTGCAATATCAGCAACTGCAATAGCGTAATCCCACCAATTCTCGCCAAACTCAATCCCAACACGCGCAACCTATAAAAACACATAAAAATGCATGAAAAGTAACTATATACCATGGAAATAAACAATAATTCGCATTCATTGGCATCCGATTCGTAGGTATAAAACCTACTCATCAATCAGCACGATGTCAATAAATTTCGAAATCCAACATAGCTAGAAGATTTGGAATATCCATATTTCTCCATCAACTTCAATTTCTATTTCTTCATTATTTAATCATTCTATCTATTTCCACCACCACTAATGCTTACCACACTGCAATCTTAGTTCTCAATCTACAACCTTTCTATACCCTAGTATAGTTCTTCAAACTTACCATACGTTATGAGTTTAGGAACTTGCCACAATAATATGAGTTTAGGAACTTGTCCTAGCAATATGTAGTCCAAGAACAAATCAGGGGTTGTCGATACGCTTATGGGCTCAAAATATACCATATGATTATGAGTCACAAACTTACCATAAACATGCGTTTCAAGAACTCGCACCTAATGTTAATATTCTCTAATTATCAAATATAGATTTGAGAAAAGAATAACCTTCTCATCATAAATATATCAATAACGCGATACCAACATTTCAATGATTATCAATGCGATTGACCAAATGGTCATTAAACCAAGCACAAAACCCCTGCTCATATAATGGTTTATACAACTTAGCTATCACATGAGTCCTCAATTGAAATCCCACAAAATCCTAGTCTCTCTTTACTTGATGCGATTTTTCTTTAATTCGTATTTCATTATTTACAACTCTTTCTGAGTACACCTCGTACTATCTCACAGTAACTTTTCAATCATTTAACAGAACATCTATTATTCCACAGTTTAATTTAATCACGTTGTGATCTTGATTTATAATCGTTTTACATTACGATTCTTTTTTACCTTACAATCGTTTCATCCCACGATCTTCTCACTTTTCTCTTCAATCATGTTATGATTTCATTTATGCTTTTTATCTTATAGACCTTGTCTATTTATTGTGTCTTTTTATTATTAGAGTTAGGTAACTCCTGATTCTTGTCTTTTTATAATTCTTTGAGATTCTTCTTTGAATGTTCTTGTATATATCTTAATCCTCTTCTTTATGGATTTTCTATATTTATTCTTATTTTTCAAACTCTATTTGAGTTTATTCTTTATTATCTCCATCTTTCTTCACTAAGGTTATATCCTAAGGTACTATTTCCTAAGGTTTATAACTTATAGCTCTAATACCAACTGTAACGCTGTAAGACCCCAACTTCTATTGAATATAATTAATTTTTTTCTTATTATTATTATGCGATACAGTAAGGTATTAATTTGATAAAATGGTAAGTTAAGAGTGATTTGTACAAATTATAAAGTATGTTGGGGAATATTAGTTCTGTCGGGGAATATTAGTTCTGTCGGGGAATATTATATTTGGTAAAGTACAACGCCGCCAAAATAACCAATCATTGGCGGGCCCCACAACGACTAATTATCGGATATCGAAAACGATAGAAATAAATTTTTTAATAAAAATTGTCTATGGTACTATTACCTTTAAATTGTCAACGGTACTATTACCTTTAATTATCAACGGTACTATCAGTTTTAACTGTTAAAATACTCGGTGATAAAAGTACAGTAGCACGCGGTATTCCACTGTAGCACACAGTATTACATAGTATTTTATATTATTGATTCAATAATTGTTACAATAGCAATTGCATAGTATTGTAACTCAATAATTGTTATCTGCACAATATTTTATATTATTGATTCAATAATTGCTATGGTAACATATGCACAATATTTCATATTATTAATTCCAAATTAACACGACACAGTAACTCATATTATTTGATATGATATTAAGCTAGTTAGCATTATTGGCAATGTCTAGAAGTTCTGTCGAGGATGGGATATTTAATTGTGCGACATTTATACGGAAGATCCCTCTTTCCCGGGAACAATCAGGTTGCCGGAATTGCTAGTCTATAATATTTGTGATATAAATAATGATTTATTGTAATAACCCAAAATACTGATATAATTAAATAAGAAATTTTACGTATAAATTTTTTTTATAATAAAATTATTTTTATTAAATATTTAAGCAAGTGTGGGATTGCGTGCAAGGAAAGGAATTGTTGATTACTATAAATTATATTCTTATAATAAATTAATTATGTAGTAAAAATATTTTATTATTTATTTTTCATGAAAATACGATTAATGTATTATTTAAATAATATATCTATATTTTAAGAAATGATTTTTAGAATTATTGAAATAATTATTATTTTATTATTTTATCAAGATTAGTTAAGTTAATTATTTTAACTTAACTAAGAATGGTATATGATGTAAAGTGTGATTATAGATCAAAAACATAAATTTGATCTATAGTGTCGACGCCGGGAGGAATCGCTTACGCGGGGGTTGTAACCCTTTCCAATTTTAGCCTTTTCATTAGATGATTTTTTTGGAAAAGGTCGGCATAAATGTCGACGGGGTTTTTTAAAGATTGTTTTTTTTTTATGATGAGCCAATTTAACCAGAGTCGCCAGTTGGTATATTTGAAATGGATGTACCAACTCATCCGAGTTTTCATTTTTTATAAATCGCTGGCTCATATGTGACTCCGAATTAATTGGTCTGCGAATCGAGATTCATATAGTTCGGGGGCTTGCTTAAGTGAGGGGAAGGTGTTAGGCACCCCTCGACTTCCGTGAAGCACGGTTACCGCAATCTTGATGCTTTCCTATCCTTTAATTCATGAAATGTGTGTGTGCGCGTGTGTGTGCCTATGTAAATGTTATGGTGAGTTTGCATAAAAGAATCATTTGGATTTTTAGAGAAGATTGTGTTTTTCTTTTGAGAATGCCTTAGAATGTCCATCGGCTTAAACGAGAAAGCTTTATGAAAAAGGATTGATTTTATTTGGCAAAAACTATGAGATTTTCCTTAGATGTCGTTTTGGCAAAACAAGAGTTTTAAACCTTCGTAAAAATAGGAATCGAAATCTATACGTTGCCTTCATAAAATGATGGGCAACTTCTAGGATATCTTTCACCCTACGCACCAAGATTTAATAAAACGTTGTTTTATTTTTATAAAACCATTTTTGTGACGTTTGAAAACGACTTTCTTTAGCCTTCTCGTTTAATAGAAACCGACATTCATTAACACCTCCAATTTTTTAGCTACGTGATGCTAACCTCCTAGTTTGCTTGATTTTAAGGAAAAACCTTCCTCGTTTAATCTTTGAAATCATTTTTTCGTGTTCCGAAATCCAATCAAGCATAAACACGCGTCGGGGCTATTCATGGGCATGTAAGCCATCCAAATAACCCCAACGCCCACAATCACATACTTCAATATTACGGGGCCTTAAACCCGATTCTCGCCTTGGCGTCGTTTTAAGGCCCGACGATTACATATTTACAATGACGGATACATCCACACGATTACATACATTCAAAAATATCCATCATCGGATTTGGACCACGGGGTCGCGTTCCTAGGCTCACATCCGAACTTATTGCACAAACAACCAAATGGATATAACGAAAATAAACAATAACGGGATGCCTAACACTCTAGGATGTCTTACAATGACGATCGAAATACACTATGAATGATACCATACCATAATAGCTAAGATTTGCACCAAACGGATATCATCGGGCTATTAGGGGAATTTCATTCCGATGAGACCCTCACTAATAATCCCTAACCCATGGCTTCACAATAACATAAAAAAAACTACATTTAAGTTAATTCGGATGACCAAAAGGTTAACAAAATGATATAACAAAATGCTAAGAACAAAGGGTTTTTCACCTTGCAATTAATCCCCACAATATGTATGAATTCGTGTATTGAGTAGAGTAGAGAATATGGAATATAATCTCACAAATTTGGTACAATTCCTCACTCTTTTTCACTCTTTTTCTCTCCTAATTGCTCTTGTTTTGCTGCTGTTTTTTGTTCCTACCGAGCTGCTGCTGCTGCTGAATGCTTCTCCCCTCCTCTTTTTTTCTTCCTGTATGCGAACTGGCCTAATAAAGCACTTCCAAGGGCAGCCGCAGATATATCTGCGGCTGGCCCTTGGTTCTCCCCCCAGCCGCGCTCGAGTCCCGTGCGCTTCGAGTCCCGTGCTGCCTCGAGTTCCGTCCTTGGCCGCAAATTAATCTGCGGCTAACTGTGCTGATTTTCTCGTTTTCCGTGCCTCATCTCGATTTTCGTGTCGTACCGTTGGTTTCCGCTGACGGGTTTGTGTTTGGCAGTCCGGAACCCGTCGGGAAACGTGCCACGTCATCCGGGCAAGCACAGTGATCAGTAACTGACTCACGACATTCGCTTGTTGTCGTGTCGGCTTCAATATCATCCCGTCGTGGTGGTTTTGAGGGTTCGTCTTTATGTCCACCCTATATTCTCGTGTGCCGGGTCAATTGACGATTTTGCCCTCCTGTCAGGGTTAGTATAGGAAATGCAAAAATCGGGTGTCTACAGCTGCCCCTCTTTATCATGTTTATGAAATGATAAATGGAATGAACAGGATAAAGAATAGACACTCGATGCATGAATGACAGTGCACAAGAATGACAATACATACGTGATTTGCTTGGATCTCAGCCCTTCCCAGGGTTGTTGTTGGTTTGGATCTTAGCCCTTCCCAGGGTTGTGGTTTGTTTGGATCTTAGCCCTTCCCAGGGTGTTAGTTTGGATCTCAGCCCTTCCCAGGGTGTTAGTTTGGATCTCAGCCCTTCCCAGGGTTTTTGTTTTGGTTGGATGCCTTCCCAGGTTTGCTCACCACTCTGTCGCGGTTTGCTTGGATCTCAGCCCTTCCCAGGGTTTGTTGTTTTTTGTCTTTTTTCTTTTGTGGATATCAGCCCTTCCCAGGGTTGCTCACCATCTTGTTGTGGTTCGCGTGGATCTCAGCCCTTCCCAGGGTTTGCTCACCACTCTGTCGCGGTTTGCTTGGATGCCTTCCCAGGTTTGCTCACCACTCTGTCGCGGTTTGCTTGGATCTCAGCCCTTCCCAGGGTTTGTTGTTTTTTTGTCTTTTTTTCTTCTTGTGGATATCAGCCCTTCCCAGGGTTGCTCACCATCTTGTTGTGGTTCGCGTGGATCTCAGCCCTTCCCAGGGTTTGCTCACCACTCTGTCGCGGTTTGCTTGGATGCCTTCCCAGGTTTGCTCACCACTCTGTCGCGGTTTGCTTGGATCTCAGCCTTCCCAGGGTTTGTTGTTTTTTGTCTTTTTTTCTTTTTGTGGATATCAGCCCTTCCCAGGGTTGCTCACCATCTTGTTGTGGTTCGCGTGGATCTCAGCCCTTCCCAGGGTTTGCTCACCACTCTGTCGCGGTTTGCTTGGATGCCTTCCCAGGTTTGCTCACCATCTTGTTGTGGTTCGCTTGGATCTCAGCCCTTCCCAGGGTTTGTTGTTTTTTGTCTTTTTTTCTTTTTGTGGATATCAGCCCTTCCCAGGGTTGCTCACCATCTTGTTGTGGTTCGCGTGGATCTCAGCCCTTCCCAGGGTTTGCTCACCACTCTGTCGCGGTTTGCTTGGATGCCTTCCCAGGTTTGCTCACCACTCTGTCGCGGTTTGCTTGGATCTCAGCCCTTCCCAGAGTTTGTTGTTTTTTGTCTTTTTTTCTTTTTGTGGATATCAGCCCTTCTCAGGGTTGCTCACCATCTTGTTGTGGTTCGCGTGGATCTCAGCCCTTCCCAGGGTTTGCTCACCACTCTGTCGCGGTTTGCTTGGATGCCTTCCCAGGTTTCTGTCGGGTCTTGCCTTGATTCGTCGTGTTCGACGTCCGACTTATTCAGAATTTTGTATTTTATTTTCACATAACGAGTCACGTATGATGCATGCTTTTTATTCATGGATAGAGAATGACCCCTGTACAGTCTTTTTGATACTATTTTCCACAGGTGTCGTCGCCAGATGCCGTGGTATGCTTGGATCTCGATCCTCCCACAGGATTGGTCGGTGGCTTCTCCGCTGATTGGACGGTTTGTCGCCGGTGACAGAGATATGGCAGATGATCTTCCGGAACGTTCCTGATCCTTATTATTCTTTCCGGTGTCGGCGGGCTTTGCGGAGGGTATTCTGAGCCATTAGGTCCCTGTCCGTCCGGTGCTCACCCATCTCGATTACTACCGAGGCTGAGAGGTATACTGCTCTTGTTGAGAGAGATGCTGCTATCCTGGCCAGGGATGTTGTTCATGCTGATAGAGACGCCATTGTATTGCAGACTAAGGCAATTATAGATGCTCACTCTGAGACCGTTAGCCGAGCCACTGCTTATTGGATCGCGTCGACATGATGGTGGGGCAACAGATTGCAGGGAATGCCGATGCCTCAGATCTATCCACCACTTAATCCATCCTGCTTTGATTAGTTTCAGATTGGTAGATCATTTTATTTCCTGCATAGACTATGTCAGTTTCATCGGTTATCAAAAAGAGAAACCTTGTAACAAAATGACCTATTTATATAGACAAGTATTTAGATTTAGTCGTTTTCCCCTTTTGTCGTATCGTTGCCTTTCATTGGACCCTCATTTTATCCAGCTAACCATGATTTTGATATTTCGCCTTCTTTCTCTTCTCAAGTCTTGATGGGGACTTGTCAGATATTGCCGCATATCCTGTCGATTTCATCGGCTAAGTCTTAGATTCGGGCTAACTGCTTGGTTGGGTTAGGGTTAGGTTATTTGAGATGAAACTGATCAGGTGGCTGGTTTCGGGAGAGTTTCGAGGGTGTAGGAAGGTTTTCTGGCTGTTGGGAATCGGTTTTAATAGAAGAAAGGGTTATTTGTAAGGAATGGGACCGTGCCACAATGGCTGCCTACGTACCCCCACAAGTCGGGAGATCAGGTCCTACGTAGTTCGTTCCTTCAAAGAACGAGGAGAAAAATGATGAGGGATATTATTTTTTTTTTTTTTTTTTATTTTTTTTTTTATTTTTTTTTTTATGCATAGAACCGCTTCACCGAGTCGGAATTAAGGGGTTGTGGAAACACCTCCCCATCCATCTCTTGCAATATAAGGCCTCCTCTAGACAGCACTTTCTTAATCACAAAAGGCCCCTCCCAGTTCGGGGCAAACTTCCCTTTGGCTTCGTCTTGACAAGGCATTACTCTCTTTAACACTAGGTCATTTTCTTTGAATTTTCGAGGTCTTATCTTCTTGTCATATGATCGAGAGATCCTTTGCTGATATAACTGACTGTGCAACACAGCGGCCACCCTCCTTTCATCAATTAGGGCCAATTGGTCGTACCGACTTTGCATCCAATCCTCCTCGTTTATCTGAGCATCAATCAAGATTCTGAGGGACGCCATCTCAACCTCAACTGGCAGAACTGCCTCCATTCCGTATACCAGAGCGTACGGGGTTGCCCCTGTAGAAGTACGTACCGACGTTCTGTACGCCAGCAAGGTGAGAGGTAGCAGATCCGGCCATCCCCGATGATTAGCGGACATTTTCGCCATGATCTTCTTGATATTCTTATTTGCAGCCTCCACTGCCCCATTCATCTTAGGACGGTAAATGACAGAATTGAGGTGCTTGATCTTAAACTGGTCGCATAATCCCTTCATGAGGGCATTGTTCAAATTCTTGGCATTGTCGGAGACTAAAACCTCAGGTTGCCCGTATCGGCAGATGACATTATTCCTGATGAAACCGACGATGATCTCCTGAGTTACTTTGGGGAAGGAAGCTGCTTCTACCCATTTAGTGAAGTAATCGATCATGACGAAGATGAATCGGTGGCCGTTGCTTGCTTTGGGCTCTATTGGTCCGATCACATCCATACCCCACATTGAGAATGGCCAAGGGGAGGTCATACAGTGCAGTTCATTGGGGGGCGCATGGATAACATTACCGTGCGCCTGGCATTGGTAACACCGTTTGACGTGATCATCACAGTCGGCTTTCAGCGTCAACCAGTAATGCCCCGTTCTCAAAATCTTCTTGGCCAGCATCGGCCCACTCATGTGTGGCCCACACACTCCACCATGTATTTCGTCCATAATCTTTTGGGCCTGCATTTCATTTACACATCGTAGCAATCCCAAATTGGCATCCCTCTTGTACAGTGAATCTCCGCTCAGATAAAATTTCATTGCCATCTTTTGAATTCTCAACCTCTCCGCTCGGCTGGCTTGGTCGGGAATGGATCTATCCCTCAGATATTCCCTTATGTCGTGATACCAAGGCTGCTTTGGCAGAACCCCCTCGTCCGATAATACCGCCACGTGCTCCTCGTATGCCGGGGCGTTATGCACTGCTATCTCAATCTGTGGAACGTTCCTGCTTTTGATTGTGTGGACTAGAGAAGCTAAAGTCGCCAATGCATCGGCGAAATCATTCCGTCCCCGGGGGATGTGTCGGAAAGCGATATCTTCGAACTCTTGCATCAGTTGGATAACACAACGGTGGTATGGAAGCAACCGGAGCTCTTTAGTGCTGTACACCCCGATCGCTTGTCTGATTACCAGCTCCGAATCCCCGAACACTGCTAACCTTTTCACCCCCATATCGCGAGCCAAACGGAGTCCCAATATACATCCCTCATACTCAGCTGTGTTGTTTGAGTTACTGAACTGCAATTTAGTGGCTACGGGGTATTGCTCTCCTGTGATAGAGACCAGGACTGCTCCGGCTCCTGCCCCCTTCGCATTTATGGCACCATCAAAATACAATTTCCAGAACTGCCCCTCGTCATCTCCTCTCGCGTGCAAGATCCAGAATACATCTTCGCCCGGCAAGGGAGTGTCTAAAGGCTCCATTCCCCCTGATGGCGCTTCCGCCAATTGATCTGCCATTCCCTGCCCTTTCATGGCTTTCTGAGTTACGTACACAATGTCGAACTGCTGTAAGATTAACTGCCATCTTGAAAGTCGACAGTTCAGCATGGGCCGTTCAAAGATATATTTCAGGGGATCCATCCTTGATATCAGATACGTGGTGTGCCCATGGAGATAATGCTGTAATCTCATTGCAGCCCAAGCCAAAGCACAACAGGTCCTTTCGATAGGGGTGTAATTCTGTTCACATCGGCTAAATCTCTTGCTGAGGTAGTAAATGGCCTGCTCTTTGCCTGATTCATTCTTCTGCCCCAGCATACAGCCCATCGCAATGTCATTGACTGTGACACCCCCAAATCCGGGTTTCCTAACCTCGAATTCGGTGTTCACGATACTCAACAACAAACATACTTTCTAACTGATGCGGAATAATAAACATACAGTGTTTATCGAAATAGAAATAAAGTCTTACAATCATGGTCCCGAGGTTCTTTAACCTTAACTTAAAACATACCCTTAATACAATAAGAGTTCACATAACCAAATAACATTTAAGATAAACTAGTACATAAGCCATATCAGGCAACTACTCTTGCACCTTCCCTTTTCCTTTGTCCTCTTTAGACGTTTATGCCTTAGCTGAAATAAAGATCATGATATAGCAAGAGTAAGCAACTAATTTGCTTAGCAAGTTTATATACAAGGGAGATATATCATGAATAGAAGGAAGTTTCGCTTTCAATGTTCAACGACAGTATAAAATTGTGAAGAAACATGAATTAATAGTCAACAATTGAATATTCGAATAATTGAATGACAGTTACTGAGTGGTTGAAAATAACCATAGACATTTGCCAAGGTTCTCAGCATTTAAACTGGACCTCTTAAAAAGTTTTGGTAATCAAGGGGATCAGCCTTTCATACCCCGTGATTTATGCATAAACACTTAATAAACCAGCATTGATATCATGCTTTAATCAAATTTATCTTTTTCTCAGCCAAGAGTTCTTACTATAGCAAATTAATAAGAACAGCTTTTAAAATACATTTGATTTCACAAATTTAAACATGCTTGATCTAGCTGATACAAATAGCATAGATCTATCTCATAAACAGTTCATGCTTGAAAGAACTTTAATCTAATTCACAATTCAATAACAATAGAATAGGAATTCAATTGCACAAGGTACGAATCTCAATAACCAGTATAGATGTGAATAATCAACAATAATTATTCACTAACATGCTTCGAAAATAATAACTCGAGTTTGAGTTAGGGAACTTGCCTGTCTGCTCAGCTACAAATAATCTAGCTTTAACTAATTGGCCTTGAAGAACCTAACATTGATAATGTCGATCTATCAATTAGTACTGCGTAGTTGTATATCGACACGCTTACTTATGCTATTTATTTAACAATTAAGCCAATCACATAGCACACATAAGCAAATAGACTATCGTAAATCCTATAAGACACTTAATATTATCAATCCTGATAATATTTAATTCACCTCTTGGTATTATTAGTCCACTAATAACAATTTTATTCGTTTACTAATGTTATTAACATCTTAATAATATTTTAATCATCTAATAATACTTTAATCTAATATTATTAATCTCTTAATAATATTTTAATTCTCATATCATTAATAATATTTTAATCTAATATTATTAGCCATTTTAATAATATCTTAATCATTTATTAATGCTTAAAACAAATATTATTACCCATTCAATAATATTTCCATAAAATTTTAATCTTAATATTTCTTTGTTTACTTAAAAATATCGTATTCTTATATTACAAATATCATAGTAATATGTTAATAAGTTATTAGGCGAATAAACAATTTATTCTAATTGTTTTACCATTTATTAAAACAACTCCTTTACTACCCATAAAAGGTCATAAATATTATTTCTCACTAAATATTACCAAAATACCCCTCAATAGGCATAATATATAATATTAGGAGTATCCAAGCTTAAAAATCACATTTTTCTTATTTATGACATCATTTAACCATTTATTTTCTTTTAACCATAACTATAACATTATTATGAAAAATAGCAAATAGATTCTAAAAATTATTATCCTCTGGATCTGGATAGTATATGGTCCAACAATGATCCACAAATTTTCCTGGAATTTTAGAAAGTGATTTACTATTTTTAAAGTACTCAAAACCTCTGAATCTTGTTACATTTTTCATAAATCAAGTTTTGCTCAGAAAATTCTGATATTTTCAGGGTACACTCTCATAACATGCATAAACATACTGTAAAAATATCATATGTTTTCAAGGTACACACAGTGAGAAATCCGAGTATGAATATTTAGGAGTCCTTCACGGTAAAAGCCATTACACAAAAACCACACATCGAAACGTGTTCATTCTTTTTCCTACTTGTAGATAACTTCTTTAAGGTATCTCTGTGATTTTTTTCAGATTTTTAAAAGATCCATAACTGGCCGAAATAACCTTTGGAAAAACAAGGACAGCAAGCTTTTAGGGTTTTAAAGCTTTAAGTTTTATAGCTGGACTGTTTTGGGAAAATAGCCCCCAAGGCTTCAAAAATTATTGGATTTGTGTTCTACCACTTGGGTTTACTAGCTAACTCATGTACCTAGCACCCCCTTTCAACGGATCACAAATCCAAGTTGTAGATCTCAAGTTATGGGTGATCCAAGTGAAGAAAAGCTAGGGTTTTTACCCTTTAAGAACATAAGTTCCTTTTCTTCCTTTGAATCTCCATTCTAACACTCAAGAGGATTAGATCTATACATGAAGCATGAAGATCTAATGATTCTTGAGTCTTAGAACAAAATCTCTCAAAAACTATAAAAATAAAACAAAGTAAGAAAGAAGGAAATGGTTTAGGGTTTCACCTTGATCTTGTAGCTACTCTCCTTGATCTACCAAAGTATGTGATGAACTTGAGATGCATGAACTATGTTAATCTCACTCTTTTTTTTCTCTCTAAGCTCTTACTCTATGTTCTTGCTTGGGAGAAATGAAAGAAGGAGATAAAAAGAAGAAATGAACTTGAAATGAAATGAAAGGATAGAATACTTGCAAGTATAATGCTAAATTAGAATTCATGCTATTATCCCCCACATCTTTCTTGTCCCTTGGATATAAGAGTTCACCTTATCCCTTCCATTTAGCCTTAATCTTATCTTTAAGTGTGATAATTAGATTTTCCACCAATGGGAGCTTGACACCTTCTCCTTTGTGTAAGAGTTACTAATATCCCCCATATCTTTGTTGTCCCTTGGATAAAAGGCTTACTAATTGGATAATAGCAAGAAACTTCTACCTTTTGTCATCATGGAGCTAGTGAAAAGTGTGATGTAGGGTGACCATGACAACCTAGGAAGCTATGACATATTAGGGGGCTATTGACATAATAGGGACTATCCTATCAAGTCTACCCTTTCATCTTCCAACACAAGCTAACTACTTAGTTAACTAGGACCTTAAAAAGTAATTTTCCCCTCTCCATCCTAGTTACATGGCAAGGGAGATTTTGTCCCAAAAATATTGTCCCAACTAGTTGCTTTAATTAATAAATTAATGTTACACCTTTAATAAATCAAGTGGCTAGGTTTTGGGCCACACATTAAATACCATTGGGCTCCCAATTTAAATAATTAGACTAATAAAATCCAAATCTTATTTAGTATAATATTGGGTCATTTAATATGACTCCATGATAACTCATTTAATAAGTTACACAATTAATACCCAATCCCATGATTAATATAAATGATTGAGTAACTTAGTCGATTAATAAATAAATTACTAAATTAACTATTAATTATTATTATCCAATTTGGACCATACCTCGACAACAATTTCCATCATAATTAATTCGCACACATTATTACTAACTATATTCAATTTACTTGAATATTTAATTTAGTAAATACCTTGCCAACTTTATGAATATAAAGTCTTAGGGTTTGCTCACTAGTTTAAATACACTACTAGTGATTCTTTTAACACAAATTTATATCAATAAATCACATAGTCATATAATCCACCAATACACCCAAAGGTTTAAATGGAACACAACGTTAACTCATTAAATTAAATTAGATTTAATTAATAATGACGTTCAAAATTCACGGGCATTACATCCCTCCCCCCTTATAAAAATTCCGTCCTCGGAATTACAAAAATAGGGTTACTCAAATAAAAACGGATAATTCGCTTTTATTTTCTCCTCGAGTTCCCACGTAGCTTCTTCGACTGCGTGATTTCTCCAAAGAACTTTGACGGAATGGATGGTCTTGTTTCTCAGCTTCTGTTCCTTTCTATCGAGAATCTGGACAGGAACTTCCTCGTACGTTAAGTCTTTCTCGACTTGGATTGGTTCATAGGAGATAACGTGCTTATAGCCTGGTTTATACGGCCGCAACACTGACACATGAAACACGTTGTGAATGTGCTCAAGTTCAGGAGGTAACGCTACCTCGTACGCCACCTCGCCGATTCGCCTCAAAATCTCGAATGGTCCTATGAACCTAGGGCTCAATTTGCCCTTCTTCCCAAACCGGATCTTTCCTTTCCAAGGAGATACCTTCAAAAATACAAAGCTACCAACTTCAAAGTCCCGCTTCTGACGATGTAAGTCGGTATATTTCTTCTCGCGATCTTGAGCTGCTACCAGCCGGTTTCTGATCAGCCGCACGATGTCTGTAGTCTGCTGCACCATTTCTGGTCCCAACAATCTTCGCTCCCCAACCTCGTCCCAACACATCGGGGTTTGGCATTTCCTTCCATATAGCGCTTCGTACGGTGGCATGCCGATACTGGCGTGATAGCTATTGTTGTAAGCAAACTCCACCAGTGGCAAATGGTCATCCCAGCTGCCCTTTAAATCCATCACGACTGCCTGAAGCATATCTTCTAAGGTCTGAATCGTTCGCTCGCTCTGGCCGTCGGTTTGAGGATGATACGCTGTACTCAACCTCAACTGCGTTCCCATTCTTGCCTGCAGACTTTTCCAAAAATTCGACGTGAAGCGCGGATCTCTATCAAATACAATTGATACCGGCACCCCATGTCGTGACACTATCTCTTTCACATAAATTTTTGTTAATTGCTCCAGATTGTACCGTATCTTGATTGGCAGAAAATGAGCAGAATTGGTTAGACGATCCACAATTACCCAGATGGCGTCTAAACCCTTATAAGTTGGTGGCAGTCCCACCACAAAGTCCATTGTGATGTGCTCCCACTTCCACTCCGGAATCTCTAGTGGTTGAAGTAGTCCGCTCGGTCGTTGGTGATCTGTTTTAATCCGCTGGCATGTCAGACATCGGCTGACGCACTCTGCCACTTCTCGTTTCATATTCGGCCGCCAAAAATTCCGTCGCAAATCCTGGTACATCTTTGTGCTCCCGGGATGTACTGAGTACTTCGTGTTGTGAGCTTCTTGAAGGATTTCTTCCCTCAATTCCAGATCCAACGGTACCCAGACTCTCCCTTCAAACCTTAGCAACCTAGTGCTATCAATCTTATACTTAAGCTCCTCGCCTTCAGCAATTCGTTTCTTTATTGAATCACAATCCTCATCCTTTTCTTGAGCCTCCTTAATTTGATCCAATAAGGTCGGGCTCGCTGTTACTGTAAATAATTTCCCATCCGACTCTATCGGATACTTAACCTCCAATTCCAGACGTTCGAACTCCTTTATCAGCTCTGCCTGAGTTGTAAGCCTCATCAATTTCTCTTTGCCTTTCCTACTCAGGGCATCTGCCGCTACATTTGCTTTGCCTGGATGGTACAGAATCTCACAGTAGTAATCCTTGATCAATTCTAACCATCGGCATTGCCTCATATTCAGCTCCTTCTGAGTGAAGATATATTTCAAACTCTTGTGATCTGTAAATATCTCGCACCTCTCCCCATATAAGTAGTGCCTCCAAATCTTCAAGGCGAACACTACTGCTGCTAACTCTAGATCATGAGTCGGGTATCCCTTCTCATAGTCTTTTAGCTGACGTGAGGCATACGCAATGACCTTGCCATGCTGCATTAGTACACAACCAAGACCCTTGTGTGACGCATCACTGTAAACAACAAAACCTCCAGTGTCGTCCGGTAAAGCCAACACTGGTGCTTGGCTAAGTCTCTTCTTCAGCTCCATGAAACTCTCCTCGCACTTCTCCGTCCAAACGAACTTTACCGTCTTTCTGGTTAGATTGGTCAACGGTGATGCTATCTTCGAGAAATCCTGGATGAATCTTCGATAGTATCCCGCTAACCCTAGGAAACTTCTGATCTCCGTTGGCGTCTTCGGCTGCTCCCAGTTGATAATGGCTTCCACCTTTGCTGGGTCTACTGAAACACCATTCCTGTCAATAACGTGTCCTAGAAACTGCACCCTTTGCAACCAATATTCACACTTCGAAAACTTCGCATACAGCTTCTCCCTTCTTAATGCCTCCAAAGCAATCCTTAGATGTTCGGCATGTTCTTCCTCTGTCACTGAATACACCAAGATGTCATCGATGAATACTACCACGAACTTGTCCAAGTACTGCTTGAACACTCTGTTCATCATATCCATGAATGCCGCTGGTGGATTTGTCAGTCCAAATGACATAACCAAAAACTCGAAATGTCCATAACTAGTTCTGAATGCCGTCTTTGGGATATCCTCCTGTCTCACCCTTAGTTGATGATAGCATGTCCTTAAATCAATCTCTGAAAAGTATTTCGCTCCCTTCAGTTGATCAAACAGATCATCTATTCTGGGTAGCGGGTACCTGTTCTTAATCGTAACCTTGTTCAATTCCCTGTAATCGATACTGAGCCTTAACGATCCATCCTTCTTCTTTACGAACAGAACTGGCGCGCTTCCCCGCGGAGATACACTTGGACGAAAATATCCTTCTTAACCTCTCCTCCAGATTTGTTGCCTCCGTAAGATTGGCTATCGATCCTTTTCCTTTTATTCGGGTTACTTCCCCCACGACTACCTTCCTTGTGACCATCATGGCTTTTCTGATCTTGGTTGTGCTTTGTCAACGCTTCATTTCCTCCTCGGCAACGATTGCTTCCTTAAGTAACGTAGGAAATGTATTGATCCGCAAAACCACAACCTTACTATACGCCCAGGGCTTCAACCCTTGTTCAAATCTCTTCGCTCGCCTAGCTCCGGTGTCCACTTGGTGTGGAGCAAACCTAGCTAGTTTGTTAAACTTCGTTGCGTACTCTGCTACCGACATATCATCTTGCTTCAAATCCAAGACTCTATACTTGCCTGCGTGCTTTCTAGAAAGAAATTTTTCGAAAGAAAAAAAAAAAACAGCTCCTCAAAATGAGTCCACGCAGTTGTGCCTTCCCCAGCTCGGCTTCTATTCGCCTTCTACCAGTAATTTGACTCACCCTTCCTCATGAAAGTGGCAAACGAAGTCTTTTGTTCCTCGGTCACTCTTGCGACCTTGAAAACTTTCTCCATTTCTTCTACCCATGTTTGGGCTTCACTCGAATCCGTATTCCCACGAAACTCCGGTGGTCCTAGTAATTTGAAACCCGTAAAGTTCGCCATGTGACTTTATGGCCGAACAACCGCAATGGCTGGTCTGCCTTGCATCGTTTCCTCTAACAAGTTCGCAAAGGTCCTCTTGGGGTCAGTCTGACCCTCCTCGTTATTCACTGACTCTTCCACCCTCGTGTATCGGGGTTGTCTCCTTGACAGCATTGTTTGTTCTAAACAAAACCTTACATAAATCCTTCTTGTTTTACACATCGTGCAAAATTCTACTGATGTTATCATTTAAGAGTCAAGGCACAAATCGATCACAATCAATCATGTAATAATAATACCACATTTATATTCATACACCCCTTAGTGTGTCAAACACTTATAATTCCGGTATATTCCTATAAATGTTAACTATCCCATTAAGACACAAAAGATGGGATTAATAAGAACTGCATTCCCCTAGATCTGAAAAGTGGGGATGTATCATCATCATATCAACTCAAGGCACCTTTAGTAAATACTAATAAGCTCATCTTAGTACCCCGTACTACTTACATCATATAGCATTCCTGATATCCACTTATCCCTCTGTTACTGACAACAAGATGGGATTCACATAACTACTCCACAACTTACACAAAGTTGGGACTTACAACAGATATACTGCTAGCTGTACAAAAACTGAGATTCACATTTCTTACATGCATAGATATACTAGTACATATACATTGACCACTATTCTTCATTCATTACGGCTCACAAAGGTCTTATAACTCTCATACTTAACCTTTCTTTCTTTCATTTCCTCTATCTATTCCATATATCGGGCTCCAATTGATCCTCCTTAGGGATTTCTATTATCTCATCATTCAGTTCCGTCTCTAGATACTTTTTCCATATCAGACACTAAATCTGCCCTTGGTTCATTTCTTATAATCTTTCCGTTGTCTCTCCTTTTTAATCATCAAAACAATCTAAATTGCCATCAGTCATCTCTTAAAAAAAAAATTTTTACATACAACATCATTCATCTCAATACTCTCAACTTTTGCTTAACAACTCTATATGAGTTCATTACCTTTGTCTCACCTGGCATTCCACCATAAAGCTTAATAACTTAACTAACACTTCAAAATATCGATATATTCATTATTTATCGAATCAATCATTTCCTTCTTGCAAACCTTAACCCAACATATTCTAAGGTACCCTCTTTTCATCACAAAGAAACTCCATACCACATTACTCCAATATCTTATCTAATGAATAGCCACAAAAATTGATCAATAGCCACAGAATTGATCAATATCATCAAATGATTAATCTAATTACCTCGAATATCTATAACTCTAGTTTACAATGGATTCTCCATACTTAATGGTCTTCATTTTACCATATTATCTCATCAATACACATTCCTCAAATTATCCACAAGCTTAATAACACCAACGTATGATCCAAATCCTCAATTTTAAGATTATAATAAATTTCTACCAAAAAATAACTCAATATGAGTTCTATCCCCTTCTATTCCTCTACATTCTCTCAGGTTATAGCCTAATAACTCTTTCTCCTAAGGGTTATAACCTATAGCTCTGATACCAACCTGTGACACCCCCAAATCCGGGTTTCCTAACCTCGAATTCGGTGTTCACGATACTCAACAACAAACATACTTTCTAACTGATGCGGAATAATAAACATACAGTGTTTATCGAAATAGAAATAAAGTCTTACAATCATGGTCCCGAGGTTCTTTAACCTTAACTTAAAACATACCCTTAATACAATAAGTGTTCACATAACCAAATAACATTTAAGATAAACTAGTACATAAGCCATATCAGGCAACTACTCTTGCACCTTCCCTTTTCCTTTGTCCTCTTTAGACGTTTATGCCTTAGCTGAAATAAAGATCATGATATAGCAAGAGTAAGCAACTAATTTGCTTAGCAAGTTTATATACAAGGGAGATATATCATGAATAGAAGGAAGTTTCGCTTTCAATGTTCAACGACAGTATAAAATTGTGAAGAAACATGAATTAATAGTCAACAATTGAATATTCGAATAATTGAATGACAGTTACTGAGTGGTTGAAAATAACCATAGACATTTGCCAAGGTTCTCAGCATTTAAACTGGACCTCTTAAAAAGTTTTGGTAATCAAGGGGATCAGCCTTTCATACCCCGTGATTTATGCATAAACACTTAATAAACCAGCATTGATATCATGCTTTAATCAAATTTATCTTTTTCTCAGCCAAGAGTTCTTACTATAGCAAATTAATAAGAACAGCTTTTAAAATACATTTGATTTCACAAATTTAAACATGCTTGATCTAGCTGATACAAATAGCATAGATCTATCTCATAAACAGTTCATGCTTGAAAGAACTTTAATCTAATTCACAATTCAATAACAATAGAATAGGAATTCAATTGCACAAGGTACGAATCTCAATAACCAGTATAGATGTGAATAATCAACAATAATTATTCACTAACATGCTTCGAAAATAATAACTCGAGTTTGAGTTAGGGAACTTGCCTGTCTGCTCAGCTACAAATAATCTAGCTTTAACTAATTGGCCTTGAAGAACCTAACATTGATAATGTCGATCTATCAATTAGTACTGCGTAGTTGTATATCGACACGCTTACTTATGCTATTTATTTAACAATTAAGCCAATCACATAGCACACATAAGCAAATAGACTATCGTAAATCCTATAAGACACTTAATATTATCAATCCTGATAATATTTAATTCACCTCTTGGTATTATTAGTCCACTAATAACAATTTTATTCGTTTACTAATGTTATTAACATCTTAATAATATTTTAATCATCTAATAATACTTTAATCTAATATTATTAATCTCTTAATAATATTTTAATTCTCATATCATTAATAATATTTTAATCTAATATTATTAGCCATTTTAATAATATCTTAATCATTTATTAATGCTTAAAACAAATATTATTACCCATTCAATAATATTTCCATAAAATTTTAATCTTAATATTTCTTTGTTTACTTAAAAATATCGTATTCTTATATTACAAATATCATAGTAATATGTTAATAAGTTATTAGGCGAATAAACAATTTATTCTAATTGTTTTACCATTTATTAAACAACTCCTTTACTACCCATAAAAGGTCATAAATATTATTTCTCACTAAATATTACCAAAATACCCCTCAATAGGCATAATATATAATATTAGGAGTATCCAAGCTTAAAAATCACATTTTTCTTATTTATGACATCATTTAACCATTTATTTTCTTTTAACCATAACTATAACATTATTATGAAAAATAGCAAATAGATTCTAAAAATTATTATCCTCTGGATCTGGATAGTATATGGTCCAACAATGATCCACAAATTTTCCTGGAATTTTAGAAAGTGATTTACTATTTTTAAAGTACTCAAAACCTCTGAATCTTGTTACATTTTTCATAAATCAAGTTTTGCTCAGAAAATTCTGATATTTTCAGGGTACACTCTCATAACATGCATAAACAGACTGTAAAAATATCATATGTTTTCAAGGTACACACAGTGAGAAATCCGAGTATGAATATATAGGAGTCCTTCACGGTAAAAGCCATTACACAAAAACCACACATCGAAACGTATTCATTCTTTTTCCTACTTGTAGATAACTTCTTAAGGTATCTCTGTGATTTTTTTCAGATTTTTAAAAGATCCATAACTGGCCGAAATAACCTTTGGAAAAACAAGGACAGCAAGCTTTTAGGGTTTTAAAGCTTTAAGTTTTATAGCTGGACTGTTTTGGGAAAATAGCCCCCAAGGCTTCAAAAATTATTGGATTTGTGTTCTACCACTTGGGTTTACTAGCTAACTCATGTACCTAGCACCCCCTTTCAACGGATCACAAATCCAAGTTGTAGATCTCAAGTTATGGGTGATCCAAGTGAAGAAAAGCTAGGGTTTTTACCCTTTAAGAACATAAGTTCCTTTTCTTCCTTTGAATCTCCATTCTAACACTCAAGAGGATTAGATCTATACATGAAGCATGAAGATCTAATGATTCTTGAGTCTTAGAACAAAATCTCTCAAAAACTATAAAAATAAAACAAAGTAAGAAAGAAGGAAATGGTTTAGGGTTTCACCTTGATCTTGTAGCTACTCTCCTTGATCTACCAAAGTATGTGATGAACTTGAGATGCATGAACTATGTTAATCTCACTCTTTTTTTCTCTCTAAGCTCTTACTCTATGTTCTTGCTTGGGAGAAATGAAAGAAGGAGATAAAAAGAAGAAATGAACTTGAAATGAAATGAAAGGATAGAATACTTGCAAGTATAATGCTAAATTAGAATTCATGCTATTATCCCCCACATCTTTCTTGTCCCTTGGATATAAGAGTTCACCTTATCCCTTCCATTTAGCCTTAATCTTATCTTTAAGTGTGCTAATTAGATTTTCCACCAATGGGAGCTTGACACCTTCTCCTTTGTGTAAGAGTTACTAATATCCCCCATATCTTTGTTGTCCCTTGGATAAAAGGCTTACTAATTGGATAATAGCAAGAAACTTCTACCTTTTGTCATCATGGAGCTAGTGAAAAGTGTGATGTAGGGTGACCATGACAACCTAGGAAGCTATGACATATTAGGGGGCTATTGACATAATAGGGACTATCCTATCAAGTCTACCCTTTCATCTTCCAACACAAGCTAACTACTTAGTTAACTAGGACCTTAAAAAGTAATTTTCCCCTCTCCATCCTAGTTACATGGCAAGGGAGATTTTGTCCCAAAAATATTGTCCCAACTAGTTGCTTTAATTAATAAATTAATGTTACACCTTTAATAAATCAAGTGGCTAGGTTTTGGGCCACACATTAAATACCATTGGGCTCCCAATTTAAATAATTAGACTAATAAAATCCAAATCTTATTTAGTATAATATTGGGTCATTTAATATGACTCCATGATAACTCATTTAATAAGTTACACAATTAATACCCAATCCCATGATTAATATAAATGATTGAGTAACTTAGTCGATTAATAAATAAATTACTAAATTAACTATTAATTATTATTATCCAATTTGGACCATACCTCGACAACAATTTCCATCATAATTAATTCGCACACATTATTACTAACTATATTCAATTTACTTGAATATTTAATTTAGTAAATACCTTGCCAACTTTATGAATATAAAGTCTTAGGGTTTGCTCACTAGTTTAAATACACTACTAGTGATTCTTTTAACACAAATTTATATCAATAAATCACATAGTCATATAATCCACCAATACACCCAAAGGTTTAAATGGAACACAACGTTAACTCATTAAATTAAATTAGATTTAATTAATAATGACGTTCAAAATTCACGGGCATTACATCCCTCCCCCCTTATAAAAATTCCGTCCTCGGAATTACAAAAATAGGGTTACTCAAATAAAAACGGATAATTCGCTTTTATTTTCTCCTCGAGTTCCCACGTAGCTTCTTCGACTGCGTGATTTCTCCAAAGAACTTTGACGGAATGGATGGTCTTGTTTCTTAGCTTCTGTTCCTTTCTATCGAGAATCTGGACAGGAACTTCCTCGTACGTTAAGTCTTTCTCGACTTGGATTGGTTCATAGGAGATAACGTGCTTATAGCCTGGTTTATACGGCCGCAACACTGACACATGAAACACGTTGTGAATGTGCTCAAGTTCAGGAGGTAACGCTACCTCGTACGCCACCTCGCCGATTCGCCTCAAAATCTCGAATGGTCCTATGAACCTAGGGCTCAATTTGCCCTTCTTCCCAAACCGGATCTTTCCTTTCCAAGGAGATACCTTCAAAAATACAAAGCTACCAACTTCAAAGTCCTGCTTCTGACGATGTAAGTCGGTATATTTCTTCTCGCGATCTTGAGCTGCTACCAGCCGGTTTCTGATCAGCCGCACGATGTCTGTAGTCTGCTGCACCATTTCTGGTCCCAACAATCTTCGCTCCCCAACCTCGTCCCAACACATCGGGGTTTGGCATTTCCTTCCATATAGCGCTTCGTACGGTGGCATGCCGATACTGGCGTGATAGCTATTGTTGTAAGCAAACTCCACCAGTGGCAAATGGTCATCCCAGCTGCCCTTTAAATCCATCACGACTGCCTGAAGCATATCTTCTAAGGTCTGAATCGTTCGCTCGCTCTGGCCGTCGGTTTGAGGATGATACGCTGTACTCAACCTCAACTGCGTTCCCATTCTTGCCTGCAGACTTTTCCAAAAATTCGACGTGAAGCGCGGATCTCTATCAAATACAATTGATACCGGCACCCCATGTCGTGACACTATCTCTTTCACATAAATTTTTGTTAATTGCTCCAGATTGTACCGTATCTTGATTGGCAGAAAATGAGCAGAATTGGTTAGACGATCCACAATTACCCAGATGGCGTCTAAACCCTTATAAGTTGGTGGCAGTCCCACCACAAAGTCCATTGTGATGTGCTCCCACTTCCACTCCGGAATCTCTAGTGGTTGAAGTAGTCCGCTCGGTCGTTGGTGATCTGTTTTAATCCGCTGGCATGTCAGACATCGGCTGACGCACTCTGCCACTTCTCGTTTCATATTCGGCCGCCAAAAATTCCGTCGCAAATCCTGGTACATCTTTGTGCTCCCGGGATGTACTGAGTACTTCGTGTTGTGAGCTTCTTGAAGGATTTCTTCCCTCAATTCCAGATCCAACGGTACCCAGACTCTCCCTTCAAACCTTAGCAACCTAGTGCTATCAATCTTATACTTAAGCTCCTCGCCTTCAGCAATTCGTTTCTTTATTGAATCACAATCCTCATCCTTTTCTTGAGCCTCCTTAATTTGATCCAATAAGGTCGGGCTCGCTGTTACTGTAAATAATTTCCCATCCGACTCTATCGGATACTTAACCTCCAATTCCAGACGTTCGAACTCCTTTATCAGCTCTGCCTGAGTTGTAAGCCTCATCAATTTCTCTTTGCCTTTCCTACTCAGGGCATCTGCCGCTACATTTGCTTTGCCTGGATGGTACAGAATCTCACAGTAGTAATCCTTGATCAATTCTAACCATCGGCATTGCCTCATATTCAGCTCCTTCTGAGTGAAGATATATTTCAAACTCTTGTGATCTGTAAATATCTCGCACCTCTCCCCATATAAGTAGTGCCTCCAAATCTTCAAGGCGAACACTACTGCTGCTAACTCTAGATCATGAGTCGGGTATCCCTTCTCATAGTCTTTTAGCTGACGTGAGGCATACGCAATGACCTTGCCATGCTGCATTAGTACACAACCAAGACCCTTGTGTGACGCATCACTGTAAACAACAAAACCTCCAGTGTCGTCCGGTAAAGCCAACACTGGTGCTTGGCTAAGTCTCTTCTTCAGCTCCATGAAACTCTCCTCGCACTTCTCCGTCCAAACGAACTTTACCGTCTTTCTGGTTAGATTGGTCAACGGTGATGCTATCTTCGAGAAATCCTGGATGAATCTTCGATAGTATCCCGCTAACCCTAGGAAACTTCTGATCTCCGTTGGCGTCTTCGGCTGCTCCCAGTTGATAATGGCTTCCACCTTTGCTGGGTCTACTGAAACACCATTCCTGTCAATAACGTGTCCTAGAAACTGCACCCTTTGCAACCAATATTCACACTTCGAAAACTTCGCATACAGCTTCTCCCTTCTTAATGCCTCCAAAGCAATCCTTAGATGTTCGGCATGTTCTTCCTCTGTCACTGAATACACCAAGATGTCATCGATGAATACTACCACGAACTTGTCCAAGTACTGCTTGAACACTCTGTTCATCATATCCATGAATGCCGCTGGTGGATTTGTCAGTCCAAATGACATAACCAAAAACTCGAAATGTCCATAACTAGTTCTGAATGCCGTCTTTGGGATATCCTCCTGTCTCACCCTTAGTTGATGATAGCATGTCCTTAAATCAATCTCTGAAAAGTATTTCGCTCCCTTCAGTTGATCAAACAGATCATCTATTCTGGGTAGCGGGTACCTGTTCTTAATCGTAACCTTGTTCAATTCCCTGTAATCGATACTGAGCCTTAACGATCCATCCTTCTTCTTTACGAACAGAACTGGCGCTCCCCGCGGAGATACACTTGGACGAAAATATCCTTCTTAACCTCTCCTCCAGATTTGTTGCCTCCGTAAGATTGGCTATCGATCCTTTTCCTTTTATTCGGGTTACTTCCCCCACGACTACCTTCCTTGTGACCATCATGGCTTTTCTGATCTTGGTTGTGCTTTGTCAACGCTTCATTTCCTCCTCGGCAACGATTGCTTCCTTAAGTAACGTAGGAAATGTATTGATCCGCAAAACCACAACCTTACTATACGCCCAGGGCTTCAACCCTTGTTCAAATCTCTTCGCTCGCCTAGCTCCGGTGTCCACTTGGTGTGGAGCAAACCTAGCTAGTTTGTTAAACTTCGTTGCGTACTCTGCTACCGACATATCATCTTGCTTCAAATCCAAGACTCTATACTTGCCTGCGTGCTTTCTAGAAAGAAATTTTTCGAAAGAAAAAAAAAAACAGCTCCTCAAAATGAGTCCACGCAGTTGTGCCTTCCCCAGCTCGGCTTCTATTCGCCTTCTACCAGTAATTTGACTCACCCTTCCTCATGAAAGTGGCAAACGAAGTCTTTTGTTCCTCGGTCACTCTTGCGACCTTGAAAACTTTCTCCATTTCTTCTACCCATGTTTGGGCTTCACTCGAATCCGTATTCCCACAAAACTCCGGTGGTCCTAGTAATTTGAAACCCGTAAAGTTCGCCATGTGACTTTATGGCCGAACAACCGCAATGGCTGGTCTGCCTTGCATCGTTTCCTCTAACAAGTTCGCAAAGGTCCTCTTGGGGTCAGTCTGACCCTCCTCGTTATTCACTGACTCTTCCACCCTCGTGTATCGGGGTTGTCTCCTTGGCAGCATTGTTTGTTCTAAACAAAACCTTACATAAATCCTTCTTGTTTTACACATCGTGCAAAATTCTACTGATGTTATCATTTAAGAGTCAAGGCACAAATCGATCACAATCAATCATGTAATAATAATACCACATTTATATTCATACACCCCTTAGTGTGTCAAACACTTATAATTCCGGTATATTCCTATAAATGTTAACTATCCCATTAAGACACAAAAGATGGGATTAATAAGAACTGCATTCCCCTAGATCTGAAAAGTGGGGATGTATCATCATCATATCAACTCAAGGCACCTTTAGTAAATACTAATAAGCTCATCTTAGTACCTCGTACTACTTACATCATATAGCATTCCTGATATCCACTTATCCCTCTGTTACTGACAACAAGATGGGATTCACATAACTACTCCACAACTTACACAAAGTTGGGACTTACAACAGATATACTGCTAGCTGTACAAAAACTGAGATTCACATTTCTTACATGCATAGATATACTAGTACATATACATTGACCACTATTCTTCATTCATTACGGCTCACAAAGGTCTTATAACTCTCATACTTAACCTTTCTTTCTTTCATTTTCTCTATCTATTCCATATATCGGGCTCCAATTGATCCTCCTTAGGGATTTCTATTATCTCATCATTCAGTTCCGTCTCTAGATACTTTTTCCATATCAGACACTAAATCTGCCCTTGGTTCATTTCTTATAATCTTTCCGTTGTCTCTCCTTTTTAATCATCAAAACAATCTAAATTGCCATCAGTCATCTCTTAAAAAAAAAAATTTTACATACAACATCATTCATCTCAATACTCTCAACTTTTGCTTAACAACTCTATATGAGTTCATTACCTTTGTCTCACCTGGCATTCCACCATAAAGCTTAATAACTTAACTAACACTTCAAAATATCGATATATTCATTATTTATCGAATCAATCATTTCCTTCTTGCAAACCTTAACCCAACATATTCTAAGGTACCCTCTTTTCATCACAAAGAAACTCCATACCACATTACTCCAATATCTTATCTAATGAATAGCCACAAAAATTGATCAATAGCCACAGAATTGATCAATATCATCAAATGATTAATCTAATTACCTCGAATATCTATAACTCCAGTTTACAATGGATCCTCCATACTTAATGGTCTTCATTTTACCATATTATCTCATCAATACACATTCCTCAAATTATCCACAAGCTTAATAACACCAACGTATGATCCAAATCCTCAATTTTAAGATCATAATAAATTTCTACCAAAAAATAACTCAATATGAGTTCTATCCCCTTCTATTCCTCTACATTCTCTCAGGTTATAGCCTAATAACTCTTTCTCCTAAGGGTTATAACCTATAGCTCTGATACCAACCTGTGACACCCCCAAATCCGGGTTTCCTAACCTCGAATTCGGTGTTCACGATACTCAACAACAAACATACTTTCTAACTGATGCGGAATAATAAACATACAGTGTTTATCGAAATAGAAATAAAGTCTTACAATCATGGTCCCGAGGTTCTTTAACCTTAACTTAAAACATACCCTTAATACAATAAGAGTTCACATAACCAAATAACATTTAAGATAAACTAGTACATAAGCCATATCAGGCAACTACTCTTGCACCTTCCCTTTTCCTTTGTCCTCTTTAGACGTTTATGCCTTAGCTGAAATAAAGATCATGATATAGCAAGAGTAAGCAACTAATTTGCTTAGCAAGTTTATATACAAGGGAGATATATCATGAATAGAAGGAAGTTTCGCTTTCAATGTTCAACGACAGTATAAAATTGTGAAGAAACATGAATTAATAGTCAACAATTGAATATTCGAATAATTGAATGACAGTTACTGAGTGGTTGAAAATAACCATAGACATTTGCCAAGGTTCTCAGCATTTAAACTGGACCTCTTAAAAAGTTTTTGTAATCAAGGGGATCAGCCTTTCATACCCCGTGATTTATGCATAAACACTTAATAAACCAGCATTGATATCATGCTTTAATCAAATTTATCTTTTTCTCAGCCAAGAGTTCTTACTATAGCAAATTAATAAGAACAGCTTTTAAAATACATTTGATTTCACAAATTTAAACATGCTTGATCTAGCTGATACAAATAGCATAGATCTATCTCATAAACAGTTCATGCTTGAAAGAACTTTAATCTAATTCACAATTCAATAACAATAGAATAGGAATTCAATTGCACAAGGTACGAATCTCAATAACCAGTATAGATGTGAATAATCAACAATAATTATTCACTAACATGCTTCGAAAATAATAACTCGAGTTTGAGTTAGGGAACTTGCCTGTCTGCTCAGCTACAAATAATCTAGCTTTAACTAATTGGCCTTGAAGAACCTAACATTGATAATGTCGATCTATCAATTAATACTGCGTAGTTGTATATCGACACGCTTACTTATGCTATTTATTTAACAATTAAGCCAATCACATAGCACACATAAGCAAATAGACTATCGTAAATCCTATAAGACACTTAATATTATCAATCCTGATAATATTTAATTCACCTCTTGGTATTATTAGTCCACTAATAACAATTTTATTCGTTTACTAATGTTATTAACATCTTAATAATATTTTAATCATCTAATAATACTTTAATCTAATATTATTAATCTCTTAATAATATTTTAATTCTCATATCATTAATAATATTTTAATCTAATATTATTAGCCATTTTAATAATATCTTAATCATTTATTAATGCTTAAAACAAATATTATTACCCATTCAATAATATTTCCATAAAATTTTAATCTTAATATTTCTTTGTTTACTTAAAAAATATCGTATTCTTATATTACAAATATCATAGTAATATGTTAATAAGTTATTAGGCGAATAAACAATTTATTCTAATTGTTTTACCATTTATTAAACAACTCCTTTACTACCCATAAAAGGTCATAAATATTATTTCTCACTAAATATTACCAAAATACCCCTCAATAGGCATAATATATAATATTAGGAGTATCCAAGCTTAAAAATCACATTTTTCTTATTTATGACATCATTTAACCATTTATTTTCTTTTAACCATAACTATAACATTATTATGAAAAATAGCAAATAGATTCTAAAAATTATTATCCTCTGGATCTGGATAGTATATGGTCCAACAATGATCCACAAATTTTCCTGGAATTTTAGAAAGTGATTTACTATTTTTAAAGTACTCAAAACCTCTGAATCTTGTTACATTTTTCATAAATCAAGTTTTGCTCAGAAAATTCTGATAGTTTCAGGGTACACTCTCATAACATGCATAAACATACTGTAAAAATATCATATGTTTTCAAGGTACACACAGTGAGAAATCCGAGTATGAATATTTAGGAGTCCTTCACGGTAAAAGCCATTACACAAAAACCACACATCGAAACGTGTTCATTCTTTTTCCTACTTGTAGATAACTTCTTAAGGTATCTCTGTGATTTTTTTCAGATTTTTAAAAGATCCATAACTGGCCGAAATAACCTTTGGAAAAACAAGGACAGCAAGCTTTTAGGGTTTTAAAGCTTTAAGTTTTATAGCTGGACTGTTTTGGGAAAATAGCCCCCAAGGCTTCAAAAATTATTGGATTTGTGTTCTACCACTTGGGTTTACTAGCTAACTCATGTACCTAGCACCCCCTTTCAACGGATCACAAATCCAAGTTGTAGATCTCAAGTTATGGGTGATCCAAGTGAAGAAAAGCTAGGGTTTTTACCCTTTAAGAACATAAGTTCCTTTTCTTCCTTTGAATCTCCATTCTAACACTCAAGAGGATTAGATCTATACATGAAGCATGAAGATCTAATGATTCTTGAGTCTTAGAACAAAATCTCTCAAAAACTATAAAAATAAAACAAAGTAAGAAAGAAGGAAATGGTTTAGGGTTTCACCTTGATCTTGTAGCTACTCTCCTTGATCTACCAAAGTATGTGATGAACTTGAGATGCATGAACTATGTTAATCTCACTCTTTTTTTTCTCTCTAAGCTCTTACTCTATGTTCTTGCTTGGGAGAAATGAAAGAAGGAGATAAAAAGAAGAAATGAACTTGAAATGAAATGAAAGGATAGAATACTTGCAAGTATAATGCTAAATTAGAATTCATGCTATTATCCCCCACATCTTTCTTGTCCCTTGGATATAAGAGTTCACCTTATCCCTTCCATTTAGCCTTAATCTTATCTTTAAGTGTGCTAATTAGATTTTCCACCAATGGGAGCTTGACACCTTCTCCTTTGTGTAAGAGTTACTAATATCCCCCATATCTTTGTTGTCCCTTGGATAAAAGGCTTACTAATTGGATAATAGCAAGAAACTTCTACCTTTTGTCATCATGGAGCTAGTGAAAAGTGTGATGTAGGGTGACCATGACAACCTAGGAAGCTATGACATATTAGGGGGCTATTGACATAATAGGGACTATCCTATCAAGTCTACCCTTTCATCTTCCAACACAAGCTAACTACTTAGTTAACTAGGACCTTAAAAAGTAATTTTCCCCCCCTCTCCATCCTAGTTACATGGCAAGGGAGATTTTGTCCCAAAAATATTGTCCCAACTAGTTGCTTTAATTAATAAATTAATGTTACACCTTTAATAAATCAAGTGGCTAGGTTTTGGGCCACACATTAAATACCATTGGGCTCCCAATTTAAATAATTAGACTAATAAAATCCAAATCTTATTTAGTATAATATTGGGTCATTTAATATGACTCCATGATAACTCATTTAATAAGTTACACAATTAATACCCAATCCCATGATTAATATAAATGATTGAGTAACTTAGTCGATTAATAAATAAATTACTAAATTAACTATTAATTATTATTATCCAATTTGGACCATACCTCGACAACAATTTCCATCATAATTAATTCGCACACATTATTACTAACTATATTCAATTTACTTGAATATTTAATTTAGTAAATACCTTGCCAACTTTATGAATATAAAGTCTTAGGGTTTGCTCACTAGTTTAAATACACTACTAGTGATTCTTTTAACACAAATTTATATCAATAAATCACATAGTCATATAATCCACCAATACACCCAAAGGTTTAAATGGAACACAACGTTAACTCATTAAATTAAATTAGATTTAATTAATAATGACGTTCAAAATTCACGGGCATTACATCCCTCCCCCCTTATAAAAATTCCGTCCTCGGAATTACAAAAATAGGGTTACTCAAATAAAAACGGATAATTCGCTTTTATTTTCTCCTCGAGTTCCCACGTAGCTTCTTCGACTGCGTGATTTCTCCAAAGAACTTTGACGGAATGGATGGTCTTGTTTCTCAGCTTCTGTTCCTTTCTATCGAGAATCTGGACAGGAACTTCCTCGTACGTTAAGTCTTTCTCGACTTGGATTGGTTCATAGGAGATAACGTGCTTATAGCCTGGTTTATACGGCCGCAACACTGACACATGAAACACGTTGTGAATGTGCTCAAGTTCAGGAGGTAACGCTACCTCGTACGCCACCTCGCCGATTCGCCTCAAAATCTCGAATGGTCCTATGAACCTAGGGCTCAATTTGCCCTTCTTCCCAAACCGGATCTTTCCTTTCCAAGGAGATACCTTCAAAAATACAAAGCTACCAACTTCAAAGTCCCGCTTCTGACGATGTAAGTCGGTATATTTCTTCTCGCGATCTTGAGCTGCTACCAGCCGGTTTCTGATCAGCCGCACGATGTCTGTAGTCTGCTGCACCATTTCTGGTCCCAACAATCTTCGCTCCCCAACCTCGTCCCAACACATCGGGGTTTGGCATTTCCTTCCATATAGCGCTTCGTACGGTGGCATGCCGATACTGGCGTGATAGCTATTGTTGTAAGCAAACTCCACCAGTGGCAAATGGTCATCCCAGCTGCCCTTTAAATCCATCACGACTGCCTGAAGCATATCTTCTAAGGTCTGAATCGTTCGCTCGCTCTGGCCGTCGATTTGAGGATGATACGCTGTACTCAACCTCAACTGCGTTCCCATTCTTGCCTGCAGACTTTTCCAAAAATTCGACGTGAAGCGCGGATCTCTATCAAATACAATTGATACCGGCACCCCATGTCGTGACACTATCTCTTTCACATAAATTTTTGTTAATTGCTCCAGATTGTACCGTATCTTGATTGGCAGAAAATGAGCAGAATTGGTTAGACGATCCACAATTACCCAGATGGCGTCTAAACCCTTATAAGTTGGTGGCAGTCCCACCACAAAGTCCATTGTGATGTGCTCCCACTTCCACTCCGGAATCTCTAGTGGTTGAAGTAGTCCGCTCGGTCGTTGGTGATCTGTTTTAATCCGCTGGCATGTCAGACATCGGCTGACGCACTCTGCCACTTCTCGTTTCATATTTCGGCCGCCAAAAAATTCCGTCGCAAATCCTGGTACATCTTTGTGCTCCCGGGATGTACTGAGTACTTCGTGTTGTGAGCTTCTTGAAGGATTTCTTCCCTCAATTCCAGATCCAACGGTACCCAGACTCTCCCTTCAAACCTTAGCAACCTAGTGCTATCAATCTTATACTTAAGCTCCTCGCCTTCAGCAATTCGTTTCTTTATTGAATCACAATCCTCATCCTTTTCTTGAGCCTCCTTAATTTGATCCAATAAGGTCGGGCTCGCTGTTACTGTAAATAATTTCCCATCCGACTCTATCGGATACTTAACCTCCAATTCCAGACGTTCGAACTCCTTTATCAGCTCTGCCTGAGTTGTAAGCCTCATCAATTTCTCTTTGCCTTTCCTACTCAGGGCATCTGCCGCTACATTTGCTTTGCCTGGATGGTACAGAATCTCACAGTAGTAATCCTTGATCAATTCTAACCATCGGCATTGCCTCATATTCAGCTCCTTCTGAGTGAAGATATATTTCAAACTCTTGTGATCTGTAAATATCTCGCACCTCTCCCCATATAAGTAGTGCCTCCAAATCTTCAAGGCGAACACTACTGCTGCTAACTCTAGATCATGAGTCGGGTATCCCTTCTCATAGTCTTTTAGCTGACGTGAGGCATACGCAATGACCTTGCCATGCTGCATTAGTACACAACCAAGACCCTTGTGTGACGCATCACTGTAAACAACAAAACCTCCAGTGTCGTCCGGTAAAGCCAACACTGGTGCTTGGCTAAGTCTCTTCTTCAGCTCCATGAAACTCTCCTCGCACTTCTCCGTCCAAACGAACTTTACCGTCTTTCTGGTTAGATTGGTCAACGGTGATGCTATCTTCGAGAAATCCTGGATGAATCTTCGATAGTATCCCGCTAACCCTAGGAAACTTCTGATCTCCGTTGGCGTCTTCGGCTGCTCCCAGTTGATAATGGCTTCCACCTTTGCTGGGTCTACTGAAACACCATTCCTGTCAATAACGTGTCCTAGAAACTGCACCCTTTGCAACCAATATTCACACTTCGAAAACTTCGCATACAGCTTCTCCCTTCTTAATGCCTCCAAAGCAATCCTTAGATGTTCGGCATGTTCTTCCTCTGTCACTGAATACACCAAGATGTCATCGATGAATACTACCACGAACTTGTCCAAGTACTGCTTGAACACTCTGTTCATCATATCCATGAATGCCGCTGGTGGATTTGTCAGTCCAAATGACATAACCAAAAACTCGAAATGTCCATAACTAGTTCTGAATGCCGTCTTTGGGATATCCTCCTGTCTCACCCTTAGTTGATGATAGCATGTCCTTAAATCAATCTCTGAAAAGTATTTCGCTCCCTTCAGTTGATCAAACAGATCATCTATTCTGGGTAGCGGGTACCTGTTCTTAATCGTAACCTTGTTCAATTCCCTGTAATCGATACTGAGCCTTAACGATCCATCCTTCTTCTTTACGAACAGAACTGGCGCTCCCCGCGGAGATACACTTGGACGAAAATATCCTTCTTAACCTCTCCTCCAGATTTGTTGCCTCCGTAAGATTGGCTATCGATCCTTTTCCTTTTATTCGGGTTACTTCCCCCACGACTACCTTCCTTGTGACCATCATGGCTTTTCTGATCTTGGTTGTGCTTTGTCAACGCTTCATTTCCTCCTCGGCAACGATTGCTTCCTTAAGTAACGTAGGAAATGTATTGATCCGCAAAACCACAACCTTACTATACGCCCAGGGCTTCAACCCTTGTTCAAATCTCTTCGCTCGCCTAGCTCCGGTGTCCACTTGGTGTGGAGCAAACCTAGCTAGTTTGTTAAACTTCGTTGCGTACTCTGCTACCGACATATCATCTTGCTTCAAATCCAAGACTCTATACTTGCCTGCGTAATTTCTAGAAAGAAATTTTTCGAAAGAAAAAAAAAAAACAGCTCCTCAAAATGAGTCCACGCAGTTGTGCCTTCCCCAGCTCGGCTTCTATTCGCCTTCTACCAGTAATTTGACTCACCCTTCCTCATGAAAGTGGCAAACGAAGTCTTTTGTTCCTCGGTCACTCTTGCGACCTTGAAAACTTTCTCCATTTCTTCTACCCATGTTTGGGCTTCACTCGAATCCGTATTCCCACGAAACTCCGGTGGTCCTAGTAATTTGAAACCCGTAAAGTTCGCCATGTGACTTTATGGGCCGACCAAACAACCGCAATGGCTGGTCTGCCTTGCATCGTTTCCTCTAACAAGTTCGCAAAGGTCCTCTTGGGGTCAGTCTGACCCTCCTCGTTATTCACTGACTCTTCCACCCTCGTGTATCGGGGTTGTCTCCTTGACAGCATTGTTTGTTCTAAACAAAACCTTACATAAATCCTTCTTGTTTTACACATCGTGCAAAATTCTACTGATGTTATCATTTAAGAGTCAAGGCACAAATCGATCACAATCAATCATGTAATAATAATACCACATTTATATTCATACACCCCTTAGTGTGTCAAACACTTATAATTCCGGTATATTCCTATAAATGTTAACTATCCCATTAAGACACAAAAGATGGGATTAATAAGAACTGCATTCCCCTAGATCTGAAAAGTGGGGATGTATCATCATCATATCAACTCAAGGCACCTTTAGTAAATACTAATAAGCTCATCTTAGTACCTCGTACTACTTACATCATATAGCATTCCTGATATCCACTTATCCCTCTGTTACTGACAACAAGATGGGATTCACATAACTACTCCACAACTTACACAAAGTTGGGACTTACAACAGATATACTGCTAGCTGTACAAAAACTGAGATTCACATTTCTTACATGCATAGATATACTAGTACATATACATTGACCACTATTCTTCATTCATTACGGCTCACAAAGGTCTTATAACTCTCATACTTAACCTTTCTTTCTTTCATTTTCTCTATCTATTCCATATATCGGGCTCCAATTGATCCTCCTTAGGGATTTCTATTATCTCATCATTCAGTTCCGTCTCTAGATACTTTTTCCATATCAGACACTAAATCTGCCCTTGGTTCATTTCTTATAATCTTTCCGTTGTCTCTCCTTTTTAATCATCAAAACAATCTAAATTGCCATCAGTCATCTCTTAAAAAAAAAAATTTTACATACAACATCATTCATCTCAATACTCTCAACTTTTGCTTAACAACTCTATATGAGTTCATTACCTTTGTCTCACCTGGCATTCCACCATAAAGCTTAATAACTTAACTAACACTTCAAAATATCGATATATTCATTATTTATCGAATCAATCATTTCCTTCTTGCAAACCTTAACCCAACATATTCTAAGGTACCCTCTTTTCATCACAAAGAAACTCCATACCACATTACTCCAATATCTTATCTAATGAATAGCCACAAAAATTGATCAATAGCCACAGAATTGATCAATATCATCAAATGATTAATCTAATTACCTCGAATATCTATAACTCCAGTTTACAATGGATCCTCCATACTTAATGGTCTTCATTTTACCATATTATCTCATCAATACACATTCCTCAAATTATCCACAAGCTTAATAACACCAACGTATGATCCAAATCCTCAATTTTAAGATCATAATAAATTTCTACCAAAAAATAACTCAATATGAGTTCTATCCCCTTCTATTCCTCTACATTCTCTCAGGTTATAGCCTAATAACTCTTTCTCCTAAGGGTTATAACCTATAGCTCTGATACCAACCTGTGACACCCCCAAATCCGGGTTTCCTAACCTCGAATTCGGTGTTCACGATACTCAACAACAAACATACTTTCTAACTGATGCGGAATAATAAACATACAGTGTTTATCGAAATAGAAATAAAGTCTTACAATCATGGTCCCGAGGTTCTTTAACCTTAACTTAAAACATACCCTTAATACAATAAGAGTTCACATAACCAAATAACATTTAAGATAAACTAGTACATAAGCCATATCAGGCAACTACTCTTGCACCTTCCCTTTTCCTTTGTCCTCTTTAGACGTTTATGCCTTAGCTGAAATAAAGATCATGATATAGCAAGAGTAAGCAACTAATTTGCTTAGCAAGTTTATATACAAGGGAGATATATCATGAATAGAAGGAAGTTTCGCTTTCAATGTTCAACGACAGTATAAAATTGTGAAGAAACATGAATTAATAGTCAACAATTGAATATTCGAATAATTGAATGACAGTTACTGAGTGGTTGAAAATAACCATAGACATTTGCCAAGGTTCTCAGCATTTAAACTGGACCTCTTAAAAAGTTTTGGTAATCAAGGGGATCAGCCTTTCATACCCCGTGATTTATGCATAAACACTTAATAAACCAGCATTGATATCATGCTTTAATCAAATTTATCTTTTTCTCAGCCAAGAGTTCTTACTATAGCAAATTAATAAGAACAGCTTTTAAAATACATTTGATTTCACAAATTTAAACATGCTTGATCTAGCTGATACAAATAGCATAGATCTATCTCATAAACAGTTCATGCTTGAAAGAACTTTAATCTAATTCACAATTCAATAACAATAGAATAGGAATTCAATTGCACAAGGTACGAATCTCAATAACCAGTATAGATGTGAATAATCAACAATAATTATTCACTAACATGCTTCGAAAATAATAACTCGAGTTTGAGTTAGGGAACTTGCCTGTCTGCTCAGCTACAAATAATCTAGCTTTAACTAATTGGCCTTGAAGAACCTAACATTGATAATGTCGATCTATCAATTAGTACTGCGTAGTTGTATATCGACACGCTTACTTATGCTATTTATTTAACAATTAAGCCAATCACATAGCACACATAAGCAAATAGACTATCGTAAATCCTATAAGACACTTAATATTATCAATCCTGATAATATTTAATTCACCTCTTGGTATTATTAGTCCACTAATAACAATTTTATTCGTTTACTAATGTTATTAACATCTTAATAATATTTTAATCATCTAATAATACTTTAATCTAATATTATTAATCTCTTAATAATATTTTAATTCTCATATCATTAATAATATTTTAATCTAATATTATTAGCCATTTTAATAATATCTTAATCATTTATTAATGCTTAAAACAAATATTATTACCCATTCAATAATATTTCCATAAAATTTTAATCTTAATATTTCTTTGTTTACTTAAAAATATCGTATTCTTATATTACAAATATCATAGTAATATGTTAATAAGTTATTAGGCGAATAAACAATTTATTCTAATTGTTTTACCATTTATTAAACAACTCCTTTACTACCCATAAAAGGTCATAAATATTATTTCTCACTAAATATTACCAAAATACCCCTCAATAGGCATAATATATAATATTAGGAGTATCCAAGCTTAAAAATCATATTTTTCTTATTTATGACATCATTTAACCATTTATTTTCTTTTAACCATAACTATAACATTATTATGAAAAATAGCAAATAGATTCTAAAAATTATTATCCTCTGGATCTGGATAGTATATGGTCCAACAATGATCCACAAATTTTCCTGGAATTTTAGAAAGTGATTTACTATTTTTAAAGTACTCAAAACCTCTGAATCTTGTTACATTTTTCATAAATCAAGTTTTTGCTCAGAAAATTCTGATATTTTCAGGGTACACTCTCATAACATGCATAAACATACTGTAAAAAATATCATATGTTTTCAAGGTACACACAGTGAGAAATCCGAGTATGAATATTTAGGAGTCCTTCACGGTAAAAGCCATTACACAAAAACCACACATCGAAACGTGTTCATTCTTTTTCCTACTTGTAGATAACTTCTTAAGGTATCTCTGTGATTTTTTTCAGATTTTTAAAAGATCCATAACTGGCCGAAATAACCTTTGGAAAAACAAGGACAGCAAGCTTTTAGGGTTTTAAAGCTTTAAGTTTTATAGCTGGACTGTTTTGGGAAAATAGCCCCCAAGGCTTCAAAAATTATTGGATTTGTGTTCTACCACTTGGGTTTACTAGCTAACTCATGTACCTAGCACCCCCTTTCAACGGATCACAAATCCAAGTTGTAGATCTCAAGTTATGGGTGATCCAAGTGAAGAAAAGCTAGGGTTTTTACCCTTTAAGAACATAAGTTCCTTTTCTTCCTTTGAATCTCCATTCTAACACTCAAGAGGATTAGATCTATACATGAAGCATGAAGATCTAATGATTCTTGAGTCTTAGAACAAAATCTCTCAAAAACTATAAAAATAAAACAAAGTAAGAAAGAAGGAAATGGTTTAGGGTTTCACCTTGATCTTGTAGCTACTCTCCTTGATCTACCAAAGTATGTGATGAACTTGAGATGCATGAACTATGTTAATCTCACTCTTTTTTTTCTCTCTAAGCTCTTACTCTATGTTCTTGCTTGGGAGAAATGAAAGAAGGAGATAAAAAGAAGAAATGAACTTGAAATGAAATGAAAGGATAGAATACTTGCAAGTATAATGCTAAATTAGAATTCATGCTATTATCCCCCACATCTTTCTTGTCCCTTGGATATAAGAGTTCACCTTATCCCTTCCATTTAGCCTTAATCTTATCTTTAAGTGTGCTAATTAGATTTTCCACCAATGGGAGCTTGACACCTTCTCCTTTGTGTAAGAGTTACTAATATCCCCCATATCTTTGTTGTCCCTTGGATAAAAGGCTTACTAATTGGATAATAGCAAGAAACTTCTACCTTTTGTCATCATGGAGCTAGTGAAAAGTGTGATGTAGGGTGACCATGACAACCTAGGAAGCTATGACATATTAGGGGGCTATTGACATAATAGGGACTATCCTATCAAGTCTACCCTTTCATCTTCCAACACAAGCTAACTACTTAGTTAACTAGGACCTTAAAAAGTAATTTTCCCCTCTCCATCCTAGTTACATGGCAAGGGAGATTTTGTCCCAAAAATATTGTCCCAACTAGTTGCTTTAATTAATAAATTAATGTTACACACCTTTAATAAATCAAGTGGCTAGGTTTTGGGCCACACATTAAATACCATTGGGCTCCCAATTTAAATAATTAGACTAATAAAATCCAAATCTTATTTAGTATAATATTGGGTCATTTAATATGACTCCATGATAACTCATTTAATAAGTTACACAATTAATACCCAATCCCATGATTAATATAAATGATTGAGTAACTTAGTCGATTAATAAATAAATTACTAAATTAACTATTAATTATTATTATCCAATTTGGACCATACCTCGACAACAATTTCCATCATAATTAATTCGCACACATTATTACTAACTATATTCAATTTACTTGAATATTTAATTTAGTAAATACCTTGCCAACTTTATGAATATAAAGTCTTAGGGTTTGCTCACTAGTTTAAATACACTACTAGTGATTCTTTTAACACAAATTTATATCAATAAATCACATAGTCATATAATCCACCAATACACCCAAAGGTTTAAATGGAACACAACGTTAACTCATTAAATTAAATTAGATTTAATTAATAATGACGTTCAAAATTCACGGGCATTACATCCCTCCCCCCTTATAAAAATTCCGTCCTCGGAATTACAAAAATAGGGTTACTCAAATAAAAACGGATAATTCGCTTTTATTTTCTCCTCGAGTTCCCACGTAGCTTCTTCGACTGCGTGATTTCTCCAAAGAACTTTGACGGAATGGATGGTCTTGTTTCTCAGCTTCTGTTCCTTTCTATCGAGAATCTGGACAGGAACTTCCTCGTACGTTAAGTCTTTCTCGACTTGGATTGGTTCATAGGAGATAACGTGCTTATAGCCTGGTTTATACGGCCGCAACACTGACACATGAAACACGTTGTGAATGTGCTCAAGTTCAGGAGGTAACGCTACCTCGTACGCCACCTCGCCGATTCGCCTCAAAATCTCGAATGGTCCTATGAACCTAGGGCTCAATTTGCCCTTCTTCCCAAACCGGATCTTTCCTTTCCAAGGAGATACCTTCAAAAATACAAAGCTACCAACTTCAAAGTCCCGCTTCTGACGATGTAAGTCGGTATATTTCTTCTCGCGATCTTGAGCTGCTACCAGCCGGTTTCTGATCAGCCGCACGATGTCTGTAGTCTGCTGCACCATTTCTGGTCCCAACAATCTTCGCTCCCCAACCTCGTCCCAACACATCGGGGTTTGGCATTTCCTTCCATATAGCGCTTCGTACGGTGGCATGCCGATACTGGCGTGATAGCTATTGTTGTAAGCAAACTCCACCAGTGGCAAATGGTCATCCCAGCTGCCCTTTAAATCCATCACGACTGCCTGAAGCATATCTTCTAAGGTCTGAATCGTTCGCTCGCTCGCTCTGGCCGTCGGTTTGAGGATGATACGCTGTACTCAACCTCAACTGCGTTCCCATTCTTGCCTGCAGACTTTTCCAAAAATTCGACGTGAAGCGCGGATCTCTATCAAATACAATTGATACCGGCACCCCATGTCGTGACACTATCTCTTTCACATAAATTTTTGTTAATTGCTCCAGATTGTACCGTATCTTGATTGGCAGAAAATGAGCAGAATTGGTTAGACGATCCACAATTACCCAGATGGCGTCTAAACCCTTATAAGTTGGTGGCAGTCCCACCACAAAGTCCATTGTGATGTGCTCCCACTTCCACTCCGGAATCTCTAGTGGTTGAAGTAGTCCGCTCGGTCGTTGGTGATCTGTTTTAATCCGCTGGCATGTCAGACATCGGCTGACGCACTCTGCCACTTCTCGTTTCATATTCGGCCGCCAAAAATTCCGTCGCAAATCCTGGTACATCTTTGTGCTCCCGGGATGTACTGAGTACTTCGTGTTGTGAGCTTCTTGAAGGATTTCTTCCCTCAATTCCAGATCCAACGGTACCCAGACTCTCCCTTCAAACCTTAGCAACCTAGTGCTATCAATCTTATACTTAAGCTCCTCGCCTTCAGCAATTCGTTTCTTTATTGAATCACAATCCTCATCCTTTTCTTGAGCCTCCTTAATTTGATCCAATAAGGTCGGGCTCGCTGTTACTGTAAATAATTTCCCATCCGACTCTATCGGATACTTAACCTCCAATTCCAGACGTTCGAACTCCTTTATCAGCTCTGCCTGAGTTGTAAGCCTCATCAATTTCTCTTTGCCTTTCCTACTCAGGGCATCTGCCGCTACATTTGCTTTGCCTGGATGGTACAGAATCTCACAGTAGTAATCCTTGATCAATTCTAACCATCGGCATTGCCTCATATTCAGCTCCTTCTGAGTGAAGATATATTTCAAACTCTTGTGATCTGTAAATATCTCGCACCTCTCCCCATATAAGTAGTGCCTCCAAATCTTCAAGGCGAACACTACTGCTGCTAATTCTAGATCATGAGTCGGGTATCCCTTCTCATAGTCTTTTAGCTGACGTGAGGCATACGCAATGACCTTGCCATGCTGCATTAGTACACAACCAAGACCCTTGTGTGACGCATCACTGTAAACAACAAAACCTCCAGTGTCGTCCGGTAAAGCCAACACTGGTGCTTGGCTAAGTCTCTTCTTCAGCTCCATGAAACTCTCCTCGCACTTCTCCGTCCAAACGAACTTTACCGTCTTTCTGGTTAGATTGGTCAACGGTGATGCTATCTTCGAGAAATCCTGGATGAATCTTCGATAGTATCCCGCTAACCCTAGGAAACTTCTGATCTCCGTTGGCGTCTTCGGCTGCTCCCAGTTGATAATGGCTTCCACCTTTGCTGGGTCTACTGAAACACCATTCCTGTCAATAACGTGTCCTAGAAACTGCACCCTTTGCAACCAATATTCACACTTCGAAAACTTCGCATACAGCTTCTCCCTTCTTAATGCCTCCAAAGCAATCCTTAGATGTTCGGCATGTTCTTCCTCTGTCACTGAATACACCAAGATGTCATCGATGAATACTACCACGAACTTGTCCAAGTACTGCTTGAACACTCTGTTCATCATATCCATGAATGCCGCTGGTGGATTTGTCAGTCCAAATGACATAACCAAAAACTCGAAATGTCCATAACTAGTTCTGAATGCCGTCTTTGGGATATCCTCCTGTCTCACCCTTAGTTGATGATAGCATGTCCTTAAATCAATCTCTGAAAAGTATTTCGCTCCCTTCAGTTGATCAAACAGATCATCTATTCTGGGTAGCGGGTACCTGTTCTTAATCGTAACCTTGTTCAATTCCCTGTAATCGATACTGAGCCTTAACGATCCATCCTTCTTCTTTACGAACAGAACTGGCGCTCCCCGCGGAGATACACTTGGACGAAAATATCCTTCTTAACCTCTCCTCCAGATTTGTTGCCTCCGTAAGATTGGCTATCGATCCTTTTCCTTTTATTCGGGTTACTTCCCCCACGACTACCTTCCTTGTGACCATCATGGCTTTTCTGATCTTGGTTGTGCTTTGTCAACGCTTCATTTCCTCCTCGGCAACGATTGCTTCCTTAAGTAACGTAGGAAATGTATTGATCCGCAAAACCACAACCTTACTATACGCCCAGGGCTTCAACCCTTGTTCAAATCTCTTCGCTCGCCTAGCTCCGGTGTCCACTTGGTGTGGAGCAAACCTAGCTAGTTTGTTAAACTTCGTTGCGTACTCTGCTACCGACATATCATCTTGCTTCAAATCCAAGACTCTATACTTGCCTGCGTGCTTTCTAGAAAGAAATTTTTTGAAAGAAAAAAAAAACAGCTCCTCAAAATGAGTCCACGCAGTTGTGCCTTCCCCAGCTCGGCTTCTATTCGCCTTCTACCAGTAATTTGACTCACCCTTCCTCATGAAAGTGGCAAACGAAGTCTTTTGTTCCTCGGTCACTCTTGCGACCTTGAAAACTTTCTCCATTTCTTCTACCCATGTTTGGGCTTCACTCGAATCCGTATTCCCACGAAACTCCGGTGGTCCTAGTAATTTGAAACCCGTAAAGTTCGCCATGTGACTTTATGGCCGAACAACCGCAATGGCTGGTCTGCCTTGCATCGTTTCCTCTAACAAGTTCGCAAAGGTCCTCTTGGGGTCAGTCTGACCCTCCTCGTTATTCACTGACTCTTCCACCCTCGTGTATCGGGGTTGTCTCCTTGGCAGCATTGTTTGTTCTAAACAAAACCTTACATAAATCCTTCTTGTTTTACACATCGTGCAAAATTCTACTGATGTTATCATTTAAGAGTCAAGGCACAAATCGATCACAATCAATCATGTAATAATAATACCACATTTATATTCATACACCCCTTAGTGTGTCAAACACTTATAATTCCGGTATATTCCTATAAATGTTAACTATCCCATTAAGACACAAAAGATGGGATTAATAAGAACTGCATTCCCCTAGATCTGAAAAGTGGGGATGTATCATCATCATATCAACTCAAGGCACCTTTAGTAAATACTAATAAGCTCATCTTAGTACCTCGTACTACTTACATCATATAGCATTCCTGATATCCACTTATCCCTCTGTTACTGACAACAAGATGGGATTCACATAACTACTCCACAACTTACACAAAGTTGGGACTTACAACAGATATACTGCTAGCTGTACAAAAACTGAGATTCACATTTCTTACATGCATAGATATACTAGTACATATACATTGACCACTATTCTTCATTCATTACGGCTCACAAAGGTCTTATAACTCTCATACTTAACCTTTCTTTCTTTCATTTCCTCTATCTATTCCATATATCGGGCTCCAATTGATCCTCCTTAGGGATTTCTATTATCTCATCATTCAGTTCCGTCTCTAGATACTTTTTCCATATCAGACACTAAATCTGCCCTTGGTTCATTTCTTATAATCTTTCCGTTGTCTCTCCTTTTTAATCATCAAAACAATCTAAATTGCCATCAGTCATCTCTTAAAAAAAAAATTTTACATACAACATCATTCATCTCAATACTCTCAACTTTTGCTTAACAACTCTATATGAGTTCATTACCTTTGTCTCACCTGGCATTCCACCATAAAGCTTAATAACTTAACTAACACTTCAAAATATCGATATATTCATTATTTATCGAATCAATCATTTCCTTCTTGCAAACCTTAACCCAACATATTCTAAGGTACCCTCTTTTCATCACAAAGAAACTCCATACCACATTACTCCAATATCTTATCTAATGAATAGCCACAAAAATTGATCAATAGCCACAGAATTGATCAATATCATCAAATGATTAATCTAATTACCTCGAATATCTATAACTCCAGTTTACAATGGATCCTCCATACTTAATGGTCTTCATTTTACCATATTATCTCATCAATACACATTCCTCAAATTATCCACAAGCTTAATAACACCAACGTATGATCCAAATCCTCAATTTTAAGATCATAATAAATTTCTACCAAAAAATAACTCAATATGAGTTCTATCCCCTTCTATTCCTCTACATTCTCTCAGGTTATAGCCTAATAACTCTTTCTCCTAAGGGTTATAACCTATAGCTCTGATACCAACCTGTGACACCCCCAAATCCGGGTTTCCTAACCTCGAATTCGGTGTTCACGATACTCAACAACAAACATACTTTCTAACTGATGCGGAATAATAAACATACAGTGTTTATCGAAATAGAAATAAAGTCTTACAATCATGGTCCCGAGGTTCTTTAACCTTAACTTAAAACATACCCTTAATACAATAAGAGTTCACATAACCAAATAACATTTAAGATAAACTAGTACATAAGCCATATCAGGCAACTACTCTTGCACCTTCCCTTTTCCTTTGTCCTCTTTAGACGTTTATGCCTTAGCTGAAATAAAGATCATGATATAGCAAGAGTAAGCAACTAATTTGCTTAGCAAGTTTATATACAAGGGAGATATATCATGAATAGAAGGAAGTTTCGCTTTCAATGTTCAACGACAGTATAAAATTGTGAAGAAACATGAATTAATAGTCAACAATTGAATATTCGAATAATTGAATGACAGTTACTGAGTGGTTGAAAATAACCATAGACATTTGCCAAGGTTCTCAGCATTTAAACTGGACCTCTTAAAAAGTTTTGGTAATCAAGGGGATCAGCCTTTCATACCCCGTGATTTATGCATAAACACTTAATAAACCAGCATTGATATCATGCTTTAATCAAATTTATCTTTTTCTCAGCCAAGAGTTCTTACTATAGCAAATTAATAAGAACAGCTTTTAAAATACATTTGATTTCACAAATTTAAACATGCTTGATCTAGCTGATACAAATAGCATAGATCTATCTCATAAACAGTTCATGCTTGAAAGAACTTTAATCTAATTCACAATTCAATAACAATAGAATAGGAATTCAATTGCACAAGGTACGAATCTCAATAACCAGTATAGATGTGAATAATCAACAATAATTATTCACTAACATGCTTCGAAAATAATAACTCGAGTTTGAGTTAGGGAACTTGCCTGTCTGCTCAGCTACAAATAATCTAGCTTTAACTAATTGGCCTTGAAGAACCTAACATTGATAATGTCGATCTATCAATTAGTACTGCGTAGTTGTATATCGACACGCTTACTTATGCTATTTATTTAACAATTAAGCCAATCACATAGCACACATAAGCAAATAGACTATCGTAAATCCTATAAGACACTTAATATTATCAATCCTGATAATATTTAATTCACCTCTTGGTATTATTAGTCCACTAATAACAATTTTATTCGTTTACTAATGTTATTAACATCTTAATAATATTTTAATCATCTAATAATACTTTAATCTAATATTATTAATCTCTTAATAATATTTTAATTCTCATATCATTAATAATATTTTAATCTAATATTATTAGCCATTTTAATAATATCTTAATCATTTATTAATGCTTAAAACAAATATTATTACCCATTCAATAATATTTCCATAAAATTTTAATCTTAATATTTCTTTGTTTACTTAAAAATATCGTATTCTTATATTACAAATATCATAGTAATATGTTAATAAGTTATTAGGCGAATAAACAATTTATTCTAATTGTTTTACCATTTATTAAACAACTCCTTTACTACCCATAAAAGGTCATAAATATTATTTCTCACTAAATATTACCAAAATACCCCTCAATAGGCATAATATATAATATTAGGAGTATCCAAGCTTAAAAATCACATTTTTCTTATTTATGACATCATTTAACCATTTATTTTCTTTTAACCATAACTATAACATTATTATGAAAAATAGCAAATAGATTCTAAAAATTATTATCCTCTGGATCTGGATAGTATATGGTCCAACAATGATCCACAAATTTTCCTGGAATTTTAGAAAGTGATTTACTATTTTTAAAGTACTCAAAACCTCTGAATCTTGTTACATTTTTCATAAATCAAGTTTTGCTCAGAAAATTCTGATATTTTCCGGGTACACTCTCATAACATGCATAAACATACGGTAAAAATATCATATGTTTTCAAGGTACACACAGTGAGAAATCCGAGTATGAATATTTAGGAGTCCTTCACGGTAAAAGCCATTACACAAAAACCACACATCGAAACGTGTTCATTCTTTTTCCTACTTGTAGATAACTTCTTAAGGTATCTCTGTGATTTTTTTCAGATTTTTAAAAGATCCATAACTGGCCGAAATAACCTTTGGAAAAACAAGGACAGCAAGCTTTTAGGGTTTTAAAGCTTTAAGTTTTATAGCTGGACTGTTTTGGGAAAATAGCCCCCAAGGCTTCAAAAATTATTGGATTTGTGTTCTACCACTTGGGTTTACTAGCTAACTCATGTACCTAGCACCCCCTTTCAACGGATCACAAATCCAAGTTGTAGATCTCAAGTTATGGGTGATCCAAGTGAAGAAAAGCTAGGGTTTTTACCCTTTAAGAACATAAGTTCCTTTTCTTCCTTTGAATCTCCATTCTAACACTCAAGAGGATTAGATCTATACATGAAGCATGAAGATCTAATGATTCTTGAGTCTTAGAACAAAATCTCTCAAAAACTATAAAAATAAAACAAAGTAAGAAAGAAGGAAATGGTTTAGGGTTTCACCTTGATCTTGTAGCTACTCTCCTTGATCTACCAAAGTATGTGATGAACTTGAGATGCATGAACTATGTTAATCTCACTCTTTTTTTTCTCTCTAAGCTCTTACTCTATGTTCTTGCTTGGGAGAAATGAAAGAAGGAGATAAAAAGAAGAAATGAACTTGAAATGAAATGAAAGGATAGAATACTTGCAAGTATAATGCTAAATTAGAATTCATGCTATTATCCCCCACATCTTTCTTGTCCCTTGGATATAAGAGTTCACCTTATCCCTTCCATTTAGCCTTAATCTTATCTTTAAGTGTGCTAATTAGATTTTCCACCAATGGGAGCTTGACACCTTCTCCTTTGTGTAAGAGTTACTAATATCCCCCATATCTTTGTTGTCCCTTGGATAAAAGGCTTACTAATTGGATAATAGCAAGAAACTTCTACCTTTTGTCATCATGGAGCTAGTGAAAAGTGTGATGTAGGGTGACCATGACAACCTAGGAAGCTATGACATATTAGGGGGCTATTGACATAATAGGGACTATCCTATCAAGTCTACCCTTTCATCTTCCAACACAAGCTAACTACTTAGTTAACTAGGACCTTAAAAAGTAATTTTCCCCTCTCCATCCTAGTTACATGGCAAGGGAGATTTTGTCCCAAAAATATTGTCCCAACTAGTTGCTTTAATTAATAAATTAATGTTACACCTTTAATAAATCAAGTGGCTAGGTTTTGGGCCACACATTAAATACCATTGGGCTCCCAATTTAAATAATTAGACTAATAAAATCCAAATCTTATTTAGTATAATATTGGGTCATTTAATATGACTCCATGATAACTCATTTAATAAGTTACACAATTAATACCCAATCCCATGATTAATATAAATGATTGAGTAACTTAGTCGATTAATAAATAAATTACTAAATTAACTATTAATTATTATTATCCAATTTGGACCATACCTCGACAACAATTTCCATCATAATTAATTCGCACACATTATTACTAACTATATTCAATTTACTTGAATATTTAATTTAGTAAATACCTTGCCAACTTTATGAATATAAAGTCTTAGGGTTTGCTCACTAGTTTAAATACACTACTAGTGATTCTTTTAACACAAATTTATATCAATAAATCACATAGTCATATAATCCACCAATACACCCAAAGGTTTAAATGGAACACAACGTTAACTCATTAAATTAAATTAGATTTAATTAATAATGACGTTCAAAATTCACGGGCATTACATTGACTGATATATACATGAATAGAGGGATCTCATCCTTCGGGGGTACCAGCACGGGTGCTTCCGTCAGCTGCTTCTTAATGATCTGAAAGGCTTCCTGGCATTGCTCATTCCATTCTTGGGAGACATCTTTTCTTAACAGCTTGAAAATTGGCTCGCACGTGGTTGTCAAATGGGATATGAAGCGGCTGATGAAATTTATTCTTCCCAGAAATCCTCTTATTTCCTTTTCAGTGCGGGGTGCCGGCATATCCACAATGGCCTTAATCTTGGCCGGATCCAACTCGATGCCACGATCACTAACCAGGAATCCCAAGAGTTTGCCCGATTGCACTCCGAAAGCACACTTTGCCGGATTGAGCCTTAAATTATATTTTCTGAGCCGGTCAAATAGCTTTTGGAGATGGGTCACATGATCAGATTCTATCTTTGACTTCACGATAATGTCATCCACGTAGACCTCTATCTCCTTGTGCATCATATCGTGGAACAGGGCCATCATAGCTCTTTGATAAGTAGCCCCTGCATTTGTGAGACCGAAAGCCAACCGTCTATAGCAGAAAGTGCCCCAAGGGGTGATGAAGGCTGTTTTTCTCCCGGTCCTCCTCTGCCACCATTATCTGATGATACCCCGCAAAGCAATCAACGAAAGAGTACATCTCGTATTGGGCTGTGTTATCCACCAATATGTGTATAAAAGGTACTGGGAAATTATCCTTGAGACTGGCCTTGTTCAGATCTCTATAGTCAACACATACCCTCACCTTTCCTCCAGGCTTAGCCACTGGGACCACATTGGACAACCATTCTGGGTAGGTGGACACCATGATGATTCCAGCCCTGAACTGTTTGATGATCTCCTCCTTTACCTTCAAGCTCCATTCCGGTTTTAGCTTTCTTAGTTTTTGCTTGACGGGCTTGAAACCTTCCTTGATGGGCAGCTGGTGTACCACAATGTCGGTGGATAATCCGATCATGTCCTCATGAGACCAGGCGAACACATCCTCATACCGGCGTAGCAATTTGGTCATTTCTACTTTCTGGTTAGGGGTCAGGTCTGTCCCGATCTTGAGCTCTTTGGGTTGGTCAGGGGTTCCGATATTTATGGTGACGGTTTGGTCTAAGTTGGGTTTGGGTTTATCCTCGACCCACCCTTTGATCTCGTCAGGCGCGTCATCGTAATCTGTCTCGTCCTGCTCAATACCCATTAAATCGAAATCCAGCTCGATATCAAAATCATAGTCATCATTCAAATTTGAGGGATCGCTTGTTAAGCAAGGAATACTCTAATTGGTACACCTGACATTGAAACAAAATACTGTCATATATATAATTCATCTTTCCACAATGATCGCTCTTAAAATAACATGACAAAATAACATAGTTATGCAAAATATAAAATAAAGAACCAAAACTGGTAGACATTCATCCCCCGCTCTCCGGGGTCTACCACCCTGGCACCATGTTTTACCCTTGTCTGGATATTATTGGCTCCGCCGTCCAGTTATCGGTGGTCAGATCAGCCGGGAGGCGACATATGACCGACGACTGTGTTCCAGGGACTTCCTTGACGACTACCGCCACATCGTATCCGTCCTCCCTCACAGCCTTATTAGGGATAACTAACCCTGCCCAATCAATGGCAGGCACACTCTGTTGGGCTCCCGACGTTGCGGCCGTATCCTTCCCCTCTCCAATGTTTATTGATGGTCCAGAGATATAGCATTTGGTTTCGAACTGCTGCATGACCTCCCGCAGGAAACTCTTCCTTTTGACTGCCTCATCATCCGCAGGAGTCAAATCTTTACCTTCTAATTCGGACACGGGCTTGTCCGTTCCTTGTTCATTATGGTCCCTCGGCATTAGGATTCCGGTCGATCGAACTGGGGCTTCCCTTTGAGAGTGGTTCCGCTCTATGCCTCCATGATATCCCAACCCTGCCCTGCCTGTCTGGTTGGGCAGTTGAATAGGCGTGGAAATTCCTTGGTTGTCTTTTCCCAAACCCTGCCCAGGTTGAAACTTCATCTTCATCATTTCTCTAGCAACGAAGGTGAGCTCAGGGGAGGCTTTGGATTTTATGGCTGGGGCTCCCAGACCTCTATAGTGGGGGGAGCTGATTTCCAGTGCTTGAAAACTGGCAGGCGCCGCGGATTCGTCCACATTGATTACTGGCAGACCCCTCTTGGAGGGAAAAGGGTCATTACGCTCTGCGTAGATTGTTACCAGATTCCCGCTGACGATGAACTTGATTTGTTGGTGTAGTGTAGAGGGAACTGCCCCGGCCATATGTATCCATGGTCTTCCCAATAACATGTTATAACTGGCCGAGATATCCAATACCTGAAAGGAAATATCGAAAGTACACGGCCCTATCTCCACGGGCAACTCTATTTCTCCCATTGTATCCTTCCGGGATCCATCGAAGGCTCGCACCACCACATGACTGGCCCGCAGGCGCTTGGGATTGATGTTCATTTTCCTCAGCGTACTGAGGGGACAAATATTCAGTGCTGATCCCCCATCAATCAGCACCCCGTTCATGACATAACCTGATGAGATCACTGCGATGTGCAGCGGTCTCCGATGCCCCCTTCCCTCTTTCGGGATATCATCATCTGTGAATGATAGCACATTGTTCTCTAGCAGATGGTCCACTAGGCGGCCGAAACTTTCTTGGCTAATTGTCTTGGAAATGTGAGCCTCCCCTAGGACTTTGGCCAAGATTCTGCAGTGGTCGTTGGATGATAACACCAAATCCATGATCGACGTTAGAGTCGATTCCTCGCTCACCGTCTTGGTCCCCCTTACTTCCGGATGATCCATCTTTTCCAAGAACTCCACGGCTTTCTCCTCGGATATCCTCTCGTTCTCCTTTCTCTTACTCTTGAGGACTCTTCCCGGAAGATACAAGGGATTCCCTTTTGATGTTACGGAAGCACAACTGGCCGCCTCCTCTAATACACCCCCGTAGTTTCACGGTACTGTTTTTAGATTGCAAATAGGGATCTGTGGTCTTGCTGCGATGATGAGAGGTTTTGGAGCCGTTAACTTGATAGGCCCCCCTGTGATACTCCGGCTTGCACCCGTCAACCTAACCGGTGCCCCTTGCATATTCTCCTGAGTACCCGTCATGCCAACCATCTCATCAATCCTTGTCATATAATTTTGCCTTGGCGGTCCTTCGGTTTCGATGGCTTCTACCATATTGACCCCTCCCCCATCATGCTTCGGTAGGGGATTGATTTTAACATTTGGCGGCTCGGGCTGTTCCACCACGATTTCCCCGCTATCAATCAGGTTTTGAATTATGTGTTTCAGCGTCCAACATTCCTGAGTGTCATGACCCGGGGAACCCGAATGATATGCACACTTTTTACTGGGGTCAAATTTTCTTCCCTTCGGGTCACATGGAGGTGCCAAATCGACAATCTTCCTCTGTGATATCAATATTGCCAAAATCTGCTCAAGAGGATCCCCAAGCGGGGTGAATACCCGCCTCCGTGTGGTCTCAAACCTCCTTCGTCCGTCCGTTCTGGGATTATCAAAATTAGGTTGCCGGGGCGGCACAAATCTCTGTATTTGTACAGGAGGGCTATTCTCCACTTTCCTGGATGATCTCTGCAGCACGAGAGAGACATCTTCCTCTTTTCGCTTTTGGGGCCTGCGGGAAGTATTGCCATAATTCCCACTTTGGATTTGTTCCGCAGCCGTTTCAAGAGCTGTGAAGTCCCGGATTTTACCCGATTTCAACCCCATGTCCACCATTTCACCGTGTTTTATCATCTCGGCGAAAGGTCTTCCAACCCCTGATATGACCCGCTCATAATAAGGTGCTTCTTGTATATCCAAAAAGGTCATCACCATCTCTGACTCACTCATTGGAGGATTCACTTGTGCGGCCATACCCCTCCATCGTTGGGCATAGTCCCTGAAGGTTTCCCTTGGTTGCTTCTTGATTTTTGTCATTTGATATCTATCCGGGGCCATCTGTGCCTGAAAGCTATATTGTGTCAGAAAGGTATGGGCCAGCTCCTCCCAATTATGAATCCGGGCATTATCGAGACGGGCATACCAGATCCTCGCCTCCCCCGTCAAGCTTTTCTGGAATAATTGCATCCTTAATCCTTCGTCTTCCGCATAGGACCCCAGTTCTCCAATATATATTTTCAGGTGAGTGTAAGGATCCCCTTTCCCATTGCATTTCTCGAATTCGGGGATCTTAAATTTCTCTGGATATCTGGTTCCGGGGAAGACACACAAATCTGCATAATTAACCCTACCCAAGGAGCCTATGCCTTTTAGAGATTGGATGGTCTCCTCCATCTGCTTCATTTTTCTGCGAAGGTCATCAGTATCTCCCTCCTCTGGAATCGTGATTACTGTTTTGTTGAGGGCAAGAATGACCTTTGGGAGGACCGGCTCGTCCTTAAGCTGATGTTGGTTATTTTTAAATGGGATTGCATCATCCTTAGGAGGATTCTGGTCACCCCCCGGCGGTGGTACATTATGCGGTCCCTGGTTTGACGAATCCTGTCTGATTAGGAATTGTTCTTTTAGCATGGTGGCCATTTCCATCATCTGCTTTTTAAAATCATCAAACTCTTCCCGAGAGATGGAACTATGATTGGGAAGATCCGCCATTTCAGAGTTAGAGACCTGGGCTTTCTTAGACTGCGAACGGGTTTGAGGAGCAATCCTGCAGGCAAACGGTTCGAAGTTTCAGTCTTGGGCAATGAAAGGATGCGGATGCATGCTAAAGCTGTAAATTTTGTGTTTTGGTTTTTTTTAATCTTTCCCTGCAAAAGAGAAAGTTAGTAGTCTTTTAGTGCAATAACAAATGCTAAACATGACTTTATTATGCTTCCCCAGCTGTTTCCTGCAAAACATGGAGGTCAGTATTCTCTTTTGACAACAGGGGAGGTATATATGAAATGGGATCATGACATTTTATACGCTTGAACGTAAAAAAGGGCATGAAGAGACTTTTCCTGCGTTGGGTTTATCAGAGGCTGACCTACCCTAGGGTTACTCTCACGGGCTTTTCGGCATGAAGGTTCCCAAATCTTCGCAATCTACTCGTTTGAGCCCTTTCGATTGGAGCGGATTTGAGTGGTGCGTTTCCTGAGCCATCTCCGGGGAGCAGCCCCATCGAGTCCAGTAATAAGCAACCGACGGGTTCGCCTCAGGAGGAGGTACATTCTCAACATACATTCACATTCATCGTCCTCACCGTATGCAAATGATTACTTTGAAGTAAAGAAATTCCATTCAAACATTTATTCATTGGACAAAACACACATTCACACAACAAAAGTAAAATGATCAAAATGTCGTATGCACACACATATTCATGAATTCTAAAGGATAGAATAACATCAAGATTTTAATGCGGCTTAAGCCCTCTAATGTCCCCAGCGGAGTCGCCAGCTGTCGACGCCGGGAGGAATCGCTTACGCGGGGGTTGTAACCCTTTCCAATTTTAGCCTTTTCATTAGATGATTTTTTTGGAAAAGGTCGGCATAAATGTCGACGGGGTTTTTTAAAGATTGTTTTTTTTATGATGAGCCAATTTAACCAGAGTCGCCAGTTGGTATATTTGAAATGGATGTACCAACTCATCCGAGTTTTCATTTTTTATAAATCGCTGGCTCATATGTGACTCCGAATTAATTGGTCTGCGAATCGAGATTCATAGAGTTCGGGGGCTTGCTTAAGTGAGGGGAAGGTGTTAGGCACCCCTCGACTTCCGTGAAGCACGGTTACCGCAATCTTGATGCTTTCCTATCCTTTAATTCATGAAATGTGTGTGTGCGCGTGTGTGTGTGCCTATGTAAATGTTATGGTGAGTTTGCATAAAAGAATCATTTGGATTTTTAGGGAAGATTGTGTTTTTCTTTTGAGAATGCCTTAGAATGTCCATCGGCTTAAACGAGAAAGCTTTATGAAAAAGGATTGATTTTATTTGGCAAAAACTATGAGATTTTCCTTAGATGTCGTTTTGGCAAAACAAGAGTTTTAAACCTTCGTAAAAATAGGAATCGAAATCTATACGTTGCCTTCATAAAATGATGGGCAACTTCTAGGATATCTTTCACCCTACGCACCAAGATTTAATAAAACGTTGTTTTATTTTTATAAAACCATTTTTGTGACGTTTGAAAACGACTTTCTTTAGCCTTCTCGTTTAATAGAAACCGACATTCATTAACACCTCCAATTTTTTAGCTACGTGATGCTAACCTCCTAGTTTGCTTGATTTTAAGGAAAAACCTTCCTCGTTTAATCTTTGAAATCATTTTTTCGTGTTCCGAAATCCAATCAAGCATAAACACGCGTCGGGGCTATTCATGGGCATGTAAGCCATCCAAATAACCCCAACGCCCACAATCACATACTTCAATATTACGAGGCCTTAAACCCGATTCTCGCCTTGGCGTCGTTTTAAGGCCCGACGATTACATATTTACAATGACGGATACATCCACACGATTACATACATTCAAAAATGTCCATCATCGGATTTGGACCACGGGGTCGCGTTCCTAGGCTCACATCCGAACTTATTGCACAAACAACCAAATGGATATAACGAAAATAACCAATAACGGGATGCCTAACACTCTAGGATGTCTTACAATGACGATCGAAATACACTATGAATGATACCATACCATAATAGCTAAGATTTGCACCAAACGGATATCATCGGGCTATTAGGGGAATTTCATTCCGATGAGACCCTCACTAATAATCCCTAACCCATGGCTTCACAATAACATAAAAAAAACTACATTTAAGTTAATTCGGATGACCAAAAGGTTAACAAAATGATATAACAAAATGCTAAGAACAAAGGGTTTTTCACCTTGCAATTAATCCCCACAATATGTATGAATTCGTGTATTGAGTAGAGTAGAGAATATGGAATATAATCTCACAAATTTGGTACAATTCCTCACTCTTTTTCACTCTTTTTCTCTCCTAATTGCTCTTGTTTTGCTGCTGTTTTTTGTTCCTACCGAGCTGCTGCTGCTGCTGAATGCTTCTCCCCTCCTCTTTTTTTCTTCCTGTATGCGAACTGGCCTAATAAAGCACTGCCAAGGGCAGCCGCAGATCTATCTGCGGCTGGCCGCAGATATATCTGCGGCTGGCCCTTGGTTCTCCCCCCAGCCGCGCTCGAGTCCCGTGCGCTTCGAGTCCCGTGCTGCCTCGAGTTCCGTCCTTGGCCGCGAATTAATCTGCGGCTAACTGTGCTGATTTTCTCGTTTTCCGTGCCTCATCTCGATTTTCGTGTCGTACCGTTTGTTTCCGCTGACGGGTTTGCGTTTGGCAGTCTGGAACCCGTCGGGAAACGTGCCACGTCATCCGGGCAAGCACAATGATCAGTAACTGACTCACGACATTCGCTTGTTGTCGTGTCGGCTTCAATATCATCCCGTCGTGGTGGTTTTGAGGGTTCGTCTTTATGTCCACCCTTTATTCTCGTGTGCCGGGTCAATTGACGATTTTGCCCTCCTGTCAGGGTTAGTATAGGAAATGCAAAAATCGGGTGTCTACAGATATGAATTCTAATGACTAGTACAATTATTGTTATAATTGTAATTAAAAGGAAAGTATATTTGTTTTATGGATAATAATAATTTATTTTCTTAAGGTAATTCGAATATGAAATACAATTGGTAATTATATTTATATTTGAATATATGTAAGGTATGGATATTAAACTTTAAATATAATTATTGTTATAATAATTATATATGTATTTTGGATATTAAGAATTTGTTTTGTTTAAGTAATTTAAATATTAAATGTAGTTATTAACTATATTTGTATTTAAATGCAAGTATGTACATTATGTGAATAATGTAAATTAAGTGGGAAACCCTAATTTACAAATTTGGAAACCTTAATGTATATTTGAAACCCTAATTTTCTATTGAAAACCCTAATTACATTAAAAACCCTAATTTTGAATTATTATGTCCTAATTAAATATTTATTAATTCCTAAGTTAATTTTCTTAAACTCTAGAATTATTGGGCAAACCCTAAAAATTAAAACCCAAGGGTTAAACCCTAGAATCATGTGGGATGGACAAGTATGCCCTTAAAATTATTTATTAGATTACCAAAGTACCCTTTTTGTATTTATTTATTTAGAAAGTGTGCAAATCTTGCCAAATCTAGTGAGTCACCCCTTCAAGATCTCACATGTGCTCTAAATCTCTCTAGAACATCAGATTTTTGACACCTCGCCAGCCTTGTTCAATGAATCAAAAGGATAAGGATTAAAGAAAGAAAAGGAAAAGAAATACTTCATTATTTTCTCAAACCAAAGCCAAGAACTCTCTCTCTCTCCTAGACCCACGAAATTTTCTCCAAAACTAAGTCCTAAGATTAACCAAAAATACCCCATCGTAAGCCAAGGTCAGAATCAAAAAGTGAAAATCAAAAATTTCTCAAGAAGGTATAAAACCCTAACCCTAAGCTAGATCTTGTATGCTTAGATAAATTTTATGTTTTTGTCTTTAAATATTTTGTATATTATGTTATTTAGTGATCTGGGTTGTTATATCATGAATCCATAACATCTAGATGCACGAAATTGAAGATTTAAGAAAACTGTTTAAAGTGTAAAAAAATGGTCTGACAGTCAAATGTCAGACGCCGTAGATCTTTATTTGTTAATGATTTGTTGTGTTTAAAGGTTCTTATATGTAGTATGTTATGTGGTTAGTACACTGGAAGTGGAATCACGATCATAGCATGTCTAGATCGAAAGTTATTCAAGGTCAAAAATCCTTGGCCGATCACGAAAGCTATTTCTGGAAAACCCAGAAAATTTTTTAAGTTAAAAACATGGTCTGACAGTCAAATGTCAGAGGCCATATATCTTGATCTGTAAATGGTTTGATGTGTTTAAAGCTTTGTAGTTGTAGTATGCCAGTAGGTTAACTATCTAGAAGTGAAATTACGATCATAGCATGTCCAGATTCCAAGTTATTAATGCTCAAAGTAGCCTTCTCGACATGGCAGTGGCTGTTCTTGGTGTTCTTCATGAACTGAAGAACACCTATAGCGACACTTTCCGTCGCTAAAAGCCTTTAGCGATGATTTTTAATAAAAATTAATTAAACTAATTAAATAAATAGAAATAAATGGAAAATAAATATTAAAAATTCATAAAATGGTTTTAAAAATTATTTTAAGTTATAAAAATTAACTTTTAATATTTTGACATAAATTTCATTAATATTTTAATTTATTTAAATATTAATGATATTTAATTTATTTAATAATTATATTAAATAAATTAGATAAAAATGATTTTAATATATCAAAAATCATTTAAAAATGATATTAATGTTTTAAAAAGTATTTTAAGTTATATTAAATAATTTGTAATATTTTAATAGAAATTTCATTAATATTTAATATTAATGATAATTAATTTATTTAATATTTATATTAAATAAATTATCTAAAAATGGTTTTAATGTTTTAAAAATCATTTAAAGGCAATAAAAATATTTTCAAAATATTTTTAAGTTATATTTAATAACTTTAAATATTTGACATGAATTACATTAATATTTTAATATTAACGGTAATTATTTAAAAGTGATTTTAATACTTTAAAAATCATTTAAAAGCGATAATAATGTTTTAAAAATATTTTTAAGTTATAATAAATAACTTTTAATGTGTTGACATGTAGTTCATTAATATTTTAAATTATTTAAATATTAATGATAATGAAATTATTTAAATCATTATAAATGATAATAATTATTGAAAAATCATTATAAATGATTTTAATGTTTGGAAAGATGTTATAATTGATAATTAAATTATCTAATATAATATTTAAGTTCTTGAACAAAGTTTCATTAAAAAGAAACTCGTTGATTATCTGATATTGCAATCTCACCGAAATAGTACCGAACTCAAATCAAATGGACATAGTTTGACTTGATAACTGTTCATATATATTTTAATAACTGATATGAATATGTGACAATGTGTTTAAGCTGTGTAATGAGTGCAAATAAGCAGTGTTATTTGTTAGGTTGTATTATTCTAATTAAAAGAATAATTTTATTGATGATAGGACCCGATATTAAAGTTTAAGTTATAATGCATAGCAGTAGTCAACGACAAAGGCCAGTATCCGAACCTTTGCATTTACTTTATGCAATGGATCTTAGTAAGCAAGTATCCTAACATTTGCATTTACTTTATGCAATGGATCTTAGTAAGCAAGTATCCGAACCTTTGCATTTACTTTATGCAATGGATCTTAGTAAGCAAGTATCCTAACATTTGCATTTACTTTATGCAATGGATCTTAGTAAGCAAGTATCTGAACTCTTTCTTTACTGTGCAAGTTTCTTAACTCACATTATATTGTGCAAATACTTTATCCTTTTTCAATTACTTTATGAAATGGATTCACGCGTATGCAAATATCTAAACTCTACCGTTATTGTGCAAGTGTCCCCACTTGTACATAATCTCTGTTATTCATTATTCAACTATTCTTACTTTATTGTATTTCCTTCAATTCGTTCATAGTTTATAAATATTTCAATACTGATTTCATATGTGTCAGGTTTAAACTTGGTATCCTAAGTTTGGATTATACAAGTGTCCCCACTTGTGTAAATTGTCATGTTCACAGTACAAGTGTCTCCATTTGTACTAATTGTTGTAACCATTATTAAATTTCGCTATGTATTCATGTTTTAAATATTGTCTGAGCTACTTGAATCAGCTAGACAAAATTTAAAAAGTATTGTTGGTCATTATTATTGTATGTAATGCAAGTATAGTCAAATTATTCTGTTATTAGTGTAGTGCCCTCACTTACACAAATCGTTGAATATTATTGTTTATGATAACGTTGTCCAACTGAATTGTTTTAGTTAGGACTCTAGACTGAGTATGAACAACCCGTAATGGGGAAATATTTTATGTGCCCAAGGCGAACAGAGTGAACGCAAAAGTCGTTCAAGTAGAAGGATAGATAGTATTGATCAATATAGGGCATAATAGGGCTGATCACCCTCCGTGTCCGTAAGACCAGACGGTTTATGGATGAATTTCCATTTAAACCTATTCAAAAATTTAAAATGAAAGTTCATGGTCCACTGACTACTCAGCATTCTTAGTCACTACGTTGTTTCAAAAACGTAAACTATTTGTTATGTTGTTAATGTCGATTTTAAAAGACTTCACAACAATTGAATCGTTGTAGAAGTAGTCCTCAAAGAAAATATTTACTTCTTCAGTTTATGATTATTTATTGTTATTACTTGCTGAGCAATCAAATGCTCATTCTTGCTTTGATATAAATATTTTCAGTTAAGCGTGTTCAATCAAGAAAGCTTTGGCAAGGACCGTGGAAAGAAAAGCTGAAGAATTACGTCAAAAGGTGTTATGTGTAATAGATAAACTTTGTTATTGCAATATTATATTATGTATCATGTAAAGAATGTAATTAAAGGTTGCCATACTTGGGGAATAGACAACTCTGATATAAATATTAACTTTGTAATTATTATACATGCAGCTCAAAGAAATGGTATCGTGATGCACCAAATATGGGTTTCAAGTACCCTGAAGTTGGGGGCGTCACAACTTGGTATCAGAGCTATAGGTTAGAAACCTTAGGTGGGGGATTACCTTAGGCTATAACCTTAAGCTAGATAGAAACGTTGAAAAATGAATAACTCAAATAGAGTTTAAAGGAGATGAATTAAGGAAATTCATTGTAAAATAAAATAAAAACTAACTTATATGAAACTATTATTTGTTATGTGTATATGCTATGTACTAATCAAGGTAATTTGTGTATAGATGTCAGGCGGAAAAGGATTAGAAGACTCTCATGTCGCCAAGGAGGAGCAAATTGTTCCACCCGAGCCTATACTCAAGCTAATAGCAGGAGTAGAAGCTCATGATTTGAAAGGCATTTTAAGGAATGAACCAATGATAGATCTGAACAGTGATTAGGATGAATATCCAGAAATAGAACTGAATGAAGAAATGGAAGAAAAACCCTATATGGTGGTAGATATATCTGAACAAGCATCAAAAGAAGTGCAAGTTCTGAAGGATCAGGTGTTTACTCTGGAAGAAACGTTGAAAGTGGAAAGACAATTGAACGAACAATTACAAAAGACATTAATTGAATTATTAAAGGAACGAAACAATATTAAAGTCAAATGCAGTGTATCGCATGGAATTTCGAATAAGAAGGGAAAAAGAAAATTGAATGATTGTGCTCTAGAAAATATTGGTAATAAGTAGGGAAGGGCAAAGAAGCAGGTTAAGAATTGTGGAAATTGTGGGAAAAGTCACTCGGGTGAGTGTCTGAAAGGAAAATTTGTGTGTTATAAGTGCGGGCAAGAGGGACACATCTCTCCTAACTGCCCTAATCCAAGAAAGAATAGTAAGTGTTTCATTTGTGAATCCCTTGATCATCAAGTAAGGGATTGTCCAAAGAAAAGGTCAGGTAAAGGAAGTGGGAAGAAAAAGAATAAAAGTCTACGCATAGGGTAAAATATAATGTATGGTATATGAATATGGGTGTCATGTGTTACTCTAAACTTTTGTATAAGTGATTGTAATGAATCCCGACTTTTGTTGTCATTAAGGGATAGTAGGTGATAATAGCAGTTTGTTGTGTAATGAAAAAGTACTTTGTACTGTTTAAATGAATATGAATATGAATGAAATGGTATGATTATGTGTTTGATAAGTTTTAAAGGATTAAGATAGTATGTTGTTTAATTGAAAATTTGTTGATTCAGTAAGCTGAATCGGATGATCTAACAAGCCGAATTGGACAATTTAGCAAGCTGAATTTATGAATCCAGCAAGCTGAATTAGTCTGAGTTTAAAAGTTAAAATACGATATGGGTATGTTATCTTATGAAATTGGAAATGCAAGGAAACATTAAATCGACATGGCGCAAGCAGACCGCAAGCAATGGATCAAGACGCGCAACAGTTCTGGATTCATATTACGAAATCTCGGAAGAAGGGCCGATGGGGAAAGTGTTAATATAGGAAAGAATGACAGAACGTCAACTTATTCAACTCCAACGAACAAGCCAACCGTCAGGATCTTCGGCATGATGGTTCAAGATACGATAGCAGCCGGGGATGGAATTCAGTCACGATTTCGATTAATGATATAGGAAAAGACCTAGATTAATAAATAAATAATATATAAGCATAAATACTTTGATTAAAGAATTTTGAAGGAGGAATTTGAGTTCTATTAGAAATCAGATTCCTGATTAATCTGATAGACAAGCTTTATGCTGAATAGTTAAAGATCAGTTTGATGAAATCTGATCGAGATCTCCTTGCAACAAATGTATATGTTATCTATCTTTGTGTGTATAAGTATTGAAACGGTGATTCCGGGGACGGAATCCTTATAAGGGAGGGTGAATGTAATAACCCAAAATTCTGATATAATTAAATAAGAAATTTTACGTATAAATTTTTTTTATAATAAAATTATTTTTATTATATATTAAAGCAAGTGTGGGATTGCGTGCAAGGAAAGGAATTGTTGATTACTATAAATTATATTCTTATAATAAATTAATTATGTAGTAAAAATATTTTATTATTTATTTTCCATGAAAATACGATTAATGTATTATTTGAATAATATATGTATATTTAAAGAAATGATTTTTAGAATTATTGAAATAATTATTATTTTATTATTTTATCAAGATTAGTTAAGTTAATTATTTTAACTTAACTAAGCATGGTATATGATGTAAAGTGTGATTATAGATCAAAAACATAAATTTGATCTATAGATATGAATTCTAATGACTAGTACAATTATTGTTATAATTGTAATTAAAAGGAAAGTATATTTGTTTTATGGATAATAATAATTTATTTTCTTAAGGTAATTCGAATATGAAATATAATTGGTAATTATATTTATATTTGAATGTATGTAAGGTATGGATATTAAACTTTAAATATAATTATTGTTATAATAATTATATATGTATTTTGGATATTAAGAATTTGTTTTGTCCAAGTAATTTAAATATTAAATGTAGTTATTAACTATATTTGTATTTAAATGCAAATATGTACATTATGTGAATAATGTAAATTAAGTGAGAAACCCTAATTTACAAATTTGGAAACCTTAATGTATATTTGAAACCCTAATTTTCTATTGAAAACCCTAATTACATTAAAAACCCTAATTTTGAATTATTATGTCCTAATCAAATATTTATTAATTCCTAAGTTAATTTTCTTAAACTCTAGAATTATTGGGCAAACCTTAAAAATTAAAACCTAAGGGTTAAACCCTAGAATCATGTGGGGTGGACAAGTATGCCCTTAAAATTATTTATTAGATTATCAAAGTACCCTTTTTGTATTTATTTATTTAGAAAGTGTGCAAATCTTGCCAAATCTAGTGAGTCACCACTTCAAGATCTCACATGTGCTCTAAATCTCTCCAGAACATCCGATTTTTGACACCTCGCCAGCCTTGTTCAATGAATCAAAAGGATAAGGATTAAAGAAAGAAAAGGAAAAGAAATACTTCATTATTTTCTCAAACCAAAGCCAAGAACTCTCTCTCTCTCTCCTAGACCTACGAAATTTTCTCCAAAACTAAGTCCTAAGATTAACCAAAAACACCCCATAGCAAGCCAAGGTTAGAATCAAAAAGTGAAAATCAAAAATTTCTCAAGAAGGTATAAAACCCTAACCCTAAGCTAGATCTTGTATGCTTAGATAAATTTTATGTTTTTGTGTTTAAATATTTTGTATATTATGTTATTTTGTGATCTGGGTTGTTATATCATGAATCCATAACATCTAGATGCACGAAATTGAAGATTTAAGAAAACTGTTTAAAGTGTAAAAAAATGGTCTGACAGTCAAATGTCAGACGCCGTAGATCTTTATTTGTTAATGATTTGTTGTGTTTAAAGGTTCTTATATATAGTATGTTATGTGGTTAGTACACTGGAAGTGGAATCACGATCATAGCATATCTAGATCGAGAGTTATTCAAGGTCAAAAGTTTTTGGCCGATCACGAAAGCTGTTTCTGGAAAACCCAGAAAATTTTCTAAGTTAAAAATATGGTCTGACAGTCAAATGTCAGAGGCCATATAACTTGATCTGTAAATGGTTTGATGTGTTTAAAGCTTTGTAGTTGTAGTATGCCAGTAGGTTAACTATCTAGAAGTGGAATTACGATCATAGCATGTCCAGATTCCAAGTTATTAATGCTCAAAGTAGCCTCCTCGACATGGCAGTGGTTGTTCTTGGTGTTATTCATGAACTGAAGAACACCTATAGCGACACTTTTCGTCGCTAAAAGCCTTTAGCGAAGGTTTTTAATAAAAATTAATTATATTAATTAAATAAATAGAAATAAATAGAAAATAAATATTAAAAATTCATAAAATGGTTTTAAAAATTATTTTAAGTTATAAAAATTAACTTTTAATATTTTGACATAAATTTTATTAATATTTTAATTTATTTAAATATTAATGATATTTAATTTATTTAATAATTATATTAAATAAATTAGATAAAAATGATTTTAATATATCAAAAATCATTTAAAAATGATATTAATGTTTTAAAAAGTATTTTAAGTTATATTATATAACTTTTAATATTTTAATAGAAATTTCTTTAATATTTAATATTAATGATAATTAATTTATTTAATATTTATATTAAATAAATTATCTAAAAATGGTTTTAATGTTTTAAAAATCATTTAAAGGCAATAAAAATATTTTAAAAATATTTTTAAGTTATATTTAATAACTTTAAATATTTGACATGAATTACATTAATATTTTAATATTAACGGTAATTATTTAAATGTGATTTTAATACTTTAAAAATCATTTAAAAGCGATAATAATGTTTTAAAAATATTTTTAAGTTATAATAAATAACTTTTAATGTGTTGACATGTAGTTCATTAATATTTTAAATTATTTGAATATTAATGATAATGAAATTATTTATTATTTAAATCATTATAAATGATAGTAATGATTGAAAAATTATTATGAATGATTTTAATGTTTGAAAAAATGTTATAATTGATAATTAAATTATCTAATATAATATTTAAGTTCTTGAACAAAGTTTCATTAAAAAGAAACTCGTTGATTATCCGATAATGCAATCTCACCGAAATAGTACCGAACTCAAATCAAATGGACATAGTTTGACTTGATAACTGTTCATATATATTTTAATAACTGATATGAATATGTGACAATGTGTTTAAGCTGTGTAATGACTGCAAATAAGCAGTGTTATTTGGTAAGTTGTATTATTCTAATTAAGAGAATAATTTTATTGATGATAGGACCCGGTATTAAAGTTTAAGCTATAATGCATAGCAGTAGTCAACGACAAAGGCAAGTATCTGAACCTTTGCATTTACTTTATGCAATGGATCTTAGTAAGCAAGTATCCTAACATTTACATTTACTTTATGTAATGGATCTTAGTAAGCAAGTATCTGAACCTTTGCATTTACTTTATGCAATGGATCTTAGTAAGCAAGTATCCTAACATTTGCATTTACTTTATGCAATGGATCTTAGTAAGCAAGTATCCGAACCTTTGCATTTACTTTATGCAATGGATCTTAGTAAGCAAGTATCCTAACATTTGCATTTACTTTATGCAATGGATCTTAGTAAGCAAGTATCTGAACTCTTTCTTTACTATGCAAGTTTCTTAACTCACATTATATTGTGCAAGTACTTTATCCTTTTTCAATTACTTTATGAAATGGATTCACGCGTATGCAAATATATGAACTCTACCGTTATTGTGCAAGTGTCCCCACTTGTACATAATCTCTGTTATTCATTATTAAACTGTTCTTACTTTATTGTATTTCCTTCAATTCGTTCATAGTTTATAAATATTTCAATATTGATTTCATATGTGTCAAGTTTAAACTTGGTATCCTAAGTTTGGATTATACAAGTGTCCCCACTTGTGTAAATTGTCCTGTTCATAGTACAAGTGTCTCCATTTGTATTAATTTTTGCAACCATTATTAAATTTCGCTATGTATTCATGTTTTAAATATTGTCTGAGCTACTTGACTCAGCTAGACAAAATTTGAAAAGTATTGTTGGTCATTATTATTGTATGTAATGCAAGTATAGTCAAATTATTCTGTTATTAGTGTAGTGCCCTCACTTACACAAGTCGTTGAATATTATTGTTTATGATAACGTTGTCCAACTGAATTGTTTTAGTTAGGACTCTAGACTGAGTATGAACAACCCGTAATGGGGAAATATTTTATGTGCCCTAGGCGAACAGAGTGAACACAAAAGTCGTTCAAGCAGAAGGATAGATAGTATTGATCAATATAGGGCACAATAGGGCTGATCAACCTCCGTGTCCGTAAGACCAGACGGTTTATGGATGAATTTCCATTTAAACCTATTCGAAAATTTAAAATGAAAGTTCATGGTCCATTGACCACTCAACATTCTTAGTCACTACGTTGTTTCAAAAACGTAAACTATTTGTTATGTTGTTAATGCCGATTTCAAAAGACTTCACAACAATTGAATCGTTGTAGAAGTAGTCCTCAAAGAAAATATGTACTTCTTCAGTTTATGATTATTTATTGTTATTACTTGCTCAGCAATCAATTTGATATAAATATTTTCAGTTAAGCGTGTTCAACCAAGAAAGCTTTGGCAAGGACCGTGGCAAGATAATAATTTATCTTTTGAATAAAAAATGGTTTAGCTTTTGAATAAATAATGATAATAGTTTATCTTTTGAATAAATAATGATTTATCTTTTGAATAAAAATGATTTAGCTTTTGAATAAATAAAGATAATGATTTATCTTTTGAATAAATAATGATTTATCTTTTGAATAAGTAATGATAATGATTTATCTTTTGAATAAATAATGATTTATCTTTTGAATAAATAATGATTTATCTTTTGAATAAATAATGATTTAGCTTTTGAATAAATAATGATAATGATTTATCTTTTGAATAAATAATAATTTATCTTTTGATAATGATTTATCTTTTGAATTTATAATGATTAACTTTTGAATAAATAATGATAATGGATGAATTTTATATTTATAAAATATGAAAGATTTTTGGCTATAAATAGAGGGGTTTACATAAGGAAATTTACAACTTCCTTGCTTATACTTCCTTCTACTCTCTAAAATTTCTTAAGTTCTCTCTAAGTGTGCTAGGCTATCTTGAGTATTTGTATACTTCCTTCCACAATTAGTCATCATGTTGACAATGTAGACATTATTGGACTCTAGACAAATTAAATGTCAAACCTCGAATGTTTATTTATTTTTTCTTATTCTTCTGATTATTCTGTCCATTCTTCATATCATTGTTATTGTACTAATCATCAAGACTAAGTTGTTGAAAATGTGTTAGCTTTTGTGGGAAATGGTGAAGGTTCTGTTTAGCCTTTGTGACAAGTGGTGAAAGTTGTGTTTAGACTTTGTGGCAAGTGGTGAAAGTTCTGTTTAGCCTTTGTGACAAGAAACTATTGATTGGTATGATCATGACCATTGGTGTTACAATTGCATATCTTTGGTCTATAGTGTAAAGAAAAATTAATCAGTATAATTATGGCTTAAAGTTGTAGATGGGAATGATTATGAACATGAAATATTGATTGGTGTTACAGGGTTAAAAGATTGATGGTGAACTTCTACATTGGAGAAAATAGTAGACATTATGGTCTACTGACTCTTCTAATGGATTGCTTATTTTAGTGCGCAGTTATTGTTAAAAATTATACCATCTACCATATGCTCTAAATATCTGATTTATTACTGTTGAAGACTAAAGATAATTTATTCTTCATTATCTTAGTCATGATATTCTTTACTGGCTATTTAAGCTCACCATATTCCTTTTTGTTCCATTGTTTTGCTCAGGAAAAGAAAGTGTAGCTAGGACTAGCCGGGGAATGGAGTGATGGTCCGAGATAGTTACTAAAGCAGTTTTTCACTATGTTGTAAAATAGTGTGGCAATAATTGTAGTGAGAACTTATAGTGACTTGTTGTATTTTGTGCTGTAATATTAAATTGATTGTTTGACTTTTGGTGACTCAAAAGGGGTTGTATGGACCCTATTTTGGGGGCGTCACAGTTGGTGTCAAAGCTTAGGGATATGATCTCTGGCAGAGATCTGAGATTAGAACTAGGAAGGGAGAGACAAGTAATATCCTTCGCTAGAATGTCCTATATAAGTTAAATTTTATTATTTAATTAGTCGAACTGAATATAGGGATAAGTTGTGACATGTCAATTGTTTTAATTAACCTTTGTTTTGTGGCAATATTAAGAAATGACATCTGAAAACCAGGAAAAGAGCAATTGAGTATATGAAACGATTGAGAATCAAGATACGGGGAATCAGGATGACAATAATTCTCCTATTACCCCCAAGAAATAACGATGCTGACCATTTGACGAATGATGGCTTTTTTAGGAACTTCATGCAATTCATGCAGAACTATGCGATAGGAGCTCCTAATACCTTGTGGAAACGCTGGTAACTTACGAATGGTCACCGCCAAGCAATTCAAGGAGTTAGGAAAACCTAAATTTCTCAGAAAGCCGGACCCATTCATGGCAGAGGCGCGACTCAAACAAATAACAAAGATATTCGATGTACTGTGTTGCGCTGATGATCAAAAGGTTCTCTTCGCCACCTTTATGCTACGAGGAGAAGCATATTACTGGTGGGAATCAGTGAAACGTACACATCACTCATCACTTGAAATGTCTTGGGCGGAGTTTCAAGAGCTGTTTAATGAGAAGTATTTTCCGAAAAACATTCGCCACATGAAGGACTTGAGATAACGACGTTAGTTTGAGCTGTTGAAGGATTACGACCACACCATCCAATACCACCTTGGAAAGGTAGGCGAACGTGGTAGCTGACGTATTAAGTAGAAGATCATATGTGAGTATAAGTGTAATATTGACAACACAAGGGCGTATTTTGTATGACTTATAGAAGATGAAGATGAGTTAACGACACCAGGGACCCACATGAAGATTACACATTTACGAGTAAAATCGGCTTTAATCGACAAAATTAAAGCTGCTCAAGCTACTGACCTAGAATTGGTGAATATGATGAATAAAGTACAAGAAGGTGCTATTCCGAAAGCAAGAATCGACGAGGAAGGGATACTTCGAGTCAACTCTCGATTCTGTGTCCGTAACGACCCTGAATTAAAATATAAAATCATGATGGAGGCACGCAACACATTGTTTGCAATCCACCTTGGAAGTACCAAAATGTATCGTGACATTCGACATATGTTTTGATGGAATAATATGAAGAGGAGATCACATAGTTTATCTCAAGGTATTTAACATGTCAACGCGTCAAGGCAGAGCATCAAGTACCTAAGGGTCCATTACAACCACTTGAGGTTCTAGAATAGAAGTGGGAACATATCATTATGAATTTCGTGACATGTCTTCCCAAGGTTTCCCCAAGGCTGTCATTGTAGATAGATTGACCAAGTTCGCTCATTTCTTACCCATATAAGAAAACTATTCACTTGAGCGTCTTGTTAGTATTTACATATGTGAGATTGTGATATTTCATGGCATGCCAGTATCCATAGTTTATGACTGGGACCCTAGATTCACTTCACGATTTTGGATCAGCTTGCAAAAAGCTATAGGCACTGAGCTGTAATTTAGTTCTGCATACCATCCCAGACGGACGGGCAGTCAGAAAGGACAATCTAGACTCTCGAAGATCTATTAAGACTTTGTATACTAGACTTCAAGGGAAGTTGGGACAAGTTTTTACCTTTGGTTGAATTCTCTTACAACAACAATTATCAATCAAGTATAAGCATGGCTCCATTCGAGAATTTTTATAGATGAAAGTGTCGTTCTCCAATATGCTGGACGATCGAGGTAATAGAAACAAAATTGTTGGGACCAGACTTGGTACGCATGACTACAGAAAAGATCCAAATGATCTAACAACGAATACAAATAGCATAAGAACGACAAAAGAGTTGTGCTGATTTTCATCGAAAGGACGAAGGATTCAATGACGGAGACCATGAAATTTTGCTTGTTGCCCCAAGGAAAGGAGTTACAAGATTCGAAAAGAGAGGAAAACTCAACCCTCAATTTATTGGCCCAGTTAAAATCCTCAACCGAGTGGGAACTATGGCCTACAGACTAGCTAGCTTTATCGTCAAGTATGTTCTGCGTTTATAACGTTTTTCACATATCTATGTTACGTAAATATGTGAAGGACCCGAACCACATCATTGAATTGGAACCAGACGAGATAGCAGATTATTTAACGTATGAGGAGATACCTGTCAAAATCTCGGACAAGAAGGAGCAGATCCTTTGCTCAAAGATTATACTTCAACTCAAAGTTTTATGCCTAATTCTGACGGAATATTCTGTCAGAAAAGATGTTATTCTGTCAGAATAATATTATTTCCTACGAAATATTCCGTTGAAAATTCAATCGAAATAAAACCCGTCAGAAATAATTTCGTCGACAATTCCGTCGAAAATAAATATTCTCAACGGAATTATGACCAACGAATTGGTCGTCGAAGATGGGTTGTGGTCGACGAATTTATTCCTGACGGATTTATTCCGTCGAGCATAAGGGGGACACGTGTCACTTCTGTGTCTGCTCTGGTAAGGACTAAGTTTGACAGAATATCCGTCGGAATTAAGGACTATTCCGTCAAAAATATTGGTTTTTAAAATAAATTGTAAACCTTATTTCCAACGGAAATTCCGTCGGGTTTACATTATTCCATCGAAAATATCTTTTTTTTAATAATTATTTTATTTTTACAGTTTCCAAGTTTTTAAACCCCATTTTTGTACCTGCAACATGCTTTATCCCAACAATACATACAATAATTAATCAATAACTACATCCAACAACTTATATCGTAATCAACACAACATAACTACTTTGAAGAACAATATATATACACGTTTTAACGTGCATATAACTACTTTTCTAATAACATATAACGTTAAACTACAATGATATAAGTTATAAATTACAAAGAATAACAGTAACTTTAATTATTTACAAAACTAAAGTAAAATACATTGATTTACAAAGAAACAAGCTAAACTACAATAATTTACAAATGTTTTACAAAACATCTAAACTACTGCTATACAAAATATCAACCTAATCTAGTAATACCACCACTAGGAGGAGAATCATCGGGCGGGGTTCGACGTCACTACTCTAGTGTCTGCAAATCCTCATCATCATCCCCCTGCTCTCGATCTGCATCGCCTGCCCGCTCGCCATCACCAACGACATCAACATCGCCACCCTGTTGATACAATTAATTTTATAACTAATTAGGTCGTATAAGAGAATTAAAGAGACACGTAAATAAAATTAAATAACATGCAGAATAATCAACTTAAAGTAAATAGAATACCTGGGTAGTCGGGGGCTGACTCCTCATCGGGCCAAAAGCCTTCGACAGTAGGGTAACCACCAACCGGAGCACCTCGTCACGTATTGCGGTGAACTGCTCTTGCGGGATACGCATACTCTCGGTAGAGGCCCTGCTGTAATATCCTAAGTCAGCTGGTGAAGGCGAGCATGGCTAGGAAACTCCTGACGATGAATAACCGGATTCGTACGAAATGTCTCCGGCACTGCCGCCATAACCCTATAGAATAGCTCGTCGTCTAAGCCAACGCCCGTATAAGATGGTCCAATAGGTGTTCTTTGATGCTGCCGCTGGCTAGAGCCGACGAAAATAAATATAACATTATTACTAATAATTTCATTTTATTTTATAAATTATGATATAATGAGAAACATAAAAAAATATTATTCCCTCCAGGTAGTGTGTACGCGGGTATCCTCGACAGGCTCAACACTCAATACCTACTGGTACTGCTAGTAGGGGGATCCTAAGACGCGACCCATAGTCTCAGCTCCTCATCTCAAGATAATTCAATGTCGGGCATAGGGATGGTGGAATTTAACAGCTCAAAATCCCCCCTAGCAACTCGCAGCTCAGCTACACGCTGGTCCCGAAGCCTTTGAAATGGTCTTGTAATTTATTTTGTATACGTGAGTTAATTATATCATTTTATTAAATACCTAATATAAATAATTACTAAAAATTGAGATTAGTCTTACCTGTATAGCTACTACTGCGGGAGACATAGTAGACTCCTTAGGTGTGTGGGCTCTATCCCAAAACTCTACCATGGTCAGAAGTCGGCCCAAGCTCCCCCGCATAGCCTGATAAATATATTCAAACATTTATTAAGTATGCTAATGATTAATGACTAACTAAACAACTAAATACACAATACTTACCAACTTCACCTCCTCAAAAGACTGCGAGCCAGTAGTGTGTACGACTCGGAGCTGCCCACGATTCTTTTTTGCTTGCTCGGACTTCTTCTTGAAGTAATCAGCATCCCAGTACGTACACATAGCCTCCCATGCTACATCGGAGACTATCTGGGGCTGATAATCTTTGACCGTAGTCCCGGGCTGGTCGGCAACTGCCCGAGCTGCCTTCTGTCTTATCTCGTACAGCCAGCCAGCGTAGTTATTCGCGGCATGTGCAAATAATAACACTATCACCGGCTACTTGAGAGATGCCCTCCTCATATCTAAAATAGAGCTATAAAAATGTATCTTATTAGCTAAACTACAATATGTTGTGTAACGACTATGTACGTATAATTGAGTAATATTATTAAATTAACTTACGTTAAACTCGCGCAAGACAGTCTCCGTAAACGAGGCATCATGCTGCACTTACTAACTAAAGCGCATGCGGGTCATGAGGTGCGTCAGGCAGATGACATGTATGGTCACCTTAGCGACCGAGGCGACCGAGTCCAGTATACTACAGTAAAAATATAACAATATTTTTTTATGTTACTTAATTGTGTAATGAAATAAATTATATATATTTAACTACTTATTTTTGATGGTCCAACACTTACTAGGCAGAGTCGACATCCACTCTAACTGTCAGTAGAGCTGTCGGCGAACGACCAAAGATGCCGAAGTTAGTCCCTCGGTGTCGTCGACGACAAGTTTCTGTAATTATTAAAAAATTGAGTCAAATATAACATTTTCAAAAAATATAAACTATATCCGAATTGAGATATATTGAAATCGCTACAACGACAACTTACTACCTCCTGAAGACGAGCATCCGGCCTAGCTAGCGTCTCCTGATCCTGATCGCCCACCATCGCGGCGCCCTCCACCGCTATTTCTAGCCATAAATATACTACTGAAATAACCAAAATAACGCATATGAATTTGTAGTTAAGTTAATTAAATATGCGGTATTAATAGTGCATTATTTACAAAACAAAAATATGTTAAGACTTAGTACGTCATCAAACCCATCTGAATCAACATCATTATCATCCTCGGATTCTGTCTCTTCCTCATCATGATCAGTTTCTTAGTCGTTATGATCTTCAACGACGACATACTCATTCACGACGACGTCTTCCTCGACTTCCTCATCGTCGGGTACTTCAACGACATCATTTGTCATCACATCATCATCATTTAGCACTACCTGTTAGCGTTTGTTTCCTTAGTCTAAATAATCTAATGTGTCACCAAGACTGTCATTAGTCTAGCATGTTCAATCATCCAATTAAGAAAGTAGACAGCAATCCTCAACTAAGAAGGTAGACATATCTATTGAATCCATAGTGCTCTACCATCATGTTTCATAATTTCACACTATCATTCTAACCTAATCTACATTATTTGCCAAACAACATGTGATTCATTCAAAAAATATCATGAGAAAGAACACGAGGGAGAGATTACCCTAAAAGAAGGCTGGTAATCAGTAGGAGCTCCACCCTTGTCTCCACCCTTGTCTCCACCAAACTCACTAGATGGTCCTCTTCGGGGCCCTCCACGATAACCATCCCGATCACCAAATCGTGGTCTTTCACCATAAAACCTTGATGGACCACTATTCACAATCATCAACATAAAACACAATTCACATTACACAAAAGAGCATAGAATTACCAACAAAAAAAAGAGATCATATAATCCATTTGCCTCAAATTACAGTACACAATTTATAAGTCAAAACTTTATATCAAAATCATCCTCTATATAAACTAGTATTTACCACCACAGCCACATATTATCTAAAAAGAGAATCAATTGCACAAATTGAACAGTTCAAGATTTTAACTTATACATTTTAGTAAAGACATAATTTTGAACAACACGACAACAAATTATGCAAGTAAACTATCAATTAGCAAACTTTCAAAGGGAAAATACAGGACATATTGCTTTCAAAAAAATATTTTGAGAAGAACATATAGACATCACTTAAATATTGGAACAGAGGGATTCTAAACAAATGGTAAAAGCAAGCACATATACAAATAGATAGAGAGGGAGAGAATTACCGGGGATGATCGCCCGGCGGGCCACCCATGGGGCGACCGAGAGGCTTGGCAAATTTCTTCAAAGTAGCAGGGACAATATCGGAGGGAAAATTAAGGTAAGTGCGAAGAAATTCGATGCCGTCATTGGTGAGGTACCAGTAGTAATGCATCCAAGCAAAAGTCTCGCGGACATACTCCGTGGATTTGAAGCTCTGCATCAGCTTTATCACCTGCAGATTCGGCACATTTATATCTGGATGCTGCGCCAAGTTGTAATCCTTCTTTGCGTAGCATTCAACATAACAATTAATCCTTGATATCATTTCAAATCTTGTACTTATTAAGTAGCCAACAAAGAATGACGTGGAAAATAGTAAGAAATCAAAATGAAATGAAAGAAGAAATCTTATACACTTGAAAAATAGTAAGAAAGATGAAAATAAATGCCAGTAGCAGCAAATAAGGTTTCCAAAATCAAAATCAATTTGAACGGTGGACATAATTTTGCTTCTAGATAAACACTTGAAAGCAAACTACTATTGCGTAAGCAATGACATAACGCCTTCAATTATGTACTTCAGAATCAAGCTCCAACTCCCCACTTTTGACACGATTTACACTGCATTCCCTGAATACACAAACAAATAATATACGAGTTTATTAGAGCATTAATACATCAAAGCAACTGAAAAAGTTTGAAGAATAAAATGAGTTTATTAGAGCACCTGTGTTCTGTTGAGTTAACTATTGTCATCATCAGTATCGTTTTCAGAATCACTATGTTGCTGAGAATCATCCTCAGTACTACAATAATCAACCAAAGTTTCATCTAACTCATCTTCTTCATCGACATCCTCTAAGTTCTCCTCAACAACTTCAGGTAGTCTTGAAATTACCAACTCCTCAACATCTTCAGGATCCATGTCATCTCTATTCAATGATTGTATTTCACCAAGACTAACTTCAAATGTGTCATCAACATCATTCTCTTGATATACTCCATCTTCCACAAAGGAAAAGTCGTCAACATCCATTGCTTCTTCTTGCATCTGATCAACATCGTATATATGCCTATGTTGAAATGGTTGCACTACTCGCCAATTACCTCCTAATTTAGGATCATTAATATAGAAAACTTGTCGTGCTTGATCAACTAGTATATCAGAATCATTCTCATACCATTTTCCTGTAAGATCATTAATTGTTTGCTTCTGATGGTTCATCATGATATATTTGAGTCATCTATAGAAAAGTAAGATTTTAAAAATCAACAACATGATAATAAGATATTTTGCAATTGCAAACAACATTCAAAATCCAAAGTATCTTACATGATTTTTGAACCATGCGGGAAATTGCTCTCTATGTTCTTTATCTACATTTTCACAACCAGCTAAGTGAAGCTCCTCTTTATGCCTCCTGTAATAAATAATATCAATATGCATTTTAACAAATTTCAAATACTTAACATATTGTTTTTGTAAGTTTAAAATCTAATAATATACTCACTCGAAATATGGTTCAACCTCTTCACAATTTTGGAAGACAAACCATTGTGTCACATTGAACTCTTCCTCTAATAACTCAACATATTTAGTTGCACCAAAATGGCGGCATTTTTGAGAGAAAATTGATAAACTATCATCAGTTACTATATCATTATTTCGCTCATCTCGATTGAATCTAGTCTCAATTCCCCGCAAGTACATTGAGCAAAAAGTTAAACACTCTTTTGCAATGTAAGCTTCTGCAACTGAACCTTCTGGTTGAGCTTTATTGCGCACACTCTGCTTCAATTCACATAATGATATACAAAAACATAATTAACAAAGACATCAATTACAACTTATACAAAATAATTTATATAATCAATGTGTTTTTTTACCTTTCAATTGGATACATCCATCTAAATTGAACCGGTCCACCAATCAATGCCTCATTCGGTAAATGAATAGGCAAATGAACCATTATGTCAAAAAAAGCTGGAGGATATATTTTTTCAAGTTTACATAAAATCAAGCAAATATCTTCTCTCATTTTCTCTAATTCAGACTTCTTCAACTTCTTACAACACAACCGTTGAAAAAAGTGACCCAACTCTGCTATTACGTCTGATACTTCATTGTTTAACGATCCTCGAATACCAACAGGAAGTAACCGTTGTAAAAGTATATGGCAGTCATGATTTTCAACCCAAATATCTTTTGATCACTCGAACTAACACAACGAGAGATATTAGAAGCATACCCATCAGGAAATTTAATAGATTTTAGAAACTCACATAAATCCCGCCTTTCTTTCTTTTTCATGACATAACATGCAGCAGGTTTCACATATTTTCCATCACTCCTCTTAATTAAGTGCAACTCCTTGAGAAGGTTCATGTCCTCCAAATCTTGCCTTGACTTGACTGTATCTTTTGTTTTCCCATCTATACTCATCAAGGTTCCCAAAATACTCTCACAAATATTCTTTTCAATATGCATTACATCTAAATTGTGCCTTAACTTCAACTTACTCCAGTAAGGCAAATAAAAAAAATGCTAAATTTAGTCCAATTCAATTCCTCAGGCTTGCGCTTTCTCTTTCTATTACCATGCTTCCCTGGTGTCAAATCTTCTAGTCTCCCCAACTGCATTAACACATCCTCCCCAGTTAATTCTCTAGGTGCCTCGCTATCTTCTCTTTTACCATTGAACTTTCTGCTTCTTCTCCAAGCATGATCTTTTGGTAAATAGCGACGGTGTCCCATGTAACACACCTTGTTTCGCAACCCCTGAGAACATATTTGGTCATTACAAACTGGACAAGCCATGTACCCTTTAGTACTCCATCCAGACAAATCACCATATGCAGGAAAATCGTTTATTGTCCATAAAACAGCAACATGCATTTGAATTTTTTTTTTATAAGAAACATCAAAGGTTTCTATCCCTTCAACCCATAATTTTTTTAACTCTTCAATTAACGGCTGTAAGTAGACATCAATGTCCTTTCCTGGTGATTTCTTCCCTGGAATTAGTAAAGATAACATAAAGAATGGTTGTTTCATGCAATCCCAAGGGGGAAGATTCAATGGAGCTACAATAACAGGCCACATGCTATAAGCGGTGCTTAAGTTTCCAAATGGATTAAAACCATCTGCAGCTAGAGCTATTCTAACATTTCTAGGATCATTTGCAAACCAAGGAAACTTACTATCAAAGTCTTTCCAAGCTAGTGAATCAGCCGGATGTCTCATATAATCATCATCAATTCGTTTTTCTTTATGCCACACCATCTTTTTAGATGTTTTTTGGGACATGAACAAGCGTTGAAGCCTAGGTATCAGTGGAAAATACCTTAAAATCTTTTGTGGTATCTTCTTCCCTATACCATCATTGACTTTCCATCGAGAAGTTCCACAAGTAGGGCAAGTTTCCACATTTCCATTCTCCTTCTAGAATAAAATACAGTCGTACTTACAAGCATGGATACATTCATATCCCAATCCCAAATCTCGCAACGATTTTTTAGCTTCGTAGTAAGAACTTGGAAGCGTCTCACCATCAGGAAGAGATAATTTCATCAGCCTCAACATCATATCTATAGTTTTATTACTCACCTTATTATACACTTTGAGGTGAAGTAATTGTATGATAAAATAAATCCTTGAAATCTTCTTACATCCAGGGTATAATTCTGTTTGAGCACCCATCATGAGTGCCTCGAGATATGCTGGAACACCACCAATATTGGTGTTATTGTCATCTGAGATATTTTAAGCATCAACTTGATAGTGTTGTTGACCAAGGTCAAATAACATGTCATTAACACCATCATCTTCTTCATCATCATCTTCAAATAAATCATTATCAATCCTATCACCATCATTGGTATGTGAATTCCTTACATTACTCGAACTTGATGGTTCACCGTGATAAAACCATGTCGTGTACCCTGGATATATCCCTCGCTCCAAAATATGATCTTTAACTGATTTTTGATCTTGAATTATTAAGTTCAAACAATCTATACATGGGCATCGAATGTCGCACTCTGTACCTTCACGAGTTTCAACAAATTTCATAAAAGCATTTACCCCATCAATATAAGCCTTAGACCATTTAATTGCACGCAACCAGCTCTTGTCCATTTTATACCCCACAGAAGCTAGTTGATACAATAGAACGAAAACAATAGAAAAAAAACTAATAATGCTAAAAAAGGGCGAAGATAGCAGCACTGTATTCTTAAACTTGCTTTGCTTGGTGATTGCAGATAAAGTTTGATTTTAAATCCTGACAACTGACATTTCTCTTTCTGATGGTTTGCAGGCATAACTTCCAAGGATTTGGATTTGTCAACTTCATTACTTTCTTCTTTGATCTGCACAAATGAATCTGACAGGGGATAAAAAAAATAACACCAAAAGTAATAAGATTTTTTGGCAATAAAAACTGCTATACATGAGCACCCCTCCACCAAACAGCTATAACCTCAAAACTACAAAAACATAATAAAAGAACACAAGGACAAAACTCAGCTTAGAGAAGTAGGCTGATAAATTTAATAAAGGGAAGAAAAAGAGGAAATATAAAGGTAAAGATATTTCAGTGGATAGTGGATAAAACAAGGAGTAACCAAAAAAGGAGAACTAGACATTCAGGAATTCTTCAAGAGTTTGCAAAGTAATCAAAAAAGGAGTAAAAACATGCCAACCATGCTACCAATTACTATGAATCGAATTATAAAAAAGTTCTTCTTACTAAAATCACAATCATATCTGTAGTTTTTAATCATAAAAAAAACATAACAAAATTACATATACCTCTTGTGCTTGATTATAATCTTTGGAATCCCTCCTTAGCTTTAATTTCCTTACGTAACGGAGCAAAACTGGAATTCAATTTGGAAGGGAGAGGGAGATTTCTGCAGGTGGGAGGACAGAGACACAGAGGGAGCCGTGACTGGGGAGAGAAAGACGGATGCATGGTTGGGCTGGAGAGAGAAAGAGGGATGTGCGAGTCTTAGGCCATGTTTGGTTGTTTTAGAAAAAAACGGGTGCTTCATTTGATTTTAATTTAATTCCTTTCTTAATATTTAAGTTTTTTTTTTATTTCTAAAAAAAAAATTCAATTAGCTTTCATGGTTAAAGTTTTATTTTAACTTAACAACTTATATCACATTATATGAATTATTATCTTCCATATGTACAATATTAAAATATAATATATTATGTTTATTATATTATGCTTATTTTACATAATATTAAAAAAAAGGTATTACTCACAACTTTGTATGAAAATTATATTTCCCATAGTAATGCTTTGTATTAAAATAATTCTATATTAAAATTATTTTACTACCCCTTTCTTAAATAAAAATTTCTGAAAATTTAACATTAGAATTTAATATTAACAATTATTCTTATAAATTGATCATCTCTTTTGCAAAAGATTTAGTTCGTAACAAATCATGAAATAAAAATATATTCATATATTTATCACACATACGCATTATACCGCAAATATTCAATACAGTATATATTAAAAAAAATATTTTACTAAAATCCTATTTTAATATATACTTAAAATTTGGACTATCACATTGTCTTTTTTCAACACTATATATGCATACATAACTAATAGAGCAGCCTTATGAATTTAAGTCTCCTGATAAGCAAAATCACTACTCTCATTTTCTTTTCAAGAAAGCAGAACCATTCTATGATGTCGATTTAGTACTACAATTACTAATCAAAGCTAAGAAGTTTCTTCATCAAAAATTTAAACCAAATAATGATTTAGATTATCAAAATTGTACAATAATAGCAACCATTACAACAAAAATGACATGAAATCATTTCAAAATCGTAGTTGTTCAATTAGAACAACTACTAATTATCAATTCAAATCAAAATCTAAAACCATACCTAAAATGTCAAATAATTTCTGCCATCAATTTGAGATTATTAAAAATTGATAATGGAGGTTCTTGACTAAATGGCGACTGCCAATGATGAAAGGAAGATCGGTGACGACACTTGGATACAAGAAAATTTTGTCTCCATATAAAAATGTGACGTTATTGCATACTTTGTCACTAAATATAAGAATTTATGACGAACCATTTTTATCACTTATCTACTCATCTAATTAGTGACGCACTATTATCTCGTCATATAAAATTGATATTTATGACAATACAATTTGTCATAAATTAATATTTTTTCGTTTTCAAAAATTTACCTCCAAAATTCTTCAAAATAATTTGCCTCCAAATAAAATTGTGACGATATTATGTACTTTGTCACTAAATATAAGCATTTATGACTAACGATTTTTGTCACTTATCCACGCATCTAATTAGTGACGCACTATTATCTCGTCATATAAAATTGGTATTTATGACAATACAAATTGTCATAAATTATTATTTTTTCGTCATTAAAAAATTTCCCTCCAAAATTTTGCCTCCAAATAAAATTATGACGAATTTGTATTTAGCGTCACTAAATGTAAACATTAGTGACAAAAGCACATTGTCACTAAATTTTACAAATAATTCATGACAAACTATTATGTTGTCATCAATTATTACAAAATGTCACTAAAAAGTTTCCCTCCAAAATTTTGGTACGAAATTCTACCTCCAAAATAACTTGTGACGAAATTTTGTTAATCGTCATCAAATGTGTAAATTAGTGACGATATAAATGATTAATAGTGACAAAATTAAAGGTTGTCACAAAAGTAAAAGTTTTAGTGACAATTATGAATTTCGTAATTATTAATTAACAAATTGTGACGAAATTTTGTGCGTGGCAAAAAATTCGTCATAAAATATGTGATTTCTTGTAGTGCTAGGATTGCTAACATCTTCTTGCAACAACACATCCATCCCAAACATATTAGCACCATCAAATGCCCGAGTTTTCGTTGTTACAACTATATACCAAGGGCTTCGACTATTTACGACATTTGGCGCGTAGTACACTTGAGTAGCTTGACTGGTTAACACGAATACGTCATTAGAATTTAGCTTTGACATTATATCTACTGTGATGATTCTATTACGATCAACTTCAACACGTATCAAACCAGTGACACTTAAATGTAACTATCTTTTTACCCCCGAGATAATTGAGCCCAACCACATCCTATAAACGTCCATAGTAGTTGGACTCGGAATCATGGTAACAACTTCCCAACAAGACAACCCCAAAATTGACTAATGTGAGTTCATTCAAGTCATCGACCTTAAATATGTACCCATTCATGAAGCAACCGGGAAAAGAACTAAGAAGTTTGTAAGGACCTCAGATGACATCTCTAAAACGCTCAGAAACATTATCTTCTTCAACCCTTCTCTTAAACCACTGTCGGAAATTAGCAGTAGTGAATGTTTTCAACTGTGCAGCAGTTAAAGCTAGGTTAAAAGCATACGCTTCCTCTTCGAATGAACTAAAATAATAATAAAAGGGTTTAATAGTTGATTATGCTTCTAAATATTAAAGATGCAATAAATAATAATACATACTTGATGTACGACGATACTTCGGGCATATTTAGGAGCGCGTATGTAGATATAATCTTTAAATCTTTGTCGCTTAAGTAAGTTATCGTGTTATGGCCAAATGATTTAGTCGGATAGGTGAAAACAGCTAACTCATCAAGATGAGATTGGGGTCTGACGACCTCATTCATACTTAAACGGTTGTGATTCGTTAAGACAACATCGTTAAAATATAATGAGCAGAAGTTGACAAACTCTTCCTCCGTATAGTGTTCAATAGTAGAACCATCTACACGAGCTTTATTCTTGACTTTCTGCTTTAAACGACGCATATACCTGAAATACGTTGATTGAACGAAATTAATTAAGAAGATAAGTATTAAATATGGTCAATAGAATTTAGCTTTATATATGATATTACCTCTCAAAAGAATACATCCACCGATATTGCATCGATCCACCAAGTTTTAGTTCATATGGTAAATGAATAGGCAGATATTCCATCGAGTAAAAGAACCCTGAAGGGAAGACCATTTCAAGCTTGCAAATGGTAAGCACAATATTATTTTCCATCTCCTCCACATCGTTGTACCTTATTACAGTTGAGCATAGATCCCGAAAGAAATTTAAAAGTTTGGTCAGTGCATCCACAACTTTTATGGGTAACATCTTACGAAATGCTATTAGCATCAACTTTTGCATAAATACATGACAATCGTGACTCTTGAACCCATTAATTTTCAACTGCTCAACCTTACTGCAGTGAGATATGTTAGAAGCATATCCATCTGGGGGCTTCAACGCACTTACCCACTTGCAAATGTCTTCAACCTGTTGCTTAGTAAGACAAAATGAAGCTTTAAGTTTTGAATAGTTAGGGCAGAGCCACAATTCCCGCCTTACGTTCAGTGCCTCCAAATCTTTTCATGCATTATCATTGTCTTTTATTTTACCACTCGTATCTAACACGGTGTAAAACAAGTTCTCGAATATATTCTTTTCTATATGCATGACATCAATACAATGGCGAACTGAAAGCGTGACCTAGTACGGCAACTCAAACTACATGGGCAAGTGTGTTTGGTTATGAGTCTCCCTATACCCTAATGCTCTCATCTTACTGTGCTCCTTCCGTAACGGTGAAAATATCAGATCGTTGAGCTAACCCAAGACCTCGCTACCTGACAGTCGACCAACAACCCCCTTCTTCTTTGTCATTCTGTTGGACTGTTCGGACATCTTTCTATAATTATGATCCGCTGGCAAAAATCTATGAGTTGTTCCAAAGAAACTACATTTTTGCCCATGCTACAGCTGTGTGCCTTGCACATCCCCCATGCACACTGGACATGATAGCTTCCCGTGAGTCGACCAACCACTGATCATCTCAAGGGCCGAAAAGTCAGTGATAGTCCATAACAAGGCTGTTTTCATAACAAAATTCTATTTAACCAATTTGTCATACATCTGAACCCCCGTCTCCCACAACATCTTTTGTTCATCGACTAACGGCCTGAGATACACGTTTGTGTCTTTTTTAGGATTATTATCCCCCGGTATGAGTAAAGTTAAGAACAAATACAGATCCCTCGTGCACATTAACGGTGGACAATTATAAGCTATCATAATCACTGATCAAACAGAGTAAGGCTGGCTAAAATTATTAAATGGGCAAAAGCCATCCATAGCCATGTTGAGCCTCACATTTCTGACTTCCTCCATAAACTATGGAAAATTTTCCTGACACTTTTTCCATTCATCTCCATTTGCAGGGTGAGTCAGCTGACCAGGCATGACGTCCCTTGTTCTATGCCAACTCATATGCTTAGCAGTGTGGGACGACATGAATAGCCATTGAAGCCTCGGCACAAGAGGAAGACAAGTTGCATATATCACACTACACCTTATCTCTGTCCTCCTCATAATATAACATGCAATCCTGCTCACAAGCATCGATCTTTTGATACCCCATATTCAACCCATTACCATCTTCTTCACTTCGTAATAATTCGCGGGCAAACTATGATCTTTAGGTAAGAACTCGCTGATAAGTGCAAGTAAATCATTGAAACCCTCTCACTGCAGTCGTGCTCATTCTTGAAGTGTAAGAGCTTCGTTGCTACAGATATCTTGGTGTGCTTATCATTTTTAGGATACAATAGGACCTCCAATTCAGATAGCATCTTGCAAAAGTCAGAAGCTGTATCATTTGGCTCTTGCTGACCACTTGTTGATGAATGTTCATTTTCAGCCAAATTTATATTGTTAGGGCCATAAGCATCGATCAATATCTCCACGACATCATAGTTATCGGTCAATGAATCCCCGTGAATTGGTGGTTAGTCTACACTGTCGCTCAGTTCCCTGAACTTAACTGATTCCCTGTGATGAATCCATGCGGAATACCCATCCACAAAGTCACGTGAAAATGAGTCGAATTTAATCTAGTCGACTTTCTTCTAAATCAGGTTTTTACACTTGAAACACGGGCATCTCATCTTTTCTTTAGGATCATCAGCATGTTCTATTGCTTTGTTTAAAAAATTGCACATGCATCCCTTCACGGTAAGCATCAACTAATCCCCTCCCATCAATCGGTATCCTACGGTACATCCAACTCCGATCAACTAACATCTTTAACTGAACAAAAGACATATTTAGAACACGGATATTCATGTATGTGGTCCATAAATGAATTATATTTTTTTAGTATCTCCACTCTACAGGGGTTAGACTTCTATCCCGTTCCTGGATGCTTCTCCTCACTAGTGTCAACACGTTGAGCACGTTTTTTCTGTTTCAAGAAAATTTCGACATCACCTCCCTATGGTCTCCTAGTACACGAAATAGATTAAAATAACTTAATCTAAGTATGCACTCGAAGAACATGTAGAGATAACAGTCGAAAAATTCTCAAAAAAACAAAATGTACTCAAGACACCGGCCTAAGTGAGAGACATAATATCCAGTAACAATCCTAAACTGGGGATTATTCGACATTCACTCCTAATGAGTGAATGTCAAAGGGGTTTCTAAACTCCAAACTATACTACATGCACATATATATATGCAGTTTATTGTAATTATGAAAAACAAAACAAATGTTACTTAGTTTATTTTTCCAATGATACACTAAGTAAATGCAACTCAGTTTGTGAGAACTATTATATATATGAATATATTATACTATTTTTACTTTACTTTATGTAGCAGTAGAACTAAGTAAATGTTACTTAGTTTATTATATTATGTTATAATACTTTATTTTAATTAAATCCTTGTCATTTTATTTTATTTTTGTGATAACCCGGATTTCAGGATTATTAAAATAAGAATTTAATAAACAAAATTCTTATTAAGAGACGTAATGGGTTGGAAGGTACAAGGATATATGTGTGATAGATATATTTATGTGATTTATGTGGTAAAATTAATATGTATATATATACGTATGAAATATATACATATATTTGGAACGAATGGGTTAATAGTTAATTAATGTAACGATCGCGAATCGTGGGAAGCTTGGTAATTCGAGCTTATGAATATTATTGAATAAAATGGACTTTTATTAATAATATTATGCGTTAAACGTTTAAAGGTTATATTACAACTTAAATTATGTGTAAGCGATGATTATTAAGTGTTGATGTTTCGTAGAAGCGGATAAAATGATTTCGAGAAATAACGCTAAAGTACTATTCACGCGGGTATTATTCACGCCAAAAATGCTATTTATTGGATCAAATAAATAATTTGATGAAAATTAATATGGAATAATTTATTTAGTGTAAATATGTTAACCAAATATATGTGGGTTACATGTACATTTACGTACATTATTTTGGCAAGCTAATTAGTTAGTAAATAGCTAACTCATATTAAACGAGTCCAATAATGGATTAAATTATTGGGCTAATAAATGGCTAAATAAAATGTTATATTTTTGTTAAAATTCAAGTGTAGGATTTTGTAAGAGCCCATTGAGGATTTTAATTAGAAGCCTAAATGTTTATTATTGTAACAATCTGAATTTTTCAAGAAAGATATTTATAATAAGAATTTAATAAATAAAATTCTTATTGTGAGACGTAGCGGGTTAAATGTAAATATATATGTGTTATATATATATATATATATATATATATATATATATATATATATTTACGTAAGTTATGTGATAAGTGAATAAACATATCTGTATTATATATTTATTATAGATTAAGCGATGAGATGGGGTCTAATAGTTAGCCAAAGCTAATTAATTTAATTAGTACGGACTAACTGACGAAGTGTATAATTATATAGAAGGAAGCCAAAAACTCGAGTTTAAGTTCGGAGTGGGTTGTAAGGATGATGAAGAAGAAATGTGGAAGAATATAACGATCGCGAATCGAGAGCACCATTATAATTTGGGTTTATCAATATTATGGAATATATTGAAATATTATTTTTATGTGATGTGCTTTAAGGTTAATTTATAACCTGGGTGATGTGAATATATGAATTTTTATGCGTTGTTGAACCGTAGAAGTGAATAATTGATTTCGCGAAAAATCATAAAATCACTATTCACGGGGCACGTTTTCCGAGGCACTATTCACGCTCGAATATTTTTATGTCTTTTTTTCAATTTCTGTTAATTTCGTTAAGACGTGTATGTGAAAGGATAATTTTTCCAAGCTTCAGAAATTTTATTCGAGCGCGAACGAGATTTATCTCATATCCAAAATATATTATATGGGTGTTCTGAATAAATAAACAAATCCCATAATTATTATTTTTACATGTCCCAATATATTATGGGGGTACCCATTTTAATTTTGGGTAGAATTGTTGACCGAATTTGGTAAAAAAGTGGGAGTATTCAGATATATTTTTGAGTATATTCAGATTAATTAGGGAGGCATTTAAGCCTCTACCAATAGAAATTGGCCAAGTGTGTCATGCGGCCAATGGGAGGAGGACAAGAGGCCTAAGTCGACAGCATGTTGGGCATTATAGTACTCAATACATTGAGTTTTGCAAATTGCAGGCATTCTCCTCAAATGGGTTCCCAAGAAGGCTCGGGTGATGAACCCACTCCCTCATTCTCCCGAAACCCATTCCATTCTCTCTTGCCTAGCCATTTGCACATTCTATTTCCTTTCTTGTTGCTACAAGTATAGAGAGAGAGTGAGATATACAGTAGAGAGAAGAAAAGAAAATACGGAGGAAAGAAAAAGAAGCACACGGGGAGAAGTAGAAGAAGAGGCTCGGGTGAGCCTAAGGAAGAAGAAAAAGACCTCAAGCTAGTCTAGCAAATCTCCTCTATCATCTATAACGGATTTACAGAGGTAAATCTTCTTCTTAAACTCATTTCCATCGATTTTTGGTTATGATTTCATAGTTTTTGGTTTTTAGAGCTTTTTAGCTCATGTACGATTTTTGAGGCAATTTTTGTTGTTGTTGTTGCTTGTGGTTGTTTATATATGTTGTTAAGAGACTATATAAGCTAGCAATAATATTAAAGTGGAACAAAAACGAAGAAAATCCGTACCTTTGCTTAATGGAGGAAAACTTTGGATATTTTTAGACAAAAAGGACATTCGGACGAATTTTAGAGTATTTGGAACTTAGATTTCGTGTTAGTTTAATTGGCTTGATGTTATAGTATTGTAGTTCCATGAGTTATGAAGTTAACCCAGTTGGAATGGAGTAAAAAGATGCAAAAACAAAATTTGATGATGATTTTGGTGAAGAACACTAAGAACACAAAAACCGAGCTTGAGTTGATACTTTGGCCTACGATTTGGCCATGTTAATGTTAATAGGTAGCTCTGAATTTTTGATATGTTGTAGCCTCATGTTTTAGGAGTCCATAGAGTCCGAAATGGACCATTTTGAATGTGTATAGAAGGAGTTATGGAGATCGGAGTGCGAAGAGGTCGGAGGAATCGCGAACTACAGAAAATCTGCAGATTCTAGGTTGCATGAATGGACACATGTCAAGCTCTGACATGTTCGAAATGACTGTCTTGACGTCCTTTAGTAAAATGGTCATAACTTTCTCATACGAACTCGGATTGAGGTGATTTAAGATGATTCGGAACGCGAAAGAGTAGCCCTACAACTTTTATTCTTGTTTTTGGATTTTAGGTATATAGAATGGTCTAAATTGGCCATTTTTAGGACTGATGTGTAATTGGAGGCAATCGGAGGGTGTCGGGCATGCGCGTAACCACGTGTAATGCTCTCGACAATGTAAATGATGTTCTAAGTAATAAAACTTGAACATTATGGATTATAATTATGATTAACATTAATCAATAATGAAGTAGATATGTGTATGAGTATGTTAAGCATGTACGAAGGAGGCGAATTAGGCGTGTGAAGTGTAAACGTCGAAACACCGCGTAAAGTGTTAATACACTTAATTAGTGTTTCGACTCAAATGAATCGAATATTATAAGATATGGAATAAGGTTAATATAAAACAATAAGGATGGATGATGATGAGGGTCGTAACGTTTCCGAATGACACAATGTCGAGAGATGTTTTGGACTTAATCGCGTTTATTAATTTATAAAACGCGAACAACATGAAATGAAGTTATATTTTTAGTATGTAAACCAATATGAAGTCTATTTTGGCTAATTAATATGTCTTTATAAATGAGATTGTGTAGGCTATTTGAAGAGCATTATAGCATAAGTTGTAAGCAGCGCATAAGGCAAGTTTCCTAACTTACTCAATATTTACATTTGAGCAAGTTTTCTAACTTCATATGATAATTTTCTTATGAAGGCTATGTGATGTAAAGTTCAAGTTACGCAATGTCTATATATGTTGTGTGGATGCTAAACGTGTGCAATTTCTTTACTAATTGTACTAGATGTTCAAGTTATGCTAAATTGCAAAGGTATGTATATTTTAATGATTGAATTTCATTAATTATGTGAAATTCCTAAGATGGGATGAGACGAGCTTCTCCATTCGGAAATATTATTGATGCAGATGTGAATTGTAATAATTCTTGAATTGTGATAGAGTGATGATGCCTTATCAAATAAATTGGGCAATTGATGGTATAAATTGCACTCTGTGCAATAATGTCTTGTAGTAAGTAGATGTGGTCATGATTTGCACTCTGTGCAATGATGTGATGGCGATTATAAATATTAACGTGCTAGACCAATATTCGCACTTAGGTACAACTCAAAGAAATGTTCTTTAATTGAACTGTTTAATATATTAAGTCCTGGAAATCAAGAACTATGATGAGAAACATGTTGATGTTAATTTTTTCAAATATGGTGATAGTTATGATGATGTTAGCAACGGTAGATGATAAGGAATTTAATTATGCCTGTTTATTCGCACAACTTCACAATTATTGTTTAATTGTTGAAGATTTCAGTCAGATGTTATTTTACTCTTATGGTGTTATTTACTCTACTGCTTATACTTGTTGGGCAAATAAATGCTCACTCTTGCAAAAATTCTAATTTTGCAGCTAGAACCGAAGGACCAGATAGTAAGAAGAAGATAAGAGTTAGTAACTGCTAAAACAGAAGGACTAAAGATTATGTTGTATTATTTTGATTATTATGATGTTGTATGAAATAGTAGATGATGTATTAGTAAAGGTCTTCGTACCTATGATTAGATGAGGACATGTTGTAATAATTTTGTATTACATTCATATAGTGAGACTATGTTGTATAGGTAGCACCGCGACGCACCAGACCCGGGCTTAACAGTAAGACCCGAATTTCGGGGGCATTACAATTATAGGTGGCCCTAATAAATTGTCCAACCCAAGATTTATTATTTTTACCCAACCCAAGACCCATTGCTTGACCCATGTGATTTATGGGTAGAAGTATTACCAATTTGGATATTAAAGGAAGGGAGTATTCGGGTATAGAGGAGAGAGAACCAATTTGTGTATTAAATTTTTGCATGTTGCACATATTGGGAACCAAGTAAACTCATGGACCAATTAGAGAAGGGAATGGAGGGAGTGCATCCGGCAACATGTTGTCCATTTGCCAAGCTCTATGCTTTGAGAAGCCAAAAAATTGCAGCATTCTCCTCAATATCTATACAAAGAAGCTCGGTTAACAAACCCACTTCTCCCTCCCTAAAACCATGTCATCCGATGCAACTTCATCTCTTAATTCCTCGTTTCAAACTTCCAAGTTCAACTCATTTACAGAGAGAAGGAGAGTGAGAAGAGAGAAAATTTCCAAAGAAAAAGAAAGAAGAAGAGAGCTCGGTGATAGCTTGAGAAAAAGGAGAGCAAGCCACACAACACCATCTTCATCTTCTTCATCTTCTTCATTCCTACCATTAAAAGCTTCAAATATTCTTGAGAGAGAAAGAAGTGGGTGAGAGCTAAAACTTGAAGGAAGGATTCGGGAGTACTTAAGAGGGAATAGAGATTCTAGCAAAGTTCTAACAAGTTTTTTAGCATCCAAGAAAAAGAAAGCTAAGAAGTAAGTCTTAAAACCCTTAATTTTAATTTTTCCTCTTAAACCTTATATTTGGTTGAGATTTTGTATTGTGGTTGTTATTTGTTGGATGTGAACAGTTATTAATGATTTTTAGAGGTTTTATAAACCATTAAGAACTTAAAAGTGGAGCAAGAATGAAAGAAATCCGATCCTATGCATAAAGGAGGAGAACAATGGACAAAAATAGACTATGGACTGTTATGGACTGATTTAGAGGACTTTTATAGTTATCTTTCATGTCTAAAATTATTGTTAGATATTATAATGTTATACTTCCATGGGTTATGAGAATATCCTAGTTGGAATGGAGCAAAAAGGTGTTAAAACGAATTTGTAGTAAGAGATTTGGTAAAACATGCTTAGAAAATGAAGAATAGATGAACAGTGAACTTAGAATAAATTTTGGTATTGATGTGTTACATGAAAAATTATGAGATTCTGTAGTAATATAGTACATTGAGTTGCGAGTCTGTAGGCTTTGGAACGAACACATTCCGACTTCGGATGAGGGAGTTATGACATTTGGGAGAAAAGGTGTCAAATCTGTCCAAATGCAGAGAACTAGTTCGACTAGGCTCTTTGGAGCCATTATTTTGACTTGTTAGAGAGTCTATAAAATGATGAATTCATGTTGGTTTTAGAGAGCATGTTATAAGCTTTCTATAGCCTCTGAAACGGCCTAATTCCGACTTATAACGAAAAAGTTATGAACGTTTGAACTTTGTGTGTCAAAACAGAGCATGCTGAGAAACAAAAATCGAGTTGGACAGAGACGAACGTTTGGCCTAAGGAATTTGCCGGGGTGAATTCGATAGAGAGGAACTCGTTCGGGGCGAGCTCCTTGTATTCCAGTTTTGTAATTCTGACCTCCTTTAGTAAAATGGGCATAACTTCCTCATACGAACTCCGATTTGGATGATTCAAGATGATCCGGAAAGCTAAGAAGTAGACCTACAACTTCTGTTATTTATAATTAAGAGTTTACTTCCTGGATTAATTCCTAAATTGGCCATTTTTAGGACTGTTGTGCATTCGAAGGCAATCGAAGAGCGTCGGGCATGTGCGTATGCAACGTGTAATGTTTCCGACAATAAAAGATGATGTTCTAAGTTCTAAAACATGAATGTTATGAATTATAATGATGCTTAACATTAATCAATGATAAATTAGATAAGTGTATAAGCATGCTAAACATATGCAAAGGAGGCGAATCGGGCGTGTGGACGTATGAACGTCGAAACGCCGTATAAGGTGTTAATGAACTTAAACGTTTTTCTATTCAAATGAAACGGATATTATAAGATATGTAATTGGGCTACTATAAACCAATAAGGATGGGTGATTATGAGGGTCGTGATGTTTTAGAACGCTGTGATGCCGAGAAGCAATGTTAAAACTTAGTCGCGTTTATTAATTTATAAAACGCAAACAACATGAAATGAGAATTAGAGAACATAAACCAACATATGAAGCCTCTGTAGTGGCTAATTGGTATTTTATTGTTAAATAAATTGTGTAGGATATTTGAGGTCGAGCCATCATAATTTGGCGAGAAACGCTTAAGGCAAGTTCCTTTAGTAACTTGTTGACTTATTTTAAATATGTTAATGTACATGACGTGAATTATATGTGAGCATGATTAAAGTGTGTACGTTATGTAACTTTGTGATTAAGTTGTCCTATGTGGTATTTGAAATATTGTAAATGTACAATATGAGATGATATATGGTGCAAATGAATAGTGCATTCCAAGAGATTTATGATGCATGTGTAGGTGAATTGCATAAAATTTATAAGGCATGAGTAAGATGCATAGTATGATAATTATGATGCATGAATAAGGTGCATAGTATGAGAATCATGATGCATGAATAAAATACTAATTTATATGTTACGTGAAACATGAAATGTGAAAACTGTTAGACTCGTTGGGCCGTTGTGCTCATACTTACAAAAATAAAAATTTTGCAGATTTAAGTTGCAATGTCATTCTCTTGATATCATGATGATAAGGATTAAAGACGCACGAAAAAAGGAAAGTTGATAAATGTTTTCTTCATTGAAATGATTCAACCGTGATGACGGTGTACGATGTATGTAAGCTAGATTATCTTAAACCTTGAATTAGAAATAGAAACTATCCATTTTTAGATTAAGACGTGACTACAATACTTACCTTGTATGCTAAATTGTTATGATGACAATGATGTATAAAGGATGTTGTATAACAAGTGTATGGTTAAAAATTACCTTGCCATTATTCAGGAAATGACTAAAGTCAGAAACCGAACCTTACGTTCACAAATGAAATTTTGTAATAGATCATAGAATTCATTCAACCTTGATCATAAGTGTATAGTTAAAGGTTACGAAATCTAGAATTGAGAAAAGATTGTAACAGTTTAGTTTTAATATTTATAAGGATATAAACTGTTATATACAGCATGAAAAGAATTGAATTATGATGAAAGTTCAATATATGAATGAAAGGCATAAAAGTTTTAATTTATTCACATTTTTATTGATTACATCATGGATTAATGATGTAGAGTTAGAAAGTGAAAGATTGTTAACGGCCAAAGTCGGGAGCAGTAGTCGTCCTGATTTTTGGGTCGTTACAATTTTATTTATTTATTTTGTGGTATATTATATTATATTATTTAAATTAATTAATTAATTTTATTTATTTCATTTCATTTTATTTTATTTTACTTTATTTTGTATATTTTATGTTATATTACATATTTTATTTTATTTTATTTATTTATTTTGTAGTATATTATATTATATTATTTAAATTAATTAAATTTATTTATTTATTTCATTTTACTTTCTTTATTTTTAATTTCATTAATTTTTTTTAAAATTTATTTTGTTTGTTTATTATATTTTATTAAATTTTATTAAATTTAATTTAATTTAATTTATATTCTATTATATCATTTTTATTATTTAGTAATGCAAAACTAAGTAAATGCTACTTAGTTCATTTCATTTTATTGTATTAATTGGTAGGTAGGAAACTAAGTAAATACTACTTAGTTTATTTTAATTTTAGCAAACTAAGTAAAATATATTAATAAAATAAAGCAGGGCCCACATATATTGCAATTGAATAAGTCTGACAGAAATTCCGTCAGAACTAACAAATATACCAAACCAAGCAATTCTCAGGTAGTATATAGGCAGGATATTGGCAAGAACGCAAATTCAAGTTAAATCAATCCCAAAACACAAATTGAATCCCAAATAAGTCAAGTAACATACATTTGATCAATTAAAATCAGTCAGTATGATTAGTCCTAAAACACAATATCAGTCCCAAAATGATCATTTACCAAAATCATATATAAGCTAGGCAGTCTCAATTCGTATTAAATCATAGAAACATATAATATATGACTGATTTCTGATATAGGCAGGATATTGGCAATAACAAAAAATTAGGGGATAATTTTTATGCCTTAATTTCTGATAATTTCTATAAATAACAGAAATTAATAGAAATTAGGGCATAAAATTTAGGGGATTCTACCCTAATGTGTTTATCAAATACTTATTCCCATTTACTGCAATATCCCAGATATTCTAGAAATTTAAAATAAGAATTTAATAAATAAATTTCTTGCTAAGGGATGAAGTAGATTTGGACATATATGTATATATGTGTTTCATATAATGTGAAGTATGTGATTTTGTGTAATGTACTAAATGTGTATATATAGATGTGAAATGTATACATATATTGAGAAAATAAGATTTAATATTTAATTATATCATTAAAGAAAGTGGATAAAATTAATTAATTAGTATTAATTAATTGAGATTAAATTAAATTATATTATTAAATAATATAATTTGAATATTGAGCCTTGGATGGTGATAGAATTATTATGAACTAAATTTCATATACGAGCTAATTACTTCACTTACTTAATATTAATGAATTAATGTATGTATTTTGTTCTAATAAAATGAGGGAGTTAATTAAACTCATTATTATAAATATATTACATATGAATGTAATATATATTTATGTAAGGGCTTAATATATTATATTATGTCAAACAAATATGAATTAAATATGGAATTAGGTAAATAATTCACTATTTGAAAATTAATGGGTTAAAATATTTGTTTTAATTAATTGAATAAATAAATTTATTTAGTTAATGACGATAGTTGTATTTGTATTACAATAATTACATGTAATATGAATAATGGTATGATATTTAATATTATGTCAAATGGATGTGAATTAATAGTTAGTCAAAACTAATTAATTTAATTAGTTTGAACTAACTAACGTAGCGTATAATTGTTTAAAATGAAGTTTTTATAGATATTAATCGGATAAATGATGTGACAACCCGGATTTTCAGAAATTATTATATAAGAATTTAGCAAATAAAATTCTTATCATGTGACGTTTTGAGTTTTGAGTATGTGTATATATGTGATTTATATGTATGTTATATTATATGTGATTTGATGTGAAGAAATTGAGTGTGTATATGAAAGAAATATATATACTTGTTTTAATAAAATGAGAAAGAAATGTGTTACATATAAATGTAATATGTTAAGGTAATGTGATGATGAATTTCGTAGATAGCTAAAATATTTATTGAATAAAATAAATATTTTAGTTGGGATATTTATTAAATAAAATAAATATTTGACAAAAATTGTTATGGTGATAATTTATGTAAGTGTGATAATATTGATTAAATTAAATGATTTTATTCGTATTTTATTTCGCTAATATAATGGTGATATTCTAATTTAATTAAATAATTAAATTAGAGGACGAGTGATTTATTAGATAAAATGATTTATTAAATAGAAGTTATAATTTTATTAGTAAAGTTTATTTGGACTTATTAAGAAAATAAGTTTAATTAAATATTATAAGTGTGACAAATGTATTTTATAATAAGAAGAATATTAAAATAAATTAGAATGGAATTTTAAATTAGTTTTGCCAAACGTGGCCTAGACTCTCCCTATTCCATAACAGTTAAAACCTTTGGTTAGTGTAACTGCTAGCCAATTTATTATGTACGTGGTATTGTCGGTTTAAGTCTGAGAGGGACTGAGAAGAAGAAAGGAAGAGAGAAATTGAGAAACAGAGAGATGAAATTCTCTGTAAAATTGGAAAGGAATTTAGAAATCAAGGAGGAACAAGTCTCTTCTTCATCATCTAACTAAGAAGGAATCAAGAGGTAATAATCTTGCCTCTTAATATTAATTCACTGTAGAGGGTTTTGATGATTAATTTGTTAAGAAATTAGTTATATATGTTGTTGGATTGTGATAATCTGATTATACGTTGTTTATAAACGATTTTGATTGAATTAAATGCATGAAACTATGTTTAATTAGAGTTTAGAAATTTACAGAGAAGAAAAATATGAATATGGCTTAAATGTATGAAAATTTATGTTCAAATTGCATGTTAATCTGTAAATTGGTGATGGATTATTGTTATGCGTTTAAAAACGAAAACAACGGAAGTTGAACGGGCCAAATTGGTTGAGAAACGAATCTGTAGCGATTGATTGTGCTGAATTTGTAAAAGTTTGTAAAACTAGTGTGAATTGGGATTTTTAAGCTTTTAAATTGGTTGTTTAAGATGTTAGAATCGTGCTAGAAGGTTTGGGTAATTATCATATACGAGTTATAGTGATTGGGTAATTTTAATTTGTTGTTAAAATGAAAAAATTTGGTGTTTTTGGCTTTGAAACTGTGTAACTCGCAAAACTGCAGAATTTGGAATCTAGGAGTCTTGCCCCGGCGAGCTCATTAGGCTAATTTCCTTGTCCCGGCGAAGTCTCTCCCCGGCGAAGTCTCGCCCCGGCGAGCTCACTGAACTAAATTTCCTCGCCCCGGTGAGAATTTTGTGTAGAAATTTCTTGCCCCGCGCGGGAATTGCTGAAAATGAAAATTTTCTTGTTTCTAATTCTTTTTCTTTTGGTCATGATATGTTACCCTATGCAAGATTAAACTTATATTTATGTATTGAATGAATACCAAGATGTTAAGATGGATGCTAAGTATATACTTGATGATGATAGAATATAAAGTTGTTGAACCTTAACTTAACGTTAAGTTTTAGGGATTCCTAAGGGTGACATTGTTATAATTAAGCTTATAACTCTTGAAGTGAGTTTAATAATTAGAAAATAGTTACAGTTAGTAAAATGAGATTGGATGAGAGTGAATCTTGAAGTGACAATAGTATTGTAATAAGCCAAAGATTTACTTATAAGCATTATACATCTAATGTAAAGAAAAGTTTAGGACTTAACTAAATGTTAAGTGTCGATTAAAGTGGAACGTAATAAAATGAAGGGTTTTATGAGGAGGACTTAATTTCTAAGTTGAGAATTACATGGAGAATAAAATGAAGGATTATAAAATGTTAAGTAGAGTTAATACTAAGTATTGTTATGTGACTAATAAATGATGTGCATGATTATATATATCGTGTAGGATACATGCAGTGTAGATAAATATAAGCTGGTTATGATAATCTACAAACCAAGCAAGTCTTTCAGTTCCTATTTGTTATGTGTACTAAATGATTGATTGTTTTAATTCTATGATATAGAAGCATGATGAATTCTATATGTTGTATGTGCGAAACGACAAAGTCAATTTATGACTACGTTCATTGAGTTAGAATGTTGATTGAGTTATGGAACTCAATTATTACTTGGTAACTGATGTACAACATGTATAGTATGCTAGAATTATAATGTTTATGATTGTATAAACTGAGCATGTTGTTTATGTGCTACGTGATGCATGAAAACTGTTAGATTTTGCTGAGCTGTCGAGCTCATTCTTGCAAATAACCACTTTTGCAGGTTAAAGATACAAGGCAACGCTATGTGCTATCCAATGAAGTTGATCAAAGTAATACATGAAGATTAAATGTTTTAGTTAAAATTTGTTACCTGAATTATGTTAAGATTTTGATAAATGTATTTATATTAAGTTGTAAAGTTTATATTGAGGTGTAAATTTTTATAATAAGTTCGACAAGGTGAATCATGATATTAACATGATTCTAAGATATTTAGATGTAAAGGTTGAGAATTTTGGGATCGAGCATGATTTGTAATGGAAAAGTTTAAATTATTCTGCATTTTATTAAGTTTAACACTGAATATTGTTGTAAGGTTAGAATGAAGATGTATTGATAACGACCGATGTTGAGAGTTGAATTGTATGAATTTTGGGGTCGTTACAGTTGGTATCAAAGCTGATAGGTTAGAAACCTTATGTAAGAGTATCTTAGACTATAACCTTAGAGAAAAGAGGTGAAGATGAGAGAGTTTAAAGAATAGTAAGTTAAGTATGATTATGGTACAATCGTACTCTTTAATAGTTGATGTATGGTATCTGGGCTAAACAATTCCTTCAGAGTGTGGATGTTGATACGAACTAGCGACCGATCTATCTCGCTGTGAAAAGCAGTGTAGACGAGACAGGAACTAGTTTGTTGGTTGTTTGTGGGGGAAACCACTCAGGTGTTGTACTGAACACTGCTAGAGACTCGATGTGTATCAAGTATAGAATTATGGATGTGTATGATTAAGAAGTGATTTTTTCGTATAGGTGGATACATGAGATGAGTTAAGTCCTAGGAATGTTACAAGGAGAAGATGTGAATGACGTAAAGTAAACTCGAATAAAAAGGTGAATAATATGAATGAAGTTAGAGATTCTTAAAGGAAGAATTAATATATAAAGAAGAAGATTCAAAGAAGAATCTTGAAGAGTTTTATAAGATGAGAACCAAGAGTTACCTGACTCCAGTAATAAAGATGGTGTTAATAAATAGACGATATCTATAAGATGAGAATGGTATAATGATAAGAATGAACTCAAATAGAGTTTAGAGAATTCATGTGAGACAAGCTTATGATAAAATATTTAGGTTCAAAGAAGAACCTGAAAAGCTAAAAGAGCAGGGAACACCTGAGTTGATTAATCATAAGATAACGTGATTAAAGAGAAGAATAGAGAAGATCGTAGGATGAGACGATCATAAGATAAGAAAGAATCGTAAGAAGAGTTGATGATAGAATGAGATCACGACGTGATTTGCTAAATTTGTAAAATGTCAGAAGATCTTAAATGATTGAATAGTTGTAGCATGATGCTATAAAGAGATGGTACTATGAAATAGTACGAGGTAAACTCACGAGGAGTTATGGATGATGGAATACGAGAAATTCGTATCAAACAAAGAGTTAAGTTAAGAGCAAGATGAAATTAGGTGGGATTTCAATCGAGGACTCATGTTAGTGGTTGAGTTGTGTGATTCCTGGTATGGGACGGGAATTTGTGCTTGGTTTGAAAACTACTTAGCTTCCTATATTAATATAGTGGTTGAGTTGAACAAATTCTGGTATGGGACGAGATTTGTCCATGGTTTAACAACCGCTCAGCTTCCTATATTGATTAGTGTGACGCCCCCAAATTCGGGTCTCCAACTACCCGGATCTGGTCATCACGATCCAATACAATCATTCACCTCTAACAACATATGGTAACTAAAATGCGGAATATAATAAACATATGTTGTTCATTACAAAGGTGTTACTAGTCCCAAGATACAATAACCTTAAATACTTAACACAAATCCATACCCAAATAACTATCAGGGTTTAAATTACATTAAGAATAATCTACTACACTTATGATAAATCAGCTACATGAAGTCTATCACTTCATCTTTTCTTTCCCTTTGCTCTTTCCTGATGTCTCGGGTTTAGCTGTAATGGAGTCATGATATAGCAAGGGGAGCAACGAGTTTGCTCAACAAGTTTTTAAGCGCAACAATAAAGGATATATCATGACGAAAGAAATATGGAAAGAGAATTCAACAATATAATTATCAGAAGCAAGAACAATAATTGCTTTTAGAACAATTGATAGTCAAGTAGACTTTGAACAAAAACATCCAAAGGAGTCAATAGCTAGTTGACCCTCTGGTTACTGGCTACAGAATAAGTACTTGAGGGGATTAGCCTCGCGTACGCTATGTATATGCATAACATTTAACTCTGTTGTTTGTACCTTATATATGGTACCTGGGGTACTTCCCTATAATAGAAGGGGTGTTCATTCAGTCTAAGAATCCTTACCATCGATTGGTTCGGATAGCTTTTATAAATTTTCACATACTTGCCTGACCGAACAATGGTTCAGACTTAATCATGAACAGTTCGTAAATTTTGGAACTTTAATAAATGTACGAATTTAAATGCACAAGTGCGAATGTCCATACATATATAGAGGTGGAGTAATTTTAAAAGTAATTAGACCACTTAAAGCATGCTTGGAGATAAGATTCAAGCCTTAAGAATAACTTGCAACACAACAACTTTGAGTAGAGTTTAAGGAACTTGAAATCATTTAAAGTTTCAAGGTAAAGAATTTGCTCAATGATAGAAAACTTGCCTGTTTGCTCAGCTACAAATAAATCTTAGCTTTAACTAATTGATCTTGGATAACCTATCAGTTGATAAAGTCGGTTTATCCATTAGCATTGCATAACTGTATATCGATACACTCACTTATGCTATTTATTTAGCAGATAAACAATTCACCATTACTATTTAACATTAGCTAAACAGAAATTAATTAATGACTCTTAGCTATTAGGATAAATGATAGCTAATTATGGTTACTTATCATTTGAGACTCAACTATTACCTTTATTTGTCTCAAAAATGGGCTAATAATCCTTATTTTCCATAATAAATAAATTTATTATGGTTTAATAATAATTGATCACTTATTTAGTCATGTTAGCGCTTAATTACCATTCACCATTAAGGGTACTTGAGTAATTATTATTCCTTGTTCCTTATTCAACATTAATAAAATACTTAATGTATTAATTCTACACACACTTAACCATTATTAAATATTAATTAAATAATCATTAAGTATCTTTATTATCTTTATTTATTAATGCCAAAAATAAATAATCAATTTATTAATCTCACTCATACTTAATCATTATTTCATTAATGATTAAGTAAGTGTTATCCTTATTAGATTTATTCATACCCAATTATTATTAATATTAATTAGATAATAATTAGATATCTATTACCTTTATTTATTATGTAATGTTAAACAATAAATACTTATTATCTTTATTAAATAAATAATAATAAATGATTATTTTATTAATTTTATTCATACTTAATTATTATTAAATAATTAAATATTTATTGTTTATTGATAAATAACTTTATTCATACTTAATTAAATATTTAGTACCTTTATTTATTATTATTTGATAAATAATAAATAATTACTTTATTACCTTCATTCATACTTAATTATTATTAAATATTAATTAAATAATAATTAAATATTTACTATCTTTATTTATTAAATCATAAATAATTAATTGATTAACTGTATTCATACTTAATTATTATTTAATAATAATAATTAAATATTTATTATCTTTATTTATTATTTATTGATAAATAATAAATAATTATTTGATTAATTTTATTTATTAGTTATAATAACTAGTTAATTTACAAGAGCATTATTAGCTCAAATTAATAGTCAATAGTTAAGCCAATGATAGTACACTTGATTAACAGTTAACCTCCATTGAATTACACAACCCATTCAAAAATTTCTATTGTTGTATAATATTACTCAGTTAATAGCTTTGTGCTGCCAAAATCACAGACACAATTATATCCAGCTCCTGCCAAATTTCATTCCAAAAATTTTACCTAACACAATAGGCAACAATCCTAAATAGATTCATAGCAATTCTTGACTTCGAAATTCAGTAACCATCCCAAACAGAAGAACAAAGTTTAGTTTAGGCATAATACCCACACAATAGGAAAAAGAACTCCCAACTATTTTATCACAATTTTCAGTTCTAGTATTAACCATAATACCAACATAGACTAAAGGTTGATTCCTGTAAGCACTATGTATTGACTACATGATTATCACCAAACGAAACAACAACCTGCAATTAACCCCAATGTTCATACAATACAATACCAGGTTTCCAAACAGAAACAACACAATACAATACCAAATGTTTAAATCCAAACAATATCATACAATCCCCAAAACAACGTATATTATAACCAATACCAACACAATCGGCAACACAAACCAAGTACCGAAGGAAAAAAATTTATACAAAAGCCTAAAAGAAAACTATCACAGTACTCATTAATTCCCAGTGTTGTACCTTGGGTTCGATCGACTTGCTGCCTTTCTTCTTCTCCCAAAATACTCGACCAATCCGGACATCCACCTCTTGTTCACCCGCGTCTGATCTCCCCTGTTTTCTCCTCTCTGCGACTTGCTTTTTCTCTCTCTAATTTGGACTCACAGAAACTCGGTAGCTTGGCTAGGGTTTGGACTCAATTTATAGAAAATTGGTTACCCAATAAATCGGGTATATCCCAATTAACCGAACCATTGACCATCGGGTAGAGGGGGGTAGCCCCGACGAGAATTTTGTGTAGAAATTTCTCGCCCCGACGGGAATTGCTGAAAATGAAAATTTTCTTGTTTTTAATTCTTTTTCTTTTGGTCATGATATGTTACCCTATGCAAGATTAAACTTATATTTATGTATTGAATGAATACCAAGATGTTAAGATGGATACTAAGTATATACTTGATGATGATAGAATATAAAGTTGTTGAACCTTAATTTAACCTTAAGTTTTAGGGATTCCTAAGGGTGACATTGTTATAATTAAGCTTATAACTCTTGAAGTGAGTTTAATAATTAGAAAATAGTTACAGTTAGTAAAATGAGATTGGATGAGAGTGAATCCTGAAGTGACAATAGTATTGTAATAAGCCAAAGATTTACTTATAAGCATTATACATCTAATGTAAAGAAAAGTTTAGGACTTAACTAAATGTTAAGTATCGATTAAAGTGGAACTTGAAGGGTTTTATGAGGAGGACTTAATTTCTAAGTTGAGAATTACATGGAGAATAAAATAAAGGATTATAAAATGTTAAGTAGAATTAATACTAAGTGTTGTTATGTGACTAATAAATGATGTGCATGATTATATATATCGTGTAGGATACATGAAGTGCAGATAAATATAAGTTGGTTATGATAATCTACAAACCAGGCAAGTCTTTCAGTTCATAATTGTTATGTGAACTAAATGATTGATTGTTTTAATTCTATGATATAGAAGCATGATGAATTCTATATGTTGTATGTACGAAACGACAAAGTCAATTTATGACTACGTTCGTTGAGTTAGAATGTTGATTGAGTTATGGAACTCAATTATTACTTGGTAACTGATGTACAACATGTATGGTATGCTAGAATTATAATGTTTATGATTGTATAAACTGAGCATGTTGTTTATGTGCTACGTGATGCATGAAAACTGTTAGATTTTGCTGAGCTGTCGAGCTCATTCTTGCAAATAACCACTTTTACATGTTAAAGATACAAGGTAACGTTATGTTCTATCCAATGAAGTGGATCAAAGTGATACATGAAAATTAAATGTTTTAGTTAAAATTTGTTACCTGAATTATGTTAAGATTTTGATAAATGTATTTACATTAAGTTGTAAAGTTTGTATTGAGGTGTAAATTTTTAGAATAAGTTCGACAAGGTGAATCATAATATTAACATGATTCTAAGATATTTAGATGTAAAGGTTGATAATTTTGGGATCGAGCACGATTTGTAATAGAACAGTTTAAATTATTTCGCATTTTATTAAGTTTAACACTGAATATTGTTGTAAGGTTAGAATGAAGATGTATTGATAACGACCGATGTTGAGAGTTTAATTGTATGAATTTTGGGGTCGTTACAAATGAGCTAATAAAAGGGGAGTAATTAAGCTTCTAGAATGGGGGGTGCAGCTAAGGCTCTTAGGGGAGGAATAATTGCTAAAAAATTTCTTCCACATGCCTCCAAGTCTTTCCCCAAATTCTTCACCAAACCTTCATGTGATTGGTTGGTTGACTAGTGGGGGGCCTCATGTTTGTTATGTAATTGAGCCTTATTCAAGGCAAAACAATTCAACACTTATCATTTTTTTTCATTCCCCATACTCCCTCCCGTAGCCAAAATATTCAGAAGATATATATATATATATATATATATATATATATATATATATGAGAGAGAGAGAGAGAGAGAAAAAATGAAGAGAAGAAGAGAGGAAGAAGAAGAATGGGAAAGAAATGCAGAAAATGAAAAAAGGTAATTCCTAAATCTTAATTAAACTTTTGATTTAGATGTTAATTTTTATATAATTTATATAATTAGGATATGTTTAAGTTGATATATGATGGTTTAGCCATGGATTAGCAAAAATCCAATAAAAGAATTCAAGAAAAGAAATGAAAAGAAAGAAGAACAAAAACAATTTTTAAGCCTAAAAGTCCTAAATTTCAATCCACTTTGGACTTTTACCATTTGAAATTCATAACTTTTTTTTGTGATCCGTCAAAGAGAGGTGTTAGATATATAAGTTATCTGATGATCCCAAGTAGAATCGCTCAAAAAGATTTAACGGATCAACCATGGTGTAATGTTTAGTAAAACAGTTCCTGCTGCAAAAATCTGAAAAAAACTCTTAGAAGTTTCCTAGCCAGTTTCTTTCGTGGGCTGTTTCGACCATTTTTTTTGCTCTAAAAATTCTGGCCTTTTGTGGCATGGTAGTATATCAAGTTAACTAGATGCTGTCCAAAGATGAGAATTTTTCGATGTCCTAAGAGAGAGTTATGGCTTTTAAAAGTAAACTGTTATAACTTAGTGAATACAACCCAGAAAATTATCAAAATTTAACTGGAAGTAGTATATGGTAGTATGAGTTTACCATATAAATTTCCGAATTTTTGAACAAAAAGATAATTTATGATAAATGTAGCCATTTTGGACTGTTTTAGCCTATTTAAAAATAGGAAACGAAATTACAGAATTACAGGAAAATTATATTTATAACTAAAATATCATATACTGATATTTTCTAAAAGATAAAAAAATAATAAGTTGGTTTGGTATTTTTCATACCTATTATTAAGTTAAGAATAAATGAGAAAATTAAGTTATGTTAAGTTAAAAGATGTGTAAATGTAATTTTTATTGCTTAATGACCTTTAATATGATATATTAAGATTTTATATGGGTAATTTAGTAATTTGTTTTAATAAAATATTATGTGTATGGCCAAATATGTATGTTAACTAAATTAAATAGTAAAGGATAAACAATTAAAGTAAATTGTTCATGAGTCTAATAAATGATTAAAATATTATTAAATGATTAATAATATTTGTAAGGATTAAGACATTAATAAATGATATTAAGTGATCAAAATATTATTAAAGGGTTAATAATATTTGAAAGTGAATTAAAATATTATTGAATGATTAATAATATTAGATAATGAGTTGAATATTATTAAATGATTAATAATATTAGTAAATGATTTGAATATTATTAAATGATTAATAATATTAAAAAGTGATTAGAATATTATTAAATGATTAATAATATTTGTAAGTGACTAAGATATTATTACGTGATTAATAATAAGAAATGAATTAAAATATTATTAAATGATTAATAATATTAGACGACTGTTTTAAGATGTAGATTAAGTGATTGAAATATTATCAAAGGACGATAATAATATTGATAGTTTAAGGTGTTATCTAACATTTGATTATGTGGCTAAATGTTAGATGATTTATTTATAAAGTAGTAGTATTATGAGATATGATATGATATGCTGATTGAAAGATCAATCTTATAAATGATAGGTCTTTTATAAGAGATTATATTAGATTGCGTAGCAGTAATCGACAGACAAGGCAAGTTCCTAACCCTAAACTTCTTACGATTATTGCAAGTTTCCTAACTCAAACTTGAGTTAATATTTTCAAGCATGCTAGTGGTTTAATTATTGTCAATTATTCTACATCAATGAAATTTATTGTTTAATCGCACTTAGTGCAAGTTGCATATGTTTACTTGATATGAAAGGCTGATCACCTTGATTACTAAATTTGTTCATAGTCATTGCTGGCCACTCTGCGTTATTGATTCAGTTATTTAGTTATTGAAATTTGATTATCGTTCTTTCATAATTATTATATATTGTTGAAAATTCGAAAGCCTATTCTTTTTCAATCATGATATATATTTCTTATATTTAAACTTGCTGAGCAAAGTAGTTGCTCACTCTTGCTATATCATGCTAATATTTCAGTTAAGTTCGAGTGCTTCAGGAAGGACAAAGGCAAGAGGAAAAGTTCAAGAGTAACTTAATAGGCGTCAACTATTATGTTATCTTATGAAAATGATTATGTAAACATTTTTAATTATTAAGGTAAATATTGAGTTAAGGTTACAAACCTTGGGAAATGGTGTAGAATTATTTGAAATAAATAATGTATATTTATATATTCCGCGTTAATTGTATAATGTGTAAGAAGATGATGCATCGTGACGCACCAGGTCTGAGGTTCAAGGGACCTGGATTTTGGGGGCGTTACAGGTTGGTATCAGAGCTGATAGGTTATAAACTTTAGGTAGGAGTACCTTAGGTTATAACCGTAGAAATGATGGTAAGGATGTTGAGGAATGTAGGTAAGGAAATTACACCTTGTTAGGGTTAGGGTTTCGTGTTGGCTGGAGAGGAGAGAAATCCACGAAGAGTACGGAACTGATTGATTGATTGAAGAGGGGAGAAGAACAGGTAGGCAATTACTCCAATGACACGTGGCAGAACTCTCAGAATCCGGAAACCGGGTTAGGGTAGCAGGGATCCCAAGAGCCTTCTTGATTCTTCGAGTTGAGAGAGAGAGTTTCAAGTGTTTAGAGCTTCCAAGAGTCTAAGTGTAATGTCTTGAGAGACATCCCCTTTTCTTAGAATAGAGGAGCTATTTATAGAGTTTTTCTGGGAAATAGTCACATGTCAGGCACAAGTTTTAAGGAAAATTCCCGAAATACCCTTTAATTATGTTTTAAAGGAGAAATTTCAGAAATGCCCTTTAATCATCAAAGTAATGTCTAAATTGCCCTGTTCTTCTAGCCACCAATCCAATCCCTCAATCAATTCCCAAAATGGGTCGCATCCACGAGTCTTCTGCCTTGGAACACGTGGAGACTTCCCCGGGTCTAGTACATTTAATTAGGTCACATAAACCCTAATTTGTACATTTAATTAGGTTTTTTGTAAACCCTAATTTGTACATTTAATTCAATTAGGTCATGTGAACCCTAATATGCATTTGGGCCCACATTTGCCCCCTGCGCGAGAGTCACGATTCCTTGAGAGACGCTCGTGCAAAATACTCCAAGTTTTCGAATGATTTTGTGTAACTCCCCTTGTTCAAGTCTTGAACACAAGAGTTCTAGAAGAGGGAACCCCTAGGGACCAAACCATTAGGGTTAAACCCTAAAGAGGCAAAACCTAGAAGGGCTCTACCTTGAACCTCTTGGTAGATCATCTGAACGCTTCCTCATTTTTGTCTAATATTTATTTCCTTATTTTCTGAGAATTAAAACAAGGAAGATCATCAGATATCACTAAATAAAATCCAATAATCAAATCTTAATTTAGTATTTGGAAACAAAATCTTCCTTTAAAATTTTGTAAAGCAAGATCTTTTTCCTTAGGAAAACCAAATATTCAATATATATATATATAATATATATATATATATATACCAATTTCGAAAATTGTCCATTAATAGGAACAAAATATCAGATATCAAATATATATTTTTCAAAAAATCCATTAAAATATCAAATTTAAACAAATTTCGAAAATATAGGTGTTTATTTAAAAAATAAACTCAAGGAGACTTATCTTTATATTGCAAAATCTTCCGCAAGAGGAAAATAAAGATTGCTTCCTTTACTATTGCAAGCTTGCGGTTTGAATATATATATCTCCCAAGTCACTTAGGCTTTTCTTTTCATCGTGCAAATTTTTCCTTCTCTCCTCATTCAAGTTGCCGAACTTCTTCTTGACGTGCTTCTCCTACGTTTCTTCTCAGGTTATTGTAGCTTTTCTTTTGTCTTCCGAGCCCCGTTACTTGGATTATATCTCGGTAGGGTTCCCTCGGATAATAAAGAAAAACACAATATTTACTGACAAAGAAGCATCCGTTTCGAAAAAATTAATCTGTGGGGCACCAGAATTTTCAAGGTACACAAAATAAAGTTTTTTTTTTCTAGGGGGCCGGATCCTAGGGGGCCGAACCCTAGGTGGCTGAACCCTAGGGATTTTTTTTTTTTTGCAGGAGACCGATCCTTAGGGGGGCGAACCCTAAGGGAGCTGAACCCTAGGGGGGCCGAACCCTAGGGGGCGAATCCTAAGAGAAAATGTATCAAAATTTTAACATTGGGAAGCGTGATCACTGTTTTGACCATAACTTTTGTTTCGTTTGGAGTCTCGGGGCCCATAATATATCAAAACGACCGTATCGACGAGCACTTCAAAAGTCATCGCCAACGGCCATGATATATATCAAAATAATTTAAAAAATGGCTCCGAAGGATGCATTTTGGCTGTCCGAAGTTTTTTGAAAAAATTTCAAATCTTATTTTTTCTCTCATAATTGTAATTTTGATCCTTCCCTGACTTCATATTTTCTTCTTTTCAGGTATTCTCAGGTGAAAATCTCAAATTCTCCCCTTGTCATGATAAGCCTACTCAAGTTCACATGCTTTACTGGACATCCTTAGTACCCTTATGTGAAGTCTTCCTTACTTGCAGGCCTTGTCTACCGGATGCTCTGAAGACTTGAAGACTTCCCGAGTAACTCCCTTCGTCAATGATTGGGGAAAGGCAAGAAGGCTTGTTTCTTTATGTCGCGGCTTGCGGAGGTTGGGACGACTTCTCCCATTCCGGTCGCATTCCCCGTATGTGCATAGAGAAACAAAAATATCCTTTCAGTCCCTTTCGCTTTCTGTCTGACTCATCTAGCCGTCTTCAAAGATGGCAGTATTGGACTGACGAAATCCTCGGGAATGTTGAGTATAAGGCTATACTAAAGAGCGCAGGCATATATCGCTGCATTCAGCTATGTAGGGCATTCAACTATGTAGGGCATTTAACTATGTAGGGCATTCATCCATGTAGAACATTCAGCTATGTAGGGATCTACGTATCATGACGCCCTTACTGTGTCGATTTCCCGCGAGTACTTTTCTTCATGCACATTCATTACTGTTTGGGGGAATTCACCCATACTCTAGAGTATGTCTGCTTCTTTTTCTTTTTCAAATTATGTTCTTATTCTTGATTATATATATCCTGCAGTCTTCATGTTGTTGCTTCGGCTTCTTGTAGCCCATCCAGACTGTCTGCTAGGGATACCAAGTGCGTTGCATACTTGATAGAGGCTTTCAGGCGGACTAACAATTATACTTCATGATTTCATGATGACATAATCCTTTCAAACTTCGTCTCGGGTACCTCCTCGAGTTCCTCCCCCAGGATCCTCTGCTGTCGGGGAGAGGAGATTGACTTGCTCTAGAGTAAAGTCGAGGATCCTAGTGTTTAGATTGTCGAGAATGATGATGATGATGATGATGATGATTATGATGATGATGATGACATTCCCATTGGATTTCTCATGGGTACGACAAGTAAGGTGGCGACCTCCACAACTTGTAAGCCTCGCTGACATAACATGATTGTTGTCGAGTCTTCCTCACCTCATGGCAGCCTTAATGTTGACGATTTCATGTTTGATGTAGGCTTAGGTTCTGCTGTGGTTAGTACAGTTCCATTTTCACGCCCATATAGAACATCTTCTCATGACAGCTTGGAGGATACCGGTGACACCGATGTTGATGCTGATGCTATTATGGCAGTTAATCCTCCTCCCCCGAGGGAGAATCCTTCGAAACCTATTGTTGATTTCCATCCTCCCCAGAAGGATTCGCCCGAGGCTTCACCTAAAAGGGAGAGTACAGTTGCTAGTTCTTTGGGTGGGGGCATCGATGCTTTACTTTCTTTGCCCGTTGAGGAACTCGCCTTATTTGACTTTCTTCATCTTGATTCTGCCACCTCGCCTTTTAGCGACCTCGGCTACCCACCCAACAACAAAGATGTCGTGGAGCTACAGGCATTCCCTAAGCCCGTGATTTGTGCAGCTCCTCTTCCGATGAATATTTTTTTTGTGCTGGGCTGGATCTCTTTACTTCTAGGTATGACTTTTTGTAGCTTTTTGTTATTCCTGTATCAAAGAACTCATTTATATGTCATTTATCATAGTAGAGTTTCTTTAGCATTAGTGATTGTCTTTAACTTGAAGTTTTTCCTTAAGACCCAATGTTTAATATTGAATCATAAGTTATTCAAATTAATACTCCAAGACAACAATATTCATAATAGTGAGAGTAAACATGCAATTTTTCGATTTCTCGCAAACTAACACTTGAATCCATACTTTTAAAATCAAAGAATATTCAAGTATAAGTGAAAGTTTGACATTTTTATTAATAATCATATTGCTTTTAACGAAAAGCACCACGTTTCAAAAAATTTCATAAAGATAATAATGGTAAATTTTGCTTTTGTCGGATAAAGCATAACGTTCGCCACTTTTAGAGATAAAGTGTAACTTTCTCGGGTTTGAGGGCTTATAGTCAGGTGCCTCGATTACTTTTAGAGTTGAAAGTATAACTTTGAGGACTTATAGTCAGGTGCCTCGATTACTTTTAAAGTTGAAAGTATAACTTTGAGGACTTATAGTCAGGTGCCTCGATTACTTTTAAAGTTGAAAGTATAACTTTGAGGACTTATAGTCAGGTGCCTCGATTACTTTTAAAGTTGAAAGGATAACTTTGAGGACTTATAATCAGGTGCCTCGATTACTTTTAAAGTTGAAAGTATAACTTTGTGCCTTATCCCTTGGTACGTCGTGCCAATTGTTTGGCGTATAGGGTTTCATAAGGGCTTAAGTTGCATGCCTCGTCACTTGGTCATCCAATTTCTTGGCAAGTGCAATCTACGAGGACTTGACCACCATCGTGGGTGGATTTTTAATTCGTCAATTCTTGTGTTTCCTCCCTTGGTCATCCAATTTCTTGGCAAGGGATACTCTTGAGTACTTCAACCACCATTTTCTAGTGGACCACCATCTTGGGTGATTTTTTCCGACCTCTTGGGCTACACCATGGGTAATAATGTTGCATGTTTCTTTTCCTTTGTGGTTTGAAAGTGGCTTTTCATACACGGTGCCTTTCTTTTCACAGTTCGATTTCTCCGGCTGCCAGCTTCTCATGGTATATCCTCTGCATACTGTAACAGTCCATAGTGGAATGTCCTGCGTACTGGTGATACATACAGAAATCTGGTCTTCTTTTCATCTCTTCCGTCACCACAAATTTAGGCGTTGGAGGTTTCACCACTCCGTGCTCAACCCATTGTTCGTACAGGCCCCTGAATGCCTTCTCACTGCATGTGATAGCCTCTGGAACTGACATCCTGGTATACTTGCCCCCAAGTTTTCCTTTACTTTGTTCAAAATTTCGCTCATTCTTCTCTCTCTTGCCCCCTTATGGGTTCGACTGAGAGTCAACCAAAGCCACAGTTGCTGTTCTCTTACCCTTCCATGTAACCATCACATGGTTGATGGGCCCTGTCACGATTCCTCCCAAATCTTGTGCGAAGGATGAGAGGGTTGCAAATGAATCACAGGCCTTTGTAATGAGATGGGGCTTGAAGGAGTCTAGAGCACCATTGTTGCATATGCTAACCAAGTTCTTCTCTTCAATTGGCTCGGCACACTTCTGTGCTTGGGCCCTGAATCTGTCCACATAATCTGACAGCTCCTCATTCGGCCTCTGCTCGAATCGCATCAGTTCTACAATAGTTACCTGTTTCTGCACATAGAAAAATTTCTTAAAAAATTACAATTTTAGATCTTCCCAATCATGGACTGATCCCTTCTCCAAATTGTAGTACCAACTGAAGGCACTATCCGTCAAAGTCTTGTTAAATTCCCTCATCAACATATTATGGTTATTCACCTCATCATAACCCAACCATGGAGACATCGACTCCATGAACCTGGCAATATGCTCCCTGGCATTCCCTTTCTCCCCGTTATACTTTGGGAACTGCGGGGGGTGCTCAATATACCCTGCCAGGTACGGTTGTCTCCGTACATGTGCCGGGTAGGGTGGAGTAAAGTCCAACTCTGAAGGTCGGGATGTCTGCTTGCGAAATTGATTGATCACATCGATCATATCATCCTTCGTCACATACTGGCTCGTGGTATAGACTCTTTGAGGGGCTGTGATGTACTGATGCATAGGGGGTGTGTATGGTAAGGAAATTGGCTGGTGTACACTTGCATCCTGCACAATTTATATCGGTGGTGCTTGTTGGCTTGTTAGTTGGATATGGCTAGGGATGGTCGGTATCTGCACTTGTGAAAATGCTGGGAGAGTAGTCGGGATGAGGTTGGGCTGAGGTTGACTCACTTCCAATCTGAGTTATGGCACATCACCGTTGTTTTGGGGCTCTAAGTGGATGATTGGAATCGGCTGATTCTCCGTTGTTGGAGGCACAGTCGAATTCTCTTTGTTGTTGCTGTTGTCCTCCACTTCTGCTCGTTCCCCCTGCGAACTTCCTGGGAACATAGCCCTGAAAGTGGGGATTTGCATCAACTACTGGCGGAAATTCTCCATCTCTTCCTATTTCTTCTGCATTTCCAACATCATGGCCATCATCATCCCTTGGCCTTCTCGTGCCTCCTGTAATGCCTTGAGCATCTCCATCTGCACAGCATTCGCAGTCGTCTGCGCTCTAGTTACTTCCTCACCTTGCCTTCCTGCGTTTGTCTGTCTAGCGCTGGTTTGTTGTTGATCAGCCATTTGAGGTGATGTTGAGCTTCCTTCCGAAACGTCTTCTAAGATAGGTTGATCAAAATCCAGATTCGCGCTTTGGAGCCCTGGATTTACTTGCCTTGAAATCGGATCCGGTGAAGTGATGCTTGTTGTCGACGAAACTCTTCCTGTAATTCTCCCACTTCGAGTTGTGGGCATACCCTTCACGAATTCTACACCTCCCCAGCAGAGTCGCCAAATAAATGTAAGTAAGAAAATTACACCTTGCTAGGGTTAGGGTTTCGTGTTGGCTGGAGAGGAGAGAAATCCACGAAGAGTACGGAACTGATTGATTGATTGAAGAGGGGAGAAGAACAGGTAGGCAATTACTCCAATGACACGTGGCAGAACTCTCAGAATCCGGAAACCGGGTTAGGGTAGCAGGGATCCCAAGAGCCTTCTTGAGTCTTCGAGTTGAGAGAGAGAGTTTCAAGTGTTTAGAGCTTCCAAGAGTCTAAGTGTAATGTCTTGAGAGTCATCCCCTTTTCTTAGAATAGAGGAGCTATTTATAGAGTTTTCCTGGGAAATAGTCACATGTCAGGCACAAGTTTTAAGGGAAATTCCCGAAATACCCTTTAATTATGTTTTAAAGGAGAAATTCCAGAAATGCCCTTTAATCATCAAAGTAATGCCCAAATTGCCCTGTTCTTCTAGCCACCAATCCAATCCCTCAATCAATTCCCAAAATGGGTCGCATCCACGAGTATTCTGCCTTGGAACACGTGGAGACTTCCCCGGGTCTAGTACATTTAATTAGGTCACATAAACCCTAATTTGTACATTTAATTAGGTTTTTTGTAAACCCTAATTTGTACATTTAATTCAATTAGGTCATGTGAACCCTAATATGCACTTGGGCCCACAAGGAATAAACTTGGATAAAGTTTAAGTGATAAGGGATGTATTTAGAAAATTCATTATTAAGTAATGAAGAAGATAAGCCAAGAAGATTCAAAGAAGAATCTTAAAGAGGTATAAAGATAAGAATTTGGAGTTACCTGACTCCAGTAATAAAGATGAAAAGTAAAAATAAATAGACGATGTCTATAAGATGAAAAGCGTGAATAAAATCATAATATAATATGATTAAAGAGAAGAGTAAGAAGATCGTAGAATAAAACGATCGTAAGGATAAGGGGAAATAATTACAAAATAAGATCACGACGGGATCAGATTAAATTGTTGAATAACATATGATATGTTAAGTGATTGGAATGATATAGCCTGACGCTATAAAGAGAATGTACTATGAAATTGTACGATATAAACTGAGAAAAGAGTCGTAAATGCTAAGATACGGATTATAGAAAATTCGTATTGAGGAGAAAATTAGGATTGTGTGGGATTTCAATCGAGGACTTATGTGATGGCTGAGTTGTACAAACCTTTGTATGGGTGGGGGTTTTGTGCTTAAATTTAGTCTATCACATTGATAATCATTGAAATGTTTGTGTCGCGTTATCGGTATACATATGGTGAGAAGGTGATTCTTTTCTCATATTTATATTTGATAGTTAGAGAATATAAGATTAGGTGCGAGTTCTTAAAACTCATGCTTATGGTAAGTTTGTGACTCATAATCATATGCTATGTTTTTGAACCCCCTAAGCGTATGGACAGTCCCTGATTAGTTCTTGGACTACGTATTACTAGGACAAGTTCCTAAACTCATATTATTGTAGAAAGTTCCTGAACTCATAACGTGTGGTAAGTTTGATGAACTGTATTGGGGTATAGAAAAGTTGTGTATTGAGATATGAGGATTTTCAGTGTAGTAAACTTTAAGGATGATAGAAATAGATAGAATTAGTAGGCAATGGATGATCATGGGAGAAATTGGAGTTGATGGTGGAAGCACAGGTATTCCAAATCCTCTAGCTATGCTAGATTTCGAATTTATTGACATCGTGCTGATATTTGCACTTTTGTGTTTTCGAAAAATATGTTGGATCAATTTTTGAACCAATAAGTTTTAAAAATGTCATATGATTCATATGTCTATGCTATTTATTTCGGCTAAGACAAAGATGATTTGAAAAATATCAAAATATATTTTTAACAGTCATCAATGCATCATTAAACCTGGTGTAGAATGACAAATGATGGAGTCATCAATGCAGAGTAACCTAATGTTGGATGTGATCATAGTATCGTTAACCCACTATGGTATGATGTAATATGACAAAATCACGAAATGACAGAATCCTCAACGGACTGTAAATACAGTGCGGTATCATGACGTCATAAGATGATTTTTAGAATTTTGAACCCAGATAAAGAAAAGTCAATGCCAATATAAGTGGTTAGAAAAATATTTTGATTGATATTTGAATTATTGGTATACGTCTAAACTATTGTTTCGGCTAAACGGATATTGAAATGTTTTTATCAAAATGGCTGAGGTGAACAACCCTGGAAAATGGGTAATTTATGTCGGGAAAATCCGACTTCACGCGCGAAAAGCATGTATAAGTGTTGTGCACAATACCGGGTACAATAGGTGGATCCCCTAAAGTACCAAGAGATGTTTTATAAGGGTATACAGTTGAATAATTATTAAGCCCCGTAACAAGTTCATGGGTCTTTATGACCACTCAGCATAATTTGAAAAGTACTTAAAGGAATCTTTTACTCCTAGTTATTCAGACTACTTCACAATTATTGAACAATTGTTGAAGACTCTTAAAAGATATTCCATGGTTCTGGAAGTTGAAAGTTTAGAAGATGTGAACTTCTTAGAGAAGAATGACTGTAGAATGTAACGAATAAAGAGAAATCTTTAAAGAAGGAAAGAGTTTAGTAGTTATTAAAGTGAGAATGTAAAGGTTGATTTGAAAACGTAGTTTGGTGAATAAGATGGTTGATTTGAAAACCTAGTTTTGGTCAATAGAATGAGCAGCAAAATTAGTATGCAATAATTTCGAGGACGAAATTCTTAGAAGAATGGGTGAATGTGATAACCTAAAAATTTATGTGACTTGTAAATAAGATCTCGAATAATTAAATAAAGGTTTAAAGAATAAAATCTAGATTTGAAAATAGAGGAGTATAATAAATAGAGATGATTATGCCTTAATTTTGAGGACGAAATTCTTAGAAGAATGGGTGAATGTAATATCCCAGATATTCCAGAAATTTAAAATAAGAATTTAATAAATAAATTTCTTGTTAAGGGATGAAGTAGATTTGGACATATATGTATATATGTGTTTTATATAATGTGAAGTATGTGATTTTGTGTAATGTACTAAATGTGTATATATAGATGTGAAATATATACATATATTGAGAAAATAAGATTTAATATTTAATTAAATCATTAAAGAAAGTGGAGAAAATTAATTAATTAGTATTAATTAATTGAGATTAAATTAAATTATATTATTAAATAATATAATTTGAATATTGAGCCTTGGATGGTGATAGAATTATTATGAACTAAATTTCATATACGAGCTAATTAATTCACTTACTTAATATTGATGAATTAATGTATGTATTTTGTTCTAATAAAATGAGGGAGTTAATTAAATTCATTATTATAAATATATTAGATATGAATGTAATATATATTTATGTAAGGGCTTAATACATTATATTATGTCAAACAAATATGAATTAAATATGAAATTAGGTAAATAATTCACTATTTGAAAATTAGTGGGTTAAAATATTTGTTTTAATTAATTAAATAAAGAAATTTATTTAGTTAATGACGATAGTTGTATTTGTATTACAATATGTAATATGAATAATGGTATGATATTTAATATTATGTCAAATGGATGTGAATTAATAGTTAGTCAAAACTAATTAATTTAATTAGTTTGAACTAACTAACGAAGCGTACAATTGTTTAAAATGAAGTTTTTATAGATATTAATCGGATAAATGAGCTAATAAAAGGGGAGTAATTAAGCTTCTAGAAGGGGGGTGCAACTAAGGCTCTTAGGGGAGGAATAATTGCTGAAAATTTTCTTCCATATGCCTCCAAGTCTTTCCCCAAATTCTTCACCAACCTTTCATGTGATTGGTTGGTTGAATAATGTTAGGTGAGGGAGGGGCTATGTTGGCTAATTAATTTTGACTTAGTAAGGCATTTCCATCGGCCATGTTACTCTTTACACCTCCCTCCCGTAGCAAACTCCAAAGAAGAGAAAGAGAGAGAGAGAAGAGATAAGAGAGAATAAAGAAGAAAGAAAGAAAGAAGAAAATGAAGAAACACTACTTGAGGAAATTTCTAAACTCTTAAATTATCTTTGAAATTGGTTGTGGGAGATTGAATTATGGAACCATGAAATGTTCAGAAGATATAAGGATGAATTAGTATGGAGATTATGGGATTAACATGTTTAAATTCAAAAGAAATTTGGGTTTTTAAGCTAGGCACACCACATGTATGATTAATTGCCTAAAAGAGGTTATTTTGCTAAAACATGAGAATTGCCTAGAGTTTGATACTAGATAATATGTATATATGAGTTATGAGTTAACTCAAGTTGGTTGGAGGATTTAAAACGAATTCAAAATGATTTTTGAATAATTTCTTACAAACTAGTTAAAACTAAAAATTGTGTTGAACATAGACTTTTAAGCCTCTAAAACGCTGTCTTGAAGAATCGTTTTTGGTCATATGATAATTTTCTAAAATACTATGTAGTATTATCTCAAACATATCCAAATTTGAATACAATACGATGTGTATATTGTGAGATAGAAAATCGCGAAGTAGCTATGAAAATAACAAAGTTGCTGGAAATTTTGAAATCTGCAGAAAATCTGGAATTTTGGCCAAGTCTGAAAACTATTCTGAGTAGGCTATTTCGGCCTACTATTTCGAAGCCTTACCAAACTATTTTCGTGAATGTTATATTTTTTAAAAATACTACATAGTCTGAGGTCTAACATATCCGAAAATGGATGTAATCCAACGTATAACGAATGAGATAAACATTCACAAAACTAGCCCAAAAATCATAAAAATTCAAAATTTTCAGAATTGGTTTATGCAGAATCTGGGCAGATGGCTGGCTGCCTGGGCTGTTTCTGGGTTGTTTTGGCACGCCGAGCCATTTTGGTTCGCCGAGTAAATTTTTAGGCATTATGTAATTTTTTGATATGTTGCTCAATTTTTCGTGTAGAATCCAAATATGTAATCGTTGCGTAGCACTTTTTGGACAACCCAAAATGTGTAGAATAATTCTTTTAATCAATGAGGTCTTGATTAAAATGTGAAATGTAGTAAGATTATATAATTACCCATATGTGGGATGATAATCCAAGATTGGATAATGAAATAAAGATTAATAAATTAATTTAGTAATGCATGAAGTCTCGAATGAGATTATTTAGCATGTTATAACCCAATGAGTTATATATAGATTATACAAGGATGATTGGAGTTCGAATGAGGTAAACCGATGAATGAGGATATGCAATGGATATTTGATATGCGTAAAATAGTGACCGAGGCAAGTTTCCTAACTTACACAAATTTTATATTGTGCAAGTTTCTTGAACTTACTCGATTTTTATTTGAGCAAGTCTTCTTAGTTCATTTGATTATATTCTCATGAAAGTTATATGATGTTTTGAATCTTTAATTTACGCAATGTTTGTGTTGTGTGAATTTTGAACTTATGCAAATCTTTAATATTTATACAAGTTGTTCGAGCTATGTTAAATTGCAAAATCCTATGTTTGGTTATGGAATTTCATTTGTTATATGACATTCATCTTATTATGTGAAATGATTTATAAAAGAGAGTTATTTGCCATTTGATTCGGCTTAACTCGATTTGTGAGCTATTCTAGTCGGAATATTTATTGCTATGATATTGAATTGTAATAATTCTTGAATTGTGATAGTTGATTGTGCCAAGTCAAAATTAAATAAATCTTGAACAATTATTAATATAGGTTGCACCTCGTGCAACAATGAGTTTTATATGATTATATGTGACTATGATTGCACCCTGTGCAATGATGTGTTTGTTGAGCGTTAAATCCAATAATGTGTTAGACCAATATTAGCACTTATGTGCTACACTAAAGAAGAAAGGTTCTAGAATTGAACTGTTGATGTGTTTAAGATTATGTTTATTCATAAAAAAATGTTTAAAACAAAAATAATAATAATTAATTCCTATTTATTTGAGCTGCTTCACAATTGTTGTTCAATTGTTGAAGTTTTCAAAAAGATTATTCTATTCATGAATGTTGTTTACTTACTGCTTATACTTGCTGGGCAATTAAATGCTCACTCTTGCAAATTTTAAAATTTTTGCAGCTACAGCGGAAGGATCAGAATGGTCAAAAGAAGATAAGAGTTATTAATTGTTAAGGCAGAATAGTTAAAGTATATGACGGGTTGTAATATTATATAATAACGTTGTAATATTATTTGAGATAGTTATGTAAAGGTCTTCGTACCTGGGAGTAGGTTGAATTATATTGTAATATTTTAATATTTACTCTGATGTTGTAGGAATATGTTGAGTAGATAGTGTCTTAACGGCACTGGACTCGGGTTTGAAGATAGATCGGGTTTTGGGGTTGTCACACATACAAATTGAAAATGACTGATAATTAGGCAATAAAATTAATGGCTAATTACTTATAATTACTGTTAACTAGGGGAATTCCAAATTATGGCAGAAGAATTTCATGGACTAAATTAGCTAAATGAAAACTCATTAACCTTTAAAACTTACTGATAAGATAAATTAATGGTAATTGAAGAGGAGGAGGAGGAGGTCGAGGACGAGCTCAGCCACCACAGTGTCGCCACCATCGCTGCCACGGCCAAACGAAATCTTCAAGCTAGAGGAGGAACACGAGGAGGAGGAGGAGAAGAAGGGAAGATTTAGTAGATAAAAAAGGCTGAGAGAGAAATGGACGAGATAATCTGAGAGATGAAGAAAATGACGACAGTGGCGGCTGGGAACTGATATGTTTTTAGGTTTTTTTAATGTTATTTCCGACGGAATTTTCGTTGGACCTAAGTCCCTCAAGATTAAACTATTATCGACAGACCTTCTGTCGAAATTATCTCACATTCCGTCGAGAATAGGATTGGCGCTAGTGGGAAGATTATCTCTAAGGAATGGATTATATCGCCGACGGAATTCCATCGAATTAATCTTATATCCAAGGGAATTATTTTCGACAGAATAATCCGTCGAAATTATACCAATTCCAACGTAAATATTCTTTTTTCTTGTAGTGGATACAGAAAAAATGACCTGGGAGTTAGAATATGAAATGAGAGCTAGGTATTCTCACCTCTTCGAAATGCTAGGTACGTCAATTTCGGGGACGAAATTTCATATAGAGGGGAGGTTGTAAGACCCCAACTTTTAATAAATAAAACTTAATTTTCTTTATAAATATTATTCTAAACAGTAATGTATTAAATTGATAAAAAGACTAACGTTAAGGATGATATGTGCAAATTATAAGATAAAAAGTATGTCGGGGAATATTCGGTATATCGGGGAATATTCATTATGTCGGGGAATATTCGATAAAGTACAACGACGCCGAAACAACCAATCATTGGTGGGCTCCACAATGAAATAATTGTTGGGTACAAAAAACAACAAAAATAACTTTTTTAATAAAAATTATCGACGAACTATATATCACCTTTAACTGTTAAAATACTCGGTGATAAAGGAACAGTAGCACGCAGTACTCTACAGTAGCACACGACATTCCACAGTAACACACACTGCACAATATTTTGTATTATTGCCACAGTAGCAACTTTCATATTATTGACCCAATAATTATCATCGTAGCAAGGGTAGTAATAGAAAGTTAAGTAATAAAAAGTCACGGGTATTAAGTAGTTAGACAGACTCATTATTTGAAGAACACTAATATTTGTGATATTAATGCATTAAGTCAATAATTCAGAAGATTGATAAAATAATAATAATTGATGAATAATATATTAAAAATATATGAATAATTGATAAATGGTATAGATTAAAGATAATCTTGAAAAAATATGAATAATTAATGAATAATATTAAAAAACATGTGAATAATTTATGAATAATATATTGAAAATGTGTGAATAATTGATGAATGATATAGATTAAAGATAATATTAAAAAGGTATGAATACTTGATGAATGGTATATATTAAAGATAATAATTGATGTGTGGTAGATGTTGATTAAGTTTTGGCTATAAATATGGAGGCTTAACATAAGGATTTCATAACTTTCTTGCTTATATATCCTTCCTTCCACTCTCTAAAAATTGCTTAGTGTAAGTTTCTCTCTTAGTGTGCTAAGGTTACCTTAAGTATTAGTGAATATCAATAAGAGTGGAAGAATTGTTCATGTGAGTTTTTCTATAAGAGTTGCACAAGCACTCACACACATCACACAGTATTTACAATTTTTCCTTTAGAATATTCATTTTGAAAAGCTTCATCTGGAAGATTGTTTTGAAATATTATTTTATTTCTTCAAAAATTATTTTGAAGTTTATTCTACTCTATTTTGTACACTACAGAAATTTATACTATCAAATCACTTTTGACAATTTTATAATATACGAGTTAGTGTACACTATGAAACTTATATGTGGTAGTTACTAATTAAATTATAAATATACATATAGGTTGATCAACTACATAGAAAGCAGTATCTAGTCAGGTGGTAAAGTAAGGGATGTCATTTTTTTTCATAATACTAAATTTATGGTAAGAAATTAATATTCGTTTCTACAGCCTTATCATTAAACGGTAAAAATTCCTGAAATGATTAGAATTTCTTTAATAGCTGGTAGTTCATCTAATATCTTTTGACCTAAATCTTCCTGTTGAATTTTAACCGTTATATTTGAACTGTAAACCATATATATTATTCTCGAACTCAAATCGATATTCTGGATATCGTGTTAACAATTTGGACATCATTGGACTATGGACAAATTAAATTTTAAATCTCTAATGTTTATTTTTTATCTTATTGTTCTTCTTATTTTTATTCATCATTTATATCATTGTACTAATCATCGGGACTTAAGTTGTTATGAATGCCTTTGGTTTGGGTGCAAATACAATATAATTGTTAAGTGTCTTTAGCCTGTGTGACAAGGACACGTGGTAAAAGTTCTCTTTGGTTTTGGTGCAAAGAAAAATTGTTAATTGGCATGATCATATCCATTAGTGTTACAATTGATGAAATCTGGATGGTGAGTTTTTTTGGAGAAGATAGTAGACATTATGATTTATTTGACTCTTTTAATGAATTGCTCATTAATTCAACTACAGTTGTTTGTTGAAAACTTATGTTGTCTATCATTTTTTAAATCTCTGATTTTGAAGGCTAAGGATAACTTATTTTTGGTTATCTTAGTCATGATATTTTTTACTGTGCTATTTGTGCTCACCCTTTTATTTCATAATTCCTTTTAAGAAATGAGAGTGTAGCCAAGGCTAGCGGGGAGAATAAGGGAATGAAGTGATGGTCCGAGTAATAGTTGTAGTAATCCTCACCAAATTGTAAAATAGTATAACAATAATTATACTGAGGACTCTATGTGTGTGTTGCCATATTTTACATTGCATTGTAATAATTTTAAATAGGATAATATATGTATGTTGTTTGTATTTTGACAACTTAAATTGGGTGATGTAGACCCGAATTTGGGGACGTTACACAAACAATACAGAATGGTAATGATGATTTACACTCATGAAAAGAGCAAATGACATGAAATATTTATTTGTTCGGTATGTGGTATCAAAAGTAACAACGTTACCAAAATTTTGATAAGCTAGTATTGACCGATAATCTACCCACATAATACATCCTATACGATTATTCATGGCTGGTTTGACACTAAAATAAAATCTGCTTGGGCTCTCACGCTGCAACTTTCTCAAGTAATCTATTGCAGCATGTGCATCATTCAAATCGATATATTCGTCTAATATCTCTAACTATATTTCGTACATCCATTTCAGAGAACCCAACATTGTTTATATTTCCTCCCAATGAGCTCAAAACATTCATCATCCTACTTGGACCAATCCCAACATTATTAAGGGTTTCAATCAAATCCCTAGCAACTCCTAAAATATTTTTGGGTGTTTGAATTTGTAAAACTTTACTTAGGAACACAAATTCATGATTGTGATTCGGTTCAAGAGTAGACACAAACCAATTATCTTTACTCTTATCATGCACAACATAAAATTTTGCTCTACATTCTGTTCTATCAATAGAGTCCTTCTTCCTCTTTCTCTTTGTATTATTATCTTCATCATTAGTAATAACCTCATTTTTCTTAACAACCATATATCCAGCTTTATAACACTGATATAATCTAGAACAAAAATCTTCAGAATTCACATGTTTTTTACTAGTTTTTATTCTTACTTCAAATCCAACACGTTTCGCATATTTTCTATAAAAAATTTCAGCATCTTCTAACGTATCAAAAATTTGACCAACATAAGGAATTGTATCATCAATTAAACTTGTTACATCATTATTATCATGCAATTCTTCCTAAGTACTTGAAATTGAATGAAATGATTCTTCAGCAAACAAATGAATGGCAAAACAAATGAATCAGTTGTAAAAATAAATTATAGATTATCGATTTTTGCTGATGTTTGTCTCTTGAAAAATTTGCTAGTAGGCTATGCTCTCTCAATCGTATGAGCAGGCAAGAAATGAATAAATAAAAGTGATCTGGTATACTCTCTCAAGTTGATTGAACCTTTTACGATAAAAGAGACTAGAATAGTTGTTCGCAATTAGGGTAACCGTATAAATTTTTCGTCGGTCCACACTTTAGTTTTGCAATCGGGTAAAATTCAATCTTTACGGTCCGCAGTTTAGTTCTGCAGACGGGTAAAATTCTAGTTTTACAGTCCGCAGTTTAATTCTGCGGATTAGAGCTCAAACCAAAAAAGTTCGATTTAAAACTATAAATCTTCCATTACGTCGTTTTTCGCATATTCTTGTTGCAGATTCATGTTATCTAGACTGATGATAAACATGCATGACTAAACAAATGGAATCTAGCAATGGGGTGAACTATTTTCTCATAATATGAAGCATGGGAAACAACATACTGCATATATATCCTTCCATTTGTTTAGTCATCGATGTTTCTCATCAGCCCAGATCACATGAATCAGTAAGAACAATAATATACAAAAAGAAATGAAAATTTTAATAGCTTTAAATCGAACTCTTCTAGTTCCAGATCGCTACTATCAAAATGAGATGAGATTCACAAGTCATGCTAGCTATGAACGCAGATAGATCGTAGTACTTGACCGTTTTATATAACACTCAGAGTCCGCAGTTCAATTCTGCGGACTGATGGTTAACTGCAAAACGCGTCGTTTGGATTTAATAGACTTAGCGTCTGCAGTTTAATACTGCGGACAGACCGACCAAAAACGGCGTCGTATTAAACTGAGGACAGACAGACCAAAAACGACATAGTTTAAACTGCGGACAGGCCGAGCCATACCTAGCGTCTGTAGTTTAATTTTACGGACGGAGGAGGGGTATTAAACTGCGGATGAGAGATCTTCTTTAATTACCGTTCGATGGACGGATGGACGGCTAAGATCTGTTATAAGGATAACCTTATTCTTATAATGTTGGCTATGGATTAGTCCCTTCCTTTTTTACTTCTCTGACATTTTCTAAGTTCCAAACATGAGAGAAATAAAGAACTAAGTATTAAACTAGCCAAAACTTTAGAAGAGGAAACACACAGGACGACTATTGTGAATATATATATATATATATATATATATATATATATATATATATATATATATATATAAGTTACTAATAAATTAACTATATGATCTGTATCTATAAGCCTTCACTCATTATGGATATTAATTATATATATAATTATTTCTTAAGGAACAACTTTTCTTCAATAACATATTAAAATGTTAGCTCACATTCAAAATCGTGCTATGTTGACATTAATTTTTATATTAGTTATATGTTTGATTCCTTCTCCATAATATATCCATACATTTAATTTCTTGTATGTGAGGCATGATCAACTTTAAGCATGTAAGACCATAAGTAGAAGTCTGATCCCTTCATTTCGAGACAATAAAAGGTCCATTTGGCATGGTGGCAAGTTTTTGAACAAATGTTGTAAAATATTAGTTGAAATCAACTAAATTCAAAACCTTAAATTGATTGATGCATAAAAGTTTTAGGTTCAAACCCTTTTATATTAAGCTTTCATCTTTTTAAAATATCTACTATTGAACTTAATTTAACACTAAAATATTTAAATTGATATAAAAGTAATACATTAAAAGCGCGATAACACTAAAACAATCATAGAAATTTAATCAGCAAAAGTTTGAAATTAAAAAAAAACAGAGAGATAAATGTCTGTAGAACATGCAAACAAGCAAAAATATGTTGACAAAATTGAATAATAATGAAATTGTTGTACTGTAATAATTCTCAGAGACTATTCATATTATCTAAATCTTAACAACAAATAACATTTAATAAAAAAAATTGAGTCCAAAATACAGAGAACTACTCCAAAAATAATTGAATATATTGGGTTAACCAAAATAATACATACATTAAAATTTTCATAAATTTCAAAACATAAGTTATATCTTGATTGATAAAATGTATTACGCTATTTGATTGATAAAATCTATTTTTCTCCCAATGGCTCAAGAAATAAAGACAACTTTTAGTCAAGCTGGTGCTCAATTGTTAATATAATATACATTATTAGGCTCTCTATCTACAAGCTTAAGCTTTTAGATGAGTTCATTACTTAACATGGTATCAGAACTCTAAGTGTGCAATTCAGGTTTTAAATTCAAATCTTCTTGACCACACGTTCTCTTTATATTAATTTAACATAGTGCAAAGTAACCCGATTTTAAGTTCAAATATTCTCAACCGTACATTATTTTTATATTAATTTAAAATAGTGTAAAGTAACCCTACTTCGGTAGTTAACAATAATTCTCCTCACGATATCTATTTAGTCCAGCTACATTAGCTTTGAAGATATACACATATATAAGCTTAGTATGATATCTTCAAGTTTAATTGTGTTAGATACATAGTTTACGAAAAAATAAAAGTAGAAACTATTCCACTCGTTTCGAATTATAATATTAATATTAATTTTTTTAAGTCAATTTGAGATATTTTCAACGTCAAAATTGATATGATTTATTTAAGTCTTGAAAATAATAAATCTTATAACTAGTACTTCATTTTAAATAGTTTATGATATTCATAATTGTATTAAAGTAAACTGCATAAATTTATGTCAATTTTAATTTTGAAAATATTTAAAATTGACTTTTAAAAAGTCAATATTAGTCTTATAACCTGAAAGAGAGAGTAATTATACAATTTTTATGTAGGGTCAATTATTATTTTTCGACAGTCAAATGTCAAAAGTTAGCTAGTATGCAAAGCTATAACCATTTTTTAAATAGTCAACTACTTCTTTTATTAGACACAGTCCATCATTAATATATATATATATATATATATATATATATAGTCAGGATCAGGTCCGGACTCCCGGACCTGATCAAAATACGGACCTCAAAATTTTATTTTATTTTTGCACTTTTTTTTTCAAAACAACTAAAAAAAATATATAGGTATTTTTGGTACTAAGAAAATTTGTTAAGACACTGTTTTGGGTATGATTTGGATACATATAACAAAAAGTGTTGTACCGACTGTATAACACTGTTTCTTATATGTATCCAAATCATACCCAAAACATTGTATTAACAAATTTTTTCAGTACCAAAAATAATTATACATTTTTTATTAGTTGTTTTGAAAAAAAAAAACAAAAAAAAAAATTGGGGTCCAGATTTTATCAGGTCCAGGAGTCCGGACCTGATCCGGCCTCTATATATATATATATATATATATATATATATATATATATATATATATATATATATATATATATATAACACGCATAACTTAGGCTAGAGCTGCATGCATCAGTTAACTCACATTGGAAGATGATAGTTGTAAGTTTACTATAAATGATACCTGCAACTTTAGTTTAGGTAGTTTCAGAAAACAAGTTTTAACAAATATTCTGTTTTCCGGACACAGTCAAATGTCAACCTATAGGAAACGTTAATTATTTACCAATATTTTTATATTGTCAAGTACATAATTATTTTATTTTTAATTTTTAATTTTTTTGGACACAGACAATCATAATCATTCGTATCCATAGTTATGCAACTCATTGTTCTACCAAAACGAAGTTGCTATAATGTCAATTAAAGGAAAATGAAAGAAGTTTGAACACACACACACACATATATATATAGAGATTAAATATTTAGAAAGATATATCAAAAAAATAAAAAAGGATTCAATCAGCTGTATCACTTAATCGAAGAATATGAAAAAGGTTCAAATTTTATGTGTTGTCTCAATTGTTATCTCACTCTATTTATTTTTATCAAGTGTTATTTATTTTTTTATTTACAATTAATTTTATAGATGCGTAAAGATTATATTACTTCAATACATGGAATAAAGATTATATTACTTCAATACATGGAATAAGACAGTTAATGCGATAGAAAATCACAGAGTAAATCTAATTACAAAATATGAATCCTTTGGATATTGATAAGACAGGATTTATTTATTTTTTAATATTTTTTTGTTTATGGAATGATAATGAAACAACTTGTAAAGCATAATGAATTTCCAGCCCACCAAAGAAAGTCAATCAAAACCTAGTCAAATCCTTTTCAGAAAACTAAATGTTTTTCTTGGGGAGCGGGTCCAAATAATAGTTCTATATACCATTCAGTGTGGTTGGACCATTTCCTTGCTTATCTTTCTATATTCGACTCAGACAGGTTCCTTCTATCTTAAAATGCACTATAAATAGCAACCATAATATGATCATTTCATACACCAAAATAGCAAAGCAACAAGAATGAAGACTCCAACTATTTCCCAGCTTTCTTTCCTTTTTGTTCTTCTTTTATCAAATTTTTCATCGGCTGATCAAACACATGAAGATTTTGTTCAATGCCTAACAAGATTTTCTCATAACTCAGCTTTAATATCCAAAGTTACTTATACCCCAAGCAACTCTTCCTACACATCTGTCTTGGAATTCGGCATAAACAACCTCCGATTTTCATCGCCTAAAACCCCTAAACCCCTAGTCATTGTTAAACCCGTGGACGAATCACAAATCCAAACGGTCATTTATTGCTCCAAGAAATATGGCATTCAAATGAGAATTCGAGGTGGTGGTCATGATTTCGAGGGTCTTTCTTATGTATCACAACTTCCATTTGTGTTACTTGATATGAGTAATCTTCGATCAATCAATGTGGATCCCATATCTGCAACTGCATGGGTTCAGGGCGGTGCAACTCTAGGTGAACTTTATTACAGGATTGCTGAGAAAAGTAACACACTAGGGTTTCCGGCTGGCGTTTGGTCAACCGTTGGTGTTGGTGGACTTATTAGTGGTGGAGGGTATGGCACGTTGAGACGAAAATATGGCCTTGCTGCGGATAATGTTATTGATGCTCGTTTGGTGGATGCTAATGGAAGAATTCTAGATAGAAAATCGATGGGTGAAGATCTATTTTGGGCTATTAGAGGAGGTGGTGCTTCTAGCTTTGGCGTTATTGTTTCTTGGAAACTAAGGCTAGTTGTTGTTCCAAGAATTGTGACTGTTTTTGAAGTGGACAAAACTTTGGAACAAAATGCAACTGAAATTGTTCATCGATGGCAAACTGTAGCCCCTAAGCTGCCTAAAGACCTAGAAATTCGAGTCGAGGCACGAGGCATATGGAAAAATAAAGTCAATCAAGATCTTAAAACAGTACTTAGCGACGATTCAAGTACTCGTAAAAATGATAAGACAGTACGTTTAAGATTCGTCGCCTTGTTCCTTGGCCGAATGGATAAACTAATTCCGTTGATGGGAAAAAGGTTCCCCGAGTTAGGCTTAGTGAAAGAAGATTGTGAAGAAGTTAGTTATATCCAATCTGTGCAACTTTTCTCGCAATTCTCTGCCGCAGAGCCTCTTGATGTTTTGTTGAATAGAACTTCATTTAAGATTCCTTTTAAGGCGAAATCAGGCTTTGTGGATAAGCCAATTTCAAGAAAAGGTCTAAATGGGATATGGGAAATACTTCTCAAAGAAGAACCATTAACAACTAATATGATCTTAACATCGTACGGTGGAAAAATGGATGAGATTTCAGAATCGGCGATTCCATTTCCACATAGGGCAGGAACATTGTACATGATGTACATGAGGGTGCTTATGGATCGAGATACAACAAAGCGTATGAAATGGATTAGAGGGTTGTACGAGTATTTGACTCCGTATGCTACTAAGTCTCCTAGAACTGCATATGTGAATTATAATGATCTTGATTTGGGAGTGAACAATCTACAAGGTAGTACGAGCTATGCAAAAGCGAGCAAGTGGGGTAAAAGTTACTTTAAGAATAATTTTGACAGATTGATTCAAGTGAAGACGAGAGTTGATCCGGGTAACTTTTTCAGACACGAACAAAGTATACCTCCTCTTTCATAAAGGTCAAACATGTAGGATGCTAGCTACCTGTTAGTTAGTTTCTTCAACAAATTTGATTCAATAATGTATGGCCTTTGAATATGTATGGACTTCACAATCTGTAACTATAATTTTATTTTATTTTTGTATCAATAATTTTGCTACTTATTATGTTTCTTGTAATAAACTTCATTATAGATATACTTCAACAATTACATAACAGAATTTTGAAAAGTACTATAAGATCATTTATCCCCAATGAAAATAAATAAAAAGGTTCTAATATATAGCCATGCAGCTAATATTACAACAGTGATATTTGATGCAAGAGGTATATTTATAGAAATTGTTTTACGGTATAAAGGAAGAGCCTAAAAACAAAACGTACCTCCACATGAAGCATGCCACTTATTTTTTGTGGAAGCTGCTTAATTATTCCAAATTGCTTGGGTCTTTAAACTAATATATCTAACTTGTTAGTTGTCAAAATTAAGAAGATCAAATTTGTAGTTTTTCTTCCTCAAAGAGTTGTTTGTTTTGTAGGCTTCTTATTGAGGACCATGATCATGTATTCTTTGCATGTCATGTTACTCAAAGAATAAACCATTTAATAGCATGGTTTGACTCTCAAGTAGGGCTGCAACTATGTGGAGGTAGGAGCTTATAAGACTTTGCTTCTGGATTGAATTCTGTTGGTTCTGTTTATATTGTGTGGACCCAGGGAAATGCTAGATAGTAGACACTGGGTCCGGTCACATTAATTAAATTAATAGACCTGGCAAAATTGGCCCAGGCCCGCGGGCCGGCCCAGCCCGCCCAAAAAAAGCTGGGCTCTGGGCTTCATTTTTTTAGCCTGTCAAAACTTGGGCCTTTTTGGCCCGCCCAAATTTAACCCAGCCCAACATTGGCCCAGCCCGTGGGCGCCCAGCCCGCTCAATCCTTTGTAAAAATGGCCCAAGCCCGCGGGCCGGCCCAGCCCGCCCACTAAAAAATGGGTTTTGGGCTTCACTTTTTCAGCCCACCGAAACCTGGGCCGCTTTGGCCCAGCCCAATTTTAGCCCAGCCCAACAATGGCCCAGCCCGTTTGGGCCAGCCCAGCCCAATTGCCAGGTCTAATTAAATAGTTCACTTATTTATGCCTCTAAAGTCAAGCGTACACAAAATAATAAGACTACAAAAGTGATAACGCGTTAGATATAAAATTAGTTAGCTCCCTCTTGTGATCACTCGGGTATATATTGCGTTAGGGAGTGTAATCGATTAAAAGTAAGGGTCTAAACGAGTCTAATCTTAGCGAACACCCTAATGTTCAGATTTGATTCAATTCAAAAAAATTGAGCTCGAATTTGACTCAGATTCGATAAGAAATTTCTAATTTTGTGCCAGGTTCGACTCAGATCATTACTCGGACCTACTCGACTCGTAAGTACTCGACTGGTTTACAAAGTGAGTTATTCATGAGCTTTCAAATCGAGTTTCGAATATGAATCATTTCACTTAAAGTTGAACTACTACATACTAAATTGATTACTTAACCAATATTTATATATAAAAGTTTTTCACTTTTATTTATGTAAAGAAATTACAAAGAATGTAATACAAATTGACAATCAATTCATTGATTTATTCAAGTACAAACTTACACAATTTCATACTACATTTATAAATTATAAAGATTGATACAAATATCACATATTTAACTTACTAGTATGGATCAGACCAGTATTCGAATATGATCCATCAGCAGGTATCGAGTATGGTTTGAGAAAAAATAAAATACTCAAATCCTAATCTGAGTGAACACTGATATGCTCGAATTCGACTCGTGTATCATTAAATAGAAAACGAGTATGGATCAGATTCGACTCGGATTAACTTCGAATTCGAGCTATGGATCATATTTTCGAGTCGAACTCGAGTCGAGTACTGAGCTACTCGGCTCGGCTTACACCCCTAGTTAAAAGCCTAGTCCCGATATTTCATTGGGTTTGAGGCCCAATACCCAAAGGAAAAATATTAAGGAGGTTGCAATGTCGAAGTGTAATGGGCTCCGAAGTAATACCTTGGAGGCCCACGGTTGGGGCACAAATACTTTCCAAGACTAATCCCAGAATTGACGATTGGGGGCCCACTAGGACTGTAACCGCCCATCTCACATGGGATGATTTTCCATGTCATGATCACTGATAGAATTCTTTCCGCTATAGGAAACACGTATAAATAGGAGATGGATAGGATAAAAAAGGTTAGACACTCTATTTTATACGCACAGTTATTATTGATACTTTATTCTTCTATTCGATTACTAACACACATATCGAAGACATTCCATGGTGGAATAACTCCTTGGACCACTATGAAAGTGTGGATTGTAGGGCTGGAGCACGGAAGGAAGCTTCAGAAACCCTAAAAGGAGGATAGAGCATCATCATTGGTGCTAAAAAGAGGGCATATTCGTCCTCCAAAAAACTAGAAGCAAAAGACAACCCTCACGGACAATTAAATTTTTCAGCAAGAAGTTCAGAGAGAGAAATCACGGTAAAAACATGCCAAAATGAAAATAAAAAGTGAAAAATTAAGGAACATAAATTCTAATATTTATATTAGATCCCCCAGCAAGATATGTCGTAGATTTCAAAATTAACGGCTCAGATTGAATGGACAGTTGTAACTCGCGTAGTGTATGTGAACCGTCGTGTCTGACACCATCATTACCATGAATTTCGAAAAATGACACATTAAATGTGTGTAATGACATTTTCGTTTTCCGCACTACACGTGTAACTAACAACATTCAATCGTCAACCTGAGGGACTTCGTCAACCCCGCTTGATGGCACCTACTCAAGTAAATATATCGTGCAATACTCCCCTATTCTACTTGTGGGCAAGGAAATCGTACCTTGCTATGGTTAGAATTTTGTGTTGACTGAGGAGGAGAGAAATCCACGAAGAGTACGAAATTGATTGATGAATTAAAGAGGGGAGAAGAACAGGTGAGCAATTAATTACTCTAGTAACACGTGGCAGAACTCCTAGGATCCAAGTGTCTTCTAGAGTAACTAGGATCCAAAGAGCCTTAGTGTGTGCTTCGGATTGAGAGAGAATCACCAAGTCTTAAGTTTTTCCTAAAAGTCCAAAAGTCCCCTCCTCAATGGAATGAAAGGAGTATTTATAGGGTTTCTTAGAAAGTGGTCATGTGCCAGGCACATGCCCTCGAAAAAAATTCCAGAAATACCCTTAGTTACTCGAGTAATGCCCAAATCGTCCTGTCCTTCTAGCCACCAATCAAATCCCTCAATCAATTCCCAAAATGATGAGTCGTCTCCATGAGTCTTTTGCCTCGGGACACGTGGAGGCTTCTCTCGGGTCTCGCACATTTATTTCTGGCTTTTCCGTCTATTCATTTAATTCAGTTAGGTCATAATACAAACCTTAATTTGTGTATTCAATTCGATTAGGTCATATGTGAACCCTAACTTGTACTTGGGCCCATATTTGCCCCATGCACGTGAGTCGCGCCTTTGGAGTGATGATCGTGCAAAGTACTTCAAATTTTTGAATTCAGTTTCAATTTTCTGAACAATCCGTAGAGCTCGACCTTGCAAGTCTCGAAACGAAAAATCCTAAGAGAGGGAACCCCAAGGGGAGCTATTCCAGAATATATTTGGACATCTTTTATCAAATTTTTCCAAACCTTGCACAATCTTTGCTTCCATTTATATAAATATATATATATATATATATAAATATATATATATATATATATATATATTGTCGACGTCGGGGTTCTCGCCTTCTCTTTTTCTTTTCCAATTTTAGCCTTTTGGTTTAGATGATTTTTGGAAAAGGTCGGCATTGAGGTCGACGGGGTTTTGAAAGATCGTTTTTATGATGAGCCAATTAACCAGAGTCGCCAGTTGGTATATTTGAAATGGATGTACCAACTCATCCGAGTTCTCGTTTTTTTATAAATCGCTGGCTCATGTGTGACTCCGAATTAATTGGTCTGTGAATCGAGATTCATAGAGTTCGGGGGCTTGTTTAAGTGAGGGGAAGGTGTTAGGCATCCCTCGACTTCCGTGAAACACGGTTACCGCAATCTTAATGCTTTCCTATCCTTTAATTCACGAATGTGTGTGGGCGCGCGCTTGTGTGTGGGTGTGTGTGTCTATGTGAATGATGTGGTGAGTTTGTATGAAAGAGTCATTTGGATTTTAGGGAAAATCGTGCTTTTAATTTGAGAACGTTTCGGAATGTCTTTTCGGTATACACGAGAAAGCTTTATTCTTTATGAGAAAGGTTTGATTTTAATTATCCAAAACTATGAGATTTTCATTAAATGTTGTTTTGGCAAAATAAGAGCTTTAAACCTTCGTCTAAATAGGAATCGAGATCTATACGTTGCTTTCATAAAATGATGGGCAATTTCTAGAATCTCTTTAACCCTATATACAATGGTTTAATAAAACGTTACTTATTTCTAAAGTCAAATTTTGTGATGTTTGAAAACGATTTTCTTTGGCTCTCTCGTTAGATAGGAATCGACATTCATTAACATTTCTCAAATTTTAACCTCGTGATTCTAATATCCTACTTTGATTGATTTTATGAAAATCTTATCATTTAGCTTTGAAATCAATTTCGTGTCATAAATCAAATCAAGCATTAAAATGCGTTGGGGCTATTCATGGGCATGTAAGCCATCAAAATAATCCCAAACGCCTACAATCACAAGTTCCACTAATATGGGGCCTTAAACCCGATTCTCGCTTTGGCGTCGTTTTAAGGCCCGACGGTTACATGTTACAAAGAGGCTACATCCTACCCGCTACATACATCAAGACATGTCCATCATCGGATTTGGACCACGGGGTCGCTTTCCTAGGCTCACAATCAAGTATCCACACACAAACAATTGGATATTACAAGAAAATAAACCAACCCGGATAATATAACAATACCAAGACATCCTAAAATAACGATTTAAAGGAATTGATACCGAATATAACACCTTAAAACCAACAAAGAAATTAATGAACGAATATCATCGGGTTGTTAGGAAGAGTTTTATTCCGATGGAAACTTCACTCATAATCCCTAATTCATTGTTCAATCAATAAATTACATGAAAAATTGCATCTAATTTGATCAAATGATATGATGGAAATTGATATCACAAAAGAGATTTCACCTTGCAATTGATATCCAAATGGATGTGAACTTGATGTATTTGAATAGAAGGAAAAAATCTATTTGATACAATCAAATCAAAAGAAAATTATCCCTCTCTTTTTTCTCCCTTTTCTTCCTATTTGATTGCAAAATCTAGCTATTTCTTCCTCAATTTCCGAGTTGGCTGCTGCTGTATTCTCCTTCTTCCTCAAAATTGCTGAACCTCCTGTATGCTGCCTGAAGCTGGCTTAAATAGGCTGGCCAGCTGGCACGCCTCCCATCGCACTCAGCTGGTAGTGCTGATTTCCTGGTTTCCGTGCTGGCGCACCCACTTGGCCGCAGATCTATCCGCGGCTGGCGGGCTTGGCTTTCTCGATTTTCGTGCCACGCCTCGATTTTCGTGCCGCAACGTCGGTTTTCGCTGATAGGCTCGTATTCTGCAGTCCGGGAATTTCCGGGAGACGTGCCACCTCATTCGGAAATGCCTGCCTCGGACGGCTTTATTGTCACGTAAACTTGGGTTGCCCAAAACATTGCGGCGGTGTCGGGCGCTTGCCCTTGTGCCCGTTCCTTTGCTCCCGCAAGCCGGTTCAATTGACGGATTCGCCCTCCTGTCATGGTTAGTAGAAGGAAACGCAAAATTTGGGTGTCTACAGCTGCCCCTCTTTATCATGTTTATGAAATGATAAATGAAATGAACAGGATAAAGAATAGACACTCGATGCATGAATGACAGTGTGTAAGAATGACAGTGCATACATGATGCCTCACATATATAGCTTATGATGCAACATAAGATGCAATGCATGCAAGGCATTTGTAAGAGTGTCAATGTATCAACCCCTTGACCGTGTTCGTTAGTCTTTGGGTTCACTTCTTCAATCTATCGTCTCGTTCGGGGCCGGGTATCGTCGCCGGTCACCCATCGCGTAACCCCCGGTTATCGTCGCCGGTTGGTTATCTTGTCGGAGCCGGTTATTGTCGCCGGTCATCCATCTCGTGATCGCCGGTTATCGTCGCCAGTCAATCGTCATGTCGGGGCCGGGTATCGTCGCCGGTCACCCATCTCGTAACCTCCGGTTATCGTCGCCGGTCGGTTATCTTGTCGGAGCCGGTTATCGTCGCCGGTCATCCATCTCGTGATCGTCGGTTATCGTCGCCGGTCGATCGTCATGTCGGGGCCGGGTATCGTCGCCGGTCACCCATCTCGTAACCTCCGGTTATCGTCGCCGGTCGGTTATCTTGTCGGAGCCGGTTATCGTCGCCGGTCATCCATCTCGTGATCGCCGGTTATCGTCGCCGGTCGATCGTCATGTCGGGGCCGGGTATCGTCGCCGGTCACCCATCTCGTAACCCCCGGTTATCGTCGCCGGTTGGTTATCTGTCGGAGCCGGTTATCGTCGCCGGTCATCCATCTCGTGATCGCCGGTTATCGTCGTCGGTCGATCGTCATGTCGGGGCCGGGTATCGTCGCCGGTCACCCATCGCGTAACCCCCGGTTATCGTCGCCGGTTGGTTATCTGTCGGAGCCGGTTATCGTCGCCGGTCATCCATCTCGTGATCGCCGGTTATCGTCGCCGGTCGATCGTCATGTCGGGGCCGGGTATCGTCGCCGGTCACCCATCTCGTAACCCCCGGTTATCGTCGCCGGTTGGTTATCTGTCGGAGCCGGTTATCGTCGCCGGTCATCCATCTCGTGATCGCCGGTTATCGTCGCCGGTCGATCGTCCCGTCGGGGCCGGGTATCGTCGCCGGTCACCCCTCGCGTAAACTTTTCACTTCAACACGTCAAATGGCTTCAAGGGAGCAAGGTGGGGCCCACCAAGGCCAGCCGCAGATGGATCTGCGGCCAGCCGCAGATACATCTGCGGCCAAGATCGGGCTTATAAGCCGCGTCCCGCTTCCAGATCTGTCACTTTCAACTTCCAACTCACACATATTCCTCGCGATTTTTGCTTGTTCGCAAGGGCTTTTCGTCGATTTTTCAACTTTCCTGCAAAAACTGTTCCGGTAGGATTGATCTACACGCTACAGGTAACACTTTGACCGGTCACTTTTCAATTTCGTCAATGTTTTGCTATACATTTGACTATTTTCATGTTTAGAGATAAAATGTATGCTTTACAATGCTATGTAATGTACCATCATATATACATGCTATGTATCAACTATGTGAGTCCTATTTTATGTTCATGAGGCGGTCCCACATATTGTTATTCCTTTTCTGCAAATAAATCATGCATTACATGCTGTAATTACATATATGAACGCAATTTAGACCTGTTTGAGATTTTGATTGATGGAAAACACGTTTGGCTTATGCCTGGGATGTTCAATTTACAAACGGAACACTGCCTTTTTTTTTTTTTTTTTTTTTTTTTTTTTTTTTTTTTTTTTGATAAACATGCATCATGTTGCATTAATCATATGATGAGGCTAGAAATTTAGAATGTTCATTACATAATTTTAAAAGGAAACTTACCTTCTTTCTCGCCCGTTCTATTCCAGCTATGGATCGTGATGCGCCCAGTAGCTCCTCCGCCTCTCGGACTTCGGGTGTTCGCCGTCGTAGGGCTGCACCCACTCCTGTTCCTCCTCGGACCCGTCAGGCTCGTCGTTTGACGGAGGCTGTCATTCGTCCTGGTCATCCGGACGTTGAGGAGGCTGTCCCTCCGGAGGTCGCGGCAGAGGGGCCATCCTCCAGCACACCGGCTCCATCTACTCATCAGGCTCCTTCTGGCGCCTCTGTGCAGATACCCGATCTTTTGGGTCGGGATCTCAGTCGTCACCCTTCAGCATCTCTCGTGGCTAACGAGGTATATTTTAGCTCTATTCTGATTTCACTCTCAATTTCTCCATTCTCCTTTTATCCGGATTGACCCCTTGGTGATTGCCCCAGGTACCCGAGTTTACCCAGCCGAGGGGTAACTGGTTCAACATCTACTCCCTTTACGCGGCCCTGCACAGTGATTATCGGGCGATGGTGGACTCTTGGGGCTTCCGACATTTCTTCACTATCATCCCCCGCCAGTGCCCCTGGGGTTACATGAGGGCTTTATCCGAGCGATGGTTCCACCAGACGCAGTCTCTTCATCTCCTCGACTGCGAGGTCGTGTTGACCCCATGGGACTGGAGGTACATTACTGGCATTGAGTTTACCGGGTCCCGCGTCCCCTTGGATCTTGATATCACTCCTGTGGAGGTTCGAGCTTTGCTGGGCTTCGCTGCTGAGGACCGGGTCTTTAAGGCCCGCAGTATCCGATCTGGTGCCTTGGCTGTCGATGCAGTCGGGGGTCTCTATGCGCTGCCTATTCCAGCAGATCAGGGTACCCGCGACGTTCTACTCCGACGCTTGTTCCTGACGATCATGAGGGGTTGTTTCCTAGGGAACAACTCCTCCACCATTCATTTCAGCGTCGTGGGAGCGGTTAGAGACGTGGATCGCATCAGTGACTATGACTGGGGGGCATTCACTTTTGCTTATTTCCTCCACGGTATGCGCCTACGCTCCGAGGGACAGACCGACGCCTGGCTCGGTTTTTACCACTTTCTGTTGGTGAGTCCCTTCCTCCTCTCTCTTACTGTATTTCTTTTCCTTTCATCCTTTTCTGTATTTGATAGTGACTCATGCCTTGCCTTGTTCCTATTCACAGTTCTGGGCTTACGAGCGGCTGCCATGTCTGAGGCCTATCACTACTCTGGGCCCGGACACTTATCCTCGGGGTCGGCGATGGCATCACAGTACTCTGGAGGAGGTCCCCGTGTCGGGCAGCTTTGCACATTGTCGTATTCAGCTGGAGTTGATCACGGCCGCCGACGTCGTCTGGATTCCCTACCTCTCCGATCATCTGACTGTGGGGTTTGCTGACGGGCATCCTTCCGGCCCGGAGTTCGAGCTTTCCACCCGCCGCCTCACTTTGCAGAGTGTTGGAGGCTGGGTGATGTATCTGGGAGAGCGCGCATTCAGATGCGTCACTGGAGAGATCCGCATCCCGCACTCCCTTTCTTTCACTACTTTCTGGCCGCTGGATTCTCAGCCCTCGGAGATCATGCTTGCCGGGGAGGACGGCCGGATGCTTTCCACGGGTCCCACTACGAGTGATGCATTCCGTACATGGTGGGTGCCCCGTACCATCGGTCCTCAGACTCGGGCCACTTTCTTTCTTGGAGATATGGTTCCAGGCTCGGTGACGATGACCGATTGGGCTGCCTGTGTTCGGACCCCTACCCACGCTGAGCAGATCGCCTCATTGACCCGTCAGGTAGATCAGTTGTCGCTGTTCATTCGGGGGTTGGGCCGGGCCCCGGAGGAGGCTTACACCTACGATCCTGACGGTGCAGGTTATGATGCAGGCCCGAGTTCATCTGATGCCACAGCGCATCCCTACATCCCTGATATGAACTTTGGTCCTCCGAGCTCGACGACTCCAGGGGATCAGTTCGAGGATCCTGCTTTCATAGACGATACTGATTTTATTTAGACCAGGATAGGATAGGGCCTTTTGTATCGGCACCTGCTTAGATTTCTTTTTCATATATGCACTATGTACTGAACTCATTTATTTATTTATGCACAGTTTCTTTTTCATTTTTATGGAATTCACCTGTTTTATTATTAACTGTATGATGCATGCTTTTTTATTTATGGATAGAGAATGACCCCTGTACAGTCCTTTTGATACTATTTTTCCACAGATGTCGTCCTCGGATGCCGTGGTTCGTTTGGATTCCATTCCTCCCACAGGGTTGGTTGGCAGCCTCTTCCGTTGGTTGGACAGTTTACTGCCGGCAGACAGGATTATCGCAGATGGTCTTTTGGGACATTCTTGGTCCTTACTGACCTTCCAGGTGCCAGCGGGCTTCGTGGATGGTCTTCTGAGCTATTGGGCCCCTGCCCGTCAGGTGTTTAGGTTAGGGACAGTAGAGCTGACCCCCACCCTTGAGGAGTATGCTCGCTTTACCGGCTTGTCGTTGGACGGCCCTTGTGCTAGGGTCACAGTTGGTTCCATGCGCCGTCAATTCTTGACTTTCACTGGTTTGCGAAGGGCTGTCCTGTTGCCGGTGATCACATCAAACCATATGGTTCCCCTTCAGTTCTTGATTGACCGATTTGGCTCACCTGACAGTTTCCGTCTTTTCCTCAGTGATTTTTCCGTGTCCGAGGAGCGCTGGGACGCCTTGAGAGTGGACGTTCTGATGGCCTGTGTCATCTCAGTTCTGTACTTGCCTGCAGGGTCCGATCATTTGGACATGCGGATTGTTGCGGCCGTTAGGGCCCTTCAGGAGGATCACACCATTCTCCCCATGATATTGGCGGATACCTATATGTCGGCCACATATTGCCAGTCCTTCCGAGGGAGATTCTTCAGAGGGAGTTCGACCTTATTGTATGTGTGGTTCATGAGCCATCTCAGCCCCATCGGCTACTTCCGCCGCCAAGGGTTTTGCTTCAGTCACAACATAGCCGCGCAGTTTTCGTTTCGTCCCGTGAGCTGTACTGATGTGACCTCCTGGATATCCTTTTTGTCTGTCATTGAGGACCCTTTTCATCTATTGGTCTACTCAGGCTATTGCTCCCTCATGAGCTTCTTGACTCATGCGCCTAACCTGGATTTCATCCCCATTGCTGGTTTGAGGGGCGTGACGACCTATCATCCCCTGGCGGTTATGGGGCAGTTTGATCAGACACAGGATCTACACCCCTTCGCGGGTGCAACCGCATACCGATTCCTTATATCATCCTGTACAGAGAGGGATCTACTGCAGGTATACGAGCTTTGGGATTGCAGGATCTTTGCCGAATATAGTGAAAGCTGTCACATCCAGACATTTGTCTACGTACAGGGGTTGCGTGGAGACCTGGATTCGGCTAGTTTGAGTCGGACTGGGGCCTTTGATGACTCTGGAGTGATTTTCACAGAAGATACCACAGACCACCCCATTTCAGCCGATTCTGCCCCGAGTCGGGTCGCTGAGGATTCCCGACTCCGCCTGGCCCTGATTACTACTGAAGCCGAGAGGGATGCCGCCCTTGCCGAGAGAGATGAGGCCATTCGGGCTAGAGATGCTGCCATTGCTGATAGAGAGGCCATTGTATTTCAGACCAGGGCAGTGGTAGATGCTCATTTTGGGACTGTCAGCCGAGCTACTGCTTTACTGGATCGTATTGATATGATGGGGCAGCAGATTACAGGAGATGCCGATGCTTCAGATCTATCCACCACCCTGTCCATCCTGCTTCGGCTAGTGTCAGATTTGTAGATTATTTTATTTCCTGCATAGACTATGTTGGTTTCATCAGTTATTGAAAGAGAAATCTTATAATAAAACGACTTATATATATAGACATGCATTTGAATTTAGTCATTTTCCCCTTTTGTCGTATCGTTGCCATCCATTGGATCATCATTTTATCCATCTGACCATGATTTTGACATTTCGCCTTCTTTCTTTCCTCAAGACTTGATAGAGATTTGACAGATATTGCCGCACACCCTTTGATTTCGTCGGATTGAATCTCAGATTTTGGATAACTGTTTGGTTGAATCAGGGTATGTATTCTGGTATGAAACTGGTTAGGCAGTTGGTTTCGGGAAGGTTTTGAGGGTGTAGGAAGGTTTTATCTGGCTATCGAAAATTGGTTTCGGTTAGGGAAAGGATTTTTTTTTTTTTTTAAAGGATCGGACCGCGCCATGATGGGTGCCTACGTACCCCCACAAGTTGGGAGATCAGGTCCTACGTAGTTCGCTCTCAGGGGAAAAAGGAACTGATGATTTAAGCGTAGAACCGCTTCACCGAGTCAGAATTGAGGGGTTGTGGAAATACCTCACCATCCATTTCTTGCAATATGAGGGCTCCTCCGGATAGCACTTTCTTGATCACAAATGGCCCTTCCCAGTTCGGGGCAAACTTCCCCCTGGCCTCGTCTTGACAAGGCATGACTCTTTTCAACACCAAATCATTTTCCTTGAACTTCCGAAGTCTTATCTTTTTATCGTACGATCGAGAGATCCTTTGTTGATACAGCTGGCCGTGCCAAACAGCAGCCACCCTCCTTTCATCAATTAGGGCCAATTGGTCGTATCGACTTTGCATCCAATCTTCCTCGCTTATCTGAGCATCGATCACTATTCTGAGGGACGCCATCTCAACTTCAACTGGCAGGACAGCCTCCATTCCATACACTAAAGCGTAAGGGGTTGCCCCTGTAGAAGTACGCGTTGATGTTCGGTATGCCAGCAGGGTGAGGGGTAACAGATCCGGCCATCCCCGATGATTAGCAGACATTTTCGCCATGATCTTCTTGATGTTTTTATTTGCAGCCTCCACTGCCCCATTCATCTTAGGACGGTAAATGACGGAATTGAGATGCTTAATCTTGAACTGGTCACACAGTTCCTTCATGAGGGCGTTGTTTAAATTCTTGGCATTGTCGGAGACCACAACCTCAGGTTGCCCATATCGGCAAATGACATTATTCCTGATGAAGCTGACGATGACCTCCTGAGTTACTTTAGGGAAAGAAGCTGCCTCTACCCATTTGGTGAAATAGTCGATCATGACGAAGATGAATCGATGCCCGTTGCTTGCTTTGGGCTCTATTGGTCCGATTACATCCATTCCCCACATCGAAAATGGCCACGGGGAGGTCATACAGTGCAGTTCATTGGGAGGCGTATGGATCACATTACCGTGCGCCTGACATTGATAACACCGTTTGACATGATCTTCGCAATCGGCCCTCAACGTCAACCAATAATGCCCTGTCCTCAAAATCTTTTTGGCCAGCATCGGTCCATTCATATGTGGCCCACACACCCCGCCATGGATTTCATTCATAATCCTTTGGGATTGCGTTTCGTCTACGCATTGCAACAGTCCCAACCCGGCATCCCTTTTGTAAAGTGAATCGCCACTCAGGTAAAACTTCATCGCCATCTTTTGAATTCTCATCCTTTCAGTCCGATTTGCCTGATCGGGAAGGGATCTGTCTCTCAGATATTCCCTGATGTCGTGATACCAGGGCTGCCTTGTCAACACCACCTCGTTTGATAACACTGCCACATCTTCCTCATATGCCGGGGCATTCTGTACGGTGATCTCAATCTGTGGACTGTCCCTACTCTTGATCACGTGGATTAAGGAAGCCAAAGTCGCCAATGCATCGGCAAAATCATTTCGTCCCCGAGGAATATGGCGGAAGGCGATATCTTCGAACTCTTGCGTAAGCTGGGTGACACAACGATGGTATGGAAGTAACCGAAGCTCCTTAGTGTTGTATACCCCGATTGCTTGTCTGATTACCAATTCTGAATCCCCGAACACCGCTAGTCTTTTTACTCCCATGTCACGGGCCAATCGGAGTCCCAAGATACACCCCTCGTATTCAGCGGTGTTGTTCGAATTGCTGAAACGAAGTTTAGTGGCCACGGGGTATTGTTCTCCGGTGATAGAGACTAGGACCGCTCCGGCTCCTGCCCCCTCGGCATTCATGGCACCATCAAAATACAGCTTCCAAAATTGTCCCTCGTCATCACATTTTTCGCGCGATACCCAAAATATATCCTCGCCCGGGAGAGGAGTTTCTAACGGCTCCATCCCTCCTGCCGGGGCTTCTGCCAACTGATCTGCAATTCCCTGCCCTTTCATGGCCTTCTGGGTCACGTACACCATGTCAAACTGTTGTAAAATTAACTGCCATCTTGATAGTCGACAATTCAGCATGGGCCTTTCGAAAATATATTTCAGGGGATCCATTCTTGATATCAGGTACGTTGTATGCCCATGGAGGTAGTGCTGTAATCTCCCTGCAGCCCAGGCCAGAGCACAACAGGTCCTCTCAATGGGAGTGTAATTCTGCTCACATTGGCTAAATCTTTTGCTGAGGTAATAGATGGCCTGCTCTTTTCCCGCCTAATTTTTCTGTCCCAACATACATCCCATCGCGATGGCATTTACCGATATATACATAAACAGAGGGATCCCATCCTTCGGGGGTACCAGCACTGGTGCCTCCGTCAATTGTTTCTTAATGGTCTGAAACGCCCTCTGACATTGCTCATTCCATTCTTGGGACACCCCTTTTCTTAACAGTTTAAAAATCGGCTCACATGTAGTCGTCAAGTGGGATATAAAACGGCTGATGAAGTTTATCCTCCCGAGGAATCCTCTTATCTCCTTTTCTGTGTGAGGTGCCGGCATATCCACAATGGCCTTAATCTTTGCTGGATCCAACTCAATGCCCCGATCACTAACCAGGAAACCCAAGAGCTTGCCCGACTGTACTCCGAAAGCGCACTTGGCTGGATTGAGTTTCAGATTATACTTTCTGAGCCGATCGAATAGCTTTTTGAGATGAGTTATATGATCGGACTCTACCTTCGATTTCACAATAATGTCATCCACGTAGACCTCTATCTCCTTGTGCATCATATCGTGGAACAAGGCCATCATGGCTCTCTGATAAGTAGCCCCTGCATTTGTGAGATCGAAAGCCAGTCGTCTATAGCAGAAAGTGCCCCAGGGGGTGATGAATGCGGTCTTTTCCCGGTCTTCTTCCGCCACCATTATCTGATGATATCCCGCAAAGCAATCCACAAAAGAATACATTTCGTACTGGGCTGTGTTATCTATCAGGATGTGTATGAAAGGCACCGGGAAGTTATCCTTGAGACTGGCCTTGTTTAGATCTCTGTAGTCTACGCATACCCTCACCTTTCCTCCAGGTTTAGCCACTGGGACCACATTGGATAGCCATTCCGGGTAAGTGGACACCATAATGATTCCCGCCCTGAACTGTTTGATGATCTCTTCCTTCACTTTTAAGCTCCACTCAGGTTTCAACTTTCTTAGTTTCTGCTTGACAGGCCTGAAACCCTCCTTGATGGGTAACCGGTGCACCACAATGTCGGTGGACAATCCGATCATATCCTCGTGCGACCAGGCAAAGACATCCTCATATTGGCTTAGTGACTCAATTATTTCTGCTTTTTGGCTGGGGGTAAGGTCTGTCCCTATCTTGAGTTCCTTTGGCTTGTCAGGGGTTCCAATATCAACGGTGATGGTTTGGTCCAAGTTGGGTTTGGGTTTATCCTCGACCCATCCTTTGATCTCGTCAGGTGCATCGTCGTAATCTGTCTCGTCTTGTTCAATGCCCATTAAATCGAAATCCAGCTCAATGTCAAAATCATAATCATCATTCAAATTTGAAAGACCGTTTGTTAGGCAAGGAATACTCAAATTGGTACACCTGACATAAAACAAAGTACTTGTCATATATAAATCATTTTTCACGACGATCGCAATTTCAAATAACACGAAGAAACGACACAATTATGCAGAAATAAAATAACAACAAAATAAAACTTCTTCATTCCCCCATCCTCTAGGGTTAACCATCCTGACGTCGAGCTTTACCCTTGTTTGGATATCACTGGTTTCTGGGTCCAATTATCGATGGTCAGGTCAGATGAAATGCGCTGGATAAAGGAGGGCCTCACATCGGACACCTCCCCGATGATTACGGATACGTCGCCTGAGTCCTTCTCCATATCTTCTCCAGGAATAATCAGCCCTGCCCAATCGATAACAGGCACAACTTGTTGGGCTCTCGGTGGTGTGATAACATTCGTCCTCTCCTTACTGCTTGTTGATTGTCCGGGGATATAGCATTTGGTTTCAAACTCTTTTGCGACCTCCTGCAGGAAACTTTCCCTCCGGGCCGACTCATTACGTGTGGGGGTTAACTCTTCATTCCCTGCCCCAATCACAGGTCCGTTGATCCCCTGCTCATTGCCGACTTTGGTCACTGGGCTGCCAACTAGTCGAATCGGAGTCGCACCCTGACGGTGTCCCCGTACTGCGCCCACATGGTATCCCAATCCTGCCTTGCCTATCTACTGTGGTAGGTGGATGGGCTTGGTGATTCCCGGACTGCTTTTCCCTAGTCCCTGTCCAGGTTGGAAGTTCATTTTAATCATTTCCCTTGCCACAAAGGTGAGCTCCGGAGAGACCCTTGGTTTCACAGCTGGAGCTCCCAGACATCTATAATGGGGAGTGCTAATCTCTAGTGCTTGAAAGCTGGCAGGCGCCGCTGACTCATCCACATTGATTACTGGTAGGCCACTCCTAGGAGGAGAAGGGTCATCACATTCGGCCGATATTGTTACCAGATTCCCATCGATGATCAACTTGATTTGTTGGTGGAGCGTGGAAGGAACTGCCCCGGCCATGTGTATCCACGGCCTCCCTAACAGTAGGTTGTAGCTCGCCGTAATATCTAGGACTTGGAAGGATATATCAAAAGTACAGGGCCCTAACTCCACTGGCAATTCTATCTCTCCGATGGTGTCCCTCCGGGATCCGTCAAAAGCCCGAACCACCACATGACTGGCCCGCAGGCGCTTGGGACTGATGTTCATTTTCTTCAGCGTACTGAGAGGACAAATATTCAATGCCGATCCCCCGTCGATCAGCACCCCATTCATGACATATCCTGAGGAGATTACCGCGATGTGTAGCGGTTTTCGGTGCCCCCTTCCCTCTTCGGGAATGTCCTCATCCGTGAAGGATATTGCATCGGTTTCCAATAAGTGGCCTACCAGCTGGCCAAAATCCCCCTCACTAATTTCTTTGGGCACAAATGCTTCCTCCAGAACCTTCATCAGGGTTTTGCAATGCTCACTGGATGACAACACCAAGTCCATGACTGATGTTAGGGTTGACTCCTCATTTAAAATCTGGATCCCCCTCGTTTCTGGGTGATCCATCATTTTCAAAAACTCTATGGCCCTTTCCTCGGAAACCTCTTCATTTTTCCTCTTTTGGCTCTCAAGGACTCGCCCGGGAAGATATAAGGGGTTCCCCTTGGTCGTCACGGAAGCACAACTGGCCGCTTCCTCTGGTATTCCCCCGTAATTCCAGGGTACAGTCTTCAGACTACTGATAGGGAGTTGGGGCCTTGCTGCAAGGATGATGGGCCTCGGGGCTGTCAGCTTGACAGGTCCCTCTATGTTATTTGTACTTACCCCTATCAACCTGATGGGCGCTACCCGTGCATCCCCATGATCATGTATCACGTTGATCATCTCCTCAATTTTCTGCACATAGTTCAACCTTGGCGGCCCCCCAGCCTCACTTGCCTCCGTCACATTGACTCCCCCCCCATCATGTCTTGGCAGGGGATTTGCCTTAACATTCGGGGAGTCCGGTTGCTCCACCACAATTTCCCCGTTGTCGATCATGTTCTGAATTATGTGTTTCAATGTCCAACAATCTTGTGTATCATGACCCGGGGAACCCGAGTGATAGGCGCACCGTTTGCTTGGATCAAATCTCCTTCCCTTCGGGTCACTCGGGGGAGCCAAATTGATTATCTTCTTTTGGGCTACTAATACCGCTAATATCCGTTCAAGCGGCTCCCCGAGCGGGGTGAATACTCGGTTTTGCGAGGCCTCATATCTTCTTCGCCCCTCTGCTCTTTGATCTGTGAAATTGGGCGGTCGGGATGGCCCTCCCCTCTGTGCCTGTACCGGAAGATGGCTTTCTGCTTTTCTGGATGACCCTTGTAGGATGAGGGAGACATCCTCCTCCTTCCTCTTTTGGACCCTCCGGGAAGTGCTGCCATAGTTTCCATTCTGTATTTGCTCGGCAGCAGTTTCTAAAGCAGTAAGATCCCGAATTTTACCCGACTTCAACCCCATGTCTACCATCTCTCCATGTTTAATCATTTCAGCAAAAGGTCTTCCAATCCCCGAGATGACCCTCTCATAATACGGTGCCTCCTGGATGTCTACAAATGTCATCACCATCTCTGATTCGCTCATCGGGGGGGGTTACCTGTGCGGCCATGCCCCTCCATCGTTGCGCATATTCCCTGAAGGATTCCCTAGGCTGTTTTTTAACCTTTGTCATTTGGTACCTGTCAAGAGCCATCTGGGCCTGAAAGCTGTATTGGGTTAAGAAGGTATGGGCCAATTCCTCCCAGTTGTGGATTCGGGCGTTGTCGAGGCGGGCATACCAGATTCTTGCCTCCCCTGTTAAGCTTTTCTGGAATAGTTGCATTCTTAACCCCTCGTCTTCGGCATAAGACCCGAGTTCTCCAATGTATATTTTCAAGTGTGTATAGGGGTCTCCCTTTCCATTGTATTTTTCAAACTCGGGAACTTTGAACTTTTCTGGATATCTGGCTCCGGGGAAAACACATAGATCCGAATAATTAACCCTGCCCAGGGAGCCTATGCCCCTTAGAGATTGGATGGTCTCCTCCATGTGTTTCATTTTTCTCCGAAGGTCGTCATTGTCCCTTTCTTCTGGGATAGTAATCACTGTCCTGCTAGGTATGGGAACGGCTTTTGGGATGACTGGCTCGTCCTTGAGTCGGGGTTGGTCCTCTTTAAGCAAGTTTGTACCATTTTTAGGAGGATTCTGATCATCCCCTGGTGGTGGAATATTATGCGATCCCTGGTTTGCCGGATCCTGTCTGATTAAGAACTGTTCCTTTAACATTGTGGCCATTTCCATCATCTGTCTTTTAAAATCATCAAACTCCTCCCGAGATATGGAACTATGATTGGGAAGATCAGCCATTTCAGAGGTAGAGACTTGGGCTTTCTTAGACTGCGACCGGGTTTGAGGAGCAATCCTACAGAGACAATGGTTCGAAGTTTAGTCTTGGGAAAACGCAAAATGGATGCATGCTAAAACTGTAATTTTTTTGTGTGTCTTTTGGGTTTTTTTAATCTTTCCCTGCAAAAGAGAAAGTTAGTAGTCCTTTAGTGCAATAACAAATGTTAAACATGACTTTATTATGCTTCCCCAGCTGTTTCCTGCAAAACATGGAGGTCAGTATTCTCTTTTGACAATAGGGGAAGCATATATGAGTACGTTGCAATGGGATTATGACATTTATATTCTTGAACGTAAAAAGGCATGAAGAGACTTTTCCTGCGTTGGGTTTATCAGAGGCTGACCTACCCTAGGGTTACTCTCACGGGCTTTTCGGCATGAAGGTTCCCAAATCTTCGCAATCTACTCGTTTGAGCCCTTTCGATTGGAGCGGATTTGAGTGGTGCGTTTCCTGAGCCATCTCCGGGGAGCAGCCCCATCGAGTCCAGTAATAAGCAACCGACGGGTTCGCCTCAGGAGGAGGTACAATCTCAACATACATTCACATTCATCGTCCTCACCGTATGCAAATGATTACTTTTAAAGTAAAGCAATTCCATACAAACATTCATTTATTGGACAAAACACACAATCACACAACAATAAGTAAACATGTCAACATATCGCACACCCATACGCACATTCCCGAATTTTTTAAAGGATAGGATAACATCAAGATTTTAATGCGGCTTAAGCCCTCTAATGTCCCCAGCAGAGTCGCCAGCTGTCGACGCCGGGTTTCTCGCCTTCTCTTTTTCTTTTCCAATTTTAGCCTTTTGGTTTAGATGATTTTTGGAAAAGGTCGGCATTGAGGTCGACGGGGTTTTGAAAGATCGTTTTTATGATGAGCCAATTAACCAGAGTCGCCAGTTGGTATATTTGAAATGGATGTACCAACTCATCCGAGTTCTCGTTTTTTTATAAATCGCTGGCTCATGTGTGACTCCGAATTAATTGGTCTGTGAATCGAGATTCATAGAGTTCGGGGGCTTGTTTAAGTGAGGGGAAGGTGTTAGGCATCCCTCGACTTCCGTGAAACACGGTTACCGCAATCTTAATGCTTTCCTATCCTTTAATTCACGAATGTGTGTGGGCGCGCGCTTGTGTGTGGGTGTGTGTGTCTATGTGAATGATGTGGTGAGTTTGTATGAAAGAGTCATTTGGATTTTAGGGAAAATCGTGCTTTTAATTTGAGAACGTTTCGGAATGTCTTTTCGGTATACACGAGAAAGCTTTATTCTTTATGAGAAAGGTTTGATTTTAATTATCCAAAACTATGAGATTTTCATTAAATGTTGTTTTGGCAAAATAAGAGCTTTAAACCTTCGTCTAAATAGGAATCGAGATCTATACGTTGCTTTCATAAAATGATGGGCAATTTCTAGAATCTCTTTAACCCTATATACAATGGTTTAATAAAACGTTACTTATTTCTAAAGTCAAATTTTGTGATGTTTGAAAACGATTTTCTTTGGCTCTCTCGTTAGATAGGAATCGACATTCATTAACATTTCTCAAATTTTAACCTCGTGATTCTAATATCCTACTTTGATTGATTTTATGAAAATCTTATCATTTAGCTTTGAAATCAATTTCGTGTCATAAATCAAATCAAGCATTAAAATGCGTTGGGGCTATTCATGGGCATGTAAGCCATCAAAATAATCCCAAACGCCTACAATCACAAGTTCCACTAATATGGGGCCTTAAACCCGATTCTCGCTTTGGCGTCGTTTTAAGGCCCGACGGTTACATGTTACAAAGAGGCTACATCCTACCCGCTACATACATCAAGACATGTCCATCATCGGATTTGGACCACGGGGTCGCTTTCCTAGGCTCACAATCAAGTATCCACACACAAACAATTGGATATTACAAGAAAAATAAACCAACCCGGATAATATAACAATACCAAGACATCCTAAAATAACGATTTAAAGGAATTGATACCGAATATAACACCTTAAAACCAACAAAGAAATTAATGAACGAATATCATCGGGTTGTTAGGAAGAGTTTTATTCCGATGGAAACTTCACTCATAATCCCTAATTCATTGTTCAATCAATAAATTACATGAAAAATTGCATCTAATTTGATCAAATGATATGATGGAAATTGATATCACAAAAGAGATTTCACCTTGCAATTGATATCCAAATGGATGTGAACTTGATGTATTTGAATAGAAGGAAAAAATCTATTTGATACAATCAAATCAAAAGAAAATTATCCCTCTCTTTTTTCTCCCTTTTCTTCCTATTTGATTGCAAAATCTAGCTATTTCTTCCTCAATTTCCGAGTTGGCTGCTGCTGTATTCTCCTTCTTCCTCAAAATTGCTGAACCTCCTGTATGCTGCCTGAAGCTGGCTTAAATAGGCTGGCCAGAGCCAGCCGCAGATCTATCTGCGGCTGGCCGCAGATGGATCTGCGGCTGGCCAGCTGGCACGCCTCCCATCGCACTCAGCTGGTAGTGCTGATTTCCTGGTTTCCGTGCTGGCGCACCCACTTGGCCGCAGATCTATCCGCGGCTGGCGGGCTTGGCTTTCTCGATTTTCGTGCCACGCCTCGATTTTCGTGCCGCAACGTCGGTTTTCGCTGATAGGCTCGTATTCTGCAGTCCGGGAATTTCCGGGAGACGTGCCACCTCATTCGGAAATGCCTGCCTCGGACGGCTTTATTGTCACGTAAACTTGGGTTGCCCAAAACATTGCGGCGGTGTCGGGCGCTTGCCCTTGTGCCCGTTCCTTTGCTCCCGCAAGCCGGTTCAATTGACGGATTCGCCCTCCTGTCATGGTTAGTAGAAGGAAACGCAAAATTTGGGTGTCTACATATATATATATATCCTTATTATTATTATTTTTATTTGGAAACTAAATCAAGATAAATTAAATTAAATTTGGAAATTATATAAAATAAATAAAATCTTTTTTGATTTTGGGAATAAAATCAAATCTTTATAATTTTTCTTTAGAAACAGGATTAAATCTCTCCTTATATTTTTGGAAACAAAATCAAATTAAATATATTACCTAATAAAATAAAATCTTATTTTATTTTAAAAATAAGATCAAATCATTTTTTATTTGGGAACAGGGATCAAATCTTTCCTTATATATATATATATATATATATATATATATATATATATATATATATATATATATATATATATATATATTCATTCATCCCCTAATTCGCTATATCCACAGAGGGGGGCATACATACGTCCCATAATAAGGTAATCAAATGTTCCCAGCCTGTTTGATTCTTCCATATGTATACATGATTCGGCTAGGTGCCTGTATGCATGCATGTATTCAAAGCAAGGACCTCAATCTTGGCATGATATATGCACCAGGTTTCCTATATAAATTGGGATATTCCCGATCTCGGGCATTGATTAAGTGATTGCCTTCCTGTTTTCAAAGTACGAATTGGGTAACAGATTGAGAGCATTGCTAAAAGGATATTAAAGATATCGTCGCCACGTCGTTTGTTCCTTCCACGTCGTGATAATAATAAAAGACAAAATACAACAAACCGCAGTTCATTTTCTCAAGTGCACGCTAACTTCGGGAAACCAACCTAGGGAGAGAAAAAAAAGGCTTTGTTCGTCTTTCCGATCATCAGTTCATCGATTTTCTTAGGAATCTCCCTACAGCAATATTGGTAATAGATTGCCCCTCCAATGGTATCTAATTGTTAAATGTATAAACCCCTGACACGTTTATGCTAGATCATAATTACTGGCCGAAATTACTTTATATCATATTACTCCTTTCAATGCCTAGTAGTAGAATTGTTTGCATAAATTGATTATGTTTAAAGTATGTGGGTCCAGTTATATGAACTCATTTTCTGTTTGATAGGCCCAATCCTCCTCGAGAATTATCAGTTGGTGGAGAAAATTGATAATTTTGATAGGGAGCGTATCTCTAAACGAGTTGTCCACGCAAGGGGCGCTGGTGCAAGGGTTTCTTTGAGGTTGTGTTGATTTTTCGTTTGGTATTTTTTTTCTTTGTGATTGCTTCATTTATTTTTTTATTTCAGGTGATTGTAGCCTTCATCCGTTCTGATAGTTTTTCTTTTTCGGGCCATCTCACTTTAATAGGATTTTAGTCCGGATATTCTCAAAGAAAAGGCTACACTTTTTCCGCGCGCAATAAGGAAGCCTCTGTTCTGAGCCATCTCACCTTAACGGGATTTTGGTCTGGATATTCTCAAAGAAAGTCATTTCACCTTAACAGGATCTTGGCTTTTTTCAGATATTCTCAAATAAAGCCATTTCATCTTAACAGGATCTTGGCTTTTTCGGATATTCTCAAAGAAAGTCATTTTACCTTAACAGGGTCTTGGCTTTTTTTCAAATATTCTTAAAGAAAGGCTGTACTTTTTCTGCAACGAGGAAGCATCCATTCCGAGCAGTTGATTCGCCGAGCAAGGAAAAATTAAAAGTATGAGGGGGAGGACCCTCTAGGTGGTCGAACCCTATAGGGGCCGAACCTAGAGGGGCCTTGGCCTCCTATTTTATATTTTTCATTCTTCCTCTACTCTTTTATTCGAATGACTCCTCATGTTTGTGCTTTTTCGTGTTTCTTGTTTCAGGTAACTCTAATCTTTCTTTTGTTTTCCGAGCCATATTACTTTGATCATATCCTGGTTTTTTTCCTCAGATATTAAAGAAAGATTGATACTTTTGGGAACTCAAAGCGGTGCTTAGCTCCGATGACCAAATAACGAACCACGAAAGAAGCAAAACCTTATAGTTGGACCACCCTAAGTGGCTGAACCCTAAGGGTAACCGAACCATAGGTGGCCAAACTTAGGGTAGGCGAACCCTAGGGGTGTCGAACCCTAGGTTTGTGCCTACTTCGGTTCTCTTTGTGACACCTCCAAATCTGGGTACTTCATTTCACAGGATTTGGTATTCACTATCCAAATATATCACATCACATCTAACTACCCATTCAAATGTAAATGAAAACTCTTAATCAAAATAAAAATCTCCCATTGAAGGGTTACAACATCTTTAACAAATAAATCTCAGGTCATCTAACCTTAATAAAACATCAATGCGGAAACATAACAAAAGTCTATTACATAAACATCATTTAAATAAATATAACAAGTCTTCATCACTTGTTTGCTTTGCCTTTGCCCTTATTAGTGGATGACTCATCAACTCTTTCAATTTTAGCTGTAATGTTATTGTGCAAGGGTGAGCAACAATTGCCCAGCAAATAACACAACAAAAATAATAATAACATGCGAATAATCAATGAATATCAGATAATCGAATACTCGACTTTTGAATCAAGATTAGAATACAAGAATCAAAAGAATATCTGAGGGTCACAAGACCACGAACTATGTCCTAGGTTATCAAGTATTTCTACTTTAAACCTTTAATAGTCGTAAGACTATATAGACCTTACTTCTCGTACTTAGGGGGATCGGCCCTTTGTACCATGTATGTGCACGACATCTAAATGCTAACGCATAAAATAATCCCCTATATAAGGGTTGTTCATCTCAGTTTGACATCAGAGTCCACACCAAAGGAAATTTGGTTTGGATTTACTTCAATAACGTTTCTAGAATTCAGAACGCTCATCAACTATGGACTAGTCGAATCAATAAGGGTTCGCTAGTCAATCAAGGTTCAATAATATAATATGAAAGGTATTCGAGAACAAAAGACTGAATCTCAAAAACATACAATCGAATAAACTCACTTAAAAGGAATCAGAATAACACATTTGCATCATGAACTTGAATGAATTATGGTAAAGAACTGGATCAATATGAAATGGAATATAGAAACTTGCATAAAAGAGAGTTGGAGAAAACTAAGAAAACATAATTTAAAGGTTGATATTTAAGGATTACCTTTGATTAGATGCTAGATTGTGCAACAATTGAAAGGATTTATTCTTCAATTCCAAAATCTCACAAGTATTTCTCCCTTTTTCTCTCTGTATTCCTCAGACTTAACTCAGAAAATAATAATAATGATAATATGTAATAATGAAACTGGCAGAACATGGTGTCAGTTAGTAACTGGCACCAACCCCCACTAAGGCCTCGCTTGGCTAATCCTTTTATCCTCCCTTCTAGTTTATTTTAATAACTTGCTTATTATATAGTTTAATGTCACATATTTAATCAATTAAATAATCTCATTTAAATCAATTAAATAAAATAGGATAATTCTACATTAAATCACATTGTCACATAATTAAAATTCTCCTTTATTAATTATGAAAAATTATTAAATCTCTAATTAATTATTAAATTAATTAGAATAACATTATACTTATTTAAATAATGCATTTAATCAAATAAACTCAATTAAATACATACTTTGAATATAAAAATTCTTCACATCAATTTAACTAATGTAACACATAAATTAAATTAATCTACCACAAATTCATTAATTAATTATTTAATTCAATAATTAAATTATCGAAAAATATTTATGTAATTCAATAAATATTTAAATTAAATTATAAAAATCTCGTTCGTCACATCTTTCCCCCCTTAAAAGGATTCTGTCCCCAGAATCACGACTCAATTAATTCATCCCGTTACATTCTCCCCCTATAAAGATCCTGTCCCCAGAACGCTACACACAGACTAAGCAAATAACTGAGGAAAATTTCTCATCATCTGATCTTCGAGTTCCCACGTAACTTCTTCAGCGTTGTGGTTCCTCCAGGTCACATTAACAGAAGGTATAATTTTATTTCTTAGCACTTACTCTTTCCTGTCAACTATCTGAATAGGATCTTCTTCGTAAGATAAATCTTTTTCATCTTACTAGTGTTCATATTCTATAACATGCTTGTAGTCGGGTTTGTATGGTCGTAACACCGAGACATGAAAAACATTGTGAATGTGTTCTAACGTCGGAGGTAAAGCTACCTCGTACGCGACCTCTCCAACTCTTCGTAACACTTCAAAGGGTCCAATGAACCTCGGGCTCAGTTTTCCCTTCTTACCAAAATGAATCTTCCCTTTTCAGGGAGATACCTTTAAGAAAATGTAGATACCAGACTCAAATTCTCGATTCTTACGATGTTGATCGGCATATTTATTCTGCCTATCCTGAGCTGCTATCAATCTTACCATGATCACTTTGACGATTTCTGCAGTTTGTTGTATTAGTTCTGGTCCTAGCAATTGACGTTTGCCAACTTATCCCAGCATAATGGAGTTCTGCATTTTCTGCCGTACAACGCTTCGTAAGGCGGCATGCCAATACTTGCATGGTAACTGTTATTGTAAGAAAATTCCACCAACGGTAAATGATCATCCCAATTTCCTTTGAAATCCATGATGCAAGCTCTTAACATATCCTCCAATGTTTGAATCGTTCTTTCACTCTGTCCGTCGGTCTATGGATGATATGTTGTACTCATACGTAACTGCGTTCTCATGCATTCTTATAGTCGTTTCCCGATGTTTGATGTGAAGCGCGGATCCCTATCTGAGATAATAGATATTGGAACACCGTGCCTCGAAACAATCTCCTTCACATATAACTTCGCTAACTGATCCAAGTTGAATCTGATCTTGATCAGTAAGAAATGTGTTGATTTCGTCAGTCGATCCACAGTAACCCATACTGCGTCGAAACCTTTCTGAGTCGTCGGAAGACCTACTACGAAATCCATATGCTCCCATTTCCATTCTGGGATTTTTAACGGTTGTAGTAACCCGCTTGGTCTCTGATGTTCTGCTTTAACTTTCTGACATGTCAAACACTTGGCTACACAATCGGCAACATCCCTCTTCATATTCGGCCACCAAAAATGATGTCGGAGATCCTAATACATCTTCGTACCTCCCGAATGAATTGAATATCTCGAATTATGAGCCTCGCTCAAAATTTCCTCCTTAACCTCTGGTACTGGCGAAATCCAAATTCTTCCCTCGAATCTCAATACTCCTTCGTTATCAATTCAAAATTTTACTTCGTCACCTTTAGATATTCTTTTCCTGATTTTCTCACATTCTTCGTCCTGAATTTGTGTTTCATTAACCTTATCCACCAAAGTTGAACTGGTTCCCATTTGAAATAATTTTTCGTCAGACTCCTTCAGATATTTTACCTCCAACTCTAGTTTCGCCATTTCTGTAATTAGCTCCTCATGAGCGGTTAACATAGACAGTTTCTCTCGACCCTTCCTGCTTAAGGCATTAGCCACAACGTTCGCTTTACCCGGATGGTATAAAATCTCACAGTCGTAATCTTTTATTAATTCCAACCATCTCCTATATCGCATGTTCAGATCCTTCTATGTAAAAATATATTTCAGACTCTTGTGGTCTGTATATATTTCACACTTCTCCCCGTAAAGAGAGTGCCTCCATATCTTCAAAGCAAACACTTCCGCGGCCAATTTCAAATCATGGGTAGGATACCCCTTCTCATAGTCCTTTAATTTTCGTGACGCATACGCAATGACCTTACCATTCTGTATAAGTACACAGCCTAGTCCTTTATGCGACGCATCACTGTACACCGCAAAATTTCTTATGTTATCCGGTAGAGACAACACAGGCGTCGTACTTAACCTCTTCTTTAATTCTTGAAAACTCTCCTCACACTTCTCAGTCCAAACGAACTTCACCGCCTTCCTAGTCAAATTCGTTAACGGAGTCACAATTTTAGAAAAATCCTGAATGAGTCTTTTGTAATAACCTGCCAATCCAACAAAACTCCTTACTTCTGATGGTGTTTTCAACGGATCCCAGTTAGGCACTGCTTCAACCTTTAACGGATCCACCGAAATCCCATCCTTGTCAATCACATATCCAAGAAATTGCACCCGCTTTATCTAGAATTCACATTTTGATAACTTAGCGTATAACTTCTCTCTTCTTAATGCTTCTAATGTTGCCTTCAAATGTTCGCCATGCTCTTCTTTGGTTTTGGAATAAATTAGAATATCGTCAATGAATATTACTACAAACTTGTCCAAAAACGGCTTAAACACCCTGTTCATTAAGTCCATGAATGCTGCAGGAGCATTCGTTAAACCAAATGACATCACCAGAAACTCGTAATGACTATAACGAGTCCTAAATGTTGTCTTCGGTACATCTTCCTTCCTCACCTTCAACTGATGATAACCACTCCTCAAATCTATCTTTGAGAAATACCTTGATCTTTTCAATTGATCAAACAAGTCGTCGATTCTTGGTAATGGGTATTTATTTTTAATTGTGAACTTGTTCAACTCTCTATAATCAATACAAAGTCGCATCGATCCGTCCTTCTTCTTGACAAACAATACCGGTGATCCCCACGGTGATACGCTCGGCTGGATATACTTCTTATCTAAAAGTTCTTGTTGTTGTACCATCAATTCTTTCATCTCTACTGGAGCCATATGGTATGGAGCTTTCGATATCGGGGCGGTTCCTGACGCCAAGTCAATTACGAATTCAACTTCCCTATCTGGCGGAAGTCCTGGCAAATAGTCTAAAAAGACGTCTGCAAAGTCCCTTACAACAGGTATCTCTTCTAATTTCGGACTCTCTTTTCGAGTATCAACTATGTAGGCTAAGTATTCCACATAGCCTTGTCTTAACAACTTCCTGGCCTGCATCATCGTCAGACAACTCGCTTGCTTAGGCGACTTACTGCCATAAAATACTACATATGACGGAGTCATAAGGTTAATACGTTTCTTTTGGCAATCAATTATCGCTCCATAATTAAATAGTCAATCCATTCCTAAAATAACGTCAAATTCCCCAAGTTTGATTGGGATAAGATCTACAGTCATCATGTTTCCCTTAACGTCCACTCTACAGTTCTTGTGTACGTACCTAATAGGAATTACCTCCCTATTCGCAATTTTTATGTTCAAAGGGTAATCTAATTCCTCCTTAGGCAAATCTAGATTCTTAGCAAAGTCATCGGATATAAATGAACAAGTAGCACCCGAATCAAATAATACATAAGCATCTATATTTTTGATCAAAATGATACCTGACACCACATCGCAAGACTGCACAGCATCTTATACGGTCATGTTGAAAGTCCTGACGGTAGGTCAGTTTGTTGGTGTTGATCCGATTATGGTTAACGTGCTACCAACACGGTTTCCCTTATTTCCTCCTGTTCCTGCTCCTCATACTGCCTTCTTGGGGCAATCCCTAGCCACTTTGATTCGTAAGTAAAACAAGCGCCCTTCTTTGGATTCGGACAATTCGGTGTTATGTGGCCTTCCTAACCATAATTGTAACAAACCCTTTCCCCCTTCATGCATATCCCCACGTGATTCTTTCCGCATGTAACACACGATTCCATTTTCTTCTTCTTACCTCCTTGTTGATTCCCAACAGATCTATTGTCATTCTACTTTCTCTTTTGGTTGTGACCACCACTGCTACTATCACTCGCCTTGTTATTTTCATTTTTACCCTTCTTCTTCTTCTGCTCCTGGTTATACTTAGTCAGAGCATCACTCTCCCCTTCTGCAATAATCACCTTTTCTAAAACTCTGGCAAAAGTGTTCAATTGGAACATTGACACCTTGTTATACAACCACGGCTTCAACCCTTGTTCAAATCTCCTCGCCTTCCTCTCATTGGTGTTCACCTGGTAGGTTGTGAACCTAGCTAATTTGTTAAACTTCGCTGTGTACTCCGGTATAGTCGTGGTACCCTATTTCAGCTCCAGGAATTGAATTTCCATCTGATTACGCGAGCTCGTCGGAAAATACATCTCAAAGAACATCTCCTTAAACTTCTCCCACGCAATTACACCCTGACCTCCTCGAACCTTAATCGCTTGCCACCAATAGTTGGCCTCTGACTTAAGCATGAACGTTGAAAAGGCAGTCTTTAGGTCATCACTAACCCTAGCAACGTCAAATAAATTTTCCATTTCCATCACCCAAGTTTGGGCTTCCATCGGGTTTAGGAAACCCCTAAACTCTGGCGGTCCTACCGCTTTGAAATCCTTAAATGGCGTCATTGGTGGAGCTTGTGTCACCAACTACTGAATAGGATTAACATTGGCGTCTTTGTTATTGGTAGAGCTCTTCTGAGCTTGTTGACATGGTTGCGTCTCGGCGGCATTTTCTGTTTAAGAATATGCGCTTATTAGATCATCACTCAGTTTCTTAATTGTTCAACATTTAACTCAAACAATTCAAGTTAAACATTTAACATATAACACATTTCAAATAAACTTTAAAATTTCATTCATTCAAAAGTCTTAAACATAGAAGGATAACATCACTGCTATTTACATCAACTATCCCGAGAACAAATAATCTCCAAGATTAAATAGTCATATTCCATTGTGTATAATCACACTGGATTTTACATCACTAGCTACCATAAATATTTACACATATACTTCAATACGTCTCCTATCACGGCCTACTAAGGCGTCGAACCGCCTTCCTGCGTTCTTCTTCCATGATACGGAACATCGTCCTGCGATCCAACATGTACCATGGCAAGTCCTTGAACTGAACTGGATAGTGGAAAACTCAATCCTGGGCCCTATCAATCGCTGTCTGAAAAGTGTAGTCTGTCTCTTCAATCTTAGCCTTCTTTTCCCGTTCACCTTCTTTAGAAATTTTCGCACGTTGAGCGGTATTCATCCAAGCATCCTCTGCTCTAGTACGTTCCGCCGACTCCTTACTCAGATCATTCTTCATTTTCTCGATTTCAAGTTTCATTTTCTCATTCTCAGCTAACAGGTCTTCCTTTTGACTATCTGCCTAAACTAGCTTCCACTCCACGTCTCCAAGACGTATATCCAGATCCTCAATCTCTGACTCTATCCTATAATTCTATGGTACGATCATACAATGCATCGTACATCTCAACATCGACAGAGGTAAGGGGTACCTCCTCGGGATCCTCATCATCCTCCGTAGCCTCTATCTCAACATCCTCAGAGTCCTCCTCTGAATCAAACTCAGGCTCATGCTCCTGACTCACAACTGTGATCAATGGAGATGGCTCTCTCTGTATCAACTGGTCCCAAATAACATGGATATCACGGGGCTCCTCCTCACCAGCCATTCGGGGCTCAATCTCCCTAGGCTGACTAAATCCTCCAACATCCGACATCCTGACAACAAAGTTTAAGTTTTAATTAATACTCGGTACTAATCGCGGCACATAGGTTGTTAACACATAAACACATAGCACATAAAGTCTTTTATTATTTTTAATGAATTCCTTAATTCATTCCTTAGAACTTGATAAGAGTTTATCACAACTATATTTTCTATCTCTTAAAAGGCTACTACCCTAAGGTTTCCCCACCTAAGGTTCATGACCTACAACTCTGATACCAACCTGTGACACCCCCAAATTCGGGTACTTCGTTTCCACAGGATTTAGTGTTCACTATCCAAATATATCACATCACATCTAACTACCCATTCAAATATAAATGAAAACTCTTAATCAAAATAGAAATCTCCCATTAAAAGGTTACAACATCTTTAACAAATAAATCCAGGTCATCTAACCTTAATAAAACATCAATGCGAAAACATAACATAAATCTATTACATAAACATCATTTAAACAAATATAACAAGTCTTCATCACTTGTTTGCTTTGCCTTTGCCCTTACTAGTGGATGGCTCATCAACTCTTTCAATTTTAGGTACAATGTTATTATGCAAGGGTGAGCAATAATTGCCCAGCAAGTAACACAACAAAAATAATAATAACATGCGAATAATCAATGGATATCGGATAATCGAATACTCGACTTTTGAATCAAGATTAGAATACAAGAATCAAAAGAACATCTGAGGGTCACAAGACCACAAACTATGTCCTAGGTTATCAAGTATTTCTACTTTAAACCTTTAATAGTCGTAAGACTATATGAACCTTACTTCTCGTACTTAAGGGGATCAACCCTTTATACCATGTATGTGCACAACATCTAAACGCTAACGCGTAAAATAATCCCCTATATAAGGGTTGTTCATCTCAGTTTGATATCAGAGTCCGCACCAAAGGAAGTTTGGTTTGAATTTACTTCAATAACGTTTCTAGAATTTAGAACGCTCATCAACTATGGACTAGTCGAATCAATAAGGGTTCGCTAGTCAATCAAGGTTCAATAATTTAATATGAAAGGTATTCGAGAACAAAAGACTGAATCTCAAAGTCATACAATCGAATAAACTCTGTATAACTGAAATATTTCTTAAAAGGAATCAGAATAACATATTTGCATTCATGAACTTAAATGAATTATAGTAAAGAACTTGATCAAAATGAAATGGAATATAGAAACGTGCATAAAAGAGAGTTGGGGTTTTAGAACTTGCTCAATGAAAAGTAGAGGTAATAAACTTGCTTAATATAAGAGTGAAGTTCAGAAACTTGCCTCGTGCGTAGATTATAATTTAAAATTCACGTTCCTTAATCAACTTATACATTCCGTTTATAAAGCAATAACAATGATTAGTTACAATATTATAAACACTTCAGGATTCATTCTCATCCAATTTTCATTTTAATATCTCAATTATCACCAGATAATTAATAGGTATTTGCTTATCATCCATCATAGTATCTTATTATTCATTTAATACACAGTCTAAGCTTTAAACATACATATGGTAACATAACATGAGCACAAAGAAAGAAGAAAATTTTTCATTTCCTGTTCCACCGTCGGGGCAGTGGTTTCCTTCACAAATTTCCCGCCGAGGCGAGGCTACCGCCAGGGCGGTAGAATTTAGTTTAATTTGGGCGCCGGGGCGAGGACATCGTCGGGGCGGCAACCTTAGTACATTTATACCGCCGGGGCGGGGAGACCACCGGGGAGCTAATCCTAGTGTATTTCCACCACCGGGGTGGTGGACTTGAATGTCAGTTTCTGCAGTTCGCGAAGAACACAGAAAATGCCAAATTTGGCCAAAGTTTTTCACAATTCAGCGATTTAATTACTACTCATTCATCACATGTGTTATACAACCAAAACTCATTATATACACAATAATTTTAACATCATAAACAATCTAAATAACCAATTTAAAGGCTAAAAATTCACTGTTTATGCTTTATGTTTATATTTTGTTACAGTTATCGTAATCAATCATAGTGAACTCGTTTCTTAACCAAATTGATCTGTTTAACTTTTGTTGTCTTCGTTTTTACATGCATAAACATAATCAATTATCAATTTAACCGATTAGTATGCAAATCAAGCATCAATTTCCGTACATATAAGCCATATTCAAACATTATTCCTCTATAAATTTCAAAACTTTGATAAAACCTAATTTCATGAATTTAATTACTCTAAATCACATATAAATCATATAAAATACATTTATGCATGCTTACAAACATCTAACATCAAGTTATTAAAAATTTAGCCATATAATTTAATTTATAGAGGACTAAACTTAACTTTTCATAGAGAAAACTAAGAAAACATAATTTAAAGGTTGATATTTAAGGATTACCTTTGATTAGATGCTAGATTGTGTAACAAATGAAAGGATTTCTTCTTCAATTCCAAAATCTCAAGTATTTCTCCCTTTTTCTCTATATATTCCTCAGACTTAACTCAAAAAATAATAATAATGATAATACGTAATAATTAAACTGGCAGAACATGGTGTCAGTTAGTAACTGGCACCAACCCCCACTAAGGCCTCGTTTGGCTAATCCTTTTATCCTCTCTTCTAGTTTATTTTAATAACTTGCTTATTATATAGTTTAATGTCATATATTTAATCAATTAAATAATATTGTTTAAATCAATGAAATAAAATAGGATAATTTCACATTAAATCACATTGGCATATAATTAAAATTCTTCTTTATTAATTATGACAAATTATTAAATCTCTAATTAATTATTAAATTAATTAAAATAACATTATGCTTATTTAAATAATGCATTTAATTAAATAAACTCAATTAAATACATACTTTGAATATAAAAATTCTCCACATCAATTTAACTAATGTAACATATATAATTAAATTAATCTATCACAAATTCATCAATTAATTATTTAATTCAATAATTAAATAATCAAAAAATATTTATTTAATTCAATAAATATTTAAATTAAATTACAAAAATCTCGTTCGTCACACTCTTCGTTCGTTTCGACCTTTCTTGGTCTGTATTCATCATTTTCTTCTAATTTTTGGCCTCGTGAGAAGCTTTTTCATGGAAGTTCTAGAGTTAAATATTTCTTGGAGTTTCATAAGATCTTGGTTCTTTTATGTAGTTCGAGTTCATTATTTCATCATTGCATCGATCAAAACATGTCCGACATGCAAATTGAGAAGTCGAAGGAGAGTGTACCCTAAGGGGCCGAACCCTAGGTGGTCGAACCTAGGGTGGCCGAGCCCTAGGGGACTTTGGCTTCCTTTGTTCATCTTTTGTCCGTTTATCTTGTTTTGTTTCGATAGTTCAAACCAAGTCTGATCGGGGAAGAGATCATTTGAACTTGTCTTTGAGGAGGGCTTACCTTGGATTGGTTGAACCCTAGGGTGGTCGAACTCTATGGGCCAAAACTCTAAGGTTTTCCCCTTTTTGCTCATTTAAATGCCTCGTTCATTAATTGTGGTCTTGTTCATTCATTTAATTCAATTAGGTCATGTGTGAACCCTAATTTGTACTTGGGCTCACATTTGTCCCCTTGCATAACTTCAAAAACGAAAGTCCTAGGAGAAGGAATCCCTAGGGGAGCTCTCCCAGGATATCTTGGAAAATCTTCCATCCAATCCTTCCAAATCTTGCTTTTTTGTTTGGAATTTCTCTCTTCTTTAAAATCAAAAAGTCATTGAGAAGGCATCAAGTGAGGGTTCTTAACCGAGGTGAACAAAAAAAGGTGATGAAGATCTTCCCCCCTAGGTGGCCGACCTTAGGGGGGCCGAACCTAGGGGCCTTAATATGCCTCCCTTCCGTACTAGGCAGGATCTCCTTAGTTCCAATTTTCGTGTTATAATATTGCACTACACTCGGAGGTTGTTTCACGTCATTATGAAGATAATTTGCTTTCGACTCAGCTTTCGGACCATCAAGAAACCAGGGCTAAATTGAACACCCATCTTCAGGAAGTCGAGTCTGCTATCCGAGACATCAGGAGAATGAAAGCCTCAAATGTAAAGACTCATGACACTGTCATTGCTAACTTGGAGGCTTTAGTTATGCTCCCTTTTCAGTTTGATATGGCCTTTAGATCATGACCTTTGTAGTCTTTTTCATTTCCTGTATCAGAAAACTCATCCATATCTGTATTTCGTTTTATCAGAATAAAGTTTCTTTTAGCATCGTTGATTGCCTTTAACTTGAATTTTTTTCTTGAGACCCAATGTTTTACATTGAATCCTAAGTTATTCAAATCAATACTCTAAGGCAATAATATGCATAATATAAATGTAAACATGAAATTTTTAATTAAAAAACATGTTTTTTTTTTCAATTTCTCGCAAACTAACCCTTGAATCTATACTTTAAAATCAAGAAATATCCAGGTATAAGTGAAAGTTTGACATTTTTTATTAATAATCAGGTTGCTTTTAACGAAAAGCATAACATTTCAGATTTTCATAGAAATAATAATAATAAATCTTGCTTTTGTCGGAGAGAGCATAACGTTTGCCACTTTTAGAGATAAAGTGTAATTTTCTCGAGTTTGAGTGCTTATACTCAGGTGCCTCCACTTTTAGAGATAAAGTATAACTTTCTCGGATTTGAAGGCTTATTGTCAGGTATCTCAATTACTTTTAAAGTTGAAAGTATAACTTGCCGGGTTTGAGGACTTATAGTCAGGTGCCTCGATTTTACTTTTAATGGTAAAGTATAACACTTGTGCCTTATCCCTTGGTACGTCGTGCCAATTAATGGCATATAGGGTTTCATAAGGGCTTAAGTTGCGTGCCTTATCACTTGGTCATCCAATTTCTTGACAAGTGCAATCTATAAGGACTTAAAATCGCCTCGTAACGTGGGTCGTCCAATTTCTTGGCAAGTGTAATGTACGAGAACTTAGCCATCATTTAGAGTGGACCATCATCTTGGGTGGAATATTTTTAGTTCATTAATTCTTGTGCCTCCTCCCTTGGTCATCCAATTTCTTGGTAAAGGATATTCCTGAGGACTTCAACCACCATTTTCGGTGGACCACCATCTTAGTTGGTTTTTAACTCATCAATTCTTGTGTATCCTCCTGATGTGATAAAAATATGTAACTGCAAGTGCACAGTGTCAAATTGAAGAACTGGCAAGTACAGGTCGAACCCACAGAGACTAGATTAATTTTAATGTATCCTTAACATCTATTTTAGGCGAATTAGAAATAAAGATTGAGAATCAATTAACTATAATTAAGCTAACTAATAATAAGAAAGCAATCTAGGAATCCGAATCCATTAAATAATAAACATAACAAGTAATTCGATCTCTTCTATTTTTATAACTTAATTATGATTTTGATCTCCCTTCCCTTTAATTTAGTAATTTTATAATTAACGTGGACAATCATAGACTATGAAAATTTAAGGATTAACTATAACCCATCAAAACTTCTTTGAGCAAGCATGGATTATGAAAAACTCATATCTTAACAATAATCTATCAAAACCTCTTAATTAATTTAAAATCACATAAGAACTATAAAACGAAGGTATTTCAATAATGAAACATGAAGACGAAATCAATTAAACATAAGAGCATAAATAATAGAAGAGATAAAATATTATCATGAATAATTATTTAATTTCATCTTCATCCTAGATTAAAGAAATTAACTAGACATGAAAATAAATAAGCTAACTAAAATAAAGAAGAAGAAGTAGAAAATTAAAAATAAGAAAACTCCCTTTATTAACGATCCTCCAACAAACGTACAATGAAGAAATAATTTAATTTACTTCTACTCCTAACCTAAACTGATCTCCCTTCTCTCTAAAACAAGAGACCTATTTATAGGGAAAATAAATTTGTGCCCTAATTTACATTCATTGAACTTGGCCTCTTTTATTCCCTTTTTGATTTCAATCTCTATATGGTAATCTCTCAAGAGTCCTTTTCCACGTAGGTTTCAACTTCTTAGTGGCAATCAACTTTTCAAAAATATCTTCTAGATTGACTTTCCTTTCTCTCACTGGATTTGACTTGCACATCAAGATTGTCCCACATCCTTCCTTTTCCTTGTAGAATTCTTCTTGAATATTTCCTTACATAAATAAGAACATTAAATACTGCTTGATCACCAAGATTTTGACTTTATCACAACAAAATATAAAATCCTACAAAATAAAATAAAACATATTAATTAAATAAACTAATATAATTAAAAGGACAAAATTAGGGATAATAAAATGTATGAATTATGTGCCTATCAAATACCCCCATACCTAGCTTTTGCTCGTCCTCGAGTAAAATAAAACAAAAACTATACTGCCTCATTTTCGTAGGAAACACGATTGCCCTTAGCATGTGCAACAAGCCTTTAAACCCCAATGTTACCCCAAGTGGACGAGTTATGTCTCGTGAGGGTTTGCAGTGAATATACCCACAAAATTCAAATTTCAAAATTCAAAATAAAATATTTTTGGGTTCAACAAATTATGAAATCGAAAGAAAACTTCTAAGTATACATGGGCATTATACATAAGCAAGATCAAATTCAAAATCACATTTTCACCTTATCAAAAATACTCAATCTTCATTCTAGACACCATCCTTCATAAAACTAATTCCATGTGATGCATGCATGTGTATGTGATGTAACTCTTAGTAGGGATTATTATCATGAAAATCAAGCAAATTCATTTTTCTTTTTCTTTTTTCCTCTTTTTTCTATTTTTTTCTTCATTTTTCCCTTCACTTGTGCAATGTCTCATTTTCTTAGGCTTTTCAGAGTTACCCATGTAGCGAGTGTTGGACCAATGACTCCCAAACTAGTTGGCTTTAGGGCACTAGGTGTACATACACCCCTAAGGGCTTACTAACTCGAGTAACAAAGGCCACAAAACTAGACTAGTCAAGCTGCTTATATCCATCACACTTTTCAGCGTGAATATCGATGCTTCCTGAGGCTTGGATACCCAGTTATTTCGTTCAATGGACATTGAAGCAATTATTTATTTCTTTTCAACTTTTTTCCAACTTTTCTTTTTCTTTTTTCTTCAAATTTTTTCCTTTTTTTTTTCAATTTGCTCAAATCATAGTTTATACCCCACAACTAAGAGTTAGTGGGAACGTGAAGTGCCAAAAATGCAAAGGAACTTTATTTTACTGAAGATGGTGCATCAAACTAAGATTTTGTATCTTATCAAAGCTTCAAAAGTTCTAAATCTTTTAATATTACTCATGAGTTCTGCTCCACAGATACTTATTAGAATTAATCCAACTCATAAAAAGTCAAACAAAAATTTTAAAATTTTTATTTTTTTTAAAACAAAAAGAAATCTTAAAATTTTTCCTAAAAAAAATAAATAAAACAAAAGGAAAAAAAATAAAATAAAAAAATATCTAATACTATAAATTTTTTAATTTTTCCTAAATTCAAAAAAAAAAAAATCTAATACTATAATACAAACTCCCCCCATACCTAAATCATGCATTGTCCTCAATGTATGCAAATGAAAAATAGAGAACAAAGATGTGAAAAAAATTGTACCTTGTATGCGGGGCAGGTTATTCTGCAAGAAAATGTGGTGAAAAAGAAAACAAATGTACATACCTACGAATTTCATATATCCTAAAAAGTATGTGACTACAAATGAATGATACAAATGGGCAAATGAGTGTGGTATTTTCATGATTTTCCGGAGGTCTAGGAAATTGAAAATAGTCATAATTTTCATCACAGTTATATTTAAAGTCTACCTCGGAAAAATATTCACTAATATGCTCAAAGTGTGGACGAATTGGTTCAAATGTATTGGGCGACTTATGTGAAGTGGATCTCAACATCTCATTAACCTTATCTAAATATTCAGATTCATTCCACTTTTGGTCAAGGTGATTTAAGAAAAAATCAATTGGATCATCTTTAATCACGAGTCTATTTTCATTCATTTCTTGAGTCATGGACAACTCTTGGATCATGTTTACTTTTATGGGCTGGTCTACAAAATCACTCGGTTGTTTTCTAGGATATAGAGCTTTAGGCTTATAGACTTGTTCAACCGACTCATTAAATGTGACATGATCAATTTGAGGCATAGACTCATAATTTTTAGACTCCTCAAATTGGCTTGACTCAAAGGGTGTAGAATTAAATCCAAAATTTTCATTTTCCTCATCATTTCCACAATCATCATGATTTTCAAAATTAACCTCAGAGTCACTAGAAAATTCATCCACCTCTTGTTCATTTATTATGGTGGATAATCGACTCATTTGAATTTCTAGACGAGATATAGCTTGATTCGTGTTAAATTGATTTTTCATTAAAGCTTCCATAATTTTCTCTAAGGTATTTAATCTTTCCTCTTCTTCTTTTGAAAATTCTTGTGGATATTGAGGCTCTGGATTCGAATATGGATATGGATATGGACTTAGATAAGGATTTTCATAAGCTGGAAAAAATTGATTTACTTGGTGTGCATTAAAATTTTCATAAGGTTCTTGATTCCAAGTAAAATTATTATTCCAACTACAATAGGAGTCCATCTTTCCACAAATCACAAAATAAATAAACAATTAGCCACGAAAGTCACACACAAGGAAAAAAAAATTAAAAATAAATAAATATCCTAATTCTACAGTTAACCTAAATAAAATCTAGACAGCTCCTAACTGTTCCAAGTTACACCTTAAGGTCCACAAAATTCAAAATTAATCAAGCCACTAGCCAGGTAAGTGTAAGAACGGTGGGAGTCTCTCCGTGGGTACGGTGACTAATTAAATAACCACACGTTCTTTAGGCGTTTGCCTTTTGAACCACTTGCCTAGACACCAGTAGTTTGATTAATTAAAAATTCAGCCTCCTCTTGGAGTTTCTTATCCTAATTGAGCTCGAGAGTCCTAGGGGCTAACGTCTACTTGATTTTATTAGGTCAAGGTTATGCAAAATGCAAGTTGGGTTGTTTGTGGGCCAAGGAAGGGTGACGAAATCCCCACCTTATCTTATTACAGGTTTTGCCCTTAAATTAAATTACAAATGAGAATGCACAAATAAAATAAAAAAACTGTAAACAAATAAAGTGTCCTAAAACTATGTGAATTACGAAAGAAGGAGAAATTTGACGTACCTCGATCCTCCAGCAATCACCACAGTTTATAATTGACAAAAATAAAAATAAAAACCTAAACAGGATGTGCTCTACGTGAGTGAATGCATGTATGCGACAATTAGTTTTCTAACTAACAATAAAAACTAAATAAAAATAAAAAATAAAACTAAGCTACTATTTTTTTTGAGTTAAAATACAAAATACCAGGAATAGCGCAATAATAAAATCTTTATCTTTTCGCTCCTTCGATCCGCTTCGATAATCCTGGAAAGAAAAAAAAATAAAAATAAAAATTAGGGTTGAAAAACTAATTCGAATAAATAAATATTAAGGGATAAACAAAATTAATTCTAGTCCCCGGCAACGGCGCCAAAAACTTGATGTGATAAAAATATGTAACTGCAAGTGCACAGTGTCAAATTGAAGAACTGGCAAGTACAGGTCGAACCCACAGAGACTAGATTAATTTTAATGTATCCTTAACATCTATTTTAGGCGAATTAGAAATAAAGATTGAGAATCAATTAACTATAATTAAGCTAACTAATAATAAGAAAGCAATTTAGGAATCCGAATCCATTAAATAATAAACATAACAAGTAATTCGATCTCTTCTATTTTTATAACTTAATTATGATTTTGATCTCCCTTCCCTTTAATTTAGTAATTTTATAATTAACGTGGACAATCATAGACTATGAAAATTTAAGGATTAACTATAACCCATCAAAACTTCTTTGAGCAAGCATGGATTATGAAAAACTCATATCTTAACAATAATCTATCAAAACCTCTTAATTAATTTAAAATCACATAAGAACTATAAAACGAAGGTATTTCAATAATGAAACATGAAGACGAAATCAATTAAACATAAGAGCATAAATAATAGAAGAGATAAAATATTATCATGAATAATTATTTAATTTCATCTTCATCCTAGATTAAAGAAATTAACTAGACATGAAAATAAATAAGCTAACTAAAATAAAGAAGAAGAAGTAGAAAATTAAAAATAAGAAAACTCCCTTTATTAACGATCCTCCAACAAACGTACAATGAAGAAATAATTTAATTTACTTCTACTCCTAACCTAAACTGATCTCCCTTCTCTCTAAAACAAGAGACCTATTTATAGGGAAAATAAATTTGTGCCCTAATTTACATTCATTGAACTTGGCCTCTTTTATTCCCTTTTTGATTTCAATCTCTATATGGTAATCTCTCAAGAGTCCTTTTCCACGTAGGTTTCAACTTCTTAGTGGCAATCAACTTTTCAAAAATATCTTCTAGATTGACTTTCCTTTCTCTCACTGGATTTGACTTGCACATCAAGATTGTCCCACATCCTTCCTTTTCCTTGTAGAATTCTTCTTGAATATTTCCTTACATAAATAAGAACATTAAATACTGCTTGATCACCAAGATTTTGACTTTATCACAACAAAATATAAAATCCTACAAAATAAAATAAAACATATTAATTAAATAAACTAATATAATTAAAAGGACAAAATTAGGGATAATAAAATGTATGAATTATGTGCCTATCACCTCCCTTGGCCATCTAATTTCTTGGCAAGGAATACTCCTGAGGACTTTAACCACCATTTTCGATGGACCACCATCTTGGGGTGATTTTTTAATAGTTTCGTCTCTGTAACTCAGAGATTTTTGATGGTAGAACCTGTATTTGGAATGTCCATCATCATCTTTTAGCTTGAGCATCCATCTTTCTTGTGATCAAGCTCCAGGGTGTATTATTTGACATTTAAATTTTCAAGTTGTATGAGTCTATGGCAAGCTTCTCATGTCTTTTTGTTGCTTTTACATTTTGGACATCACTGACCTCATCATTCCTTGTTCTTCTTGCTCCATTGTGGCTTTCGCTGAGGGTCTGCTAAAGCCACAATAGTCGTTCTCTTGCCCTTCTACGCATCAGTCGCATGGCTTGTGGACAATGTCATAATTCCTCCCAAGTCTTGTGCAAACGATGAGAGTGTTGTAAATGAATCATATGCTTTTGTGACGAGGTGGGGCTTAAAGGCCTCTAAGGCACCATTGTTGCATATGTTCACCAAATTTTTCTCTTCAATTGGCTCCGCACATTTCTGTGCTTGAACCCTGAATCTATCTACATAGTCTGACAACTCCTCGTTTGGCTTTTGTTTGAATCTCATAAGTTCTACTATGGTCACCTGTTTTTGCACATAGAAAAACTTCTTAAAAAATTACAATTTTAGGTCATCCCAGTTATGGACTGACCCCTTCTCCAAGTTATAGTACCAACTAAAGGCATCATCCATCAAGGTCTTATTAAATTCTCCCATCAAAAGGTTGTGGTTGCTCACTTCATCATAACCTAACTATGGAGACATCGACTCCAGAAACCTAGCAATATGCTCTCTAGCATTCCCTTTCTCCCTGTTATACTTTGGGAACTGCGGAGCATGCTCAATATATCGTGTCGGGTAAGGTTGTCTCTTAATGTGTGCCGAGTAGGGTGGATTAAAGTCTAACTCCGAAGGTCGAGATGTCTGCTTATGAAGTTGATTGATCACATCGATCATATCATCATTTATCACGTACTGGCTCGTGGTATGGACTCTTTGGGGTGTTGTGATGTATTGATACGTCGGCGAGATGTATGGTAAGGAAACTGGTCGGTGCACACTTGCATCGTGCAAAGCTTGTATTGGTTGTACTTGCTGGATTGTTAGTTATATGTGGCTTGGGATGGTTGGTATCTGCACTTATGAAAATGCTGGGAGTGTAGTCGGGATGATGTTTGGCTGAGATTGGCTTGCTTCCAGCCTGGGTTGTGGCACGTCACCACCATTCTGGGGTTCCAAGTTAACAATTGGAATCGGCTAACTCTCCATTATTCGAGGTGCAGTCTGATTCTCTTTGTTGTTGTTGTTGTCCTCTACTCTTACTCGTTCCCCCTGTGAACTTCCTGGGAACATGGCCTTAAAAGTGGGGATCTGCATCAACTGCTGGCAAAAATTCCCCATTTCTTCTTGCTTCTTCTGCATCTCCATCATCATAGTCATCATCATTCCCTGCATGTCCTTCTCGTGCTTCCTTCAATATTTGCCTTTCTTCCTCACCTTGCTTTTCGTGCCTGTCTGCCTGACATTTGTTTGTTGTTGATCAGTCATGTATGGTGATGTTGAATTTCTTTCTGAAACGTCTTCTAAGATGGGTTGCTTGAGATCTAGATTCGCGCTTTGGAAAGTTGGACTTGCTTATCTTAGAACTGGATCCGATGACGTGATACTTATCGTCGATGAAACTCTTCCTGTAGTTTTTCCACTTCGAGTAGTGAGCATACACTTCATGAATTCTGCACCTCCTCAGCAGAGTCGCCAAAGAAATGTGGGCAAGGAAATCGTACCTTGCTAGGGTTACAGTTTCGTGTTGGGTGAGGAGAAGAGAAATCCACGAAGAGTACATAAATTGATTAATGAATTGAAGAGGGGAGAAGAACAGGTGAGCAATTACTCCAGTAACACATGACAAAACTCCTAAGATCCAAGTGCCTTTTAGAGTAACTAGGATCCAGAGAGCTTTACTGCGTGCTTTGGGTTGAGAGAGAATCACCAAGTCTTAATTTTCTCCTAAAAGTCCAAAAGTCCCCTCCTCAATGGAACGAGAGGAGTATTTATACGGTTTCCTAGAAAGTGGTCATGTGCTAGGCACATGCCCTCGGGGTAAATTCTAGAAATACCCTTAGTTACTGGAGTAATGCCCAAATCGTCCTATCTTTCTAGCCACCAATCCAATCCCTCAATTAATTCCCAAAATGATGAGTCGCCTCCGCGAGTCTTTTGTCTCGGGACACGTGGAGGCTTCTCTCGGGTCTCGCACATTTATTTTCGGCTTTTCCGTCTATTCATTTAATTAAATTAGGTCACAATGTAAACTCTAATTTGTGCATTCAATTCGATTAAGTCATATGTGAACCATAATTTGTACTTGGGCCCACAAGTAGAATGAAGGAGTGTGATCGGCCTAAAAGTCTAGGCCTGGTATTTTATTAGGTTGGAGGTCCCATATCCAAAGGAATAATACTGAGGAGGTTGTAGGCCCATGGAGTGCCGCAATGTAACACTACAAGAACTTCAGGCTACGACGACGAGCTATACCGAAAACGTAACTCTCTCATCTCCCGTTTTTCTCATCTCTAAATCTCAAATCTTAAATCTTGGGCTCCCAATTTCTTATACCCTTTCCTCATTGCCAAATTTCGTAGCTCTAAGAGCAAATCCAATATTGGTTCTATATCTAGTTCTATACCCAAATTATAGCACCAAATACAAAATCTGGAATCCAGCCCAGTTCTAAATCTGGTTCTAAAATATCACAATGCTATAATTGGTTCTATATTTAAAACCAATGATGACTATAGTCATCCTTGACAGCTCACAACTTCAACTGCATATTACCAAAAAATCAAATATCGAACATACCTAAAATTTAATTTAATTAAATATTAATGATAATAAATTATTTAATAATTATATTAAATTAAGGTATTAAAATTCTTATAAATGATAAATAAATTATTTTAAATTTTCTAAAATTATTAAAAAGGATAAATAAATCATTTGAATAATATATTAACTTTCTAAAAATATTATAAATGATACATAATTCATTTAAATAATATTCTAACTTTCTAAAATTATTATAAATGATAAATAAATCATTTAAATAATATTCTAAAAATATTATAAATGATAATTAAATCATTTAAAAATACTACCAAGCTTGTGAAAATTATTTAAAAATAATAGTAAGATCATTGCGAAGTTCAACTGAAATGCTCATGCTTTCTCTCCTCTATGGGCTCAGAGGTGTTCAATAAGATCATTGTGAAGTGCGTAATATGTCTCAGTAGATCGCATCTTCCTGTTACGAGCGAGGAATTCGTTGAATGTGGGTGTTCGCTCTCGCGAGACTTGAAGTGGCCTCTCATGAAGTAGTTCAACAGCTTCAACATTATCTTCACCACGTTGGTACTCAATTATCATATTATGCAAGATAACACAAATTTTCATGATGTTGGATGTGTATTTATAGAAAAGTTGGATAGAATGGTGGTCGAAGAAAGTTAGATGAGAAAGTTGGGTAGAATGGTGGTTGAGGAAAGTTAGCTGAGAAAGTTAGTTAAATTTGAAACGATTTGATTTTAAAATAGAACTAACCACTAAAGAGTGAGTTCTATTTTAATACCAAAAAAATATTTTTTGTGGCCAAAATATAGCAATGATTTGCTCTAAAGATCATAGCTTTCTCTCTCCTCTCCATTTCCATTAAAATCCACAGAAACATCATTTGATTTTACTTTCGTGATCGATTGATTTCAGGCTTTGCGCAAGAGGAACAATCCTCGGTTACAAGGGGTCTAAATCGAACCACTATCCAAGCACCTCGTTGATTAAAATTGAAGGAGTGAACACCAAGGAGGAGGTCACCTGGTACCAGAGTAAGCGACTGGGCTACATCTACAAGGCCAGGGTGAAGCCTGGCGGCTCACACTATCGCCGCATTTGGGGAAAAATGATTAGGCCTCACGGTAACACTGGTGTTGTCCGTGCTAAGTTCAAGTCCAATCTTCCTCCCAAATCCATGGTATTATCATGCAATCTTATTATACTGTGTTTGGTTGGTGAGAATGGAATGCAATCTTATTATACATGTCCCTCTTCTCTCCTCTCTCTCATTTCTCTTTTCTCTCCTCTCTGTCCTCTCCTCTATCTCCTACATCTATCCTCTGAAATTGATTTTCGTTTTCTAGGGTAATTTTTCTTCTTCTGCTCTTCTACTACTCTCTTTCAATTTGGTAAGACATCTAATCTCAGTTTATTTATTTGTAATTTCTTCACTTTGTTCATCCATTTGTGCTTAATCAAATCTGATTTTGGTTATATGTGTTGATTTTGGTGCTCAATCAATTTTGATTTTGGATATATGTGCACCACATGTTTGATGTATTGTCCATCTGTTGCAAAATTTTGAAATTCTTATGTTTACAGTCAAATATGCAGTGCTCTGTTGATGGTTCCACTGAATACATATTGTTTTATCATTATTATATTAAACATGATCACGAATTGTGCCCATGGGTACAATACACAATACAAATTCAACTTTACAATTTAGAAAGTTCATAAAAATAACATTTACTCTCTGTTCTTAGAAATTACAACAAGAAAAATGGCATTTTTTTTCTAGATCAGACAGAGTAATTAACGAAAATGTTTTGAATGGAAGGGCAATAGAGCATTGCAGTTGCACATACTTACCAAGAAAAAATAGTATTACTAAGCACTACCAAAATAACTAAATACATAATTTGATATTTGTTTTCATCGTGTTTCTTCTTTCTATTCTTAATCGAGTGATGCGTTATATACATGTTCTTGTTAATGCTGTGATTGTGATGTTAATGCTAATTTGTGATTATGCAACAACCCCATCAAGTCTTAGTTAATTCAATGGCTCCCCTTCAAGGTCACTGTTAATGTTGGTATATTATTGTGAAACGATCTTGATGTTGCTGATTTTAGGGTTCAAATTTCATCTGCTGTTGTATTCCTTGGACTTTCTAGAAAGCTTTGATTTTCTGTACATCTTTCGGTCTGGATAAAATAGTTGCAGCAACTCTATACCTTTCTCAGTTAGTTCTTTTTCTGTTAGTTGTTTATTATATCACATATGATACTGGAGAGCTTGTAGTAAGTTGTATTGTTGGCTAACTCTATGAAAATCAAATGATCAGTCTAAAATTTACAATAGATACAAATGATACGTTGCTTGAATAATCTTGAAACTGTTTATACAATAGATACAAATATTTACTGTAAATGTCTTTTGTTGAATTTCATCCATTATAATGCCAGAGCTACGTCTGCTCGACTGTCTCCAATGACAAATGAAGAATCCTATTTATCTTGCTTGGTTGTAACTTGCAAGTCATCAAAACATTGAGATATTGTAGACCTACATGTCAGGGATCTTCTTGGCAACCACCTAATGCAAACTGGTTGTTGTTTCTTGATATCACAATAGCAGCAAGCTATATCACAGTTATTGCTGCATCCTATCACAAAAGGACCTTAACCTTGTCAGTGTTGTAGGGAATTTAAAAGTTTTCATACTCACTTTAATCTGCCAACATTTTAGTTAGATAAAAGTCGACAATTCTCAAGACTACTTAGCAGAATGATGAATCTTAAATTAGAAAGTTGTTTTGGTTTGGTTATGTACCTGTTATAGTAATGTATTGGGATTGTTCAGTTTATCTAATAATTCAGTTTATCCAAATAGAGTGTGGACTATTTTAAATTGGGAAAGTTGTATTTAGGGAATTTCTAGTCGTTTCATGCTCCTATGTTTGTGTTTCTTTTTATGTGACTTTATAATATACTAGTGTGTATTTTTGTGTAATTGTTTGTTGTTTGTAGGGAGCTAGGGTCAGGGTTTTCATGTACCCAAGCAATATATGAGGTAATGTACTTGCCTTTTTGTGATATTGTATTTTAGTAATGGTTTTATTTGTTTGCTTTTGTTTTCCATTTGATTTGGTGCAAATTGGAGAGTATAAGCTCTGTATTAGTTCATTAACATATATTTTGGGTAATTTCTAGCTGCCAGGGTAGGACCTGAAAAAATCATTTATGTTAGTGTGATATTTGTAGTTACCTTTGTTTTTTTAACTTTAATTAACCTCAATAAGCTTGTCTCTGAACTTGATTACATGGATATTGTAGTTTTATGTGTTTGATATTTTTCGATGTAACTTGATTGCAGGTACCTGCTTAGATATTTTTAGATTTGGTTTAAGTAGTGTAGTCTTTATCTTCGATTATATATGTATCATTATACTGTATCACTTTTGTGAAATGAGATCTGTTTCCTGGCATGAATTTGTTTTGTGAAGAAGCCTCACAAAGAATCCTTTAAACGACAGTGCAATATTGTATTGTATAAATATAATTCTACTTCAGGTGCTTACACACTTATTTGTTTCTTCTGTGCATCAATTATAAGGTCGGAAATGATTTACTTGCGTATTCTGACCAATATGAAATATTTACTTTGTGTAATCTTTTTTCCAAAAATGTACTCATATTTTGCATTGTCTCACTTATAAGTTGTTCGCTGCACAGATCTATGGAGGAGGGTAGACGTCATATTTACAGAAGGAGAACATAAATTACCTGCAAAATCGAGTATGTGCAATCTAGTTTGTGGCACATACTTGATTTTTTCATATATTATTTTCTAATTTGATCAAGGGCATGTGTTGAAGGTGTTGTTGGCTTATTGTTCAGATTTGCCATATATTACTAGTCTCTTTTGGTTGCAAACTTTGTTGGCTTTCCATTTAAAGAGTGAATTTTTTTGCTAAAACTTTGAATAACAACAACAAAGGGAAGTGATATTTGGTTGATGCGGGCGTTAGATTACATCTATGTTGGAGTTTGAAGTGTCCCATTTCATCTGTTCATGTTGATATTTGTTTTTGCTGCTGCATGGGTATTGGGATGTATTCCTTATTTGTTGGGGATTCACATTGTAGGCTAGTGATAGATATTTTTTGAACCAAAGTAAAAGGGAGCTGGTTGCTTCTTCATTAATCAATAAATGTGATCTGTTCCATTACGAATGGAAGCAAAATCTTTTGTGAATGCATATAACTGTAGCTGCAATCAAAACGGTGGTGAGGAACATTTACATCATATTTTTCAAAAGTCAAATACCAATAGCTGCAGATATGGTGTGTGTTTGTGATTGCATATATGTCTCTGTGTGCATATATGCCATGCCGCGTTTGAATTATATTCTTTACAATTGTGGTATGCAAGAACTAGCTGATTGCTTTCATGTATTAGAAATCAAGGCCATGCGTCCATTTTGCTGTTCTTCTATGTTTCAAAATGCTGATATACATCATACTAATATAGAGTTCAAGTGTGATGATTTTAATTATTTGTCTCATAATGATGTGGACTCTGTCATGTCAACTAGAACTTTGGCAAAAAAACTATTATGATTTTCATTTGACTGAGCTTTCTTCTTTTTCGTGATTATTATCAAATTGGTATTTTTGTAATGTCATTTCCACGTCGTTGGATCGTCTTCATTTTGTTTCTCCGTTGACCCAATTTATCCTTTTGTAATTGCTTTGGCTAAAAATTGACTTCACCTGAAGTCTTTTGGTCTCTACTACTGTCAGAATATAACAAACAGATCGAAGTATGCCTTGGCTCACAGTCAACTGAAGAACAAATGAGATATGATTATTATCGATGTAGAAGGTCAACGAATATTTAAAATATTTTTAGAAATGATTTTGTTATATACATTAACATTTATGAAGTTTTTTAATAAATTGTTGTCATATTTTAGATGGTGAGGTATGCAACTATTGTATTGTGATATGAATGATTTTCAATTATATATATATATATATATATATATATATATATGTATATTGTTGTTTTTGCATATTGTATTGCGTTTTTTTGAGTAAATACTTTCATTAATAATAATATTTTTTTAAAATCTAAAAAGGCTATAGCGACGATCACCAACCATAGCTATAGGTTTCATAAAACATAACACTTGTACCTACGGTCAGGATCGTTGCTATAGAGATCTATAGTTACAGTTACGACCGTAGCAATAGGTTCCAATAGCCGTTGGTATATATCAAAAATACGCTTTTGGCATAAGCTATAGCTAAGGTCAAAACTATCGCTAAAGACCCATAGGACTGTAGCGAAAGGCTTTAACTACGTGACATTCCGCGAGGGTCTAACAATCGCGGATCGTGGGTAGCTTTGTAATTCGAGATTTTGAATATTATTGAATAAAATGAATATTTATTAATATTATTCTATGTTATATGTTTGAAGGTTTTATTATAACCTATGACGTGTATGTGATAATTTTTGAGTGTTGTTATTTCATGGTATTGATTAAATCATTTAGAGGAATAACACTAAAACACTATTCGCGCGAGCACTATTCACGCCAAAAACGCCTTTTGGGATTTTTTGACTTTTACTAATTTCGTCAAATCGTTAATGCGAAGAGTTAATTATCCAAGTGTGGGATTTTATGAAAGCCCAATTGGATTTTAATTAGAAGTCCAAGAGATTCATTTCTTATTGAAGCCCAAAACCCATAGACCAAGTCCATAACCCAAAAACCCACAACCTGTGACCCATAACCCATGACCCATGTGGGAAATGGGCTATAGGAATCAGCTGATATTAGACGAGAAAGAAGAGTACGGGAGAAGAGGGAATGAAGAGAGAAGAGTAGAATCAAAGGAAGATGGTGGAAGAGCATGAGGAGGAGCAAAAATCTGCATTTGGTAGAGGAAAAGGGAGGAAGAACAAATGGGGAGAAGAGAGGGGGATTACCCGAGCATGGAGAGGAGCAAAGCTCACTCTCCTAGCCATGGGGAGCTACTGCGGGAGAGTACGCTCAACTCCTCCATCACCAAGAACGCCTGATCACTCCTCTATAAATACTACTCCTTCATTGCATAGCCTCCCATTCCTTTTATTTGTGCTAAGTTAAGAAGCTGAAAATTGAGAGAGTGTGAGAATTGAGTGAGTTCGGGTGAATTGAGGAAGAAGGAGTGTTGTAGCAGCTGTGATTAATTCTTATAACATCCTAGAAGAAGCTTCAAGAGGTAAGCAATATATAGCCTAGCTCATTTCCATAATGTTTCCAAGTTTCTTGTTTTTGCTTGATTGCTTGTTGTAGTAAGGTGGCTGCTTTTGTTTAGTTGTTTATGAGCATGTATAAATGTTATTAACTTTGTAGAAACCTTGTTAATGATATGTAAAAGTGGAACAATGAATGAGAATCAAACCTATGCATAAGGAACAAGAAATGGACTGTGATGGACATTATGGACTGTTATGGACAATCATATATTGTTAATAATGTAATCACTGTGTATTGGTTGTGTTAGATGGTTGAGCATTGTTGCTATGTGCTCGGAGGCATGTAGGAAATGATTTCAATTGGAAATCTGGACTAGAGCATAATTAAACTCTACTATAATATGAGTTTCTAACTCATGCCCACCAACCATTTGGTTTAATGTCCAAGAGAAGAATTTCTCTAAGAACTTGAGAACTAGGTGTTGATTAATTGATGAAATGATGTTAAGTTGCTTAGCTTAGTAATAGAAGCATGTGTTAAGTCATATTGACTTGTTGTATAATAGTTGAGACAAAGAGGAAGAATGAATTGACCTCACTCTGAGTTTTGCTGAAAACTAGTTGGACTAGGCTCTTTGGAGCCACTATTTCGATTTATTAAAGAGTCTATAAGATTATGAATCCATAAGGGTTTTGTAGTTCATGTTATAAGCTTTACATAGCCTCCGAAACGGCCTAATTCCGACTTATAACGAAGAAGTTATGAAAGTTTGAAGTTTATGTGTCAAAACAGAGCTTGTTAGTAGAATGAAATCGAGTCATCCAGGGGACTCTTCGCCAGGGCGAGCTTGTTTGGCCTAGGATTCTCGCTGGGGCGAGCGCCCTGTGTTCCAGTTTTGCAATTCTAACTTTCTTTAGTAAAATGAACCTAACTTTCTCATACGAACTCCAAATTGGATGATTCAAGATGATCCGGAAAGCTAAGAAGTAGACCTAGAATTTTCATTATTTAGAATTGATAATTTCATTCTAGATCAATTTCTAAAATAGCCATTTTTAGGACTATTGTGCATTAGGAAGCAAAAAGAGAGCGTCGTACATGCACGTATGTAACGTGTAATGCTTCCAACGCTAAAAGATGTTGTTCTAAGTTATAAATCTTGTACATATCGATTTATAATGATGCTCATAATTAACCAATGAGTATTAGGTAATCGAATGAGCGTGCTTAAGCGTACGCAAATGCGTGTCGCTTGGGCGTTCGAGTAGGCAAGTTTAGCATACGGATGTACAAGCGTCGTAATGTCGTATCAAGTGTATGTAACCTTGTTTGACATTTTGTTTCTAATTAGAATGAAATATTATAGAGTAATGTAAACCAATGTTTGACATCAATTGTGTGTCTAATTAGTATGTGGATATGTACTTAAATGTGTAGGACATTTGAAGGACGATTAACGTCGAGTTATTAGCAAGCACATAAGGCAAGTTTCCTAACCCTTGTCTAACCCTTGTGTTGAGCAAGTTTCTTATGAATGTTATTGATGTTCTGAAGTTTCAATTTACACAATGTATATATGATTGTGTCAATTTTCTTACTTATGTAAATCTTTAGTATTTGCACAAGTGTCCAAGCTATGCTATGACATAAATTGTTGAAACTTTCAAGTTCAATTATGCTTGAACTGTTATGAAGAGTGTCGATGTCATTTGTTTCGGCTAGACAGATATTGAAATATTTTATCGATTTGATAATAAATCCTTGAAATGTTATTGATGTTATGTAGAGCTATCAAACCAAATTGGTTTGGTTAGGATTCTGAGACATGTATGAGATGAACCACTCTAAAATCAGAATGAATTTTTAGTCAGTTATTCTAACAAGGCATCGAGTGCCTAAATAAACGCATATAGTCGTTTCTAACTAGAGTATTGATCAACATAGGGTACACTGGGCTGACCACCCAACGTGCCCGTAAGTTCAGACGGTTTGCGGTTGAATTACTGCTTAAACCTTTTATAAAAAGAAAAAGAAAGTTCAAGGTCCTCTGACCGCTCAGTATGACGTTTTGAAATTATATTTTTAAACGAAAGTAAAGTATTACTCCTGTTTATTCAGAATGTTTCACAACTATTGTTCAATTGTTGAAGAGAAATGAGATTATTTCTGATATTGTTGTTATTCAACTGTTATACTTCCTGGACAATTGAATGCTCACTCTTGCTTAAAATTAAATGTTTTTAGCGAAGCTAGAACGGACTGAACGTCTTGGTAAGGGTAAAGAGAAGATACATGTGAACGAGTAGAAGACGTTGTACTTGATTGTAATAATTTAGTACATATGTAGTATTATATTATAATATGAGATCACGAAGATGTTTTTAATTGTCTTAAAACCTGGGATTGTAAGGATGTGTTTGTAATAGCTAGTAATTACATTCATGTCAATAAGTCTATATAGATGGGTGATGATGATGGAGTAGTACCGTGGAGCACTAAACTCGGGTTTGAAGGTACCCAAATTTGGGGGCGTCACAGAGGGTCGGTGACCATCGCTAATACCTTTAGCTACGGTCATGAGGCCTATAGCTACGGTCGACGACCTTCGCTATAGGCCTTTTTTCTAGTAGTGTAATGGACTCCGAACTAATACTTTGGAGGCCCACGGTTGGGGCACAAATACCTCCCAAGACTAATCCTAAAAGTGACCGGTTGAGGGCCCATTGTTTGGGGCGGTTAATAGGACTGCAACCGCCCATCTCATGTGAGATGATTTCCCATTCATCGATCACTGATGGGATGCTTCCCACTACAGGAAACAAGTATAAGTAGGAGGAGAGGATAAAGAAGGTTAGACACTCTATTTAATACATAACATGTGATAACCTGGATTACAGATATTATTACAATAAGAATTTAATATATATAATTCTTATTATGAGACTTACTGGGCTTGAATGTATGAATATATATATATATATATATATATATATATATGATGTATACATTTATGTAGTTTATGTGGTAGATTTAAAATGCAAATATAATTATAAAATATATACATTTCTTGAAAGAAAAAAAAGATTTAATAGTTGATTTAACTATTAAATTAGTTAGTTGAGTTAAATACGAAAAAGAATATGGAGGCAAAGGAAATTAACTAAATAATATTAGTTAATTTGAGATTAAGTTGAAAATTATATTATGAAATAATATAATATTAAAGCCTTGAATGACAATGGAGTTATTATGAATTAAATTTCATAAATGATGTGATTAATTCACTATTTTTATTAAGTGAATTAATCGTAAGTATTTTTGTTTTAATAAGCATGAAATGAGGGAATTAATTAAACTTATTATATTACATATAAATGTAATATTTTTACAAAATGGCTTAATATATTGTATTATGCCAAATAAATATAAGTTAAAAATGGAATGAGATAAATAGTTCACTATTTGAAAATTAGTGAACTAATATGTTTGTTAATTGAATGAAGAAAGTTAAGTTCTTTTAATTAGTTGATAATGAGAATTATGTTACTAAATGTAACATATAGTGGTATAATATTTAATATTATACCAAATTGATGTGATTTAAAATTATGAGGTGAGGGACCATATGAATATTGGTGTTAAGTTAGTAAATGAAATCAATAATTAGTTTGAGATGATATATATAAGTTAAATAAATTGTTTTGGAAACAATTTACGGAAGAAAGGTATAAATTTAATTTAATTATTCAATATTAATTGTATAAATTAAATTAGTTATTATTTAATGTAATGTTCGTTACACAAAAAGTGTTACGCAAATTATGGATTAATTCCATAATTAGTGAGATAATTTTATACATGATTATAAATATATAGTATCCAATTTGGTTAATATTGAATTGTATGTAAATGAAATACATAAATTAATGTATATGGGTATTGGAAGTATAATATATGCAATATTATAAAGACTCGTTGATGGATCCAGATCCTCTATGAGGATTTATCTGTGAGGATCTTGTGAAGATTTTGCTGTGAGGTTGACAACACATTAAAAAGAAGATCTAATGGCTCACAACTCCTTTCATTGTCTGTGTATCAAAAACGACGTCGTTTTGATTGAATTTTTTTTACAAGTTGACAGAAAATTGGAAGCCACCAAACGCCGTTTACTTCGTTTGTTTGCTTCATTTTTATGTTTTCTTCTCCTTTCCTTCTTTGCTTCGTTTCTTGTTCTTCCCAGAGCATGCCAAGGTTTAAGATTAGCCAAATTTCAATTGTTTTTTTTTCCTTTATTCAAATTTTCTCCAGATTGTTTACCCTAATTTTTTCTTCTTTAAATTTTTTCAATTAGTTTAAAGAATCACAATGGAAACTCAATTTTTTTAATAAGATAAAAATTTTCCGTTGGATTTATTTTTTTGAAGAGCACATAATAATATTATTAGCCTTTGACAAAGATACAAAGATTAATAACCCTATTGATTCCAAAGCACCAAAAAAATGATTAATAAAACGTCTCATTAACACCCAACCCATTACAATCATGAAAAAAGTCATGCCGCTCATAACTAACAAGAATTAGCCATACTAATACAATAAATAGAATTGACATTCAAAGCTTCATTAATATTAAACCAAACCAACCAAGGGCAAGCTAGCACTCATCCAACCCTGAAATGACTGCCAATTCCTGTTATAGAGACATTTCCTCCAACATCCAACCCCAAAATGAAATTGTCTCTCCCTACTATAGATCAAAAGTCGAGGAAAAAAAGGAAAAGAAAAATGACAACCAAGGGCAATTCCAAAGTTTCACAATCTAATTCATGTCCAGCGCACATAGATCAAAAGTTCCATGAAGGCCACTCTCCAACTGTTGAGTTACCACTGTCCAAAGTGGGTGGCGTTTGGCATGTATCCAAACTGCTCGAAATTTAAAGTTCCAACTATTAAGCTATATGAGCATTGACTCATACTTGAATTTGAAGTTCCTCCTTGAAGCAAAGCTTCGAAGCCTGGACCACACTCTGGCAATAAATATGGGAGCATATTTGGAGGCATTGGTAAAACCTGAAAATGAAACACACATCCAAATAATGCAAAATAGGAGTTTCAAAACTAAAAGAAAAAAATAAACGACGATTAAGCACTAGTACCTCATGAGATTGCGATTGGTTTCTTTTCCTCGTTGAAGCCATTGCCTTCTCCAAGCTACTTTTAATCCATAGTCTTCTACGATAGGTTATCGATTTTTTCTTTAGCCCCTTCACTTTAATGAGATTTTCATTCATTACAACCCGTTCCTTATCACGCCCATCATTCACTGCAACACATTCCTTATCAAGTGTTAAACCACTAATTTGCGATGCCAACATGTATTCAACAACTTTAAGTAAATTTCTTTCATCTTGCATTGAGACATCGTACGCAGCATGCAATTCAGAGGCCTGACATGCAATTGTAATAAGAGAGAGCATAATGAACGATATCGGCTATTCTTTTCCAATTTTGGATCCCCTTGAATATCGCGTCCATGCAAATCTTGCACAACTTGAGCTCTAGCTCCTCTCGTCCACCTTTTTAAGATATATTGACTTGGTATTTCCATAATGTTCATTTCATCTTTAAGGACCTTTATAGCATGACTACACAATATACCTCTCATCTCAAACAATCTACACCAACATGAAACATTACCATCCCTATCCCTCCTGTGCGGACGTTGGCTAGAGTGGCCTTCAAATGTATAAGACATACAATCTGCTTCAAACTCTTTACTTTCTATGCATAACTCAAGTGCCTGAACATATTGATCTTGGAACTCTTCAAATATAAGTCTAGTGTAAATATTTCCTGCTTCAATCAACATCTTAACTGGAACTTTTATCCTAGGCAATTTGTTCGACAAACCATACTCGACTTCACCCTCTTTATATCGCTTATCCTCAAGCAGCTGACCAAAGTGATGAAAAAATTGTACCAAGCTATAGTCAGATCTCAAGAAGTCTTTCAAATCTGAATTGAAACTCTCACTAAGTTGAGTGCTCTTCATCCCTACAGACCATGCCAACCTAACATAAGGCCTTGCCCATTTTGTTCGCAAAGCAAAAGTCTGATCCAACCAGGTATTGTCACGAACATTATATTCATCTAACTTAGCATTCCATGCCGTAAAAAACTCGTCCTCCTCCCCATATTCCTTCATAAACTTTCCCAAAGCATTGTGAACTCCACCAGGACCCTTGAAAATGCTATTTAAATGCTTCAATGCATTTTGCATCAAATGCCATGTACATAGCCTATGATATGTGTCGAGCATCACATATAGTACTGCCTTTGCCATTGCTGCATCTTGATCTGTCACAATGGTCTTTGGATGTTTATTTGACATTGCTTTCAAAAAGTTTGAAACAATCATATGAACGAATCAGCCGTCTCATCATACATTAATGCAACACCAAATGTAATTTGCTCCCGGTGATGATTAAATCCACTAAAGATTGCAAACGGCCGATTATCCCTATTAAGTTTATAAGTTGTGTCAAACGTGATAACATCCCCAAATTGACTATAATCAATAATCATTCTTGCATCTGCCCCAAAAATATTAGTTATATGTTCTTCAATGTCCAACTGCACACTTTGAAAAAATGAAGGATTAAGCAATGTCTTATCCTCAAAATATTTTAATATGCTCCCCGCCTCTTTAAAGGCTAACTAAGATTGTCGTTTTGTTCTAAGATAATTCTTTTGATCAAGTTTTAAAAAGCCCACAACAGCTCTTCCACCCGATTCTTTACCTAGTAGCTCATAAGATAATCTAAGAGGTATTCCAGCGTCTTGTGCCAAGTCAATTTCAACAGCTTGCGCGATTGATAATTTTCGGCGAGAAAGAAGCATGTGAGCGTATGCACTAGGTACATGGGGATGGTTGTGTGTTTATACCAAGTTGCTAACCTGATAATTTGACATTTGCCTATTCAATTTAATCGTCATCAGAGCATCACAACCAGTCCTTGTCTCAGCCTCGGATTTTTTACTAGATAATCTCGCTTATCAGAAGGTCGATGCCCCTCTTTAGCATAAAAGAATGTTTTTGATGTAAATTCACCGCTCTTATCTTTGTTAAAGCAACCTATTCGAACACTAAATCCAATTTCCCCCCCATAATAGTTATAAAAATCAAATGCAGATGGTTCCGAGTCGAACACCATACCTATTTTCAGTTTCCATTGCATTCCTTCATTGTCTTCCTCACCCATTTCAATATCATTTTGTACATCATTCATCGTCGATCAAATCAATTGTGTAATCTGTAAAAAGCACATTAAAAAATTGTTCAGAAATGTAGCAACTCTTAAATTAAACAATAGGTAGAGCATTACCTGTTATATACTATTAAAAGTATCAAAAAAACACACCGATTATAATATTATTGAACCACACATGCACACAATCAAGTGATATTTGTAAAAATGCAAAACCCTAACATTTACTCAATAACTTAAGAAAAAGCAATTTGAGATGGTTAGATTGATCTCTTACCTCGTCACTGTTGGCAATAGTTTGAAGAGAAAAAAGGGTTTCTTTTTTTGCTATCAATGGAACCTGGGACTAAAGCCTTTGAGAAGAAAACAGAAAAACAAAGCAAACAAACGAAGTAAACGGCATTTGGTGGCTTCCAATTTTCTGTCAACCTGTAAAAAAAATTCATTTCAAAACGACGTCGTTTTGATACACAGACAAAGAAAGGAGTTGTGAGCCATTAGATCTCCTTTTTAATGTGTTGTCAACCCCACAGCAAAACCCTCACAAGATCCTCACAAAGAAATCCTTATAGAGGATCCGGATCCCTAGTTAATAGCCCGTGTAATGCATGGGCTAGTTTGAATAATGGATTGACTAACTTAAACCTGAATATATCTAACAAAAAACACATTCATAAAAGTATAAGCACATCCTCTCAGTCTTATTTCATCAAACACTTGAAATGTGACGACCCAGAAATTCGTGTAACCTTATAATTAGGTTATTGAATATTTATTTGACAAAATAAAGTTTTATAGATGTTATTGGTGTAGATGTGGTGAATGAATAAATATATTCATTTGTAGTTATGTGATGAGATGTATGTTAATAGTTTGTTTAAACTAATTTATTTGTTTGAACTAACCAAGGGAGCTAACAATTGTATAAAAATCAAGTTAAGTAGTTAAACTCGAATTTGAGTTCATAGTGGAATTTGGAGAAACGGACTGCGGATTTGTATCCGGGACGTCGAAATTAGCAAGAATAGACTATAAACACAAAATATGTCAGGGTTGACTTTTTGGTCAAAAGTAAACTAGTTGACTTTTTGGGTAAAAAGTTAAACACGAATTTCGGTGATAAATTTGACTAAACGAATATTCCCATGATAATGAGAATGTTAATTTTAGTAGGAATCGACTGTCTTCACGAAAAAGTTGATTTTCGGATGTTAAAATAGTAAAATGGGCCATTAAATGAATAAATGGGTTTTAATAAAAGTCATCAGCTGATGGTGGGCCCCCTAGGCTGCTGATATGCTTCTAATTGGTGGAGAAATTCAGCAACATGGCTAACAAGGAAGAAGACCAGCGGTTGAATGAAGAAAAAGAAAAGAAAAGGTAAAATAAATTTCAAAACTTTCCAATTCCTAAACCCTTTCATCTTCTTCTTGCCAAATCATCTAATGAAGAATGTGAAGAGTTGGGGGAAGTTGAAAGGCCAACCCAAGCTTCTATATATACACAATTCCTAAGCATTTGCTAAATCTTTACAAAATTATATTACCCGAATGAAAAATTTAGTGAGGGAGAGTTAGAAGAAATTCGGAAGAAGAAGAACAATTGCTAGAACGTTACTGGTAGATTAAACAATCAAGAACATAAGGATTAACAAGCTCAAATCAAGAGGAAGAATTCATCCAAGAGGTAAGTTTTGGAAATTCTTATGTTCATATGGAACTAGTAAGCAAAATGCTTAAAAATGATGAAAAACGAATTGTTTGGGTTGTGTATTGATGAGATGATGATAACTGATGATTACAGAGATGTTAATAACAAAAGTTTTGGTTTAATCATGCCTACATATTGCTAAAATTCGTAGAATTAAGCTATGCATGCTAAATGTTTGATAAAATGCCTCAATGATGACTAATTGTAAAATCTGAAATTTTAAGAAAACGAGTTTCTGTTCATGTTCATGTAAAGTCCATAACTTTTTGTGTATAATGAGTTAGGAGATGAGCCTTATATCAAAAGAAAGCTTTGAGAGTAAGCTAAACACGAGAAAAAGAATCACTCAAAAATTCGTTGTGGTTTGTTTGTGGTGAACGTTTGAATCAAACAAGTTTGGAGAAAAACCGCACTGCCAAAATCTGGAAATCAGATTCTGGCATGCTTCTTGTACGAATTTTCTGGTCTTGTGTGTTCAGAATTTGAAAGTGGTGTAAAAACAAAGTTGTATCCCTGGAAGTTAGCTTCGCGTGGGCCTAAGAATTTCTCGAAAAGGTTTTGAAACGAATTAGTTATGACTGTTTTGGCGAGAGAGGGTAAAGCTGGCTAGGTTTTTTGTAGCAATCTAACCTTGTTTGAAAAAGTGAAAATCTATTTTTATTAAAGAAGGGCTGGAACTACGGCCTAGCTAGTGTTAAAGTACACTGCATAAGTTTTAATTTGACGTAAGAACGGACGAAAACGAATGAGTAACGAAAGAGTTATGATAAAAACAAGAACAATGTTTTGTTAAAGAAAAATTGTGAAAATGAGTTTTATAACTCGGGTTGAAATGAATTTTGATCAATGAAACGAATATTATAAGATATGGAATGGGGTTATTATAAACCAATAATGATGGATGATGATGAGGGTCATAACGATTCCGAACGACGCAACGCCGAGAGATGTTTTGGACATAATCGCATTTATTAATTTAGAAAATGCGAACAACATGAAATGAAAGTTTTAATTGTAGTATATAAACCAATATGAAGTCTATAGTTAGCTAATTGGTATATCTTTATGAATGATATTGTGTAGGCTATTTGACGAGCATTATAACGTAAGTTGTAAGCAGCGCCAAAGGCAAGTTTCCTAACTTCATTGGATTTATGTATTGAATGCAAGTTTCCTACTTGTATAGGTTATTATAATGTGCAAGTATCATGATGTTAAGTAAGTTTTTCAGAGATGACAATATCAATTGTTCGTGTGAGGCTATATAACTTGTTCATACTTATTGTGCTATCGATGCTTGTTCCAATATTGAACTGTTGATGTTCTAATGATTCTATTATATCTTGAATGCTGTTAAGATTATGTCTATGTCAATTGTATCGACTAGACATATGATGGAGGGATGAAATTGAGATGTTGAAAGTTCAGTAATGATAAGTAGAGTTAATCCAAATGATGATGAGTTAGTGTCGACCCTAGTGTCAGTTGACACATTATGATGTAAGTTAAAACATAAACATTGGTTGGTGTCAAAAAAATAGTTAGACACAGGTTGGTGCCAACCCAAAACAAAGGTAGACGTATAAGATGTAGAGTACATTAGGTTGAATCCCTATAGTACGCAAGTAGATGTTTATTGGTGAGATAAAGGTATGAATGTTATTAAATGTTTAAAGGTGAAGGAAAATTATTATTCATATTTATTCGAGATGTTTCACAACTATTATTCAGTTGATGAAGAAAGATGATATTATTCCTAATTTTGTTGTTTATTCAATTGCTATGACTTGTTGAGCAATTAAATGCTCACTCTTGCAAACTCTAAAACTGTTGTAGCCAAAGTACAAGATCTAGAATGACCAGATCGTGTTAAGTGAAACAGCTTCGTTAAAGATGAAGATTTAATTGTTTAGGTGAACTTAGTTTGTTCCATTTGTATTATTCAATGATATAATATTCATTGTAGTATGTATTGATGTTGTTAAGGTCTTAGAACCTAGGATTAGATGAGTTATGTTGTTATAATAAAGTATTTATACTCATGTATAAATAAATGTATAGAATGAGTTGTACCGTGGAGCACCGAATCCAAGGCTGAAGGTAAACCCGAATTTGGAGGCGTCACATGTTGGTATCAGAGCTGATAGGTTATAAACCTTAGGTAGGGGAACCTTAGGCTATAACCTTAGAGTCATGATGGATATAGTAAAGAGATAAACTCAGATAGAGTTTTTAAGAGATGAATTGAGAAAATTTATTAAAAGGAGTAAGTGTTTAATAACCTAAATTGTTATTTGCTATGAGTTAATAAAAATATTAAAATTGATTAAAGGATGTTAGAATGAGAGATTAGAGATGATCATATAATTGATGAGAAGATAATAGTTGTACCAAAGTAACTAGCTACGGTATTAGCTAAGGATGAGAAAGAGAAGTGGAGGTAGTAAAATCTTAAGTGAGTTAAATATGAACAACCCTAATATTAGGAGTATTGTTAATCAGATGTTAACATAGGCACTGGTGGTGTCAAAAGATGATAAACACAGGTGGTGTTAAAACAGGCACAGGTTGTGTCATAACAAAACAAGCACATGTGGTGTCATAATAAAACAGGCACATGTGATGTCATAATAAAACAGACACAAGTTGTGTCATAATAAAACAGGCACATGTGGTGTCATAATAAAACAGGCACATGTGGTATCATAATAAAACAGACACAAGTGGTGTTATAATAAACAGACACAGGTGGTGTCATAATAAAACAGACACATGTGGTGTCATAATAAAACAGACACATGTGGTGTCATAATAACACAGACATATGTGGTGTCATAGCAGAATAGACATAGGTGATGTCAAGATAGAACGGACTCAAGAGAGGGTCGAAAGGTGTAAGAAAGAAAGATTAAGTCCGAGAATTACAAGACTTTTTGATATGATAGGGGGAGATGTAGGAGAATAGCAGGAGGCTATAAAATGTAAAGTACGGTGTACTATGAGATGTGTGTGTGTGTATATATATATATATATATATATTATATGTGTTATGTGATGAGTAAAATTTTTGTAGCATTAAGTATAAATGCTTTAAGATGAAGAATAGGTAGATAATAATAATATATTATTATTATTATCAGAAATATGCCGCCGAAGAGAAATCAAGAAGTAGTAGATGATGAAAATAGAGATTAAGTAAATCCAATGTAGCAGTTGATGGACTTGTTAGTAGAAGCTTTACAAAATAGAAACCCCAATGGAGTAATGGTGAATCCTTCAAATTTGCACCCAGCAAACTTTATGGATTTTAAAAACGTGGGACCGCCTAAGTTTAAGGGGACTACTGAGCCCATAGAGGCTCAATCATGGATAAAGGAGATGGAAAAGGCATTTTCAATCGCACGAGTGGAAAAGGAGCAGAAGACAGCTTTTGCTACCTACATGTTAAAGGGTGAAGCTAACTTTTGGTGGGAGGCAAACCAGAATAGGGCTGAAGCAGGAGTAGTACCTTGAGAACGGTTCAAGGAGTTGAGAACTACTTTCCCAATAGCACGCAGAGCAGAATGGAAGTGAGATTCCTGGAGTTGAAGCAAGAAGATATGTCACTGTCTCAGTATGCAGCCAAAATTAATGAATTGGCAAGATTTGCTCCACATCAAGTGGACACTGAAGAGAGGAAGGCGCGTAGGTTTGAGCAGGGATTAAAGCCCTCGCTCTACGATAAATTATCGGTGCTTCAGATTGACTCGTTTGGGATGATTCTAGAGAAGGCTATAATAGCGGAAGGGGGAAGCAAGGCGTTAAGCCAATTCAATCACGAGAAAAAGAATAAGAAAGATGGAGGAGGGAGTAAAGCCGAAGGAAGCAATAAGCATAAATGGAATAATAATAATAATAATATTGAAGTATGTGAGAACTGCAGAAAGAATCATACAGGGGTACGTAGGAGAGCCAAGAAGGCATGCTGCAATTGTGGGCAAGAGGGACACATCTCTCCTAATTGCCCCAATTCAAAGAAAAATGGGTGTTATACTTGTGATCGTTGGATCATCAAGCAAGGAATTGTCCGAAGAAAGGGACAGATGAGGGAAGTAGTAGTAAGGGAAATAGCAGTGGTAGATTAACACTGTCCAAATTTCTGAAGAATTAAGATGATACCTTTGGTGAAAGTAGTATGGATGAACCACAATGCCGAAGAAAGTATGTGACAACTTTTGATGTAACCTGGTAGTAGTGATTCCGGGGACGGAATCCTTATAAGGGGAAAAATGTGACGACCCAGAAATTCGTGTAACCTTATAATTAGGTTTATGAATATTTATTTAACAAAATGAAGTTTTATGGATGTTATTGGTGTAGATGTGGTGAATGAATAAATATATTCATTTGTAGTTATGTGATGAGATGTATGTTAATAGTTTGTTTAAACTAATTTATTTGTTTGAACTAACTAGGGGAGCTAACAATTGTATAAAAATTAAGTTAAGTAGGTAAACTCGAATTTGAGTTCAGAGTGAAATTTGGAGAAACAGACTGCAGATTTAAATTCGGGACGTCCAAATTAGCACGAATAGACTATAAACATAAAATCTGTCGGGGTTGACTTTTTGGTTAAAAGTCAACTAGTTGACTTTTTTGGGTAAAAAGTCAAACACGAATTTCGGAGATGAATTTGACTAAACGAATATTCCCATGATAATGAGAACGTTAATTTTAGTAGGAATCGACTGTCTTCACGTAAAAGTTGATTTTCGGATGTTAAAATAGTAAAATGGGCCATTAAATGAATAAATGGGTTTTAATAAAAGTCATCAGCTGATGGTGGGCCCATTGGGCGACTGATATGCTTCTAATTGGTGGAGAAATTCAGCAAAATAGCTAACAAGGAAGAAGACCAACGATTGAATGAAGAAAAAGAAAAGAAAAGGTAAAATAAATTTCAAAACTTTTCAATTCCTAAACCTTTCATCTTCTTCTTGCCAAATCATCTAATGAAGAATGTGAAGAGTTGGGGGAAGTTGAAAGGCCTGCCCAAGCTTCTATATATACACCATTCCTAAGCATTTGCCAAATCTTTACAAAATTATATTACCCGAATGAAAATTTTAGTGAGGGAGAGTTAGAAGAAATTCGGAAGAAGAAGAACAATTGCTAGAACGTTACTGGTAGATTAAACAATCAAGAACATAAGGATTAACAAGCTCAAATCAAGGGGAAGAATTCATCCAAGAGGTAAGTTTTGGAAATTCTTATGTTCATATGGAACTAGTAAGCAAAATGCTTAAAAATGATGAAAAACGAATTGTTTGGGTTGTGTATTGATGAGATGATGATAACTGATGATTACAGAGATGCTAATAAAGAAATTTCTGGTCTAATCATGCCTACATACTACTGAAATTCAAAGAATTAAGCTATGCATGCTAAATGTTTGATAAAATGCCTTAATGATGACTAATTGCAAAATCTAAAATTTTAAGAAAACGAGTTTCTGTCCATGTTCTTGTAAAGTACATAACGTTTTGTGTATAATGAGTTAGGAAATGAGCCTTATATCAAAAGAAACTCTGAGAGTAAGCTAAACACAGAAATAAGAATCACTTAAACATTCCTTGTGGTTTGTTCGTGGTAAACGTTTGAATCAAACTAGTTTGGAGAAAAACCGTACTGCCAGAATCTGGTTCTTGCACGAATTTTCTGTTCTTGTGCGAAAGTGGTGTAAATGAAAGTTGTAGCCCCGGAAGTTAGCTTCGCGTGGGCGTAAGAATCTCTCAAAAAGGTTTTGAAACGAATTAGTTATGACTGTTTTAGCGAGAAAGGGTAAAGTTGGGCAGGTTTTTTGTAGCAATCTGACCTTATTTGAAAAAGTAAAAATCTCTTTTTATTGAAGAAGGGGCTGGAACTAGGGTCTATCTAGTGTTAAAGTACACTGCATAAGCTTTAATTTGACGTAAGAACGGACGAAAACGGATGAGTAACGAAGGCGTTATGATAAAAACAAGAAAAATGTTTTGTTAAAGAAAAATTGCGAAAATGAGTTTTATAACTCGGGTTGAAATAAATTTTGAGCAATGAAATGAATATTATAAGATATGGAATGGGGTTATTTTAAACCAATAACGATGGATGATGATGAGGGTCATAACGATTCCGTACGACGCGACACCGAGAGATGTTTTGGACATAATCGCGTTTATTAATTTAGAAAACGCGAACAACATGAAATGAAAGTTTTAATTATAGTATATAAACCAATATGAAGTCTATATTTGGCTAACTGGTATGTCTTTATAAATGATATTGTGTAGGCTATTTGAAGAGCATTATAGCGTAAGTTGTAAGCAGCGCCAAAGGCAAGTTTCCTAACTTCATTCGATTTATGTATTGAATGCAAGTTTCCTACTTGTACAGGTTATTATAATGTGCAAGTATCATGATGTTAAGTAAGTTTTTCAGAGATGATAGTATCAATTATTTGTGTGATGCTATATAACTTGTTCGTACTTATTGTGCTATCGATGCTTGTTCCATTATTGAACTGTTGATGTTCTAAAGATTTTATTATATCTTGAATGCTGTTAAGATTATGTCTATGTCAATTGTTTTGACTAGACAGATGATGGAGGGATAAAATTGAGATGTTGAAAGTTCAGTAATGATAAGAAGAGTTAATCCAAATGATGATGAGTTAGTGTCGACCCTAGTGTCAGTTGACATATTATGATGTAAGTTAAAACATAAACATGGGTTGGTGTCAAAAAAATAGTTAGACATAGGTTGGTGCCAACCCAAAACAAAGGTAGACGTATAAGATGTAGAGTGAATTAGGTTGAATCCCTATAGTACGCAAGTAGATGTTTATTGGTGAGATAAAGGTATGAATGTTATTAAATGTTTAAAGGTGAAAGAAAATTATTATTTCTATTTATTCGAGATGCTTCACAACTATTGTTCAATTTATGAAGAAAGATGATATTATTCCTAATTTTGTTGTTTATTCAATTGCTATGACTTGCTGAGCAATTAAATGCTCACTCTTGCAAACTCTAAAACTTTTGCAGCCAAAGTAGAAGATCTCGAATGACCAGATCATGTTAAGTGAAAGAGCTTCGTTAAAGATGAAGATTTAATTGTTTAGGTGAACATAGTGTGTTCCATTTGTATTATTCAATGATGTAATATTCATTGTAATATGTATTGATGTTGTTAATTAACATTATAAAATTCTAGCCAAGTATTCCATTTGAAAGTTAATGAGGCCATTCAACTAAGGAAAAAATCCAAGTACCAATCCAAGTTTACCTTGTTAAAATCCTCTCACTGCAACCCATTTGTAATTCAAATTGAATATCCATTATTAATTGACAATACAAAAATGCAGTTAATTCCAATTATTGATCACTATATCCAAAACCCAAAACTAAAGTTCTTTGGTTATAAAAGAAGGAAAAAGAGTAGGAAATGGGGTGAATGAATTCCCAATATCCCCTTACCTAGCATAATATTACCCATCCTTTCTTGCCTTTTGAGCAAGTGCCTTGAACTTTGAAGAATTACCCACTTCAATCTTCTTCCTCTCCTCCATTTGCCTCTGTATAGCGCTTCTCCAAGGGGACTGTTGGCTATGGCTTTTACCGCACTGAATGGAATCGCTGAGAATATCAAAACTCCCGCAAGCTTCAATTTCAAAAAAACAAAAACAAAAAATCCATCAATATAATATAGATATAGATATAGAGAGAGAGGGAGAGAGAGAGAGAGCAATGGGTATGAGGAGATGAAAAAGATGGTTTTCCAGTCCGATCATTGGTCTCCACCCTCCACCGGCGCACCAGCCGAGTAGTCAACAGCCTAGTTGTTGGACTTTCCTTAGATTCCATCCGTGAAGTCACCGAAGGTTTACTCAAAATGGATCAAGATGTAGTCCTAGTCATTTTGGATTGCAAAAAGGACATTTGAAAGAATCGGCAATTGTTCAATTTAGTTGAAGATTACTTCAAAAATAGCCTCGAAACTCTAAATTCCCGCGTTGCGCTCGGTAACTGCCTCAAGCGTGCCCGTGACAGCCAGCTTATTGTCAATGTTGATCTGCGACAATTCGAGGAAGAGAAGTCAGTGAAGAGGCGTTCGTTTATCTAGGTGTAGAGGCAATCGGGTGAGGTACCACTTACCAATCCTTCTACCTCTTAATAACAAAAAACTTCATATCATATCAGCTATCAAGCAACACAAAACTTCATATCAGCTACCAAGCATCATCATTCAAGATAACAATGAAATGTCAATGCTCATATAAGTCCAATAAATTATTCATTCAAACCAATGAAATCATTATTATACAAATAGTTTATGTTATACTTGATCAAGAAAGAATTGAAAATTGCTAATATGAAAAGCTTCTTTACTAGGATAAAAGTCTCCTCAAAATGATGCACTATTCCTTGAGCTAGTTTGTCTAATTGAAGGCTAAAATGACTATGTATGACCTCTCTATCTTATTTTATTAAACAGGTAATGTGCAAGTTTAGTTCAGTGAGAAAAATTGAATCCAACCTTAAAATCAAATAAAACATCACCTTTTGCTTGACAAGCTTCAACTTCTCAGCAATTGATATCTTAAGAGGCCAAAACCCTAACCTCTGTTCCCTTGACTTACTGAGACCAAGATGTAGGGTGTACCTCAATAGTATGATCCAGAACTACCACTGCTTCCCATGTAACTACTTCCACCCAAGCCACGACTGGAATACAACGATGACTAAGAGCTACCGCCAACCTTTAATAACAGTAGAGTAAAGGCACACATGATAAGAAATAAATATCGGATGCTAAAAGCCTCGGAAATAAAATATTTAGAAATCAGAAACGAAATCGTACATCACCACCTCGAGACATGTAATCACTACTAAAGCTAGAAGAGTACATTCCACTAACATCACTACCACTGTAAGAGCTTGCAATCCACAATAACATAAGCACAAATCATTTAGGAAAAACCACACTCACATTTCACTTCCTATTTGAATCAATAAAATATCAATTGTAACACATCTTGCGTATTGATGTGATAAAATTATGTAACTGCAAGTGCACAGTGTCAAATTGAAGAACTGGCAAGTACAAGTCGAACCCACAGAGACTAGATTAATTTTAAGGTATCCTTAATTAATATTCTAGGCGAATTAGAAATAAATATGGTGGAGATGATTAATTAACTAAATAATGCAAATTAAAAATTAATGAAACCTAGTAATGAGAAAAGCTACCTAGGAATCCGAATCCACTTAATACTAACATAATAAATAATTTCTTATTGTCCAAATTAATTCTCAAATTATTTGTCCTTCCCTTTAAAAATAAAGATTCATGTAATTAATATGGGCAAGCATAAGTTATGAAAACTTCACAGATTAACTATAACTTATCAAAACCTCGCAATCAATATAAGAATTATATGCAATTAATGCGAAGGAAAATATGAAGGCGAAAATAATTAGGCACTAATTTCGGAACAAAAAGAAATTAATTAATATGTAATACCTAGTTTCATCATCATCCTAGATATTAGAAATTTAGCTAGCCATGAAAAGTAAAACCAACAAATTCAAAATTAAAACTACTAATAATAATTGCATGAAATAAGAACAATAATTAAAAAGAGAATTTCTATTAAAATAAAAGAAAGTTACAAATACTACCTGACACTAATACCACACATGAACAGAATAAGAAGAAAAACAAAGCTCTCAATTGCTAAATAACTCTCTCCCTTCTACACCAGCGAAAAACTAAGGAAAAGAAAATAACAAGTGATGCTCCTCTCTCTAAAACAAGAGACCTATTTATAGGAAAAATAAATTTGTGCCCTAATTTAGATTCATTGAACTTGGTCACTTTTGTTCCCTTTTTTCCTCTTCCTTCCTTTTTTGATTTCAATCTTTACATGGTAATCTCCCAAGAGTCCCTTTTCCATGTAGGTTTCAACTTCCTAGTGGCAATCAACTTCACAAAGAGATCTTCTAGATAAACTTTCTTTTTCTTCATTGGATTTAACTTGCACACCAAGATTGTTCCACCTCCTTCCTTTTCCTTGTTGAATTCTTGTATATTTCCTTACATGAATAAGAGCATTAAATATTGCTTGATCACCAAGATTTTGACTTTATCACAACAAAATATAAAATCCTACAAAATAAAATAAAACATATTAATTAAATAAACTAATATAATAAAAAGGACAAAATTAGGGATAAAAAATGTATGATTTATGTGCTTATCACGTATCCAATAAGAAGATTCAAAAAACATACCTCCACTGTAACCCATACCCTGACGACTACTATAAAGCCCATGAGAATCCTGACTAGAGATAGAAGTTCTGCTGCTACCATATCCCATATTAGATCTCCCAAGTCTACCAATAAAACTAAGTCAAGATGCAACAACAATAAAGAACAAAAAGGAATGATAGTTACTGCATAATAACATACCTCAATAACTGTAGATGCAGAACGACAATGCAAACTCACATTTACATCATGTCAATCTCCTGTTGGTTGGTTTAAATTATAATCTGAGGAAACAAAAATCAAATTACATCAACAACGGGTATATACTCAACATAACACATTAAGTTTTCATATTAACCAACAGAACAGATTAATTATATGAACATTCTCTTAGCCTCATTTCAAACACTTCAACTACACTTCTAACTACACTACCCAAATGAATTAAGTTATAATGCTTAAGCTATGTAAAATCATTTGATCACTCAATTTATGAAACCTCAAAGTAGTAATAAAAAAAATAAAAAGTGTGTTGAATTTTGGCATACCTTTGGCCTGCATTTCTCTAACAGTTGCTGCTTCGTCTTCTATCTCTTATATCCTCATCTTCATCTCATCTAATATTTAAAATTGATCAAATAATTTAACTTTTTCATATTATTGATTTTAAATAATGGAGGAACTGGATCAAAGTAAAGAATCAAGTGTATGTTTACAATTTTGTTCTTGGCACAGGAAACTCTGCCCGCTCGATGAAAACTTTGGGGATAAAGAGTAAGGGCCTTTTTAGGGGAAAAGAAGTTAATAGCCTTACAAAATTGACTTTCTTCCTAATTCAAACCATACACTACATGACTCCAATTAGATGTAGGCAAAGGCAATTTTCAGAATATTAAAATTTTCTAACTTCAGCATATTAATACTTATGCTTCAACTTAATTAAGCACTTCATATCCAAACCAAAAAAAAAACATTTTTTTACCCAGTATCAAAATTCGCAAATGCTCAACACCAAAATCACAATTAACAAATTTAAACAATCCAAATACCAAATATATATATATGTACACATATAAGAACTAAAATTACATATGGATGCTTACTTCTTCAGCAGTAATACTAGCCTTGATATGCCGCCCAACCCAGAAACAACAAACAATACCAAAATCAGTAACAAATCCAAAACCCAATCAAACATGACAGATATCTACACAACAAAAATTCAAAAGAAACCTATTTATTTCAGTTCTAGTACCTCTAAATTGATAACAATGGCCTTTTTTATGGCCCGTAGAAGGGTAAGATAAAAGGGGATTGAGAATGCGAAGATCAAAGAGTGTTAACTTTATCCCCTCATATTGACTTTGAAAAACAACAAACAGACGGATCAGATGATCGAACCTCCTTCTCTCTTGATTCCCCACCAAAATCCTTCACGGGACAAACATGATCAAACATGTATTATGAACTTGATTCCAAAAATTACGATCAAAATAATGTAATATAAAGAATTAGGCATAATTACATATGAACAGCTCACACACAAAAACACAAAAGTAGTGCGTGAAAGACAGAGAACTTTATTTTGAACATTACGATTCAAAAAATGTAATCAAAAACAGAATTAAGCATAATTACAAATGAACAGCTCTCACACACACAGCAGTGCGTGAGAGAGATACCTCATAATTTAGATAATCCTACCCTCACTTACTTATCATCTCTCGATTTTATACCAGTTCAGAACAGAGATATATAGAGAGAGAAACATAAATATAGCATTGAGTAGTGATTATTAATTTCAGAATGGAGATTCGATGAATCAAAAGAGAGGGTGAGAGAAAGTGATTACAATGACGGTTCGATTTTGAAGAGATGAAGTGAAATCATCATATGAAACAGCTGCTCGGCCTTCGTTATGATCGGGAAGCTTCGTCTGCAACTCGACGATCGGAATAACTACAGAAAGAGTGGGTAATACAGAGGGGAATAAAAACCTTAGAGCGAGAAGATGAAGGGAAAATGGAAGAGCCATAAATACCTTTAAGCAGTGTAGATTAATCGTTGTCTATAGTATCCATCAGTCTGATGATGAGATTGAGATGGGATCACTGAAATCGAGAGACGATTTGAGGGAATTTATAGAGGCAGAGGAGAGGATCAAACCGATTGATTCATTAGTGATCAGGAGATGAAGAGATGGGATTTATAGAAGAGGAGATGAAGAGATGAGTAAACTAACAAAGATGGGATTTTAGGATTTACAAGGATCGAGGGAAATGATCGGAAAAGCCAACCAAAAAGGAAAAGGAATCGATAATTTTCAATTGAACCGAGATGACTGGCCCAATTTTCAAATTAACCGAGTTGACTCACCGATTTTTCAAATTAAAGGATCGAGTTTATAGTTGATATGTAGGGCTGTAAATAGTAACCGAAATAGTTACCGAAAAATTCATATTTGTCCGCATCCGTATTCGAAAAAAAAACGGATAATATTTATATTCGAAAAAAATGGATATATTCGTATTCGGTTTAAAGGTATCTATAAATAAACGAATACGAATACGGATATAGGCGTATTCGTATTCGTTTAACATCCGTCCGTAAATATATCTAACGGATAGCGGATATCCGGATTCGAATTTGAATCTGTATCCGAATAACTTATATATATATATATATATATATATATATATATATATATATATAACTTACAAAACTATAGCTATTAGTTTGTTACAACTTTTTACTTTTAAAACATACTTGCGATGCTGGGAGGCGGGAGCAAATGGACAATATAATTTTGAAAAAAAATAATAATTAAATATTCATTGTAAACCTTTGAATCTAATTATAGACTAAAGATATTCATACATACTACAATATTACTCCACACACATAAAATGGACAAAAACATACTATAGTATTACTCCGCACACACACACACACACACATATATATATATATATATATTAACTTACAAAACTATAGCTATTAGTTTGTTACAAGTTTTTTACTTTTAAAACTTACTTGCGATGCCGGGAGGCGGCAGCAATGGACAATATAATTTTGAAAATAAAAATTAAATATTCATTATAAACTTTTGAATCTAATTATAGATTATAAATATTCATATATACTACATTATTACTCCACACACATAAAATGGACATCTACTTATTAATGGATATCTAAACATTAATAAGTAGAGCATTCATTTTGAAATTTATGATTTCAAAAATGATGAAAACTTACTTGAATTGTAATTTAGAGCATTGATTATTGTATTTATTAAAAATAAATAAATTAACATTCATTCATTAATGAACTATACTTTAAAACTCATTTTTTTTCTTATTATAATTATAGTTATAATTAGAGCATTTATTTTGAAATTTAAGATTTTGAAAATGATTAAAACTTATTTGAATTGTTAAACCTCTTTATTTGCATCGAAACAATAAAAAAATACAAATATGAAAAATAAATCTAATAGGTGGAATTAAAATAATATTTGGTATAATAAATAATTATTACTTATTTCAAATGTAAATTACTAAAAAAGAAAGTTTGGATAAGTAAAAATATGTAATAGGCGGAATTACTAAAATAAATAAGAATAAATTAATAATATACACAATTAATTTGTAAAATACCACTAATATATATATATATATATATATATATATATATATATATATCACATTCTCTTATTTAACCAAATAATTAAGTATTTGATGTTGGGAACATACGGTACTTAAACATAATATTATTAACAATATTTACTAATTAATATAAGAAGATAGTGAATAATTATATATAGCTAATTCAAGCCACTTTGTAAGACTTCCAGAAGTCAAAGCTCAACGGTCGAGATTCACTCGGACCTAACCTGTCATTTAAATCTACCTTTTAATTTATTACCCAATTTTCATTCTCTTTGTTACAGTCTTACAAAAGAATTCCCAGAAAATGAAGCTGAAGAGAGAGAAAGTTAGAGAGAGAAATCCGGTGGTGGACCAACAACCAAATATCAGTTTAGCTCACCAGCTCCACAGATCCGTCGTCGTTTTGCTCCCTCAATCATTCCCCTTTTCGCTCATCTCTTCTTCTATCTGTTCTAGATCTTTATGGTACGAAATTTATGTGATTAAGCCTAGCTTTTATAATCAAAACTAGTTAATTTTCCTGTTAGATCTGCTTATTTCTGGTGTTTATATATTCCATAGATCTTTTGATCGTGTTTTAATCACATATTTAACCGTGTTAGTTAAACTTTTATCATCAGTGTTTATGAAGTGAAGTTCAAACTATGGACTATATAGTTTGGGTAAGAATGTTTTGTGTGGACTAGATCGATTCTGGAGAAAGCAAGGAATTCCCAACTCCGGAGGATTTTATTATAACTAATTTATGTAATTATATGGAAACCTTAGTTCGAGTAAGATGGGGGAATTAAGCGTGTACTCCTTTAACTGTGTAGATGAAGCTTACATGCATATGCTTTATTAAATAAATAAAGGGTTAAATGCATAGTTGTCCCTTGAACTTAGGAGTTTTTGGGTATTGAGCCCTTTTCTTTTGGCCAACGCAAATCGAGCCCCTTTCTTTTCGAAAATTTGGATATTGAGCCCCCATGTGCCACATAGGCGTTGACCTGCTAACGTGGCACACGTGGCGCCTACGTGGCATCTCTGACGTGGACGTGTTCTAATTAATTGTTAAAAAACTTGTCCAGCCCAAGATTCGAACTCAAAACCCTCAATTTGAAATCTTGGTCATAAGATCATTCAAGCACTACACGCCTAGCTGCTAAATTATCCCAAGGATTAAATCTTATACCAAATTAATTCATTTCCCCAGCCCCACCAGATTATTAAAAGACAATGATACCCATTAATTTAAAACACCATCATCTCCATTGTCATCTCTCTCATCTAAAGCACGACAATTTCAAATCTCCCAAAAGTTAGGGTTCGCTAAATTTAGACCAAAAATTACACCATCTTTCACGTTCAGTGGCCATCATCTAAGAAATTCGTTAGAAGATATAAAACATCTTCTCTTTTTCTTAAACAAAACATCAATTTAAAATAAAACCCAATTTTAGTATATATTTTTTTTATAAAAAAAACCAACTATTTGCAGGTAATATGATTTCGTTGGATTTGGTTCACGGATTAGTAGCAGAATTAGATCTGCCCTTCCTCTTTAAAGATTTGAACCATCAAAGAAAATTCCTCCAACAAAATAAGCGAAAAAATCGATCCAGTATCGATTATGAGAATCCAATTTCTCGAAGCAAATTGATGGTCGGAACTTATTTTAAAGTGGCGCAACAGATCTGCTAGTTAGGGTCAAAATCCACCCATCACTGCCACTCATCCCACCGCCACCCAACATTAATCACACCCAATCATCACCCAACATAAACGAAGCAACCACCGTGCACCACCAACACAAATCACCCATCGTCTGCAATTAAAAATTCAAACATTAAATAACAATATAAATACAGATCTGGAGAAAAGGGAGAAAATTTTGAAATAAAAAAGTAGACCGAGAGAAGAGAGAAGGCAGCGACATGCTTTGGTAATTTGGAGGAAGATCTCGTGCTGACCAACCACGACACCGCTAGTCTTAACTTTGGTTCTATTCAATAGAGATTCGGGATTCAGATTTGAATCTGAGATTCAGATTGAAGGGTGTCGGCGGACGAAGAACCCAACGACGATGATCCTCTGAAGCTATTACTCCGGGCGTTAAGTTTGATTTGTTGTCGCGCAAAGAGCTTTGTTTTCTTCCCTGCGTTAATTCGTTCCTCAGATAACAATAGTCGGTTAGGGGGGGAGATAGAGGGGATAATTTGGTTTGATTAGGCAGTGGGTTAATTAGCTAGCTGGGGTGTGCTTAATAAATGTGTAGTTTAAACATAATAATTAGTTTTCAAAATTAAAAATAAGAATTAATTTTCAAATTTTAAAATAATTAGAATTATTATTTATTATTATTATTATGGATATTATTATTATTAGAATTTATTATTGTTATTATTATTTATTATTATTATTATTATTTATTATTATTATTATTATTATTATTATATTATTATTATTATTATTTATTATTGTTATTATTATGGTTATTATTAATATTATTATTATAGTACCCTTTCAGTCATCTACCTCTTCATCCCCTTCCCCATCACCACCACAACAACAACCCTCATCTACTCGCACACATCATATGCAACTTCGGCCTCGAAAGAAACTAATTGTCTCTCTCACTCTTGTTGAACCGTCCACCTTTAAGGAGGCTGTCCGTCATGAGTCTTGGCGTAAAGCCATGCAATCTGAATATCATGCATTGTGTTCTAACAACACTTGGACCCTTGTCCCCTTTGATTCCCAGATGAATGTAATAGGTTGCAAGTGGGTATTCCGAATCAAGCGAAAAGTCGATGGCACAATTGAATGCTACAAAGCCCGCCTTATTGCAAAAGGTTTTCATCAGCGTCACGACCTCGATTATGATAAAACTTTCAGTCCAATTGTTAAACCGACCATTGTACGCTTAATTCTTTCTATTGAGTTTCTCATGATTGGGTTAATAAACAACTTGGCGTTAATAATGCTTTTTTACAAGGCTATCTCAATGAAACTGTATATATGGTGCAACCTCCTGGCTTCGTTGATTCATCTCGACCCACTCATGTTTGTAAATTAAATCGTTCCTTATACGGTCTTAAGCAAGCTGGTTTGCTCGTCTATCTTCTTTTTTGCTCTCGATCGGCTTTCAACAATCTCGTAATGACACATCACTATTTGTACATTCAGCACCGCTAGGTAAGGTATACATTTTGATCTATGTTGATGATTTTATTATTACTGGCTCTAACCCAGCGATGGTAACTCTTGGGTGGTCCTCACCCATTAGGATATCTTTGTAATTTCTCAGTTTATTCTAGTGGATTTTTCAGAGTATGTCCCGTGATTTTTACCTCTTAATTATAGAGGGTTTTCCACGTTAAAAATCTTGGTGTCTCGTGATTGGTTATTTCTTCTCATTTTTTTCTGCTATGGTTATTATTTTAGTGGAACTGCAAATTTAATCTGTTTGGCATGTACTGATATTTTTGGCCATTTAATTTATCAAAGACAACAGTATTTGGGAGGTGACTTTTTCCAATAATTGGTATCAGAGCTAAGGTTATTTGCAGAGTTTCGATACCAGTTATAAGATCTAGTACAGAGAAAATTATTCAGAAGTAGAGATGTGGTGTTTCATGAGCACCAAAATTATGAGAATTTTGATAATGTTGCACAGCACAGAGATAATAGTGTTCCAGACCTCAGCGGAGTTCCTTCTCCATTACAGAATGCCACAGTTGGAGAAGGAGGTCAGAATGAAGATTTGACTGATACAGATTTACATAATGGTGATGGGTCAGATGCAGAGATTGTTGATCAGGGGGAGCAACCTGATATTAAAGAGCCTCAGCTAAGAAGATCCACGAGGGAACGTGTGCTATCAATTAGATATCCTTCATCTGAATATCTTTTAGTTGCTGAGGAAGGGGAGCCAGAGAATTTTTAGGAAGTTAAGACTCATAAAGAGAAAAGCAATTGGCTGAGAGCTATACAGGAAGAGATGGATTCTTTGCAGAAGAATCACACTTATGAGTTAACTACACTTCCAAAGGGCGGGAAAACATTGAAGAATAAATGGGTGTTCAAGCTAAAAAAAGGAGTGGGAATATTCCGTGTTTTTAGTAGTAATACATGGAAGAGAGAGAAGAGCATTTGACTTTTCTTAGGCTATAAATATAAGGCTGCAGAATGTGCATAACACACCATCAGATAGTTAGAGTGAGAGAGAACAAAAAAATCTGAGAATTGGTGATCTGCGGTGATTGAAGAGAAAAGTATTAATCACATCCAGCAGTGGATTAATCAAAGTGTATTCCACTATATTTCGTAGGAGATGGAAGCTCATTAAAACGGTCTCTAGTGGTGATTAGAGGTAAGAATCTAGACATTCTTTACACGATGCGGGTGCATGTGGAAGGTGTTAAAGATAGGGAGCTATGATTTGGTGTGCAAATTCAGTCTTGGAAAGTTATACAGATACAGACATAGCAGGTTCCGAAAAGAAGAAGTCTACTTCGGAGTATTTGTTTACTTTTGCAGGGGGAGTTGTGTTATGGCAGTCCAAGTTGCATAAGTGGGTTGTTTTGTCTACTGCTGAGTTGACAACAAAATGTTGTGGTTTCTCCAAGAGCTAAGTTTGACACAGGAATCGACTACAAGTGGCGGGGTCATGGTGAATACATCCTCTCATGGGTTCGGAGGGAGAGATTGTTTGGTGGTCCTCACCCATGAGCAAAATATGAAAAGTGCTTTATGGCATTAAAACATGGAGTGTTTTTTAATAGCCTCTTGTTGCAGAATTTGAGGAAATGACTATTATCCTTTTGTTTGATTTAGTGGGTTAGGTGAGATAGTGGAATGTTAGGCAAGAAAAAGGAAAAGAAAAGACATACGGGTATGTCTTATGTGCTATATATATATATGTTGCAGGAGAGAGAAAATGACATAGCTCCTTTGCCTATATATTCCTCCATTCTACTAACAAGTAAAGGCATGGAATAGCCAAGTATTCCATCTGAGAGAAATCCCATCCGGGGAGGATGGATGAGAGCAATAGAGAAAGAAGAAAAATCAGAGAGAGACTCAGGAGAGAAAAATAGAGAGATAAAGATTAAACAACTATGGGTGTTGTTTGGGTTCCATCATATAGTTATTGTGGTGAGATAATTTGAGTGTGTATTTAAATTAGGATATCCTTGTAATCTCTTTGTTTATTCTAGTGGATTTTTCAGAGTATGTCCTGTGGTTTTTACCTCTTAGTTATAGAGGGTTTTCCACGTTAAAAATCTTGGTGTCTTGTGATTGGTTATTTCTTCTCATTATTTCCTACAGTGGTTATTATTTTGGTGGAACTGCAAATTTAATCTGCTTGGCATGCACTGATATTTTTGGCCATTTAATTTATCAAAGATAACAGTATTTGGGAGGTGACTTTTTCCAACAATTGGTATCAGAGCTAAGGTTTTTTGCAGAGTTTGGATACCGGTTATGGGATCCAATGCAAAGGAAATTATTCAGAAGCAGAGATGTGGTGTTTCATGAGCACCAAAATTATGAGGATTTTGATAATGTTGCACAACCTAGAGATAATAGTGTTCCAGACCTCAGCGGAGTTCTTTCTCTATTATAGAATGCCACAGTTGGAGAAGGAGGTCAGAATGAAGATTTGACTGATACAGATTTACATAATGGTGATGGGTCAGATGCAGAGAGTGTTGATCAGGGGGAGCAACCTGACATTGAAGAACCTCAGCTAAGAGATCCACGAGGGAACGTGTGCCATCAGTCAGATATCCTTCATCTGAATATCTGTGACAATCCGAAATTTTCAAAAATTATTACTAAATATAATATATTAAATTATATATTTTATTTAATTTATATATTGGGATACGTTGAGTTTGACTGTATAAATGTATATGTGTTGTGAATTATGTGAAATTTGGTGTGTGAATATTTAAATGTTTAAATAAATGTAGAGAATATGCATGTATTTGAAAAGTTATATAAGTTATATTTAATAATAAATAAAACTATTAAATATATTCGTTTGAATTAGCCGCCATATTAAACAGGTAAAATTAATTGACTAATTGAAAGTTAGTGAGTTAAATGTTTGTTTTACTTAAATAATGAAATTTATTTAATTAATAATGATAGTTATATTTATGTTATAATAAATAAATAATGGAATAATATTTAATATTATTTCTAATGAATGTATATTAATAATATGAGGTGCAATATTTATATTATATGTATATTGGCATCAAGTTTGTGAATAACATTTATGATATGAATAAAGGATAAATATATTAAATTATATATTTTATAAATTGTTGAAAACAATTTATGGGACGAAAGAGATATTTAATTTTAATTAGTTGAAAATATTAAATATATATTTACATTGTTTGAAAATAATTTACAAAAGGAATGAGATAAGTAAATTTAATTATTTAAGATTATTGTAAACATTGAGTAAGTAAATTGAAATAAATAATTTAAATTATTTATTTTAGTCTGTTACATTAAATATGTGAATTTAAATAATTAATTTAAAACTAATTATTTTAAAATAATTGGTTCATTTCACTTGAATGTGTTATTTTATTATGCGATATGTACTAAAGAGGTAGTTATTAAATAAAAAGCATGAGCTGGGAGTTAATAAAGCTGAGTCATTAGTTGGAGAACATGAGCTGGAGGCTTACTATGCTATTAAAGACACTAAGCAATCTATCTGATATACTAGAATAGCTAAGAGGCATGTTAAGTAAAATCAGACCAGCCCTGCTCCTTCTCTATACTCCTTGACCATTCACATCCGTTTCAAACTTCTTTTACTCTCTAGTTAGAAAGTTACACACATAAGAATTTCAGCAAAGTTTCACCAAACTAGAAGCTAGATTGTAGAAGTAAGCATCATACTGTTAGAAGGACTGAAGCAAAAAATAAGGCGTACAAGGAAATTTATTTTCCATAACCAAGCAAGCGAAGAGGTACATATAGTATGTATTATGTTTCTATGAAATTTATGATAAATTGAATTGTTTAGATAGATTGACTGATAATTGACAACTGAAACACTAGGAAATTGATTACGCTTATATTAATTAGCAATAGGAATTGGAAATTTATATATTGAATGTGTGGAATCAAAGACAATGAAACTTTGAAAAGTTAACAGGTTAGTAAAATAATTAGTTGGTTATACATGGTTTTGATTAAATTTTGGTTAGCTATGGACTAAGTTAGAAACAATGGAGTATAGTTGTTGTTGTGCGGAGCAATAAGGAGGGAAATTTTGGTATGAAACATAAACAAAAATCTATGAAATATGTTATAAAGCATGACGCACATATCGTGTTCGTAAAAAGTCCTATTAGGACTGTTTTGCTAAAAAGAATGGGAATTCAGTGGAATCAAGTATAAGATTATGTATATGTATGTTACATAAAGCTAATTAAAGGGTTTGAACAAATTTAAACAAGAAAGAAAGCGATTTTAAAACAAAACGAAATGTTAAAAATTAGCGCGACAGGACACTTTTGAGGCCTGATTTGGCTGTCAAGGATGTCCGAAACGGGTGACTCGTATTTTTTAAAAATAGTCTTATATACCATGTATAACATATTCAAAAATGAGCGCGATCCGATAAGCGAGTTAAAAGATAAAATTTCGCAAAGTTACTACGCCGCAGCGACGCCGGCTGCCAGCAGCAGCAGCAGCCACATGGTTGCGCTGTGCAGCAGGCCATGCAGGCCGTTTTGGCTTGGTTTTTGACGCGTTTAAATTATCTGAATTGTTCGGTCAATATTTTTTAAAAATAGGTGGGTATACTACCTATAACATAACCAAAATTCATCATAATCAAATTAGTAGTTCAAAAGTTATAAAATCATGAAATGAGCGACATGGGCATGGGGGAGCTGGACTGCTGGGCTGGCCAGGCCGTGCCTGGCAGCCAGACAGTGCACAGCAGCAACAACTAGGCAGTACACAACAACTAGTTAGCTTGTTGTGTGATGTTTTTGATAAATTTGATAGTTAGCTCATGAAAAATGAAAATAAATTAATAGGTATATATAAAATAATATGTTAATTATAGTTTTTTGTATAAAATTATAAATACATTGAATACATGAAATAAATTAGAATTCGCTATGTAAACTTAAGTTTATGTAGGAATGCATTCATGTATTGATATTCTAAAGCTATTATGAAACATTTTAAGTAGGAAATTGTTTAAAATATAGTAAATCACTAATAAAAGAATTATATTTATAAACATACTATATATTTAGTATGTTTATACCATGATATTGAGATATAACGTATATAAATGTAAGATGAAGAGATTATATCAAACAAAAAATTGATAAAGACTTAGCAATTAAAGAAAGAAAAGAAATCATGTGGAACAATTACATTAAGTAGGTGTATTGAATAATTATGATCTAAGTGCTTAGTATATATGGCTAATGAATACCTATACTTGAACACAAATGTGTAGGATACTTGAAGTAAAGCTGTAATCGTACACTACGAAAAAGGCAAGTTTCTTCACTTACTCTGCTATTGTAGTTGAGCAAGTGTTCTAACTCGTTGCAAATTCTTTAATTCAATTTATACATTGAATGCAAGTATTCTAATTCGTTTCAAGTTTCCTAATTATATTCGATGTATTTGTTGATAAGTTTTGATTTAAGAAATATCTTTCAGTTCTAGTCTATGCTCTTGTTTCAGCTAGACTAGAGTAAATAATTCTTCATTATCCATTGCAAGTCTTGAAATATTATTGAAATTAGATAGAGCGTTCCAACCAAATTGTTTTGGTATGGAATTCAAGTCTGAGATGAACATCCCTTATTTGGGAAAACTTTTAATTGTGCCGAAAGGCAGTGAGAAGGCCTAACGCCCCGGCGTCCAAACTAGGCTTAAAATCAAAGCCCCGACTTTGGTATGCAGGAACGTATAGTTCCCACTTTCCCAGCTTCGCGATTTCGACCTCCTTCCATTCCGATCTTCATATCTCCTTCTATACACGTTCAAAATGATCCATTTTGGACTCTATGGACTCTTAACTTATGGGGCTACAACATATCAAAAATTTAGACAAACCCATAAAGGTTAACATGTCCAAATCTTTGAGCAAAGTACAAGGTAGTACTCTGTTCTTCGAGTTCTTGGTGTTCTTCACCAAAATCAACACCACAAACGCGTTTATACACCTTTTAACTCCATTCCAACTGGGGTTATGAAGTTAACCCATGGAAGTATAACCTCAACACATCAAATAAACACAACCAACACAGAAACACAACATTATAGTCCTCTAAAAATCGTCCGAAGGTCCATTTGTCCAAGAATGTCCAAAGTTCCATAGTTCTTGCTCCATTAAGCCAAGGTTCGGACCATTCTTCGTTTTTGTTCCACTTTAATGGTGTTAATAGCTTACAAGGTGTCTTGGTAACAATATAAACCAATCACAACCAACAATAACGACAAAAAATCACTCGAAAATCATATGTGAGCTAAAAAGCTCCAAAAACCAAAAGTTTATAAAATCTTTGACAAACTCAAATGAAATGGGTTTAATAGAAATGTTTACCTCTGCAAATCACTTCTAAATGCTACTGACCCTTGCGTGGAGCTTGACTTGAGGTCCTTCCTTCTTTGTTTTAGTCCTCCCGTGCTCTCTTACTCTCACTCCCCTCTCTCTAGAACTCCTTTCTCTCTCTTCTCTACTACCCGTGGGTTTCTTCTTCTTCTTTGCAAATCTGCTATCTGTTAATCCTTGCTCTCAACTCTCTTGGAAGCCATTGATTGAACTCTCTTGGAAATGGATAAGCAAGGAATGGGATGCTCGGGAGAAATGAATGGGTTTGTCTAACCAAGAGAAATGTTGCAATTTCTATGCTTTGGTTTTGTAATATAACCAACATCTTATCGTGCATTGTCTCTCCCTTCCTCCTGATTGGTCCACTTGGTAATATGGTTCCCTAATTAAAAAGACACACAAATATAATACCAAAATACCACTTTCTTATACCCGAAAACTCTCACTTTTGTACCAAATTTGGTAAACAACTTTACCCAAAATAAAAATGGGTACTCCCATAAAATATTGGGATACGTAAAAATAATAATTATGGGATTTGTTCATTTATTCGGAACACCCATACAATACATTCACATCATCCAGGTTATAAAATAACCTTAAAGCACATCATATAAAAATAGATATTTAATATATTCCATAATATTAATAAACCCAAATTACAAGGGTGCTCTCGATTCGTGATCGTTACATTCTTCCTCATATACAATTATACACTTCGTCAGTTAGCCTATACTAATTAAATTAATTAGCTTTGACTAACTATTAGACCACATCTCATCGCTTAATCTATAATAAATATATAATACACATATATTTATTCACTTATCACATAACTCACGTAAATATATACATAACACATGTATATTTTACATTCAACCATCTACATTGCGTAATAAGAATTAAATTCTTATCATAAATATCCTTCTAGAAAAATTCGAGTTGTTACATTCTTCCCCTCTTATAAGGATTTCGTCCTCGAAATCACCGAAACATCCTTACCCGGTCCGCGTAAGCCTTCTTCCGAAACTTTATCGTTGAATTATTTCAACGTATTACTACTCCCATTTAGGACTTACATTACATATGTACTCCATCAATTCTCTTTTTTTTAAGAGTTGTCGTATATCACGATCGTCGTAATAATTTAATATCATCATTTACTAACTCAGAAACATTCGGGGTATTACATTCACCCATTCTTCTAAGAATCTCATCCTCGAAATTATAACATATTCATCTTTGCTCATTCTATTCTCTTCTAAGTATTTCACTTTTCTTTCTAGAACTTCATCCGCTTCTTCTAGGAAATATTTAGAATTGTCGCATTCTACGACTACTTCTTTCTAGGGAAAATTACCCTCTTAACAATTAGTTTCCCAAATAATAGGAATCTTCAACAATTGCTCAATAATTGTGAAGTAGCTTGAACAAGTAGGGAATAAAAGAATTTCCATTAGTTTCATATTTTAGAAACAACATACTGAGGGGTCATCATGACCTTGAACAATGCTTAAAAACCATCCGACAACAGGTGATCAGCCTATTGTATAACATTCTATTGAAACGACTATATGCGTTTCTTTATCACCCGACAAGGTCAATCGGTATTACCGACCAAAAACTTTCCCCAATATTAGGGTTGTTCACCTCAGTTCTACCATACAAGTCCTCACCAAATAATTTGGTTTGGAAAAAGCACTCTTAACGAATTCTTGAATTTCGTAACATTTTTCAACGTTCGTCTAGCCGAATCAAATAGCTTAGACTTACATCAATAGCTCGATCATCAATCGAAATATTTTAGCCAACTCAACTGGCATACTTTTTCATACTTTAAAGAAAACAAAAATCATTTTATGACGTCATGATACCGCACTGTCTATATAGTACGTTGAGGATTCCGTCATTTTATGACTTTGTCATACTACATCATACCATAGTGGGTTGACGATCCTATGATCACATCCAACACTAGGTTAAACTGCATTGATGACTCCATCGTTTATCATCTCTGTACTAAATGCATTAATGATATATAAAATATATTTTGATATTTTTAAATCATCTTTGTCTAGCCAAAACTATTAGCATAGACATATGAATAATAGTACTTTTAAAAATTATTGGTCCAATAATCTGGCCCCATACATTTTTCGAAGACACAAATGTGCAATTATCAACACGAAGTCAATAAATTTCGAAATCTAGCATAGCTAGAAGATTTGGAATATCCATGTCTCTTTATCAACTTCAATTTCTTCCATTTCTATCCAATTTAATAATTCTATCTTTTTCTAACATCATCAATGCTCATAATATTGAAAATTCACGATTCTCACTCTATAACTTTCCTATACCCCAATATAGTTCATCAACTTACCACACATTATGAGTTCAGGAACTTACCACAATAATATGAGTTTAGGAGCTTGTCCTATTAATATGTAATCCAAGAACAAATCAAGGACTGTCCATATGCTTAGGGGCTCAAAACATACCATACGATTATGGGTCACAAACTTACCATAAGCATGAGTTTCAAGAACTCGCACCTAATCTTATTATTCTCTAACCATCAAATATAAATATGAGAAAAGAATCACCTTCTCATCATACATATACTGACAACGCAATACCAACATTTCAATGATTATCACTGTGATAAATTGAGTAGTCGTTAAACCAAGCACAAAACCTCTGCCCATACAAAAAGGTTGTACAACTCAGCTACCACATGAGTCCTCAATTGAAATCCCACAAATTCTAATATTCTCTTTACTCAATACGAATTTTCTTAAATCCGTATTTATCATCTCTAACTCTACTTGAGTTTACATCGTACTAGTTATAGTACCTTCTCTTTATAGCGTCAGCTATAACTTTCTAATCATCAACAGACTATCTGTCATTTCATAACTCAATCCGATCACGTCGTGATCTTATTCTACAATCGTTTTACATCACGATTTTCCTTACCTCACGATCGTTTCATCTTATGATTCTTCTTTACTCTTCCCTCTAATCATGTTATATGATTTTTATGCCTCTACGTCTTATATATCTCGTCTATTTATCAATACTTATCATCTATAATACTGGAGTCAGGTAACTCCAAATCCTCATCCTTTATAACTCTTCAAGATTCTTCTTTGAATCACCTCATATATATCTCAACTCTTACTATGAATTTTCTAAATTCATTTACTATCAATTAAACTCTATGCCCGGTACACATCGAGTCTATAACAATGTTCAATATAATAAGCTAAGTGGTTTCCCACAAACAACTAATAAACTAGTTTCCCGTCTCGTCTACACTGTCTTTCACAGCGAGTTAGATCGGTTGCTAGCTCGTATTAACCTCCGCTCTCTGAAGGAATCGTTTAGCCCAGATACCATACACCAACCACTAAAGAGTACGATTGTACCATAACTTGTACTTAACTTCTATCCAAGTTTACTCCTCACCATCCTCATCGTCATCCCTACGGTTATAGCCTAAGGTACTCTTACCTAAGGTTTATAACCTATCAGCTCTGATACCAATTGTAACGCCCCCAAAATTCGGGTCTTGCCTTTAAACCCAATTCCGGCGCGTCACAGTACTACCCATACAACATAGTCTCGCTACATGAATGTAATGCAAAATTATTACAACATATTCTCACCTAATCCCAGGTACGAAGACCTTTACTAATACATCAATAAATAATATTACTAAATTTCATAATATTACAACAAAAATTTAGTCCTTCTACTTAACAGTTACTAACTCTTCTCTTCTTCGTACTAATCTGGCCCTTCGACTCTAGCTGCAAAAAGTTATAATTTTTGCAAGAGTGAGCATTCAATTGCCAAGCAAGTATAAGCAGTTGAACAAATAACATCATAGGAGTAAAATAACATCTCACTAAAATCTTCAACAATTGAACAATAATTGTGAAGTAATGCGAATAAACAGGAATAATATAAATTCCTTATCCTATATCATTGCTAACATCATCATAACCATCACCATATTTAAAAACAATTAACATTAACCTATTTCTCACAAAGTTCTTGATTTCTAGGACTTAGTATATTAAACAGTTCGATTAACGAACATTTCTTTGAATTGCACCTAAGTGCGAATATTGGTCTAACACGTTAATATTTATAATCGCCATCACATCATTCCATGGAGTGCAAATCGTGACTGCATTTACCTACAACAACACATTATTGCACGGGGTGCAATTTATACCATTAATTGCCCAAAATATTTGATAAGGCATCAATACTCTATCACAATTCAAGAATTATTACAATTCACATCTTCATCAATAATATTTCCGAATGGAAAAGCTCATCTCATGTCATCTTAGGAATTTCACGCAACTGATGAAATTCAAACATCAAATATATACATAAATTTGCAATTTAGCAAAACTTGAACATCTAGTACAATTATTAAAGAAATTGCACCCGTTTAGCATCCACAAAACATATATAGACATTTCGTAACTTGAACTTTACATCACATAGCCTTCATAAGAAAATTATCATATGAAGTTAGAAAACTTGCTCAAATATAAATATTGAGTAAGTTAGGAAACTTGCCTTATGCACTGCTTACAACTTACGCTATATTGCTCTTCAAATAGCCTACACAATATCATTTATAAAAATATACCAATTAGCCAAATATAGACTTCATATTGGTTTACATACTAAAGTAATAAGTTTCATTAGACTCGAAACACTTTTTAAGTGTATTAACACTTTACGCGGCGTTTCGACGTTTATACGTCACACGCCTAATTTGCCTCCTTCGCATATGCTTAGCATGCTCATACAATTATCTAATTCATCAATGATTAATCTTAATCATCAATATAATACATAATATTCATATTTTAAAACTTAGAACATCATTTTACATTGTCGGGAGCATTACATGTGCTTACGCGCATGCCCGACACTCTCTGTTTGCTTCCAATTACACATCAGTCCTATAAATGGCCAATTTAGGACATAATACAGTCCTCAAATCGAAAGCCTTAAAGAACAAAAGTTGTAGGTCTACTCGTTCTCTTTCCGAATCATCTTGAATCATCTCAATCCGAGTTCGTATGAGAGAGTTATGCCCATTTTACTAAAGGGCGTCAAAGCTGACTTTACCACCTGAGGCCTAACGCCCCGGCGTCCAAACTAGGCTTAAAATCAAAGCCCCGACTTTGGTATGCAGGAACGTATAGTTCTCACTTGCCCAGCTTCGCGATTTCGACCTCCTTCCATTCGGATCTTCATATCTCCTTCTATACACGTTCAAAATGGTCCATTTCGGACTCTATGGACTCTTAACTTATGGGGCTACAACATATCAAAAATTTAGACAAACCCATAAAGGTTAACATGTCCAAATCTTTGAGCAAAGTACAAGGTAGTACTCTGTTCTTCGAGTTCTTGGTGTTCTTCACCAAAATCAACACCACAAACGCGTTTATACACCTTTTAACTCCATTCCAACTGGGGTTATGAAGTTAACCCATGGAAGTATAACCTCAACACATCAAATAAACACAACCAACACAGAAACACAACATTATAGTCCTCTAAAAATCGTCCGAAGGTCCATTTGTCCAAGAATGTCCAAAGTTCCATAGTTCTTGCTCCATTAAGCCAAGGTTCGGACCATTCTTCGTTTTTGTTCCACTTTAATGGTGTTAATAGCTTACAAGGTGTCTTGGTAACAATATAAACCAATCACACCCAACAATAACAACAAAAAATCACTCGAAAATCATATGTGAGCTAAAAAGCTCCAAAAACCAAAAGTTTATAAAATCTTTGACAAACTCAAATGAAATGGGTTTAATAGAAATGTTTACCTCTGCAAATCACTTCTAAATGCTACTGACCCTTGCGTGGAGCTTGGCCTGAGGTCCTTCCTTCTTTGTTTTGGTCCTCCCGTGCTCTCTTACTCTCACTCTCCTCTCTCTAGAACTCCTTTCTCTCTCTTCTCTACTACCCGTGGGTTTCTTCTTCTTCTTTGCAAATCTGCTATCTGTCAATCCTTGCTCTCAACTCTCTTGGAAGCCATTGACTGAACTCTCTTGGAAATGGATGAGCAAGGAATGGGATGCTCGGGAGAAATGAATGGGTTTGTCTAACCAAGAGAAATGTTGCAATTGTAGGAGTTCTATGCTTTGGTTTTGTAATATAACCAACATCTTGTCGTGCATTGTCTCTCCCTTCCTCCTGATTGGTCCACTTGGTAATATGGTTCCCTAATTAAAAAGACACACAAATATAATACCCAAATACCCCTTTCTTATACCCAAAAACTCTCACTTTTGTACCAAATTTGGTAAATAACTTTACCCAAAATAAAAATAGGTACTCCCATAAAATATTGGGATACGTAAAAATAATAATTATGGGATTTGTTCATTTATTCGGAACACCCATACAATACATTCACATCATCCAGGTTATAAAATACCCTTAAAGCACATCATATAAAAATAGAAATTTAATATATTCTATAATATTAATAAACCCAAATTACAAGGGTGCTCTCGATTCGTGATCATTACATTCTTCCTCATATACAATTATACACTTCGTCAGTTAGCCCATACTAATTAAATTAATTAGCTTTGACTAACTATTAGACCACATCTCATCGCTTAATTTATAATAAATATATAATACACATATATTTATTCACTTATCACATAACTCACGTAAATATATACATAACACATGTATATTTTACATTCAACCATCTACATTGTGTAATAAGAATTAAATTCTTATTATAAATATCCTTCTAGAAAAATCCGGGTTGTTACAAAACTACCCACCAGTTGTCGGTACATTGTTACTTCTTCCAAATCTCTCCCTTCATGTGCACACATTTTGGCATTTGGTTCCATTGGAGTTGAAATTGGTTTACACTCAAGCATTCCAAATTTCTTCAACAAATCCCTAGAGTACTTTTGCTGACAGAGAAATATTCCTTCTTTAATATGATCAATCTTTAGACCAAGAAAGTGCTTAAGTTGACCAAGTTCTTTCATCTGAAAACGAACTAATAAAATCTCCTTTGTTCGAAGAATTTCTTCTTCACAATCTCCTGTTATGATTAAATCATCCACATTTACTAGCACAATAGCTAATTTCCTTCCACTAGTTTTAACAAATAAACTAGAATCTGCAGGTGTCACCGAATAACCACTATGAGTTAGAAATTCAGCAATCTTACCATACCAAGCTCTCGGTGCTTGTTTTAACCCATAGAGCACCTTGCGTAGCTTACACACATATTCCGAATGATCCTAACTCTGAAAACCCATCGGTTGATTCATATAGATCTCCCGTTCCAACTCCCCATGCAGGAACGCGTTCTTCACATCCAACTGCCACAAGTTCCAATCTTTGTTAGTCGCAAGTGCAAGTAAGACTTGTACAGTCGTAAGCTTTGCAACTGGACTAAATGTTTCATCATAGTCTAGTCCATATTGTTGAGAAAACCCCCGAGCTACCAGACGAGCCTTGTACCTCTTAATTGATCCATCTATGCGGCGCTTTATCTTATACACCCATTTGCAAGAAATAGGCTTCACATCTCTAGATTTTGGTATGAGCTCCCAAGTCTAGTTTCGTTCTAATGCATCAATCTCCTCGGCCATAGCTTTATTCTATTCTGGATTCTGAAGTGCTTCCTCAAATGTTTCCGGTTCTTTTACATCTACTTCTTTTACAATGATTGCATTTGCATATTTGGGGTCTAGCTTTCTGGCTCTTGTTGATCTTCTAAGAGGAGTTGGTGTTTCTGCTTCACTAGACTCACCTTCACTACTTAGTTGTTCATATACACCTGTAGGATCATAACATCTCTTCCTTTTTCTTTGATTGTCATACCCTACAAAAATACACTTAACAACCTTTTTATCTATCTTGCTATGCAAATGGTCAGGTACAAAAACATAGCAAACACAACCAAATATTCAAAAATAGCTAACTGTAGGCTTCATGTTCCATAATTTTTCAAAGGGTGAAATAAAGCATAACCTTTGTTGAGGAAGCCTATTAATCACGAACGTTGCAGTCTTCATTGCTTCTGCCCAAAACCGTCCCAGAACATTCTTTGCATGAAGCATACTTCGACAAATTTTTGCTAGGTGTCTGTTCTTTCTTTATGCTACGCCATTTTGCTGCGGAGTGTTGGCCCATGTGAACTAATGGTGTATTTAGTACTCCCGAAGAAAATCGCAAAACTTAAATGAGGTATACTCTCCTCCATTGTCGGTGCGTAGACAACGAACAACGTTACCAACTTCTACTTCTGCTACTTTCTTGAATTCTTTGAACTTTGAAAAAGTTTCAGATTTTTGCCTCATGAAGTAAACCCACACATATCTAGAAAAGTCATCAATAAAGGTTACTATGTACTTCATCCCACCAATAGAGGTTTGCTTGACGGGTCCAAACACATTAGAGTGAATTAACTCTAATGGTTCCATAGATTTAAATTTAGACTCTTCATACGATAACTGATGTGTTTTATCATACTGACACCCTGCGCATATTGTGTCTGTTTTTACTTCAAGTTGAGGAAGTCCCTTCAGCATTGATCTTTTCATCAAATCTAGCTTGAAATAGCTGACATGACTTAACCGCATGTGCCCAGAGCCTACCCATACGTTAAGCCATTTAAGCAATGGCTTGAGGCCCCCAAAATTAAGAAGGCCCCCAAAATTTTAATATTCCATATGTAAAACTACTTGGTAATCATTTTATAAGAAAAACTTGTTAGAGTTTATGCCTTAGAGACCAATTATTTGATGTAATTGCTTAACATTTCTTTTGATATTTGATTGAATAAATGAATTATTTTATTATGGTTTCATTTACTGTGTTATATAAATGTTAGCATAATAAAAGTCCTTAAAATAATGATACAAATTATATAGCTTCAAGTATGTGACTTGAACATGAGATTATATAATTATAATTAGTATCATTAATCTTAAATGTCCCTAGTCGAGTATCATTGTTAATGGGACAACAATGATACATTGAGACTAGTATGTGGATTGACTGATGGTCAAATCTCATTGGTCATTAATATATGAGTTATTGAGTCAATGCATAGGTACATGTTAGAGAACAATGTACTGGACAGACCCACCATGAGAATTCTACGTGGAGCATTATGCAAAGTGTCATAAGCAATTCTCATAGTGATAATGATGTAATGGTCCTCCGACCTGAAATCACTATATTACTATACGAGAATTTATGTACTTTGATATCATCAAAGGTCACCTTTAATAGGGTGGACAATAAAAGTGATTATTGGGTACATCATGAATTGTGTGAGGAATATGAGTGATCTAGATGGAATTTGACCCTCCTATATATTAGGGGTGATATCCATAGGCCTCTTGATTGAGTAGGACTATGAAATGCATGGTCATACTCAAATAGTGATTTGTTTCATATAGTCTACTCATTGATCAAGAAACCTCAGATTAAATTATAAAGAGTATGACACATTCCATGGCTCGAGTTTAATCTAGGATGTCAAGGTTAAAAGGATTAAATTACATTGAAACATTGGTCATGGAAAAGGTTGCATCGAATCACCGATCTTATTATTAATTGGGTAGCAGTGATGCATTACTAGATGCCACTCACTGTTTATAATTTTATAATATGATTTTAAAATTATTGCCAATATAATAATAACCTATAGGGTTACACACTTAGAACGTAATTTAAAAGGGAATTAATTTAAATTGTAAGGATTTAAATATGTCAATATGATTGATAGTATTTAAATTACGAATTTAAATTAACAGGATAATTTGTATATATATGTATATTAATTAAGTAAAGACTTAATTAAAATATAATATATATAAATTCGGATTTTACTTTTCTAATAGGATTAGGGTTTTGTTTAATTACTTTTTGGACGCTATATATATCTGATATATCAGCAGTCTTGTTTACGTGAGACCAAAAAGGAAAATAAAACACTAGCCGTTTTAGAAAAGAGAGTTGAGAGAAAAACTTCAGTAAAATCCAGATTTTGGCGGCTAGTACCAAAATCTCTTTGCTGTAGATCGTTTAATGGTTCGCGGGGCGTTCGTGTGGATACCGTAGAGACGCAGTTCCGTTAGATTGCGTTGGAGATTCGAAGCCGTTCTATAATTCCATCGTTCCATTCAAGCTCGGATAATCTATAAAACAAATCTAAACCTATGAATTAATATGTTTTCGCACGGATCCTATTTTGGGGTTTCGGAATATTGTTTTAAATTTTTTAAATTCCGCTGTGTTTATGTGCCGAAATCCTTACAAAACTTCCTTGAACTTTTATCATCTAACCAATGTGGGACTTAGAGACAACTAAAGCCTTCACTTGGTAGTCCTTTTATAAGGAAAACTTCCTTCAACTTTTATCATCTAACCAACGTGGGAGTTAGAGATAATAACAATAATAAAGGCATTTTACACATGTATTTTTTGGTTCAAATGTCCCACATCGACACCACAAGAAACATAAATTTAATAATAAGCTATAAGAATGAGAGGCCTTTTGGTTCAAATGTATTTTTGTTTCAAAGTCCCACATCGTCTAATATACATCTCTTATCTTACCTTTGTTTTATAAGTAGAAGAGAGTTCAATATTAATTTTTGTAAGTAAAGTATGCTGGCATAGGCCTGGCCTTCGTTGTGCTCGGTCTGGTCTGAAGGCTTTAACAAGCCACATTATTGTATCAAGCTTGGCCTGCCAATTGAATGGTTAAAAAAAAAAAGAGGCCCCAATTTAAAATTTAGCTTGAGGCCCCCAAAAAGTTTAGCCTGGGCTTGGCCTTCGTTGTGCTGGGTCTGGTCTGGTCTGAAGGCTTTAACAAGCCACATTATTGTATCAAGCCTGGCCTGCCAATTGAATGGTTAAACAAAAAAGCCCTAATTTAAGATTTGGCTTGAAGCCCCCAAAAAGTTTGGACCGACCGTGCATGTGCCACAAGTCTGTTGTCACGTTTTTTCTTGTCTTGTCCATATATGCAGTTTCTGCAGACATCACATAGGCTGACTCTAGTATTTTTCCCTTCATCACTGGTTCTTCTATAACCTTGAGGTCGCGATACACCTTCACATCTTGTGGACCAAATAGAACAAAATGGCTTGTAGATGTTAATTGTGATATCGAAAGAAGATTTTTCTTCATACCTGGGACGTGGTAGACATTTTGAAGTGACACCTCAATAACACCATACTAAAGAGAGACTACTATATTACCAATATGAGCTATTGGTAACTTTGAGTTGTTGGCTATCACTACCTCTCGGCTTCCCTTGTATTCTGATAAATTCTGCAACTTTTCTTTATCGCCCGTCATATGATTTGAGCATCTCGAATCAACGATCCAATCTTTCTCATAATCAATATGTTCAGATGCAATTGCTGTGAGAGCTAACTCATTTCCTACTGCAAATAATGCCTCAGCATCCCATTCTTCTTCACTTTTGGAGGTAGCAACATTACTCTCTACCGACTTTTTCTTCGACCAACAGGCTTTTGCCATATGACCATTTATACCGCAATTGTAGCACTTCCCTTTGAACTTACTGTCGTTGCCATAATTCTTCGAAGCTCCTCTTATACGGGAGTTTCCTTCGCCTTGATGACTTTTTGCCTCATCATCAAAATTTTTAAATCCACCAACCATGTGCTGCTTGGAGTTCCCCCTGCTTTTATTGGCGTAGAGTGCTTCCTCCTCACCCTTCAGAGACTCCTTTCATTTGCTTAACTAGTGCTTTTTGTCTAGCAAGCAAATTTTTGAACTCAACAAATGATGGTTGTTTTGGCCATCCCTATACTGCAGCAACAAAGCCCCTGAATTCAGGCCTCAAATCATGGATAATTATTCTTTTCATCCTGGTTTTCGTAATTGGAGTTGTTGGATCCAATTCTAAAATCTCACGGCATATCGACTTCACCTTGTGAAAGTATTGTGCAATCATCATGTCACGTTGCGCTACCGACAACAGCTCGCTCTCTAGAAGTTGCAGTCGTGTGTCATTCTTCTTTGAGAAAAGTGTGGCCAACGTATCTGAGGCTTGTTTTGGTGTGATTGTATCCCAAATGTGCCCCAACACATCTTCTTCGATTGTTGTTTTCAAAGCAAACAATGCTTTGTCCGCTTTGATTTTCCACTTCCGCAAGGTACCATTTGCATCCTCTGCCACTGGTCTCGTGACTTCACTGCCGTTAACAACCTCCCAAAGATCTTAGCCTTGCATGTAAGACGATATACATGTCATCCATGTATTGTAATTCTGGTTGTTGAGCTTTTTGATTCCTCCACCTACTTGAAGATCGTTCATCTTATCGACAATAAGCTTACATCAAATTACTAGCAAATGACGTACTAGGACCTGGCTAGCTCTAATACCAGAATGTAGAAATTAATGGAGAACAAAAAACGAAACAATGCAACTAAAGAGAAGAAATATTTGCACTAATAAAAGATCTCACAAAACACAAGAAAAAATATACTTAGTGGAAATTAGATAAATTAATCTATAGATTACTTTGCCAAAAGAAGGTTACGTTGCCTTATTCCCTTCCACTAACTCAACAATTCCTAAAGAATATTTCCACTAACTCTAACAGTCCCTAAAATATAGGACAACTAACAATAAATAAAAACAAACTAGCTAATAACAATATATTAACTAACAACCCTTTTATTATGCTAACAAACAATAGACTCCGTCAAAACAATGTGCTTGTGTTATATTCTAATACTGCATTACTATTGGATGGACAGTGTCATGAAAAGGATGACTTTATATAACTAATAATTGTATAATTTTTGATAAATATTAACGATGGACCGTGTCTAACAAAAGAAGTAGTTGACTGTATAAAAAAACTAGTTATAGCTTTGCATACTGATTTTTGACATTTGACCAGAATTTTGTCGAAAAGAATACTTGACCCTACATAAAAAATGTATAACTATTGACTAGTGCTTTATTTTTTTATTATAAATTATCTAACCAATTAAGAAGTGCACGAACAGTGCCTAAAATGTGACTCTGTTTATTGTATGTTCTATCATTTTGTTGAGAAGTATGGGGAGATGATCGATAAGAGGTAGTCGCATTTTCTTTTCAAATGTTTTGAAATCAAGAATCAATATACTCATCTGCATTACGAACCGATTTTATTTTATTGTTTTAAATTTGACTTTAGGAATTTTTTTTAGTTTTTATCATATTATTTAAATTGCCGAAAAAATTACCAACAGAGTGTATATCATTGTTTAAAGAAATAATGCCGAGTAAAGTGTGAAAAAATAATTTACACATGTGACAAATTATCTTGCTCCCAAACATCAGAATGCACAGTTTCAAAGGGTGTAGAAGCAAAAGAGTTACTTCCATTAAATTGTAAAACAGTTTGTTTTCCAATCAAATGACTTGTTCTAATGGTTATCCTTACTTCTTACCAGTCAAGATTCATTGTAATTTATACGAAGGTAGGATAACTATACGAAGTACATTTTATCAGTTAAAATTCATTGTAATTTATGTTTTGAAATTTACGAACATTTTAAATATTTTATTGTATGTGTATGTTATTTAGGTTTCATTTTTGTTTTATTGAATTTTATTAATTTGCTTTTAAGGTTTAGATATATAAATAACAGTCTCGATCAGTATAATACAACAATTTCATCATTATTCAGCTTTATCAATATATTATGGCTATTCTATAGTCCTTTAATTATCCTACTCTTTAATTTTAGTCCGAAGACTTCGTTGATTGAACTCCTGTAATTTTTTTTTATAATTTATCGTGTGTATCACTTATATATCTAGCTAAATTTTATTCTGAAATTGGGTTAAATAGTAGATGTTTTAAGAAGTTGAAAGCTTAGTATAAAATGTTGAAAGTAAACCTATACAAATAAATTTAAGTTTTTGGATTTAGTTGAGCTCAACTAATATTTTACTTTTATTGGTAAAGTTTGATTCAAAATCGATCGTAAAGTTATCCAAAAAGTAACTGGGCCCGTTGCTAGAGTGGCGGACCGGTAAATCCGGAACGGTAATTCTGATGAAAATTTCGTGGAAAATAAGTAAAAGCGATTTAATTATACAATGACACGCGACACTACTATTTCTGACGAAATTTTTTGTCGAAATTAATTTATTTCCGACGGAAATTTGGTCAGAAATAGTTTCGTCAAGTATAATCTAATTCGGACCGAATATTATTCTTTTTTTTTTTAGTGATACCAACACCATAAATTTCATCCAGAAACGAGATTGGTCAAATTTGAAAGAAACGCAGGACATCAGCAAAAAATAGGTAATCAATTGGAATAATTTGGACTTTGTTTTTCATATTAGTCTCATTCATATATTATAATGAGAATAGTTGAAACATGGTGTATTCGTTTTGTGAGGCAGATGATGCATATTATGGAAATGGTGGGATACTTTTGAAAGCCCTATAAAAATTGAGATCAAGGTGTTTGTCAAAATGGCTAAGAGAAACTTTTTGTTTCAAGTAATCAACAAGTTTCCATAAATGCGGATGGGTTTTAATTTTCATGTATTATACATTCTTTCAACTCAATTTAAAGTTGTTTTTTTTTCTTTCAAATAACTCTTTTTTGTATCCTGGTTAAGTACATATACTTCAAATTTTTTTAGGGAAAAAGCTTTTTAAATGAGCATATATGAGCAAATTTTACGAATTTACTTTTTAAAGTAGTATGCTCTTGTGCAAGTACCTGCTTTCCTATATTTAGTTATTTTGATATATCCTTATATTTGTCCCAATTGCAAAATAGTGTACGTTGTTGTTAAAATTAAAGGAGAGAGAACGCATACTGAGATCTTTCAAAACTGAAGCAACTCCTAGCAGATATGAGCAGTTTCGCTACAGACTTGAAGGTACAAGTGGCCCTAATTATGAAATATCGGTTATACTCTTTTTTATGATCTTTATACATTATTAGTTCTATTGATGGATATATTGATGATTCTTCAACTAGGCTTAAATTTGTTTAATAGAGATAATGCAGCAATCTCAGATAATGCAGCATGCTCAGCAAGCTCAAGCCCAGGTTCAGGCTCACATGTTGCACATGTGGGTGCGGCAGAAGCATTGCCAGCAATAGTGCTCCAAAGCAAGATAGCTAATGCACAATCAAAACAAGTTCATTTCTCTCTTGTTCTGAGCTTATTTTGATTCTAAATTCTGTTTTTCTGGATTTTTACGTTTGGATTGATTTCGTTGTGTTATTGTGATTACCGAGGATTGTTATTGTGGTTCACAATTACTCTTACAAATTCATGGCGTTTCCTTACAAGAAGACTAGCCATGCTATTGTGGTTGTGAATAACTCTCTTGTGAATCCAACTTCTCCTGTTTTACAAAATCAGAATGATGCATCTAGCCCTAATTGTCGGTCAATATCGATTGAATCAAATTCTCATCCATTGTATGTGGACAATAATGACCATCCTGGTCTCGTTCTCATTGCTAAGAAGCTCACTGGTACATAAAACTTTGGGCCTTGGAAAAGATCAATGCAGATAGCTCTTTCTGTAAAGAACAAACCAGTGATTGTGAATGGTTCTTTTCCTCAACCAGTGGAGAATTCTACTATACGACCTCAGTATATGATAGAGCCAATGACATGGTAATCACATGGATTTTAAACACAAGACTCTGATGAAATCAGTGATGGAATGAATTTTGTGAATTCAGCTGCTGAGGTTTGGAATGAGCTTTATGAAAGTTTTTCTGGAGTGAATGGCCATAGAATTTATTAGATTCTTAGGGATATACATTCACTTGAACATGAAAATAGATCTGTGGAGATTTATTTTCACAGATTCAATAATTTATGGGATGAGTATGGAGTCCTAGAACGTACTACGAATTGTGTATGTGGTGCTCATAAGGTTCAGGAAGAAAGAGAGCAAAGGAGGAAGCTCATACAATTCCTCATGGACCTTCATGACAGCTATGCTACTGCTAGGGGACAGATCCTTATATGGATCCTTTACCATCTGTAACACATGCTTTCTCACTTGTTAAACAGGATGAGAAACAAAGGCAGGGATATTTGCCTTCTCATTCAGATGATGATAGCCTTGCAACTGTTGGCAGGAATGTTAATTTGGGAAATCTCAAGTTCAAAAAAAGGATGCTTCTCAATCTGTTTTTTCACAGATTAATAGTTCTCAAACTCAAGGAAATAACTCAGCTCCTAACAATATCAGGTTTCCAACTTCAAGCAACCCATGAAATGTACCTACTGTAATGGGGGAAATCATGTTAGGGAGACATGTTTTAAACTGAATGGATACCCTCCCAAGGCAAAACTCCTACTGGGTATTACAACTTCAGGCCTATTCCTAAAGCTATGCAGACTAGTGTAGACACTAGCTCTATGACCAGTCCTCAAACTGATGCTTCTCAGCTGGATCTTTTACAATCTCAACTCAACCAGGTTAATCATATGATGAAGAGGATGCTGGCTAATAAGGGAACCAAATCATCATAGAATCATATTCACATAGCAGGTACAGTTGCTTCTATGTTTTCTTGTTTAGCACATTCATCTCAGTCCTGGATCATAGATACAGGAACAACAGACCACATGTACAATCATTTGAATATTATGCACAACATTTCCTTTTTAAGCTATCCGATTCACATATCATTACCAACTGGTGCTACTATTAAAATTACACAAACAGATTCTGTGAAGCTCAGTTCATTGTTAACACTTCATCATGTATAATTTGTGTATTTTGTTTGTGCCTTTTTTTAAACTATAACCTCTTGTCCATCAGTACCATAACCAGGGATTCTTCATGCATAGTTTCCTTTTACCCTGAAAAATGTGTTTTTCAAGACCGGAGCCAGATGAGAATCTTGGCAGTTGGTAGAAAACATGAAGGACTTTACCACTTACAGCTTAATTCAACCTCACGTGTACTTGTTGCTAGTTCTAGTACTGTTAATTTTGTTTCTAAATCTAAAATGTCTATTGTCTGGCATATGAGGCTAGGACATGCTTCTTCATCTGTGTTGAATAAAATTGATGCTATTGCATCAGAAGTTTCTTCTCCAAGTAATAAGACATGTCCTATTTGTCCTATTGCCAAACAATGTAATTTGCCTTTTCCTACAAGTACCATTTATGTTTCTTGCATTTTTGATCTTGTTCATATTGACCTGTGGGGGCCATTTGGTGTCTCAACTCAACATGGTTGCAAATAATTTTTGACTTTGGTTGATGATCATTCCAGGGCTACATGGACCTTTCTTATTCCTACTAAACAACATGTCTTCAGTATTTTATCCTTGATTTTATGTCTTCACTATTATCCTTGATTTTATTGCCTATGTTCAGAACTAGTTTAATAAGAAAATTAAAGTGTTTAGGAGTGACAATGGCACTGAGTTTTTTTAATAACGATTTATCTCCTTTCTTAGCATCTCATAGCAAGGGCGGAACCAGGGGGGCGAGGGGGGGCATATGCCCCCCCCTAGGTTGGAATCTCCGGCAGCCTTGGATTATTTCTGCGATGTTGGTGGCTGCTTTCTGCAGTTTTTGTCGCCGGTCTTCTTGTGGTTGCCGATGGTTGTTGTTGGTCTTCTTCCATTTTGTTTGTTCTGCTGTGCTTCTTGGCTGTGGTACCCATGGTATACGGCTTCCCGGTGGTTGTGGTTACGACTTCCCTTTTTGTTGGCCCATGCTTCCTTTGGTAACAATCGAGGCCCACTTGCAACACAATTTGGTTGAGTAGCAGCATAACAACAAAAGACAAAATAAAACAACAACAGTAGGCTTGAATGTCTTTTGTTCTCCTAGGCTCAACGCGATCTCCTACTGTTGTTTGATGGACTGGACTGGACTGCTAATATCTCCTAGGCTAGGGAAGGGTGATATATAAAAGGCTTGAATTATATGCTTGTGTTCCTTTTTGTTGTAGCTATTTGTCTCATTATCTATTTTAGTTGTTTCCATTTGCTTAGCCTCGGGTTGTGAGGAATAATTTTGCCCCCCCTATACAAACCGTCTGGTTCCGCCACTGTCTCATAGTATATTACACCAAAGTTCGTGTCCAAACACCCCAATAAAATGCTAGGGTGGAGAGCAAACATAGGCATTTATTAGAAATGGCCAAGGGTTTAAGGTTTCAATCAGGATTACCATTACATTTCTGGGGAGAGTGTTTACTTACAGCTACTTTTATTATCAACAAATTACCAACTCCTGTTCTGAACAACAAGAGTCCTCATGAGTTATTATTTGGTCAACCTCCATAATATGACAACTTAAGAGTTTTTGGTTGTTTGGTTTATGTCTCAGTACATTCCATAGACAAATTTGCAGCAAGAGCTGTGAAAGGACTTTTTCTACGATTCCCAGAGGGCAAAAGGAAAATAAATTTTTTGATCTAATCACTAAGAAAACTTTTGTTACCAAACATGTTAAATTTCATGAGAGTGTTTTTCCTTTTCTAGTTCAGTCTTCTAAATCTTCTACTTGTGATTCTTAAACTATATTTACCCTAGCTTGACACTTGAGAGACTGGTACAGTGTATGTTCCCACCACATCAACACCTATTGTACCTACAGAATCTACACCAATTCATGATTCACATTCATTTGGTACACCTATTGTTTTATTGTCTGATCATTTTCTAGAATCTACTCCTGATAGTTTACCTCATAATTCTCCTTCACAAGATCCTGACATTTCTGTCAATCCTATTAAGCCTTTTGTCAATCCCGTTGTGCCTCCAGTCAGAATTATGATGTGTCTGGTAAATCTGTCAACTTCATATCTTTTGCAAATTCTCAGGTATCTAAACCTTCCAAATATGATCTTACCAATTATATTTCTTATGATTCTTTTCCTTCTTCTCATCAGACCTTTATAGCTAATCTCTATGATAAAGCTGATACACCTAATTATATCCAACAAGACCAAGACAACAATAAATGCAGTAAGCTGAAAATCAAGCATTCAATTATGTTACAAACACACCGGATCAGATAACCACAATAATCATCATTGGACTTAGTTGAGACAATTAATGAGAATGAATTCTCTGCATAATTTATTTCCAGTACTTTATCAATTATGTTAAAGTTTACATGGTATCAGAGCACAACTGATCTGATTACTTTTTAATTCTTCTGCATTGCAATTTTTTTCTTACCCTTTCATCTTGATTCAATCGTGTTTCTGCATTGATCAAAATGGCAGAATCATCTTCTAGTACTACCGAAACAACCACCGAAACCACTACCAATTCAATTAGCTCAAACACCCATCCATTGTATCTTCATAACAATGATAATCCAAGTCTTGTCATAATTTCTAAGAAGTTGATTGGCGGAGAATTACACACCGTGGAAGCGATCAATGCAGATAGCACTTTCTACAAAGAATAAATTATCCCTGCTTAATGGAAATTTTGTTGCACCAGACAAAAAATCACCATTGTTTCCTCAATAGGAACGACTGAATGATGTGGTAATCTCCTGGCTCTTGGTATGTGTTCATGATTCAATAAGTGACAGTATGACCTTTCTCAATTCTGCTGCTGAGGTGTAGACGGAACTTCAAGAATGATTTTCTAGCATTGATAGCCACAAACTGTACGAATTGGAGAAAGACCTCAACAAATTGGAACAAGGTGATGTTTCTATTGATATTTATTTTCATAAACTCAAGCACATTTGGGATGAATATTCAGCCTTGGATCCCATGATTGTGTGCACATGTAGTTGCTACACTTATGAGGCTGCTAAGAAACAAGAAACCAAGGAACAAAACAAATGAGTGATGCAATTTCTCGTGGGGGTACGTTTCATGATAATTTCACCAGGCTAAATTCTTATGATTCACCCCCTTCCCACTGTTACCCAAGCTTACAACATGTTGAAACAAGAAGAGAAGCAAAGAAAAGTATATGTCTCCAGCCTGAGTTCAAATTCTGAAGCTTTGTCTAGTGTTTCTGGTAATTTCAGTACCAAAACATCACAGTATGGTCAAGGAGCAAATAATCGGAGTGTAATTAATGATTCACAAATTTATAGACCTACAAAGGAGGTTCATATTGTCACTTCACTGGCCATGTGAGAGAAAATTGTTAAAAATTGAGTGGCTAACCATGCCAGCTGATCACCCACATAATCCTACAAAGAAGAACAAAAACAAGAAGAAGGCATATGGTAGGACCAATGGTGGGAGGAACACAAACTTTACTGCTAGACCCAACGGTGCAAAGGTCATGAACCTAATTAGCAATGATGCTAGTATGAAGGATTATGTGAACAATGATGCCGGTCAATTACAAAATGGTGGTACAAACGCAACTTTGGAGATTGAATCAATCAAGAAACAAGCACAACAGATGAACCACATGATGATGATGATGATGTATAAAGGAAAGGGACCAACTGCCTCTGATGAGCACATTGCAGGTACTGTTCAATCAGCTGTTGCTCTTAATATTTATACTGTTAATGATTGGATTGTCGATACAGGGGCGACTGATCATATATGTTCTAGTTTGAATTTAATGCATTTTGTTCATAAATTATAGCATCCTATTTTGTGGCATTTCCTAATGGTGAAAGCGTTACAGTTGATCAAATTGGCACTGTTGCACCCACACCTAGTTTGAATATACACAATGTGTCAGTAAACTTATTCAAGATACTCATTGCCATATATCTTTTAATGCCACTCACTGCATTCTCCAGGACCAACACCAGATGAAGGTGCTGGCTACTGGTAAAATGCAAGGGGGACTCTTTCACTTCACCTTCAGGCATTCTCACAGTTTCAGTTTGGCAAGCAATGGTACCAGCTTTACTCGGCATAAAAGACTGGGACATGCTTCCTCCTCAATTCTCAAATTCATCAAAGCTTTGTCTTCTAGTTTTAATAATATTTGCTCGAATAAGTGCTATGTTTGTCCACTAGCAAAACAACATAGATTGCCTTTTCCTTCTAGCATCACTACTACTTGTAACCTTTTGAAATAATTCATATGGATTTGTGGGGACCTACGGATTTGGATCCCCTCCATTTCAATCACCTCCATTTCCATCCAATTCACCATATTTTTATAATTGTGAATAGTATAATTGAAATCGATACTGGTCAACTAATTTATTATATTGAATAGCATAATTGTTTCAAAAATGAAAGTAATCCGACATTTTTTCACCATTTGATGAACATGTAGATTTTTCAACAAAATTTCAATGAATAGAAATTCTTTTAGACTTTTAACGGTGAAATTATTTTTTATGATTCTAATTTTTTTTAGGATTGATCTTAATATCATTAACTATCTATTAACATATTTTGATCATTACTAATAAAATCATTATGATCAAATAATTGATGAATTGGATGCAAATGGAGAGGATTGAAATGGAGGGGATCCTTATCCCGGACCTTATAGAATTACAATTTTGAATGGATGTTCTTATTTTTTGACTATAGTAGATAATTTTACGAGATCAACTTGGACATTTCTTATTCCTACTAAGCAGCATGTGTACAAATTGATTGAAAATTTCATAGCTTATGCTTCTACACAATTCAATCATAAGGGGCAGATTATCAGGTCAGACAATGGAACAGAGTTTTTCAATCAAATTCTTGATCCCATTATTGCCAAACATGGTATTGTTCACCAAAGTTCATGTCCCCAAACTCCACAACAGAATGGCTTAGTGGAAAGGAAACATAAACATCTGTTGGAAGTTACTAGAGCTTTGAAGTTTCAGTCAGGTGTTCCTTCCTCTTTTTGGGGACATTGTTTGCTTGAAGCCACTTACTTGATAAATAGGTTGCCTACACCAGTTCTCAACAACAAATCACCACATGAAATGTTATTTGGTAAACAACCTGATTACCAACATTTGAGGGTTTTTGGTTGCCTTTGTTATGCTTCTGTCCACACACCTGATAAATTGGCACCCAGAGCTATAAAATGCTGCTTTCTTGGATACTCTAATACTTAAAAAGGTTACAAAGTGCTAAACCTTGACACTAGACAAATTTTTGTGTCTAGAGATATTGTTTTCGATGAAGAAATTTTTCCTTTTCTTACCTTGCCTCTAGAAGATGTCCAGGTAAAAAGTACTAGTTATGATGCTATGTCTTATACAGTTTCACCCATTCAAGTTGTTACTCATTCTACTAGTGATAACAGCCCACAGATGCATACTTCCTCATCTGACACTATCCTTGCTTCTAATCATGATGTTCATCATCCTGATATCTCAACTAGTTCTAATTATTCTTTGGATAGTGTTGTTGATATTCCCTTTAGCACCTAGAGTATCTAACAAACCTAGGTAGGCTCCAATTTGGCATAAAGATTATGTTGTTTCTACTACATCTTCCACACCATGTCATTCTAAGTACGCATTTTCCAACTACATCTCATATAATAAATTTGCCCCTGCACATCAACATTTTCTTTCACAGTTGTCAGTTATTAAAGAGCCTTATACATATGCTCAAGCTCTCAAAAAATCCCCTTTGGATTGCTGCTATGAACAAAGAAATTCAAGCACTTGAAGCTAATGATACTTGGATCCTTACTACCCTTCCCAAAGGAAAATTTCCAGTTGGTTGCAGGTGGATTTACAAGGTAAAATATCATTCTGATGGCACTTTAGAGACAGATAAAGCCAGGTTAGTGGCTAAAGGCTATACACAGACAGAAGGCATAGATTTTCATATGACTTTTGCACCAGTGGCCAAACTAAATACACTTATAGTTGTTCTGACTGTGGCAGCCATAAAGAATTGGCATTTACATCAACTTGATGTTAATAATGCTTTTCTTCATGGTGAACTCAATGAAGAAGTTTATATGCAATTACCTCCAGGTTATGATATTACAGGAAAATCAAACCTTGTTTGGAAACTACAAAAGTCCGTCTATAGACTTAAACAAGCCTCAAGACAGTGGTTTCATAAATTGACAGAAGCTTTGATAGCAGTTGGATATAAGCAATCTTGTGTAGATTGCTCCATGTTTACACTACACAAAGGACATCACTTCACAGTTGTCCTTGTGTGTGTTGATGATATCTTAGTAGCAGGAAATCATTTGGGCATTATAAGTATTATTTGGGCATTGAAGTCTCTCGACCTCCAGTTGGTATTTTTCTTAACCAAAGCAAATATGTGATGGATTTACTCTCTAATACTAACATGTTAGATTGTAAACCGTTGTCTATTCCTCTTCTTCAAAATACAAAATTTGATGATCAGGGTGATTTAGATCCTAATCCCTCCTTATATTGGAAGATTATTAGGAAGCTTATGTATTTAACTGTTACTAGACCCGACATTCAATTCTAAGCCTACAAAAATTTTCATATGCAAGCAGTTTTCTGAATTTTGAGCAGGGCCGGCCCTGAGGGGGTGCAGAAGGATTTTTGAGGTACCTCAAGGCCATTGTAGGACAACGAATTATGTTATCTTCCTCTTCTCTACCAACTTTACAAGCTTATTGTGATAGTGATTGGGGCACCTGTCCAATTTCAGGAAGATCTATCACAGGTTATTGTCTTTTACTTGGAAATTTGTTACTCACTTGGTAGGCAAAGAAACAATATGTTGTTTCTAGATCCATAGTAGAAGCAGAGTATAGGGCTTTAGCTGCTACTACTTGTGAAGCTCTCCTTTCAGATTTATAAATTCCTACACCTGGAGCCACTACAGTCTACTGTGACAATAATGTAGCCATCAAATCTCAAAAAATCATGTTAAGCGCCGCCAAAGGACCGAGCACATTGAACTTGACTGTCACTTCGTCAGAGAAAAGGTAGCTATGGGGATCATTAAACCTACAAACATCTCTACTACAAACCAACTGGCAGATATTTTTACTAAGGCGCTCAGAAAATATCAACATTGGAAACTCTTAGCCAAGCTGAAAGTTCTTAATCTTCACGTACCTTCAACTTGGGGTGGGGGTGGGGGTGGGGGTGGGGGTGGGGGGGGGGGGATGATAAAGCTGATATACCCAATTTTATCCAACAAGACCAAGTCAACAACAAATGCAGCAATACAATAGCCCATAAAACCAACAAGCCTAAAATCAAGCATTCAGTTATATATGTTACAAACATACCGGAGCAGATAACCACAATAATCATCATTGGACTTAATTAGTTGAGATTTGACATGATTTGTACTTTTAGATAAGTATAGATAGTCTAAGTGTGGGGAAATTTGATAAATGCATAATATTCATATATTTTTAATTCTTTTATATTTAGTTTTATTACATGTTTTATGTGTATATGAGTTCTTAAGATAGATATTGATTTCAGGAGGATTTGGAGCTAAAAAGAGAAAAAGGAGGAAAAAGGATCAAAATGGGCGCGCAAGGAGAAAAGGACATACAGGACTTATGGGCCGCGACGCACAAATCATGGGCTGCGGCGCTGGATTATGAGCCGCGACGCTCAAATCATGGGCCGCAGCGCGCGAGGCTTTCTGCGGGCGCATGGGGCGCGTGGATGTGCGGCAGATTTCTCCCAACATTGTTATTTTTGAGGATTTCTAATGTAATTTGGAACATTAATCCTTATAGCTTTAAGAATTTGACCTAGGGGTATAAATACATGGTATTAGTCAAGTTTGGGAGGCTCTTGGATCTGATCATCATCTATCATTCCCTTTCTTCTTCTCAATTGGAAATCCTAGTTTTGGAGATTGAAGGCATGTCGGGCTAAGTACTTTATTTCAGTTCTAAGGGATGTTGAACCTTCTTTATAAATAATGGTTTGATCAAGTTTACTTTATTTTATTCGTTCTTATATGAAATTTATTCTTGATAATCTAATTTAATGTTTGAATGCTATTTATTTGGATTGATTTAATATGGCCAATTAAGTTAATCTAATTAATATCATATGTTAGATTAAGGAATAATATTACGTGTAATTGATATTTTTCCTAATCACAAGAAGTAATTAACAATACTTGATTGTGGACAAGCTTTTGGGTGTTATTATGATTATTAGAGGACAGGTTAAATAATATGAGCTTGTGCGTTACTTGGAATAGTCTAATTCCCTAGTTTTAATGCTGCTATTATATTAAATCTAAAGAGCTTGTTCTAGGTTGTATGATAGTTAGAATCTTGTGAAGAGTTTATTTCATTGAGTGATAATCTAAGGAGAATTTCGGATAGCAGAGCATATTGTTATCTAGTGCTATTAGTTTCATTGAAAGATAAATATTCTTAAACTTGATTACTTCATTATTGTTAAAAGACGATACTGAACTAAAGAACTGGAATCCTTAATTCATTGGTATTTCTTATTAATTATTTTTTGTTTTATTAGTTTAGTTAATCAAATCAAAATCCCTATCTTCATTAGAAAACATTAGGATAAATATACTAATTCTTGCTTATTACTATACTAATTCTTGTGTTAGTAGTGTAAAAGTAAGGTATTAATTTTGGAGTGTTAACGACCGCTCCCATGTGTGTTTATGCACTCGATGGATGAGATTTTGAATAACATTTATGAATCAAATCAAAAATAACTTTTGCATTCACTTTGACAGCTAGGAAAACAATGGATAATGAGTGTGTAATTATCAACCTTTCCCTTACTCCCCACAATTCCCCATTAATACTATTGGTCCATCAAGTTTTTTTGAGAAACCTGTTACCCAATTCCCATTATGGTCGCTATAACCAGCTATATATCCATCTTTAGCCACGCCATCATAATTAATTAAGTTTAAACCAATTCATCTCCAATTTCTCTTAACCCACCTAGGACAGTAGTCGAGTTCTAGCTAGTCATCCTTGTCGGTTCTTTTGGAGAAAACCTTTCAGCACTATGCGAGGACAATCATGGAAAAGATGATATAAATTCTCAACAGGATAAAAGTAAGTAGGGCAGTTAGGTGAAGAAATAATGTGACGGCGTAAGAGTTCCCTAGTAGACAGACATTGACGACAGATCATCCAGAGGAATAGTAGTAGCATCCAATTTTCAAATCCATTTTAGATTATAAGAATATGTGTTATTATGCAGATTGAACAAGAGATGCAAGGCAGACTTATTAGTTGTTACTGAAAGTACCCGATGAGGTAAATTTCCAGGACACAGTATCCTCACCCGTCTAACCTAGGCAGAGGAAGGACCCTAATATAAGAAATGAATTATGAAGGTAAACAAACAGAGAGTTTGTCAATATTAATTCCATGAGAAGAAACACAAGAATCTAGAGTCATATTCTCCTCCTCAGCCAATAAAGGCCATTAAACCTAATTCCTAAAGGTACCATGTCCAATCCAGTCGTCATGCCACAGTCTTATGGATCTTCTATTCCTCGATATCCATTTATGTGACGCCCCCAAATCCGGGTTCTCTAACCTCAAGTTTGGTGCTCACGATCCATCATCATCATAAGCATTCTATATACTATTGCGGAATAATAAACATACATTGTTCATTTAAATAGCATTCTAAAACATATCCCCAGTTCTGTTTAACCTTAACTTAAACATATCCTTAAATATTACAAAAGGTTTACATACTATTTACATAACAAAATATAACACTTAAACAGTTACATTAAACTATTCTTAGCCAACTAGTCCTGGACCTTGCCCTTGCCCTTATCCTTCTTGTTCGAACTTTCGGGCTTAGCTGAAATAAACGTCATGATACAACAAGAGTAAGCAACTAATTTATTTAGCAAATTTAATTACAAAGATGATATATCATGATTAGAAAGGAATTTATCTATCGATGTTCAACAATGAAATTCAATTGTGAAAGAACATTTAACAAGATTCGATAATTGAATAATAGATACTGAGTGGTTATAAATAACCATGAAAATATACGAAGGTTGTCAGTATTTAAACTGGTCCTTTTAGTAAGTTTTGGTAATCAAGGGGATCAGCCTTTCATACCCGGTGATTTATGCATAAACACTTAATAAACGAGCAATAATTATTTTCTAATTTAATGCTTTAGTAAAATAGTCTTTTTTCTCAGTCGAAGAATCCATACCAATCAACTGGTTGAATTAGCTTTTAAAAATTATTTGAGTTTATCAAATTTAACATATTCGATCTAGCTGATACAATTAGCTTAGATCCAGCTCATAAACAGTTCATCAATAAAAGAACTTTAAATAATTCACAGTCCAATAATAATAGAACATGAATTTAATTGCACAAAGTGCGAATGTCAATAATCATTAAAGATGTGAATAATCATTAATAATTATTCACTATCATGCTTGGAAAGTAATACTCAGGTTTGAGTTAGAGAACTTATCTGTTCGATGAGCTACAATTATCTAGCTTTAATTACAATTCTTCGAATGACCTAGCATTGATAATGTCGGTCTACCAATTAGCATTGCGTATATTTGAACATTTATACTCTATCATATACTATTTAACTAGCAATCAGTAATCACATAACATTTATAATCTTTTACCATCATTAAGTCTATTGGATATTTAATAGACCTTAGGTTAATGATTTAATTAATTAATAATATTTTTCTTAAGTAATATACACTTATTAAATCCTTAAACAATTAATTATAATTGTTTAATTAATGTGTCGATTAAATTCTCTTTATTTAATTAACTTTATTTTTATTTGGTTACTATTTAGTGTTAGCTAAACAGTAATTAATCAATTACCTTTAGTTATTATTTAATAATAAATAATAACTAATTATATTTACTTATTATTTAATGTTCATAAAATAATAATTAATTAATTTGTTAATCTCAATTGTCTTTAATTATTATTTAATACTAATTAAATAATAATTAATTAATTAATTATTTGACCCTATTTATTATTTAATCTTAGTTAAATAACAAATAGTTAGTTTATTAACTTAAACATTCCTTAATCATTATTTAATATTAATTAAATAATAATTAATCAATTAGTTATCCTTATTTATTATTTAATCTTAATTAAATAATAAATAATTAAATTATTAACTGTATTTTACTCACTCAATCTTCCTTTAATTACTTTTTAATAATAGTTAAATAGTAATTAATAAATTACCTTTAGTTATTATTTAGTGTTAGCTAAACAGTAATTAATCAATTACCTTTAGTTATTATTTAATAAAAAATAATAACTAATTATATTTACTTATTATTTAATGTTAATCAAATAATAATTAATTATCTTTGGTTATTATAAGTAGTAACTAATTAATTATCTTTGGTTATTATAAATAATAACTAATTACATCTACATATTATTTAATGTTAATTAAATAATTAAATAATTAAATTATGAGTCACATTTGTCTTTAATTATTATTTAATCTTAATCAAATAATAAATAATGAATTACTTATCCTCAAATAATAATTTATTTATTTACTTCATTAGTCTTTAATTATTCCTTGCCATTAAAGAATAGTTAATTAACATTTGAACTTATTTATTATTTAATACTAATTAAATAATGAATAATTTAATTAATTATTCATAAAAATAAATAATCAATTCACTTCATAGATCTTTAATTATTCTTTCTCAAAAATAATTAATTAGTATTTACAATTAAATATAAATAATTAGTTTCTTAATGTAATTAAGTAATTACATCATTATTACATAATATCACTTATTTACTCTTTAATCTTATTTCTATTATTTCTCTCATTTTCGTCACATTTTTTAGCTTTAGGGCCCTTCACGGAAATGCCCATAAAACAAAATCTACAACTCGTATTGAGGTTCCGTCAGAAGCGTTGGATTCGTATTTTCCTGAATTACAGTTTTCATTTATCAAATTCCCAATTTGGACTTGTTTTGGTCATGGAAATCAGTACCAAAGTGAAGGGTCAGCAACATTGTTTTCTAACTAGAAGGTGTTTTAGCATAATAACCGTAACTTGTTCATCCCATAACATATTTGGATTATTCAAAAGGGCTTTTGCCCAAAACTTATAGCTCTAGCACAACCATCAAGAAGATCACAAATATCAAACATAGATCTCAAAATACTTAACATAGATCATAACTACTAACTAAAAATATTTCCGAAAACTCACTAACTTTCATTTTCCCCAAACTTGCAACATAAATCTCACATATATTCACATGATACATTATATATCTCAATATCCAACCTTTTCATAAGGTTTAAACTAACTAGAACATAAAATTTTATGGGTCTAAGAGAAGAGTACAAAACTAAACAAAACTTTAACTAAAGCATGAAATTTTCTCATTTACCTTCCTTTAGTAGCTATTCTTCTTTTCTTTCCAAAATAATTTATGAACTTTGGATGCATAAAGGCTTGAGAACTCTCCTTTCGTCTTCCTTCTTTGCCGTGAGCTACCCCTTTCTCTCTCTCTCTTGGTTTTCTTTTAGTTTGCTAGGAAATAGAACATGAAATGGAAGAACTAAAATGGCTAAATGTTATTTACTTATCTTTAGGATAAATATAGATTGTGTATCTATATTTACTCCACTAATATCTTACTTTCTCTCTCTCTCTCTCTCTCTCTCTCTCTTTCTTTCATCCTTATCTTTTTACCATGTGGCTTAATTAACTTGGTGACACCTAGCTAGAAGGATAAGGACTAAAGAAATGAAATCAATTTTTTTCCTCATGTCCGGCCACCCTCTTGATTTTTGTCCTATTTTTTATTTTATTTTTAATTGCTAGATTACTATCAAGTGACCAAAAAGTCCCTCCTTAATTGGGTCAAAGATTGGGCCATTAAAATAATTAGTTTGGGCTTATAACCTTCCTAGTTTGGGCCACTAGAAACCAATTTTAATTACTACCATTATTGGGCTACTCCATATGTTGGTTAATTCAATTCAAATGGGCTAATTTAATTAATTTACACACTAATCATTCAAGTCCATAGTAAATTAATTAAGTGGGCTTGATTATTTAAATCAATTAGGCTAGGCCACTAATAAATCACTAATTGGACTATTACCTAATTTCTTTTTATCAATATTCATATTTTATTTAATCAAGTTATAAAATTAAATAATTGAGATGTATAGAATAAATCTCTAGGGTTGGTGTACTAGGATATAAATTACATACTAGTATACTTTAATTACTATAACCCTTAGGTTATTTAGTCCTTATTTCTAATATATGTGTGTGTGTGTGTGTATATATATATATATATATATATATATATATATATATATTTGGTTTTGAGCTTCCTTGTTATTTTATTTAAACATATTTCACATATGTCTAACAGATTTATCATCATTGATAACTAATCAATAATTCAATATAATCACATAATCATTAATATTTAATTAATATATCTATTTACAATAACTTGAAATTCTTGGTTATTAGATTCTCCCCTCCTTATAAGAATTCCGTCCCCAGAATTTCACATAAGGTTACTTAAAAAGATTCGGATAATTCTTCCTCATCTTTTTCTCGAGTTCCCACGTAGCTTCTTCAGCACTGTGGTTCATCCACAGAACTTTGGCTCTTTCTTAACTTCTACTCTTTCTTATCTAATATTTCAACATGAACTTCTCCGTATGATAAATCTTTCTCGACTTGAATTGGCTCGTATGATATCACATGCTTCTAGTCAGGTTTATATGGCCGCAACACTGACACATGAAACACATTATGCACATGTTCCAGTTAAGGAGGTAGAGCTACCTCGTACGCCACTTCGCCTATTTTCTTCAATATTTCAAATGGTCCAATAAATCTCGGACTCAGTTTACCTTTCTTCCCAAATCTTATCTTCACTTTCCAGGGAGATACTTTTAAAAACACATAACTACCCACTTCGAAGTCTCTCTTGCGATGAAAATATGCATACTTCTTTTGACGATCCTGAGCTGCTACCAGTCGAGCTCTTATTACTTTGATGATCTCCACGGTCTGCTGCACCAATTCTAGCCCCAACTGTCTTCGTTCACCTACCTCATCCCAGCATAAGGGTGTTCTGTATTTCCTTCCATACAGTGCTTCGTATGGTGGCATACTAATACTCGCGTGATAACTGTTATTATATGCAAACTCTACTAATGGAAGATGATCCTCCCACCTTCCCTTGAAATCCATCACACAGGCTCTGAGCATGTCTTCTAATGTCTGAATCATTCTTTTGCTTTGCCCATCAGTCTGTGGATGATACGATGTACTCAACCTTAGCTGTGTCCCCATTCTTTCTTGAAGACTTCTCTAAAAGTTTGACATGAAGCACAGATCTCTATTAGATACAATTGATATTGGCACTCCATGTCTTGAAACAATTTCCTTGATATACAATTTGGCTAGTTGATCCAAATTGTATCTAATCTTGATCGGTAAAAAGTGCGCTGACTTTGTAAGATGATCCACAATCACCCATATGGCATCGAAACCTTTATGTGTTGCTGGAAGTCCCACCACATAATCCATTGTGACGTGCTCCCATTTCCATTCAGGAATCTCTAGTGGCTGCAATAGTCCACTCGGTCGTTGATGTTCTGCTTTGATTCTCTGACAAGTTAAACATCTGCTGACATATTCTGCAACCTCTCGTTTCATGTTCGGCCACCAAAAATGTTGACGCAGATCTTGATACATCTTTGCGCTTCCTGGGTGTATCGAGTATCTTGTACTGTGCGCTTCTTGAAAATCTCTTCTCTTAACTCCGGTACTGAAGGTACACCCAAACTAGGTTTTCAAATCTCAGCAATCCGGTGCTATCGATTTTATACCTCAACTCTTCACCTTCAGCTATCCGCTTCTTAATGTTACCACATTCTTCATCATTTTCCTGAGCCTCTTTCGCCTTGTCTAATAAGGTCGGACTTGCTTCCATTTCTATTACTTTCTCCGAACCCTTCGGATTTTTCACCTCCAAGTCCATTTTCTCCATCTCTTTTACTAACTCTTCCTGATCTGTCAATACAAACAACTTCTCTCTGTTCTTTCCGCTTAAAGCATCTGCCACTACATTGGCCTTTCCTGGATGGTATAAAATATCACAATCATAGTCCTTGATCAATTGTATCCACCTTCTCTGCCTCATGTTCAACTCCTTTTGTGTAAAGATATACTTTAGACTTTTGTGATCTGTGTATATCTCACGCTTTTCTCCATAGAGATAATGTCTCCAAATCTTAAGGGCAAACACTACCGCTGCCAATTCTAGGTCATGGGTAGGGTATCCCTTCTCATAGTCCTTCAGCTGTCGTGACACGTATGCAATGACTTTACCATTCTTCATCAACACGCAACCTAGTCCCTTATGTGACGCATCACTGTACACTGTAAAACCTCCCGTATTATCTAGTAAGGATAACACATGTGCTTCACTTAGTTTCTTCTTCAACTCTTGAAAACTTTGCTCGCATTTCTCAGTCTATACATACTTAACCGTCTTTCTTGTCAGATTCGTTAATGGTGTCGCTATCTTTGAGAAATCTTGAATAAACCTTAGGTAATATCCTGTCAATCCCAAGAAACTTCTGACTTCTGCAGGCGTCTTCAGTTGTCCCCAATTTTTCACCGCTTCAACCTTTGCTAGATCCACAGAAATTCCCTCATGGTCTATAACATGTCCCAAAAACTGAACTCTCTTCAACCAAAATTCATACTTCGAAGACTTTGCATATAGTTTCTCCTTCCTTATTGTCTCCAACACTATCCTTAAATGTTCGGCATGCTCCTCTTCAGTGTTCAAATACACCAATATGTCATCAATGAATACCACCACAAATTTATCTAAGTACTTTTTAAATACTCTGTTCATCAAGTCCATAAATACAGCTGGCGCATTCATCAGTCTAAACGACATCACTAGAAACTCATAATGGTCGTAACGAGTTCTAAATACTGTCTTTAGTACATCCTCTGTGTAACAGCCCAGGTCAAATCCCGAGTTCGGAACAAATCTTGGGTCAAATCCCAAGTCTGAATCAAATCAAATCAAATCCATCCAAACAAGACCTTAAATTACTGGCTCAATAGTATCTTCTTGGGTCATCTTAGCCCACCACAGGCTCACCCAAAAGGTCATGACTTGAAGGTACTATTGATAGTAACTCAATTCCTTATATACAGACAATCTTTTCCCTTATCTTTAGATGTGGGATAGGGGTGTTACAATCTCCCTCACTTATCTTTCGATATGGAACATGGGTATTACACTCTGGCCTCACCTTCAACTGATGATAACCAGTCCTCAAATCAATCTTTGAAAAATACTTCGCTCCTTTAAGTTGATCAAATAGATCGTCTATTCTCGGTAATGGATACTTGTTCTTGATCGTCACTTTATTCAATTCTCTATAATCTATGCACAACCTCATTGATTTGTCCTTCTTCTTTACAAACAACACTGGTGCCCCCCACGAAGATACACTAGGTTGAATATATTTCTTATCTAACAAATCCTGCAGTTGAACCATTAACTCTTTCATTTCTACCAGAGCCATCCTATACGGTGCTTTCGATATTGGCACTGTCCCTGGTACTAAATTAATTACAAACTCTATCTCTCGGTCTGGTGGAAGTCCTGGAAATTCCTCTAGAAAGACATCTCCAAACTCATTCACTATAGGTATCTGCTCCATGTCAGAATTCACCATTCGTGTATCCACTATATGAGCCAAATAACCCTCACATCCTTTCTTCAACATCTTTCTGGCCTGCATCATCGTCAGACAACTCGTTTGTCTTCGCGACTTACTACCATAAAATACAACCTCAGACTTATTGGGTGTCTTAAGGCGTACGCTCTTTTTCTGACAGTCAATAACTATCTCATGGTTAAACAACCAATCCATTCCTAGGATTACATCAAATTCTCTTAAGCGTATCAGAATTAAATTCACGCTTAACTTATGTCCCCTTATTTCCACACAACAATTTCTATGGATAAACTTTACAGGGATCACTTCTTTATTTGCAACTTCTATATTCATTGGGTTTTCTAACTTTTCACGAGGTAGGTTTAATCTTCTAGAAAATTCATCAAATATAAAAGAACAGGTAGCTCCCGAATCGAATAATACATATGCATTCATATTATTGATCAGAATAATACTTGACACCACCTCTTTGGATGCCACTGCATCTTGCACAGTCATGTTAAAGGTTCTAGCTGTTGGCTTGCTCTGCTGTGTTGGCCCTCCAATGGTTAGTTTGGTATTACTGCCCTTATTGCCACTTCTTCCTTCAGTATTCTTCTTCAAAGGACAATCCTTGAATCTATGTCCCGTTCCTCCACATGAAAAACAACCACATTTCCTTGGCTTAGGACAATTGGGCGAAATATACCCTTCCTGTCCACTGTTATAACATACATTCTTACCCTTCATACACTCTCCCGAGTGATTCTTTCCACATTTATCACATGCTGGCTTCTTCTATTGTACACTTCCTTGCTGACTCACTGAATTATTACCCCTACTGTTCCACTTACGCTTCTTACTGTTGCTACCGCCACTACTGGCATTTGAATCTCCTCCTTCAACCTTCTTCTTATTCTTCTCTCGATTATCCTTTGATACTGCTTCACTCCCACACTTCCTTGCTGACTCTCTGAATTATTACCCCCACTGTTCTACTTACGCCTCTTATTGTTGCTACCGTCACTACTGGCATTCGAATCTCCTCTTTCAACCTTCTTCTTATTCTTCTCTTGATTATACTTTGACTACTTTACTCCCACCTTCTGCAATGAGAGCTTTCTCCAACAGAGTCGAAAAGGTAGTAATTTGTAACACTGTCACCTTGCTATAAATCCATGGTTTTAAGCCATTCTTAAATCCATGCACCTTTCTTTCCTCTGTGTCCACCTGATGCGGAGCGAATCTGGCTAACTCATTAAACTTGGCGCTGTATTCTGACACTGACATATTTTCCTACTTTAGTTCTAGAAACTTCACCTCCATTCTTGCTTGCATACTCTTCGAAAAATAGTTTTCAAAAAATAAAGTTTTAAACCTTTCCCATGCTACCACTCATGCACCGGCTCTAGCTTGGTTGGATTCCCACCAGAAGTTTGCTCCTCCCTTCATCAAAAAAGTCGCAAATGCTATCTTTTGTTCTTCGGCAACTCTCGCAATGACAAAGGCTTTCTCTATCTCTTTTATCCATGCCTGTGCTTCAATGGGGTCAGTTGTCCCCTTAAACTCTGGTGGACCTACTGCCTCGAAGTCTTTAAAATTCGCCAATTGGTTCCCTGGCGAATTTCCTTCTAGTTGTACTTGATTCTGCATTGCTTGTGCTAACATGTTGACAAAGTCTTGCATTGGGTTTGCTTGACCTCCTTCGTCATTATTGAATTCATCTATCCTTCGGCGTCGTTGTTCTCTTCTTGGCGGCATTATCTGATTTTAAGCAAAACCTTAAGTTACTCTTTAAATTTCATGTTATGCCATATCTTATTAGTGTTAGCTTTTAAAATGTAATACGAACTTTAAACTTATATAATCATAATGTTGGATTTTGAAAATAGACAACATACTAACTTGATTCACAAATCTTATTTACTTAATCAAACATGTAATCATAATACTGCATTTATATTCATATACCAAATCTTAGTGTCGTACACTTACATACCTGGCAAATTTCTATAAATGCCAACTATCCCCCTTTAACATCAAAGAATGGGATCTACCAAAAGATATACTCCCCTATACACATAAGATAGGGATACATCATATTTACATACTACCTCACACCATCTAAGGTTCACATTAACAAACATATAACCCTAATATACAAAAAGGGTACTAATGCATCTATCTACATAACCTAACCACCAAGCATCACTACTCGCCCTGAGAAGTCCCATCAACATGCCCATGATCCTAAGCCTGGCATGCACCCTCATCAATTTGACGTCGAACAGATCGACTTGACTCACCAATCTCAGAGTGCAGCCTCGCCACTCCAGCTCTCTGGCTCATATAAGAAGTGTCTAAGGCTCGCCCCAACGTGTCGATCCTCACATCCTTAGCCACTAACTCCTCTCGCAGCTGATCAACTAGCCTCGCTGCCTTCACCCACGCATCCTCAACCCGGATCCTTTCAGCGATCTCTAAATCAAACTCAAACTTAAAAGCTTGATTCTCCACCTTTACCTCCTCTAGCTGAGTCTTGGTTAGCTCGAGGCTCTCTTGAGACTGTGCTAACTCTAACTGTGCCTGATAAGCCACACTTCTGTACTGCTGCTGTAACGCCCCTAAAATCGGGACCAAATTAATCCAAAACTAAGATTGTTCTTAATCTCGAGCTTGTGCGTTAATACTATCATGTTCTAGCTTTAAAACATTATTTAATGTTAAAATAGCTAAAAATGCGGAATAAATAAAAACTTTTATATCTTTCTTTCTTTCTTTTCCCTGAATCGCAACCTTTACGATTACATATTTCAGAATCATTTTTATTCTATGATTCATTTTATCAGAGTAGATATGAGTATGTATAACTCAATCCTCAATACGAATTCATTCTTTTATAGTATTATCACTATAGAGCTTTATATTACAAAGCAATCATCACAACATAATCAAAACGAATATTCTTTATTGAATATTTTAAAATGTACATAACTGCCAGTTACATATCAAAACTATCAATCATAGTTTCTATATGAATTCTAAATGAAGAAAATGTATTGCTTCGTATTTCTTCCAATCCTTATCGTCCAGATAGCAAGTAATATCACATTATGTCTTTAACCTGCAAAGAGTTTATTTTTGCAAGATTGAGCTCGACGGCCCAACAAATCCAACAGTTTTCATGCTTCACGTAGCATAGAATTTCATGCTCAGTTCATACATCATAATCATTCTACTATGCATATCATACATACATTATAACTCTAAACAATGCGATTTCATATGCATGATATATCACATATCACATATAGATTGAGTTCCATAACTCAATCAACTTAGTCATAATTTGACTTTCATAATTCATAGAGCATAGTGTGAAATTTAACATGCTTCTGAAGATCTCATTCACAATACGATAAAGATTACATATAATCAATGTCAAATTCATATAACATAAAAGAACTGAAAGACTTGACTCGGTTTGCGTTTATCGCTATATATTCAACGAACATTTATTGTGTAACCTCCTTCATCGATTAACATTCCTCGTAGTCGGCAGCCGGTTTTGCGTTCTTCCGATGATTTTCATATTCTATTATAAGGTTCTGACCATGAACTGAACTTAAGAAAGAAGCATTCTCCAACTCCCATGTAGCATTCTCATAGTCAAGGCCACGCCACTTAACAAGCCACTCAAAATGGCAACTTGAAATCTCACAAGCATCATCACTTGAACATTCATTTATCTTCTTGGTGGATGACAATAATCTCTTCTTTAACAATCATTATGGCACTGTCCACTTTTCATTCCACTTCACAACCTGTCCCCTTTTTTTTTTTTTATTAAATTCCTCAATAAGCTCCTGAGCTTCAACAAGCAAGAGACTTTCCAGTACTCACTGGTTGTGAATGTGAGCAACACCTCTATATTTTACAAAATACTGCTTATGCCCTTTCCATCCTTCAGCATCAGACACCTCAATTTCTCTAACATCCCAAATTAACTCTACATCTTCACACACTAGATAAGCACTTGGTTGTTAAATAGAAAAAAAACAAAGGCCTTTTCTCTCTCTCCTCCAAACTCTTGCCGCCACTTACACATATATATGTACAATACATAGATACACATATATGTTGTCAAGTCTGCTAGCCAGAGAACCACAACAAAAAGCACATAGCTCCCGAGGCTTACAAGTTACTCACTAGAAAATTGTGTAATTCATGGAATAGTCCATCGAAACTTGCCAACTAGATCTCATGGATAAATATATTGCAGAACTTCCTATGTAACCATTGATTTACCTCGTACCTCTTTCATGACCATCAAATCCAACACGAAATATTCACCATTCAATGGAAAAGCCAATGAAATACTGAACATAAGAAGAAAGCACAAAGCTTAAATTTTATTATTATTATTTTTTAATAATTTTTAAATTGCTTTGTGAACACAAGACCAGGCTATTTATAGGCCTCTAGTACATACCTTCTAGGAATATGTAATACATATAAAACATCAAAAGCTCTGTTTCACGAATTCTTTGAATCCCATCCGATAAATCCCCAAAAAAGTCAACAACAACAATCGTGATCTGGGTTTGCCCGAATTTAGCCCGGATTGCCTCCGAAACTTCTTTAAGCTTGTCACGATTTTGACCCACAAAAATAAGATTGAGTACTTTAGCCGCTAATTGGAAGGCAAAAGCCTTACCAATACTGTCAGTTCGCCTAGTTACCCGTGCCCATGACCTAGAAGAAGAAAAAGTGATAAAGGTTGCGACTTTAGTTGGTTCACGGAACAGAACTCCATGATTGTAGAGCAAGTTCAAGAGAATGGATTTGATAATGGGTTTTCCTTTTAAAGGGGATTTAATTCATACATAATCTATTGCATGTGATGTGAGTGAGCCAATTAACATGAAAGATTTATGAAGCATATGATAAGCAAGAAGATAGATTCAATGAGACAGGGATTGTAGCTGAACTAACAGCTAGGCATTCAATAAATTTCGAATTTGAAAAGAAAAATAATGTTTGATTTAGTGTCCCTTTCATGCCTAAAAAGCTCACACGTCATGCTTTTTAAACAGAATGACTCAGCATGCCTTAAAATTCCTCTTCCAAAACATATACTCTTATATATGTATATTACATTATACATATATCACTACCCACATATGCATTAATTATATATCACAATTACATTATTCCAATAAATTATTAGATAATTATACATTTATAATATGTATAAAAATCATCCCACTAATTATGGAATCAATCCATAATTAGTTTAACATTTTTTGTGTAACAAATTACTAAATTAAAATAATTAATATTTGCCTCATTATTTATTTAATTAACTTATTCAATTTATACAATTAATATTATACAATTAAATTTAATTTGTTTCTTCCTTTCATAAATTGTTTGAAACAATTTATTTAAAACGAGAAATATATTAACTGAATATATTTAACCATAAATTAAATACTAATTTAATTTACACATTTGATACCATTCTTTATTTATTATACATTGGTCCCTCGTTCTCATATTTTAATTCATTCCCATTTGGCATATTATTATTTATTAGGCCACTATAAATGTTACACTTAATTATTGTAACAAAATTCCAATTTCTCATTTAATTTATATTCGTTTGACATAATATAATATATATTTAGCCATTACATAAGTATATTACATCATATGTAATATATTAAAATAATGAGTTTAATTAACCCCCTCATTTTTATGAAAATAAAATACATACATTAATTCACCAGTTTAATTAAGTGAATTAAGTATCTCCCTTATGAACTTTAATTTATAATAAATCCATTGTCGTACAAGGCTTAATAATCAAATTATATTATTTCATAATATAATTTCAACTTTATGTCAATTAATTACTTTTACTCGCTTCCAAATTTCATTTCGCAATACATTCGCACTAATTTATTTAATAGTTTAAATGATTATTAAATCTCATTTTTTTTAGTGTACGTATATATTTCACATATATATATATACACATTTAATCTTCCACATAAAACACATATTTCAAAATATATATACTCATATATATTTTTATTTATTCGACCCGCTTCGTCTCAGAACAAGAAGTTTATTTATTTAATTCTTATTCTAATATTATTTAGAATACTTTTGAAATTTCGGGTCGTCACAGCTGCTCCGTATACTGCAGGGTGTGGTTCTCCGCCTCTAGCTTTGCTACTCGATGTTCCAGCTCGTTATTCCTAGCTAGTAAGTCTCCAAGAAAGATATCTTGTGAAGTATCCTCCATAACCTCATTCTCTACAGGCTCCTGGTCCACTAAATGACTACCTTGAATCTCATCAGCCATCCTACCCACCAACAAAGAATAACATCAGTATCACAATAAAATATACTCATTAACAAAATGAAATGATACTTTATCATGTACAGTATATATACTAGATGAATTTTCAGAATCTATCACCTAGCATACTCTATATGAGTTTTCTTCTAAGGCTATAACCTAGGTTTCGCGTTCCTAAAGTATATAACCTAAAGCTCTGATACCAACCTATGACTCCCCCAAATTCGGGTTCTTTAACCTCAGGTTTGGTGCTCACGATCCATCATCATCATAAGCATTCTATATACTATTGTGGAATAATAAACATACATTTTTCATTTAAATAACATTCTAAAACATATCCCCAGTTCTCTTTAACCTTAACTTAAACATACCCTTAAATATTATAAAAGTTTACATACTATTTACATAACAAAATATAACTCTTAAACAGTTACATTAAACTATTCTTAGCCAACTAATCCTGGACCTTGCCCTTACCCTTGCCCTAATCCTTCTTGTTCGAACTTTCGGGCTTAGCTGAAATAAATGTCATGATATAGAAAGAGTAAACAACTAATTTGCTTAGCAAGTTTAATTACACAGATGATATATCATGATTAGAAAGGAATTTATCTATCAATGTTCAACAATGAAATTCAATTATGAAAGAACATTTAACAAGATTCGATAATTGAATAATAGATACTGAGTGGTTATAAATAACCATGAACATATACAAAGGTTGTAAGTATTTAAACTGGTCCTTTTAGTAAGTTTTGGTAATCAAGGGGATCAACCTTTCATACCCGATGATTTATGCATAAATACTTAATAAATGAGCAATAATTGTTTTCCAATTTAATACTTTAGTAAAATAGTCTTTTTTATCAGTCGAAGAATCCATACCAATCAACTGGTTGGATTAGCTTTTAAAAATTATTTGAGTTTATCAAATTTAACATATTCGATCTAGCTGATACAATTAGCATAGATCCAGCTCATAAACAGCTCATTAATGAAAGAACTTTAAATAATTCACAGTCCAATAATAATAGAACATGAATTTAATTGCACAAAGTGCGAATGTCAATAATCATTAAAGATGTGAATAATCATCAATAATTATTCACTATCATGCTTGGAAAGTAATACTTAGGTTTGAGTTAGAACTTGCCTGTTCGATGAGCTACAATTATCTAGCTTTAATTACAATTCTTCGAATGACCTAGTATTGATAATGCCGGTCTACCAATTAGCATTGTGTATATTTAAACATTTATACTCTATCATATACTATTTAACTAGCAATCAATAATCACATAACATTTATAATCTTTTACACCATCATTAAGTCTATTGGATATTTAATAGACCTTAGGCTACTGATTTAATTAATTAATAATATTTTTCTTAAGTAATAAACACTTATTAAACCCTTAAACAATTAATTATAATGGTTTAATTAATGTGTCGATTAAATTCTCTTTATTTAATTAACTCTATTTTTATTTGGTTACTATTTAGTGTTAGCTAAACAGTAATTAATCAATTACCTTTAGTTATTATTTAATAAAAAATAATAACTAATTATATTTACTTATTATTTAATGTTAATCAAATAATAATTAATTATCTTTGGTTATTATAAGTAGTAACTAATTAATTATCTTTGGTTATTATAAATAATAACTAATTACATCTACATATTATTTATTGTTAATTAAATAATTAAATAATTAAATCATGAGTCACATTTGTCTTTAATTATTATTTAATCTTAATCAAATAATAAATAATGAATTACTTATCCTCAAATAATAATTTATTTATTTACTTCATTAGTCTTTAATTATTTCTTACCATTAAAGAATAGTTAATTAACATTTGAACTTATTTATTATTTAATTCTAATTAAATAATAAATAATTTAATTAATTATTCATAAAAATAAATAATCAATTCACTTCATAGATCTTTAATTATTCTTTCTCAAAAATAATTAATTAGTATTTACAAAAATATAAATAATTAGTTTCTTAATGTAATTAAGTAATTACATCATTATTACATAATATTACTTATTTACTCTTTAATCTTATTTCTATTATTTCTCTCATTTTCGTCACATTTTTTAGCTTTGGGGCCCTTCACGGAAATGCCCATAAAACAAAATTTACAACTCGGATTGAGGTTCCGTCAGAAGCGTTGGATTCGTATTTTCCTGAACTACAATTTTCATTTATCAAATTCCTAATTTGGACTTGTTTTGGTCATGGAAATCAGTACCAAAGTGAGGGGTCAGCAACATTGTTTTCCAACTAGAAGGTGTTTTAGCATAATAACCATAACTTGTTTATCCCATAACATATTTGGATCATTCAAAAGGGCTTTTGCCCAAAACTTATAGCTCTAGCACAACCAACAAGAAGATCACGAATATCAAACATAGATCTCAAAATACTTAACATAGATCATAACTACTAACTAAAAATATTTTCGAAAACTCACTAACTTTCATTTTCCCCAAACCTGCAACATAAATCTCACATATATTCACATGATACATTATATATCTCAATATCCAACCTTTTCATAAGGTTTAACCTAAATAGAACATAAAATTTCATGGATCTAAGATAAGAGTACAAAACTAAACAAAACTTTAACTAAAGCATGAAATTTTCTCCTTTACCTTCCTTTAGTAGCTCTTCTTCTTTTCTTTCCAAAATAATTTATGAACTTTGGATGCATAAAGGCTTGTGAACTCTCTTTTCCTCCTCCTTCTTTGTCGTGAGCTACCCCTTTCTCTCTCTCTCTCTCTCTCGGTTTTCCTTTAGTTTGCTAGGAAATAGAATATGAAATGGAAGAACTAAAATGGCTAAATGTTATTTACTTATCTTTAGGATAAATATAGATTGTTTATCTATATTTACGCCACTAATATCTTACTCTCTCTCTCTCTCTCTCTCTCTCTCTCTTTTTCATCCTTATCTTTTTACCATGCGGCTTAATTAACTTGGTGACACCTAGCTAGAAGAATAAGGACTAAAGAAATGAAATCAATTTTTTTTCCTCATGTCCGGCCACCCTCTTATTTTTGTCCCATTTTTGGTTTTATTTTTAATTGCTAGATTACTATCAAATGACCAAAAAGTCCCTCCTTAATTGGGTCAAAGATTGGGCCATTAAAATAATTAGTTTGGGCTTATAACCTTACTAGTTTGGGCCACTAGAAACCAATTTTAATTACTGCCATTATTGGGCTACTCCATATGTTGGTTAATTCAATTCAAATGGGCTAATTTAATTAATTTACACACTAATCATTCAAGTCCATAGTAAATTAATTAAGAGGGCTTGATTATTTAAATCAATTGGGCTAGTCCACTAATAAATCACTAATTAGACTATTACCTAATTTCTTTACATCAATATTCATATTTTATTTAATCAAGTTGTAAAATTAAATAATTGAGATGTATAAAATAAATCTCTAGAGTTGGTGTACTAGAATATAAATTATATACTGGTATACTTTAATTACTATAACCCTTAGGTTATTTAGTCCTCATTTTTAATATATATATGGTCTTGAGCTTCCTTGTTATTTTATTTAAACATATCTCACATATGTCTAACAGATTTATCATCATTGATAACTAATCAATAATTCAATAAAATCACATAATCATTAATATTTAATTAATATATCTATTTACAATAACTTGAAATTCTTGGTTATTACAATTTAAGGCCTTTTTGAAGCAAACGCCAACCGTGGGCAAAACTACGCCATATAAAGGAATCAGTGAGTCTGGTCGAACCTATGGATTTATTCCCCAAATATTTAGCATTCAACAATTTGGACCAAATAGAATCTTTAAAAACAAGGAGGCGCTAAAGAGTGTTAGCCAAGTTGGCTAAATTGTTATGTTCAGTCTTTCGAATGCCCAAACCCCCAAGCCCTAATGGTTTGGCAACTTCACCCCAATTTAAATGATGGATGCATGAGGTAGGAGGATCTACGTCGGATGATGCTGACTAGGCTACATTGTCGGACAACACATTATTGGCATTAAAGTATCATGAGTTGGAGGATCGGCGCAAGAATAGGGGTCATTAACTTCTTCGGGTTCGAGTAATGGACTTCGGGGTCAGATGGCGGACGTCTTCGGGATCGGTTTTGGAATTTTAGATTGACTTCGACAATCTTACTTTGGCATTCTTATTTTTTGTTTTTATGGTAGTATTTTTATTATTAGGAAGGTGATACCTATTGGGAGTTGATACCAAATTTATTGGAAGTTTGTTACCTAGTAGAAGTTTATTTCCATAATTATAGGAATTCTATTACAATTGATAAGGAAGTCTTTTAACTATAAAACCCGGCTTGTGGGTTGGATTTTAGACAGCTTTTATTTTGATAATAATAAATTGAGCATTAGAGAATTTTCTCTATGTTTAGGGTAATTCTTTTGTTTCCTTTGACTGTGAATTTATTTGTTTACTTAGCCCGCAGAATAATTGCTATTCTACCCGATGTCAATGCGATAGTGATCTAGCGTGGATCCCCACAGAAAGTTGTGAAGTAAGATCTAACTTTTTCCTCAATAGATAAAAAGTTGTTCGATTTGGCCAAGAGTGGAAGATAAGAATACCTAAATACTTTCCAAGATTTGAGATACGGGGGATATACCCAAACGCCTAGACAAATTCAAGCACGCGTCATCAGCCATATTTAAGGAGAAAAAAATCTCTAGATTTTTCAAGACTAATTTATTGTCCTAAAATTTTACAAAACTCCTGAAGCACGTTCTGGATAATATCACAATTTTTCTCATCAGCTTTGGCAAACAACATGAGGTCATCTGCAAAGAAAATGTGAGAAAACCCAGGTCCTTCCCTAAAAACACGAATAGGGTTCCAACACCCTTGCTCAACAGAATGAGATATACTGCAGGACATGTATTCAAGGCAAATAATGAACAGATTGCGAGATAAAGGATCCCCCTATCGGATGCCTTTAGTCAGTTGAAATTTTGTTGTGACGTTAACATTTATGATAATGGACATAGAGGAGGAAGACGCACTGTCTAAAATGAGCTTAATCCATAAGGAGGGGAATTTAAATCGCTATAACACTTTTCAGATGAACTAACATTCTAGTCTATCATAGGCTTTATAGATAAATCAATTTTAAGAGCAATAGTACCTGAATCACCTTTCTTTTTCCCAACGAATGAATGATTTCTTGAACCATGATGATATTATCGCAACTACGATGACCAGGGATAAAACTAGATTGGAAAGGTCTAATGATCGAGTTCAGGAAAGGATGACCAGGGATAAAACTAGATTGGAAAGGTCTAATGATTGAGTTCAGGAAAGGACGAAGTCTATTAACCAATATTTTGGTGATGATTTTATAACTGGTGTTACACAGACTAATAGGTTAAAATTGGTCAACCAAGAATGGATCACCCACCTTTTTTATCAGGCAGTCTTGAGAAAATTTCCTAGATGAGAAACTAGTTTGCACAAGACTAACAACAGAATTCTTAACAAGGTCCCAGGTTTTCTGGGAAAAAAATAAGGTAAAGCCCATCAGGGCCAGGGGCCTTAGTAGTTTTAAGGCTCCAGATAGCAGTTTTAATTTCTTCCATGTCGGTGATTAATGAGAAAGAAACATTTTCCCATTCAGGTAATGGGAAAAACCGGGAGGGATCTGTCTGCCTATATTCTGAAAAGAGATGCAAAGTAGAGTAAAGAGTAAGTGCGAAGTAGAGTAAAGAGTAAAGAATAACTCTATCACCATTTTTGATATTTGCCTCAGATTATGATTGCAGACCTTTCACTTATTAGTTGCACACTTCTATTGCGCAGAAAGCAGATAAGGCATCTGCTTCTGATCCTATAACCCTAGATATGGCGACATCAAATCTGATGAGACTTAGTGTAGCCAGGGTTTGCATTGAGATTAGTTCTCTTCCACATTTTCTGCTCTTATTGTTTCCAGTAAGGTTATGACCATGAGCATTGTAAAGTTCTTCATAAGCCTTCTGTCCAAGTCTTCAAAGTTAAGCAAATGGTAAAAAATAACAATGCTAAGAAGACGGATCCTCAATCGAGTAATCGTGTGGATCAACCTATTATTATTCAGGGTGATTGTGAAGATAATGCAGTTGGGATCCAACCTGACGAAAAGGATCTTACTTCCTCTATAAATATTGGTGAACTTTAGCTAGCACCATACTTGTAGTATGAGATACCATAGTGACTTAGCTTTGGGGTGGTTTCTCCGTGGATAATGCCACCTTAAATCGTTGCAGGGCGTATTTACGGAAAAGAAATTGTGCGTGTGGAATGGATCAGAGAAGGTAGGGTTCCCCTGCAAACCATTCAAGCTAAAATTGATTATTATTCCTATACAGTTCAAAATATTTATGGAGTATTAGGCATCAAAATTTAGATATTTATAGACAGGGAAGAATAAACCTTTATTTGTTTCTCAAACACCGAAATACCTATATCATTTTTAAGGCTAGAAATTTTGTTTCGGTGTCTGTGCACCAAAGTACTAACATGATAGAAACGGGTATTCTGGTCTCCATCCAAGATCCAATTAATACGAGATTTCATGGCCTAGAAAGAAGCCTCAATGTCCAGGATTTGTCTATACTCATCATTGAGTTTAGTTTCAAGGTCTGCGAAGAAATCATTTTCATTTGAAGCAAGACTTTTTGAATGCCCCAGATCCCAGCCTTTAAAAAATTTTTACGATAAAAATGTTACCAAACTCTTCCTTATTCCAAATGCTAATTTTTTTCGAGAATTTTTTGATATGATTCACCAGATCATCCAGAAGATTCCAAACATTTCCCACGACACGAAAGAAAGAGGGAAATGATAACCACATTGGTTCGAAATGAAAAAGATGTTTTTAAAATTTTTAAAGGGGAAAGTGGACATGAGTAAAGGACAATGATTTGAAGAAATGCGAGGCAGGTGTGTGACCGTTGCTTCGGGAAAAAGAACCCGCTAATCTAGGTTGGCTAAACATCTATCAAGTCTTTCCCTAGTGACCGAACCACCCATGCCTTTCCCAACCCAAGTAATTTTGGACCTATAAAACCAAAATCCATCATGTTACAGTGATTCAAATAGGAAGCTAATAGGTTTGCTCTATAAGTATTTACAGGTTGGCCTCCTCTTTTATTAACACTACACAGACTTCATTAACATCTCCCATAAGCAACCACGACCCACTCACATTATCTGTAACAGTTTTAAGATTATTCCACAAAATTTGACGTGACTCAAAATTTGGACGTACGAGCATAAATAGCCGAAAATAATTAAGGAGAGGATTGTGGATTTACCTGGATGAAAAGTGAAAACATGCAGCTCCTGACCCATAACACCTACCATATCATATCGGATCTTAACCTCATTCCATAGCATCCAGATACCTCCCACAAGTCCATTGGTGTCAACTATGTGTTTGTTTATGAAACCCAGGTTCATGCTAAGACGCTTAGCACGCTCACCACCCACTTTTGTTTCTGTAAGGATGACCAACTGAGGGGATTGGTCTCTCCCAAGGTCCATAAAAGACCCTTTAAATGTACCCTTAGTAGTTCCTCTACAGTTCCAAAGTAGGACTTTCATTAGAAACTTGAACAGCGAGAACGACTCCTCCGGCGCAATAGGGAGGGGATTTTCGTCTTAGATCCATTCCGGTCTTAATCTGTGCATCTTCTCCTTCAGGGTTGGTTCCATGAGAAAGAGATAATTTAGGTTTCTTCCACGACTTTTGGGGAGAACAACACGGACACTCTTAGCATTTTCACTCTTGTGTCCATCTTTAGAATTTTGTATTGATAGCTGCTGCCCTTCATTTTGTATGTGAAGCTGTTGTCCACCAATGTTGGTGTTATCTGTAGAGGAAGTGCTACAAACGGTTCGATCCATCAGGTCAGAAATGGGATCATGGTTCGCATCCTTTGTTTGTTGAGTTATGGTATTGAGGTGCACATTTGCCAAACCTCTAGAGGGCGGAGAGGAAGAGCCGAAGTATATTGCAATTGGTACATCATAATGGTCTTTTTCTAATGTGGGCTCTATTTACTGAACATGAACCGAAGAGAAGCTGCCAGTTCCTTCATTTTCAATGTCAACCAGTTTTGTAGAAGGGTATTGTGAAAGTAATATGCCCTCAAACCAATTATATTTGATGTAATAAGCATTTACTTTGTAATCTTATTCAAATATTAATAATAGAATAAAAGGCATATTTTATCCATGTTAATTGGTTGAATTAATAAATGTGATGAACCCATAGTTTTCGAGCAATGCTTTTAGAATCATGATGAGATCATGCTAGTGAGATCTAAATTCAAGAAAGCTCAAAACTAAAATGTTCCTAATCGTTGGATCACTAATATTGGGATTACTGATCCGGATAGATTAGTACATACTATGCTTGATCTTTAGAAGATGATGATTGATCTCATAATCATTTGTGTGGAGACACTAAAGCAAGTATGTAAGTGCTTATTGGAGAATAAGTTCACTGAACGTGACTCGCTTAAAGAACCCTAATGGAGTTTTATTCACCTGTCAATATGGAAGTTTTTAAGTGATAGTTGTACAAGTGATCCTTGGACTTGAGATCATCATAGTACCTTGTGTATGTTAAGTTATACTTTGTCATATTCCTTAATACATTAGGGTATGTCATAGGGTATGTACGAATATAATAAAGTATACACGGAGGTAGGTGAATGATCGACAAAGGATCTACCACTTCTGATAAAGGGAGAGAATGTCTTATGCGATTTGATAAATAACAGCTCAAAAATCCCTGACCAGGGTTGAATGAAAATTAGAAAGGAGTTTCTAATTTACATTAATCGGAGTTGTGCATTCTTAAATCGAAATGTATATGATTAAATAAAATAAGACTTGTTAGTAAATCCATGTCTTATATTTAATCGGGATATTGTATGGTAGAAGGATTGAATTATACGGTAACTACTGCTGAATAGGTTCTATGTGATTAAACGTTGATTTCATATTATACGGATAGTCATGATACATTATCGTAAGGTGTCCCTCATGATGTAGAATAAATATTATTTATTTATATATGAATTAAAGGAGTTTAATTCATTGTAAATAATATTAGAATAGTTCTAATTTATTTATTCTATGACCGACATAATATTGAACCTAAAGGGTCACATCGCAAAAGAATAATTTTGTATTGGAAACAATTGGCTAAATAATAATAAATTAAGTATTTAATTTATTAGTTGAATAAATTGAAATGCTTAATATTTATAATGATATATTTGGAAAAATATTGAATTATAAATTAATGAGAGAAATCTTATTATTATTATTATTATTATTATTATTATTATTATTATTATTATTATTATTATTATTATTATTTAATCCTTAATTAGATTGAGAATTAAATTAAATGAAAATGCAAATTTGAATTTGGTCAAATAATTGCAAAACATGTGTTAAGTGCTTAAATGCAAAACATGTGGGTTAGGAGAATAGTGATACTTACATATTATGTAAGTATTATACTTGGTGGAATACTAATTAAATTAGGGTTTCTCCTAATTAACCTAACTAAGCAAACTAAGTTATGAACTAGTAGCCTCCATCTCAAGAACACCAAATTAGAGATCAAGTTGTTGATCAAATCTTCAAAGTGTTCTTCATGTATTGTTCTTGTTATTCTTAAGAGTTAGGGATAAAAGAACTTATTGAATTAGCCATCCAAGATTTGTAAAAATCAAATATTGTTCCATATAATCATTCTTGGTGGATCACCTCTAGAGTGCTTCATACACTTTGAAGCTAGTGTTTAATCCAAGGAACAAAGAAATGAGGAGTTTGAAGAAATCAACAAGGAGTAGATCTTGTAGCGGTTCAAAGGTTGGATCTATTAAGGTATATTTCTTGTTCATCTTCTTCTTCAATTAATAGCTATGCATAAGGTGATTCATGGATAAGTTGCAAAAATTTTAATTTCCATTTTCCGTTGCGTATCTAAATTAGATTGTGATTTTGCAAACTTACATGTTGAATAACAGTTGAGCTGTACTTGGAGTAAATTTCGAGTCAACCGTCGACAATGTTGGCGTACCAACCGGTTGAAAGGTCTGAGACCATGAACTCCAGATCGTACGTCTGTTGGGAAATACTGGGAAGGAGGGGGTCGGGGTGTGGGTTGGTTAAGTGCAGGGTCCTCATTGGGAGTTTTGGAATAAGATCCATTTCTTGATCCAAATCCCACGGTTGGGGAGAGTTGGAGGATATCAATCCAACCTGATCATTAAGTTATTTAGATAGATTTTGTATATTGATAAGGTTTTATCTCTTATCCAACCGCCTTTGCCGCCATCCAAGTTCGAATGCAATCGAGGTAAGCTCAAAGTAGTTACTAGTAACCATTGGCTTGCGGGGGATATCAATCCAACCTGATCATTAAATTATTTAGATAGATTTTGCATATTGATAAGGTTGTATCTCTTCTCCAAAATAGGTTAGTCATACATATCTAATATCTAATCAAGATATGTTGTATCATCTCTATATAAACATCATGTACTACAATCAATAAGTATAATAAGAAATTCATTCACTTACCAAAGCAGGATTTATCTGGGGAGCTCATTGTTTGGAGAAGGAGAATTTGAATTATTTTTCAAGAAAGGAGATACAAGGGGAATAACAATTGAAGATGGACAAACAGTAGTCTGAGGGTTTGAAATAGACAAGGTTGGTGCAGAGGTCGAACAAGATTGTTTATCAATAATGAAATTCCTAGCTGGGTCAAGAGAGAGAGAGAGAGAGAGCTAAAGTTGGTCTTTTCTGATTTGAGGGTATAGGTTTCAAGGAAGTTTTTGTAGACTTAAAAGGTGAAAGATGAAAATTTGACAACTTTTTGCCGTGCCCGAACCTTGTAGCAGCTGAAAAGGAGGCTTTGTTCTTATCAACTTTCTTATGATGTGACATGGGAGGTTGAAGAGGGGAAGCTCAATGTTTGAGGAGTTTAAGGTCTGAGGTTATAAGCTAGAAAAGGGCACCTCGGGTGAAAATAAAGAGGTCTTAGTTTATGTAACGCCCCCAAAATCGGGACTATTCTTCAATCCCGACCTTGTGCGTTAATACTATCTTGTTATAGCTTTAAAACATTATTCAATGTTAAAATAGCTAAAATGCGGAATAATTTAAAACGTTTTTTTTTCTGTTTTTCTTTCTTTCGTTCCCTGAATCGCAACCTTCACGATTTCGAAATCATTTTTATTTAATGACTCCTCTTATCAGAGTAAATAGAATTTATCTATTACATATGAGATAATCACCGCCATACATTCTCATTCCAAAACAAACATTCCCTATTCATAGAATATTTTACAATTTACATTGTTATTGTACATCATTAACATAATAGCAGATATAAGTTTCAACTAAAGAAAATAGAATTCTTTTGCTCATCTTCTTATCCTTATTGTCCAGATGATAGGTATTATAACATTGTATCTTGAACCTGCAAAAAGTTTATTTTTGCAAGATTGAGCTCGACAGCTCAGCAAATTTAACAGTTTATCATACATCACGTAGCACATAGCTTCATATTCAAATCATATCTCTAATATTATCAACCTATCATTATACTCATGTCGCATGCTTTAAATAAACTGAGTTCCATAACTCAAATCACATTAGTCATATATTGACTTTAATCATTCACGAAGCAACATAACGCAATTCATGAATATCCACCTATTTGTAAACATAAGACATGTTAACACAGAAATAGATTGAGAAACTTGGCTTGATTGGAGATTACCGTTAAAATTTAACTTAGCTTCTCTCCACAAATCCTACACAATTGTGTTTACATATACACACATATTAGGTAACCATTTATGTCACAAAAACATGTATGCATATACATTAACCATGGTTATTAGTTTAAATAAACTATAATCTTTTATTCTCATCTTAGAATCATCTTTGTTTTCTTTGAAAACTTTGTCCGTTTCAACCTTATGCTTAATAAGGCTCCCTCATGGCTATAATATAAAAATACCTCATATCTTGAAGCATAAACTATGGATATCCCATTTTCAAAAATATATATTTTGCGTTTATTTGCAAAATTCGGGATTATATGATTTATATATAGCTTTTATAGTAACAACACGGCTTACTATATTATTTCTTTAACTTCCGTAATCTTCTTACCTTTTTGATAGTTCATGTGCTAAACCATGTTATTGTCACATATGCGAATGCTTCGCTTCATTAGTAGCTTAGCTTGGCATTTATTCTCGCGAATAATTTATATTCTCGCTTTGCTTATATTTTAAATTTATATATACGTTATTATGTGATCCCTTATTCAAAATATTCGCTTCGAACTCCGGGAACCCTTTGTTTTTTTCATTTTCATGTCCAATATAATTTTAAATGGGTTCGCGTATTTCATTTCGCTACATAACCGTTTTACATATCATTTCCCGGCTCACGCTTGCATAGTTATGTAAACTTACGTTACATTACATTCTCATTACTTTCTTTACGCCCTAAATGAGTTTTCATGGCATAAAGTTATTGTATTACATTATACTTCCATTTCGGTGACTTATTACGCTTTATGTTGTTTTAAAACGAGCCCAAACGTATTCTGAAAAATCGCATGTCAAACATCCCATGGCTATTGCAATCTGTTGCTGCCACAAGGTAGCAACCCCTTATCCTTGACACCGATTTAGCTAATTTTTATTTCCCAATTCATTGATTCGATTACGTTGAGTTTTGGATATAATATAGGTTGTATACTCACCTATTTCAGAAAAATACTAACCGAGCATTTTAGACAATTTAAATGCGTCAACTGGGAGAGCTCAACGGAGCCCCCAACCACTGCCACTGCAGTGCACTGCTGCTACACATTGTTGCTGCTGTGCAGCAACCCCCGTTGCGATATGGCTACTTTGAAATTTTCCCATTCTTAGCTCACAAGTCGGATTGCGTTCATTTTCGAATATGTTATACATGGTATGTAAGAATATTTTTAAAAAATACGAGTCACCCAATTCGGGTCCGATAATCAGTCCAAATAGCGCGTCAAAAATAGGCGCGCGCACTAACTTTTCACTTTTTTCATTTTTCATTAAAACGCGTTCCGGCTTGGTTTAACACCACAAGGCGCTTAATGATAAGTGCATATTATTCATTTATTTTCATTCCTTTATATTTAGTTTATTGCATGTTTTATTATGTATATGCACTTATTAGGTTGTTTATTGATTTCAGGAGGATTCAGAGTCAAAAGTGGAAAAAGATGGAAAATTGGAGCTAAAACGAGAAACTTAGTACAAAAATTCTCGCCCCGGCGAGAATGGCGGAGTTGACCAAGTTTGACCAGCTTTGATTTTTTGTAATTTTTAAGGATTTCTATTTCAGATTGGATTCTTAATTCTTAGAGATTTAGGATATTATCTTAGGACTATAAATAGATGTTTTTAATTTATTATGAGAGATCTGGACAACTACAATTGTAACCCTAATTGGAGAAGATTGAAGGCATGTCAGGCTAAACTCTTACTTTCAGTTCTAAGGGATGTTGAACCTTATTCACAATTAATGGTTTAATCAGGTTTTATTTATTTATTTATTCCTTCTTGCATGAGGTTTATTCTAATAATCTGTTTTAATTGATTATATGTTATTTAATCTTTTGATTCGATTTGGCCAATTGAATTAATTTGATTAATATCATCTGCTAGATTAAGATATAGTATTAAGTAAACGATATTATATTTGATCATAGGTAGCAATTATTAGTATTTGATTGTGGACAAGCTTTTGGATATTATTAAGGCTATTATAAGGCAAGTTAAATAATTCCTGATTGTGTAATTGTTGCTTGGAATAACCTAATTCTCTAATTCTTCATGCTGCCGTTATATTAAATCTAGACTGATAGTTCTAGGTTATATGATAGTTAGAGTCTCTTGAGGCGATTGTCACATTTGATTTACACATAAGGAGAATTTCGGATAATTAGCGATTGCGGTTATCTAGGGTTATTGATCTCATTGAAGGATAAATATTGTTAAACTTGACTCTTCCATAATTGTGCTTAGGTGATACTGAACTGAAGAACTGAAGCTTTTTATTCATTGCTCATTCTTAATCACTTTTGTTAGCCTAGTGAATCAAACTCAAAACCCCCCATTCATAGAAATAATAGGAATATTAGAATAAATAAAAGACTAATTCACTTCTCTGTGGGATCGATCCTTGTTTGTCATTATACTAAGTTTTGTGCTAGTAGAGTGTTAGTAAGGTATTAATTTTGGAGTGTAAAACGACAGCTCCCAAATTTTGGCGCCGTTGCCGGGGAAGTGTTATTTATCTTTATTTATTTTTCATTTTATTTTATTTTATTTTTGTTTATTATTGTAGTTTATGACACGATCCTCTCAATCCGGTGATTTGAATTTTGATCCAGAAATTGAGAAAATTACACGCAGGCTAAGGAAAGAAGCTCGTCAAGTTCGAGGCATCACTGCAGAGTTAGACGAAGTTCCATCACCGGGACTCAACATAGCACTTGAATTACTGTCCAATACATCATCCACCGATTCAGAGAAGGAAGAAGAAATGGCGGTGCCGAATAACAATAAAACACTCAAAGAATTAGCCACTCCTAATCTTAATCAACAACCCTTGTGCATTGAATATCCCACTTTAACTGCTGCTTTTGAACTTAAATCGGGACTAATTCATCTTTTACCTACTTTTCGTGGTCTTACAGGTGAGGATCCGTACAAGCACTTGAAGGAATTTCATGTGGTGTGTTCCACCATGAAGCCACATGGAGTAACTGAGGATCAAATCAAGCTAAGGGCATTTCCATTCTCATTGGGAGATCTAGCGAAAGACTGGTTGTACTATCTTCCTTCAGGGTCAATACAGTCATGGAATGACATGAAAAGGCTGTTCTTGGAAAAGTACTTTCCTGCTTCAAGAGTTGCCAACATCAGAAAGGAGATATGTGGCATTCGACAGTTCAGCGGAGAGACACTGTATGAGTATTGGGAAAGATTTAAAAAACTGTGTTCCAGTTGTCCTCCCCATCAAATAGACGATCAACACCTGATTCAGTACTTTTATGAGGGATTATCACCACTGGATCGGAGTATGATCGATGCTGCAAGTGGAGGAGCACTAGTAGATAAGACACCGGAGGCTACGAGGGCTCTAATTGCAAAAATGGCTGCTAATTCTCAGCAGTATGGGACAAGGAATAACCATACACCTGCAAGAGTGAATGAGATGACCACGAGCAACCTTGAACAACAAATTTTTGATCTAACTGCGCTGGTTAGACAAATGGCTACAGAAAATACACTACCAGCAAAAGTGTGTGGGATTTATTTAATGGGTGGTCACAGTACTGATTCTTGTCCGACATTGCAAGAGGATGAAACCGCACAGCAAGCTAATGCGATGGGAAATTATCAGGCGCAACCACAGCGGAAGTATGACCCGTACTCCAATACTTACAATCCAGGATGGAGGGATCATCCTAACCTTAGTTATGGAGGAAATAGGCCACCAGCGCAAAACGTGTATCCGGTTAGACAACAAGGGTTCCCACAAGGCTCTCAACCAACTCAACTCCAATATCAACCTAGACAGGTAGCTCCTGCAAATCCTGGAACATCTTTGGAAGACATGTTCAAGGCATTCATGAATCAGACACAACAGTTCCAGTAGGAAATGAAAAATTGGGTTCAAGACTTGAGAAATCAGATAGGTCAACTTGCCACTACAGTGGGGAGGTTGGATTCTCAAGGTTCAGGAAAGTTGCCCTCCCAAACAGTTGTCAATCCAAGGGAGAATGCTAGTGCGATTACACTAAGGAATGGAAAAGAGTTGGAAGTACCTAAAGCAGTTACGGAAATTGAAGAGGACAAAGCTAAAGAGGAGACTGAGACACCGAGGGAAATTGTTACCCCATCTACTCCAGTTAAGACCCCACCGTTGCCGTTTCCACCTAGAACACACAAGACTTCAAAGAAGGAGGAAACAGCAAAGGAAATTTTGGAAACCTTCAGGAAGGTAGAGGTAAATATTCCTCTATTGGATGCCATCAAACAAGTGCCCAGGTACGCAAAGTTTTTGAAAGAATTGTGTACTAACAAAAGAAAATTGAAAGATGATGAAAAAGTTACTGTAGGAGAGAATGTGTCAGCAGTGCTTCAAAGAAAAATACCCCATAAATGTAAAGATCCAGGAATGTTTACAATCCCATGCAAAATAGGTAATACCAGATTTGAGAAAGCTATGCTAGATCTAGGAGCTTCGATAAATGTCATGCCATTATCTGTATTTGCTTCTTTAAATCTATGACCTTTGAAACAAACTGGTGTTATCATTCAACTTGCTGATCATACTAACACTTACCCTCAAGGGGTAATTGAAGATGTCTTAGTGCAGGTGAATTAGTTAATATTTCCTGCAGATTTTTACATTGTGGATATGGAAGATGACAGATCTCCAAATCCTTCACATATCTTGCTAGGGCGGCATTTCTTGAAAACAACAAGAACAATGATCGATGTGCACAATGGGACCTTGACCATGGAATTTGATGGAGAGAAAATTCAGTTCAATATATATGATGCAATGAGGTATCCTAGTGATGTGAATCATGTTTTTGCTATTGACATCATTGATTCTATGGTGCAGGAATCTTTTGAACAAGTACACCGGGGAAGCTTGGAGATGGTCATTACTAACAACTTGGACATGGATAAAGAGGAAGAATTTGATCAAAACCAGGAATTGAAGGAAGTTGTGGCTGCATTGCACTCTTTACCAAAATTCACAGATAAATATGCAGTTCAATCAATTCAATTGCCTATTTCTCATAAAAAATTGTTACCATCTGTGGAGCAAGCTCCAATCTTAGAATTGAAACCATTACCTACTCACTTGAAATATGCATATTTAGGGACTAATAAAACTTTACCTGTGATTATTGCTAGTAATCTAACCAAAGTGCAAGAAGAAAAATTGTTGAGAGTCCTAAGGGACCATGTCACAGTGTTTGGTTGGACGATAGCAGATATAAAAGGTATAAGTCCCGCGATGTGCATGCATAGGATTCTTTTGGATGATGGAGCAAAGCCCACAAGAGAAGCACATCGAAGATTAAATCCACCCATGATGAAGGTAGTCAAGAAAGAGGTGATTAAATTGCTTGATGCAGGCATAATCTACCCCATATCCGACAGTCAGTGGGTGAGTCCGGTACAGGTAGTTCCGAAGAAGTATGGAATAACTGTCATCACAAATGACAATAATAAGTTGGTGTCCACACGGATACAAACAGGATGGAGAGTGTGTATTGACTACAGGAAACTAAATGCTGTAACCAGAAAAGATCACTTTCCTCTTCCTTTTATTGATCAAATGCTAGAACGATTAACGGGGCATACTTATTATTGCTTTCTAGATGGTTTTTCAGGATATAATCAGATCGTGATTGCACCCGAAGACCAGGAAAAGACCACATTCGCGTGTCCATTTAGTACTTTTGCATACCGGAGGATGTCGTTTGGACTTTACAATGCACCAGGTACTTTCCAGCGATGCATGGTAAGCATTTTTTCTGATCTCTTAGAAAATTGCATCGAGGTCTTTATGGATGATTTCACAGTACATGATGATTCTTTGGATTTGTGCTTGGAAAATCTAACGCGTGTGCTAGATAGATGCTTGGAGACTAACCTTGTTCTTAATTGGGAAAAATGTCACTTTATGGTAGAACAGGGTATAGTGCTTGGTCATGTTGTGCCAGCTAAAGGTTTAGAGGTTGATAAAGCTAAGATAGATATTGTGTCTGCTTTGCCTTACCCCGTCAGTGTGCGGGAGATTCGCTCTTTTCTTGGACATGCAGGATTCTATCGGAGATTTATCAAAAACTTCTCCAAAATAGCTCTGCCATTATGTAATTGCTACAAAAAGATGTGGAATTCCAGTTCGATGAAGCGTGCAAGAAGGCATTTGATATGTTGAAGAGCCTATTGACTTCCGCACCTGTGATTCAACCGTCAAATTGGAATATTCCCTTCGAAATAATGTGTGATGCAAGCAATTATGCAGTCGGAGCTGTTTTGGGCCAAAGATTTGACAAAGTTGTCCATGCCATTTATTACGCCTCTAGAACATTGAATGCAGCTCAGATTAACTACTCGACAACAGAAAAAGAACTTTTATCTGTTGTGTTTGCTTTAGATAAATTTTGATCTTATTTACTTGGAACTAAAGTTGTAGTTTATTCTGACCATGCAGCTCTCAGGTATTTGTTGATCAAGAAGGATTCTAAACCTAGGATTATCAGATGGATTCTGCTGTTGCAGGAATTTGACTTGGAAATCAAGGACAAGAAGGGAACGGATAACTTGGTAGCAGATCACTTGAGTAGACTGGTGAGAGATGAAGAGGTACTACCATTGTATGATTCCTTTCCAGATGAGCGTCTCTTTTCTATTCAGGAGGAATTGCCTTGGTATGCTAACATTGTTAATTATTTGGCAAGTGCATTTATTCCCAATGAATTTTCTAAAAACCAGAAGGATAAGCTTAGGAGTGATGCTAGACATTATGTTTGGGATGATCCATACTTGTGGAAATTTTGTGCTGATCAGATAATCCGTAGATGTGTGCCTAATACCGAAACATTGTCTATTTTAACTTTTTGCCATTCCTATGCTTGTGGTGGTCATTTTGGACCCAAACAGACTGCTCATAAGGTTTTAGAAAGTGGTTTTTATTGGCCAACAATTTTTAAAGACTCATATCTATTTTGTAAATCATGTGAGAATTGTCAACGAACAGGTAACATATCACATAGAAATCAAATGCCACAAACTCCCATTTTAATTGTTGAGATTTTTTATGTTTGGGGTATTGATTTTATGGGACCTTTTCCTGTTTCGCATGGTAATATTTACATTCTCTTGGCAGTTGACTATGTTTCTAAATGGGTGGAAGCTAAAGCCACCAGGACTGATGATTCTAAAGTTGTTGCAGATTTTGTCAAAACTAACATATTTGTCAGATTTAGAACTCCTAGAGCTATCATCAGCGATAGAGGAACTCACTTTTGCAACAGGATGCTAGCAACACTTTTCAAGAAATATAATGTTTTGCATAAGATTTCTACATCTTATCATCCGCAAAGCAATGGTCAGGCTGAAGTATCCAACCATGAAGTGAAATCCGTTTTGGAGAAGGTCGTCAAGCCAAGCAAAAAAGATTGGAGTCTGTGGTTAGAAGATGCATTGTGGGCGTATAGAACCGCATACAAAACCCCCATTGGTATGTCTCCATACAGATTGGTTTTTGGGAAGCCATGTCATCTACCCGTGGAGTTAGAACACAGAGCTTTTTGGACGATCAAGCAATGTAATATGAGTTTGGATGAAGCGGGGATGCATAAGAAGTTACAGTTACAAGAATTAGAAGAGATGAGGAATGAAGCATATGAGAGTTCTAGGCTATACAAGAATAAAACAAAGGCCTTCCATGACAAACAGATTTTGAGGAAAGATTTCGCTGTTGGACAAGTTCTCCTATTTAATTCGAGGCTAAAGTTATTTCCAGGTAAGTTACGCTCTCGTTGGGAGGGTCCTTTTGTTATTACTAATGTGTTCTCTCATGGTGCTATAGATATACAGAATCCAAGGTCAGGGAAAGTGTTCAAGGTCAATGGACATAGGCTGAAACCTTTCTGTGAAGGATTTCCGATGGAGAGTGTGGAGATGATAGACCTAGTGGATCCGAGTTATGAATGATTGCGAGGAACGATGTCGGGCTAACGACGTTAACCAAATGCGCTGCTTGGGAGGCAACCCAAGATCTCAGATTTGATTTTTCTATCCCTTTCCTTCATAGTTTTAGTTGCATTTTATTTAGTTATCTCATCTTTTGCATGATTGTCTTACATTGGGGACAATATAAGGTTTGAGTGCGGGGGAGAGGTTTAGGTTTAGGTTAGTATAGGGTGGGTAGGTTTGCTCAATGTGAAAATATGAAAATCTGAGTTGTTTTGTGAAATTTTTGTGTTTGGTCAAGTTTTCAAAGGTTTTTGGTTTTAGAATGAAGATTGATGCCATTGATTGAATTTGTTTGATGCTGAATTAATTGATAAATAATGATAATGTAGTTAGGACCCATAGTTAACTGATTTAGATTGAGTTGGTATTGCATGAGTACTTGAGTATGAGATACATGTTTATTTGACCGAGTTAGTTGTGGAGTTGACTTTGTGCACTGATTTCATGATTCAGAACTGTTTAACTGCTTATCTTATTTGCAGGACTTTGTGAAAAAATGGGACATTTGAAAAAAATTGAGAAAATTTTTTGAGAAAAAACATTTTGTCTCAAAAGGAAAACATGTGGTGGGTTGAGATGGAGCGTAAAACGCACTCACTCATAAACACGTGCATCGAGATAGAGCGTGAAACGCACTCGTTGGTGAGAAGATAAGTGAGATGGAACATAAAATGCACTCGCTTGAAAAAAAAATGCGGAAGGTGAAATGGAGCATAAAATGCATTCACCTGAATGAAGAAAAATGAATGGCAGGAAAAAAACATGTTCTGGTTTTGAGTCAGTGTGCACGGTTGTTGTTCCATACAAACTGAGTTGAGTATCTGTGTTAATCATAGGAGATGCTTATGTGGTTTCAATTTGATTTAGAGATGTTCAGTGGGGAATGATGAGGTTATTGTTATTAGTTGACTGATGACGTATAGAACAAATTTCTGTGGATTGGTGTTAGTATTCATGGATGCTAATTGAATTTGAACCTTTGGGAGTTTGGTTGAATAGAATTCAAATGATTTCAATATAACTTTTGTTTTAGTTTACACGAGGACGTGTAAAGACTAAGTGTGGGGGAATTTGATAAGTGCATATTATTCATTTATTTTCATTCCTTTATATTTAGTTTATTGCATGTTTTATTATGTATATGCACTTATTAGGTTGTTTATTGATTTCAGGAGGATTCAGAGTCAAAAGTGGAAAAAGATGGAAAATTGGAGCTAAAACGAGAAACTTAGTACAAAAATTCTCGCCCGACGAGAATGGCGGAGTTGACCAAGTTTGACCAGCTTTGATTTTTTGTAATTTTTGAGGATTTCTATTTCAGATTGGATTCTTAATTCTTAGAGATTTAGGATATTATCTTAGGACTATAAATAGATGTTTTTAATTTATTATGAGAGATCTGGACAACTACAAATGTAACCCTAATTGGAGGAGATTGAAGGCATGTCAGGCTAAACTCTTACTTTCAGTTCTAAGGGATGTTGAACCTTATTCACAATTAATGGTTTAATCAGGTTTTATTTATTTATTTATTCCTTCTTGCATGAGGTTTATTCTAATAATCTGTTTTAATTGATTATATGTTATTTAATCTTTTGATTTGATTTGGCCAATGGAATTAATTTGATTAATATCATCTGCTAGATTAAGATATAGTATTAAGTAAACGATATTATATCTGATCATAGGTAGCAATTAATAGTATTTGATTGTGGACAAGCTTTTGGATATTATTAAGGCTATTAGAAGGCAAGTTAAATAATTCTTGATTGTGTAATTGTTGCTTGGAATAACCTAATTCTCTAATTCTTCATGCTGCTGTTATATTAAATCTAAACTGATAGTTCTAGGTTATATGATAGTTAGAGTCTCTTGAGGCGATTGTCACATTTGATTTACACATAAGGAGAATTTCGGATAATTAGCGATTGCGGTTATCTAGGGTTATTGATCTCATTGAAGGATAAATATTGTTAAACTTGACTCTTCCATAATTGTGCTTAGGTGATACTGAACTGAAGAACTGAAGCTTTTTATTCATTGCTCATTCTTAATCACTTTTGTTAGCCTAGTGAATCAAACTCAAAACCCCCCATTCATAGAAATAATAGGAATATTAGAATAAATAAAAGACTAATTCACTTCTCTGTGGGATCGATCCTTGCTTGTCATTATACTAAGTTTTGTGCTAGTAGAGTGTTAGTAAGGTATTAATTTTGGAGTGTAAAACGACAGCTCCCACTTAAGTTATCCTTATCTAGGATATATGAAGCTATATTAAGCTTCGGCTCCGTCAAATTATTTGTTTTTAAGCAAATTAGCTCATTTTGGCATTTTATCGAACAATACGCGTGCGCCTAGCTTGTGGACTATTTTCTATAGGTTGGAGCTATGTAATCATACCATTTTCGCCAACCTTATTTCTCCGCACAACAACAACTATACACCGAGGTTCTATTTCAGTCCACAAGGATCCAACTCTCATTACATACTAATTTATAAGTTAGTTTACTAACTTTTAAATTAACTTTGCAATTCATTTGCAATATAAGAATCTCAATTCTCTATACACATAACCAATATATATTCCAATTCTCAGTCTAACTAATTACCAAATCAAGTTGCTAGTTAATTTCACATATAAACCATTTCATATATACTAACTAATAAAAAAAAATTACCTTATGCTTGATTACGAGGTTAATTATCAATTATTCTTTGACAATTTCTATACATTACTTACCTTTACTTTCAATACTTAAAAGAAAGGAAGAATTGAGAGTACGCTTGAATTGTTTAGGTACTCACCTCAATTTGGATGCTTTGAATCCTTTCCTTGGTCAGTACTTTGCTTTGATACCTCTTCAATTCCAGTGTATGATTTCCACTTTTAGAGAATTGAAGGATGTTTTTAACAAGATTTTGATAATATCTTGTGTGAAGACTTAAACTAGGAATTAGTTTTCGAGCAGATGGAATTTAGAATGAAGGAGCTGAGAGTGGGTTGTGTCCTTAGCTGCCTTCACTTCCCAAACGTTTGATAACTTAATGCCCTCTGTTAGCCTAAAGAGTTGACAGCTCATGCTTGCAAAGGAAATGACTCAGCTTCATTTATTTTCTCAGCATACATGGTTTAGTACATGTACTTTTATGTTTTAATTCCTTGCACTCAGCATACTCGAGATATATTAACATATCACATACATTACAGTATACATAAGACATATACCAATATTACATTACTTGCTTGGATTACCATACATAAGTATAACACATTATACTTTCAACATACATTTTAATTTATATATCATAATTACCTATTCCTTCCAAATAAAAATAAAATTAATTCATTTGATAAAATAACCCATTTAGTGGGACGAACCAATTGTATTAAAATAATTAATATTCAATTAATTATTTTAATTCACTTATTTAATGTATACAACTAATTTTGTATAATTAAATTTAATCATTTTCTCCCTTCCATAAATTATTTTCAACAACTTATTTATATTAAATATATATAATTTAATATATTCCATCCTAGCATACTTATTCATTTATAAAATGTTAAGTACCTTCAGTACTTATCACATGAAATATTTTGTATAGTATATATACATAATACATGATAAGTGCATATTATTCATTTATTTTTATTCCTTTATATCTAGTTTATTGCATGTTTTATTGTGTATATGCACTTATTAGGTTATTTATTGATTTCAGGAGAATTCAGGGTCAAAGATGGAAAAAGATGGAAAATTGGGGCTTAAAATGGCATTTTTGTAATTACTGGGACATAGCCTAGCGCCAGAAGCGCTAGGACCAGCGCTAGAAGCGCTCCACTTGCTGCACCCTAGCGCCATTAGCGCCCAAACCAGCGCCAGAAGCGCTACATCAGCGCCAACAGCGCTCAGCCTTCACAAACACAGCGCTAGCAGCGCTTACATCAGAGCCAGCGGCGCTAGGCATTCTGCATAGTGGCGCCAGAAGCGCTCACTCAAGCGCTAACAGCGCTAAGCCTCGACTTGGGTTACTAAAGTTCAGCTGGAGGAGGAAAAGGAAGCCAATTCTGAAGAGGATTCTAGTCTATATTGATCAGATAGTGAGAAGGAAACCCTAAGTATAAAAACTTAGAGACTTTTATGATTTATGATATTATTATTCTAGAGCTAGAGATCTTGGCAACTACAATTGTAACTCTGATAGGAGGAGATTGAAGGCATGTCAGGCTAAACTCTTACTTTCAGTTCTAAGGGATGTTGAATCTTTTTCATAATTAATGGTTTAATCAGGTTTTATTTATTTATTCCTTCTTGCATGAGGTTTATTCTGATAATCTGTTTTAATTGATTATATGTTATTTAATCTTTTGATTTGATCTGGCCAATTGAATTAATTTGATTGATATCATCTGCTAGATTAAGATATAGTATTAAGTAAACGATATTATGTCTGATCATAGGTAGCAATTGATAGTATCTGATTGTGGACAAGCTTTTGGATATTATTAAGATTATTAGAAGGCAAGTTAAATAATTCCTGATTGTGCAATTGTTGCTTGGAATAACCTAATTCTCTCATTCTTTATGCTGCTGTTATATTAAATCTAGACTGATAGTTCTAGGTTATATGATAGTTAGAGTCTCTTGAGGCGATTGTCACATTAGATTTACACATAAGGAGAATTGCGGATAATTAGCGATTGCGATTATCTAGGGTTATTAGTCTCATTGAAGGATAAATATTGTTAAACTTGATTTTCCCATAATTGTGATAAGGTGATACTGAACTGAAGAACTGAAGCTTTTTATTCATTGATCATTCTTAATTACTTTTGTTAGTTTAGTGAATCAAACTCAAAAACCCCTCATTAATAGAAATAATAGGAATGCTAGAATAAGTAAAAGATTAATTCACTTCTCTGTGGGATCGATCCTTGCTTGTCATTATACTAAGTTTTGTGCTAGTAGAGTGTTAGTAAGGTATTAATTTTGGAGTGTAAAACGACAGCTCCCAAATTTTGGCGCCGTTGCCGGGGAAGTGTTATTTATCTTTATTTATTCTTCATTTTATTTTATTTTATTTTTGTTCATTATTGTAGTTTATGACACGATCCTCTCAATCCGGTGATTTGAATTTTGATCCAGAAATTGAGAAAACTGCACGCAGGCTAAGGAAAGAAGCTCGTCAAGCTCGAGGCATCACTGCAGAGTCAGACGAAATTCCATCTCCGGGACTCAACATAGCACTTGAGTTACTGTCAAATACATCATCCACCGATTCAGAGAAGGAAGAAGAAATGGCGGTGCCAAATAACAACAGAACACTCAAAGAATTAGCCACTCCCAATCTTAATCAACAACCCTTGTGCATTGAATATCCTACTTTAACTGCTGCTTTTGAACTTAAATCGGGACTAATTCATCTTTTGCCTACTTTTCGTGGTCTCACAGGTGAAGATCCATACAAGCACTTGAAGGAATTCCATGTGGTGTGTTCCACCATGAAGCCATATGGAATAACAGAGGATCAAATCAAGCTAAGGGCATTTCCATTCTCACTGGGAGATCTAGCGAAGGACTGGCTGTACTATCTTCCTTCAGGGTCAATACAGTCATGGAATGACATGAAAAGGCTATTCTTGGAGAAGTACTTTCCTGCTTCAAGAGTTGCCAACATCAGAAAGGAGATATACGGCATTCGACAGTTCAACGGAGAGACACTGTATGAGTATTGGGAAAGATTTAAAAAATTGTGTTCCAGTTGTCCTCCCCATCAAATAGACGATCAACACCTGATTCAGTACTTTTATGAGGGACTATTACCAATGGATCGGAGTATGATCGATGCTGCAAGTGGAGGAGCACTAGTGGATAAGACACCGGAGGCTGCAAGGACTCTAATTGCAAATATGGCTGCTAATTCTCAGCAGTATGGGACAAGGAATAACCATGCACCTGCAAGAGTGAATGAGATGACCACGAGCAACCTTGAACAACAAATTTCTGATCTAACTGTGCTGGTTAAACAAATGGCTACAGGAAATACACCAGTAGCAAAAGTTTGTGGGATTTGCTTAATGACTGGTCATAGTACCGATTCTTGTCCAACATTGCAAGAGGAAGACACAACACAACAAGCTAATGCGATGGGGAACTATCAGGCACAACCACAGCGGAAGTATGACCCGTACTCCAATGCTTACAATCCAGGATGGAGGGATCATCCTAATTTGAGTTATGGAGGAAATAGGCCACCAGCGCAAGGTGTATATCCGGTTAGACAACAAGGGTTCCCACAAGGCTCTCAACCAACTCAACCTCAATATCAACCTAGACAGGCAGCTCCTGCAAATCCTGGAACATCTTTGGAAGACATGTTCAAGGCATTCATGACACAGACACAGCAGTTCCAGCAGGAAACAAAAAATTCTGTTCAAGACTTGAGAAATCAGATAGGTCAACTTGCCACCACAGTGGGGAGGTTGGATGCTCAGGGTTCAGGAAAGTTGCCCTCCCAAACAATTGTCAATCCAAGGGAGAATGCTAGTGCGATTACACTAAGGAGTGGAAAGGAGTTGGAAGTACCCAAAACAGTGACGGAAATTGAAAAAGAGGAGGCTAGTGATGAGATAGAGACACCGAGGGAAGTTGTTACCCCATCTACTCCAGTTAAGACTCCACCATTGCCGTTTCCACCTAGAACCCACAAGACTTCAAAGAAGGAGGAAAATGAAAGGGAAATTTTGGAAACCTTCAGGAAGGTAGAGGTAAATATTCCTCTATTGGATGCCATCAAACAAGTGCCCAGGTATGCAAAGTTTTTGAAAGAATTGTGTACTAACAAAAGAAAATTGAAAGATGATGAAAAAATCACTGTAGGAGAGAATGTGTCAGCAGTGCTTCAAAGGAAAATGCCTCCTAAATGTAAAGATCCAGGAATGTTTACAATCCCATGCAGAATAGGTAATACCAGATTTGAGAAAGCCATGTTAGATTTAGGAGCGTCAATAAATGTCATGCCATTGTCTGTATTTGCCTCTTTAAATCTAGGACCTTTGAAACAAACTGGTGTTATCATTCAACTTGCTGATCGTACTAACACTTATCCGCAAGGGGTAATTGAAGATGTCTTAGTGCAGGTTAATCAGCTAATATTTCCTGCAGATTTTTACATTGTGGATATGGAAGATGATAGATCTCCAAATCCTCCACATATCTTGTTAGGGCGACCATTCTTGAAAACAGCAAGGACAATGATCGATGTACACAATGGGACCTTGACCATGGAATTTGATGGAGAGAAAATTCAGTTCAATATATATGACGCCATGAGGTACCCTAGTGATGTTGATCATGTTTTTGCCATTGACATCATTGATTCTATAGTGCAGGGATCTTTTGAACAAGACCACAGGGAAAGCTTGGAGATGGCTATTGCTAAAAACTTGGACATGGATAAAGAGGAAGAATTTGATCAGAATCAGGAATTGAAGGAAGTTGTGGCTGCATTGCACTCGTTGCCAAAATTCACAGATAAGTATGCAGTTCAATCAATTCAATTGCCTGTTTCTCATAAAAAACAGTTACCTTCTGTGGAGCAAGCTCCAATCTTAGAATTGAAACCCCTACCTGCTCACTTAAAATATGCATATTTAGGGACTAATGAAACGTTACCTGTGATTATTGCTAGCAATCTAACCAAAATGCAGGAAGAGAAATTGTTGAGAGTCCTAAGGGACCATGTCACAGTGTTTGGCTGGACGATAGCAGATATCAAAGGTATAAGCCCCGCGATGTGCATGCATAGGATTCTTTTGGATGATGGAGCAAAGCCCACGAGAGAATCACAGCGAAGATTAAATCCACCCATGATGGAGGTAGTCAAGAAAGAGGTGATTAAATTGCTTGATGCAGGCATAATCTACCCCATCTCCCACAGTCAGTGGGTGAGTCCGGTACAGGTAGTTCCGAAGAAGTCTGGAATAACTGTCATCACGAATGACAATAATGAGTTGGTGCCCACACGGATACAAACAGGATGGAGAGTGTGTATTGACTACAGGAAACTAAATGCTGTAACCAGAAAAGATCACTTTCCTCTTCCTTTTATTGATCAAATGCTAGAACGATTAGCGGGGCATACTTATTATTGCTTTCTAGATGGTTTTTCAGGATATAATCAGATCGTGATTGCACCCGAAGACCAGGAAAAGACCACATTCACGTGTCCATTTGGTACTTTTGCATACCGGAGGATGTCGTTTGGACTTTGTAATGCACCAGGTACTTTCCAGCGATGCATGGTAAGCATTTTTTTTTCTGATCTTTTAGAAAGTTGCATCGAGGTCTTTATGGATGATTTCACAGTACATGGTGATTCTTTGGATTTGTGCTTGGAAAATCTAACGCGTGTGCTAGATAGATGTTTGGAAACTAACCTTGTTCTTAATTGGGAAAAGTGTCACTTTATGGTAGAACAGGGTATAGTGCTTGGTCATGTTGTGTCAGCTAAAGGTTTAGAGGTTGATAAAGCTAAGATAGATATTGTGTCTGCTTTGCCTTACCCTGCTAGTGTGCGGGAGATTCGCTCTTTTCTTGGACATGCAGGTTTCTATCGGCGATTTATCAAAGACTTCTCCAAAATAGCTCTGCCATTATGTAAATTGCTGCAAAAAGATGTGGAATTCCAGTTCGATGAAACGTGCAAGAAGGCATTTGATATGTTGAAAAGCCTATTGACTTCCGCACCCGTGATTCAACCGCCAAATTGGAATATTCCCTTTGAAATAATGTGTGATGCAAGCAATTATGCAGTCGGAGCTGTTTTGGGCCAAAGAGTTGACAAAGTTGTCCATGCCATTTATTATGCCTCTAGAACATTGAATGCAGCTCAGATTAACTACTCGACTGTCGACGCCAGGTTTTCGCTTTCTAGTCTTTTCCAATTTTAGCCTTTTGATTTAATGATTCTTTGGAAAAGATCGGCATTAATGTCGACGGGGTTTTGAAAGATCGTTTTTATGATGAGCCAATTGACCAGAGTCGCCAGTTGGTATATTTGAAATGGATGTACCAACTCATCCGAGTTTTCGTTTTTTATAAATCGCTGGCTCATGTGTGACTCCGAATTAATTGGTCTGCGAATCGAGATTCATAGAGTTCGGGGGCTTGCTTAAGTGAGGGGAAGGTGTTAGGCACCCCCCGACTTCCGTGAAACACGGTTACCGCAATCTTGATGCTTTCCTATCCTTTAATTCATGAAATGTTGTGTGTACGCGCGCGTGTGTGTGTGTGCCTATGTGAATGTTGTGGTGAGTTTGTATGAAAGAATCATTTGGATTTTTAGGGAAAATCGTGTTTTAATTTGAGAACGCTTCGGAATGTTTTTTCGGTATACACGAGAAAGCTTGGTTCGTTATAAGAAAAATTTGATTTTATATTTATCAAAACTATGAGATTTTCATTAGGTGTCGTTTTGGCGAAACAAGAGTTTTAAACCTTCGTCAAAATAGGAATCGAGATCTATACGTTGCTTTCATGAAATGATCGGGCAATTTCTAGAATCTCTTTCACCCTATGCACAAAGATTTAATAAAACGTTACTTATTTCTAAAATCAAATTTTGTGATGTTTGAAAATGATTTTCTTTAGCTTTCTCGTTAGATAGGAATCGACATTCATTAACATTTCTCAAATTTTAACCTCGTGATTCTAATATCCTACTTTGATTGATTTTATGAAAATCTTATCATTTAGCTTTGAAATCAATTTCGTGTCATAAATCAAATCAAGCATAAACACGCGTCGAGGCTATTCATGGGCATGTAAGCCATCAAAATGTCCCCGAACGCCAACAATCACAAATTTCACTATTTCGGGGCCTTAAGCACGATTCTCGCCTTAGCGTCGTTTTAAGGCCCAACGATTACATATTTACAATGAGAACTACGTCATTTCTACTTCTTACATCAAGATATGTCCATCATCGGATCGGGACCCCGGGGTCGCTTTCCTAGGCTCACAACCAAGTATCCACACACAAACAATCGGATATTACAAGAAAATAAACCAACCCGGATAAATCTAACAACACCAAGACATCTTAAAATAACGATTTAAAGGAATTGATACCGAATATAACACCTTAAAACAAACCAAGAAATTAATGAACGAATATCATCGGGTTATTAGGAAGAGTTTATTCCGATGGAAACTTCACTCATAATCCCTAATTCATTGTTCAACAAGATACATGAAAATTATATCTAATTTACCCAAATCAATAGGACATGAATTGCTAGAACAAATAGAAATCTTCACCTTGCAATTGATCTCAAATGGATGTGAACTTGTGTATTTGAATAGGATAAAGGATGTATTTGATACAATCAAACTCAAAAGAATTAATTCCACTCTTTTTTTCCTCTTCTTTCTCCCTATTTTGTTGCAAAATCTAGCTATTTTCTCTCTATTTCCGTGTTTTTTGCTGCGGCAGAAATTCTTCTTCTTCCAAAACTGCTGAACCTCCTGTATGCTGCCTGAAGCTGGCTTAAATAGGCTGGCCAGAGCCAGCCGCAGATCTATCTGCGGCTGGCCGCAGATGGATCTGCGGCTGGCCAGCTGGCACGCCTCCCATCGCACTCAGCTGGTAGTGCTGATTTCCCGGTTTTCGTGCTGGCGCACCCACTTGGCCGCAGATCTATCCGCGGCTGGCGGGCTTGACTTTCTCGATTTTCGTGCCACGCCTCGATTTTCGTACCGCAACGTCGGTTTTCGCTGACAGGCTCGTATTCCGCAGTCCGGGAACTTCCGGGAGACGTGCCACCTCATTCGGAAATGCCTGCCTCGGACGGTCATGCTGTCACGTCGACTTGGGCTGCCCAAATCATTGCGGCGGTGCCGGGCGCTCGCCCTTGTGCCCGCTCTTTTGCTCCTGCAAGCTGGTTCAATTGACGATTTCGCCCTCCTGTCAAGGTTAGTAGAAGGAAACGCAAAATTTGGGTGTCTACAGCTGCCCCTCTTTATCATGTTTATGAAATGATAAATGAAATGAACAGGATAAAGAATAGACACTCGATGCATGAATGACAATGTGTAAGAATGACAGTGCATACATGATGTCTCACACATATAGCTTATGATGCAACATAAGATGCAATGCATGCAAGACATTCGTAAGAGTGTCAATGTATCAACCCCTTGACCGTGTTCGTTAGTCTTTGGGTTCACTCCTTCAATCTATCGTCTCGTTCGGGGCCGGGTATCGTCGCCGGTCACCCATCGCGTAACCCCCGGTTATCGTCGCCGGTCGGTCCTCTGTCGGAGCCGGTTATCGTCGCCGGACATCCATCTCGTGATCGCCGGTTATCGTCGCCGGTCGATCGTCATGTCGGGGCCGGGTATCGCCGCCGGTCACCCATCTCGTAACCTCCGGTTATCGTCGCCGGTCGGTTATCTGTCGGAGCCGGTTATCGTCGCCGGACATCCATCTCGTGATCGCCGGTTATCGTCGCCGGTCGATCGTCATGTCGGGGCCGGGTATCGTCGCCGGTCACCCATCTCGTAACCTCCGGTTATCGTCGCCGGTCGGTTATCTTGTCGGAGCCGGTTATCGTCGCCGGTCATCCATCTCGTGATCGCCGGTTATCGTCGCCGGTCGATCGTCATGTCGGGGCCGGGTATCGTCGCCGGTCACCCATCTCGTAACCTCCGGTTATCGTCGCCGGTCGGTTATCTTGTCGGAGCCGGTTATCGTCGCCGGTCATCCATCTCGTGATCGCCGGTTATCGTCGCCGGTCGATCGTCATGTCGGGGCCGGGTATCCTCGCCGGTCACCCATCTCGTAACCTCCAGTTATCGTCGCCGGTCGGTTATCTTGTCGGAGCCGGTTATCGTCGCCGGTCATCCATCTCGTGATCGCCGGTTATCGTCGCCGGTCAATCGTCATGTCGGGGCCGGGTATCGTCGCCGGTCACCCATCTCGTAACCTCCGGTTATCGTCGCCGGTCGGTTATCTTGTCGGAGCCGGTTATCGTCGCCGGTCATCCATCTCGTGATCGCCGGTTATCGTCGCCGGTCGATCGTCATGTCGGGGCCGGGTATCGTCGCCGGTCACCCATCTCGTAACCTCCGGTTATCGTCGCCGGTCGGTTATCTGTCGGAGCCGGTTATCGTCGCCGGACATCCATCTCGTGATCGCCGGTTATCGTCGCCGGTCGATCGTCATGTCGGGGCCGGGTATCGTCGCCGGTCACCCATCTCGTAACCTCCGGTTATCGTCGCCGGTCGGTTATCTTGTCGGAGCCGGTTATCGTCGCCGGTCATCCATCTCGTGATCGCCGGTTATCGTCGCCGGTCGATCGTCATGTCGGGGCCGGGTATCGTCGCCGGTCACCCATCTCGTAACCTCCGGTTATCGTCGCCGGTCGGTTATCTGTCGGAGCCGGTTATCGTCGCCGGACATCCATCTCGTGATCGCCGGTTATCGTCGCCGGTCGATCGTCATGTCGGGGCCGGGTATCGTCGTCGGTCACCCATCTCGTAACCCCCGGTTATCGTCGCCGGTTGGTTATCTGTCGGAGCCGGTTATCGTCGCCGGACATCCATCTCGTGATCGCCGGTTATCGTCGCCGGTCGATCGTCATGTCGGGGCCGGGTATCGTCGCCGGTCACCCATCTCGTAAACTTTTCACTTTAACACGTCAAATGGCTGCAAGGGAGCAAGGTGGGACCCACCAGGGCCAGCCGCAGATGGATCTGCGGCCAGCCGCAGATACATCTGCGGCCATGATCGGGCCTTAAAACCAACGCGGCTCCTCCAGATCTGTCACTTTCAACTTGTAATCCAAAGAGATTCTCTCGATTTTTCTTGTTCGCGAGGGCTTTTTTGTCGATTTTTTCAACTTTCCTGCAAAAACTGTTCCGGTAGGATCGATCTACGCGCTACAGGTAACACTTTGACCGGTCACTTTTCAATTTCGTCAATGTTTTGCTATACATTTGACTATTTGCATGTTTAGAGATAGAATGTATGCTTTACAATGCTATGTAATGTACCATCATATATACATGCTATGTATCAACTATGTGAGTCCTATTTTATGTTCATGAGGCGGTCCCACATATTGTTATTCCCTTTCTGCAATAAAATCATGCATTACATGCTGTAATTACATATATGAATGCAATTTAGATCTGTTTGAGATTTTGATTGATGGAAAACACGTTTGGCTTATGCCTGGGATGTTCAATTTACAAACGGAACTCTGCCGATTTTTTTTTTTTTTTTTTATTTTATTTTTTTACATGCATCATATTGCATTAATCATATGATGAGGCTAGAAATTTAGAATGTTCATTACATAAATTTTAAAAGGAAACTTACCTTCTTTCTCGCCCGTTCTATTCCAGCTATGGATCGTGATGCGCCCAGTAGCTCCTCCGCCTCTCGGACTTCGGGTGTTCGCCGTCGTAGGGCTGCGCCCACTCCTGTTCCTCCTCGGACCCGTCAGGCTCGTCGTTTGACGGAGGCTGTTATTCGTCCTGGTCATCCGGACGTTGAGGAGGCTGTCCCTCCGGAGGTTGCGGCAGAGGGGCCATCCTTCAGCACACCGGCTCCATCTACTCATCAGGCTCCTTCTGGCGCCTCTGTGCAGATACCCGATCTTTTGGGTCGGGATCTCAGTCGTCACCCTTCAGCATCTCTCGTGGCTAACGAGGTATATTTCAGCTCTATTCTGATTTCACTCTCAATTTCTCCATTCTCCTTTTATCCGGATTGACCCCTTGGTGATTGCCCCAGGTACCCGAGTTTACCCAGCCGAGGGGTAACTGGTTCAACATCTACTCCCTTTACGCGGCCCTGCACAGTGATTATCGGGCGATGGTGGATTCTTGGGGCTTCCGACATTTCTTCACTATCATCCCCCGCCAGTGCCCCTGGGGTTACATGAGGGCTTTATCCGAGCGATGGTTCCACCAGACGCAGTCTCTTCATCTCCTCGACTGCGAGGTCGTGTTGACCCCATGGGACTGGAGGTACATTACTGGCATTGAGTTTACCGGGTCCCGCGTCCCCTTGGATCTTGATATCACTCCTGTGGAGGTTCGAGCTTTGCTGGGCTTCGCTGCTGAGGACCGGGTCTTTAAGGCCCGCAGTATCCGATCTGGTGCCTTGGCTGTCGATGCAGTCGGGGGTCTCTATGCGATGCCCATTCCAGCGGATCAGGGTACCCGCGACATTCTACTCCGCCGCTTATTCCTGACGATCATGAGGGGTTGTTTCCTAGGGAACAACTCCTCCACCATTCATTTCAGCGTCGTGGGAGCGGTTAGAGACGTGGATCGCATCAGTGACTATGACTGGGGGTCATTCACCTTTGCCTATTTCCTCCACGGCATGCGCCTACGCTCGGAGGGACAGACTGATGCCTGGCTCGGTTTCTACCACTTTCTGCTGGTGAGTCCCTTCCTCCTCTCTCTTACTGTATTTCTTTTCCTTTCATCTCTTTTCTGTATTTGATAGTGACTCATGCCTTGCCTTGTTTCTATTCACAGTTCTGGGCTTACGAGCGGCTGCCATGTCTGAGGCCTCTCACTACTCTGGGCCCGGACACCTATCCTCGGGGTCGGCGATGGCATCACAGTACTCTGGAGGAGGTCCCCGTGTCGGGCAGCTTTGCACATTGTCGTATTCAGCTGGAGTTGATCACGGCTGCCGACGTCGTCTGGATTCCCTACCTCTCCGAGCATTTGACTGTGGGGTTTGCTGACGGGCATCCTTCCGGCCCGGAGTTCGAGCTTTCTACCCGTCGCCTCACTTTGCAGAGTGTTGGAGGCTGGGTGATGTATCTGGGAGAGCGCGCATTCAGATGCGTCACTGGGGAGATCCGCATCCCGCACTCCCTTTCTTTCACTACTTTCTGGCCGCTGGATTCTCAGCCTTCAGAGATCATGCTTGCCGGGGAGGATGGTCGGATGCTTTCCACAGGTCCCACTACGAGTGATGCATTCCGTACATGGTGGGTGCCCCGTACCATCGGTCCTCAGACTCGGGCCACTTTCTTCCTTGGAGACATGGTTCCAGGCTCGGTGACGATGACCAATTGGGCTGCCTGTGTTCGGACCCCTACCCACGCTGAGCAGATCGCCTCATTGACCCGTCAGGTAGATCAGTTGTCGCTGTTTATTCGGGGGTTGGGCCGGACCCCGGAGGAGGCTTACACCTACGATCCTGACGGTGCAGGTTATGATGCAGGCCCGAGTTCATCTGATGCCACAGCGCATCCCTACATTCCTGATATGAACTTTGGTCCTCCGAGCTCGGCGACTCCAGGGGATCAGTTCGAGGATCCTGCTTTCATAGATGATACTGATTTTATTTAGACCAGGATAGGATAGGGTCTTTTGTATCAGCACCTGCTTAGATTTCTTTTTCATTTATGCACTATGTACATGAACTCATTTATTTATTTATGCACAGCTTTCTTTTTCATTTTTATGGGATTCACCTGCTTTATTATTAACTGTATGATGCATGCTTTTTATTTATGGGTAGAGGATGACCCCTGTACAGTCTTTTTTGATACTATTTTTTCACAGATGTCGTCCTCAGATGCCGTGGTTCGTTTGGATTCCACTCCTTCCACAGGGTTGGTTGGCAGCCTCTTCCGCTGGTTGGACAGTCTACTGCCAGCAGATAGGGTTATCGTAGATGGTCTTCTGGGACATTCTTGGTCCTTATTAACCTTCCGGGTGCCGGCGGGCTTTGTGGATGGCCTTCTGAGCTATTGGGCCCCTGCCCGTCAGGTGTTTAGGTTTGGGACAGTAGAGCTGACCCCCACCCTTGAGGAGTATGCTCGCTTCACCGGCTTGCCGTTGGATGGTCCCTGTGCTAGGGTTACCGTTGGTTCCATGCGTCGTCAATTCTTGACTTTCACCGGTTTGCGGAGGGCCGTCTTATTACCGGTAATCACATCAGACCATATGGTTCCCCTTCAATTCTTGATTGACCGATTTGGCTCACCTGACAGTTTCCGTCTTTTCCTCGGTGATTTTTTCCGTGTCCGAGGAGCGCTGGGATGCCTTGAGAGTGGGCGTTCTGATGGCCTGTGTCATCTCAGTTTTGTACTTGCCTGCAGGATCCGATCATTTGGACATTCGGATTGTTGCGGCGGCCGTTAGGGCCCTTCAGGAGGATCACACCATTCTCCCCATGATATTGGCGGATACCTATATGTCGGCCACATATTGCCAGTCCTTCCGAGGGAGATTCTTCAGAGGGAGTTCGACCTTATTGTATATGTGGTTCATGAGTCATCTTAGTCCCATCGGCCATTTCCGTCGCCAAGGGTTTTGCTTCAGTCACAACATAGCCACGCAGTTTTCGTTTCGTCCCGTGAGCTGTACTGATGTGACCTCCTGGATATCCTTTTTGTCTGTCATTGAGGACCCCTTTCATCTATTGGTTTACTCGGGCTATTGCTCCTTCATGAGCTTCTTGACTCATGTGCCTGGTATGGATTTCATTCCCATTGCTGGGTTAAGGGGCGTGACGACCTATCATCCTCTGGCGGTTATGGGGCAGTTTGATCAGACACAGGATTTACACCCCTTCGCGGGTGCAGCCGCATACCGATTCCTTATATCATCCTGTACAGAGAGGGATCTATTGCAGGTATACGAGCTTTGGGATCGCAGGATCTTTGCCGAATATAGTGCGAGCTGTCACATCCAGACATTTGCCTACGTACAGTGGTTGCGTGGAGACCTGGATTCGGCTAGTTTGAGTCGGACTGGGGCCTTTGATGTCTCTGGAGTGATTTTCGCAGAAGATACCACAGACCATTCCATTTCAGCCGATTCTGCCCCGAGTCGGGTCGCTGAGGATTCTCGACTCCGCCTGGCCCTGATTACTACTGAAGCCGAGAGGGATGCCGCCCTTGCCGAGAGAGATGAGGCCATTCGGGCTAGAGATGCTGCCATTGCTGATAGGGAGACCATTGTATTTCAGACCAGGGCAGTGGTAGATGCTCATTTTGGGACTATCAGCCGAGCTACTGCTTTACTGGATCGTATTGATATGATGGGGCAGCAGATTGCAGGAGATGCTGATGCTTCAGATCTATCCACCACCCTATCCATCTTGCTTCGGCTAGTTTCAGATTTGTAGATTATTTTATTTCCTGCATAGACTATGTTGGTTTCATCAGTTATTGAAAGAGAAATCTTGTAATAAAACGACTTATATATATAGACATGCATTTGAATTTAGTCATTTTCCCCCTTTTGTCGTATCATTGCCACCCATTGGATCATCATTTTATCCAACTGACCATGATTTTGACATTTCGCCTTCTTTCTTTCCTCAAGACTTGATGGAGATTTGACAGATATTGCCGCACACCTTTTGATTTCGTCGGATTGAACCTCAGATTTTGGATAACTGTTTGGGTTGGATCAGGGTATGTATTCTGGGATGAAACTGGTTAGGCAGTTGGTTTCGGGAAGGTTTTGAGGGTGTAGGAAGGTTTTATCTGGCTATCGAAAATTGGTTTTGGTTAGGAAAGGATTGTTTTTTAAAGGATCGGACCGCGCCATGATGGCTGCCTACGTACCCCCTCAAGTTGGGAGATCAGGTCCTACGTAGTTCGCTCTCAAAGGAAAAACAGAACTGATGATTTAAGCGTAGAACCGCTTCACCGAGTCAGAATTGAGGGGTTGTGGAAATACCTCACCATCCATTTCTTGCAATATGAGGGCTCCTCCGGATAGCACTTTCTTGATCACAAATGGTCCTTCCCAGTTCGGGGCAAACTTCCCTTTGGCTTCGTCTTGACAAGGCATGACTCTTTTCAACACCAAATCATTTTCCTTGAACTTCCGAAGTCTTATCTTTTTGTCGTAGGATCGGGAGATCCTCTGTTGATATAGCTGGCCGTGCCAAACAGCAGCCACCCTCCTTTCATCAATTAGGGCCAATTGGTCGTATCGACTTTGCATCCAATCCTCCTCGCTTATCTGAGCATCGATCACTATTCTGAGGGACGCCATCTCAACTTCAACTGGCAGGACAGCCTCCATTCCATATACCAAGGCGTAAGGGGTTGCCCCTGTGGAAGTACGCGTTGACGTTCGGTAGGCTAGCAAGGTGAGGGGTAACAAATCCGGCCATCCCCGATGATTAGCAGACATTTTTGCCATGATCTTCTTGATGTTCTTATTGGCAGCCTCCACTGCCCCATTCATCTTAGGACGGTAAATGACGGAATTGAGATGCTTGATCTTGAACTGGTCACACAGTTCCTTCATGAGGGCGTTGTTTTAAATTCTTGGCATTGTCGGAGACCACAACCTCAGGTTGCCCATATCGGCAAATGACATTATTCCTGATGAAGTTGACGATGACCTCCTGAGTGACTTTGGGGAAAGAGGCTGCTTCTACCCATTTGGTGAAATAATCGATCATGACGAAGATGAATCGGTGCCCGTTGCTTGCTTTGGGCTCTATTGGTCCGATTACATCCATTCCCCACATTGAAAATGGCCACGGGGAGGTCATACAGTGCAGTTCATTGGGAGGCGTATGGATCACATTACCGTGCGCCTGGCATTGGTAACACCGTTTGACATGATCATCGCAGTCAGCTTTTAAGGTCAACCAATAATGCCCTGTCCTCAAAATCTTTTTGGCAAGCATCGGTCCACTCATATGGGGTCCACACACTCCACCATGTATTTCATTCATAATCTTTCGGGCCTGTGCTTCATCTACGCACTGCAACAGTCCCAACTCAGCATCCCTCTTGTAGAGTGAATCGCCACTCAGGTAAAACTTCATCGCCATCTTTTGAATTCTCATCCTTTCAGTCCGTTTTGCCTGATCGGGAAGGGATCTGTCTCTCAGATATTCCCTTATGTCGTGATACCAGGGCTGCCTCGTCAACACCACCTCGTTTGATAACACTGCCACATTTTCCTCATATGCCGGGGCATTCTGTACGGTGATCTCAATCTGTGGACTGTCCCTACTCTTGATCACGTGGATTAAGGAAGCCAAAGTCGCGAATGCATCGGCAAAATCATTTCGTCCCCGAGGAATATGGCGGAAGGCGATATCTTCGAACTCTTGCACAAGCTGGGTGACACAACGATGGTATGGAAGTAACCGAAGCTCCTTAGTGTTGTACACCCCGATTGCTTGTCTGATTACCAATTCTGAATCCCCGAACACCGCTAGTCTTTTTACTCCCATGTCACGGGCCAATCGGAGTCCCAAGATACACCCCTCGTATTCAGCGGTGTTGTTCGAATTGCTGAAACGAAGTTTAGTGGCCACGGGGTATTGTTCTCCGGTGATAGAGACTAGGACCGCTCCGGCTCCCGCCCCCTCGGCATTCATGGCACCATCAAAATACAGCTTCCAAAATTGTCCCTCGTCATCACATTTTTCGCGCGATACCCAAAATATATCCTCGCCCGGGAGAGGAGTTTCTAACGGCTCCATCCCTCCTGCCGGGGCTTCTGCCAACTGATCTGCAATTCCCTGCCCTTTCATGGCCTTCTGGGTCACGTACACCATGTCAAACTGTTGTAAAATTAACTGCCATCTTGATAGTCGACAATTCAGCATGGGCCTTTCGAAAATATATTTCAGGGGATCCATTCTTGATATCAGGTACGTTGTATGCCCATGGAGGTAGTGCTGTAATCTCCCTGCAGCCCAGGCCAGAGCACAACAGGTCTTCTCAATGGGGGTGTAATTCTGCTCACATTGGCTAAATCTTTTGCTGAGGTAATAGATGGCCTGCTCCTTTCCCGCCTCATTTTTCTGTCCCAACATACATCCCATCGCGATGGCATTTACCGATATATACATAAACAGAGGGATCCCCTCCTTCGGGGGTACCAGCACTGGTGCCTCCGTCAATTGTTTCTTAATGGTCTGAAACGCCCTCTGACATTGCTCATTCCATTCTTGGGACACCCCTTTTCTTAACAGTTTAAAAATCGGCTCACATGTAGTCGTCAAGTGGGATATAAAACGGCTGATGAAGTTTATCCTCCCGAGGAATCCTCTTATCTCCTTTTCTGTGTGAGGTGCCGGCATATCCACAATGGCCTTAATCTTTGCCGGGTCCAACTCAATGCCCCGATCACTAACCAGGAATCCCAAGAGCTTGCCCGATTGTACTCCGAAAGCACACTTGGCTGGATTGAGTTTCAGATTATACTTTCTGAGCCGATCGAATAGCTTTTTGAGATGAGTTATATGATCGGACTCTACCTTTGATTTCACAATAATGTCATCCACGTAGACCTCTATCTCCCTGTGCATCATATCGTGGAACAAGGCCATCATGGCTCTCTGATAAGTAGCCCCTGCATTTGTGAGACCGAAAGCCAGTCGTCTATAGCAGAAAGTGCCCCAGGGGGTGATGAATGCGGTCTTTTCCCGGTCTTCTTCCGCCACCATTATCTGATGATATCCCGCAAAGCAATCCACAAAAGAATACATTTCGTACTGGGCTGTGTTATCTACCAGGATGTGTATGAAAGGCACCGGGAAGTTATCCTTGAGACTGGCCTTGTTTAGATCTCTGTAGTCTACGCATACCCTCACCTTTCCTCCAGGTTTAGCCACTGGGACCACATTGGATAGCCATTCCGGGTAAGTGGACACCATAATGATTCCCGCCCTGAACTGTTTGATGATCTCTTCCTTCACTTTTAAGCTCCACTCAGGTTTCAACTTTCTTAGTTTCTGCTTGACAGGCCTGAAACCCTCCTTGATGGGTAACCGGTGCACCACAATGTCGGCGGACAATCCGATCATATCCTCGTGCGACCAGGCAAAGACATCCTCATATTGGCTTAGTAACTCAATTATTTCTGCTTTTTGGCTGGGGGTAAGGTCTGTCCCTATCTTGAGTTCTTTTGGATTGTCAGGGGTTCCGATATCTATAGTGATGGTTTGGTCCAAATTGGGTTTGGGTTTATCTTCGACCCATCCTTTGATCTCATCAGGTGCGTCGTCGTAATCTGTCTCGTCTTGCTCAATGCCCATTAAATCGAAATCCAGCTCAATGTCAAAATCATAATCATCATTCAAATTTGAAAGACCATTTGTTAGGCAGGGATTACTCAAATGGGTACACCTGACATGAAACAAAATACTTGTCATATATAAATAATTTTTTACGACGATCGCAATTTCAAATAACACGAAGAAACGACACAATTATGCAGAATTAAAACAACAACAAAATAAAACTTCTTCATTCCCCCATCCTCTAGGGTTAACCACCCTGACGTCGAGCTTTACCCTTGTTTGGATATCACTGGTTTCTGGGTCCAATTATCGATGGTCAGGTCAGATGAAATGCACTGGATAAAGGAGGGCCTCACATCGGACACCTCCCCGATGATTACGGATACGTCGCCTGAATCCCTCTCTATATCTTCTCCAGGAATAATCAGCCCCGCCCAATCGATGACAGGCACAACTCGTTGGGCTCCCGGTGGTGTGATAACATTCGTCCCCTCCTTACTGCTTGTTGATTGTCCGGGGATATAGCATTTGGTTTCAAACTCTTTTGCGACCTCCCGCAGGAAACTTTCCCTCCGGGCCGACTCATTACGTGTGGGGGTTAACTCTTCATTCCCTGCCCCAATCACAGGTCCGCTGATCCCCTGCTCATTGTCGACTTTGGTCACTGGGCTGCCAACTAGTCGAATCGGAGTCGCACCCTGACGGTGTCCCCGTACTGCGTCCTCATGGTATCCCAATCCTGCCTTACCTATCTGCTGTGGTAGGTGGATGGGCTCGGTGATTCCCTGACTGCTTTTCCCTAGTCCCTGTCCAGGTTGGAAGTTCATTTTAATCATTTCCTTTGCCACAAAGGTGAGTTCCGGAGAGACCCTTGGTTTCACAGCTGGAGCTCCCAGGCATCTATAATGGGGAGTGCTAATCTCTAGTGCTTGAAAGCTGGCAGGCGCCGCTGACTCATCCACATTGATTACTGGTAGGCCATTCCTGGGAGGAGAAGGGTCATCACATTCGGCCGAGATTGTTACCAGATTCCCATCGATGATCAACTTGATTTGTTGGTGGAGCGTGGAAGGAATTGCCCCGGCCATGTGTATCCACGGCCTCCCTAACAGCAGGTTGTAGCTTGCCGTGATATCTAAGACTTGGAAGGAGATATCAAAAGTACAGGGCCCTATCTCCACTGGCAATTCTATCTCTCCGATGGTGTCCCTCCGGGATCCGTCAAAAGCCCGAACCACCACATGACTGGCCCGCAGGCGCTTGGGACTGATGTTCATTTTCTTCAGCGTACTGAGAGGACAAATATTCAATGCCGATCCCCCGTCGATCAGCACCCCATTCATGACATATCCTGAGGAGATTACCGCGATGTGTAGCGGTTTTCGGTGCCCCCTTCCCTCTTTGGGAATGTCTTCATCCGTAAAGGATATTGCATCGGTTTCCAATAAGTGGCCTACCAGTCGGCCGAAACCCTCCTCACTAATTTCTTTGGGCACAAATGCCTCCTCCAGAACCTTCATCAGGGCTTTGCAATGCTCACTGGATGACAACACCAAGTCCATGACTGATGTTAGGGTTGATTCCTCATTTAAAATCTGGATCCCCCTCATTTCTGGGTGATCCATCCTTTTCAAAAACTCTATGGCCCTTTCCTCGGAAACCTCTTCATTTTTTCTCTTTTGGCTCTCAAGGACTCGCCCGAGAAGATATAAGGGGTTCCCCTTGGTCGTCACGGAAGCACAACTGGCCGCTTCCTCGGGTATTCCCCCGTAATTCCAGGGTACAGTCTTCAGACTACTGATAGGGAGTTGCGGCCTTGCTGCAAGGATGATGAGCCTCGGGGCTGTCAGCTTGACAGGTCCCTCTATGTTATTTGTACTTACCCCTATCAACCTGATGGGCGCTACCCGTGCATCCCCATGATCATGTATCACGTTGATCATCTCCTCAATTTTCTGCACATAGTTCAACCTTGGCGGCCCCCCAGCCTCACTTGCCTCCGTCACATTGACTCCCCCCCCATCATGTCTTGGCAGGGGATTTGCCTTAACATTCGGGGAGTCCGGTTGCTCCACCACAATTTCCCCGTTGTCGATCATGTTCTGAATTATATGTTTCAATGTCCAACAATCTTGTGTATCATGACCCGGGGAACCCGAGTGATAGGCGCACCGTTTGCTTGGATCAAATCCCCTTCCCTTCGGGTCACTTGGGGGAGCCAAATTGATTATCTTCTTTTGGGCTACTAATACCGCTAATACCCGTTCAAGCGGCTCCCCGAGCGGGGTGAATACTCGGTTTTGCGAGGCCTCATATCTTCTTCGCCCCTCTGCTCTTTGATCTGTGAAATTGGGCGGTCGGGATGGCCCTCCCCTCTGTGCCTGTACCGGAAGATGGCTTTCTGCTTTTCTGGATGACCCTTGTAGGATGAGGGAGACATCCTCTTCCTTCTTCTTTTGGACCCTCCGGGAAGTGCTGCCATAGTTTCCATTCTGTATTTGCTCGGCAGCAGTTTCTAAAGCAGTAAGATCCCGGATTTTACCCGACTTCAACCCCATGTCTACCATCTCTCCATGTTTAATCATTTCAGCAAAAGGTCTTCCAATCCCCGAGATGACCCTCTCATAATACGGTGCCTCCTGGATGTCTACAAATGTCATCACCATCTCTGATTCGTTCATTGGGGGGGTCACCTGTGCGGCCATGCCCCTCCATCGTTGGGCATATTCCCTGAAGGATTCCCTAGGCTGTTTTTTAACCTTTGTCATTTGGTACCTGTCAGGGGCCATCTGGGCCTGAAAGCTGTATTGGGTTAAGAAGGTATGGGCCAATTCCTCCCAGTTGTGGATTCGGGCGTTGTCGAGGCGGGCATACCAGATTCTTGCCTCCCCCGTTAAGCTTTTCTGGAATAGTTGCATTCTTAACCCCTCGTCTTCGGCATAAGACCCGAGTTCTCCAATGTATATTTTCAAGTGTGTATAGGGGTCTCCCTTTCCATTGTACTTTTCAAACTCGGGAACTTTGAACTTTTCTGGATATCTGGCTCCGGGGAAAACACATAGATCTGAGTAATTAACCCTACCCAGGGAGCCTATGCCCCTTAGAGATTGGATGGTCTCCTCCATGTGTTTCATTTTTCTCCGAAGGTCGTCATTATCCCCTTCTTCTGGGATAGTAATCACTGTCCTGCTAGGTATGGGAACGGCCCTTGTAATGACTGGCTCGTCCCTGAGTTGGGGTTGGTCATCCTTACCCAGGTTTGCAATATTTTTAGGAGGATTTTGGTCACCCCCCGGTGGTGGAATATTATGTGGTCCTTGGCTTACCGGATCCTGTCTGATTAAGAACTGCTCTTTTAGCATCGTGGCCATTTCCATCATTTGTTTTTTGAAGTCATCAAACTCTTCCCGAGATATGGAACTATGATTAGGAATATCAGCCATTTCAGATGTAGAATTTTGGGCTTTCCTAGACTGCGAACGGGTTTGAGGAGCAATCCTGCGAAACGATGGTTCGAAGTTTAGTCTTGGGGAAATGAAAGAATGGATGCATGCTAAAACCGTAACTTTTTGTGTGTTTTTGGGTTTTTTAATCTTTTTCTGCAAAACAACTCGTTAGCGGTTCTTTATTGAAATAATACATGCTAGATATGATTTATGCTTCCCGTGTCGTTCCCTGCAAAACACAGAGGTTAGTATTTTCTTTTGACATAAAGGGGAAGCATATATGAATATGTTGCAATGGAATTATGGCATTTATGCGCAGAAACGTAAAAGGGCATGAAGAGACTTATCCTGCGTTGGGTTAATCAGAGGCTGACCTATCCTAGGGTTACTCTCACGGGCTTTTCGGCATGAAGGTTCCCAAATCTTCGCAATCTACTCGTTTGAGCCCTTTCGATTGGAGCGGATTTGAGTGGTGCGTTTCCTGAGCCATCTCCGGGGAGCAGCCCCATCGAGTCCAGTAATAAGCAACCGACGGGTTCGCCTCAGGAGGAGGTACAATCTCAACATACATTCACATTCATCGTCCTCACCGTATGCAAATGACTACTTTAAGGTAAATCAACTCCATTCAATCATTCATTCATTGGACAACAACACACATTCACACAACAATAAAAAGAAGCCAACATGTCGCACGCACATACACATTTATAAATTTTTAAAGGATAGGATAACATCAAGACTTGACGCGGCTTAAGCCCTCTAATGGTCCCCAGCAGAGTCGCCAGCTGTCGACGCCAGGTTTTTGCTTTCTAGTCTTTTCCAATTTTAGCCTTTTGATTTAATGATTCTTTGGAAAAGATCGGCATTAATGTCGACGGGGTTTTGAAAGATCGTTTTTATGATGAGCCAATTGACCAGAGTCGCCAGTTGGTATATTTGAAATGGATGTACCAACTCATCCGAGTTTTCGTTTTTTATAAATCGCTGGCTCATGTGTGACTCCGAATTAATTGGTCTGCGAATCGAGATTCATAGAGTTCGGGGGCTTGCTTAAGTGAGGGGAAGGTGTTAGGCACCCCCCGACTTCCGTGAAACACGGTTACCGCAATCTTGATGCTTTCCTATCCTTTAATTCATGAAATGTTGTGTGTACGCGCGCGTGTGTGTGTGTGCCTATGTGAATGTTGTGGTGAGTTTGTATGAAAGAATCATTTGGATTTTTAGGGAAAATCGTGTTTTAATTTGAGAACGCTTCGGAATGTTTTTTCGGTATACACGAGAAAGCTTGGTTCGTTATAAGAAAAATTTGATTTTATATTTATCAAAACTATGAGATTTTCATTAGGTGTCGTTTTGGCGAAACAAGAGTTTTAAACCTTCGTCAAAATAGGAATCGAGATCTATACGTTGCTTTCATGAAATGATCGGGCAATTTCTAGAATCTCTTTCACCCTATGCACAAAGATTTAATAAAACGTTACTTATTTCTAAAATCAAATTTTGTGATGTTTGAAAATGATTTTCTTTAGCTTTCTCGTTAGATAGGAATCGACATTCATTAACATTTCTCAAATTTTAACCTCGTGATTCTAATATCCTACTTTGATTGATTTTATGAAAATCTTATCATTTAGCTTTGAAATCAATTTCGTGTCATAAATCAAATCAAGCATAAACACGCGTCGAGGCTATTCATGGGCATGTAAGCCATCAAAATGTCCCCGAACGCCAACAATCACAAATTTCACTATTTCGGGGCCTTAAGCACGATTCTCGCCTTAGCGTCGTTTTAAGGCCCAACGATTACATATTTACAATGAGAACTACGTCATTTCTACTTCTTACATCAAGATATGTCCATCATCGGATCGGGACCCCGGGGTCGCTTTCCTAGGCTCACAACCAAGTATCCACACACAAACAATCGGATATTACAAGAAAATAAACCAACCCGGATAAATCTAACAACACCAAGACATCTTAAAATAACGATTTAAAGGAATTGATACCGAATATAACACCTTAAAACAAACCAAGAAATTAATGAACGAATATCATCGGGTTATTAGGAAGAGTTTATTCCGATGGAAACTTCACTCATAATCCCTAATTCATTGTTCAACAAGATACATGAAAATTATATCTAATTTACCCAAATCAATAGGACATGAATTGCTAGAACAAATAGAAATCTTCACCTTGCAATTGATCTCAAATGGATGTGAACTTGTGTATTTGAATAGGATAAAGGATGTATTTGATACAATCAAACTCAAAAGAATTAATTCCACTCTTTTTTTCCTCTTCTTTCTCCCTATTTTGTTGCAAAATCTAGCTATTTTCTCTCTATTTCCGTGTTTTTTGCTGCTGCAGAAATTCTTCTTCTTCCAAAACTGCTGAACCTCCTGTATGCTGCCTGAAGCTGGCTTAAATAGGCTGGCCAGAGCCAGCCGCAGATCTATCTGCGGCTGGCCGCAGATGGATCTGCGGCTGGCCAGCTGGCACGCCTCCCATCGCACTCAGCTGGTAGTGCTGATTTCCCGGTTTTCGTGCTGGCGCACCCACTTGGCCGCAGATCTATCCGCGGCTGGCGGGCTTGACTTTCTCGATTTTCGTGCCACGCCTCGATTTTCGTACCGCAACGTCGATTTTCGCTGACAGGCTCGTATTCCGCAGTCCGGGAACTTCCGGGAGACGTGCCACCTCATTCGGAAATGCCTGCCTCGGACGGTCATGCTGTCACGTCGACTTGGGCTGCCCAAATCATTGCGGCGGTGACGGGCGCTCGCCCTTGTGCCCGCTCTTTTGCTCCTGCAAGCTGGTTCAATTGACGATTTCGCCCTCCTGTCAAGGTTAGTAGAAGGAAACGCAAAATTTGGGTGTCTACATCGACAACAGAAAAAGAACTTTTATCTGTTGTTTTTGCTTTAGATAAATTTCGATCTTATTTACTTGGCACTAAAGTTGTAGTTTATTCTGACCATGCAGCTCTTAGATATTTGTTGACCAAGAAGGACTCTAAACCCAGGATTATCAGATGGATTCTGCTGTTGCAGGAATTTGACTTGGAAATCAAGGATAAGAAGGGAGCAGATAACTTGGTAGCAGATCACTTGAGTCGATTGATGAGAGATGAGGAGGCACTACCTTTGCATGATTCCTTTCCAGATGAGCATCTCTTTTCTATTCAGGAGGAATTGCCTTGGTACGCGAATATTGTTAATTATTTGGCAAGTGCATTTATTCCCAATGAATTTTCTAAAAACCAGAAGGATAAGCTTAGGAGTGATGCTAGACATTATGTTTGGGATGATCCATATCTGTGGAAATTTTGTGCTGATCAAATAATCCGTAGGTGTGTGCCTAATACTGAAACATTGTCTATTCTAAATTTTTGCCATTCCTATGCTTGTGGAGGTCATTTTGGACCCAAACGGACTGCTCATAAAGTTTTAGAAAGTGGTTTTTATTGGCCAACAATTTTTAAAGACTCATATCTATTTTGTAAATCATGTGAGAATTGTCAACGAACAGGTAACATATCACATAGAAATCAAATGCCACAAACTCCCATTTTAATTGTTGAGATTTTTGATGTTTGGGGTATTGATTTTATGGGACCTTTTCCTGTTTCTCATGGTAATGTTTACATTCTCTTGGCTGTTGACTATGTTTCTAAATGGGTGGAAGCTAAAGCCACCAGGACTGATGATTCTAAAGTTGTTACAGATTTTGTCAAAACTAATATATTTGTCAGATTTGGAACTCCTAGAGCTATCATCAGCGATAGAGGAACTCACTTTTGCAACAGGATGCTAGCAGCACTTTTCAGGAAATATAATGTTTTGCATAAGATTTCTACATCTTATCATCCGCAAAGCAATGGTCAAGCTGAAGTATCCAACCGTGAAGTGAAATCGATTTTGGAGAAGGTTGTCAAGCCAAGCAGAAAAGATTGGAGTCTGCGGTTAGAAGATGCATTGTGGGCGTATAGAACTGCATACAAAACCCCCATTGGTATGTCTCCGTACAGATTGGTTTTTGGTAAGCCATGTCATCTACCCGTGGAATTAGAACACAGAGCTTTTTGGGCGATCAAGCAATGTAATATGAGTTTGGATGAAGCGGGGATGCATAGGAAGTTTCAGTTGCAGGAATTAGAAGAGATGAGGAATGAAGCCTATGAGAGTTCTAGACTATACAAGAATAAAACAAAGGCCTTCCATGACAAGCAGATTTTGAGGAAAGATTTCACCGTTGGCCAACAAGTTCTCCTATTCAATTCGCGGCTGAAGTTATTTCCAGGTAAGTTGCGCTCTCGGTGGGAGGGTCCATTTGTTATTACTAAAGTGTTCTCTCATGGTGCTATAGATATAAAGAATCCAAAGACAGGGAAAGTCTTCAAGGTCAATGGACATAGGCTGAAACCTTTCCGTGAAGGATTTTCAATGGAGAGTGTGGAGATGATAGACCTAGTGGATCCGAGCTATGAATGATTGAGGAGCATTGATGTCGGGCTAACGATGTTAACCAAATGCGCTGCTTGGGAGGCAACCCAAGACACCAGATTTGCTTTTCTATACCTTTTTACTTATTTATTGTTTTTTTAGGTATTTTGCTCGTCTTTTGCATGATTGTCTTACATTGGGGACAATGTAAGGTTTGAGTGTGGGGGAGGGGTTTAGGTTTAGGTTTAGGTTTAGGTTTAGGTTAATATAGAATAGGTTTTGCTTTTGTTCTAAGTTTGGAAATCTGAGTTGACTTAAATTTTCCAAAAGTTTTTGTGTTTGGTCAAGTTTTCAAAGGTTTTTGGTTTTAGAATGAAAATTGATGCTAATTGATAGAATTTGTTTGATGCTGAATTAATTGATAAAAGATGATAATGAAGTTAGGACCCATAGTTGACTGATTTAGATTGAGTTGGTATTGCATGAGTACTTGAGTGTGAGATACATGTTTACTTGACTGGGTTAGTTGTGGAGTTGACTATGTGCACTGATTTCATGATTTAGAACTGTTTAACTGCTTATCTTGTTTCCAGGATCATGTGAAGACAAAATCAAGAATTGGAAATTTGAAAAATTGAGAGCAAGAAAAAAATTGAGAAAAAAAAACATAAAAAAAAAACATTTTGTCTCAAAAGGAAAACATGTGGTGGGTTGAGATGGAGCGTAAAACGCACTCACCCATAAACACATGCAACGAGATGGAGCGTAAAACGTACTCGTTGGTGAGAAGAAAAGTGAGATGGAGCATAAAATGCACTCACTTAAGAAAAGAATGAGGAAGGTGAAATGGAGCATAAAATGCATTCACCTGAATGAAGAAAAAATGAATGGCAGGAAAAAAACATGTTCTGGTTGTGAGTCAGTGTGCATGGTTGTTGTTCCATATAAACTGAGTTGAGTATCTGTGTTAATCATAGGAGCTGCTTATGTGGTTTCAATTTGATTTAGAGATGTTCAGTGGGGACTGATGAATTATTGTTATGAATTGATTGATGATGTATAGAACGAATTTCTGTTGATTGGTGTTGGTATTCTTGGATGCTAATTGAATTTGAACCTTTGGGAGCTTGGTTGAATAGAATTCAAATGATTTCATTATAATCTTTGTTTTAGTTTACACGAGGACGTGTAAAGACTAAGTGTGGGGGAATTTGATAAGTGCATATTATTCATTTATTTTTATTCCTTTATATCTAGTTTATTGCATGTTTTATTGTGTATATGCACTTATTAGGTTATTTATTGATTTCAGGAGAATTCAGGGTCAAAGATGGAAAAAGATGGAAAATTGGGGCTTAAAATGGCATTTTTGTAATTACTGGGACATAGCCTAGCGCCAGAAAGCGCTAGGACCAGCGCTAGAAGCGCTCCACTTGCTGCACCCTAGCGCCATTAGCGCCCAAACCAGCGCCAGAAGCGCTACATCAGCGCCAACAGCGCTCAGCCTTCACAAACACAGCGCTAGCAGCGCTTACATCAGAGCCAGCGGCGCTAGGCATTCTGCATAGTGGCGCCAGAAGCGCTCACTCAAGCGCTAACAGCGCTAAGCCTCGACTTGGGTTACTAAAGTTCAGCTGGAGGAGGAAAAGGAAGCCAATTCTGTAGAGGATTCTAGTCTATATTGATCAGATAGTGAGAAGGAAACCCTAAGTATAAAAACTTAGAGACTTTTATGATTTATGATATTATTATTCTAGAGCTAGAGATCTTGGCAACTACAATTGTAACTCTAATAGGAGGAGATTGAAGGCATGTCAGGCTAAACTCTTACTTTCAGTTCTAAGGGATGTTGAATCTTTTTCATAATTAATGGTTTAATCAGGTTTTATTTATTTATTCCTTCTTGCATGAGGTTTATTCTGATAATCTGTTTTAATTGATTATATGTTATTTAATCTTTTGATTTGATCTGGCCAATTGAATTAATTTGATTGATATCATCTGCTAGATTAAGATATAGTATTAAGTAAACGATATTATGTCTGATCATAGGTAGCAATTGATAGTATCTGATTGTGGACAAGCTTTTGGATATTATTAAGATTATTAGAAGGCAAGTTAAATAATTCCTGATTGTGCAATTGTTGCTTGGAATAACCTAATTCTCTCATTCTTTATGCTGCTGTTATATTAAATCTAGACTGATAGTTCTAGGTTATATGATAGTTAGAGTCTCTTGAGGCGATTGTCACATTAGATTTACACATAAGGAGAATTGCGGATAATTAGCGATTGCGATTATCTAGGGTTATTAGTCTCATTGAAGGATAAATATTGTTAAACTTGATTTTCCCATAATTGTGATAAGGTGATACTGAACTGAAGAACTGAAGCTTTTTATTCATTGATCATTCTTAATTACTTTTGTTAGTTTAGTGAATCAAACTCAAAAACCCCTCATTAATAGAAATAATAGGAATGCTAGAATAAGTAAAAGATTAATTCACTTCTCTGTGGGATCGATCCTTGCTTGTCATTATACTAAGTTTTGTGCTAGTAGAGTGTTAGTAAGGTATTAATTTTGGAGTGTAAAACGACAGCTCCCAATACACAATAGATATTATAAAGTATTATACCCATAAATCTTTTCCATAAAAATGGAAGTTATTTATTAAATAAAAATAATTTATTTAATAAAATAAATTTATTATATTAAAATAATTTATTTTCATAAATTACTTTAATACACATACAAAATTATATCTTTTTCCGTTATAAATTGTTTCTAACAATTTATTTACATCATACTCCTATTAAAATAATTCAATATTATAAATTATTTTAAGTTGCTCATTAATAGATACAAAAGTTTTGTATCTTTAAAGCTATCTACCTCTTTAAATAAATTGATTCCCACAATTTATTTCATATCAAAACAAATATATAATAATATATTCAATTATTTTCTTTTCTTTCTGTAAATTATTTTCTCACAAATCATTTAACTATAGCACATATAATAATATATTCACTATATTACATAACATGCATACATTTCACCCAATAAAATGGAGGTTCTTACATATATTTAAATACCACCAAAATACTATATTAAAATAATTTAATATTATAAATTATTTTAATAATTTCCTTCATCATAAATTTGTTTTACCCATCTCATTTTTTCTTAATAAATTGATTATACAATTTATTTACATGAAATAATAAATATATAATAATATTATATTTATTATTTTTAAAAATCACATATTTCATAGAACGTATTCACTTATGCAATATAATGTAACATCACCTACCACCAAATAAGAATTTTATTTATTAAATTCTTATTTTAATCTTTTTCTAAAATTCGGGTTATCACATTCTTCCCCTCTTATAAGGATTCCGTCCCCGGAATCACAACACCGAACATTTCCTACTCGGTTTAAGTCTATATTACCTCGTAGCTTTATCGTTGAATAACCTCAACTTATCGCCCATTTCCTGCCTTTTCCTTAATCACTTCTTATAGGTTTTATTTCGTATTTGTCATTAAACTCGATTATCTTTCGAGTATTATCCTTTCTTCAATCCATAAACTTTCTTTCTAAGGATCATTGTATTCACAATCGTGATCTACTAAACTCATAAACATTCGGAATATTCACCATAAGTAGGTTTTCATACTAACCTTTACACTCGTACTTTTCTCTAAGAAGCTCATCCCTTCTTATCATTTAATTTTTAAAATATCAGAATCTCTGTCAGGAGTCTATTTCTAGCAATTTCATGATCCATTTTTTTTTCATGACTCTACATTTTTTTTCTTCAATTATTTGCTTAAAAATTATCGTATCCTACGACCTACTTCCTTCTGAGAAACATCATCCTCTCTACCTCCAACTTCCAGAATAATAGGAGTTCTTCACAATTGATCAATAAATTGTGACGCAATATGAATAATTTAGGAATTTCAAAGATTCGCTTAGGAGGAGCTTTCTGTATCATGCAAAGGGTCATAAAAATCACAACATTCTTTTTCATGTTTCTGAAAAGGTTCTTAACAGAAATTTATCTGTGAACCGTCTGTCTTACGGGCACATAGGTGATCAGCCTATTTATGCCCTGTGTTGATCTCTGTTATCTTTGCCGCTATATCGCGCAATCAGAATTTTCCAATTCAGGGGTGTTCCATGTTGATCAACACTATCTCTGTGGCCATCATTCGGCGCCAATTGAACGATATATGTTCATCTGTGCCACCATCTGGTGCTAAAAACTTTCCCAAATCAGGGATTTTCATACGAATTCTGGAATCCAAACCAAAACGAGTTAGTTGGACAACTCTATCTGTTCAATAATAATATCTCAGAGGCTTATTATAAGCGATATCTGAATCTGTGTCTAGCCGATTCAAATGGCATTTGACACTCTTTAACTATTAAAATACTGAAAATCATTTTATGACGCATAGTACCGCACTGTTTTCAGCAGTCCATTGAGAATGTCGTGTTTTTATGATTTCGTCATACTACATCATACCATAGTGGGCTGACGATCCTTAGATCACATCCAACACTAGGTTAATTCTGCATTGATGACTCCATCATCTGTCATTCTACACCAGGTTCCATGATGCATTGATGACTATTTAAAAATATATTTTAATATTTTAAATAATTTTTGGTCTAGCCGAAACAAATAGCGTAGACTCTTCTTTAAACAGTTTAAAACATTGAAAAATCATTTTTGGTGTTATCATGCCACAACAGGTAACGATGTGATAATGGCTCGAAGTCCATCTACACACCCTTGTCACCTTGTTTTAAGGATAACAAAAATTTTATTTTTATTTTTTTTCAAAGGCACATCAGTGCGAATTTAGCTTGATGTCAAAAATTTCGAAGTCTAGCATAGCTAGAAAATTTGGAATACTTATGCCTCCACCATCTACTTCAATTTTTTTAATGATCCATTGCTTAATAATTCTATCTATTTCCATCATCCTTAAAACTCACTATACTAAAAATCCTCAATTCTTCATGCACAACTTTTCTATACCCTAGTATAGTTCATTAAACATACCACACGTTATGAGTTCAGGAACTTACCACAATCATATGAGTTTAGAAGTACCCTCTATTAGATTATGTCCACCCGCCTCGCTGTCTAGATCCTTGCTTCCTATAGAGATCCTAGCGTCGCGATGGTGTCAGGTCCTCCACTACATGCACTCATCCTGCAAAACTCTACACACAAAACTCTCTCTCTCTCTCTCTAACTCTCCCTTGAATCTTCTGTGTGCTTTGGTGCATGTACTACTTTGGAAAAAGAAAATTGTTACTATATGCCTAATATCAAGTAATATTTGCCAAACTGTTAGTTACTTCCTAATATTCAAGAATGTACAATGATTTGTTAAATGCATTGACAGAGCTCTTTAATCTCAAATCCTAGGTGGAGCAGCCAAAAGACTGGCAGCCAAAAGCTATGATCAGTCTCCATGCAGTAGTTGTGAAGACGAATTTACAAGAATACTGATTCAAAAAGAAGACTAATCATCGTGTGTTGGTACTCATTTATGGTCATTATCATGAGAACATGGATAATATGGCCAACTATGCAGTTTGAATATTTGACTAGTTAATTAAGGGCACCACATGAACATGTGGAAAATGGCTAAATAAATGAGTTGGGCCTAGAGAATAATTGATGGATATTATCATGGTAAGGCCCATTAAACCTAAGGTCGAGGTTTCATCCCCAAGACACGGATCCATTGGTGAATATAGCCCCATGGATGATGGATTAGTTGGGCATGAACCCAAGACACGGGCTTATGGGGCACCCCCATATATAGGTAATAGAATGATTGGACTTGAACCCAAGATACAGATCCATGGGTTGAATATGGCTCCATGGATGATGGAATCCAGGGCAAGAAGCTTGCCTTAGGGAAGCATTAAACCTTGGGCATTAATATCCTCTGACTAGGAATATATGGACCCACACATGAATGTGGCAAAGCCCATCCTAGGGAAATGGACAAGGTCAAAGGCTCTCCTGTTGTAACAATTTGAATTTTTCCCGAGTAATTGTTAAATAAGAATTTAACTAAATAATTTTTTTAATACCTTAATATATTATACTGTCTATATGAAAATGTGCAGTATAATATGAATATGTTTGTTTATATATATTTTTTTTCATGTGCATGAGTTGCTAGAAACATTTTGTAAGACGGAAGGAAAATAAGGAATTATTTAATTATGCAAATTTTATTGTATATATTAAATAAAGTGTATTTAAATAATTTATGAAATTAAATTATTTAAATATAAAGAGGTGGTGTATTAAGGATATTAAATAAGAGATATATCCATTCTTGATGAAAAAGGAAATAATTAACTTATGAATACCAAACTAACGTACTCATTAAATTAAGTGGATTAAAATAATTTATGTCATTAAATTATTTTAATAGGGTAAAATGATTTCATTAAATAAATTATTATTATTATTTTTTATTTAGTTAATGTATATCATTTATTTTATGAAAAGAAGTATGATATACAACATATTATGTACTATGTACTATGTAATCAGTATATTATATATGTAGCATGAAAATACGTGTAATAGATATGTACATGTAATAAATGTATTGTGTGATACATTAATATATGTAGTATGAATATATATATATATATATATATATATATATGAATATCAGTAAAACAAGGAAAGTAGAGAAGTAGCCTCCACGTAAAGTGAATCAAGTAATCTACAAATTGAGAAGCATGAGCTGGATGTCTAATAAGTAAGCTATAAACCAAACTCAGCACACCTATAATATATCAAGAAAGTACATGTCGTAGCAAGCAAGAATATTTAGCAAGGAACAAGGATATTAAGTCTATAAAAATTAATCTGAAGCTTCAAAACTCGGTTCCTGGGTTTAATGTCAAATTCTCCAATTCTTATACTACCTAAAGCTTAGGATTCCATAAAGAAGCTGTGTTGGTAAATTGAAGTGCCAAATCATCTCAGGAAAAGAGGGGTCAAGGCAAACAAGAAACTAAGCTTGAAGGTAATCTCTTATGGAAAACAATAAGGATTTGTGATATAAGAATTATATGTGTAATTGGGTAATAAATTGTATACTTGTACTTTGTGAAAGTTGTAAAAAGGATTTCATATGAAATCTGGTGTGGATGAATATAGGTAGCTGTGAAATTTGAATACATTTAAAAATGCTTCTATAGTGTTTGTTTTAATGACTAAATGAGGTTATAATCTAGCCATCCGAAATTTAGAAAAAAAAACTAATGGGTGTTAATGGAATTGGGTAATGTAAAAGCTGAAATAAAGCATGACCTTAGTGGTTTGAAGTTATGAGACAACAAGTATGAAGCGTTTCAATTAATTTAATATTAGAAGTTTAAGTTCTGCAGAACAGCCATGCATGAAATGAACTATCCTAGGCATGATTTGATATGAATTTTCAAATGAAACCTATATGATTCTAAAGATTAATCTTGAAACAAGTAAAATGGGCATCAAAGCTAGTACAATACTTTTTATCATGCGTATCTATATTGTTATAGGACTTTAGAATGTGAAATAAGAAGAGTTAAGCATTTAATAACTTAATTATGGGCAGGACAGGGAGTAGCGCGGCCGCGCCACTCCCAAGCATAAATTCAGCGCGGCTGCGCCATGCTGCTGAATGAAAAAAATGTTTTATATGTGATCTGAGGTCTAAAGCATGTATAATAGGATCTCATAAGCCACATTATATGTTAATTGGTATGATTGTACTATCTAAACAAGTAATGACTAAATAGAGTCAAGAATTCAAAAGGGATTTCAAAAGATTCAAGAAAGAGAATTCTATGCAAAACTTTAAAAATAGAAAAAAGAAAAGTTAAGTTCGAATACAAGATTGTGTATGAACACCTGATATGTGTAACTATTTGGTGTAAATATATATATCAAGCATATGTGATATGAGATTCATTTTAGATATGTGATTGATGAGTACCTATATGTGAATTGAAAACTTGTAGGATACATGAATTAGAGTTAACAATAACAGTAATCGTAGCTTACAAGTAAGGTAAGTATCTGAACTTTACTCTTTTTATTGAGGAAGTATCCTAACCCTTGCATTTACTTTATGCAATGGATCTTTGAATAAGGAAAATATCTTGAACTTATCATGAACTTGATCATTATTCTTGATAACGAAATGCATAAGCTGTTTGAAAGCAGTCTACGCCATTTGACTCGGCTAGATACAAAATTAAATTATTTCATTGCTTTTATTTCAAGTCTTGAAATATTATTGCTGAATAGATAGAGTTGTCCAATCAAATTGCTTTGTTAAGGACTCTAGACTGAGAATGAACATCCCAGAATTGGGAATTTTTTTTATATAGCACCAAATGGCGGCTAAAAGAATGAATGTATATCGGCGCCGAATGGCAGCCACACGGATAGTATTGATCAATACAGGGCATAACGGGCTGATCACCCACCGTGCCCGTATGTCAGAACGGTTTACATATGAAGTTCTGTTGAAACCTTTTCAGGAAATAAAAAGAAAGTTCATGGTTTTGTGACCTCTCAGCTTTGAAAGTCAATATGTTGTTTCAAATATGATATCTAAGAATGTTTCAATTACTTTACAGTTCTTATTCACTATCAAATCATATCTCAAGGAAAACATTTATTTCTTGTGTATAATGTTTATTAATTGTTATTATTTGCTGAGCAATCGAATGTTCATTCTTGCTTTGAATATAAATGCTTTCAGCTAAGAACGAACGAGTGGAAGGGTCCAGAAAGGACAAGGGCAAGGGCAAGCTCAATGAGTAGCTGATGACTAGTTATATGTAATAGATAGACTTTTGTGTTATAAATACATTATCTATCATGTAATGAAGCTTCTAAAGGTCTTCGTACCTGGGATTGAGAAATCTGATGTAATAAATATGGTTATTCTATAAATAAGCAGTTGGAATGAATGTTATCATGTAGCACCAAGTACGGGTTTGAAGTACCCAGATTTGGGGGCGTCACACCTATCATCCCTCATTGATCTGTTTAAATGCCTATTCTTCATGAAGGAGTTATTGATTTTAGAATGGTTCTTGAGGACATATATAGAGGTATACATGGCTATATCCCAAGTGGCAAGCCATTAGGCCAATTTGGGGCTAAGGGTGTATAATAATGGACTGGCTTGGTGACTAGGAAGAAAATGGTTGCTTTGGGTCTGGTTTTGGGATCTCTGGGGTCTTCCTATCTTCCTCAGGGCAGAGGATATGAAGCATTCATAGGGAAACCTGCATGACTCAATCTCATCCTAAGGAAACACGAATAGTGGGCATAATCTAGGCATGGAACATGCAAATGGCACACCTAGAGAGCACCAAGGGAAGAAGAGCAGAGGATTAGTGCTTACATATGGAATGATGACATTGCCCTTGCCCCAAATAGTATAGAGCAACTCCCAAGCTTGTTCTCTCTGGCTCATATACCTGGGGGTTGATTGGGAAGACAAATATATTGAATTAAGGGGAATATCTATAGATACCTCAATGGATGGTAGGAGATTGTGTTTCATCATGAGTGACAAAGCCTAAGAGGGACCCACCCTATAGAGGAGATGGGAACCGTGGGAGAAAGGACACGTATCCTATTGGCATGTGGAGAATTAAGCTAAGACGACTGATAAAGATAGAAGAAGGGCTAATTACACTTTTATTACATGAAGTACGATCAAATTCATAATTCGGCCCCCAAAGAATTTGGGCTTGCAATTTACTACATCAAGTACCTAATTGCATGTAATGTAGCCCCCAATTTCAGATTCCGGCCAAAATTAGACACGATACCAGACCCGTCCATGAATTCGATCGGGTCTTCAGTATTTTATATTAGTTGATCGTATAAATATATGGATTGACTTAATTTTTTTTATAAAAAAGTACCTAATATCATAGAAATACGGTATAAAACTATAAATATAATTTAAAACCATAAAAATTTATAAATAAAATTATAAAAAATTATAAATACAATTTGATAATTTTATACAAGACTAATATTACACATTTAGAAAGTCTATTTGACAATTTAATAGACATAATATGATGAAAGGGAGAGACAAATTTTCATTTATTTTCTTTTTCTACATTACACCACAATTCCACTATTTTAAGTTTAAAAAATGCTCCCATTTAGTCGTTAAATAAATAAAATATTCCCCACAATACAAACTTCTTATTTTCTTATTACTAAAACCAAATATAAAAGCAATATTAAATCTAAAATCTATATAAATTTAAAGTGCCTTCAAAAATCTTCTGAATGGTCGTTTTTTTCTTTTTTCTTTTTTTTTTAAATTTTTTTTCCTCCTTTTGTATGCTCTTCTAATATAAAAAGGGTATTATTTAATTAAGTAAATTTTGGGTATTTTTATCAATTGTTTAAAAGTTTAATGTTATTCATGTTAAAAATATTATTTGTATGGTTAAAAGTTTATTGGCTTTTTTGGTAATTAAGTCTTTTTTTTAATTTTAAAATAAAAAAATTGTATTTGGTAATCTTTGTATTAATATTTAATTTTAATAATTTAACATATAATAATTATTTATAAGGATTTATACAGATTTAATACGTCAAAATAAGTATTTATACAAATTTTATGCGAATTTAATAAGTCAAATCGTATTCTATATGGTCTCACAGTGTATATAGAAACTTGTCTGACCGGAAAATTAGGTATTCCGGCCAATTTTGGCAAAAATTTAAAATTGGGGGCTAAATTGTATGAAATTAGACATTTGATGTAGTAAAGTGTAAGCCCAAATTTTTTGGTGGAGGTTGTACTTCTTAAGGGACCAACTCTATACTCTCTACAGTTATTTGAGATCATCTGTAATTTGTGTTTATTATTTTATCAGTTGTTTATGCCGAATATTATATTATTTGGAGTTGTCTGTGCATTTTCTTGAATAATCATAGAACTAATGAGTTGTATTTTTATACTTCTCTACATCTGCAGATGATCGATCTAATGTTGATGACTTGACACATTTGTGATATTTTTAGAAATGGCCGATGCTGAGACCCATAAAATAGGACAATATTTTTTTGTTATTATTGATGTATAAACTAAATACTCGTAATAAACACTTTTAATATTCGTTTGTTTGTATAATGTTAATTTTGGATGGAGATGTGTGAGACTGGAATGTGAAAATTTAAATAATATAATTTTTAAAATTCATTTTGAAAAATTTTGCGTTATGCTTGTGCGTGCATTGTGTGTGTGTGTGTGTGTGTGTATATATATATATATATATATATATATATATATATATATATATATATATATATATTAATAGCAATTTTTTTATAATTATTTTTAGCTATAGCTAAAAGGTCATTGATCGTAGGTATAATAAGGGTACTATGACACCTCAAAATCCATATACTCGCTATAACAAACTTAGTGCATTACTAAATATCCACATATATGATAACTAGCTATTAATATTAGCTAGATTACACAAATATATTTATTAATTACATTATTTATACATACATGCCCAGGTCTTAATTACATTACCAGAACTAATACATTAGTTCCAAAATATTACATTATTAATTATTTATTAACTAATACATTATTATTTATTTATTATCCTCACTTGCTTTACCTTTTCACTTATCCTTTACACCGGTCCCCTCAGGTTCCTCTGTCTTAGCTGTAAACATGAAGTTTATGCAAGAGTAAACAACTAATTTGCTTATAGCAAGTATATCAGTTTAAAACAAAATAAAAATAACTGGAAGCGAATCAATATTCAAAGATCTAGAAAGCATTAATATTAACGACAAATCAAGAAAATCAATAAAAAAAATTCTTTACAGGTTATTGAACATTAAATTTCCGAATATAATTAAATTTTGGAATCTCGGAACTTTTTATGTTCACAAGGGAAAATTTTGAAGATCACTGAGTGGTCGTAGGGATTATGAACTCTTTCCATAACGTTCAACAGTCACAAAGACTGTGAACTCTTTCCATAACGTTCAACAGACACAAATACTGCGAACTCTTTTCCCGGAGTATTATCAGGTGAGCAACCTAATAATATCACATGTTAAGCATAACATCGTTCTCACGCTGTGTTTTTACAGTGTATGTCGGTTACCCGACCATAACATAATATCCTCTATTTCTTAGGTTGTTCATACTCAGTCATAACCTAAGAATCTGCATCAAAGCAATTTGGATTGGATAAAATATCTCCAAAGAATCATAAACAATTCAATAATTGATAGAAACATAACAATTGAGTTTACCCAAACAAATGACATAAACTTCTTTTATAGACGGTCCAAGAAGCATTATGAAAAAATTCATACTTCAATACTGGACGAATTTAAAATGCACAAAACTGTGGGAACTTGCCTGTTTTGGGCACTAACCTACACCATCCATAAGGATTTATTTAATTAATTAATAGTTATCGTCGGTAACTATTTGTAACTTCATTTCGGTATTTTCGGATACCGTAAATTTATCTTCAAATACATTCTTACACCATATAAAATCTTGTTATAATGTTTATAATCACCCAAATAGCCTTATATGTTCTTTTTTGACAGATTTTAGATGGTAAAATATATTACTTATTTCCCGACTTTTCTTTAATTAAATTTTTATAAATCTTTATCCATTAAACCATTTTAACTATTTTATTATTTTTTCTCTTTTCGGCCCCACCTAGAGAATTATTTTTTAGATAGTTTTTAATTTTTTCAGATGTTTCCCATCATTATTAATATTTATTTGAAACCCATTTCTATCCAAATTTGCAAAATTATTTAAAATTCAAAATTAAGTCCAAAAATTATGAATTTTTGGACAGTATATTTATTACATCCAAATACACTTTTACCCAAAATTTCATCTTAAACTGAATTGTAGAACTCAAGTTATAACTATTTTAATTTTGAAAACTCTAATATTATTTTAGTCCTCTTTCATACCCTAGAAGTCCTGATTTTATTTCTTCTTTTAATTGTCTTGAACTTAATTTTTAAAAATTAGGCTAGGAAGTTACCCAGTCTATCATGTTTTTCTAAAAAATTCACAAAAAATAATTTACAAGGAATTTAGACCTCAAACCAGTGCAAGATTTTAGTTAACTTATAGATATATCCATTCCAGCAAACTTTACTCAAAAATTCAAAATATACTAAAAGTTCTAATCGTTACAAAATTATGCCCCATTTTAGGGTTCTTATCCTTTTTGTTGAAAATTTCAACAACTATGTTTAATTTTTTTCTTTTCTTGTTTCTTGTAAGATCTTTGATTTCTTTTGCCATAGTTCATGTTATCACACCCTAATATGTTATTATTTACTCTTAGCATGTACAAATTCATGTATACACATATTTACTCCATAAAATATTTATAGGAACTAGTATAGGGTTTTCTTTAACTAGTTCATGATTCTTGCTTGATTTTCTTTGTACTTTCATCTTTTCCTTCATGATCCATGGTATTACAACATATATATCATCAAAATAAACTTAATTATACATAAGGCCTAATTATTTCCATAAAAAAAAGATTTTAAACTTTTAAATAGGTTAGGGCTTATACCTAATTAATTGTTGTGTAGTAGCTCTTCTTAGTTTTGATCTTCTTGCTCTTCCTTTTTGGTCAATGAACTTAGCTCACTCTTTTCTCTCCCCCTCTTTTTTGTCGTCCACCCTCTCTCTATCTCTCTCTCTCTCTCTCTTTCTCTCTTTCCTTCTTGACTTTTGTTTTGTTTGTGTTGGTAAAGTGAGGAAAATAAAGAGAACTTGGCTATTTATAGGCTAAAGGTTTGCCAGTTTATAAGTTGGTCCTTCAAATCTTTTTCTTCTTCGTCAAGCCACTCAACGGGAGGTTAATCATGTTTTACATGAGTTAATTACCTTCTTAGGTTAATTAAACATTTGTTAAATTAACGAGGTCCAACTTGGTCAATCTTTTGGATAACCTTCCCCTCCAAAAATATCTTGGGAGGCTTCTCAAGGAAACCTCCCCTCCCTTATCCACCTAGTAGAAATTTCAATGGTAGGTTACTTATATATATATATATATATATATATATATATATCTGTCTGTGTGTGTGTGTGTGTGAATGATACACACATATGCATGTACACATATATAAATTATACATATGTATGTATATTTGTAATCTATTTATAGTATTGTAATTTAATTTAATTTTTAAAATGTTACACCTTATAGTTACAATTTCCTTTATTAAACTTACTAGCTTAAGGAATATATGTATTTATATACATTCCACACATATATTTTACACTGTTCAAAAATTATAATTTAAACTTTAATAATAATTGCATTTATAATTACAAAAATTTATTACAAGAGTTTTGAGATATTACAACATCACATCTATAGCTACTGTCACTGATCATAGCCCTTAAATTAGACCGACATTATAAAGCTAAGACGTGGTGCATTAACATCTATAGCTACGGTCAGGACCGTCGCTATAGACCTCAATGACCATCGGCAAAGGTTTGCTTACACTATGTTTGTGAGTTTTGGATTTAAAAAAAATAAAAAACTTAAATTAGGATGAAAAAGAAGAATATAAAAAACTTATAATTAGTTTTATAAACTATAACAAGCATAAGGAAGACAGTAGATATCAAAAGATATAGAAGAATGGTCTTGGTCCAATGGCTATCACCATCCCTTGTGTACCAAGAGAGTAAAAGTTCAAACTTTGGCAATGGGTAAGGAAGGGTGTGTGTTTAAACTAGAAAAAAAAGGAATATAGAAGAAGTAAGCATCAATGGAAACCTAGCACAGATCACTCCAAAAATTTACTCAAATAAAAGGGGTTTTGGAAAGCCTGAAAACAAGTATTCAAATTAGAGTGGCAGGAATCAATTGTCTCAAACCAAAAGAAATATTTAAAGGATTGACAATAAAAGAAAATAATGCCTTGAATGACCTAAACAATTTTGGAATTTTGTGATCCTTAAATGTGGTACAAATCATTTTTATATCTTAACACATTATCACTTATCGACAATCATTTATTTCAACAACATGAGAGCACACCAATAAGATAGGGGTGTAAATATATCGACCAAGCACACTAGAAATACATCATAACAATAAAATCATGATATAATTATGCAAATAATGTTCATCTAATGCCCATTCCCTTTTTAGCCATCTATTTTGTTCTTTATTATTTTTTGTGTAGGTTCGATCTTAGAAGCACTGGATAATTTGAGTTTTACTAGATTAGCGAACCATTTAATTTTTTATTTTCTAGCCAAGCAAAATTTTTATTACTGGCCTTATAATCTATTAATTTATGTATTTTTGATTTTAATGATGACAATATGTTTTGTATGAAGTTGTGTTTGAATGAGCAGGTTTGTCCATATGAATTGGACAGATCATATATGGTCTACCGAAAGTGGATTCATCTTGCCATATATTTGCTGAGTTCATGAACACCCAATTTGGATATAAAGCTTCGTAGAGTTATCTGCTGGACTAGGTCCTTAAGAAGTCACTTAGGGAATTATGTAAGATTTTCTAGCCCAAAGTTTTTAATTGCTGGAAAGATATTAAAACTTGACAAGAATTGAAACTTTGAAATTAAGGAAATAGAATAAGTAATCTAATTAGGACTCTATAAGCATAGTCATACAAAATCTGTTTGTTGTTTTCCTTGCTTCAATTAAGCCTTTTCAAATTGCTTTATTTTTAAAATCAAAATATTTGAAAATCTGTTTTGGAAGGTTGTTTATTCATATCCGTTGGTCCAAATCTTATTGTTGAAATCATGTTTTATTCCAACCAAAATCTGGGCATTTTATGCTAACAATTTTTTTAGTGCCGTTGAACCTCATATTATATATACTCATCCTTCTTGGTAATAAAGAGAGTGAATACTGCACGTAAAAACAATCTGATATTGTGAGCTCTCAAAAAAAAAATTTCCAGCTATTAATTGTGCTTTGTTTTTAATCTCTTTTGGTTGGAAAATCATAGTATATTGTAATTACATTCCTTCTTATTAAAACTTGCTTTCAAGCCTTGTTTGGCTTGGTTGATCCAGTAGTGGATAGGATACTATAAAGGTAAGCTCTAGAGGTTGCAGAAGTACAAAAGTTACAGAGGTGCAAAACAGTTGCAATCGTGCAAAGGGGGCAGTCATGTCCAACATCAAAGAACAGAGTTTATTTGTACAGGGAATATTTGTAATTGATCGGATATTAATTTTAATGAAAAGAGTCCCTAATACCAATTGGTATTGGACGTGGATTATGTCATTAGTTTAGAGGTTAAGGGTTGAACCACGTGAAAATTTTGGTGTCTATTGTTTGTTAATTTGTGTGGTTTGATTAATCATGTCATTTAAGTTTTTACTCTACATTTGAATAGTTCCCATATATCTACATAATATTGTTTTGTTGAAAACTTGAGTAAACTAACTCAAACACCTTAGTAGAAAGGTCATACTTGTTTGATTTATATCTAAAGTAGAACTTAGTCTAATATAGACACCTTAGCAGATTGGCCATACCTGTCTGATTTTTAACTAAAGTTGAACTTAGTCTAAAGCAGACACCAAATCACATAAGTCTTACCTATTTAAATTCATCTTGTAAAAATTTAAAATTGTTATTGATAATCGTTTTGAATATAAACACCTATTCAACCCCCCTTCTAGGTGTTCACGTACAAGAAATTACATTTGGTATCAAAGCAAAGCTCTACTAATATTGGTCTTTACAGATCATAGGGCAAGATCCTATGGCACACCTTAATTTTCAAGAAGGGCAGTCTATTAGCAGGCCACCACTGTTGCTCGACAACAAGAATATCAATTTCTAAAAATTCAGAATGAAGATTTATCTCAATAGGGACTCATGGGAATGGTGGGTGGCTGACAGTAGACATGTCATTCTAAGACATGATGATGGCAGACTCAAGACCCTCGTGGAAATGGATGCAAATGAATCATATATGGTCTCCTATGACTCAAAACCCATGAACATGTTGTTGAGTGGAATGGTACAATCCGAAATTGACAAGGTTTATGCGTGTAATACGAAAAAAGAAATCTGGGATTCAATTATCATAAGTCATGAGGGAACGTCCAAGGTGAAAGAAGTAAAGCTAAGCATGTTGATGTAAGAGTATGAGTTGTTCAAGCTAGAGAGGAATGAGACAATCAAAGAAGCTCAAGCAAGGTTCCTTACTCTAATGAATTCGCTGAGTATGCTTGGTAGAAAAATTAATCAGAGGGAAATTAATAGAAAGCTGCTAAGAGTCATGCCCAAACGGTTCGCACCGAAAGTCACAACTCTTCAAGACTCATCAAAATTAGTACCATGAAAACTCTTACCTTATTTGGAGAGCTTGAAGAATTTAAAAATCAGCTAGAGAGGTATGATGAAGAAGATGAGAAGCCGAAAAAGAAGACTTTAGCCCTGCAAGCCGAAAGCTAAATGGAAAGAGATAATGAAGACTCTGATGAAGAAATAACATTGATGACTAGAAAATTGAGAGAACTAATTAGAAAGAAGAACCAATCAAAGTTTTAAGGTAAATTTTTCAACAACAAGAAGGACTTCAAGCAAAAGCCACAAGAGGAAACTTGTTTTGAATGTGGAAGGTCTATTCACTTCAAGAGATACTGTTTTCAACTCAAAAGGAAGAACAAAGGAAACAACTCAAAAGGGAAAACATTGATGACATGGAGTGATGATGAATCCGAGCATGAAGCAGATCAAGATGATGAAACTGCTCAGCTATGTTTTACCAGATTGAACAACCAAGAAGTATCTGAGGTAAACAATGAACTTCATGAAATTATTATTTTTGATTATCTTGCTTTAAAAAAATAAAAATCTTCGTATTAAAGAAAAATATGTTTATTTAAAGAATTTGATAAATGATTTAATGGAGGAAGTAGAAACACTAATTGAAGAAAAAAATAGCATTGTTAAAGATTGTACATCTAGTGAAGTGTCTAAATTAAATGCTAAGAATGATTATTTGGATAATTATAATAAAATTCTGCATAATCATGCTAATAAACTATTTGAAGAAAATATTAGCCTTAAATGGAAAATGATGTTCAAAAAGAAATTCTAAAATTGAGAGACATGTATAGGTGCATTTAATGATGGAAAAATTACTAGCATGGAAAATAATAACGAAGAGATAATATCTTTGAAAAAGGACCTTGTAAAATTTGTTCAAGGAGAAGAAAATTTGAATATAATGTTGAGTGCTCAAAGATCAAGTCTTGATAAACAATCTGATATTGTGAGCTCTCAAAGAAAAATTTACAGCTATTAATTGTGCTTTGTTTTTAATCTTTTTTGGTTGGAAAATCATAGTATATTGTATTTACATTCCTTCTTATTAAACTTGCTTTCAAGCCTTGTTTGGCTTGGTTGATCTTGTAGTGGATACCAAAAGGATGAGACATTTCTTTGTTTTATAGGTATTCTTAAAAGCTAAAGTTCTATCAAATAAATGGGTACTAGACAGTGGGTGTTCTAGACACATGACAGGTGATAAGTCTAAATTCATCTCACTTATCTTAAAGAAAGGTGGAACTATTACTTTCAGAGAGAACAACACATGCCAAATCATCGGTAAAGGTAAAGTTAGAAAGGGTAAGATATTTATTGATAATGTTCGCTTATGGATAGTGGTCACAAAATAATTTTTGATAAAGATAAATGTGTTATTATACATGCATCTCATAATGTTCCTCTAGTAGCTAACATGGAATAAAATATTTATACAATCAACTTTGAATATCAAAATGAAGATATATGCTTAGCTACTATTCAAGATCAATCAACTTTATGGCATAGAAGGTTAGGGCATGTTCACATTGAACTGATTAGTAAGCTAGTTGCAAAGGACCTTGTCAAGGGACTAGCAAAGTTAAAATATGAAAAGAAAGGTATTTGTAATGCATGTCAGTTAAGTAAACAGGTAAGAAATTCATTTTCAAGTAAAAATCAGGTATCTTATTCCTTACCATTACAATTATTGCATCTTGATTTATTTGGTCCTGAGAGATATGCTAGCTTAGGAAATAATTATTATGTTTTTGTTATTTTTGATGATTTCTCAAGATTTACATAGGCTTTATTCTTGAAAACTAAAGATCAAACCTTTGCAGAATTTGAAAAGCTCATAAAGAACCTTGAAACAAAGCATAACCTCAAGCTAATCAGTATAATGAGTGACCACGGTGGTGAGTTTGGAAAGGATTTTATACCATATTGTAGTGAGAATGGTGTTACACATGAGTTTTCTGCACTAAGAATGCCATAACAAAATGGAGTGGTGGAAAGTAAAAATCGTACATTCCAAGAAACTATAAGAACTCTTATTTAAGAAAATAACCTACTTAAGAAATTATGTGCAGAAGCTGTAAGTATTGCATGTTATGTTTTAAATAGAGTTCTAATTAGACCCATGTTATTGAAAACACCATACAAGTTACTAAATAAAGAATTCCTAATATCAACTACTTTAAAGTATTTGGCTCTAAATGTTTCATTCTAAACACTCATGGTAACCTTGGTAAATTTGATGCTAAATCAACCGAAGCTATTTTTCTTGGATATTCATTACATAGTAAGGATTATAGGGTCTATAATTTGATAAATAGTAAGGATTATAGGGTCTATAATTTGATAAATTAAAAGTTGAGGAATTTGTTCATGTAATTTTTGATGAACTTAACCATGATCTGTCAAAAGAAGAGAATGAAGATTCTGCAGGAAAAAGCAATCTGGAACGTGGAAACCGGATAGCTGAATCCAGAAAACCTAAACCGTCTGCATCAGAAGGAAAAACAGATGAAATTAAAAAATAAACAGACAAAATCAGATACCCTAACCTGTTTGCTTTAGAAGAAAATTCAGATATACAGATAGCTGATCCCACACAGCCTGACCTGTCTGTTTCAGAAACAAAAATTGACATATCAGAACCTGAACCAGAAGAGCAAATTAAATGACCACTGCCAGAGTTTCTAGATCATCCAGAATTGTGAAAAATTATCCTCCAAATTAGATCATAGGAGATCCCAACACTTGGATGAACACGAGAAGGAAAGCATGAAATTATTGTGCCTTTTCAGCATTTCTATCACAGATAGAACCTAAAAGTGCCAAGAAAGCAATTCAAGACGAAAATTGGCCAATTGCCATACAAGAAGAGTTAAATCAATTTGAACGGTGTCAAGTATGGGATCTTGTTAGACCTCCTAAAAATGCATCTATAATTGGTACAAAATGAATTTCTAAAAATAAACTAGATGAAAATGGTATAATTACAAGAAACAAAACTAGGTTGGTAGCTTAAGGCTATAATCAACAGGAAGGTGTAGACTATGAAGAAACCTTCGCCCCTGTTGCAAGGTTGGAGGCAATAAGAATTTTACTAGCTTATACATGGTATAGGCAATTTAAATGATATCAAATGGATATAAAAAGTGCCTTTTTAAATGGGTATTTAAATGAAGAAGTTTATGTGAGGTAGCCACTAGGTTTTGAACATGAAAAATATCCACATTATATGTTTAAATTAAAAAAGGCTTTGTAGGATTAAAACAGGCTCCAAGAGCCTAGTATGTTAGGCTAAGCAAGTTTCTCTTAGAAAATGGTTTTAATCGTGGTAAAATTGACTCTACTCTTTTCCTTAAAACAAATAAAAAGGATTTACTTCTTGTTCAAATTTATGTTGACGATATCATTTTTTTGGAGCTACTACCAACTCTTTGTGTGAGTGGTTCTCTCAATGCGTGCATAATGAATTTGATATGAGTTTAATGGGTGAGTTAAACTACTTTTTGGGGTTGCAAATCAAACAAACCGAGGAAGGAATCTATATTCACCAATCAAAATATGTAAAGGAGTTATTAAAGAGATTTGATTTTGAAAATACCAAACCAAAGGCTACCCCACTTAGCACAACTGTCAAGTTAACGACTGATGCTAAAGGTAAAGATGTTGAGGTCACTATGTACCGAGGTATGATATGGTGTTTACTTAATTTAACTGCACCACGACCAGACATTATGTATAGTGTATGCTTATGTGCAAGATTTCAGGCCCAACTAAAAGAATCTCATCTTAAAGCGGTAAAAAGGATATTTAAATATTTATCTGGATCAATTAATATTGGATTATTTTATCCTGTATCTCCCAAATTTGAACTTATTGGATACTTAGATGCAGATTATGTAGGGTGCTAAGTAGATAGAAAAAGCACAAGTGGTGCTTGTGAATTTTTAGGTCAAAGCCTTGTTGCTTGGCATAGTAAGAAACAAACATCAGTTACTTTATCAACTACGGAAGGTGAATACTTGGTGGCAGGTAGTTGTTGTTCACAAATTCTGTAGATGATTCAAACTTTACATGATTTTAATGTTATATGTGAAAATGTGCCTATCTTGTATGACAATACTAGTGCAATTGATATCTCTAAAAATCCCGTGCTTCATTCTCGCACTAAACATATTAAGGTTGGATATCATTTTTTAAGACATAATGTTGCTAAAGGATTAATTAAGATTATATTTGTCCCAACTGAGCATCAACTGGCTGACATTTTTACAAAACATTTAAGTGACAAACATTTTTGCACTTTAAGAAGAGAATTGGGCATGACTATATGTACATAAAATATTTTTACTGCATAATGTATTTGGTGCTTTATATGATTTGTTATATATTTTGCATTTATTTGTGGTTAATATATTGTTATCCATGCCTTAGTTATATTAACAGACTCAAATAAGGGTAATCTCGGTAATGTTATTTCACCGAAAGGTATATTTGGGATTTACTCTAAAATGTGTTAGCGGGAACTAAATAGTCTAAGGGTTTTAGTCGTGTTCTTACTCCTTTCACTATTCTCTCTCTCGCCGAGTCTCTTCATATCATTCTCTCTCTGTTTTTCAATCTCTCTAAAAAACTAGGGTTTAAGTAATTGTAGCCATGTAATTGTTAGCCCTCGTCTCTCCATTCCTAATGGCAAAAACTCGAGGAGGACACACAGTGAATACCACCCGGAAGTCAGTTCGACAAGAAGTAGCCACCACCATGGCACCAAGGGAAACTCGGCGCCTCAATCGAAATCTTCAGAAACTTGCAGCCGATTTGGGGGCCTCTTCCAAAAGTATGAAATGCAAAGGTCTCTCTACTAAGGATAAATCCTCTGCCACTGTGAGTATCATCGTTTCCCCTCCTCCAGTCCCTAGAGTTCGTGGTACTCCCTTGACCTTCAGATCCCCCAAATTCTCTAGTCGTTACCCAAATCTAATGATAAACAAAAATATTGTTTATAGGAAATCTGTTTACCCGGTCTTATTTCATCAAATTGGAGTTTCTGCCTTATTTGAAAATATTGGATTAGGTGCTATGTTATCTCCTTCTAAGACTGCTTATCAGGTCATAATCAAGCAATTCTTTGGCAATATGTTGATCAAATCTGATTGGATAACTACTCTTGTTCACGATAAAACTTTATCTATTGATTCTGTATTATTGGGTTCTTTGTTTAATGTCCCCTGTTCAGGCCTTATGAATTTAAAATTTTCATTGTTCTCGATTAGTTAAAAAATGTAAAAGATTCTTCAACCACTGAATTTGTTGAACTACCAACAATTGTTGAAACTACCCCATTGAACAGTGTCATTCATAAGCTCATTCTAACAAATTTAGTACCCCGAACTGGTAGTAGGTCCGATATGACATTTCAAGATTTGATTTTATCAGTTTTGATTCTCTCTGGTACTAAATTTAACTTTGCTCTTGTCATGATTAAACATATGAAAAGTTGTCTAAATAACAAAACAAAGTGTTTTCCTTATGGTGGTTTTATTACAAAAATCTTTGATCATTTTGAGATCGCTTTTGAAAATGAAGAAGTTGTTCAAGTGAATGAAGTTATTGATGAAACCATATTTCATAATTCTTAATTAAAAGTCAATGTTGATGGTATTCTATCCTAGGATGTTGAGTATTCTACCCATATCTCTGTCTCACATGTTCCTCCCTCTCAAACTTATATCCCTTCTGTTTTGGTACCTCCTACTGGTCCTCTATTGTCTGATCTTCTTCTCTTGATAACTGATATAGGTAAGAAGATTGATAATATTCTTGACACTGTCAACTCAATGTCAGAAAGGGTAAACACTGTTTCAGATAAGGTGGAAGCATTGGTAGATCGTCAAAAGGCTATTGATATCAAACTGCAAGACATGGACAAAAAGTTTGACACAAATTGTTTTGAAACTGATACGATGAAGTAGCGTAATTGGTATTTATTTCTTTTTTGCCAAAGGGGGAGAGAGTGGTTTTATGAACTGTTTATGCATTGGTGGATTAAATTGTTTTTGGATTACTTTGATATGGATATTATTAGACTTAATTAGTTTTTGGATTTGATGGTTCTGTGATGATATTTATTTGGTACTGAAATGATATATTCTTATGGTTTTGTGATATGCAAATGGTATTTGTTTAAGCTTAATCATACTTGCGTTATGTTCATGATGAGCATGTTGTGCTATCATTTTATATGTTTAAGTTATTGCTCATTAATATGTATAATCTAAGAGGGAGTCATATATTTAGGGGAGAGCTTTATATTGTCATCATCAAAAAGGGGGAGAATGTTGATTTATGTGTTTTTGATTTTAATGGTGACAATATGTTTTGTATGAAGTTGTGTTTGAATGAGCATGTTTGTCCATATTGATTGGACTGATCATATATGGTCTACTGAAAGTGGATTCATCTTGCCATATATTTGTTGAGTTCATAAAGGCCCAATTTGAATTTAAAGCTTCTTAGAGTTATCTACTGGACTAGGTCCTTAAGAAGTCACTTAGGGAATTATGTAAGATTTTCTAGCCCAAAGTTTTTAATTGCAATGCATTATTTAATTACTGGAGATATATTAAAACTTGACAAGGATTTTTAATTTTGAAATTAAGGAAACAGAATAAGTAATTTGATTAGGACTCCATCAGCATAGTCATACCAAATCTGTTTCTTGTTTTCTTTCCTTCAATTAAGCTTTTTCAAATTGCTTTATTTTGAAAATCAAAATATTTGAAAATCTATTTTGGAAGGTTGTTCATTCATATCCATTGGTCCAAATCTTATTGCTGAAATCATGTTCTATTCCAACCAAAATCTGGGCATTTTATACTAACAGTTTTTTTTTGTGCCGTTGAACCTCATATTATATATACTCATCCTTCTCGGCAATAAAGAGAGAGAATACTACACGCAAAAATAATATGATATTGTGAGCTCTCAAAGAAAATTTTCCAGCTATTAATTGTGCTTTGTTTTTAATCTCTTTTGGTTGGAAAATCATAGTATATTGTAATTACATTCCTTCTTATTAAAACTTGCTTTCAAGCCTTGTTTGGCTTGGTTGATCCAGAGTGGATAGGATAGTACAAAGGAAGCTCTAGAGGTTGCAGAGGTGCAAAACAGTTGCATTCGTGCAAAGGGGGCAGTCGTGTTCAACATCAAAGAACAGAGCTTATTTGTACAGGGAGTTTTTATAATTGATTGGATATTAATTTTAATAAAAAGAGTCTCTAATACCAATTGGTATTGGACGTGGATTAGGCCATTAGTTTAGATGTTAAGGGTCGAACCACATAAAAATCTTGGTATCTATGATTTGCTAATTTGTGTGGTTTGATTAATCCTGTCATTTACTCTACATTTGAATAGTTCCCATATATCTGCATAATATTGTTCTGCTGAAAACTTGAGTAAAGTAACTCAGACACCTTAGCAGAAATGTCATACCTGTTTGATTTATATCTTAGTCTAATACAAACACCTTATCAGATTGGTCATACATATCTGATTTATAACTAAAGTTGAACTTAGTCTAAAGCAGACACCAAATCACACAAGTCTTACCTGTCTAAATTCATCCTGTAACAGAAAAATTTGAAACTGTTATTGATAATCGTTTTGAACATAAACACTTATTCAATCCTCTTCTAAGTGTGCACATACACGAAATTACATAATCATTTCTGAAGTGTCTAGCATTTCTTAATTTGAGGATCATGGTCCAGCATTTCTCAATAATAAGAAGCCCGCAAAAAAAACTGTGTGGAAGAAAAACCACGACCTAGTTTTCTTAATTTTGAAAAGAAACAGGCAATTTGGATTAAGCAGATTCCACAAAAAATGGCATGCTGCATGTTATTGGGCTCTTCATGTTTATTTTAAAATAATCTCTCTAAATAAACCTCTTCCATCAAATATCACTGTTGTAACCTTAATTGCATAGCTACATATTAGAACCATGTTAGTTAAGTTTTTAAAGGTTTTTAGATAGTGATGAAGGATCGAATGAAAACCTTCTCGATGAAATTAATGCTTTATAACTAATTTCAAGAGGCTTTATTTTTATTTGGTATAAATGATCTTATAATACTTTTCAAAATTCTGTTATGAAGTTGTTGAAGTACATCTATAATTAAGTTTAGTGCAAGAAACATATTAAATAGCAAAATAATTGATAGCAAAAAAGTTATAGTTATTGTGAAGGCCGTACATATTCAAAAAACATACAATATTATTGAATTCAATGTGTTGGAGAAACTAACAACAATAGGATCCTACATATTTGACCATTATCAAAGATGAGGTATACTTTGTTCGTGTCTGAAAAAGTTATCAGGATCAACTATTGTCTTCACTTGAACCAGTCTGTTAAAATTATTCTTAAAGTAACTTTTACCCCACTTGCTCGCTTTTGCATAACTCGTACTACCTTGTAGATTGTTTACTCCCAAATCAAGATCATTATAATTCACATACGCAGTTCTTGGAGACTTGGTAGCATACGGAGTCAAGTACTCGTACAAGCCTCTAATCCATTTCATACGCTTTGTTGTATCTCTATCCATAAGCACCCTCATGTACATCATGTACAATGTTCCCGCCCTATGTGGAAATGGAATCGCGGATTCTGAAATCTCATCCATTTTTCCACCGTACGATGTCAAGATCATATTATTTGTTCCTGGTTCCGCATTGAGAAGTATGTCCCATATCCCGTTTAGACCATTTCTTGAAATTGGTTTATCCACAAAGCCTGATTTTGCTTTAAATGGAATCTTAAATGAAGTTCTGTTCAACAAAACATCAAGAGGCTCTTTGGCTGAGAATTGCGAGAAAAGTAGCACGGATTGAATATAACTAACTTCTGCACAATCTTCTTTCACTAAACCTAACTCGGGGAACCTTTTTTCCATCAAGTGAAGTAGTTTATCCATTCGGCCAAGGAACAAGGCAACAAATCTTAAACGTACTGTTTTATCAGCACGAGTACTTGAATCATCGCTAAGTACTGTTTTAACATCTTGATTGACTGAATTTTTCCATATGCTTCGTGCCACGATTCGGATTTCGAGATCTTTAGGCAGCTTAGGGGCTACAGTTTGCCACCGATGAACGATTTCAGTTGCATTTTGTTCCAAAGTTCTGTCCACTTGAAAAACAGTCACAATTTTTGGGACAGGAACTAGTCTTATTTTCCAAGAAAGAATAACTCCAAAGCTAGAAGCGCCACCTCCTCTAATAGCCCAAAAGAGATCTTCACCCATTGATTTTCTATCGAGAATTCTTCCATTAGCGTCCACCAATCGGGCATCAATAACATTATCAGCAGCAAGACCATATTTTCGTCTCAATGTGCCATACCCTCCACCACTTATAAGTCCACCAACACCAACAGTTGACCAAACACCAGCCGGAAATCCTAATGTGTTACTTTTCTCAGCAATTCTGTAATAAAGTTCACCTAGGGTTGCGCCGCCTTGGACCCATGCTGTTGCAGTTACAGGGTCCACATTGATTGATCGAAGATTAATCATATCGAGTAACACAAATGGGACGTGTGATACATATGAAAGACCCTCGAAATCATGACCACCGCCTCGAATCCTCATTTGAATGCCATATTTCTTGGAACAATAAATCACCGTTTGGATTTGTGATTCGTCCACGGGTTTAACAATGACAAGGGGTTTAGGGGTTTTAGGCGATGAAAATCGGAGGTTGTTTATGCCGAATTGCAAGACAGATGTGTATGAAGAATTGCTTGGGGTGTAAGTAACTTGTGATATTAAAGTTGAGTTACGAGAAAATCTTGTTAGGCATTGAACAAAATCTTCATGTGATTTATCTGCCCATGAAAAAGTTGATAAAAGAAGAACAAAAAGGAAACAAAGCTGGGAAAAAACTAGAATCTTCATTCTTGTTGAGTTGCTATTTTGATATGTGAAATGATCATATTATGGTTGCTATTTATAGGGCATTTTAAGATGGAAGGAACCTGTCTGAGCAGAATATAGAAAGATATAATTAAGCAAGGAAATGGTCCAAACATTCACTGGACCCGCTCACCAAGAAAAACATTTAGTTTTCTGGAAAGGGTTGACTTGGTTTTGATTGACTTTCTTTGGTGGGCTGGAAATTCCTTATGCTTTACAAGTTGTTTCATTATCATTTCATAAACAAAAAAACAATATACAAAAAAATCTCATCCATTGTCTTATCAATGTCCATAGGACTCATATTTTGAAATAATATTCATAGGATTTATATTTTGAAAGTTGATTTACTAGTCTTATTTTTGTCTCATCAACTGTCATATTTCAAGCATTAAAGTCATATAATCTTTACACATTTACAAAAAATTAACTATAAATAAAAGATATATATAACATTTGGCAAAAAGAGATAAAGTGGGACAACAATTGAGACAATAGTTGGGATGGAATATTTAAATTCTCTTCATATTCTTCGATTAAGTGATACAGTTGATTGATTTTTTTTTTAATTTTTTTTTTGTTTTTCAATATAACTTTCTAAATATAAAATCTGTATATATGTTCGAACTTCATTCATTTTCCTTTAGTTGACATTGTAGCAACTTCGTTTTGGTAGACCAATTTATGATGAGTTGCATAACTATGGATATGAATGAATATTATTGACAATGTCCAAAAATAAGTAGTTGACAATATAAAAAATATTGGTATAATTAACTTTGCCTGTAGGTTGACATTTGACTGTGTCCGGAAAACAGAATATTTGACCCTAGTTATAAAAAATTGGTATAACTACTTATTAGAACTTGGTTTTCTGAAACTACCTAAGGTAAAGTTGCAGGTATCATTTGTAGTAAACTTACAACTATCATCTTCCAAGGTTAATATTATAACTTGGCTAAATTCCTTGGACCTTAACTTTTTAGTTAATAGCATGCAGCTCTAGTCTATCCAATATGTATTCTTTCTTAAAAAAGTAAAATCCAATTCAAGAAAATAGGAGTTAATTTTATTTTTGTTATAAACTCTATTTTCAGAGTCATATTTCTAAGATATGCATGCGTTAGGGATTACATATATATATATATATATATATATATATATATATATATATATATATGGGAAAAATATATATACAGAGTTGTGTAGTGCACAATCGCCTATAGCGACGGTTTTTTTGAACTATAGGGACGGTTCATCCGTCGCTATAGATATTCTAGTCTATGGCGACTGTTCTACCGTCACCATAGTCCAAAAAAATCGTCGCCATAAGTGGACTGTGCACTACATAACTGTGTACTTACATATAGCCCCTCTCTCTCTCTCTCTCTATATATATATATATATATATATATCATTTTTCTCATTATTATTACTGGATTATAATAATTTGAATTGATTTCCTAACTCATTCATTATAATTGATAACTTGACAGCTTAATATAAAGATTGTTCTCAACACATGACCTATTAATGAGTTATGATGAACTGCATTACTATTGGTCTACTGGACAGTGTACAGGAATGAAAAGGTTGACTTTATAAAATTAATAATTGTCTAATTTTTAATACATATTAATGATGGACTGTGTCTAATAAAAGAAGTAGTTGACTGTATAAATAAATTGTTATAGCTTTGCATACTAACTTTTGACATTTCCCCGTCGTAAAAGAGTACTTTACCCTATATATAACTACTCTCACCGTTTCAAGTTATAAGATTAATATTAATTTTTTATAAATATTTTTAAATTTAAAATTAACATAAATTTATATAATTTTTTTCAATATAATTATAAACGTCAAAAACTACTTAAAAAAATACAATTATAAAATTTATTGTTTTCAAAATTTAAATAAATCATATCAATTTTGAGTTAGGAAATCAATTCAAATTATTATATGATTTATTGTATCTTAATAATATCTATATATGGAAGCTGTATCCTACCTGCGCTACATAATCGAGAATATATATATATATATATATATATATATATATATATATATATATATATATATATATATATACACACACACACACACAACTATCTTCAATATTTGAGAATATTTACTAAATATAAAGCGTTAAATATACTTATGATATACTAAGTTCCACCTTCCACATAATTTGATCATTAAAATAATTGGGTTTACATATCACTATATAAAGTAGTGAATTGCATATAATGACAATCCCAAAATCCTTTTCCGACAAAAATTATCCGGACTACTCCATTTATCAACTTATTTGGTTTTATACAGTTTGACTATATATTGACTTATTTGTATACATGATAATATGTAGATAGCATTTTTATACGCATATAAATATATATAGTTTTAGAAAAATACTTTTACATATATTTGTTGTGAAATACTTTTATTTAGTAAAAATTATTAAACTAACATTAATAATTTAATTAATATAATTAATAGTAAAATTGAATACTATTAGACTATATATATATATATATATAAATATTTGTTATGGATTCTTATAGGGTATACACTATCTATATCATTGAAAACAAGAAAAAAAAGGTCAAGATTAGAAACTAAAAATCGATGTACGCTACAATTATAGCGGGCGGTAAACAAATATCGGACGCTAATTAGAATGAGGTTGACTTTATCAATAAATGTTTAGGGTTTATTAACTAGTGTTTATAGTTTATTAACTAGAGTTTAGAATTTATTAACAAGAGTTTAGAATTTACAAACTAGGGTTTATTAACTAAGGTTTAGAATTTATTAACCAAATAATAAACCCTAAACCCTAGTTAATAAACCCTAAACATTTATTGATAAAGTCTAACTCATTCTAATTAGCGTCCGCTACTAATAGTAGTGGACATCAATTTTTAATTTCTAATCATGTCCGCTACTATGGATCATTCCCCCCCCCCCACACACACACACATATATATATATATATATATATATATATATGTGTGTGTGTGTGTGTGTGTGTTTATGTGTGTGTGTGTGTGTGGCGCCTCCAAATTCCGGTACTTAAAACCCGTATTTGGTGCTACACGATACCATTTATGTAAACTGCTTATAATAAAAGATAACAATAGTTATTACATCAGAGGTATCTATCCCAGGTACGAAGACCTTTAGTATCTTTATTACATGATAGATATTGTATTTATAAAACAAAAGTCTATCTATTACAACAACCATTTTTAACTATTCATGTAGTTTTCCCTTGCCTTTGTCCTTTCCGGACCCTTCTATGCGTTCTGACTTAGCTGAAAATATTTATATTCAAAGCAAGAATGAGCATTCAATTGCTCAACAAGTAATAATAGTTGATCAACAACGTATACCAAGAAATAAATGTTTTCTCTGATATATGCTTTGATAGCAAAATAAATACTGTAAGTAGCTGAACAGTTCTTAAACAACAGTATGGCTCATTTATATTTTTGAAATGATATACTGACTTCTGATACTGAGTGGTCACCAGACCATGAACTTTTATTTTTCTTTTCTTGAAAAGGTTCTATCAGAAATCCATCTGTGAACCGTCTGGTCTTACGGGCACGGTGGGTGATCAGCCCGTTATGCCCTGTATTGATCAATACTATCTATAGAACAACACTTGTGTTCATCATCACCGCCCCCAGGACGCAACATAAAATTTTTCAAGTTAGGGATGTTCGACTTAGTCTGAAGTCCAACCCAAAAACAAAATGGATGGGCGGCTTTATCAATTCTAGAAAAAATTTCAAGACTTATTCCGAAAGAATTGAAATATTCAAATCTTGTGTCTAGCCGGAACAAATGGCTTAGACCTTCATCAAACTGTAAACGAATACTGAATGTCATCATGTACTCATGATCTTACCTTCATCATTTTTCGAAGCTGATTAGAATAAAATTATATAATCTTATATTATTCATGAATAATTGCGGGACATTAGCTTAAAGTAACAAGTTGAGTAAAACTTGCTTATATATATGTAATCAAGTTCAGGATACTTGCTTACAGTGAACAAGGCTAGAATATTTACTCAAGTAAGTGAATTTATTTGAAAGTAAAAGGATTTGAGATACTTGCCTTGTCCGTTGACTATTGTTATAAGGTTCAACTATATTTATTTTTACAGATCCTACGCAATCATAATTACATGAATACATTAGCCACGTATCATAACATATAAGTTATATATTAAATATTCACATTGGTTACCTCATTAGCTTATGTTTTGCTTTTTGAGAACTTTTGTATTCTTTTCGAATCCTTTATCCTTTTACTTATGATAATCATTTTTCGTTTTACTAGACTTCGACGTGTTTTTAGTATGTAAATACGTCACAAATTCAGCTTATAACCCACTCATAATGTAATACATGAGTATTCTATACTTCTTATACTTCTCGTACATGTACAAGGTGACTTTATAACGTATTTTATGTATTGAGGGTATAAACAAATTATAACTTCCATAATAATTTAGAGTCTTAATTTTTGTGAATTAACGTGTTAGATTCTTTCGCGTTGCAATAGCATACTAAAACAGCCCGCTTAAAGCAATTGTAGCCTCTTGCTTGGCTTAATAATTCCAAGCTTAAAATGCGTATCTTTGTTAGTTTTATCTTGTACTTTATTATTTATTTATTTTTATTTTTTTAGATATGTGTTCTAAAAAGCTTCAGCCAAGCTGCTGCTGACAGTCAACTTGAAGCTGCTTTTGTGGTGTACGCTGTTGCTGGTTCAGTGCATGTTGTTGCTGTTGCTGTGGTGCACGCTGCTGCTAGTTTGTTGCGTGCTGCTGCTGCTGCTGCTGCTGCTGCTGCTGTGCACACTGCTGCTAGTTCGCTGCATACTGTCATTGCTGTTGTGCACGCAGCTGCTACATACAGCAGTCCCCTTCGCAACAAGCTACTTTACAAATTTGTAACTTCTAACTCGTTTATCGGATGGGGTTCATTTTTAAAAATGGTATTCTTAATGTATAAAATTATTTTTTTAACATTATTAATCACCTATTTTGAGTACGTTATGCAGACCAAATGGCTTGCCAAAAACTGGTCGTGCGTACTAACATTTTTAAGTTCTCATATTTCGTCAAAACGCATTCCAGCTTGGTTAAACACCATGAGGCCCTTAGACTATCTAATTTTATGACGTACGAATCTACCTCAGGTTTCGGCTTCGCCAAATTATACATTTTTAATCAAATAAGCTCATTATGGCATTTTATCAAACAGTGTACGTGCATCCTATTTGAGGACTGATTTCTATAGATTGGGGTTATGTAATCAAACTAATTTTTGCCAACCTTATATCACCGCACAACAACAATCCTATCTCCGTCATTCTAATTCAAACAACAACGGTTAATACCCAGTCAAATTTATGCATAGCTAAGTCATTAGTAGCTAACTAGTTTACTCATTCCTTAGAATTCAATTCTTTTGAAATTTACATTCATAAAAAAAATAATAAAGATAGGTTGTATTACCTTCTATTTGCTTGCTTATGATCTCTTGTTATCTCCCGAACTAAACCTCATTGCTCAAACGAATTTTGTAGCTTCAATGTTTATTTCTTTTCCTTGTGCAAGCCGAACAAATGCACTGGACATTGGTATGGAAGGGGCGACATAGCAGGGCAGGAATAGAAATTGGGTGAAAATGATTAAAGAATAGGGAGTTTTGGTTTTATAGAACTCAGGATCAACACTTGGCTTTCACGTGCTTTGTTTGCTCCATACGCCAAAACCTTGCTCTCAACGAAATAGGCTTGCTGAGTTGCTGATCCTATGAGTCTAATAAGTAACCACCTCCTGCTTCCTTTTTCTTGATTAATACTCAATTTCTATAGCTCACGCTTATAATACTTATGTACTGATTTCCCAGTATGCCCCCTTAATATGTATATAATACTATAATTTACACATCATCCATATTTTATATAATAATAATCACACTGATAAAAATAAAATTTAGTGTGATAATTACCTCTCTATTAAAATAATTTACCTTTATCAAACCTGAGACCTAAAGATTAGGTATCTCAGTTTTAACCACTAGTCTTAGACCTCATTGACAAGTAAAATATATTTTAAAACAAAGTAAATACTTCCAAAAAAAAAGACAAGAAACTCAAATCAATTTAGCGATATAAAGAACAATCAGGAAACCCAAATCAATTCAACAAAGTTTTTCGTTCTGAAAAAGAAAAATTATCTTCCTTTCTTTTTCGTTTTAAAAAAAGAAGCCTTTTCCTTATCCTTCGTTCACAATCCAAAGAAAAAGAAGTCCTTCGTTCTAAAAAAAAGCCTTCCATCTTCTCCTTATGTCAAACTCTAACTTCATCAAAACCCCAATCAAATAAAATCACGATAAAATTCCTACTGTAATTGTTTAAATGTTGTGTATCACTTGTATATTAGGTTATTTTTTTTACGAAATTGGGTTAAATAGTAGATACTTTAAAAAGATGAAAGCTTAATATAAAATATATATTGAACCTAAAATCTATATTACAAATCAATTTGTGTTTTTGGAGTTAGTTGAGCTCCACTAATATTTTACAACTTTAGTTCAAAACTTCCCACCATGCCACTTGAACTTTTTATTGTCTCGAAATGAAGGGATCAGACTTCTACCTATAATAATTAATTATCATGTCTCTCATGCATGCAAGAAATGCACATAATAATTATATAGTACAATATAAATATAAATGTCAACAGGGAATCACTTTTAATGCAAGGTAACATGTTATGGAAGAAAAACTGAAAAAGTCCTTAAGAAATAGTTATAGAAAAATCATATAAGTTATTAGGGATGGTTGACCCATCCATTCCATAACAAGTGAAAGCAAATAGATAATCGATCATTTTATTAATTTATAAGTAACTTATGTGTGTGTGTGTATATATATAGAGGTCAGTTTTCCAATGGACTAAAAAATGGACCGGTTATAGTGACAATTTTGTCCTTCGCTATAGCACAAAAAATTAGTTTTCTATGATATAGCGACGGACAAAATCGTCGCTATAGCCGGTCCGTTTTAGCGACAATTTTGTCTGTCGCTATAGCATAAAAAACGGTCGCTATAGCCGTTCCGTTTTTTGGTCCGTTTTTTTGGATTCGTTGGAGAACCGACCTATATATATATATATATATATATATACACACACACACAATAAGGTTCAGGTCCGGGAGTCCGCATTTTGTTAAAATGCGGATCTTTTTTTTTTTTTTTTTTGCTTTTTTTTTTAAAACAACTAAAAATAAATAAATAAATAATTATGGAACTGAAATTTTTACATAATACAATTTTTTTTATTTTTTTTAAAAAAAAGAAAAAAAAAAAAAAAAAAGGTCCGCATTTTAACAAAATGCGGACTCCCGAACCTGATCACTGCTGTATATATATATATATATATATATATATATATATATATATATATATATATATATATATATATATATAGTAGTCCTGTATGTTTTTCCTTCTAAAGTTTTAGCTTAAGCCTAATTGAATACTTAAATCTTTATTTCTTTCATGTTTGGAACTCGGAAATTGTCAGAGAAAGAAAACTAAAAGGAAGAAAAATTGAAAGAGTAAACATATAATAAAGAAAAACTATCTCAATGTAAAAGACTAATTATATATACTTTAATAACAATGTTTAAAGAGTCATACTATGTATTGCAATAAATTTATATCGACTTATAATTATAAAATTTATCTATACATGAGATTGGTAGAAATTATAAAAGAGCCCCACTTATTACACATCTTTCCAAAAAAAGTACTACTAATACTTATACACGTAACTGACAATCAAATAGTCGGCATAAACATTCACAATATATATCATTTTCCATGTTCAAATGTAATGTAATAAATGATTAAGAAAAGTACACCAAAAAAGTTTAGATTTCCTAATGTTAAATTTATTTTTATTTCTCTCAATATTTTTAAGCTTCAAAGATACCCTAAATGAAAACCTTTTCCCAACTACTAGTTCAAAATGTTTTGGTCAATTAATTATAAAACAATAAGCATTAATTTATCATTCCAACCGACAAATATTACATACCTTTCATAAAGCACTTTTTGAATGACAATGAATTTGAGAGGGGTGACTGCTTCGCAAATCAACCATCCAAACAAATGTAAATTTTAAATAAATTCCAGTTTTATAAAATTTAAAACTACTTTGCTTTTAAAAGATAAGAACTAGTTTTCATGTTCAATTTTATATTGAAGACTTGAAGTTGAGCTGCAAATAAAACACGACTATTTTTATGATTATTGGCTAAAAGTGAAAAACATAAAAAGAGCCAACTTGTTGCATTTGGACCGGGTTTTCTAATGGAATTCTTTTTCTTTTTTCATTTTTAAGAATTCTTGAAAGACTAGGAAACAGTGTTTGATTAGTTGTCTTCTGTTTATAGAAAACATTTTTGCAAACACTGTAATTCAAAATTGTATTTTCATATATTGGTAGGCAATTGACTTATAATTTCATTTTGAGATTTTTTTTTTATCAATTCAACCCTTGCCCTGCACATGGTGGAGTGGTTTTTTTGTCAATCATAAAGTTATTTCTCATTTATTGGCATATCGACTGTGTATGAATGAAAAAGAGAACGAATGGAATAATTAAATTTAAATTAAATAAAACTAGTAATCTCTCTCTCCACAGCGTTTCAATGAAGACAGATTTTGAATGGAAGGTCGTCAAGAATTTATGGATTACAAGGAGAAAAAGTCGTACAATTACAAAAAATATCCATATTTGTATAAGTATGGTTGACCAATCATTATTTTGACAGCTCCAACAAGAAACTTTTATTGTTTATGGATCAGCCTCTCAAGGATTGGTTACAGGCTTTCAACTTGGATTTTGCTGATTGTAGGTTTGTAGCTCAACTAACTTAAATCAAGGTTTTTTTTTATTTTTTATTTCAAATGGAAATATTTTAAATTTGGCTTCATGAAATATATATATATATATATATATATATATATATATATATATATATATATATAAAAGCTTCCCTACATTTCCAATTACATTTAAGATGATATCAAATTAATGTTAGAGATTAACAACGTAGCGCAAAACAATTGCAAAAAAGAAAACGAAAGAAAAATAATTATACAAGACACAAAATTTACATGGTTCCGCTCCGTGCTTACTGGCCCTTCGCTCCACGAACGAGTCCAATTATATTTTGGATAGCTTTACAATCACATTTGAATTAAAGTTTGGATCAAGTTACACCGATAACAATTAAATCCATCGAAATTTTAGCAACAAATAGAGCAGAGTTTAATTTACTAAGAAGTTCATTTAGGATGGGATTTGGTTTAGCGTTTTTAACAAAACTATTTTTAACTGTAATTTATCTCTAACATAAAATACAACTTCCCACAAAACAAAACAAATTATTTACAATATGAGGGAAAGTTATATATTCCAGTAGTACATATCATATATATCCCAATGACACAGTTATTATTTACTATGAAAAAAAAGGGAAGGAGTTATTGTTAGTTTTATGGTCAAGAAAAATGTCACTAAATTTATCAAAAAGGTTTTTTAACTTTTTTATTTCATTTTTTATTCGTAAAATTGTGAAGCCACTTCCATAAACTCCTTGGAGAGGTCTAGATTCTTTAATAGTCACATTATACTTGTTGGAGTAATCATATCACCGTTCTCTTTCTCTATATGCCAAAACCTCTCAAAGGAGTTCATGAAGCTCCAAAAATGAATAAAAATCTGCACAGGGTTAAACTGCGGACGGGTCAACTCATACTTAGCGTCCGCAGTTTAATTATATGGACACAGAGGAGTATTTTTAATCATTATCCCATCCGTAGAACTAAACTACGACACCTACATATTAAATTGGAGGTAATTCTTACTGTTCGATCTGCGATAAGGATGACCTCATCCTTAACTATAAATCAGTCCCTATATATATATATATATATATAAATATATAACACAATAACTTCATCATTATTCAATTTGTACATATATTTTGGCTTTTCTATATATAGTCCTTTTTCCTATTCTTTTTAATTCAAAAATTTCGCTGATTGAATTCTTGTAATTGTTTAAATGTTATCTTGTGTATCACTTATATATCAGGTTAAATTTTATTATGAAATTGGGTTAAATAGTAGATATTTTAAAAAGACGAAAGCTTAATATAAAATATTGAACCTAAAATCTATATTACAAATCAATTTGTGTTTTTGGAGTTAGTTGAGTTCAACTAATATTTTACAACATTTGTTCAAACTTCCCACCATGCCACTTGACTTTTTATTGTGTCGAAATGAAGGGATCAGACTTCTTCCTATAGTTCAATTCAAATTATCATGCCTCTCATGCAAGAAATGCATGTACATATTATGGAGAGAAGGAATCAAACATAATAATTATGTATAATATAAAAATAAATGTCAACAGGGAATGACTGAGAATGCAAGGTAACATGTTGTGGACGAAAATTTCCTTAAGAAATAGTTATATAAAAATCATATCCATAATGAGTGAAAGCTAATAGATACTCATATGATTAATTTATGAGTAACATATATATATATATATATATATATATATATATATATATATATTCACAGTAGTAGTACTGTATGTTTTCTCTTCTAATTAAAGTTTTGGCTTAAGCCTGCTTGAATACTTAATTCTTTATTTCTCTCATGTTTGGAACTTGAAAAATGTCAGAGAAAAAAAGGAAGAAAATTGAAAGAATAAACATATAATAAAGAAAAAAAATGTAAAACTCTAATTATATACTTTAATAACTAATATAAATAATATTGTTCAAATGTAATGTAATAAATGATTAAGAAAACTCCACCAAAAAAATTTAGATTTCCTAGTGTTTAATTTATTTTTATTTCTCTCAACTTTTTAAAGCTTCAAAGATACCCTAAATGAAAACCTTTTCCAACTACTAGCTTCTAGCCTTCTAGTGTATCTACTCGGTGGAGTAATGTTTCGGTCAATTAATTATATATATAAATAAATAAATAACAAAAAAAAAACAAGCATTTATCATTCCAACTGACAAATCCCGGATGAAGATAAGAAAGGGAACGAAACAAGCAAAGGCTAAAAATGATCATAAACAAACAAATGTCATAAAGCACTTTTTGAATGAAAATGAAATTGAGAGTGGGATGACTTTTTAGCAAATCAACGATCCAAACAAATGTAAATTTTAAATAAAATCTAGTTTTATAAAATTTTTGAAAATAAGAATTAGTTTTTAAGTTCATGTTTATTTTGAAGACTTGAAGTTGAGCGGCCAAATAAAACTACACCATTTTATGATTATTTGATAAAAGAGAAAAACATAAAAAGAGTCAATTTGTTGCATTTGGATCGCGTTTTCTAATGGAAAATATGTTTGGTTAGTGTCTTCTCTTTATGGACAACGTTTTTGCAAACACTGCAATCCAAAATTGTATTTTCATATACTCTTTAAATGAATTTAATTTTGAGATTTTTTTTTATCAATTGACCAAAATACTCTTTGACATAATTTAATTTTGAGATTTTTTTTAACTAATTCAACCCACTTGGTGGAGTAGTTTTTTTTGTCAATCATAACGTTATTTCTCATTTATTGGCATATCTCGCGTGTATGAATGATAAAGAGAACGAATGGAATAATTAAATTTAAATTAAATAAATTTTGTAATCTGTCTTTCTCCACAGCGTGTCAATGAAAAAAAAAAACTTTGAATGCAAGAATTTATGGATTGCAAGGAGAAAAAGTCGTACAATTAAAAAAAATTTCATATTTATATTAGTATGGTTGGCCAATCATTATTATGACAGCTCCAACAAGAAACTGTTATTCTTTATGGTTACAGGCTTTCAACTTGGACTTTCATGATTGTAGGTTTGTAGCTCAACAAACTTAAATTAAGTCCTTGACCTAAATTGGACTTTGTGTTGAGAAATCAGGCCTTCACAAATATACTAAGATAAATATAAACACACTACTGTATGAAATATAAAATAATAACACAAGAATTTTTACGTGTAAACCCAACTGGGAAAAATCACGGAGAGAGATCTCTGAAATCCACTATGAAAATAATATGGAGATTACATACTCTCAACTGAGAAATAAATTAATTGTTTATTTTTTTTCTCTCTCTACCTCACTACTCTTAGAATGCTCTAACTAGAGCTTTCTCTCTCTACTTCTCTTTGCTCTCTTCAACTGATGGTGTGATTAATTGCTCACTTTAGTAACCAATTTATAGTGCATGGGAGGAGGCAAGGTGAGGATCAGTAGCATTACATCTTTGACAATATGGCAAATGATAGGCTGATAATGGATGGGCTTGTCTGTCACAACCTAACCAAATAATATGAGGCAATTATTCAACAATCTCAACCTTGACTCATATTCTTTAAATACTACATATTGTGAACTTCTTCGTGTTTGTGAATGTATCCCTCTCCCTGGATACTCCACCAAGAACTTAGCATTCGACGAAGTGAATTAAGTCCAAATAATGCTTGAACTTTTCTGTTGTCACTGACTTTGTGAGCATATCTGCGGCATTCTCCTTTGTGTGAACTTTGTAAACTGCAATGTTACCATTTAAGAGAGTTGTCGTCAAGCAATCCAAAATTAACCTCACTTGCACTCTGCGAATTCAAAACTAAGCACAGTAGTAAGTAAGGATCGATCCTACAAAGAATTGATATTGTTTTAAATTTATTCTAATGTTTCTAACTATAAAGAAGAAGTAAAGATTGGGGGATTTTTGAATTATGATTAACAAAAAAAAACATATTTAAATTAATAAAGATGATCAAATATGTAAAAACTTCAGTTCTTCAATTCAGCTTCACCAATTTACAGTAATAAAATAATCAAATTAATATTATTTTTTCTTTCAATGAAACTAACAACCCTAGATGATCAGCAATCGCTCGATTATCTGAAATTTTTCTTAAGTTTAAATCTAGTGTGATAATCGCCCCCACTAGACTCTAACTGTTATATAACCCAAAACTATCAGTTTAGATTTAATATGACAGAAGCATTAAGAATTAGAGAATTAGGTTGTTCCAAGCAACAATCACACTATTAGGGATTATTTAACTTGCCTTCTGATAATATTAATAATATCCAAAAGTTTGTCCACAATCAAATATTACTAAGTACTACCTGTGATCAGATATAACATCGTTTGCTTAATATTATACCTTAATCTAGCAGATGATAACAATTCACCAATTTAATCATGCAGAAACCAAATTAGTAAACCGAATAACATATAAAAAATTCAGCCAGATTATCAGAATAAATTTCATACACGAAGGAATCAATAATATAACTCAACTATCATATTAACTGTAAATTTGGTTCCACATCCCTTCAGAACTGAATAAAATAACTAAGCTAGCATGCTAAATATAATCTAAGATCAAGAATAATGAATGATGAATTGTTTTTAGATGATTACAAGTGATAGGTATTTATAGATAAATCTCTAAAGCCTAGAAGAATTCTAATTCAATTCTACTTCAGAAGTCTTCTAAATCGTTGTCAAACTCTGCAATCCAGTTTTAAGTAGCTTCCTTTTCAAATTAGATTTTATTTCCAAATTCAAGTCTTTTTCCGTTTCCTTTTCTAATTCAGCATCAATTTCCATATTGTTCCTTGACTCAAATTCCATATTAGATTCTACTTCCCATAACCAGTTGTAGTTCCCTTCTTGGTTGTAACTTCATCTCCAAATCCTGTTAGGAATCATATCTTTTAACCTTCAATGTTTCAAATCTTACTCAGAATTGGAAATCTGTATGTCTACCAAAATCGTAGAGTAACACTCTTTCAGCAAAACATAGAGTATACTCCGCACTAGCACTTATCGCGATCGTAGAGTAAACCTCGGAATCGTAGAGTATCTAGCTGTCGCGTAAACTTGCCAATCATAGAGTTCTCTCGTCAGACATAGAGTGAACTTGGACAATTGTCAAACAACCTCTGTCGAATTTTCTCGTAATCGTAGAGTTAACAGCCACTCAAGCGTAGAGCTCCCACTCTACGAACGTAGAGTAATAAATCAAATCATCGCGTGACTCTGCCTTAACCTTCCTGCGATCGTAGAGTTGCCAGATTGCACCCTAACACTACGAACGTAGAGTATTCTACAAAGTAACATAAAACTCAGTATTAAAATACATTTTTGCAGAATCACATCAAAATCTTCTATAAATCAATAAATACCTTAAATCAGCTCATATGACAGATAACATGCAACTAAACTAAGCATAAAGGAACGAAAATAATAAGATATTATGCACCTATCATCATTGTTCAGCCATTGACGAATCTTGTGATACCGAATATCTATATGTTTGTTCCTGACATGGAACACCTAGTTCTTTGCTAAATGAATAGCACTTTGACGATCACATTGTATTTTAATACTGCCTTGCTTGAAACCTAGTTCTTCAACTAGTCTCTTTAGCCACAAAGCCTCCTTGCCTGCTTCTATCAACGCCATATACTCAACCTCTATTGTTGATAATGTTGTTGTAGACTGCAACACTGACCTCCAACATATACATCCTCCACAAAAGATATATATTAATCCTGTCGTAGATCTCTTTGAATCTAGGTCTCCAACATAATCCGAATCAACAAACCCACCATGTAACCTCACTCCTTGTGGTATCACGATCAAACATAAGACCGTAATTAGTTGTACCTGCAAGATAACGAAAAATCCATTTGACAATATTCTAATGCTCTTTTCCTGGATTTGCCATATACCTGCTAACCACACTGACTGCATGTCAGATATCTGGCCTTGTACATACCATGGCATACATGAGACAACCCACCGCATTTACATACGGTACTTTGGACATATACTCCACCTCATCCTCTGTCTGTAGGCTTAACTGTGAAGATAACCTAAAATGTGCTGCCAACGGAGTTCTAACTGGTTTAGCATTGTGCATGTTAAACCTCTCCAAGACCTTCTTCTGCACATATCCTTTCTGAGTTAACCACAGTTTTCCTGTTTGACGATCCCTATGAATTTCCATACCTAGGATCTTCTTTGCTGATCCAAGATCCTTCATATCAAATTCACTGCTCAACAATTTCTTCAACTGAAGAATATCTGACATCCTCTTTGCTGCTATCAACATGTCATCGACATATAACGTCAGCAATACTAGAGAGCCATCATCAAGCGATTGAAATATACACATGGATCATACTCCGAACGAGAGTAACCATGAGCCACCATGAAGCTGTCAAACTGCATATACCACTGTCTCAGGGACTACTTCAAACCATAGAGAGACTTCTTCAAACTACAGACTAAGCCCTCTTTCCTTGGTTCCATAAACCCCTTAGTTGCTTCATGTAGATCTTTTCTTCTAAATCCCCATGGAGAAAAGCTGTTTTCACATCATGTTGTTCTAACTCCATATCATATGATGTTACGATAGATAAGATCAACCGAATCGACGTGTGTTTCATAACTGGTGAGAAGATTTCATTGTAGTCGATTCCCTCTCTCTAAGAGAATCCCTTTGCCACTAACCTGGCCTTAATCTTTCACCTTCTTTATCAGACTGAGCTTCCTTTTTCCTGAACACCCACTTACATCTTATAGCCTTTGATCCTTTTAGAAGTTGAACTAACTCCCAAGTTTGGTTCTTCTGTAAAGACTCCATCTCTTCTACCATTGCTATTACCCATTTATCATTTTCTTCAGACTGAATAGCATCTCGATAGCTAGTTGGATCTCCACTACCAACAATCAAGGCAAAAGCAACCATGTCTTCAAACCCATATCTCTGCACTAGTTTGCTGACTCGCCTTTCCCGATCTCTAACAAGATTATAGGACCTGTCCTGGGGATCTGAAGGATGATTATCTTCAATCTCTTCAGATTCTTTTGTCTCTTCGGGAAGCTCCACCTCAACTGGGTGTGTTTGTAACTCACTTGCTGCAGATTCTTCATTCTCGGATTTGTTCACTGCTTAAAGATTCTAAAAACCTCAGATTTTTGATTCATAAAATACACCCATACCTTTCTAGAGTAGTCATCTATGAAGCTAACAAAATAATGGGCTCCATCCATTGAAGTATGCTTGATCGGCCCCCATACATCTGAATGTATATAATTAAGTACATTCTTACTGGTGTGTGCTCCTGCTTTGAAAGTTACCCTCCGTTGTTTGTCGTACACGCAAAACTTGCAAAATTCCAAATTGCACATTTTGACACCTTTCAGCAACTGCCTTTTGTGAAGTTTTTTCATTCCACCTTCACTCAAATGACCAAGTCCCGTGTGCTATAATTCTGTGTTATCACTGTTGGAATTTTCCTGCACATAAATTACTGCTCCACTAGTAACTGTGTCCCTTATCAACCTGTAGAAGGTGCCCTTCTTCTGGCCCTTCATAATTACCATCGAACCCTTGGTAATTTTGATGACAACATCTCCGACTAAGATACTACAACCCATAGAGTCAAGTACTCCAACCGATAGTAAATTCTTCTTCAATTCTAGAATATACCTTACATCGCCCAATGTTCTGACAACCCCGTCAAACATTTTAACTTTGATGGTGCCTATTCTAGTAATTTTGCAGACTGCATTGTTACCCAATAAAACTGTACCACCATTGAAGGATGTAAAAGTATCAAACCAATCCCTGTGAGGGGACATATGAAAAGAACAACCGGAATCCATGTACCAATCTATAAATTTGCTACTGTCTCTAACAAATAAGAGATCACCTTATGAAGCTTCATTTTCTGTCACTGTGTACAACTCTCCGTCGCTGCACACATCCGCTTGCTCAGCAACATTAGCAGAATTTTTAATCTGCTTGCCTTTCTTCTTGTTCTCCTTCTTCAATAATGGACACTGATTTTTATAGTGGCTTTTCTCGTGGCAATGATAACACTCAACTTGAGATTTATCCTTTTTGCCTGGTCTTGATTGAGACCTTCCTCGTTCCTTGCCAGAATTCTTCCGATCAGGACCCCTGCCACGCCCATCTGAAAATGCAAAAAGACTGTCTCCTTGATCTCTAAAAGTAGTGCCCTGAACTTATCCCGGTCTAGGACTGCTGACATCACATCGTTAACTGCAAGCTTTTCCTTCCTTATAAGAAGAGTAGTTTGGAGAGTTGAGTATGAATCTGGTAGAGAGACAAGAAGCAATAAGGCTTTATCTTCTTCGTCCAGCTTTACATCAATACTGGTAAGTTGGGTCACCATTCTATTAAACTCATTAATATGACTGGTTAAATCTGACCCTTCTTCCATCCGAAGCTGGTATAATTCTTTCTTTAAATATAATCGATTTGACAAAGACTTCGACTTGTAAACTTTCTCAAGTTTCTCCCACAAGTCATTCAGAGAGGTTTCTATCAAAACCTGATATCTGATTTATGGCGCCAAACTCAATCTGATTGTTGCCACAGCTTTTGCTTCAAGTTTCGTCCATTTTTCATCTGTCATATCCGCTGGTTTCTTCTTTTTCCCTTCTAGTGCAATTGTCAATCCCTGTTGAGCCAATACATCTCTGACTGTACACTGCCAAATAATGAAATTTGACTTTCCGTCAAATGGTTCAACTTCGTACCTCATACTCATGCTTGTCATCTTCGTATTTGTGACCTGCGAGATTTCTCTAAACGGATCGTACCAGTTGGCCAGGTAAGTGTAAGTCGGGCGGGAGTCTCTCTGTCCTTTTGTAACGGTGACTAATTAAGTAACCACCTTTCTTAAAGGTACTGCCTTTGGAACCACTTTCCTAGACACCAACGACGTGAACCAAAAGCTCTGATACCAATTGTTAAGAAATTAGGCCTTCACAAATATACTAAGATAAATACAAGCACACTACTGTATGAAATATAAAATAATCACACAAGAATTTTTATGTGAAAACCCAACTGGAAAAAATCACGGGAAGAGATCTCTGAAATCTACTATGAAAATAATCTGGAGATTACGAACTCTCAACTTAGAAATAAACTAACTGTTTATTTTCTCTCTCTCTACCTCACTATTCTTAGAATGCTCTAACTAGAGCTTTCTCTCTCTACTTCTCTTTGCTCTCTTCAACTGATGGTGTGATTAATTGCTCACTCGAGTAACCAATTTATAGTGCATGGGAGGAGGCAAGGTGAGGATCAGTAGCACTACATCTTTGACAATATGGCAAATGACAGGCTGATAATGGATGGGCTTGTCTGCCACCATTTCCTTGTTTGCCCCAACCTAACCAAATAGTATGAGGCAATTATTCAACACTTTGATGAATGGATGGATGGATTTAATGGTAATATTTTAAAATTGGCTTCATTAAATATATATAAGCTTCCCTCCATTTCTAATTTAATATAAGATGATCTCCAAATTAATTCCATTGAAATTTTAGCAACAAATTGAGCAGAGTTTAATTTACTAAGAAGTTCATTTAGGATGGGATTTGGTTTAGTGTTTTTACTTCAGTTAGGTTAATAAAACTATTTTTAACTGTAATTTATCTCTAACATAAAATACACCTTCCCACAAAACAAAATAAATTATTTACAATATGAGAGAAAGTTATATATTCTAGTAGTACATATAATATATATCCCAATGACACAATTATTATTTACTATGAAAAATAAAGGACGGAATTATTGTTAATTTAATGGTCAAGAAAAAATGTCACTAAATTTACCAAAAAGGTTTTTAATTTTTTTTAATTTCCCTCATCATGAAGCTCCAAAAGTGAATAAAAATCATCAATCTCTTTACGAATAAATATTCACACCATTGGATTGCAATGTAACTATTTGTCTATATCTTTTATCATGATAAAGATAGTACAATGGTGGTAGAAAAAGTGTTTGGTCTCTTACAATGTCATCAAGGGATACATGTTTGCCCTTCCGCAATCATGAAATCAAATTAATTACATATGACACACACACACAAATATATAGTGACGGGTGCAAGAATTTAATTAATAGTGGTCAATATTACAATTTAAAATAAATATAATTACAAGAATAAAATAAATAAATGACAATATATATAATTGAAATCACACAATAAAAATATCTATTAAAATTGTATAAAATTCATTACAAAATCATTTTTCAGGTTTCATTTCTTGAAATTGCTCAAGAATGAATAGTTACAAATTTGAAGTACAAGAACTCCAAATCATAAATTGAAAAAATATTTAAAAGTATAAAAAACTAATTTAAAAAAACAAAAAAAAGAGTTAGGGATTTTGTACCTTTGAAGTTTGAGGTTTCGGCCTTCCATTGAGATTTTAAAATTTGGTTAGTGATTGAAAATTTGAGAGAGGAGTGAAATAATATAATTCCCCTGCCTCTCATTGATTTACAAAGGTCCATAATATACATGAATTACCAACGGTTACAATCGTGATACTAGGCTAAGAATCAAGATATTGATAATACCTACTAAATACAAATAACTATTTTCTAAATATATACATATTCTATCACACCCCCGCAATTGAAGCGGGAGGTTGTCGTACGCTGAGACTGTCCCTGAAATCTTGAAATAACACCAAAGGAAGACCTTTTGTGAAAATATCGGCAATCTGATAACGCGAGGGGACATGTAGAACGCGTACTTGTCCACGGGCAACCTTCTCACGAACAAAGTGAATATCCATCTCGATGTGTTTTGTGCGTTGATGTTGAACTGGATTTCCAGCAAGTTATATCGCACTAACATTATCACAGTAGACCAATGTAGCTTTATGGATAAGACAGTGTAACTCCAGAAGAAGATTGCGTAACCAACATGACTCAAAAATCACATTGGCAACACCTCGGTATTCGGCCTCAGCACTGGAGTGAGATAGTGTGGATTGGCATTTAGAAGACCAGGAGAGCAAGTTTGTGCCAAGAAACACACAATAACCAGAAGTAGATTTCCGAGTATCTGGGCAACCACCCAAATTGGCATCTGTATAAGAAAACAGAGAAGTAGTCGATGAAGGATAAAGATGCAATCCATAATGAAGTGTACCTTGAACATATCGCAGGATGCGCCTGAGAGCATGCATATGAGCATCCATCGGATTATGCATAAATAAACAGATCTGTTGTACGGTATAAGAGATGTCAGGTCTCGTGAATGTGAGATATTGGAGAGCGCCTGCAAGGCTGCAGTAGTGAGATGGATCATCATATGGAGTGCTGGTTTTAGCGCTAAGTTTCGGTTTAGTATCAACCGGAGTTGGATAATGCTTACAAGATGACATGCCAGCACGTTCAATAATTTCCTCGGCATACTTTTTCTGAGACAAAAATAAACCCCCAGCATGTCTAGTGACTGCGATACCTAAAAAATAACTTAGTGGACCCAAGTCTTTCATAGCAAATTCGGAGCTGAGAAGTGACATGATAGACTTGCGAAGAGCAACAGAAGAAGCAGTGAGGATGATACCATCCACATAAAGAAGAATATAAGCCAACTCCGTACCTTTCTGGTAAATGAAAAGAGAGTTGTCAGACTTGCTTTGAGAGAACCCAATAGAAGAAACATAGTCGGCAAATCGTTTGTACCAGGCTCTAGGAGCTTGTTTGAGCCCATATAACGATTTTCGGAGAAGACACACATGCATGATTAGGATGATTCGGATCCTTAAAACCCAAGGGTTGGTGCATGTACACTGTTTCTTTTAGTTCACCATGTAAAAAGGCATTTTTAACATCCAACTGATGAATGTGCCAAGCCTTAGAGAGAGCAAGACTGAGCACTGTTCGAATAGTTGCCGGTTTAACAACCGGGCTAAAAGTTTTGCCACAATCCACGCCAACCTGTTGACCTGCACCATCACCGACAAGTCGGGCTTTATTCGTTCAAAAGAACCGTTAGATTTTTCTTTATGTCTAAAAATCCACATAGACCGAATAACATTAATATCAGGTGGACGGGGCACTAAATCCCACATCTTATTTTTAATGAGAGCAATATATTCATCTTCCATAGCCATTTTCCAATTCGGGTCTTAGAGTGCAGATACGGGGTTATGAGGGAGAGGAGACTTTGTGACATGAGTAAATAAGCCATGGTGATATTTATTATTTGGTTTAAAAATACCATGTTGGCTCCGCGTAACGGGTTTGTTTTCTGAACTCGAAGTGGGCTGGAAAATGGGAGGAAGAGGGAGATGTTGTGTTTGGTGTAAATGTGGGCTGAGATCTGACTGGCCCAAAGTGGAAGATGATGGTGCTTGGTTGGTAGAGGTGGACTGGGCTGGCTGTGGGGGTGATGAAGCTGAGTGGGCCAAATGTGGAGAAGAAGGCTTTGACTGAGTAGGAGAGCTGGGCTGGCGAGCTGACTGGACTGGGGCCAGAGAAGGGGAAGGAGAAGGTTGGGTCTGCACTTGAATATGAGGAGTAGTGGACTGATGTTGTAAATGGTGTATCATGTAAGGTGATAATCCATTGTCAAGAAAATCATAGGAATGAGGAATATGCAGCTTGGAGAAGGGAAATTCATTTTCCTTAAATAACGCATGGCGACAAACAATAACTTTATTTGATGATAAGTCATAACATTTGTAACTACGATGATTTGAAGGATAACCCAAAAAGACACAAGGTGTGGAACGAGGTTGAAGCTTATTTATCGTAGTAGAAGGGAATAAAGGATAACATAAGCAACCAAAAACTCGTAAGTGAGAGTATGAGGGGTCTTTTGGTATAGATTTTGTAGTGGCGATTGATAATTGAGAGTTTTACTTGGTAAAATGTTTAGAAGATACGTTGCCATTTGCAATGCATGGTGCCAAAAAGACGGAGGTAGTGAAGCATGAGCTAATAAAGTTTGAATGATATTATTAATGGAACGGATTTTTCATTCGGCTTTTCCATTCTGGGATGAAGTGTGAGGACAAGAAAAACGAAAAGAAATTCCATTAGCTTCACAAAGACTCAGAAAAGGACCATTGTCATATTCTCTACCATTGTCACATTGGATATTTTTTAATTCCCGTTCAAATTGAGTTTTGATGTAGGCTCTAAGTTTGAGAAAGGTTGAATAAACTTGAGATTTTTTGGAGATAGGAAAAGTCCACAAAAATTTCGAATAGTCATCCAAAAAAAGCACATAATATTTGTGACCTAAGGAACTCAAAACGGGAGATGTCCACAAATCACTATGCAAAATATCAAAAGGCATATAAGTAGAATTATGAGAATCAACAAATGGCAATTTAAAATGTTTACCAAGCGGACAAGAATGACAAAAACTCGAGTCTTTAGTTTTAGTGCATTCAATCAATTTATTTCGCCTAAGGGAGTCTAAAACAGGTGCTCCCGGGTGACCTAAACGGTCATGCCAAAGAGAAGAAGACAAAGCTACAAAAGTGGATGGAGAAACGGCTTGAGTATTTGTGGTGGTGGTGGTGATGATGGGATATAGGTCTCCCTGACTATCACATCTCATTAGTGTTATCCCCATTTGAAAGTCCTTCACAGAAAAACCAAAGCGATCAAATTCAACAGAAACTTGGTTATCAGTGGTGAATTTGCGAACTGAAATAAGTTTTTAATTAAATTTGGGGCATGGAGGACATTTTTTAACACTAATGGAGGGTGGGGAGGAGGTAAATTAGCACTACCAAAACCACGAATAGGAATAGAAAGGCCGCTTCCAACAATGATACCATGATTTTGGCTCAAATTAGAATAAGACGAGAGATTACCTTCCGCGAATGTCATGTGAGATGTCGCTCCTGTGTCCATGTACCATGATGGATCAGGTTGAGCAAAGCTGAGAGTATGAAGAGCTGCTTCAATATCGGTTGGGCTGGGTGCATTTGAATTGTAAGCTGCTTGTTGAGGCTTTGGTCCAAGAAGACCAGGCTATTGTGGTCTAGGACTGAAAGTGGGTTTGGCCCAATTGTTGTAGGAAGGATATGGAGAAGGAGGGCAAGTCCACGGAGCCCACTGCATCCAAGATCCAGGCTGCCACTGTTGCTGGTGCTGTCCACGTCCGCCACGACTGCCGGACCCATCGTTTGAGCCATCGCCAGAGTTCCGGCCACCCTTGCCGGAGTTGCGGCCACCATAATTCTTGTTGTGTTTTCTATTATTACCATTTTTTCCACGGTAATTATTATTATGATGACGATTAATTATTTGGATTATGATTACCTTGAGAAGAATTTTGGTGATTCATATCATCATCTGAATTCTGGGAATGTGCAACAAGGGCAAATTCTTGTTTTGCTCGCTCCAAAATAGTGGTCTCCTCTAAGGCGAGTTTGGAACGGGCCGTAGCAAAACTAGGTAGGCTTTTCTTGTTTTGCATTATAGTGAGAAAATTAGAATATTGTTCAGTCAATCCTTGTAGCATTTTCAAAACCATACCTTGATCATTGACGGGAGCCCCGACATTGGCTAGTTGATCGGCAAGACTTTTGAGACGATTGCAATATGCATTTGTCGTTAAAAAATCAGCAATTCCTTATTAAGATACAGGGCCTTGGAGTTTTTATTATCATGAAAAAGATCCGCAACACTATGCCAAGCATGTTCAGCCGAGTCGTCGTCAATGAGAATGGAGGTGAGGATGTCGGATGAGACCGTGGCGTAAATCCACTGCAAGACTGTCGCATCGAGCCGTTTCCAGAGAGGGAGATCATTGGCTTTGGCCTTGTCATAAACAGCTTTCTCCTTTGCATCCGTAGGTGGGATGATATGTTCAAGCACGTCATGAACCCTTGCCTGAACGTTGAATAACGCTGCCCATGAATGGTATTGTCCTGATTCCAAGTCTAATGTGATGGGGATGAGAGTTTTCACATTGGTGATAGCTAAAGCAGAATGAAATTTGGGAGTTTCGGCCATGGTGGACGGCAACGCAGTGAAAAGGAAGGAGGATGAAGGGAAAGGTAATGAAGGTGGCGGAAATGAGAGAGGAAGAAATCTGAGGCTCTGATACCATGAAATAATATAATTCCCCTGCCTCTCATTGATTTACAAAGGTCCATAATATACATGAATTACCAACGGTTACAATCGTGATACTAGGCTAAGAATCAGGAAATTGATAATACCTAATAAATACAAATAACTATTTTCTAAATATATATATATATATATATATATATATATATATATTCTATCAAGGATGATACTTGAAATTTATAGTATTTGAAAGTTAGAATTTAATTTTGTTTGAGATATTTCAGATTAGAGTTATAAAACTATTGAGAGTCAATTGAGAGAGAGAAAAATTTACCCATACCTTAATAAGAAACTAGAAGAGAATGGATGAAGAACAATTCCCAATTTTCTAATTTAATTGATGCAATGATAATTTGCAAATTCCTACGTTTGAAAAAATTAAAATTGTAGTTCCGCGATTCCGTACGTCCTTTCCTTTTTTCTTTTGAGGGCTACCGCCATGCAGCATGTTAAGTACTAAGGCCATGTCGTTCAATACTAGACGATGGGGGATAAGCTTCATTGTCGAGAGGGAAACAACTTGAATCATCAGCTAAGACCCCTAAATGATTGCTCAGTGATAGATAGCATGTTTGGCTTTATTGAGGCATATGTGGAATGTCCGAAGACTATCAATAAGCCCTTTCTACCCTATCGAAACAAGGAAAACACTCTCATCTTTCTTGTTTACAAAAATATGTTTGAGATTAGAATATTTGTCTTAATTTAATAGTACTTTGGACTATTTAAGCTTTTGACGAGAAACTATTAGTCTCTTAATATGAGCCTATTAGTCCCATAAAGCTATTTGATAGCTTAAAATAGGGGGACTATTAATCCCACATTAATCATGGGATATATATAATCCCTCATAAATAACCTTAGCAATGACAAAAAATAGTCCGTATGATTATTTAAAGGACTATTAATCCCCCGTTATGAAAAAAAATAGTTCAAAGTATTGTTAAATTAAGATAAATAGTCTAATCCCGAACATATTTTTTATAAACAAACATGACCTAAATGAAATACTATTTAGGGTGGACAATTATTTTTAGCCCCTGTACTTTTATATATTTTTAAAAAGGGCAAAGGGGCAAAAATACCTTTGTGGTTTACCCCGAAGTCCCACTTCCACCTTAAACTTTTTTTTTTCCAAAAGTTCCTCTAACGTTACAAATTTTAGGTCAACTCTGTCCCTCCCGTTAACAGACTTGCCAGCTAGACAAACGTATCTGACACGTGGACATATTTTGCTGACGAGACTGACACCTTGGGCAAATTTTTGTCACCTAAAAAATTCATAACATAAGTGTTTTTAGCAACAAATTGAGCAGAGTTTAATTTACTAAGAAGTTCATTTAGGATGGGATTTGGTTTAGTGTTTTTACTTCAGTTAGGTTAACAAAACTATTTTTAACTGTAATTTATCTCTAACATAAAATACACCTTCCCACAAAACAAAATAAATTATTTACAATATGAGGGAAAGTTATATATTCTAGTAGTACATATAATATATATCCCAATGACACAATTATTATTTACTATGAAAAATAAAGGATGGAATTATTGTTAATTTAATGGTCAAGAAAAAATGTCACTAAATTTACCAAAAAGGTTTTTAATTTTTTTTAATTTCCCTCATCATGAAGCTCCAAAAGTGAATAAAAATCATCAATCTCTTTACGAATAAATATTCACCATCACCATTGGATTGCAATGTAACTATTTGTCTATATCTTTTATCATGATAAAGATAGTACAATGGTGGTAGAAAAACCCAGATTTTCTCTTTCTTCTCCTTCTTTTATCTCTCTCTCATCTCCTTCCTCTGTTCTCTCTCTCATCCGTCTTCATCATTTCTTGATTCCATCCAAATAGTTTCTGCTGTTTGATGGCCCTTCATCAAATTGGGAAGAAAAATCTGAAACCACACAATTCGATTACGAAACCGAATTCGCCTTTGATTTCAGTGGACATTTGTACAATGACCAAATTTCTCTCTCCGACGATGAGCTGTTCGACTGTGGCAAAATCAAGCCATTAAAGCCACAACCAAGCTTGCAAATACCGAAATTAGAGGTCGTGAATCTCCAAAATCAACACACGGTGAAGGAGAACGGGTTTATATTAATTTTTTTTTGAATTTTGTGTTTTACCTGTTCTCCTTAATCGAATATTCCCCTGGAAGGTTATCAGTTTGCTCGATATTCATACATAAAATTCATCAATTTCATCTGGGTATTGCTAATTTGTCTTGAATTAATCTGGGTATTGTTTATTTTTGCGTGAAGCTTGATTGTTCGATCTGTTTCTTCGGAATTTGATTAAAATATTGCATAATTAGTTATAAACTTCAATTGGGTATTGGTTATTTGGTGTTATATTTGTTTGTGATTCGTTTATTTGAATTATTGGACATTTATAGTTGGTTTCTGGTTGAAGAATCTCAGGTGGGATTGATGAATTTGGTGAGGATTGATGGGAAATTTGTTTGATTTAAAGCGTTTTTGATTATTTGAGTGGTTAACTCTTTTGTGCATCTATTTATGTATATGGTTATTACCAAAGAGGAGGCTTGGCTTGTGAATATATCCTGCTTATTTCTGGGTGTTCTCAGGCCATTGTTGTATTTGCTTTTTGAGCAGAAAGATTTGTCATTTTGTATTCCAAGAGAGAGATGGGATAAAGAGTTCTTCAAATTACAGAGTGGACATCTAGGATCGGAGGAAAGAGAGAATATTTTCCTAGTTCCTTTATTATCATCATTTTATTCAATGGTTTTAAAAATCAAACATTTAAGTGATATAGTGGTCTGGTGTAATGTTGGTGGTGTAATCTAAGATCGGAGGAGAGAGAGAAAAGAGGAAGGAGATGGGAGAGAGAAAAGAGGGAGAAGAATGAGAAAAGAATAAGTTTTTTTATTAAATATTATTTTTGCCACATGTCAGTCGCCATTAAGCCTCATTTGTCTAGCTGGCAAGTCTGTTAACGGGAAAGGCAGAGTTGACCTAAAATTTGTAACGTTATAAACACTTTTGGAAAAAAAAAAAGTTTAGGGTGGAAGTGGGACTTCGGGGTAAACCACAGGGGCTTTTTTGCACCTTTGTCCTTTTTAAAAATACCATAATAGTAGTAAATTAAAAACAAAATTATGGGTGGTCAATTGACCAACATTAGATCCGTCCTTACATATAAATACACATTAAATTAGTGCCTTTACAATGCCAAAAAAAATAAAAATCATAAAGGAGTATATCGGTGTATGCATATGTAATAAACTCGTCTACTTACATTAAAAATCATCTTATCAAGCCTAGCAGAAAGACGATAAGAAGGCTCACAACGGGGAGATTAATTAAGCACAACAGCTGCTTAAGGCATTATAGGAAAGTCCTTGTAGAGGTATATATGATTTAATTAATTATATATTCACCCGCACATGCAAAACTGAGAATACAATTAATGTTCCAATAATTTGCAAAGTTTCATTCGAAGTGTTTGTAAGTACAACCATAATTGCAGTAGATCAACAAAACAAAAAATTGAAAAATTGAATATATAGAACAATTAAGGAATTTGATTACAATGTTATCTGTATTTAAAGGCCATAAACCAATGAATAAATCAATGAATTTTTTCGCTAGTGACGAAACTAACACTTTTGATCTAAAAGTTTCGACCCTTATAAGAGACCGGAGGTATACTCTGCTCGTGCCTGAAAAAGTTATCAGGATCAACTCGTGACTTCACTTGAACCAGTCTACCAAAATTATTCTTGAAGTACTTTTTACCCCATTTGCTTGCTTGTGAATAGCTCGTCGGACCATTTTGATTGTTCACCCCCAGGGCAAGATCATTATAATTTACGTATGCAGTTCTTGGTTTTTTAGTAACATGTGGAGTCAAGTACTTATATAAGCTTCTGATCCAATTCATAGCCTTGGTTGTGTCTCCATCCATAAGCACCCTCATGTACATCATGTACAATGTTCCAGCTCTATGTGGAAATGGAATCGTGGATTCTGAAATCTCATCCATTCTTCCTCCGTACGATGTCAAGATCATATTTGTTGTTTCGGGCTCAGCTTTAAGCAGCATTTCCCAAATACCCTCCAAGCCTTTTCTTGAAATTGGTTTATCCACAAAGTCGGATTTAGCTTTAAATGGAATCTTAAACGATGTTCTGTTTAGCAAAACATCAACAGATTCATCGACTGAAAATAGAGAAAATAGAAGCACCGATTGGATATAACTACCTTCGTTGCAATTTTTTCTCATCAAGCCTAACTCATGGAACCTTTTTTGCATCAATGGAAGCAGTGTGTCTATTCCACCAAGGAACATTCCTACGAATCTTAGACGTACTGTTTTGTCATCTTGATATGTACTTGAATTGGTGCTAAGTGTCGTTCTACTAGGTACACTAGGTGCGCCTTTTCGTATACTATTTGCTACAATTCTGATTTCTAAACCTTTTGGAAGCTTAGGAGCAACAGATTGTCATTTATGAACTATTTTAGTCGCATTTTGTTCCAAAGTTCTGTCAACTTGAAAAACAGTCACAATTTTCGGGACAGGAACTAGCTTTATCTTCCAAGAAAGAATGACTCCAAAGCTAGAAGCACCACCTCCTCTAATAGCCCAAAATAGATCTTCACCTATTGATTTTCTATTGAGAATTCTTCCATTAACGTCTATCAATCTTGCATCGATGACATTGTCAGCAGCAAGACCGTACTTTCGTCTCAACATGCCGTAGCCTCCACCACTAATCAGTCCACCAACTCCAACATTTGACCAAACCCCACCCGGAAACCTAGGGTTTTACTTTTCTTGGCGATTTCATAATAAAGTTCACCTAAGGTTGCACCAGATTGAACCCATGCAGTTGCAGCTATAGGGTCCACGTTAATTGATCGAAGATTAATCATATCAAGCACGATAAACGGGTTTCTTGATACGTAAGAAAGACCTTCAAAATCATGACCTCCTCGAATCCGAATCTCCATGCCATGTTTTTTGGAGCAATAAATAACCGCTTGGATTTGAGTTGCGTCGACGGGTTGAACAATGACTAGGGGTTTAGGTGTAGCGGATGATGCAAATCGAAGATTGTTAATGGAGAACTGCAAGGCCGATGTGTAGGATGAGTTGGTTGGGGTGTAAATGACTTTGGAAATGGATTCGGAGTTTGAAGAAGCATGTTTAAGGCATTTATGAAAATTTTCTTGAGAATAAGCCGAAGTTGGCCGTGAAAAAGTTGACAAAAGAACAAAAGAAAGCAGCTGAAAACTTGGAATCTTCATATTTTGCTGATATTTGAGGTTTGAAGAATGAAGGTTTTTGGTTTTTGGTTTTGTTTTGTTTTGGGAAAGAGAGAACTCAGGTTTTGTATGTAAGAAGACGAGCTGGTACTATACTAGGGTTGCTATTTATACCACTTGGCCATTGTGAAGAGAAATGGTCAGCTTTTTCTTTTGTGGGTATAACTACGCGTAAGGCTCCCGGTACACATGGAACTGGTATAATAGTGCAAGGTTTGACTGGACATTTAATATCTAGTCAAATTTTCCGCATAAGATTTTGCGATAATTTAAATTTAAACAAGAAATTGAAGATTTAGTTGTAGTAGCGGAAGATTTAGGTTACCAATTATAATAGTTAAGATTTTTATATTCTTCCCCCCCCCCCCCCCTCCCCTCAATTTTTAGCTGTTGGGAAAAGAAACAGTTTGGATATATTCTTCAGACTTTCATACAAAACATGTATTCTAGACTTTAATTTTGGTACTAAACTCAAAAATATTTTACACCAGAATTTTACTTATAAAATAATCAGAAAATAAGATCTAAAGCCATTAAATATAATTAAGTTTGACTCAATTAAATATTATTAAATTAATTTGCATATAAAAGTGAAATCTCGGTGGAGTGCTTAAAAATTATCACGCATCTCATGCAAGAAATGCATGTGTGGATTATGGAGAGAAAGAATCAAACACAATAATTATAACTAATCTAATATAAATGTCAAACAGAGAATTGAATGACTTTGAATGCAAGGTAACATGTTATAGAAGAAAAGTTCCTTGAGAGATAATTATATAAAAAAAAATTCTATAAATTATTAAGGATGTTTGACCCATCCATATCCATAATGAGTGAAAGCTAAAATATGATACCCATATAATTAAATTAATTTACTAGTACTTAATTCTTTATTTCTCTCATGTTGGAACATGGAAAATGTTAGAGAAAAAAAGGAAGGATAAGAATGGAAAGATGAATATAAGAAAAAAAATAAAATTATCTCAATGCAAAAGTCTAATTATATATACTTTAAAAACTAATATCAATAAAAAATTGTTCAAATTCAAATGTAATGTAATAAATGATTAAGAAAACTCAGCCAAAGAAGTTTAGATTTCCTAGTGTTTAATTTATTTATTATTATTAAATAAATAAATTAAACACTAGGAAATCTAAACTTCTTAGGGAAATTCCTTGCCATGTGATCTAGCACTCTGCAATTAAAGCATGCTCCTTTCTTCGGGTTAGGACAGTTATGCGAGATATGTCCCTCCTGTCCACAGCTATAGCATACTGCTTTTCCTTTCAAGCATAATCCCGCGTGATTCTTCCCACACTTCTTACATTGCTCTACCCGTTTCTTTATGTCTCCTTGCCTATTCCCAAAATTTCCAGAATTCCCAGAGCATTCCACTTTCTCTTGTATCCTCCACCATTGCCACTGCTTCCCTCATCCTTGCCTCCTCTTTTTATTTTCTTGTTCTTCTTTTCTTGGTTGAACCGAGTCAATGCTTCGCTCCCGCCTTCAGCTATGATCGCCTTCTCTAGCACTGCTGCAAAGGAGTTCAACTGGAACATTGAAACTCGACTGTAAAGCCAAGGCTTCAATCCTTGTTCAAACCGTCGTGCCTTCCTTTCGTGGGTATTCATTTGGTACGGTACAAATCGCGCTAACTCATTAAATTTTGAAGCATATTCCGGCACTTACATTGTTCATTACTTAAGCTCTAAAAATTGTACCTCCATCTGGTTTTGCGTACTAGGTAGAAAGTACGTCTCGAAGAACATTTCTTTAAACTTCTCCCATGTAATAGCTTATTGCCTCCTCGACACTTATTAGCCTGCCACCAATAACTTGCTTCTGCCTTCAACATGAATGTAACAAAAGCGGTCTTCTGTCCCTCCACTACTCGCGCTACTTCGAATACCTTTTTCATCTCCATAATTCATGTTTGGGCTTCGATCGGATTGGTAGTCCCTCGAAACTCTGGAGGTCCTACGGCTTTAAAATCCTTAAAAGTCGTAGCATGCGTCGTGGGTTGATTCATAAGAGCTCCCACAAGTAGGTTCACAAATTGTTGCATGGGGTTAGCGTCTGCTTCCCCAGTTCCTTCGACAGATTCCTCCGGCATAGGTTGAGTCGGTTGTCTTCTTCTCGACGGCATCTTACTGTTAAACTCGCATTATCAGTTCATTATCCACTATCGAATATATTCAAGAACTATCTTAAGAACTTATATATAATATATGACATGTTTAGCAAACATAGGAATATATATACATAAGCTTCATTTAATACATTGTACAAATAGCATATCTGCCAATTACATCTTCCCTCCCGTTTAGCAAAGCAAAATTTCGGGATTACATCATCCTCATCATCATATCCCACTATTTACATCAAAATCTAGGATTTACAATACAAACACATACACACAAAGATATATAAACATATATATATATATATATATATATCCTAACATCTGTCTACTAATAATCTAAGGAAGCATTCCACGTTCAACGACGTCATCATACTCTTGATCCATGATGTGAATCATCTTCCTCTTATCCATGAAAAACCAAGGGTAATCGGGCGGTGTCGGATAATAATACATCCGATCTTGTGCTCTTTCGAATGCAGTACAGAAAGCATACTCCATCTCATCCATCTTTGCTTTCTTAGACCAAACTTCTCCTTCAACACAATCTACGTGTCGAGCGGCTCTAACCCACGCGTTCGTCATCCTCGCTCGCTCAGCTGACTCTTCCCGCAGCCGATCGTTAACAATTACCTTCCCGACTTGCAACTGTGTCGCCCTCTGTTCTGTCTGAGCTAGTCTCTACTCGAGCTCTACTACTCGGGCATTGAGGTCTTGAATTGTTACCTGTTGTTCGTCAATTTTGGCTTGACATTCGGCAACTTGCCCTTCTAACTCTAGAACTCTGTCTTGTAACTCCATGTTACTATTATACACTAAGCTAAACAAATCTCCTTCTATCTCATTCTCCTCTTCTATTTCCTCGGGATCTTCCTCGGCACCTACGTGACTGGATTCTCCTATCTCTGTCATTCTGCTACAACTAAATACAAATTTTAAATTACTACCTTCGGAACATAAGTCTATTAACAACAAGTAAGCACATAAGTTGTTTTATTATCTGTAATGAATTTCCTCAATTCATTCCTTAGAACTCTATCCGAGTTTCTCCGACTACTAAATTCTCTATCTTCTTACGAGGCTATATCCTAAGGTTTTTCCACCTAAGGTTTATAACATATTAGCTCTGATACTAACCTGTGATGCCCCCAAATCCGGGGTCTCTTTACCCACAGATTCAGTGCTCACGGTACTACATATCCATCGTCTGTTCTACCCATTCATCATCAACATAAGGACATTAATGTAATTACTAAATATTACACAATGTCTTACTCTACAAATCCCAGGTTCTAAGACCTTGACATAAATACATAACATCTTAACATAAGTAATACAATCCAGAATGATCACACATTCCTAGCATAGACAATACAAAAGCGGATATGATATAATATCCTTCACTCGTTAATTTTTCCCTTGCCTTTGTCCTTGCAGGAACTCTCTGCCTATTCTGCCTTAGCTGAAAGCATGTAATTAAAGCAAGAATGAGCATTCGATTGCTCAGCAAGTATAACATGTAAATAATAACAACATCAGGATTCATGCTTCCATTTCTACAACTGAACAATAGTTGAGAACACATTTTGAATAATTAGGAACAATGATAAGGTATTCCTTTACATTACGAACATTTCTAAACAACGTACTGAGTGGTCAAATGACCTTGAACTTTCTTCTTTCATCAAAGGGTTTAATAGTTTTATAACTATAAACTGAACATTTTTTCTCTGGGCATTTTAGGGGATCAGCCTATCATATCCTATGTTGTACAACATCTATTTAAACGTCTAAGCGTCATTATCACACATATAGGGTAATCGGTATTATCGACCAAAAATAATTCCCCAATAGTAGGGTTGTTCTTCTCACCTTTACATTAAGGAAATCAAAGTTAACAATTTGATTGGATAGCTACAATAAATATCAACAATATCTTGATGAATCATTCTTAAATCAACAAAGCAATTCAATATAAGTCTAGCCGAAACAATTGGCTTAAACAACCATCTCAACAGTTTATAGAATATAGAACTTTAAAGCTTCAAAAACATGTATTATAGCATAACTGGATATCTCGAATAAAAGTAAGAATACTTGCACAATAATGATTTGTGAAAGCTTAGAATTTAAGTAACATCAGAAACTCGCACAATATATAAGTGTTGTACGGTTTAAGAAACTTGCTCAAATATAAATTGAGTAAGGTTAGAGTACTTGCATTCAATATATAAAGAATGAAGTTAGGGAACTTGCATATTCATAATAAACTCGCATAATATATAAAAGTTGTACGGGTTAAGAAACCTGCACAATATTCAACATTTGTATAGGATAGGAAACCTGCTCAATATAATTCGAGTAGGATTAGGGAAATTTGCCTCGAGCGTCTGCTACAGAATTATAAGACACTTCCTTCAAATATTCTACACATTTAAGTGCACATAGATACTACAATTAGTCACATAATCAACGCTTAATATCGCTTGCGTAACTTCTAACTTATCATTTATTAATTCTAAACATCATTATAAATCATAATGTTCATCTTATATAACTTAGAATGACATCTTTTATTATCGGAAGCATTACAAGTTGCATACGCGCATGTCCAACTCCCTCCATATGCATAACATCACCAAACTGCCCAATTTCGAATTTGAACTAGGCAACAAATCTTAATTCTTAACAGTGAAAGTTGTAGGTCTACTCCTTAGCATTCCGGATCATCTTGAATCATCCAAATCGGAGTTCGTATGAGAAAGTTATGCCCATTTTACTAAACGGTGTCGAAGTTGTCCAGACTCTGCGATTTTTTCCACTCTACGATGGCTGAGATCACTCTACGATGCCACTCTACGATGGTCGAGACAACTCTACGACTTGTACTCTACGATGGTCGAGACAACTCTACGACCTACACTCTACGATGGTCGAGACAACTCTACGACCTACACTTTGCGATGATCGAGACAACTCTACGACCGGAACTCTACGATAGTCGAGACAACTCTACGACCTGAACTTTGCGATGGCCGAGACAACGCTACAACCAACACTCTACGATGGTCGAGTCCCAAAAACCCCCAAAGTTGCTTAATGGATTTCCTAGTGTTTAATTGAAGATTTAGATGTGGTAGTGGAAGATTGAGGTTAGAGGTATAAATGAACCGATTCGAGCTGAGTATTTAGTTATTCAGATTTAGTTCGCAAAATTTATCGAGTATGAAATAAGGTTTAATTGAGGCTCGTTTAGCTACCGAGTCGAGCATAAACTCGAACCGAGCCCGAGCTGTTTGAACTTTTCGAGTGAATATGATCCGGATATCAATAGAAAATTACAATTTGAAGAGGTTCCAGTAATTTATCGAACTTTAAAATTTGCTTATTTGAATCATTTATATTTCAAGTTGAGCTCAAATCGAACTTTTAGTCAAACGAATACAAATCAGGCCTGAACAGTTTAGTTCATTTTACAGTGTTAATTGAGGTTACCAGTTATAATAGCTAAGATTTTTATATACTTTTTCCCCCCTCAATTTTTAGCTGCGTGTTGGGAAAAGAAATAGTTTGGATATATTCTTTAGACTTTCATACAAAACATGTATTCTTGACTTTAATTTTGGTACTAAACTCAAAAATATTTTACACCAGAATTTTACTTATAACATAATCAGAAAATAAGATCTAAAGCCATTAAATATAATTAAGTTTGACTCAATTAAATATTATTAAATTAATTTGCATATAAAAGTGAAATCTCGGTGGAGTGCTTAAATTTATCATGCATCTCATGCAAGAAATGCATGTATGGATTATGGAGAGAAAGAATCAAACATAATAATTATAACTACTCTAATGTAAATGTCAAACAGAGAATTGAATGACTTTGAATGCAAGGTAACATGTTATGGAAGAAAAGTTCCTTGAGAGATAATTATAAAACAAAATCCATAAGTTATTAAGGATGTTTGACCCCATCCATATCCATAATGAGCGAAAGCTAAAATATGATACCCATATAATTAAATTAATTTACTAGTACTTAATTCTTTATTTCTCTCATGTTGGAACATGGAAAATGTCAGAGAAAGAAAGGAAGGATAAGAATGGAAAGATGAATATAAGAAAAAAAAAATTATGTCAACGTAAAAGTCTAATTATATATACTTTAAAAACTAATATCAATAAAAAAATTGTTCAAATTCAAATGTAATGTAATAAATGATTAAGAAAACTCAGCCAAAAAAGTTTAGATTTCCTAGTGTTTAATTTATTTTTATTTCTCTAATTTTGTGAAAGCTTCAAAGATCTCCGAAATGAAAACCTTTTTCCAGCTACTAGGTCAAAGTATCAAGCTATTTCTACTCCTGTCTTTTTATTGTATCGACTTGGTGGGGTGTTTGTTTTGCTCAACTAATTATAAAAAAAACAAAATATTACATACCTTTCATAAACCACTTTTTGAATGAGAATGAATTTGAGGCGTGATTGCTTCGCAACCCAACTACAAATATTATACTCTCTTCGTTCTAAAATTAAAAATATATTTATAAAATAATATTTTTTAAAAATAATTTAATATTTTTAAATATAACCTTAATATTTGTTAAACATTCTACTGTGATAGTTTAATGTTGAAAATGATAGTAAAAAAATAATGACAAATAAATTAAGAATATCAAGTCACTTTATAGTTGTAAAATAAAAATTATAGGGATGACATGTGTAAATTAAGAATATCAAGTCACTTTATATATTATTCTAAACAGTATGGTGTTAAATTGATAAGAAATTAAAATTACAGGGATGACATGTGTAAATTATAAGAAACAAAAAGAATGTCGGTGGAGACGCCAAATAATATTCCATACCGTATGACAGCGTCGTAACAACCAATCATTGGTAGACGCCACAACAGAATAATTGTCAAATACAAAAAATTACAAAATAATCATCAATTAAAATTATCGGCAGAACTGTTACGTTTAACTGTTAAAATATATACCTGACACTAAATGAATAGTAACACACAGTATCACTACAGTATTGCACAGTATTGAACCATTAATTGTCACAGTAACAGGGGTAATAATAAAAAGTTACGTAATTAAAAACGTTACGGGTACTGAGACATACTCATTAATACATTAGGTAAAGAAACTATTTATAGAAATATCTGTGACATTAATACATTAACTAAATTATGCAAAATAAATTTCTAATAATAATTATGAATAATAAAGTAAAAGGTAATCTTGAATTGTGAAAATTGTGCTAAAATTTATGTGTGGTAGATTAAAGGTAATCTTGAAATGTGAAAATTACGCTAAAGTTGATGTGTGAAATATTTTAAGATTACCATATAAATTTGACACTTGTAAAGTGAAAGGTTAATATGTGTGGTAGATGTTAGTTAAGTTTTGGTTATAAAAAGAGGGTTTCGCATAAGGAGTTAGCATAAATTCTTACTTATCCTTCTGTCCACTTTCTAAACATTGCTTAGTGTGAGTATTTCTTTGTGTGTTCTGAGAATACTTTAAGTATTGGTAAACATCAGTATGAGTGCAATAATTGCTCAGGTGAGTTTTTTATATAGTAGTAGTTGCACAAGCACCCGCGTACATCACACATTGTTTACGACTATTCCTTTAGATGATTTATTTTGAAAAGCCTCCTCTGGAAGATCGTTTCGAAAAGTTATTTTATTCTTTCAAAATTACTTTGAAAATTTACTCCACTCCATTTTGTACATTGCACCAATTTATTTTATAAATACTATCAAGTCACTTTTGATGATTTCACAAGATACGAGTTTGTGAACATCATAAAACTTATATGTGGTAATTACTAAATAAATCATAAATTTGCATATAGGTTGATCAAGTGCATAAAACGTAGAATCTAGTCATGTGCTAAGATAAGGGATAACGTTTTCCTTTATCTCTTAATATTTAAACAGAGTACAGCAAGAAAAAATCATGTTTGTAATTCTCATAATATTAAATAGTGAAAAACTTTTTAATAACTTGTGTTTCATCTAATATTTTGATTTAAATCTTCCTATTGAACTCTTACCTTTATATTTGAACTATAAACTTTTGAATTGTGAATATTTTAGACTTTGAACTTTCTCTTTGAACTGTGAACATTTTAGACTGTTAAATAGTTTGTACCGTGAACCTTACTGTTAAACTTCCTACTGTAAATAAAAATGTCACTAATTTAGCAAAAAGGTTTTAATCTTTTTTATTTTATATATGAAGCGAAAAAATGAAAAGAAGAAAGAAAAAAACAGGAAAAAAAAACTCATTGATCATGTCACCACGAATACATATTCACTATTACCATTGCAGTGTAAATGTGTATCACCGTAGTTATAGTGCAATGGTGGTAATCAAGCACTATTACAAAACTTACGAGACATGTTTGGCCTTACAAAATCAAAAACAAAACAAAAACATATGAGATAGTACGTAGAATTTCCTCTAAATAAAACTGGAAAATCATCAGAGATTGGATTACTTGAAGTTTTCTAAATCATGAGGAAATATCATCTTAAAGATTTGATACTCCAACTCCCATTACCCTTTTATATAAATTCACATGAAACTATTGCCTTTACAATGCCAAAAATAAAATTTCCTAAAAGAGTATCGATGTGTATGGATATGTAAATTTAAAGAACATAAATAGATACCACAATCTATTAGTTATAAGGACTAACGCGCAACTAGAACAAAAAAAGTGGACAAGGTCACTAACTTGTAGCCTTAAAAAATTAAGGATATTCATAAGATTTCACATTTTTAGTAGTTAAATAGTATGTAATAAACTCTACTTACATTTAAAAATCATCTTATCAAGCCTTCTAGAGGTATATATGTTTAATCATATCTTCAACCGCACATACAAAACTGAGAACAAATGTTCCAATAGTTTGCAATGATATGTAGAGGTGTTTGTAAGTACCACCATAATTTCAGTACATCAATGAAACATTACGAATAGTAAAATAAAAGATATACATAAAACAATTAAAGAATTTGATTACAATGTTGTCTTTATGTAAAAGTCTACAAACAAATTAATAATAAATGAGTATTTTTCTCTATCAAATAAAGTGATAGTTGTGACCTAATTACTATGGACCATAAGAAGCAACTGGAGGTATACTCTGTTCATGCTTGAAGAAGTTACTAGGATCAACTCGTGACTTTACTTGAACCAGTTTGTCAAAATTATTCTTAAAATACTTTTTACCCCATTTGCTTGCTTGAGAATAGCTTGTTGGACCATTTTTATTGTTCACTCCCAAGTCAAGATCATTATAATTTACATATGCAGTTCTTGGAGACTTGGTGACATGAGGAGTCAAGTATTTGTATAAGCTTCTGATCCAATGCATAGACTTTGTTGTGTCTTTATCCATAAGTACCCTCATGTACATCATGTACAATGTTCCCGCTCTATGTGGAAATGGAATAGCGGATTCTGAAATCTCATCCATCCTTCCTCCGTACGATGTCAAGATAAAATTCGTCGTTTCTGGCTCAACTTTGAGAAGCATTTCCCAAATACCCTCCAAGCCTTTTCTTGAAATTGGTTTATCCACAAAGCCGGATTTTGCTTTAAAAGGAATCTTAAATGAAGTTCTGTTCAACAAAACATCAACAGATTCATCGGCTGAGAATAGAGAGAAAAGAAGCACCGATTGGATATAACTAACTTCGTTACAATCTTCTCTCACCAAACCTAACTCAGGGAATTTATTTTGCATCAACGGAAGAAGTGTATTTATTCCACCAAGGAACATTCCTACGAATCTCAGCTGTACTGTTTTGTCATCTTGATGTGTACTTGAATCGGTGCTAAGTGTGGTTCTACTAGGTACACTAGGTGCACCTTTCCGTATACTATTTGCTACCACTCTGATTTCTAAATCCTTTGGAAGCTTAGGGGCAACAGATTGCCACTTGTGAACAATTTCTGTTGCATTTTGTTCCAAAGTTCTATCCACTTGAAAAACAGTCACTATTTCTGGGACAGGTACTAGCTTTATCTTCCAAGAAAGAATAACTCCAAAGCTAGAAGCACCGCCTCCTCTAATAACCCAAAAGAGATCTTCACCCATTGATTTTCTATCGAGAATTCTTCCATTAACGTCGATCAATCTTGCATCAATAACATTGTCAGCAGCAAGACCATACTTTCGTCTCAGTGTTCCATATCCTCCACCACTAATGAGTCCACCAATACCAACATTTGACCATACACCACCTGAAAACCCTAGGGTTTTACTTTTCTTGGCTATTTCAAAGTAAAGTTCACCTAGGGTTGCACCGGACTGAACCCATGTGGTTGTAGCAATAGGGTCCACATTGATTGATCGAAGATTAATCATGTCAAGCACGACAAACGGGTTTCTTGATACGTAAAAAAGACCTTCAAAATCATGACCTCCTCCTCGAATCCGAATCTCCATGCCATGTTTTTTGGAGCAATAAATAACCGCTTGGATTTGAGTTGCATCGACGGGTTGAACAATGACTAGGGGTTTAGGTGTAGCGGATGATGCAAATCGAAGATTGTTAATGGAGAACTGCAAGGCGGATGTGTAGGATGAGTTGGTTGGGGTGTAAATGACTTTGGAAATGGATTCGGAGTTTGAAGAAGCATGTTTAAGGCATTTAAGAAAATTTTCTTGAGAATAAGCTGAGGTTGGCCATGAAAAAGTTGACAAGAGAACAAATGAAAGGAGCAAACTAGTTGGAATCTTCATTTCTTGCTGTTATTTGAGGTTTGAAGAATGAAGGTTTTTGGTTTTTGCTTTTGTTTTGTTTGGGAAAGAGAGAACTCAGGTTTTGTATGTAAGAAGATGAGGTAGTACTATACTAGGGTTGCTATTTATACTACTTGGCCATTGTGAATAGAAATGGTCAGCTTTTTCTTTTGTGGGTATAACTACGCGTAGGGCTCCCGGTACACATGGAACTGGTATAATAGTGAAAGGTTTGACTGGACTTTTAATATCTAGTCAAATTTTCCGCATAAGATTTTGCGATAATTTAAATTTAAACAAGAAATTGAAGATTTAGATGTGGTAGTGGAAGATTGAGGTTAGAGGTGTAAATGAACCGATTCGAGCTGAGTATTGAGTTATTCAGATTTAGTTCGCAAAATTTATCGAGTATGAAATAAGGCTTAATTGAGGCTCGTTTAGCTATCGAGTCGAGCATGAACTCGAACCGAGCCTGAGCTGTTTGAACTTTTCGACTAAATATGATCCGGGTATCAATGGAAAATTACAATTTGAAGAGGTTCCAGTAATTTATCGAACTTTAAAATTTGATTATTTGAATCATTTATATTTCAAGTTGAGCTCGAATCGAACTTTTAGTCAAACGAATACAAATCGAGCCCTAACTGTTTAGTTCATTTTGCAGCGTTAATTGAGGTTACCAGTTATAATAGCTAAGATTTTTATATACTTTTCCCCCCCTCAATTTTTAGCTGCGTGTTGGGAAAAGAAACAGTTTGGATATATTCTTTAGACTTTCATACAAAACATGTATTCTTGACTTTAATTTTGGTACTAAACTCAAAAATATTTTACACCAGAATTTTACTTATAACATAATCAGAAAATAAGATCTAAAGCCATTAAATATAATTAAGTTTGACTCAATTAAATATTATTAAATTAATTTGCATATAAAAGTGAAATCTCGGTGGAGTGCTTAAATTTATCATGCATCTCATGCAAGAAATGCATGTATGGATTATGGAGAGAAAGAATCAAACATAATAATTATAACTACTCTAATGTAAATGTCAAACAGAGAATTGAATGACTTTGAATGCAAGGTAACATGTTATGGAAGAAAAGTTCCTTGAGAGATAATTATAAAAAAAAAATACATAAGTTATTAAGGATGTTTGACCCCATCCATATCCATAATGAGCGAAAGCTAAAATATGATACCCATATAATGAAATTAATTTACTAGTACTTAATTCTTTATTTCTCTCATGTTGGAACATGGAAAATGTCAGAGAAAGAAAGGAAGGATAAGAATGGAAAGATGAATATAAGGAAAAAAAAAATTATGTCAACGTAAAAGTCTAATTATATATACTTTAAAAACTAATATCAATAAAAAAATTGTTCAAATTCAAATGTAATGTAATAAATGATTAAGAAAACTCAGCCAAAAAAGTTTAGATTTCCTAGTGTTTAATTTATTTTTATTTCTCTCATTTTGTTAAAGCTTCAAAGATCTCCGAAATGAAAACCTTTTTCCAGCTACTAGGTCAAAGTATCAAGCTATTTCTACTCCTGGCTTTTATTGTATCGACTTGGTGGGGTGTTTGTTTTGGTCAAATAATTATAAAAAAAATAAAATATTACGTACCTTTCATAAACCACTTTTTGAATGAGAATGAATTTGAGGGGTGATTGCTTCGCAACCCAACTACAAATATTATACTCTCTTCGTTCTAAAATTAAAAATATATTTATAAAATAATATTTTTTTAAAATAATTAAATATTTTTAAATATAACCTTAATATTTGTTAAACATTCTACTGTGATAGTTTGATGTTGAAAATGATAGTAAAAAAATAATGACAAATAAATTAAGAATATCAAGTCACTTTATAGTTGTAAAATAAAAATATATCTTTAATTTTGAAACGGAATAAAAAAATTGTATCTTGTAAAACCCTAACTTTTAATTAATAAACTTATTTTACCTTTATATATTATTCTAAACAGTATGATGTTAAATTGATAAGAAATTAAAATTATAGGGATGACATGTGTAAATTATAAGAAACAAAAAGAATGTCGGTGGAGACGCCAAAGAATATTCCATACCGTATGACGGCGTCGTAACAACCAATCATTGGTAGACGCCACAACAGAATAATTGTCAGATACAAAAAATTACAAAATAATCATCAATTAAAATTATCGGCAGAACTGTTACGTTTAACTGTTAAAATATATACCCCACACTAAATGAATAGTAACACACAGTATCACTACAGTATTGCACAATATTGAACCATTAATTGTCACAGTAACAAGGGTAATAATAAAAAGTTACGTAATTAAAAACGTTACGAGTAGTGAGACATACTCATTAATACATTAGGTAAAGAAACTATTTATAGAAATATCTGTGACATTAATACATTAACTAAATTATGCAAAATAAATTTATAATAATAATTATGAATAATAAAGTAAAAGGTAATCTTGAATTGTGAAAATTGTGCTAAAATTTATGTGTGGTAGATTAAAGGTAATCTTGAAATGTGAAAATTACGTTAAAGTTGATGTGTGGAATATTTTAAGATTACCATATAAATTTGACACTTGTAAAGTGAAAGGTTAATATGTGTGGTAGATGTTAGTTAAGTTTTGGTTATAAAAAGAGGGTTTCGCATAAGGAGTTAGCATAAATTCTTACTTATCCTTCTCTCCACTTTCTAAACATTGCTTAGTGTGAGTATCTCTTTGTGTGTTCTGAGAATACTTTAAGTGTTGGTAAACATCAGTATGAGTGCAATAATTGCTCAGGTGAGTTTTTTATATAGTAGTAGTTGCAGAAGCACCCGCGTACATCACACATTGTTTACGACTATTCCTTTAGATGATTTATTTTGAAAAGCCTCCTCTGGAAGATCGTTTCGAAAAGTTATTTTATTCTTTCAAAATTACTTTGAAAATTTACTCCACTCCATTTTTGTACATTGCACCAATTTATTTTATAAATACTATCAAGTCACTTTTGATGATTTCACAAGATACGAGTTTGTGAACATCATAAAACTTATATGTGGTAATTACTAAATAAATCATAAATTTGCATATAGGTTGATCAAGTGCATAAAAAGTAGAATCTAGTCATGTGCTAAGATAAGGGATAACGTTTTCCTTTATCTCTTAATATTTAAACAGAGTACAGCAAGAAAAAAATCATGTTTGTAATTCTCATAATATTAAATAGTGAAAAACTTTTTAATAACTTGTGTTTCATCTAATATTTTGATTTAAATCTTCCTATTGAACTCTTACCGTTATATTTGAACTATAAACTTTTGAATTGTGAATATTTTAGACTTTGAACTTTCTCTTTGAACTATGAACATTTTAGACTGCTAAATAGTTTGTACCGTGAACCTTATTATTAAACTTCCTATTGTAAATAAAAATGTCACTAATTTAGCAAAAAGGTTTTAATCATTTTTATTTTATATATGAAGCGAAAAAATGAAAAGAAGAAAGAAAAAAACAGGAAAAAAAAAACTCTTTGATCATGTCACCACGAATACATATTCACTATTACCATTGCAGTGTAAATGTGTATCACCGTAGTTATAGTGCAATGGTGGTAATCAAGCACTATTACAAAACTTACGAGACATGTTTGGCCTTACAAAATCAAAAACAAAACAAAAACATATGAGATAGTACGTAGAATTTCCTCTAAATAAAACTGGAAAATCATCAGAGATTGGATTACTTGAAGTTTTCTAAATCATGAGGAAATATCATCTTGAAGATTTGATACTCCAACTCCCATTACCCTTTTATATAAATTCACATGAAATTATTGCCTTTACAATGCCAAAAATAAAATTTCCTAAAAGAGTGTCGATGTGTATGGATATGTAAATTTAAAGAACATAAATAGATACCACAATCTATTAGTTATAAGGACTAACGCGCAACTAGAACAAAAAAAGTGGACAAGGTCACTAACATGTAGCCTTAAAAAATTAAGGATATTCATAAGATTTCACATTTTTAGTAGTTAAATAGTATGTAATAAACTCTACTTACATTTAAAAATCATCTTATCAAGCCTTCTAGAGGTATATATGTTTAATCATATCTTCAACCGCACATACAAAACTGAGAACAAATGTTCCAATAGTTTGCAATGATATGTAGAGGTGTTTGTAAGTACCACCATAATTTCAGTACATCAATGAAACATTACGAATAGTAAAATAAAAGATATACATAAAACAATTAAAGAATTTGATTACAATGTTGTCTTTATGTAAAAGTCTACAAACAAATTAATAATAAATGAGTATTTTTCTCTATCAAATAAAGTGATAGCTGTGACCTAATTACTATGGACCATAAGAAGCAACTGGAGGTATACTCTGTTCATGTTTGAAGAAGTTACTAGGATCAACTCGTGACTTTACTTGAACCAGTCTGTTAAAATTATTCTTAAAATACTTTTTACCCCATTTGCTTGCTTGAGAATAGCTTGTTGGACCATTTTTATTGTTCACTCCCAAGTCAAGATCATTATAATTTACATATGCAGTTCTTGGAGACTTGGTGACATAAGGAGTCAAGTATTTGTATAAGCTTCTGATCCAATGCATAGCCTTTGTTGTGTCTTTATCCATAAGTACCCTCATGTACATCATGTACAATGTTCCCGCTCTATGTGGAAATGGAATAGCGGATTCTGAAATCTCATCCATCCTTCCTCCGTACGATGTCAAGATAAAATTCGTCGTTTCTGGCTCAACTTTGAGAAGCATTTCCCAAATACCCTCCAAGCCTTTTCTTGAAATTGGTTTATCCACAAAGCCGGATTTTGCTTTAAAAGGAATCTTAAATGAAGTTTCTGTTCAACAAAACATCAACAGATTCATCGGCTGAGAATAGAGAGAAAAGAAGCACCGATTGGATATAACTAACTTCGTTACAATCTTCTCTCACCAAACCTAACTCAGGGAATTTATTTTGCATCAACGGAAGAAGTGTATTTATTCCACCAAGGAACATTCCTACGAATCTCAGCTGTACTGTTTTGTCATCTTGATGTGTACTTGAATCGGTGCTAAGTGTGGTTCTACTAGGTACACTAGGTGCACCTTTCCGTATACTATTTGCTACCACTCTGATTTCTAAATCCTTTGGAAGCTTAGGGGCAACAGATTGCCACTTGTGAACAATTTCTGTTGCATTTTGTTCCAAAGTTCTATCCACTTGAAAAACAGTCACTATTTCTGGAACAGGTACTAGCTTTATCTTCCAAGAAAGAATAACTCCAAAGCTAGAAGCACCGCCTCCTCTAATAGCCCAAAAGAGATCTTCACCCATTGATTTTCTATCGAGAATTCTTCCATTAACGTCGATCAATCTTGCATCAATAACATTGTCAGCAGCAAGACCATACTTTCGTCTCAGTGTTCCATATCCTCCACCACTAATGAGTCCACCAATACCAACATTTGACCATACACCACCTGGAAACCCTAGGGTTTTACTTTTCTTGGCTATTTCAAAGTAAAGTTCACCTAGGGTTGCACCGGACTGAACCCATGCGGTTGTATCAATAGGGTCCACATTGATTGATCGAAGATTAATCATGTCAAGCACGACAAACGGGTTTCTTGATATGTAAGAAAGACCTTCAAAATCATGACCTCCTCCTCGAATCCGAATCTCCATGCCATGTTTTTTGGAGCAATAAATAACCGCTTGGATTTGAGTTGCATCGACGGGTTGAACAATGACTAGGGGTTTAGGTGTAGCGGATGATGCAAATCGAAGATTGTTAATGGAGAACTGCAAGGCGGATGTGTAGGATGAGTTGGTTGGGGTGTAAATGACTTTGGAAATGGATTCGGAGTTTGAAGAAGCATGTTTAAGGCATTTAAGAAAATTTTCTTGAGAATAAGCTGAGGTTGGCCATGAAAAAGTTGACAAGAGAACAAATAAAAGGAGCAAACTAGTTGGAATCTTCATTTCTTGCTGATATTTGAGGTTTGAAGAATGAAGATTTTTGGTTTTTGCTTTTGTTTTGTTTGGGAAAGAGAGAACTCAGGTTTTGTATGTAAGAAGATGAGGTAGTACTATACTAGGGTTGCTATTTATACTACTTGGCCATTGTGAATAGAAATGGTCAGCTTTTTCTTTTGTGGGTATAACTACGCGTACGTAGGGCTCCCGGTACACATGGAACTGGTATAATAGTGAAAGGTTTGACTGGACTTTTAATATCTAGTCAAATTTTCCGCATAAGATTTTGCGATAATTTAAATTTAAACAAGAAATTGAAGATTTAGATGTGGTAGTGGAAGATTGAGGTTAGAGGTGTAAATGAACCGATTCGAGCTGAGTATTGAGTTATTCAGATTTAGTTCGCAAAATTTATCGAGTATGAAATAAGGCTTAATTGTGGCTCGTTTATCTATCGAGTCGAGCATGAACTCGAACCGAGCTTGAGCTGTTTGAACTTTTCGAGTGAATATGATCCGGGTATCAATAGAAAATTACAATTTGAAGAGGTTCCAGTAATTTATCGAATTTTAAAATTTGATTATTTGAATCATTTATATTTCAAGTTGAGCTCGAATCGAACTTTTAGTCAAACAAATAAAAATCGAGCCCTAACTGTTTAGTTCATTTTGCAGCGTTAATTGAGGTTACCAGTTATAATAGCTAAGATTTTTATATACTTTTCCCCCCCTCAATTTTTAGCTGCGTGTTGGGAAAAGAAACAGTTTGGATATATTCTTTAGACTTTCATACAAAACATGTATTCTTGACTTTAATTTTGGTACTAAACTCAAAAATATTTTACACCAGAATTTTACTTATAACATAATCAGAAAATAAGATCTAAAGCCATTAAATATAATTAAGTTTGACTCAATTAAATATTATTAAATTAATTTGCATATAAAAGTGAAATCTCGGTGGAGTGCTTAAATTTATCATGCATCTCATGCAAGAAATGCATGTATGGATTATGGAGAGAAAGAATCAAACATAATAATTATAACTACTCTAATGTAAATGTCAAACAGAGAATTGAATGACTTTGAATGCAAGGTAACATGTTATGGAAGAAAAGTTCCTTGAGAGATAATTATAAAAAAAAAAATCCATAAGTTATTAAGGATGTTTGACCCCATCCATATCCATAATGAGCGAAAGCTAAAATATGATACGCATATAATGAAATTAATTTACTAGTACTTAATTCTTTATTTCTCTCATGTTGGAACATGGAAAATGTCAGAGAAAGAAAGGAAGGATAAGAATGGAAAGATGAATATAAGGAAAAAAAAATTATGTCAACGTAAAAGTCTAATTATATATACTTTAAAAACTAATATCAATAAAAAAATTGTTCCAATTCAAATGTAATGTAATAAATGATTAAGAAAACTCAGCCAAAAAAGTTTAGATTTCCTAGTGTTTAATTTATTTTTATTTCTCTCATTTTGTTAAAGCTTCAAAGATCTCCGAAATGAAAACCTTTTTCCAGCTACTAGGTCAAAGTATCAAGCTATTTCTACTCCTGGCTTTTATTGTATCGACTTGGTGGGGTGTTTGTTTTGGTCAAATAATTATAAAAAAAATAAAATATTACGTAACTTTCATAAACCACTTTTTGAATGAGAATGAATTTGAGGGGTGATTGCTTCGCAACCCAACTACAAATATTATACTTTCTTCGTTCTAAAATAAAAAATATATTTATAAAATAATATTTTTTTAAAATAATTTAATATTTTTAAATATAACCTTAATATTTGTTAAACATTCTACTGTGATAGTTTGATGTTGAAAATGATAGTAAAAAAATAATGACAAATAAATTAAGAATATCAAGTCACTTTATAGTTGTAAAATAAAAATATATCTTTAATTTTGAAACGGAATGAAAAAATTGTATCTTGTAAAACCCTAACTTTTAATTAATAAACTTATTTTACCTTTATATATTATTCTAAACAGTATGGTGTTAAATTGATAAGAAATTAAAATTATAGGGATGACATGTGTAAATTATAAGAAACAAAAAGAATGTCGGTGGAGACGCCAAAGAATATTTCATACCGTTTGACGGCGTCATAACAACCAATCATTGGTAGACGCCACAACAGAATAATTGTCAGATACAAAAAATTACAAAATAATCATCAATTAAAATTATCGGCAGAACTGTTACGTTTAACTGTTAAAATATATACCCCACACTAAATGAATAGTAACACACAGTATCACTACAGTATTGCACAGTATTGAACCATTAATTGTCACAGTAACAGGGGTAATAATAAAAAGTTACGTAATTAAAAACGTTACGGGTAGTGAGACATACTCATTAATACATTAGGTAAAGAAACTATTTATAGAAATATCTGTGACATTAATACATTAACTAAATTATGCAAAATAAATTTATAATAATAATTATGAATAATAAAGTAAAAGGTAATCTTGAATTGTGAAAATTGTGCTAAAATTTATGTGTGGTAGATTAAAGGTAATCTTGAAATGTGAAAATTACGTTAAAGTTGATGTGTGGAATATTTTAAGATTACCATATAAATTTGACACTTGTAAAGTGAAAGGTTAATATGTGTGGTAGATGTTAATTAAGTTTTGGTTATAAAAAGAGGGTTTCGCATAAGGAGTTAGCATAAATTCTTACTTATCCTTCTCTCCACTTTCTAAACATTGCTTAGTGTGAGTATTTCTTTGTGTGTTCTGAGAATACTTTAAGTGTTGGTAAACATCAGTATGAGTGCAATAATTGCTCAGGTGAGTTTTTTATATAGTAGTAGTTGCAGAAGCACCCGCGTACATCACACATTGTTTACGACTATTCCTTTAGATGATTTATTTTGAAAAGCCTCCTCTGGAAGATCGTTTCGAAAAGTTATTTTATTCTTTCAAAATTACTTTGAAAATTTACTCCACTCCATTTTGTACATTGCACCAATTTATTTTATAAATACTATCAAGTCACTTTTGATGATTTCACAAGATACGAGTTTGTGAACATCATAAAACTTATATGTGGTAATTACTAAATAAATCATAAATTTGCATATAGGTTGATCAAGTGCATAAAAAGTAGAATCTAGTCATGTGCTAAGATAAGGGATAACGTTTTCCTTTATCTCTTAATATTTAAAACAGAGTACAGCAAGAAAAAAAATCATGTTTGTAATTCTCATAATATTAAATAGTGAAAAACTTTTTAATAACTTGTGTTTCATCTAATATTTTGATTTAAATCTTCCTATTGAACTCTTACCGTTATATTTGAACTATAAACTTTTGAATTGTGAATATTTTAGACTTTGAACTTTCTCTTTGAACTATGAACATTTTAGACTGTTAAATAGTTTGTACCCTGAACCTTATTATTAAACTTCCTGTTGTAAATAAAAATGTCACTAATTTAGCAAAAAGGTTTTAATCTTTTTTATTTTATATATGAAGCGAAAAAATGAAAAGAAGAAAGAAAAAAACAGGAAAAAAAAAAACTCATTGATCATGTCACCACGAATACATATTCACTATTACCATTGCAGTGTAAATGTGTATCACCGTAGTTATAGTGCAATGGTGGTAATCAAGCACTATTACAAAACTTACGAGACATGTTTGGCCTTACAAAATCAAAAACAAAACAAAAACATATGAGATAGTACGTAAAATTTCCTCTAAATAAAACTGGAAAAATCATCAGAGATTGGATTACTTGAAGTTTTCTAAATCATGAGGAAATATCATCTTGAAGATTTGATACTCCAACTCCCATTACCCTTTTATATAAATTCACATGAAACTATTGCCTTTACAATGCCAAAAATAAAATTTCCTAAAAGAGTGTCGATGTGTATGGATATGTAAATTTAAAGAACATAAATAGATACCACAATCTATTAGTTATAAGGACTAACGCGCAACTAGAACAAAAAAAGTGGACAAGGTCACTAACATGTAGCCTTAAAAAATTAAGGATATTCATAAGATTTCACATTTTTAGTAGTTAAATAGTATGTAATAAACTCTACTTACATTTAAAAATCATCTTATCAAGCCTTCTAGAGGTATATATGTTTAATCATATCTTCAACCGCACATACAAAACTGAGAACAAATGTTCCAATAGTTTGCAATGATATGTAGAGGTGTTTGTAAGTACCACCATAATTTCAGTACATCAATGAAACATTACGAATAGTAAAATAAAAGATATACATAAAACAATTAAAGAATTTGATTACAATGTTGTCTTTATGTAAAAGTCTACAAACAAATTAATAATAAATGAGTATTTTTCTCTATCAAATAAAGTGATAGCAGTGACCTAAATACTATGGACCATAAGAAGCAACTGGAGGTATACTCTGTTCATGCTTGAAGAAGTTACTAGGATCAACTCGTGACTTTACTTGAACCAGTCTGTCAAAATTATTCTTAAAATACTTTTTACCCCATTTGCTTGCTTGAGAATAGCTTGTTGGACCATTTTTATTGTTCACTCCCAAGTCAAGATCATTATAATTTACATATGCAGTTCTTGGAGACTTGGTGACATAAGGAGTCAAGTATTTGTATAAGCTTCTGATCCAATGCATAGCCTTTGTTGTGTCTCTATCCATAAGCACCCTCATGTACATCATGTACAATGTTCCCGCTCTATGTGGAAATGGAATAGCGGATTCTGAAATCTCATCCATCCTTCCTCCGTACGATGTCAAGATAAAATTCGTCGTTTCTGGCTCAACTTTGAGAAGCATTTCCCAAATACCCTCCAAGCCTTTTCTTGAAATTGGTTTATCCACAAAGCCGGATTTTGCTTTAAAAGGAATCTTAAATGAAGTTCTGTTCAACAAAACATCAACAGATTCATCGGCTGAGAATAGAGAGAAAAGAAGCACCGATTGGATATAACTAACTTCGTTACAATCTTCTCTCACCAAACCTAACTCAGGGAATTTATTTTGCATCAACGGAAGAAGTGTATTTATTCCACCAAGGAACATTCCTACGAATCTCAGCTGTACTGTTTTGTCATCTTGATGTGTACTTGAATCGGTGCTAAGTGTGGTTCTACTAGGTACACTAGGTGCACCTTTCCGTATACTATTTGCTACCACTCTGATTTCTAAATCCTTTGGAAGCTTAGGGGCAACAGATTGCCACTTGTGAACAATTTCTGTTGCATTTTGTTCCAAAGTTCTATCCACTTGAAAAACAGTCACTATTTCTGGGACAGGTACTAGCTTTATCTTCCAAGAAAGAATAACTCCAAAGCTAGAAGCACCGCCTCCTCTAATAGCCCAAAAGAGATCTTCACCCATTGATTTTCTATCGAGAATTCTTCCATTAACGTCGATCAATCTTGCATCAATAACATTGTCAGCAGCAAGACCATACTTTCGTCTCAGTGTTCCATATCCTCCACCACTAATGAGTCCACCAATACCAACATTTGACCATACACCACCTGGAAACCCTAGGGTTTTACTTTTCTTGGCTATTTCAAAGTAAAGTTCACCTAGGGTTGCACCGGACTGAACCCATGCGGTTGTAGCAATAGGGTCCACATTGATTGATCGAAGATTAATCATGTCAAGCACGACAAACGGGTTTCTTGATACGTAAGAAAGACCTTCAAAATCATGACCTCCTCCTCGAATCCGAATCTCCATGCCATGTTTTTTGGAGCAATAAATAACCGCTTGGATTTGAGTTGCATCGACGGGTTGAACAATGACTAGGGGTTTAGGTGTAGCGGATGATGCAAATCGAAGATTGTTAATGGAGAACTGCAAGGCGGATGTGTAGGATGAGTTGGTTGGGGTGTAAATGACTTTGGAAATGGATTCGGAGTTTGAAGAAGCATGTTTAAGGCATTTAAGAAAATTTTCTTGAGAATAAGCTGAGGTTGGCCATGAAAAAGTTGACAAGAGAACAAATGAAAGGAGCAAACTAGTTGGAATCTTCATTTCTTGCTGATATTTGAGGTTTGAAGAATGAAGATTTTTGGTTTTTTGCTTTTGTTTTGTTTGGGAAAGAGAGAACTCAGGTTTTGTATGTAAGAAGATGAGGTAGTACTATACTAGGGTTGCTATTTATACTACTTGGCCATTGTGAATAGAAATGGTCAGCTTTTTCTTTTGTGGGTATAACTACGAGTACGTAGGGCTCCCGGTACACATGGAACTGGTATAATAGTGAAAGGTTTGACTGGACTTTTAATATCTAGTCAAATTTTCCGCATAAGATTTTGCGATAATTTAAATTTAAACAAGAAATTGAAGATTTAGATGTGGTAGTGGAAGATTGAGGTTAGAGGTATAAATGAACCGATTCGAGCTGAGTATTGAGTTGTTCAGATTTAGTTCGCAAAATTTATCGAGTATGAAATAAGGCTTAATTGAGGCTCGTTTACCTACCGAGTCGAGCATGAACTCGAACCGAGCCCGAGCTGTTTGAACTAATGAATATGATCCGGGTATCAATAGAAAATTACAATTTGAAGAGGTTCCAGTAATTTATCGAACTTTAAAATTTGATTATTTGAATCATTTATATTTCAAGTTGAGCTCGAATCGAACTTTTAGTCAAACGAATACAAATCGAGCCCGAACTGTTTAGTTCATTTTGCAGCGTTAATTGAGGTTACCAGTTATAATAGCTAAGATTTTTATATACTTTTCCCCCCCTCAATTTTTAGCTGCGTGTTGGGAAAAGAAACAGTTTGGATATATTCTTTAGACTTTCATACAAAACATGTATTCTTGACTTTAATTTTGGTACTAAACTCAAAAATATTTTACACCAGAATTTTACTTATAACATAATCAGAAAATAAGATCTAAAGCCATTAAATATAATTAAGTTTGACTCAATTAAATATTATTAAATTAATTTGCATATAAAAGTGAAATCTCGGTGGAGTGCTTAAATTTATCATGCATCTCATGCAAGAAATGCATGTATGGATTATGGAGAGAAAGAATCAAACATAATAATTATAACTACTCTAATGTAAATGTCAAACAGAGAATTGAATGACTTTGAATGCAAGGTAACATGTTATGGAAGAAAAGTTCCTTGAGAGATAATTATAAAAAAAAATCCATAAGTTATTAAGGATGTTTGACCCCATCCATATCCATAATGAGCGAAAGCTAAAATATGATACCCATATAATGAAATTAATTTACTAGTACTTAATTCTTTATTTCTCTCATGTTGGAACATGGAAAATTTCAGAGAAAGAAAGGAAGGATAAGAATGGAAAGATGAATATAAGGAAAAAAAATTATGTCAACGTAAAAGTCTAATTATATATACTTTAAAAACTAATATCAATAAAAACATTGTTCGAATTCAAATGTAATGTAATAAATGATTAAGAAAACTCATCCAAAAAAGTTTAGATTTCCTAGTGTTTAATTTATTTTTATTTCTCTCATTTTGTTAAAGCTTCAAAGATCTCCGAAATGAAAACCTTTTTCCAGCTACTAGGTCAAAGTATCAAGCTATTTCTACTCCTGGCTTTTATTGTATCGACTTGGTGGGGGTGTTTGTTTTGGTCAAATAATTATAAAAAAAATAAAATATTACGTAACTTTCATAAACCACTTTTTGAATGAGAATGAATTTGAGGGGTGATTGCTTCGCAACCCAACTACAAATATTATACTTTCTTCGTTCTAAAATAAAAAATATATTTATAAAATAATATTTTTTTAAAATAATTTAATATTTTTAAATATAACCTTAATATTTGTTAAACATTCTACTGTGATAGTTTGATGTTGAAAATGATAGTAAAAAAATAATGACAAATAAATTAAGAATATCAAGTCACTTTATAGTTGTAAAATAAAAATATATCTTTAATTTTGAAACGGAATGAAAAAATTGTATCTTGTAAAACCCTAACTTTTAATTAATAAACTTATTTTACCTTTATATATTATTCTAAACAGTATGGTGTTAAATTGATAAGAAATTAAAATTATAGGGATGACATGTGTAAATTATAAGAAACAAAAAGAATGTCGGTGGAGACGCCAAAGAATATTCCATACCGTTTGACGGCGTCGTAACAACCAATCATTGGTAGACGCCACAACAGAATAATTGTCAGATACAAAAAATTACAAAATAATCATCAATTAAAATTATCGGCAGAACTGTTACGTTTAACTGTTAAAATATATACCCCACACTAAATGAATAGTAACACACAGTATCACTACAGTATTGCACAGTATTGAACCATTAATTGTCACAGTAACAGGGGTAATAATAAAAAGTTACGTAATTAAAAACGTTACGGGTAGTGAGACATACTCATTAATACATTAGGTAAAGAAACTATTTATAGAAATATCTGTGACATTAATACATTAACTAAATTATGCAAAATAAATTTATAATAATAATTATGAATAATAAAGTAAAAGGTAATCTTGAATTGTGAAAATTGTGCTAAAATTTATGTGTGGTAGATTAAAGGTAATCTTGAAATGTGAAAATTACGTTAAAGTTGATGTGTGGAATATTTTAAGATTACCATATAAATTTGACACTTGTAAAGTGAAAGGTTAATATGTGTGGTAGATGTTAGTTAAGTTTTGGTTATAAAAAGAGGGTTTCGCATAAGGAGTTAGCATAAATTCTTACTTATCCTTCTCTCCACTTTCTAAACATTGCTTAGTGTGAGTATTTCTTTGTGTGTTCTGAGAATACTTTAAGTGTTGGTAAACATCAGTATGAGTGCAATAATTGCTCAGTTGAGTTTTTTATATAGTAGTAGTTGCAGAAGCACCCGCGTACATCACACATTGTTTACGACTATTCCTTTAGATGATTTATTTTGAAAAGCCTCCTCTGGAAGATCGTTTCGAAAAGTTATTTTATTCTTTCAAAATTACTTTGAAAATTTACTCCACTCCATTTTGTACATTGCACCAATTTATTTTATAAATACTATCAAGTCACTTTTGATGATTTCACAAGATACGAGTTTGTGAACATCATAAAACTTATATGTGGTAATTACTAAATAAATCATAAATTTGCATATAGGTTGATCAAGTGCATAAAAAGTAGAATCTAGTCATGTGCTAAGATAAGGGATAACGTTTTCCTTTATCTCTTAATATTTAAACAGAGTACAGCAAGAAAAAAATCATGTTTGTAATTCTCATAATATTAAATAGTGAAAAACTTTTTAATAACTTGTGTTTCATCTAATATTTTGATTTAAATCTTCCTATTGAACTCTTACCGTTATATTTGAACTATAAACTTTTGAATTGTGAATATTTTAGACTTTGAACTTTCTCTTTGAACTATGAACATTTTAGACTGTTAAATAGTTTGTACCCTGAACCTTATTATTAAACTTCCTGTTGTAAATAAAAATGTCACTAATTTAGCAAAAAGGTTTTAATCTTTTTTATTTTATATATGAAGCGAAAAAATGAAAAGAAGAAAGAAAAAAACAGGAAAAAAAAAACTCATTGATCATGTCACCACGAATACATATTCACTATTACCATTGCAGTGTAAATGTGTATCACCGTAGTTATAGTGCAATGGTGGTAATCAAGCACTATTACAAAACTTACGAGACATGTTTGGCCTTACAAAATCAAAAACAAAACAAAAACATATGAGATAGTACGTAAAATTTCCTCTAAATAAAACTGGAAAATCATCAGAGATTGGATTACTTGAAGTTTTCTAAATCATGAGGAAATATCATCTTGAAGATTTGATACTCCAACTCCCATTACCCTTTTATATAAATTCACATGAAACTATTGCCTTTACAATGCCAAAAATAAAATTTCCTAAAAGAGTGTCGATGTGTATGGATATGTAAATTTAAAGAACATAAATAGATACCACAATCTATTAGTTATAAGGACTAACGCGCAACTAGAACAAAAAAAGTGGACAAGGTCACTAACATGTAGCCTTAAAAAATTAAGGATATTCATAAGATTTCACATTTTTAGTAGTTAAATAGTATGTAATAAACTCTACTTACATTTAAAAATCATCTTATCAAGCCTTCTAGAGGTATATATGTTTAATCATATCTTCAACCGCACATACAAAACTGAGAACAAATGTTCCAATAGTTTGCAATGATATGTAGAGGTGTTTGTAAGTACCACCATAATTTCAGTACATCAATGAAACATTACGAATAGTAAAATAAAAGATATACATAAAACAATTAAAGAATTTGATTACAATGTTGTCTTTATGTAAAAGTCTACAAACAAATTAATAATAAATGAGTATTTTTCTCTATCAAATAAAGTGATAGCTGTGACCTAATTACTATGGACCATAAGAAGCAACTGGAGGTATACTCTGTTCATGCTTGAAGAAGTTACTAGGATCAACTCGTGACTTTACTTGAACCAGTCTGTCAAAATTATTCTTAAAATACTTTTTAGCCCATTTGCTTGCTTGAGAATAACTTGTTGGACCATTTTTATTGTTCACTTCCAAGTCAAGATCATTATAATTTACATATGCAGTTCTTGGAGACTTGGTGACATAAGGAGTCAAGTATTTGTATAAGCTTCTGATCCAATGCATAGCCTTTGTTGTGTCTTTATCCATAAGTACCCTCATGTACATCATGTACAATGTTCCCGCTCTATGTGGAAATGGAATAGCGGATTCTGAAATCTCATCCATCCTTCCTCCGTACGATGTCAAGATAAAATTCGTCGTTTCTGGCTCAACTTTGAGAAGCATTTCCCAAATACCCTCCAAGCCTTTTCTTGAAATTGGTTTATCCACAAAGCCGGATTTTGCTTTAAAAGGAATCTTAAATGAAGTTCTGTTCAACAAAACATCAACAGATTCATCGGCTGAGAATAGAGAGAAAAGAAGCACCGATTGGATATAACTAACTTCGTTACAATCTTCTCTCACCAAACCTAACTCAGGGAATTTATTTTGCATCAACGGAAGAAGTGTATTTATTCCACCAAGGAACATTCCTACGAATCTCAGCTGTACTGTTTTGTCATCTTGATGTGTACTTGAATCGGTGCTAAGTGTGGTTCTACTAGGTACACTAGGTGCACCTTTCCGTATACTATTTGCTACCACTCTGATTTCTAAATCCTTTGGAAGCTTAGGGGCAACAGATTGCCACTTGTGAACAATTTCTGTTGCATTTTGTTCCAAAGTTCTATCCACTTGAAAAACAGTCACTATTTCTGGGACAGGTACTAGCTTTATCTTCCAAGAAAGAATAACTCCAAAGCTAGAAGCACCGCCTCCTCTAATAGCCCAAAAGAGATCTTCACCCATTGATTTTCTATCGAGAATTCTTCCATTAACGTCGATCAATCTTGCATCAATAACATTGTCAGCAGCAAGACCATACTTTCGTCTCAGTGTTCCATATCCTCCACCACTAATGAGTCCACCAATACCAACATTTGACCATACACCACCTGGAAACCCTAGGGTTTTACTTTTCTTGGCTATTTCAAAGTAAAGTTCACCTAGGGTTGCACCGGACTGAACCCATGCGGTTGTAGCAATAGGGTCCACATTGATTGATCGAAGATTAATCATGTCAAGCACGACAAACGGGTTTCTTGATACGTAAGAAAGACCTTCAAAATCATGACCTCCTCCTCGAATCCGAATCTCCATGCCATGTTTTTTGGAGCAATAAATAACCGCTTGGATTTGAGTTGCATCGACGGGTTGAACAATGACTAGGGGTTTAGGTGTAGCGGATGATGCAAATCGAAGATTGTTAATGGAGAACTGCAAGGCGGATGTGTAGGATGAGTTGGTTGGGGTGTAAATGACTTTGGAAATGGATTCGGAGTTTGAAGAAGCATGTTTAAGGCATTTAAGAAAATTTTCTTGAGAATAAGCTGAGGTTGGCCATGAAAAAGTTGACAAGAGAACAAATGAAAGGAGCAAACTAGTTGGAATCTTCATTTCTTGCTGATATTTGAGGTTTGAAGAATGAAGATTTTTGGTTTTTGCTTTTGTTTTGTTTGGGAAAGAGAGAACTCAGGTTTTGTATGTAAGAAGATGAGGTAGTACTATACTAGGGTTGCTATTTATACTACTTGGCCATTGTGAATAGAAATGGTCAGCTTTTTCTTTTGTGGGTATAACTACGCGTACGTAGGGCTCCCGGTACACATGGAACTGGTATAATAGTGAAAGGTTTGACTGGACTTTTAATATCTAGTCAAATTTTCCGCATAAGATTTTGCGATAATTTAAATTTAAACAAGAAATTGAAGATTTAGATGTGGTAGTGGAAGATTGAGGTTAGAGGTATAAATGAACCGATTCGAGCTGAGTATTGAGTTGTTCAGATTTAGTTCGCAAAATTTATCGAGTATGAAATAAGGCTTAATTGAGGCTCGTTTACCTACCGAGTCGAGCATGAACTCGAACCGAGCCCGAGCTGTTTGAACTAATGAATATGATCCGGGTATCAATAGAAAATTACAATTTGAAGAGGTTCCAGTAATTTATCGAACTTTAAAATTTGATTATTTGAATCATTTATATTTCAAGTTGAGCTCGAATCGAACTTTTAGTCAAACGAATACAAATCGAGCCCGAACTGTTTAGTTCATTTTGCAGCGTTAATTGAGGTTACCAGTTATAATAGCTAAGATTTTTATATACTTTTCCCCCCCTCAATTTTTAGCTGCGTGTTGGGAAAAGAAACAGTTTGGATATATTCTTTAGACTTTCATACAAAAACATGTATTCTTGACTTTAATTTTGGTACTAAACTCAAAAATATTTTACACCAGAATTTTACTTATAACATAATCAGAAAATAAGATCTAAAGCCATTAAATATAATTAAGTTTGACTCAATTAAATATTATTAAATTAATTTGCATATAAAAGTGAAATCTCGGTGGAGTGCTTAAATTTATCATGCATCTCATGCAAGAAATGCATGTATGGATTATGGAGAGAAAGAATCAAACATAATAATTATAACTACTCTAATGTAAATGTCAAACAGAGAATTGAATGACTTTGAATGCAAGGTAACATGTTATGGAAGAAAAGTTCCTTGAGAGATAATTATAAAAAAAAATCCATAAGTTATTAAGGATGTTTGACCCCATCCATATCCATAATGAGCGAAAGCTAAAATATGATACCCATATAATGAAATTAATTTACTAGTACTTAATTCTTTATTTCTCTCATGTTGGAACATGGAAAATGTCAGAGAAAGAAAGGAAGGATAAGAATGGAAAGATGAATATAAGGAAAAAAAAATTATGTCAACGTAAAAGTCTAATTATATATACTTTAAAAACTAATATCAATAAAAAAATTGTTCGAATTCAAATGTAATGTAATAAATGATTAAGAAAACTCAGCCAAAAAAGTTTAGATTTCCTAGTGTTTAATTTATTTTTATTTCTCTCATTTTGTTAAAGCTTCAAAGATCTCCGAAATGAAAACCTTTTTCCAGCTACTAGGTCAAAGTATCAAGCTATTTCTACTCCTGGCTTTTATTGTATCGACTTGGTGGGGTGTTTGTTTTGGTCAAATAATTATAAAAAAAATAAAATATTACGTACCTTTCATAAACCACTTTTTGAATGAGAATGAATTTGAGGGGTGATTGCTTGGCAACCCAACTACAAATATTATACTCTCTTCGTTCTAAAATTAAAAATATATTTATAAAATAATATTTTTTAAAAATAATTTAATATTTTTAAATATAACCTTAATATTTGTTAAACATTCTACTGTAATAGTTTGATGTTGAAAATGATAGTAAAAAAATAACGACAAATAAATTAAGAATATCAAGTCGCTTTATAGTTGTAAAATAAAAATATATCTTTAATTTTGAAACGGAATAAAAAAAATTTATCTTGTAAAACCCTAACTTTTAATTAATAAACTTATTTTACCTTTATATATTATTCTAAACAGTATGGTGTTAAATTGATAAGAAATTAAAATTATAGGGATGACATGTGTAAATTATAAGAAACAAAAAGAATGTCGGTGGAGACGCCAAAGAATATTCCATACCGTATGACGGCGTCGTAACAACCAATCATTGGTAGACGCCACAACAGAATAATCGTCAGATACAAAAAATTACAAAATAATCATCAATTAAAATTATCGGCAGAACTGTTACGTTTAATTGTTAAAATATATACCCGACACTAAATGAATAGTAAGACACAGTATCACTACAGTATTGCACAGTATTGAACCATTAATTGTCACAGTAACAAGGGTAATAATAAAAAGTTACGTAATTAAAAAAGTTACGGGTACTGAGACATACTCATTAATACATTAGGTAAAGAAACTATTTATAGAGATATCTGTGACATTAATACGTTAACTAAATTATGCAAAATAAATTTATAATAATAATTATGAATAATAAAGTAAAAGGTAATCTTGAATTGTGAAAATTGTGCTAAAATTTATTTGTGGTAGATTAAAGATAATCTTGAAATGTGAAAATTACGCTAAAGTTGATGTGTGGAATATTTTAAGATTACCATATAAATTTGACACTTGTAAAGTGAAAGGTTAATATGTGTGGTAGATGTTAGTTAAGTTTTGGTTATAAAAAGAGGGTTTCGCATAAGGAGTTAGCATAAATTCTTACTTATCCTTCTGTCCACTTTCTAAACATTGCTTAATGTGAGTATTTCTTTGTGTGTTCTGAGAATACTTTAAGTGTTGGTAAACATCAGTATGAGTGCAATAATTGCTCAGGTGAGTTTTTTATATAGTAGTAGTTGCACAAGCACCCGCGTACATCACACATTGTTTACGACTATTCCTTTAGATGATTTATTTTGAAAAGCCTCCTCTGGAAGATTGTTTCGAAAAGTTATTTTATTTTTTCAAAATTACTTTGAAAATTTACTCCACTCCATTTTGTACATTGCACCAATTTATTTTATAAATACTATCAAGTCACTTTTGATGATTTCACAAGATACGAGTTAGTGAACATCATAAAACTTATATGTGGTCATTACTAAATAAATCATAAATTTGCATATAGGTTGATCAAGTGCATAAAAAGTAGAATCTAGTCATATGCTAAGATAAGGGATAACGTTTTCCTTTGTCTCTTAATATTTAAACAGAGTACAGCAAGAAAAAATCATGTTTGTAATTCTCATAATATTAAATAGTGAAAAACTTTTTAATAACTTGTGTTTCATCTAATATTTTGATTTAAATCTTTCTATTGAACTCTTACCGTTATATTTGAACTATAAACTTTTGAATTGTGAATATTTTAGACTTTGAACTTTCTCTTTGAACTATGAACATTTTAGACTGTTAAATAGTTTGTACCGTGAACCTTACTATTAAACTTCCTATTGTAAATAAAAATGTCACTAATTTAGCAAAAAGGTTTTAATCTTTTTTATTTTATATATGAAGCGAAAAAATGAAAAGAAGAAAGAAAAAAACAGGAAAAAAAAACTCATTGATCATGTCACCACGAATACATATTCACTATTACCATTGCAGTGTAAATGTGTATCACCGTAGTTATAGTGCAATGGTGGTAATCACGCACTATTACAAAACTTACGAGACATTTTTGGCCTTACAAAATCAAAAACAAAACAAAAACATATGAGATAGTACGTAGAATTTCCTCTAAATAAAACTGGAAAATCATCAGAGATTGGATTACTTGAAGTTTTCTAAATCATGAGGAAATATCATCTTGAAGATTTGATACTCCAACTCCCATTACCCTTTTCTATAAATTCACATGAAACTATTGCCTTTACAATGCCAAAAATAAAATTTCCTATAAGAGTGTCGATGTGTATGGATATGTAAATTTAAAGAACATAAATAGATACCACAATCTATTAGTTATAAGGACTAACGCGCAACTAGAACAAAAAAAGTGGACAAGGTCACTAACATGTAGCCTTAAAAAATTAAGGATATTCATAAGATTTCACATTTTTAGTAGTTAAATAGTATGTAATAAACTCTACTTACATTTAAAAATCATCTTATCAAGCCTTCTAGAGGTATATATGTTTAATCATATCTTCAACCGCACATACAAAACTGAGAACAAATGTTCCAATAGTTTGCAATGATATGTAGAGGTGTTTGTAAGTACCACCATAATTTCAGTACATCAATGAAACATTACGAATAGTAAAATAAAAGATATACATAAAACAATTAAAGAATTTGATTACAATGTTGTCTTTATGTAAAAGTCTACAAACAAATTAATAATAAATGAGTATTTTTCTCTATCAAATAAAGTGATAGCTGTGACCTAATTACTATGGACCATAAGAAGCAACTGGAGGTATACTCTGTTCATGCTTGAAGAAGTTACTAGGATCAACTCGTGACTTTACTTGAACCAGTCTGTCAAAATTATTCTTAAAATACTTTTTACCCCATTTGCTTGCTTGAGAATAGCTTGTTGGACCATTTTTATTGTTCACTCCCAAGTCAAGATCATTATAATTTACATATGCAGTTCTTGGAGACTTGGTGACATAAGGAGTCAAGTATTTGTATAAGCTTCTGATCCAATGCATAGCCTTTGTTGTGTCTCTATCCATAAGCACCCTCATGTACATCATGTACAATGTTCCCGCTCTATGTGGAAATGGAATAGCGGATTCTGAAATCTCATCCATCCTTCCTCCGTACGATGTCAAGATAAAATTCGTCGTTTCTGGCTCAACTTTGAGAAGCATTTCCCAAATACCCTCCAAGCCTTTTCTTGAAATTGGTTTATCCACAAAGCCGGATTTTGCTTTAAAAGGAATCTTAAATGAAGTTCTGTTCAACAAAACATCAACAGATTCATCGGCTGAGAATAGAGAGAAAAGAAGCACCGATTGGATATAACTAACTTCGTTACAATCTTCTCTCACCAAACCTAACTCAGGGAATTTATTTTGCATCAACGGAAGAAGTGTATTTATTCCACCAAGGAACATTCCTACGAATCTCAGCTGTACTGTTTTGTCATCTTGATGTGTACTTGAATCGGTGCTAAGTGTGGTTCTACTAGGTACACTAGGTGCACCTTTCCGTATACTATTTGCTACCACTCTGATTTCTAAATCCTTTGGAAGCTTAGGGGCAACAGATTGCCACTTGTGAACAATTTCTGTTGCATTTTGTTCCAAAGTTCTATCCACTTGAAAAACAGTCACTATTTCTGGGACAGGTACTAGCTTTATCTTCCAAGAAAGAATAACTCCAAAGCTAGAAGCACCGCCTCCTCTAATAGCCCAAAAGAGATCTTCACCCATTGATTTTCTATCGAGAATTCTTCCATTAACGTCGATCAATCTTGCATCAATAACATTGTCAGCAGCAAGACCATACTTTCGTCTCAGTGTTCCATATCCTCCACCACTAATGAGTCCACCAATACCAACATTTGACCATACACCACCTGGAAACCCTAGGGTTTTACTTTTCTTGGCTATTTCAAAGTAAAGTTCACCTAGGGTTGCACCGGACTGAACCCATGCGGTTGTAGCAATAGGGTCCACATTGATTGATCGAAGATTAATCATGTCAAGCACGACAAACGGGTTTCTTGATACGTAAGAAAGACCTTCAAAATCATGACCTCCTCCTCGAATCCGAATCTCCATGCCATGTTTTTTGGAGCAATAAATAACCGCTTGGATTTGAGTTGCATCGACGGGTTGAACAATGACTAGGGGTTTAGGTGTAGCGGATGATGCAAATCGAAGATTGTTAATGGAGAACTGCAAGGCGGATGTGTAGGATGAGTTGGTTGGGGTGTAAATGACTTTGGAAATGGATTCGGAGTTTGAAGAAGCATGTTTAAGGCATTTAAGAAAATTTTCTTGAGAATAAGCTGAGGTTGGCCATGAAAAAGTTGACAAGAGAACAAATGAAAGGAGCAAACTAGTTGGAATCTTCATTTCTTGCTAATATTTGAGGTTTGAAGAATGAAGGTTTTTGGTTTTTGTTTTTGTTTTGTTTGGGAAAGAGAGAACTCAGGTTTTGTATGTAAGAAGATGAGGTAGTACTATACTAGGGTTGCTATTTATACTACTTGGCCATTGTGAATAGAAATGGTCAACTACGCGCAGGGCACCCGAGTCTACGTGGAATTGGTATATTGGCTAAAGATTTGAAACGACTTTTAATATCTAGTCAAATTTTCCAAGGACAAGGTCAAGTTGGGGATCCATTTTGATAAAATTTGACGCCGATTAATGAAAAATGAGTTTGGGTGGCAGCCTGGCAGGATGCTTATTAGTCCCTCCTTACTATTATATAAGTCGTTTTAAAAAAAAATCATAATATAAAACGTTTTATATATATTTAATAAAAAAAATTAATTTTTTCCTATTTTATTCCTAAAAAGTAGAGTAATTGAGAGAGAGAAGGAATAATAATTAATTAGTGCATAGATAATAATAAATTTTCAAACTAACATTAATTACCTAACATTAGAATTAATGTAATTTCTTAATATGTGTGATTATGTCTTAAACGTCATATGTAATGAAAATAATGAGTATATTTTTAGTTCAGTTTAGTTTAGTTGTTTATATCTATAAAAATGATATATATCCTATAAAGATCTACACGTATATATTGAATGATAGAGATAGTGTATGTCCAGTAATGATCCATAACAAATACATGTTATGGATCATCACTCTATATATATATATATATATATATATATATATATATATATATATTTAGGGTTCTTGTATTATATATTTATTTATTTTTCTTCAATTTCTAGTCGTTTTTTGTGGAGAAACAATTTTGGTGTATTCAAATTTTGAGTTGTGAGAGTTATTTTTATTTATTGTATTTTTTCACAATTTAATATAGTAACGACATCGGCTGCTCGCCCATAATTTTTTAAGTTTAAAGTTTTCACATAATTATCATTAATTTTTGATTGGTTTATGGGGTTGGCCATATATTCATTATAACAAAATGTGTGATATACATATATATATATATATATATATATATATATATATGGTAATGATCCATATCATGTATTTACTATGGATCCTTATAGGGTATACATTATTTATACCATTAAAAATAAGAAGGAAATGTCAGAATTAGAAAACAAAAATCAACGTCCGTTACTATTCATAACGGAAGGTAAAAAAAACACATATCATCCACTACTAATACCAGCGGACGCTAATTAGAATAAGAGTTTGACTTTATTAAGTAGAGTTTAGGTTTATTAACTAGGATTTAGGGTTTATTAATTAGGATTAAGGGTTTATTAATTAGGATTTAGAGTTTATTAACTATGATTTAAAGTTTATTAATTAAGGTTTAGAGTTTATTAATCAGGATTTAATAAGGTTAATAAATCCTAAACTTAGTTAAAAAATGAGTTTATAAATCCTAAACTCTTGTTAACAAACACTAAACCCTTGTTTATAAACCTAAACTCTAGTTAACAAACCTTAAACCTTAGTTAATAAAGTCAAATCCTTATTCTAACTGGCGTCAGTTACTATTAGTAGTGGATGGTATGTGTTTTTTTTACCGTCCGCTACTAATAGTAGCAGAAGTCGATTTTTAGAATCTAATCTTGGTCGTTCTTTTTATTTTCAACGATATAGATAGTATATACCCTATAAGGATTTATAGCAAATTACATGTTATATATATATATATATATATTAAATCCAAATACTTTTATTTGTAAACAATAATACTTATATATAAAAACAAAAGATCTAAACCCATTTAATGTAATTAAGTTTGACTTATTTAAATATTATAAATTTAATATGCATCTAAAAGTGGAATCTCTTTTTTGAACATTGTAAATAATTTTGAAAAATTCTATTCAGAATTAATTGGCAACAAAAAGAGTAAATAGTCTACCAAAATTATATATGGAATTTTCATATATGATTTCTTTGACGTGCGACTTTATATAAGGTATGTATTAATTATTGTGCCCTGTCAACATAAAGCTCTCCACTCGGTTTCGTGCTTACTGCTTGCACGACAACGACAACCTTGATTACAAAGAGGACCAATCAAAACAAACAAAAGTCAAACAACTAACAATCAATACTTAAGGTGATATCCAAATTAAATTCTTTGAACTTTTAGCAAAACTAAAATGAGTTTATTTTACTAAAAATTTCATTTAAGGCTGGGATTTGTTTTTTGTTTTTTTTAAATGATGTCTTATCTGTTATTCCAACAGAAAGATTGTGTTATATAATAATTTTTTAGGTATTTTTTTTATGTTGAATAAAATGACCCGGTTAAAAAATGAAACGACAATTCCAATTACATCAAATCACCTTTGTTCCAATCAATATCAATATATAACAAGTCAAAAGAAAAAAAATTAATTTAGTTGATCATCTCAAGAATAATTTGGTCATCAGTTTATAATTTTCAAATACAAATTACATAATAATAATAATAATAATACATGTTCAAATATAATGAATATGATTATAATTAGTTTTCTTGAATCATGATTCAATCATACTACATTTTCATCTTCGTGCATAATGCGTACTACTATATCAATCCAAATTTATATATATATATATATATATATATATATATATATAATAATCTAAAATATATTGATTCATTTGATTGATCATGTTAGTAGATAATTGCAAAACATAACCAACCTAAATCGAAATGAATTTCAATTGTTAGGAAAAGAGAAAAAAAATAGAAACAGATAAGAAAAATAGTTTGTACGCACGAGTTCGAAAGTTGTCTTTTATGAAAACTTCTGCAATTATATTTTACCACTTGATTAATTCCACAGGATCCATTTTAATCCCACAAGCTTTTCACCTCTATATCTTTTTTTGTGGAAGTGTGTGGAGGAAATAATTGACCGTTGTTCCTCTTCTTTTTTTTTTCCTTTTTTTTTTCCTTTTTTTCTTTTTTTTTTCTTTTTTGGGTCTATGTGACTTAATGAAAATTGCAGAGACCATTTGATTATTATGTTCAAGAAATTAAAATTACAGCACATTTGATATAAAAAAAAGAATAAATAAATATTAAACGAATTAGTAAACTGAAAAAAGGAAAAAGAATCAAAAAAATTTAGGCTTTCCAAAGGCCACTAAATCCTCTAATGAACCTCCCATAAAAGCTTCAAGCTTCGTGAATATTAGAAGGTTCAGACCACTTATTAATAGCCTTTACTTTCTCAAGGTCGACAGAAACCCGAGAAAAATGACCGATTCCTGAACAAAAGAACATTTCTTCAAATTAACATAGAGTTCCTCATGTAGAAAAACTTCTAGAATCTCTCGCAAATGAAGTAAGTGCTCCTTTTGGATTTTACTATAAATGAGAGTATCATCAAAATAGATCACTACAAACTTGCCTATGAAAGGACATAGCACCTGATTCATAAATCTCATAAATGTGTTGGGTGCATTGGTTAAACCAAAAGGTAAGACTAACTACTCATAAATTAAGTTTGTCCCCTTTCTTAAAGGTAGTCTTCTATTCATCTCCCTCGCAGATGCAGATTTGGTGGTATCCACTCCACAGGTTTATTTTGGTGAAAATACGAGCCCTAATCATCATATCTAGCATGCCATCAAGCCTAGGTATAGGAAACATATACTTGACGGTGATTTTATTTATGGCTCGGCTATCACAACACATCATCAAACTTCCATCATCATTAGGGGTGAATAAGGCTGGAACGACACAAGTGCTAAGGCTCTCTAACAAAGCCCTTCCTCAACAACTCACCTACCTGTCGTCTTATTTCAATCTGCCCTGTAGGATGCATCCTATAATGTGGCAGGTTAGGTAAAGAAGACCCCAAAACAAGGTCAATGGCATGTTGGATGTCTCTAAGAGGTGGTAACCCATCGGGCAACTCACTGGGCATAATATCGACGAACTTATTTAAAATCTGCCTAATATCAATAGGAATATCTCTAGTACTCTCATCAGGGACATCTCTCACCCTTTGTAGCTATTACAGTATACATAACATTTTCCTCCAACACACTCTGCTCAAACTCTTTTCTATTAATAATATAGAGTGATTTGGTTTGTTAAGTAAGTAAGCTAGTATCCTTTAGTTGGCTCTGGGACGACGCTTGGGGTCTCACAGGTACTAATGATATTTTTGGCCCCTTGTGTATAAACACATGTGTTCGTCCTCCTATAATAAGTCACATCACGATCATATAACCAAGGTTGCCCTAGTAGAATATGTGCAACATCCATAGCAAGGGCATCACACTAAATACTCTCCTTATAGCCCTGAAGGTAGATCGGAACTAGACATCTCATTGACACCAAATGGATGCCTTGTTGACCTAGGCGACACTATAAGGCTGGGGATGTGGTTCTGTCTTCAGCATCATCCGTGGTAAAGTGGACTACCCCCCATCGATGATCATCTTAGAAGAGACACCACATACCTTACTGTAACTCTGAAATATGGTGGTTCTCCTCCAATCATCCTCTCTCCTATGACTCGTGAAAACACACCTCATAACACCTACTTCATTACCTATCTCCTCTTGGTGCTCATCATCCTCCTCATCCTGTTAATCATATTTACCTTCGACTCCATCTCCTACAGTGTCCTCCTTTCTTGAGATTCCCTCCACTACTGCTACCCGCTTGCGAGCGCGGTTGGGGCACTTAAAAGACTTGTGCCCTATCCCCTAACACGTAAAACACTTCTTCTATTTAATATGACTACAAGAATTTTAGGCTACGGCGACGAACTATACCAACAGTCAGTGCAGAAATGTAGTTATAGGATTCTATAGCGACGGTCCTACCTCGACCATAGGTAAACAACTGAAGAACAACCATATAGCTAGGGTCACTACTTTGCCGTAAGTATAGGGTCTGTTTTTGAATAATTTGTTCAGGTGCAAAATCCATTTTTCACCCAAATCTTAGATTTTCTACATTCTCTCTCATCTCCCATTTTTCTCATCTCCAAATGTCAAATCTTGGGCTCCCAATTTCTTCTTCTCTTTCCTCATCGCCAAATTTTCTAGCCAAATCTTCATTGCAAATCTCAGAGTTTAAACATTTTTGCCCGATCTCAATGCTAGCGCTGCTCATCTAGGACACTCTAATCGTAAAGCTCCACATGGCTTCAGTATAAGAACCTTCTTTTCTCATAGCATCTCAAAAAAAATTGCTTCATCTTTTGACTATACATCCCAAAACAAAATCACGAATTTCACCTAAGGGTGTAAACGAGTCGAACCGAAATGAACAAAGAGCTGCTCGAATTCGACTCGAAAAGTTAAATTCATATTCGAATTCGAATTGTATTTGAAAAATTCTATTCAGATTCTACTCGACTCCAATATTTATACTCAAATTTGATCCGACTCGGATCAAATTATATTCAAACTACTCGCGAACTTCAGATTCAAGCTCGAATTCGAGTCTCCACATATTAACTAGCTTTATAATAAATATAATTATAAATTGAATTTATTATTTTACTTAGAAATGAGAAAATATATTTACTATTACACTTTACAAATATAAAATCACAATTAAAATTAAAAACAAAACAAAATAATAATAATTACTTATTTTAATTTGATTTAATTTTGTATATATTATAAGAGAATGTATCGAGTGTCTAATAGAATCTGTATCAATTGAGTATGTATCGAATCACAATCGAGAATTCGAGTAGTTTGAAACTTAAACGAGTCGAGTATAACCATACTTAGATTCTACTCATATTGTTATTCGAACTATTTTTATGCTCAGATTTGAATCATATTATTAACGAATTTGAGTCTCGCTCGTATTTTTTCGAGTCGAGCCTGAATCGAGCTCAAACTGTTTGACTCGTTTACAACCTTACTTTCACCTTCGTTTTAACCTTTGTTTGTAGCTAATTAGGAATCTATGGTTTGGAAATAGTTCGGGAGCTGCGTCGTAATAGTTATAAGGGCTAAAGGAATACAAGAGTAACTTCCACCACAACACAAACGAAATGGGGCAGAGATTATTTATTTAAATTTGAAAATTAGTACTGCAATTACAAGAGGATTAAATTAGTATTGAGACTACACTGGAAATTAACTAAGTTATCTAAAGTACTGAAAATAGGAACAAAGAATTAAGAAAAACTAAGGAAAACATTTCTAAAATTATCATGTCTCCCCGCTGAACCTAAACCCTTTTTTATTCTTCAAATCCCTATTTTGCTGCCATAAACAAAGTTGTGATGATCTCCGGATCCCCTTAATTATGCCAGGAAATTGAGAATGATTCCCCATCCTAATTAAGGCTCCTATAATCATGTAAGATCCCACTATTTGCGTGAGGAAACTGTGGAATTACGACAATGACCTCGGGCTGTAGAAAGGCCGTTACAATGTTTCCCCCTTTCAAAATCCTTGTCCTCAAGGATTAAAATCTGGAAATTGAGCATGTATTGAAGCTGAATCCTCCCACATTGCATCTTTAGGGATGGTGTTGGACCATTACACTGACATTTGAGGAACGGGATGATTTTTTTTCTTCACCAATCTCCTACTCAAAACAGGAACTGGATGGACTAGAAACTGCCCTTCTAGGTCTACAGTAGGAAGAATAGTGCTTGGGACTTTCTCATCACCAATTTTCTTCTTTAAGAGAGAGACATGGAAAACGGGGTGAACCAAAGAGCCTTGTGGAAGAGACAATTGGTAAGCTACTTTACCCACCCTTTTCTACCACATGATATGGGCCAAAATATTTAAAAGAGAGCTTTCAATTCTTTCTCAATGCAACAGAAGATTATTTGTAGGGTTGCAAACGCAGGTACACCCAATCACCAACTTCAAATTCTCGTTCAGTCCTGTGAAGGTTAGCATAGTGTTTGTACCTTTGTTGGGCCTGTTGAAGAGATTCTTTTAGTAGTTTGTTCCCTTCCTTGGAAGAAGGATGCCACAACTTCCACATTGGTAACTTTAGTGTTTGGGATATTCATTGCCCTGGATTTGATGCCGTATAGAGCCTTATAAGGTGTCATCTTGATAGAGTTATGTAGGGAATTGTTGTACCACCACTCCGCAATAGGCAACCATTTAGTCCAATTATGTGGTCTATGACTGGTCATGGCTCTAAAATAAGACTCCAAACATCTGTTAACCTGTTTAGTTAGCCCATCACTCTCAGTATAATAGGCCTAGCTATAATGTAACTGAGTGCCCGCAAGACTAAAAAGTTCATGCCAAAATCCACTAACAAAGAGTTTGTCCATGTCGCTCATAATGCTCCTAGGCATCCCATGAAGTTTGTAGATGGTTTCGCAAAATATTCCAGCCAACTCCATAGCTGTAATAAGATAAGAGAGTGGAATAAAGTGACTGTATTTGGTGAACTTGTTTACCACTACCCAGATGATATCTTTTCCGGTTGACTTGGGTAACCCTTCTATAAAATCTATAGAGATATCCTCCCATATTTGATTAAGAATTGGTAAGGGTTATAGTAACCCTAGGTAAGGAACATTTCCAGCCTTGCTTCTTTGACAAATATCACATTCTTTAACATAGCGGCTCACATACTTTTTCATGTTAGGCCAAACAAAAAATTGTTTAATTTTGTGGTGAGTCACATCCCTACCTGAATGTCCTCCTATACCTGTATCATGATGTTTTGCCATTAGTTTATCCCTTAAGCCTCCTGTAGTGCCAATATAAATTTGATTCCCTTTTTTAATCACCCCTTTGTGGTAAGAGTACTGCTCAGGACCTATGCTACCATTTGTAAGCCCTTCAATAATCTTTTGAGCTTCTAAATCTTCGTTGTAGCTATTAGTGACTGAACTGATATCATTCAGAGTTGTACATTATCGTCATATGTACTCTAGAGAGAGCATCCGCCACCTTATTCTCCACCCCTTGTTTATATTGTATCTCATAGTCTACCCCGTCAACTTGGAAAGCCATTTTTTCTACAAATGAGTTGTAATTCACCGATCTAAAAGAAATTTAAGACTCTTTTGATCAGTCTTGATGATAAAATGCTGCCCATGTAGGTAGGAGTGCCACATATCCAAAGTCATCACTAATGACAATAACTCTTTTGCATAAGCTGAAAACCCCAAATGAGCTTGGTTGAGTCCCTTACTAAGATAAGTTATAGGTTGGCCCTGTTGCATCAAAACTGCTCTTATCCCTGTGTTGCTAGCGTCTATCTCAATAATGAAAGGTTTGGAGAAGTCGGGCATTGCAAGAACTGGGTTGTACTCATAGCCCTTTTAACTTCCTCAAATGCTAACTATGCCCCGGGTCTGCTAATGTTGCCATAACCTCTAACAAATCGCCTATAATAACCAATGAGTCCCAAAAACCCCTGAAGTTGCTTAATGGATGTCGGGACTGGCCATTCTACCATAGCTTCAATTTTCTTAGGGTCAGCCTTAACCCCTTCTCGTGTAACGATATGCCCAAGGTACTCCAACTGGTTTTACCCAAATGAACACTTGCTCTTCTTTGCGAACAACTGGTTATTTCTCAACACCTCTAGCACCTTTTCTGAGATGTACTACATGAGCCTCCAATGTAGGGTTGTAAACCAGGATATCTCAAAAAATACCAACACTGTTTTCCTTAAAAAATCTGCAAAAAACCTCGTTCATCAATGCTTGAAATGAAGATGGTGCATTCGTTAATCCGAAAGACATGACCATGAACTCAAAGTTCCCATGATGAGTCCTAAAAGCAATTTTTGGAACACCCTCCTACGCTACTCTAATTTTGTGGTAACCCGCCCTCAAGTCAATCTTAGTATATTATTTTGCCCCGTGAATTCATCCAGGAGTTCCTCAATAACAGGAATGGGAAATTTATCCTTGATAGTGAGTTCATTCAGTCTCCAGTAATCCACACACAACCTCCATGAACCATCTTCCTTGCGAACCAACAAAACTGGGGCAGCAAATGGCGAATTGTTGTGTTGTATGATGTAATCTTTCAACATTTCCCTTACCTGCCTTTCAATCTCAGTTTTCTAATTATGGGGCACCCTATAAGGTCTCAAACTTACTGTGGAATCTTTATCTTTCAAAGGAATCTTGTGATTATGTCTCCTTTTTGGTGGCAACTCCTTTGGTTCATGAAATACATCAGAGAATTCCTCTAAAAGCTCATTAACGACTGTGGGTGTGTCTTCTTGTACTGCAATCCCATCCATAAGTAGCAAGTATTCCATTATACCTTTGGTTACTTTTTTGAACATTTTCCCCAAGCCTTCAGCCATAATCATTCTCAGCTCTCCATCCTCTCTTTTGCCCTTAAGAGTAACCTCCCTCTTATCTTTTGTGATGATCAACTGTAGCTTATGGAAGTCAAAGGTCACAAGGTTATATTGTTTCAGTCATTCAACACCTAAAACAACATTATAACCTCCTAAAGATAATATCCTCATGCATGACTTGAACTGTTGTCCCTTCATAACCCATTTGAAATTACCACATTTATTATCACTCACCAACTTGTTCCCATCTGCTATAACCACGGATAATGAGATTGTAGGCTCCTCCACTTGACACCCCAACATCCTAGTAGTGTCTTGATCCAAGAAATTGTGGGTAAATCCACTATCAACCAGTATGGTAATAACTTGCCTTCCTACCATTCCCTTCAGCTTGAGAGTGTTGTGAGTTACACTACCCGGGAGTGCATGGACTGAGATTTCTTCCATATCTTCCATCAAAGTTTCTTCTGTAATGTCCTCATGTACCTCGTCTTCCTCCTCCCCATGAATCACATATAATTTAGTTGTGCACTTGTAACCCAGAGAAAATTTATCGTCACAATAAAAGCATATTCTTTTCCTTCTCCTTTTGTTGACCTCATTAATGGATAATTTAGGTTTTTGCATTGATGGGGTATTGAAGTTGTTTTGGGAAGTTATAGTGGTTGATTTATAGTAATTGGAATGAATTTTTAATTGTGTAGGTGTGGGCTTAAAATTATGGTTGTATATAGAATTGGTGGGGCAAGTTGATTGGGTTAGGAAATGAGCCGTGGCTTGTCTAGGAGAAGGTTTGTAGTGCTGATAATTATTGTTGACCTTTTCTTCTTCCTATTTGGCCAAAAGTATAGTATCAGACAACAACCTTGGTTTGAAAGGCTGAACAATATCCTTTAAATTTTCTTTGAGACTACTAATGAAAATTGAAATAAAATATTCCTCCATCAAACCTCTTTGTTTAGTTACTATCATAGCCCTTAGCTCCTCAAATTCATCTTGATAAGCCTCCACCGTGGAAGTCTGTGACAGTTTATTGAATTCATCCTGAGCATCCAAATGGTCAGTAGCACCAAATCTTACAATCACATCATTAATGAACACCCTCTATGGAATTATACCCCTCTCAAATTGATAGAATTGGTGCCATAGTCTAGCTTTCCCTTCAAAATGATTCGAGGCGAATTTGGTTTTCCTCACTTCTTCCATAAGATTGAAGTCAAAATACTGATCACAACACATTGCCCATCCTCTAGGGTCAGAACCATTAAATTTTGGGAAATCAATCTTAGGCAGCTTGTGAGGACTCCAATAGGAATTATGCATAGTTTAGGAAGCTTGGTTTTGGTTTGGTGTGAAATTTTGCTGGAAAAAATGAGGTGGGGGTTGTTATACCTGGAAGGGCCAGTAAGGGGTAAAGGTTGCTCCCTTTTGGCATTCCATTTAGCTACTTTCTCCTTCATCGCCATTACCATCCCTTGGTTACAGCCCCAGTATCAATTGTTTCATGTCCTTCAGTGTATCTTCAAATTTCTCCATTCGTTGATTCATAATCTCCCCCTTCTATTTGATTAAATCATTCATCTCAGTGATGCGCGTCTCTTGAGAAGTGAGTCGTTCATCCAAAGTCTTCCATCTAGTACCATTAACCATGTTTGACTACCCACAAAAAAAACCAAGGATGACTTGCTCTGATACCAAATATAACAGCTATAAGAGCTAAAGGAATACAAGAGTAACTTCAACCACAACACAAACGAAATGGGGCATAGATTATTTTTTTAAATTTGAAAATTGGTACTGAAATTACAAGAGGATTAAATTAGTATTGAGACTGCACTGAAAATTAACTAAGTTATCTAAAGTACTGAAAGTCGAAACAAATAATTAAGAAAAACTAGGGAAAATATTTCTAAAATTGGCATGTCTCCCTGCTGAACCTAAACCCTTTTTTTATAATTCAATTCCCTATTTTGCTGCCATAAACAAAACTACGATGATCTCCGGATCCCTTTGATTGTGCCAGAAAATTGAGAATGATTCTCTTATAATTATGTAAGATCTCACTATTTGGGTAAGAAAACTGTTGAATTACGAGAGTGACCTCGGGCCGTAGAAAGGCCGTTACATGCGTACAGTATTCTCACACAGATTTGGAAATCTAGGGTTTGTGTTCTTGTCCAGACGTAAGTTAATTTATCATTTTCTCTCTCTTTTCAATTTAGTCCTCTCCACCTTACATTTTCTAAATCCTAGGGTTTACGCCCATATAAGTTACTGATCTTTTAGAAGCTAACTAGTTCTAGTAATTGAAGTAACAAAGAAGAAGAATTAGTTCAGAAATAGGAGAAGAAGGCACAGAAAGAGAGGGAGATGAGAGCAGAAGAATTGAGAGGGAAACTCAGATTTCATTCACAAAACACATGCCTCAAAATTACATCAGATCATTCCTTTTAACAGTAAGTCACATGCTCTCTCCTAACTAACTAATGAGCTGAGCTAGCAGCTAACAAAGACAAACTTACCCAGACTAATATAAAGTAATGACAATAATATCCTTGAACTTATTATCAACTAACTAATCAGTATTAGAGCTCTAATCATTATAATCCAGGCCCCATAAAAACAGTCTTGTCCTCAAGGCTGAAATTTTGAAAACCTCTGATGCAGTTGAGCCCAATCTTTCCAAGTAGAATCAGATGGCAAAGTGTTGGTCCATTGAACCAAAACTTCTACTGCTGCAGCATTACCCCGCTTCACCATTCTCCTATCCAAAATGACCAAAGGCTCAACAAGGAACTGACCTTGAGCATCCAACTGTAGTAATGAAGCAGAGACTGGACAGTTAGTCCCAATCTTTTTCTTCAAAAGGGAAACATGAAATACTGGATAAATTTTGCTGTCTACAGGTAATACTAGCTTATAAGCGACATTGCCTATTTTAGCTTCCACCATAAAAGGTCCATAATATTTGGGAGATAACTTCCCAAATCTAGTCTTAGATAGTATAGTTTGCTTGTAAGGTTTAATTCTCAAGTAAACCAAATCCCTTACCATAAAAGACCTTTTACTCCTAGCTTTGTCAACAAAATGCTTCATTCGAGAATGGGCTACAGTCAAATTGTGTTCGAATACCTGTAGAAACTGAGTTCTGTCTTGACAGAAAGCTCTTGTGGTTGAATTACACTCTTCCATACTGATGAAAGTTAAGATGAGGAGCTCTGTAGCCATACAAAGCTTCACAAGGAGTGGTTTTCAGTCCACTATAATAATGAGTATTATACCACCACTCAGCTAGAGCTAACCAAGTATAAGGCTTTTGAGCAATCATGCATCTAAGATAGCATTCCAACACCTGATTAAGTCGTTCTGTTTGGCCATCAGTTTGTGGATGGTAAGAAGTGCTTAAATGCAGTTTTGTTCCCACCAATTTAAAAAAGGACTGCCAAAAGAGGCTAATGAAGACCTTATCTTTGTCTAACACAATAGTTGTAGGAAATCTATAAAGCTTATAAATATGAAAAATGAAGATTTGTGCCAAATCTGCAGCAGTGAAAGGGTGCTTCAAGGCTATAAAATGACCATACTTAGTGAACCTATCAACCACCACCCATATAGTTGTAAATCCCCAGACTTGGGTAATCCTTCAATGAAGTCCATGGATATATCAGTCCAAGGCAACTCTGGAATAGGTAGAGGTTGTAATAAGCCAGAAAGAGCAACTGTTTCATGCTTCTGCTGTTGATATACATCACACTTCTTGACATACTTGGTAACATTAGCTTTAAGAGTGGATAAAACAAATACGTTGCCAATCTTTCATAAGTACCCTTTATACCAGAATATCCACCAGCAGGAGATGCATGGAACTTAGACAATAACTTTTTCCTCAACTGTAAACATGAGTCTACCACCAGTTTGCCTTTAAACTTCAATCTTCCATTCCCAAAAGTAAAATCTAGCATAGATTATGGACAAATTTGTAATTGGGAAATTAAGTCTCTAAAAATTTTATCTTCCTCCCAAGACTTTGCTAACTCTAGAATCCACTGAGGAACCACCACAGATACAGCATAACAACTAATTGCTTGTACAGATGAATCACCCTTAGGAACTCTATTGTATGAATGCTCACTGAATTCAAACTATTTAAATAGACAATTAACAGCTTTATTGTCTTTCCCCTTTTTATAGACTATTTCATAGTCCAGCCCCATGAGTCTTGTAGTCCATTTTTGTTGATTGGTAGTAGTAACCCTCTCATCTAAGAGATACTTAAGACTGTGATGATCAGTTTTAATTAACACTCTATTTCCCAAAAGGTAATGCCTCCACTTACTCACAGAATATACCACATCCATTAATTCTTTTTCATAAGTAGACCAACCAAGATGCTTTGTTGCTATAGCCTTGCTGAGATAAGCTATGGGCATGTCTTGTTGCATCAAAACAGCACCCAGTCCATGGTATGCGACATCAGTTTTTAAGACAAAAGGAAGAGTGAAATCAGGTAGGGCTAGAACTGGAGCTCTTACCATGGCATCCTTCAAAGTTAGGAAAGCAGTAGTAGCCCCTTCATGCCAACAAAATTTATTTTTCTTCAACAACTAAGTTAATGGCCTGCTAATTAGCCCATAATTTCGAATGAACTTTCTGTAGCAACTAGTCAAGCCTAGAAATCCCCTTAGACTTTTTAGGTTCTGAGGTGTAGGCCAATTGGTCATACACTCAATTTTGTCTGGATCAGTGGAAACACCTTCTTGAGTAATGATATGACCCAGATATTGTGATGACCTGGATTTTCAGAAAAATATTAAAATAAGAATTTAATAAATAAAATTCTTATTTGGTGTTATGATATGTGGTATTATATTGCATAAGTCAATACGTGTTTTGCAATATGTGATTTTTGTGAATAACAAATATCTATTATTATTATATATTTATTATTTCATGTAAATAAATTATAGAATCCATTTATTAAGAAGAAATGAGATGAGTATAGTTTATGATGAAGGAAATTATTAAAATAATTTATAATATTAAATTATTTTAATATAGTAAATTGGTGGTATTAAATATATTTAATAACCTCCATTTTATTGGGTAAAATGTATACATGTTTTTTTTATGTAGTGAATATATTATTATATTCGCTATATGTAGACACCCAAATTTTGCACTTCGTATACTAACCCTGACAGGAGGGCAAAATCGTCAATTAACCCAGCCTACGAGAACGAAAGATGGACATAAGTACAAACACTCGGAGCCACCGCAACGACGTGCGATCAAAGCCGACACGATAACGATCAAAGCGGAATGACGTGGCACGTTTCCCAGCGGTTCCCGGACAGCAAAATGCAAGCCTCTCAGCAAAAACCAACAGCACGACGCGAGAAATTGAGGTGCGGTGCGAAAATCGAGAAGAATTAAAATAACTGAAGTGCATGGCGGGATGAAGTGCGCGATGGGCGCGGAGAAACCAAGGCCAGCCGCGGATCAATCTGCGGCCAATCTGCGGCTGCCCTTGGCCAGCATTTATCAGCTCATTCCTTCATTCAGCATACAGAGAGTTGGCAGCGGCGGAAGAATTTTGAGATAGGAAGAAAAATAGCAATAGCAGCAGCGAGTTAGGGAGAGAAAAGAGAGAAAAAAGTGAGGAATTATATCTCTTTGGTGAGATTGTATCACATATATTTTCTACTCTAATTAATATACGAGTTTATACGCATCGTGGTGTCATTTGCAAGGTGAAAAAGCCCTCTTTTATAGCATTTTTGTTATATCATTTTGTTAAATTTTTGGTCATTTGGGTTACATTAAATGTAGTTTGTCTTGTATATTATTGAGAATATACGGATTAGGGATTATTAGTGAGGGTTCCAATGGAACAAAATTCTTCCTAATGGCCCGATGATATCCATTTGATGATTATTAGCTTGTTTAATTGTTGTAATATCCATTTTGTGGGTGTGTAGAAATTGTGGATGTGAGCCTAGGAACGTGATCCCGTGGTCCAAATCCGATGATGGACAATTTTGGTGTATGTAATAGGATCGATTATCCTTGATTGTAAATATGTAATCGCCGGGCCTTAAAACGATACCAAGTTGAAAATCGGGTTTAAGGCCCCAAAATAGTGAAATATGTGCTTGTGGGCGTTTGGGGTTATCTTGATGGCTTACATGCCCATGAATAGCCCCAATGCATTTTAATGCTTGATTTGATTTACGACCTAAAATTGATTTCGAAGCTAAACGATGAAGATTTTCGTAAAATCAATCAAATTAGGTTATTAGCATCACGAGGATAAGAAATTGGAAGTGCTAATGAATGTCGATTCCTATTTAACGAGAAGGTTAAAGAAAATCGTTTTCAAATATCAAAAAAATAGTTTTATAGAATAAATGACGTTTTATTAAACCAATGTGCATAAGGTTAAAGAGATCCTAGAAATTGCCATCATTTTAATTATGAGAGCAACGTATGGATCTCGATTCCTATTTTGACGAAGGTTTAAAAACTCTTGTTTCGCCAAAACGACACCTAAATGAAAACCTTGCAGTTTTGACAATTAAAATCAAACCTTTCTCATAAAGAATAAAGCTTTCTCGTATAAGCCGAAGGACATTCTAAAGCACTCTCAAAACATGACTTTCCATAAAAAAATCCCAAATGATTCTTTCATACAAACTCACCACAACATTCACATAGGCACACATACACGCAAACATACACATTTTAAGAATTAAAAGGATAGGAAAAGTATCAAGATTGCGGTAACCGTGTTTCATGAAAGTCGGGGGGTGCCTAACACCTTCCCCTCGCTTAAGCAAGCCCCCGAACTCTATGAATCTCGGTTTGCAGACTAATTAATTTGGAGTCACATATGAGCCAGCGATTTACGATAAAACGAAACTCGGATGAGTTGGTACATCCATTTCAAATATACCAATTGGTGACTCTGGTCAATTGGCTCATCATCAAAAAACGATCTTTCAAAACCCCGTCGACATTAATGCCGATCTTTTCCAAAAGTCATCTAATAAAAAGGCTAAAAGTGGAAAGGGTAACAATCACCACGGAAGCGATTCCTCCCGGCGTCGACAGTTGGCGACTCTGCTGGGGACTTTAGAGGGCTTAAGCCGCGTTCAAATCTTGATGCTATCCTATCCTTAAAAATTTCATGAATGTGTATGTGCGTGCGATATTTTGACCTATTTTACTTGTTGTTGTGTGAATGTGTGTTTTGTCCAATGAATGAATGATTGAATGGAATTGCTTTACTTTAAAGTATTCATTTGCATACGGTGAGGACGATGAATGTGAATGTATGTTGAGAGTGTACCTCCTCCTGAGGTAAACCTGTCGGTTGCTTATTACTGGACTCGAAGGGGCTGCTCCCCGGAGATGGCTCAGGAAATGCACCACTCAGATCCGCTCCAATCGAAAGGACTCAGACGAGTAGATTGCGAAGATTTGGGGACCTTCATGCCGAAAAGCCGCGAGAGTAACCTTGAGATAGGTCAGCCTCAGATTAACCCAACGCAAGGAAAGTCTCTTCATGCCCTTTTACGTTTACGCGTATAAGTGTCATAGTCCCATTCAATATTTTTACATATACCTTCCCTGTTGTCAAAAGAAAGTACTGACCTCTATGTTTTGCAGGGAATAGCTAGGAAGGCATAATAAATCGTATCTATCAATTATTATTGCAATAAGGGACTGCTAACATCTTATTTTGTAGGGAAAGATTAAAAAACCCAAAAACACAAAAGTTACAGCTTTAGCATGCATCCACATCTTTCATTTCCCAAAGATTAAACTCCAAACCGTTTTTTTCTGTAGGATTGCTCCTCAAACGCGTTTGCAATCTAAGAGGGCCCAGGTTTCTACATCTGAAATGGCTGATATTTCACCTACTAATCCTGGTTCCATATCTCGGGAGGAATTCGATGATTTCAAAAAACAGATATTGAAAATGGCCACGATGCTGAAAGAGCAGTTGCTACCTAAGCAGGATCCGCCAGGCAATGATCCGCCTAAAGATGATCAACCCCAGCCTAAGGGCGAGCCAATCATCCCAAAGGTCATTCCTACACCTAACAGAACAGTGATCACTATCCCAGAGGAGGGAGACACTGATGACCTTCGAAAGAAAATGAAGCAGATGGAGGAGACTATCCAGTCTCTGAAAGGCATAGGTTCCTTGGGCAGGGTCAATTATTCAGACCTGTGTGTCTTTCCAGGAACCAGATATCCGGAGAAGTTCAAGGTCCCCGAATTTGAGAAATATAATGGGAAGGGAGACCTTTATACACACCTGAAGATATACATTGGGGAACTTGGGTCTTATGCAGAGAACGAAGGACTGAGGATGCAGTTATTCCAAAAGAGCCTAACGGGAGAAGCAAGAACTTGGTATGCCCGCCTTGATAATGCTCAGATCCACAACTGGGAGGAGTTGGCCCATACCTTCTTGACACAATACAGTTTCCAGGCACAGATGGCCCCTGACAGATATCAGATGACAAAGGTCAAGAAGCAACCAAAAGAATCTTTTAGGGACTATGCGCAGTGATGGAGGGGTATGGCTGCACAGGTAAATCCCCCAATAAGCGAGGCAGAAATGGTAATGACCTTTATGGATATTCAGGAGGCGCCTTATTATGAGCGAGTGATAGCGGGGATTGGAAGACCTTTTGCCGAAATGATAAAGCATGGAGAAATGGTTGACATGGGGTTAAAGTCTGGCAAGATCCGGGACTTCACAGCTCTAGAGATAGTTGCGGAGTAAATCCAGAGTGGAAACTATGGTAGTACTTCCCGCAGGACCCAAAAGAAAAGGGAGGAAGATGTTTCCCTCATCCTGTAGGGATCGTCTAGGAAGGTGGATAATAGCCCTCCAGTGCAAGTACAGAGAATCATGCCACCCCGACCATCTAATTTCAATAACCAAGGGACGGACGGACGAAGAAGATTTGAGGCCATAAAAAATCGGGTATTCACCCCGCTTGGGGATCCTCTTGAACAAATTTTGGCAGTCTTAATAGCGCAGAGAAAGATAGTCGATTTGGCACCCCCAATTAACCTGAATGGGAGAAGATTTGACCTGAGTAAGAAGTGTGCCTACCATTCGGGTTCCCCTGGTCATGATACCCAGGAATGCTGGATGCTAAAGCACAAGATTCAGAACATGATCGATAGCGGGGAGATCGTGGTGGAACAACCAGAGTCACCAAATGTTAAAGTCAATCCCCTGCCTAAGCATGATGGGGAAGGGGTCAATGTGGTGGAAGCCAGCGAAGCCGGAGGACCACCAAGGATGAATTATATAAAGAGAATCGATGGGATGATTTGCATGACCAGTGATCAGGAGAATATACGAGCGACACCGATTAGGTTGGCGGGTCTGAGCAGGAGTATCACGGAGGGGCCTATCAGGTTAACGGCCCCGAAACCTCTCACCATTGCAGCGAGACCACAAATCCCCATTAGCAGTCTGAAAATAGTACCGTGGAATTACGGGGGAGTGTCAGAGGAGGCGGCCAATTGTGCTTCGGTAACATCAAAGGGGACTCCTTTATATCTTCCAGGACGAGTCCTCGAGAGCAAAGAGGAGAGGAGCGAAAAGATATCCGAGAAAAAAGCTGTGGAATTCTTAAGGAAGATGAATCATCCAGAAGCGAAGGGGATCAAGGTATTGAGCGAGGAATCGACCCTGACATCGATCATGGATTTGGTATTATCATCTGACGATCAGTGCAAAATTCTGACCAAAGTACTGGAAGAGGCGCACATTCCCAAGCTGATTAGCAAAGAAGGGTTCAGCCATCTAGTGGACCATCTGTTAGAAAACAATGTAATATCGTTCACAGATGATGATATCTCCAAAGAAGGAAGGGGGCATCGAAAGCCGCTGCATATTGCGGTAATCTCATCAGGATATGTTATGAATGGGGTGTTAATTGATGGGGGATCATCATTGAATATCTGTCCATTCAGTGCATTGGAAAAAATGAACGTCAATCCTAAGCGCCTGCGAGCCAGTTATGTGGTGGTACGAGCCTTTGACGGGTCCCGGAAAGATACGATGGGGGAAATAGAATTTCCTGTGGAAATAAGGCCTTGTACTTTCGATATTTTATTCCAAGTCTTGGATATCACGGCAAGTTATAACATGCTATTGGGAAGGCCGTGGATACACATGGCCGGGGCAGTTCCCTCTACACTACACCAACAAATTAAGTTTATCATCGACAGGAACCTGGTGACGGTCTCTGTGGAGCATGATGACCCTTCTCCTTACAAGAATGGCCTGCCGGTGATTAATTTGGACGAGACGGTGGTACCCGCCAGTTTTCAGGCACTGGAAATCAGTAGTCCCCACTACCGATGTCCGGGGGCTACAGCCGTAAAACCTACGGTCTCTCCTGAACTTGCCTTTGTTGCTAGAGAAATGATGAAGATGAAGTTTCGACCTGGGCAAGGGTTGGGAAAGAACAGTCAAGGAATTACTGAGCTTATTCAACTGCCCAGTCAGATAGGCAAGGCAGCGTTAGGATATTACGGAGGCGTAGGACGGAAACACTCTCAAAGGGAGACCCCAGCTCGACTGGCCGAAAGTCGGATGCCGAAAGTCAACAATGAACAAGGCGCTGGCGAGCCTGTGTCTGAGACAGGAGGTGAAAAATTGACCCCCACGAATGATGAGTCGGCCAGAAGGGAGAGTTTCCTGCAGGAGGTCATGCAACAGTTTGAAACCAAATGTTATATCCCTGGACAGGCAGTTAGCCATGGAAAAGGGAAGGATGTCGCCACGCCGTCAGAAGCCCAACAAAATGTGCCTGTCATCGATTGGGTGGGGATGACTATTCCTGAGGAGGTTATGAAAAGGAACCAATGTGATGTGACTGTAGTCATCGAGGAAGTTGCCGATGCGAAGCTGATGAGCGTGTTTTGTACACACAATTTGGGTACTTTTGGCCTTGATAATTTGCAAGTCTTTAGGTATGTTATATGGTTTTTATGTATTTTTATCTTATTTCAACATAAATTAGTTTTTAGTTATTTTTACATGTTTTATGTTGCTTTGATGCATTTTTATTATGTTTGTAGGAATTGAGATAAAGACCGCTCGGATCGTTGTTTGTATTCACTCAATGTCCGTGCTTGGACGCATGTGCCCGAATGGTAGTATGATGGAAATTTGTGCTTGGCGACGCTCGGTGCTTAATTTGATAACATTTGGTAGTTGGGCGTGCACGGCGTCGGGAAGCGTGCACGGCGTGTGGCGTCGGCCAAGCCACGAGGGCAAGCCCGTGCTTAGATATCCGTGCCCGAATGATAACACGGTGAAAATTTATGTTTGGCGATGCTTAGGGCTTAATTTGTTGACATTTGGAAGTTGGGCGTGCACGGCGTTGGAAAGCGTGCACGGCGTGCGGCGTCGACCAAGCCGCGGGCACGGCGTGCGGCAGACGGGGCGCCAGCGTGTGGCCCAGGCGCTGGGCGCGGGCGCATGGGCGCGGCGTGCGGGCGCGCGCGCTGGGCGTGCGGGCGTGTTGGCGCGCTGGGCGTGCGGGCGTGTGCGGCGGGCGCTGGGCGCATGGGCGCGGCGTGCGGGCGCGCGGCGTGGGCGTGCGGGCGTTGGGCGCGCGGGGCCTCGGCAGCGGGCGTGCGGCCAGCGTGCGGCCCAGGCGCTGGGCGCGGGCGCGCGCGCTGGTGTGCGGGCGCGCGGCATGGGCGTGCGGCGTGGGCGTGCGGCGTTGGGCGTGCGGCCAGCGTGCGGCCCAGGCGCTGGGCGCGGGCGCGCGCGGTGCCGGGCGGGCGCGCGCGGCGTGGGCGTGCGGCGTTGGGCGTGCGGCCAGAGTGCGGCCCAGGCGCTGGGCGCGGGCGCGCGCGCGCTGGCGTGCGGGCGCGCCAACGCCGTGCTGAGTGCTATCTGACACAGTTTTAGTGCGATCTGAGCTCCTTTTTTTCCGATTTTTGCTAGGGTTTCTTGATGGAGGCTATATATAATCTCTTCTAAGCTTCATATCAGATATCAAGGGATAGGGAGGCTAGACTAAAACATCAAAATAGAGAGCAAAAGTGCTGCAATACAAGGAAAACTCAGCAAAAGCCAAAGAACTAAGAAGGAAAGGCTTGTCAAAGGGAAATCGAGAGAGAGGGAGGCTACAAAATACATCAACCAACAGAGCTCAAGGCTGCAAATCAAGCTAAATCAAGCCAAAAGCCAAGGAACTCAGTCAAGAAGAATTGCAAGGCCAAGGCGGAGAGTTGGAAACCATCAGCAACCAAAGGAACACCAACTCAATAGCTCCAAAAGTGGTTTCATTTCTTGATTTCTACCTTCTTTGTAATTCGAATTTGACAATGTATCAATTGAAAATGATGTTTATTGTAGCTATCATGAACTAACCTTCTATTCTAAGATTGCAATGGAACCCAACACTTAATTTGAATTGAATTCCCTCTCTATTGATTTTAGTTATGCATTTGTGAATTGATTGTCATAACCTTTGCTTCTAGATTAATTGCTTGGCCCGTAATTACCGTGGGAACCTATATGAACTTGACGAACGGATTATAGGTTGAGACCTAGTTATGATAACATGCGAGAGTATAGATTGTTGTGGGTTATTAATCGGATTAAGTGACGTGTGTCTTATTAATTATCTGCAATAATAGGTATCTTGATAGTAGTTGGGATAGATATATACCTAATTACCGCATGCAACCTATTGAGAATCTAGTCTTAATGACTTCCGAGGTGAAAGTTGGTAATGGAAGGGAGGATTAATTAGATTTGGTGACACGTGTCTATAAATCATTCCTGAAATTAGTCTCTTGATAGTGTATAGGATAGACATATACCTATGCACTGCTTAGGAAGATTCGTGATTGACCATCGACAGAGGCTCTTATGTAGTTTTGATTTCTCGGTTGTCAATTCGTATGCTATAATTGACTAAAAAGAGAGAGTTAGGAGATTCAAATGACGTGTTGGGGGAAATTGTAATCTTAGACCTTTCTATCTTGATATTTCATCGCATTTTACTCATTACTTACTTGTGAACTCAACCAATCAACAATCAATCAAACCTTCATCGTTTAAATTAGATCAAATTGATATACGATTGGTACTTGGTTATTATTCGTCACAATTCCCTGTGGGTTCGACTCTTATCTTATCATATATTACTTGTGGGCCGTGTATACTTGCACGTGTGTGTTTATCGATAGCTAAATCGACCAACAAGTTTTTGGCGCCGTTGCCGGGGAATTGTTTCTAATAATTATACCAATATTAATTACTATCAAATTAGTCTTAATTTAAACTTGTATATAAAGTTATTTTTAGTTTATTTTTAACATTTTTTTTTTATATTTTTCTGTTTAATGCTTTCTTCGTTACGAGGTACATCATGGCCAACTATAATTATCAATGGCCTCACACGGGAATGACCCAATCAGAGGCGACATGGATGGATGGAACTGATGCGGTGGCGGCACATATAGAGGAGCTGTCAAGGAATGTTAACGCTCTAGTGGCCCAACGTACTCAACGTGTTGCGGTGAATTGTGATTATTGTGATGGAAATCATCCGAGTCATCTATGCACCATTAATTTTGAGTCGGCATGGTATGGTAGCAACGTCGGTGATTACTCCAACAGTTATAACTGTTCTGATGCTTATCACCAAGATTGGGGGTATCACCCAGATTCTACATGGAGCTACAATTATGAAGATCAATACTATGCTCCGAGTCCAGCATATGCACCGGAATTCTCATGTCCACCTTCATTGCCACAAGAAGAAAATTCAAATGTGAAGGAACTTGGGTCCCATACCATAACTTCGATTGAGGAGATTGTGAAAAGTCAGCATATGTCGATTCAAAATCTTGAGAACCAGATGGGACAGCTTATTATCGCCTTCAACGATAGATATCAAGGCGAACGGCCCAATGACTTGGTTCCCGAAACTGATGGATTTCACGTGCCAAAGCTGCAACCAGACGTGCTAATTGATGATGATTCTGATATGGAAGAGACATGTGGGAAACAAGAAAAGGAGGTCGAGGATCTAGCCTTGAGCCCCAATAATGATGATGAGCTAATTTTGAGTGTATCCCATATACCTTCTCCTCCAAAGCTCAAGGATCTGGGCGGTTTTGCAGTCCCGTGCCCATTGAGTAGTCATGTCGTAGGCAAAGCTCTATGTGACATAGGAGCTAGTGTACAGTTTGAGCCATGGCGTGATGAAGTTGAGGTTCATGAAAAGATAGATGAGGATCCAATTGTGTTTGAGAAACTCAATTTCACTATGTCATTCATAGACACAATTGAGCAAGCTCCTAGCTACTTTCAGTTCATACATGAGGATTTATATAAGAACAATAAGCTAGGTGAGCTTGAGACGATGGACCTCACCGAAGCAATGCCCTCAGATGTTTCTCCCCTACTGAAAGATGAAGCGAATGAAGAAAGTTTCTTTTTGCTGATAGAAGAAACTGAGTTTGGGAGTCGTCTAGTATGCATCCATGCCATGCAAATTAAGGAAATGACATCACGAAGGCATGCTAAGGTCATTTTTGCAATCGAGCCAGACTAAAAGGAAACAGGAAGCTAGTCAGGCTGAGGACTTTAACTCAAGCGCTATTTGGGAGGCAACCCAAATCTCCATTTTATTTTTCGAGCTAATTTGTTTTTATTTATTTATTTTTATTTATTTAATCTCCAAAAAAAAAAAAAGTTTGGTGTGTTTTATTTTCGATTTTAAGATTAAGTGTGATTAATGTGTGTAATATTGCTTGTTGCAGTTATCCAACACTGAAAATCATAGCAGCAGCATTGCACCAGCCAGCTGATGCTTGTCCTTAATTGCAGCCCATATGCAAATTTTTGGCATTCCACTCTTTTGTCTCTCTCCTCCAAAGCCAAGAGCCAATTTAGTGCACATCATAGCATAGTTAAAATCCACCACCCATTGTCCCAATTAGCATACAAGGCTTGCAATTCATCATCAAATTCACCATCTTAGCCTTCAATTCACCAAGGGTTTCATGGATTTGGCTAGTTTTGCAAGGTTTTGCTCTTCCTCCCTAAAAGCGAAGGTAGTTGCATTTGAACTCGAATTTTTCTTGCTTGGTGTTGTGCTTGGGTTGAGTTTTATTGCAGGAACACTCCAATTCTCCCATTGCAAGACTTTGTGGAGGGCTAGCCCTGCTTCCCAATGCATTAACAACTAAGATTTTGGGAGGTGCACGCCACGTGTTTGATATTTGGCCTGAGAGAGTTTCTTTGCCAATGTGGGCTGTTCTTTATGAGGCATTGTTCTGGTATGGCTTCCAAGCAACAAGTGGGGCGAAGCTTCATCGTCCAAGCCAATCATAGACCATGACAAGAATTTTGTTAGTCCGAAAGCGTCCAAGCGACACCACACTATAATGATGTTGCTTGATTACCCTCAGTGAAGTTCTCTATTTTAATTCTGTCTATTATAAACATCGAGGACTATGTTTGTTTTAAGTTTGGGGGTGTTGGTAGTTTATTTGAGTTATCCTTGTCTGTCTAGTCGTGTTGTGCTGTGTGGTAGTCAAATTTAAGTTTGGGGGTAGTACTTCCTATTTGCGTATTTGTGTGTTTAATTTAGTTTTTGTGTGATTTAAGTATGTTTTTCTTTTCATTCAAAAAAAAAATTTTATTTATTTTTAGGATGTGTCCCTTGAGCATTGTTTTAATTTGATTTGAACTATAATCCGTGGTCTATGATAATGACTTGTTCGAAGAAATTCTAACTCATGAGAAGTAGACAATTGTTGCTTAGTCTTTGTGCTTATCGTTTATTGGTTATTATTTTGCTTATGCGTCTTTTCACTTTCATGCACTTACCCATGAGTATTAAGCTAGTTGTATGCTTAGAGAAGACTTTTATAACCGAATGCTTGTGAAAAATATCTATAAACTCTAGAACTCGTTTAAACATCACTCGAACCAAGGTGTCCAATTTTGTTATGTTTGAATTGATGGTCATGTGGTGAGTTGAGATGGAGCGTAAAACGCACTCACTCATGGACACATGCGTAGGAGAGATAGAGCGTAAAACGCACTCTCTTATAATTGTGATTAAAAAAAAAAAATTGTTTATTGCAAATTTTGCATGGGGTTGAGGTTGAGCGTAAAACGCACTCGCCCATATGAGTGTGCTTAAGGATTGAGATGGAGCATAAAATGCACTCACCTAGAGCCCTTGGTTCTCAAAATTTTTGGAATTGTGATTTGTACACCTTTGTATTGAGTGTTGTGTTAAGCATGTTGTTTTGGGGTTTATTTTGATTATTTCACAAGGTAATGTGGTTGCATAGTTTCATTCGAGCTTGATTGGTTTAGTGCTATTGGGTACACACACACACACATACGGAAGAGGCCTTAAGCAAAGTATGACTAACTAACTGAAATTTTAGACTTGCAACACTTTGTTTGTTCTCTTGAGTTCTATGTGTTGATGCCTTTGAGACCATTGTCGGCTTATTAATTCATTGCTCAAGACAGGTTATATTAGAAGTTTTTTTGAATTGTTTAGTTTAGGTTTGTTTTGCTTGAGGACAAGCAAAGATTTAAGTTTGGGGGTATTTGATGAGCGTGTTTTGTACACACAATTTGGGTACTTTTGGCCTTGATAATTTGCAAGTCTTTAGGTATGTTATATGGTTTTTATGTATTTTTATCTTATTTCAACATAAATTAGTTTTTAGTTATTTTTACATGTTTTATGTTGCTTTGATGCATTTTTATTATGTTTGTAGGAATTGAGATAAAGACCGCTCGGATCGTTGTTTGTATTCACTCAATGTCCGTGCTTGGACGCATGTGCCCGAATGGTAGTATGATGGAAATTTGTGCTTGGCGACGCTCGGTGCTTAATTTGATAACATTTGGTAGTTGGGCGTGCACGGCGTCGGGAAGCGTGCACGGCGTGTGGCGTCGGCCAAGCCACGAGGGCAAGCCCGTGCTTAGATATCCGTGCCCGAATGATAACACGGTGAAAATTTATGTTTGGCAATGCTTAGGGCTTAATTTGTTGACATTTGGAAGTTGGGCGTGCACGGCGTTGGAAAGCGTGCACGGCGTGCGGCGTCGACCAAGCCGCGGGCACGGCGTGCGGCAGACGGGGCGCCAGCGTGTGGCCCAGGCGCTGGGCGCGGGCGCATGGGCGCGGCGTGCGGGCGCGCGCTGGGCGTGCGGGCGTGTTGGCGCGCTGGGCGTGCGGGCGTGTGCGGGCGTGTGCGGCGGGCGCTGGGCGCTGGGCGCCAGGCGCTGGGCGCGGGCGCATGGGCGCGGCGTGCGGGCGCGCGGCGTGGGCGTGCGGGCGTTGGGCGCGCGGGGCCTCGGCAGCGGGCGTGCGGCCAGCGTGCGGCCCAGGCGCTGGGCGCGGGCGCGCGCGCGCTGGCGTGCGGGCGCGCGGCATGGGCGTGCGGCGTGGGCGTGCGGCGTTGGGCGTGCGGCCAGCGTGCGGCCCAGGCGCTGGGCGCGGGCGCGCGCGCTGGCGTGCGGGCGCGCGGCGTGGGCGTGCGGCGTTGGGCGTGCGGCCAGTGTGCGGCCCAGGCGCTGGGCGCGGGCGCGCGCGCTGGCGTGCGGGCGCGCCAACGCCGTGCTGAGTGCGATCTGACACAGTTTTAGTGCGATCTGAGCTCCTTTTTTTCCGATTTTTGCTAGGGTTTCTTGATGGAGGCTATATATAATCTCTTCTAAGCTTCATATCAGATATCAAGGGATAGGGAGGCTAGACTAAAACATCAAAATAGAGAGCAAAAGTGCTGCAATACAGGGAAAACTCAGCAAAAGCCAAAGAACTAAGAAGGAAAGGCTTGTCAAAGGGAAATCGAGAGAGAGGGAGGCTACAAAATACATCAACCAACAGAGCTCAAGGCTGCAAATCAAGCTAAATCAAGCCAAAAGCCAAGGAACTCAGTCAAGAAGAATTGCAAGGCCAAGGCGGAGAGTTGGAAACCATCAGCAACCAAAGGAACACCAACTCAATAGCTCCAAAAGTGGTTTCATTTCTTGATTTCTACCTTCTTTGTAATTCGAATTTGACAATGTATCAATTGAAAATGATGTTTATTGTAGCTATCATGAACTAACCTTCTATTCTAAGATTGCAATGGAACCCAACACTTAATTTGAATTGAATTCCCTCTCTATTGATTTTAGTTATGCATTTGTGAATTGATTGTCATAACCTTTGCTTCTAGATTAATTGCTTGGCCCGTAATTACCGTGGGAACCTATATGAACTTGACGAACGGATTATAGGTTGAGACCTAGTTATGATAACATGCGAGAGTATAGATTGTTGTGGGTTATTAATCGGATTAAGTGACGTGTGTCTTATTAATTATCTGCAATAATAGGTATCTTGATAGTAGTTGGGATAGATATATACCTAATTACCGCATGCAACCTATTGAGAATCTAGTCTTAATGACTTCCGAGGTGAAAGTTGGTAATGGAAGGGAGGATTAATTAGATTTGGTGACACGTGTCTATAAATCATTCCTGAAATTAGTCTCTTGATAGTGTATAGGATAGACATATACCTATGCACCGCTTAGGAAGATTCGTGATTGACCATCGACAGAGGCTCTTATGTAGTTTTGATTTCTCGGTTGTCAATTCGTATGCTATAATTGACTAAAAAGAGAGAGTTAGGAGATTCAAATGACGTGTTGGGGGAAATTGTAATCTTAGACCTTTCTATCTTGATATTTCATCGCATTTTACTCATTACTTACTTGTGAACTCAACCAATCAACAATCAATCAAACCTTCATCGTTTAAATTAGATCAAATTGATATACGATTGGTACTTGGTTATTATTCGTCACAATTCCCTGTGGGTTCGACTCTTATCTTATCATATATTACTTGTGGGCCGTGTATACTTGCACGTGTGTGTTTATCGATAGCTAAATCGACCAACAGAAGCCGCCTTTCATCTGTCGCATTCCGACCGATCTGACCACCGACAACTGGACAATGGAGCCAGTAATATCCAAACGAGGGTAAAAATATATGGCGTCAGGGTGGTATACCCCGGATGGCGGGGGATGAATGGATATCAGTTTTTGTCCTTTATTTTAAATTTTGCATGGTTATGTTATTTTGTCATGTTATTTTGAAGATGATCATTGTGGGAAAATGACTTTTATATATGACAAATATTTTTGTTTCATGTCAGGTGTACCAATTCGAGTATTTCTTGCCTAACAAACGATGTTTCAAATTTGAAAGATGACTATGATTTTGATATTGAGTTGGATTTTTATTTAATGGGCATTGAGTAGGATGAGATAGATAATGACGACACGCCTGACGAGATCAAAGGATGGGTCGAAGATAAACCCAAGCCCAACTTAGACCAAAACATCACCATAAATATCGGAACCCTTGACAAACCCAAAGAGCTCATGATAGGGACAGACCTGACCCTTAGCCAGAAAAAAGAAATAACCAAGTTGCTAAGCCAGTATGAGGATGTTTTTGCCTGGTCTCATGAGGACATGATCGGATTGTCCACCGACATTGTGGTACACCGGTTGCCCATCAAGGAGGGTTTCAAGCCTGTCAAGCAGAAACTAAGAAAGCTAAAACCGGAATGGAGCTTAAAGGTAAAGGAAGAAATCGTCAAACAGTTCAAGGCTGGAATCATTATGGTGTCCACTTACCCAGAATGGCTGTCCAATATAGTCCCAGTGGCTAAGCCTGGAGGGAAGGTGAGAGTATGTGTCGACTATAGAGATCTGAACAAGGCCAGTCTCAAGGACAACTTCCCAGTGCCTTTCATACACATCCTGGTGGATAACACAGCCTAGTACGAGATGTACTCTTTTGTTGATTGCTTTGCGGGGTATCATCAGATAATGGTGGCGGAGGAAGACCGAGAAAAGACCGCTTTCATCACCCCTTGGGGCACCTTCCGTTACAGACGATTGGCCTTCGGTCTCATAAATGCGGGGGCTACTTATCAGAGAGCCATGATGGCCCTGTTCCACGACATGATGCACAAGGAGATAGAGGTCTACGTGGATGACATTATCGTGAAATCGAGGGTGGAATCTGATCATGTAACCCATCTCAAAAAGCTATTCGATCGGCTCAGAAAATATAATTTGAAGCTCAATCCAGCGAAGTGTGCTTTCGGAGTGCAGTCGGGCAAGCTCTTGGGATTCCTGGTTAGTAATCGGGGCATTGAGTTGGATCCAGCAAAGATTAAGGCCATTGTGGATATGCCGGCACCTCGCACAGAGAAGGAGATAAGGGGATTTCTGGGAAGAATAAACTTCATCAGCCGCTTCATATCCCACTTGACAACTATATGCGAGCCGATTTTTAAACTGTTAAGGAAAGATGTCTCTCAGGAGTGGAATAAGCAATGTCAGGAGGCCTTCCAAACCATTAAAAAGCAGCTGACAGAAGCACTGGTGCTGGTACCCCCGAAGGATGGGATCCCGCTGTTTATGTATATATCGGTCAATGTCATTGTAATGGGATGTATGCTGGGATAGAAGAATGAATCAGGCAAAGAGCAGGCCATCTATTACCTCAGCAAGAGATTTAGCCGATGTGAACAGAATTACACACCCATCGAAAGGACCTGTTGTGCTTTGGCCTGGGCTGCAATGAGATTACAGCACTATCTCCATGGGCACACTACGTACCTGATATCGAGGATGGACCCCCTGAAGTATATCTTTGAAAGGCCCATGCTGAACTGTAGATTGTCAAGGTGGAAGTTAATATTACAACAGTTCGACATTGTATACGTGACTCAGAAAGCCATGAAAGGGCAGGGAATTGTATATCAGTTATCAGAAATGCCAGCAGGGGGGATGGAGCCTTTAGAAACTCCTTTGCCGGGCGAAGACGTATTCTGGGTCTTACACACGAGATGCGATGACGAAGGGAAGTTCTGGAAGTTGTATTTTGATGGTGCCATGAATGCCGAAGGGGCAGAAGCCGGGGCAGTCCTGGTATCTATCACCGGAGAGCAATACCCCGTGGCCACCAAATTGTAGTTCAGTAATTCGAATAACACAGCTGAGTACGAGGGATGCATATTGGGACTCCGTTTTGCCCGCGATATGGGAGTAAAGAGACTAGCGGTGTTCGGGGATTCAGAATTGGTAATCAGACAGGCGACAGGGGAGTATAGCACGAAGGAGCTCCGGTTGCTTTCATACCACCGATGTGTTATCCAATTGATGCGAGAATTTGAGGATATTGCTTTCCGACATATCCCCCGGGGACGAAATGATTTTGCCGATGCATTGGCAACTCTGGCTTCCTTAATACACATAATCAAAAGTAGGGATGTTCCACAGATTGAAATAGCGGTATAGAATGCCCCGGCCTACGAGGAGCATGTGGCAGTATTATCGGAGGAGGTGGTTCTACCAAAGCAGCCTTGGTATCACGACATAAGGAGTATCTTAGGGATAAATCCATTCCTGACCAGGCAAGCCGAGCTGAGAGGTTGAGAATCCAAAAGATGGCGATGAAGTTTTATCTGACCGGGGATTCACTGTAAAAGAGGGATGCCGGTTTGGGATTGTTGCGATGTGTAAATAAAACGCAGGCTCAAAAGATTATGGACGAAATACATGGGGGAGTGTGTGGGCCACACATGAGTGGGCCGATGTTGGCCAAAAAGATCTTGAGAACGGGGCATTACTGGTTAACACTGAAAGCCGACTGCGATGATCATGTCAAACGATGTTACCAGTGCCAGGCGCACGGCAACGTAATCCATGCATCTCCCAATGAACTGCATTGTATGACCTCCCCTTGGCCATTCTCAATGTAGGGTATGGATGTAATCGGACTAGTGGAGCCCAAAGCAAGCAACGGACACCGATTTATCTTCGTCATGATCGATTACTTCACTAAATGGGTAGAAGCAGGTTCTTTCCCTAAAGTAACTCAGGAGATCATCGTTGGTTTCATCAGGAATAATGTCATTTGCCGATACGGGCAACCTGAGGTCTTGGTCTCCGACAATGCCAAGAATTTGAACAATGCCCTCATGAAGGAATTATGTGACCAATTTAAGATCAAACACCTCAATTCTGTCATTTACCGTCCTAAGATGAATGGGGCAGTGGAGGCTGCAAATAAGAATATCAAGAAGATCATAGCGAGAATGTCTGCTAATCATCGAGGATGGCCAGATCTGCTACCTCTCACCCTGCTGGCGTACAGAACGTCGGTGCATACTTCTACAGGGGCAACCCCTTACGCTTTGGTATACGGAATGGAGGCGGTTCTGCCGGTTGAGGTTGAGATGGCGTCACTAAGAATCTTGATTGATGCTCAGATAAGCGATGAGGATTGGATGCAAAGTCGGTACGACCAATTGGCCTTAATTGATGAAAAGAGGGTGGCTGCTATTTTGCACGGTCAGTTATATCAGCAAAGAATCTCTCGATCGTACGACAAAAAGATAAGACCTCGGAAGTTCAAGGAAAATGACCTAGTGCTAAAGAGAATCATGCCTTGTCAAGACGAAGCCAAAGGGAAGTTTGCCCCGAACTGGGAAGGACCTTTTGTGATTAAGAAAGTGCTGTCCAGAGGAGCCCTCATATTGCAAGAGATGGATGGTGAGGTGTTTCCACAGCCCATCAATTTCGACTCGGTGAAGCGGTTCTACGCTTGAAATCACCATTTTCTCCTCTTTCTTTGAAGAACGAACTACGTAGGACCTGATTTCCCGACCTGTGGGAGTACGTAGGCAGTCATCATGGCACGGTCCAATTCTTTACAAAATAATACTTTCTCTAACCAAAACCGATTCCCAACAGCCAGAAAAGCCTTCATATACCCTTAAAACCTTCCCGAAACCAGCCACCTAGTCAGCTTCATCTCAATGATATAACCCTAACCCAACCAAACAGTTAGCCAAAAATTTAAGACTCAGTCCAATGAAATCAACAGGGTGTGCGGCAATATCTGTCAAATGGCCATCAAAACTTGAGGAGAGAAAGAAGGTGAAATATCAAAATCATGGTTAGGTGGATAAAATGAGGATCCAATGAAAGGCAACGATACGACAAAAAGGGAAAATGACTAAATTTAAATACATGTCTACATATATAAGTCATTTTGTTACAAGATTTCTCTTTCGATAACCGATGAAACTGACATAGTCTATGCAGGAAATAAAATGATCTACAAATCTGAAACTAACTGAAGCAGGATGGATAGGGTGGTCGATAGATCTGAAGCCTCGGCATCCCCTATAATCTGTTGTCCCATCATGGCGATGCGATCCAATAAAGCAGTGGCTCGGCTAACAGTCTCGGAGTGAGCATCTATAACTGCCCTAGTCTGCAATACAATGGCGTCTCTTTCAGCGAGGGCAGCATCTCTGGCTAGAATGGCAGCATCTCTCTCAACAAGAGCAGCATTCCTCTCAGCCTCAGTAGTAATCAAGGCCAGTCGGATCCGGCTATCCTTAGTAACCCGACTAGGGGCAGAATCAGCTGAGATGGAATAAGGAATATGAGCGGGAGTGGAGAAGCCTTCTAGATCATGTCCGGGCATCACCTCTGTAGACTCAGGAGGAACAGATACCTCTGGGGCGGTGTCATCTGTGAAAATCACTCGAGAGTCATCAAAAACCCAGTCGGACTCAAACCAACTATATCCGAGTCTCCGCATAACCATTGCACGTAAACAAATGTCTGGATGGGGCAACTGTCACTATACTTGGCAAAGATCCTGCGAGACCAAAGATCATATACCCGCAGTAGATCTCGCTCTGTCTGGGATGATATAAGGAATCGGTAGGCGGCGGCGCCCGTGAAAGGGTGAAAATCCTGTGTCTGGTCAAACTGCCCCGTAACCGCCAAGGGATGATAAGTCGTCACGCCCCTCAAGCCAGGAATAGGGATTAAATCCAGGTTGGGCACGTGAGTCAAGAAGCTCATAGAGGAGTAATAACCCGAATAGATCAAGAGATGAAAGGGCTCCTCCATAGCCGATAAAAATTCTGTCCAGGAGGCCGCGTCAATACAGCTCACGGGACGGAATGAAAATTGCATAATTATGTCATGGCTGAAGCAAAACCCATGGAGACGGAAATGGCCGATGGGACTGAGATGACTCATAAACCACACATACAACAAAGTAGAGCTCCCTCTGAATACTCTGCCTCGGAAGGACTGACCATAGGAGGCTGACATATAGGTGTCTACTAGTATTATGGGAATAATGGTGTGATCCCCATGAAGGGCTCTAATGGCCGCAATAACCCGCATATCCAACAGATCGGGTCCAGCTGGCAAATACAAAACTGAGATGACACAGGCCATCAAAACGTCTACTCTCAAAGCGCCCCAGCGCTCTTCAGATACGGAAAAATCGCCAGAGAATAGATGAAAACTGTTGGGTGAGCCGAATCGGTCAATCAGGAAATGTAGGGGAACTAGATGGTCTGATGTGATCACCGATAACAGGACTGTCCTCTGCAAACCAGTGAAAGTCAAGAACTGACGGCGCATAGAACCGGCTGTGACCCTGGCACAAGGATCATCTAAAGACAAGCCGGTAAAGCGGGCATACTCCTCGAGAGTGGGGGTCAGCTCCACTGTCCCTAATCTGAACACCTGACGGGCAGGGGCCCAATAGCTCATAAGACCTTCCACAAAGCCCGCCGGCACCTGAAAGGATAATAAGGACCAAGAATGTCCCAGAAGACCATCTGCAATAGCCCTGTCGCCCAGCGATAAACTGTCCAGCCAGCGGAAAAGCCTGCCAGCCAACCTTGTGGGAGGACCGAGATCCAAGCGTACCACGACGTCTGATGACGACATCTGTAAAAAATAGTATCAAAAAGACTGTGCAGGGGTCATTCTCTATCCATGAATAAAAAGCATGCATCATACAGTTAATAATAGAGCAATTGAATTGTCATAATGATAAAACTGTGCATAAATAAGTAAATAAGTTCAATACATAGTGCATGAAATGAAAAAGGAGCTGAACATGTTCAAATACAAAAAGCCCTATCCTATCATGATCTAATCAAAGGCAATGTCATCTATGAAATCGGGATCCTCGAACTGATCCCCTGGAGTCGTCGAAGTCGAAGCCCCGAAGTTCATATCAAGGATATATGGCTGCACGGGGGCATCAGATGAGCTCGGGCCTGTGTCAAAGCCCGCACTGTCAGGATCATATGCGTAGGCATCCTCTGGGGTCCTGCCCAACACCCGAAGGTACAAGGATAACTGGTCCACCTGGCGGGTCAGAGTGGCAATCTGCTCAGCATGGGTGGGACTCCGAACGTAGGCGGCCCAATCAGTCATCATCACCGAGCCGGGGACCATATCTCCAAGGAAGAATGTGGCCCGAGTCTGAGGACCGATAGTGCGGGGCACCCACCATGTACGAAAAGCCTCACTCGTGCTGGGACCCGAAGAAAGTGTCCGGCCATCCTCCCCCGCGAGCATAATCTCTGAAGGCTGAGAATCCAACGACCAGGATGTAGTGAAGGGAAGGGAGTGCGGAATGCGGATCTCTTCAGTAACGCATCTGAATGCGCGCTCTCCCAGATACATCACCCATCCTCCAACACTCTGCAAGGTGAGGCGACGGGTGGAAAGTGCGAACTCTGGGCCGGAGGGATATCCATCTGTAAATCCCACGGTCAGATGCTCGGAAAGGTAGGGAACCCAGACGACCTCAGCGGCAGTGATCAGCTCCAGCTGAATGCGGCAGTGTGCGAAGCTGCCAGATACCGGGACCTCCTCCAAAGTGCTATGATGCCACCGCCGACCCCGGGGATAGGTATCCAAGCCAAGCGTCGTGACAAGCCTCAGGCATGGGAGTCGCTCGTAAGCCCAGAACTGTGAACAAAAAACAGGAAACGGCTTGAGTGATCGGCAAATGCAAAAAAAAAGAAATAAAATGATAGGAGGTGCAGTAAGAAAAGAAGGCTTACTAACAGGAAGGGGTAGAACCCAAGCCAAGCGTCTGTCTGTCCCTCCGAACAAAGACGAAGACCGTGGAGGAAGTAGGCAAAGGTGAAGGACCCCCAATCATAGTCGTCGATCCGGTCTACATCCCTGACAGCTTCGACGACGCTGAAATGAATGGTAGAGGAGTTGTTCCCTAGGAAATAACCCCTCATAATGGTCAGGAACAGACGTCGGAGCAGAATATCACGAGTGGCTCGATCTGCAGGGAAAGGCGTCGCATATATGCCTCCAACAACGTCAACAGCCAAAGCTCTGGACCGAATGCTGCGGGCCTTGAAGACCCGGTCCTCGGCAGCGAAACCCAATAAAGCTTGAACCTCCGCTGGAGTAATGTCTAGATCCAAAGGGACACGGACTCCGGTGAACTCAATACCGGTGATGTACCTCCAGTCCCAAGGAGTCAGCACAACCTCACAGTCCAAAAGATGAAGGGATTGGGTCTGGTGGAACCATCGCTCAGACAAAGCCCTCATATAACCCAAGGGGCACTGACGGGGAATGATGGTGAAGAAAGAGCGAAAACCCCAGGAGTCCACCACCGTGCGGTAATCGGCGTGCAGTGCAGTATAGAGGGAGTAGATGTTGAACCAGTTGCCCCTCGGCTGGGTGAACTCGGGCACCTATGGCAATCACTAATGGATCAGTCCGGATACGAGCAGAGATTGAGAATGAATTCAAAAGAAAAAATAATGAGTATACCTCATTAGCAACAAGAGATGCTGAAGGGTGACGACTGAGATCCCGACCCAATAGATCTGGTACCTGTACAGAGGCACCAGGTAGAACACGACGGGTAGATGGAGCCGGTGTGCTGGAGGACGGCCCCCCTACCTCAATGTCTGGAAGAACGGCCTCCTCAGCCTCAGGGTGATCAGGCTGGACCACAGCCTCTGCCAGTCGACGAGACTGGCGAGTCCTAGGCAAAGCCTGGGCTGGTGCAGCCCTACGGCGGCGAACACCCGAAGCACGAGATGCAGTGGAGCTGCTGGGAGCATCAGGATCCATAGCTGGAACGACACAGTCAAAGAGGGAGGTACGTTATATTTCTAATTGTGTCACGAAATATTTTATCTGCCTATCTTCATCATAGAAATAATGCAGCATGATGCGTGTTTACCATATATGCATGAATTAGATTTAAAAAAAAAAATCGGCAGAGTTTCGCCTATAAAATGAGCATCCCATGCACAGCCAAGCATGTTTTCAATTAACCCAAGCCACAACAGATCAAAATTGCATGTTATATGGATAATTGTAACATGAAAATGACCATAATGCATGCTCTCATTCAAAAGGTGACAAGTATGTATGACCCACATCATGAGCATAGAATATGACTCGCATGGTTGAGATCTAACATATACATGCAATGATACATATCATTTCAAAACATACATTTATATCTCTAAACATGCAAAATAGCCAAATGTATAGCGAAACATGGACGAAATAAGAAAACAATCGGTCAAAATGTTACCCGTAGCGTGTTGATCGATCTAACCGGAGCGGTTTTTGCAAAAAGGTTGAAAAAGTCGGCCAAAAGGACGTGCAACGACGCAAAATCGTGAAAACCAATGTGGGGTACGAGTTGAAAGTGACAGATCTGGGAAGGGGCGAGCTGCCTAAAAATCCCGATCTTGGCCGCAGATCAATCTGCGGCTGGCCGCAGATCCATCTGCGGTTGGCCCCTGTTTCCCTCCTTTGCAAATTGATCAATTTCAAATCCATTTGACTTAAAAAATACAAAGTTTCAACCAATCGGGTATGGAACATGGTGAATCAATCAACCGGATACGACACCTGGTATCGACGAGATGATCAACCGGAAACGAAACCCGGTGCAAACGAGTCGACCAAACGGAGACTAGAACCGATACAGTCGAATCAATCGACCGGATACGAGACCCGGTGCCGACAAATCAATCAACCGGATACGAGACCCGGTGCTGACAAGACGATCAACTGGGTACGAGACCCGGTGCAGACGAGTCGACCAATCAGAGACGAGAACCGATACAGACAAATCAATCATCCAGATACGAGACCCGGTGCTGACAAGACGATCAACCGGATACGAGACCCGGTGCCGACTAATCAACCAATCGGAGACGAAAACTGATACAGACAAATCAATCAACTGGATACGAGACCCAGTACCGACGAGACGATCAACCGGATACGAGACCCGGTGCAGACAAGTCGACCAATCGGAGACGAGAACCGATATAGTCGAATCAATCAGCCGGATACGAGACCTGGTGATTACGAGACGAGCGACTGGATACAAGACCCGACACAGACAAGACAATCATCCGGATACGAGACCCGGTGATTACGAGACGAGCGACCGGATACGAGACCCGGTGATTACGAGACGAGCGACCGGACACGAGAACCGATACAGACAAATCAATAAACCGGATACGAGACCCGATGATTACGAGACGAGCGACCCGATACGAGACCCGGCGCAGACAAGACGATCAACCGGATATGAAACTCGGTGATTATAAGATGAGCGACCGAATACGAGACCCGGCGCAGACAAGATGATCATCCAGATACGAGATCTGGTGATGACGAAACGATTAACCAGATACGAGACCCGATGCAGACGAGTCGACCAATCGGAGACGAGAACCGATACAGTCGAATCAATTAACCGGATACGAGACCAGGTGCCGACAAGACGATTGACCGAAGACAAAACCCGGTGCAGAGGAGTCGACCGATCGGAGACAAGAACCGATACAGTCGAATCAATCAACCGGATACGAGACACGGTGCCGACAAGACAATCAACCGGATACGAGACCCGGTGCCGACAAGACAATCAACCGGATACAAGACCCGGTGCAGACAAGTCGACCATTCGGAGACGAGAACCGATACAGTCGAATCAATTAACCGGATACGAGACCCGATGCCGACAAACCAATCAACCAGAGACGAGACCCGGTACCAACTAGACGATCAACCGGAGACAAAATTCGGTACAAACAAGTCGACCAATCGGAAACGAGAACCGATACAGATGAGACGACCCATCGGAGACCAGACTGCATCTACGAGACGATCGATCGGATACGAGACCCAACGGTTATGAGACGACAACAATTCCATAACGACGACGATTACGAGACGGAGCACGAAACCTGCGATAACGATTATCGCAACGAGTTGTCAGAGACGAAACCTGACAACAACAATGCGATCAGCGATTGAGTCCTGTTGAGATCGATACTCACAATGAATTTGCGATTGCATGATGCATTAACACCTTTACGAATGTTTTGCATGCCTTACATCTTGTGCTGCATCATAAGCTATATGTGTTGCATCATGTATGCACTGCCATTCATGCATCGGGTGTCTAATTCTTTATCATTTCATTTCATTTAACATTTCATAAACATGATAAAGAGGGGCAGCTGTAGACACCCAAATTTTGCACTTCGTATACTAACCCTGACAAGAGGGCAAAATCGTCAATTAACTTAGTCTACGAGAACGAAAGATGGACATAAGTACAAACACTCGGAGCCACCGCAACGACGTGCGATCAAAGCCGACACGACAACGATCAAAGCGGAATGACGTGGCACGTTTTTCAGCGGTTCCTGGACTGCAAAATGCAAGCCTCTCAGCAAAAACCAACAGCACGACGCGAGAAATCGAGGTGCGGTGTGAAAACCGAGAAGAATTAAAATAACTGAAGTGCATGGCGGGCTGAAGTGCGCGATGGGCGCGGAGAAACCAAGGCCAGCCGCAGATCATTCTGCGGCTGCCCTTGGCCAGCCTTTATCAGCTCATTCCTTCATTCAGCATACAGAGAGTTGGCAGCGGTAGAAGAATTTTAAGAGGGGAAGAAAAATAGCAACAGCAGCAGCGAGTTAGGGAGAGAAAAGAGAGAAAAAAGTGAGGAATTATATCTCTTTTGTGAGATTGTATCACATATATTTTCTACTCTATTTAATATACGAGTTTATACGCATCGTGGTGTCATTTGCAAGGTAAAAAAGCCCTCTTTTATAGCATTTTTGTTATATCATTTTGTTAAATTTTTGGTCATTTGGGTTACATTAAATGTAGTTTGTCTTGTATATTATTGAGAATATACGGATTAGGGATTATTAGTGAGGGTTCCAACGGAACAAAATTCTTCCTAATGGCCCGATGATATCCATTTGATGATTCTTAGCTTGTTTAATTGTTGTGATATCTATTTTGTGGGAGTGTAGAAATTGTGGATGTGAGCCTAGGAACGCGACCCCGTGGTCCAAATCCGATGATGGACAATTTTGGTGTATGTAATAGGATCGATTATCCTTGATTGTAAATATGTAATCGTCGGGCCTTAAAACGATACCAAGTTGAAAATCGGGTTTAAGGCCCCGAAATAGTGAAATATGTGCTTGTGGGCGTTTGGGGTTATCTTGATGGCTTACATGCCCATGAATAGCCCCAATGCATCTTAATGCTTGATTTGATTTACGACCTAAAATTGATTTCGAAGCTAAACGATAAAGATTTTCGTAAAATCAATCAAATTAGGTTATTAGCATCACGAGGATAAGAAATTGGAAGTGCTAATGAATGTCGATTCCTATTTAATGAGAAGGTTAAAGAAAATCGTTTTCAAATATCAAAAAATGGTTTTATAGAATAAATGACGTTTTATTAAACCAATGTGCATAGGGTTAAAGAGATCCTAGAAATTGCCGTCATTTTAATTATGAGAGCAACGTATGGGTCTAGATTCCTATTTTGACGAAGGTTTAAAAACTCTTGTTTCGCCAAAACGACACCTAAATGAAAACCTTGCAGTTTTGACAATTAAAATCAAACTTTTCTCATAAAGAATAAAGCTTTCTCGTATAAGCCGAAGGACATTCTAAAGCATTCTCAAAACATGACTTTCCATAAAAAACCCCAAATGATTCTTTCATACAAACTCACCACAACATTCACATAGGCACACATACACGCACACATACACATTTTAAGAATTAAAAGGATAGAAAAAGCATCAAGATTGCGGTAACCGTGTTTCACGGAAGTCGGGGGGTGCCTAACACCTTCCTCTCGCTTAAGCAAGCCCCCGTACTCTATGAATCTCGGTTTGCAGACCAATTAATTCGGAGTCACATATGAGCCAGCGATTTACGATAAAACGAAACTCGGATGAGTTGGTACATCCATTTCAAATATACCAACTGGTGACTCTGGTCAATTGGCTCATCATCAAAAAACAATCTTTCAAAACCCCGTCGACATTAATGCCGACATTTTCCAAAAGTCATCTAATAAAAAGGCTAAAAGTGGAAAGGGTAACAATCACCACGGAAGCGATTCCTCCCGGCGTCGACACTATAGTTAAATAAATTGTGAGAAAACAATTTATAGAGAGAAAATAAAATAATTGAATATATTATTATACATTTGTTTTGGTTTGAAATAAATTGTGGGAATCAATTTATTTAAAGAGACGGATAACTTTAAAGATACAAAATTTTTGTATCTGTTAATGAGCAAATTAAAATAATTTATAATATTAAATTATTTTAATAGGAGTATAATGTAAAATTTGTGGCGAAGAAAGTAATTTATATATGGAGATTAAATTTAAATTATATTATGAAATAATATAATTTGATTATGAAGTCTTGTAATGAATTCGCTATGAATTAAATTTCATAAGCAAGTTAACTAATTCACTTAATTAAATTGGTGAATTAAGATAATATTTAAATTATGGTTAAATATATTAAAATAATATATTTAATGAATAGCAATAAATTGTTGAAGACAATTTATGGGAAGAAGAAGCAATTTTGATTTAAATTAATTATGGATTAATTCTATAATTAGTGAGATGATTTTTATTCAAGATTATAAATGTATAATGTCCGATTTTGGTTAATATTGGAATTCCATGCAATTAGAATACCTAAATTATCTTTATGTGGGTATGCGAGGTAATATATATATATATATATATATATATATATATATATATATATATATATATGTAGTATACATATATGTATTGGTGCTGGAAGTTAAAACAAGCCATGTATGCTAAGCCTATAGAACCAAGTAAACATGCTAAGGAAAAAAAAATTAAGGCATGGTTCTGAGAATAAAAAAAATAAATAAAATGCATTATGCTGAGTTGGTAGGAGTAAGCAGGAGGTGTCATCATTTTGGGTTAACAAAGACACTAAGCAATTAAACTCCCCTGCCTCTTCTTCTATTTCGTTCCAAAAGAAAAAAAAAATATAGCAACCAAGAAAACAAACCAAACAAGCATGCGGGGGGAAAAAATGAGTGACCTCCAAGATTCGTGGTAAGCAGGATATGAAAAGTAAGTCGGCAAGCAGCAAGCAGCACTAAGTCGTTAAGAAAACAAACATAACCCATCCCCAACAACCATAACGGCAGTATAGAGAGAGAAACAGGAATGAGGGAGGAAGAGAAATTTGAGATTTTGAAGGTAAAACTCTTATTTTTCTATATATTTATGTTGGTAATATATATACCTATGTATTAGTAGTAAACGCCTACTTAGCTAAATTTTTGACTAGAACTTGTCGGTTACAGTTAAACCTTTCGATGGCCATGAAAGGTGGTGGGTAATGGGTTTACTAACTACCGAATTTTAAGCTATAAAACATACATGGGTTTGTATAGAGAATACCCAAGAAGATAACAAGCTAAACTAAACGTTATATGGTTGAGAAACGAAGAAGAAACGAAGAAAAGAGTTCGCCGGATAACATTTTCGGAACGATGTTTCAATATGAGAACGTTAGTTATTTTCAAAATAAATAACATGGTTTGACTCCTGAGATGTTATTGAACTGGTATGGGCGGAAAACAATAAAAAACTCGCCGGAAAAAAATAGTAGACCCGCCGGAGAAGATGACCGGAAAGTTGCCGCCGGCGACCTTTCCGGCGAAGCCTGTTTGGGCTATTTTCGGCCAGAATTTGGAAAAACTTTGAACTACAAAGTTGTAGAGAATTAAATTTTGTATGAAATTGATATAAGATTCGTAATTTTTTGATAAAAGGGCTAATTATTATGAATTTTTAAAGTTTCAACACTTAGGAAATTATAACTAAATTATCCGAAATATTATTTGAGCTGAAATGAATTTACAGAAATCTTATAATATCATTTTAGAATTTCGGTAAATTTTTGAAAAATTATTGAAGAGTATAAGTAATTATTATATTTTTAAGCTATTTAAAGATAGTTTAAAAATGGTAGAAATTCATAGAAAATTCTATGAATGGTAGAAAATTATGAAATTTGATGAAAAATTCTATAATATTATTTTAGAATTACTGGAAAGTTTTGGTGAATTATTGAAGATCAGAAGTAATTATTGAATTTTTAAGCTATTTAAAGTTAGTTTAAAAATTAGAGTAAAGTCATAGAAAATTCTATGAATGGTGGAAAATTATGAAACTTGATGAAAAATTCTATAATATTATTTTAGAATTACTGGAAAGTTTTGGTGAATTATTGAAGATCAGAAGTAATTATTGAATATTTAAGCTATTTAAAGTTAGTTTAAAAATTAGAGGAAAGTCATAGAAAATTCTATGAATGGTGGAAAATTATGAAACTTGGTGAAAAATCTTATAATAATATAAGATTAATATTGATGGTGTTTTGAGGATATAAAATTATGTGGAGTTATTATTTCTATTTTGAGGCTATTAAATGATAGTTTTTATAAATGGAAATAATTGAAGAAAATTGTCGGATAATCCGAAAAATGTGAAAATTGGTTGGAAAGTCTATAATAATATTCTAAAGACTTTATAAGATTTAGTAAGCTCGTGAGGTGTTGGGACGTTATAGATGGTGTGTTAAACGACCAATAAACGAGATATAGTTATTGTAAACTAACTTATCTCATTAAGTTAATGTGAACTAAGTTGCATAAATTGTATGACTAATGTTTGGTCTATATGAACACTTAAATTGGTGTAGGATTCGTGAAGCGCAAATAGTTTAAGTGTAATCAACGCGCAAGGCAAGTCTTTCAGTTCTTATGTGCTATATGAACTCGATATTGATTGATTATAATCTATACTGAAATGAGTATGTTGAATTATCTATAATGTGCTATAAATTGTGAAAGTCAATTTATGACTAAGTTGATTGAGTTATGGAACTCAATCTTTATATGATATGTGAACAGCAGCATGTATGATACGCATAATATAATGTTTATGGTGTATGAACTGAGCATGAAATTCTATGCTACGTGAAGCATGAAAACTGTTGGATTTGTTGAGCTGTCGAGCTCAATCTTGCAAAAATAAACTTTTTGCAGGTCAATGACATAATGCGATATTATTCGCCATCTGATGATATGGATTAGAAGACGTGCAAAGGGATACCTTTTATTTATTTTAAAAAAAATTGTATTGAATCATGATGATGGTTCTTGACATGTGTACTGATAGGTAAGTAAACCTTGAGATATTCAATAAATAAAGAATAATTGTTTTGAATGCATGAAAATGAGCAAATCAATATAGTGATAATACTATATAATAAAGGATCCGAATGTAGAATTGAGTTGCATATACTCATATCTACTTCGATATATAATCGTAAAGGTTGCGATTCAGGGAATAGAAAGAAGGATATAGAAAAATTTTAATTATCCGCATTTTCAACTATTATTTCATCTTAGTATGATGCAAGACTGAATTAAGATAGTAATTAACGCACAAGGTCGGGATTAAGATTAGTCCTAATTTTGAGTAAAGTTGGTCCCAATTTTTGGGGGCGTTACAGATATTGCACTTGTTCAATGGCAAACACACATTTACTCCTTTTAGCAAACAGTACATTAGATTGTAATAGCTGTAAAGTCAGTCTCAAATGCTCTAAATGCTCTTCATAAGTTCGGCTATAAATGAGTATGTCATCAAAGAATACAAGGATGAACTTTCTAAGGTATGCTTTAAAAATTTCATTCATTAAGGATTAAAAAGTGGTTGGAGCATTTATAAGACCAAAAGACATGACAAGAAATTCAAAGTGGCATGTATGTGTTCTAAAAGCAGTTTTGGGTATATCAGGCTCATGGACTCTAATTTGGTGATAACCAGATCTCAAGTCAAGTTTAGAGAATCACTTAGAACCATGTAGCTCATCCAAAAGTTCATCAATAGCTGGTATTGGAAATTTATCCTTAACAGTTATATCATTTAAGGACCTATAATCCACACACATTCTCCAAGTCCCACTATGTTTCTTAACTAGCAATACAGGAAAAGCATATGGATTGTTACTAGATTGTATAACTCCAGAACTGAGCAATTCACCTACAATTTTTTCAATTTCTTCTTTTTGAACATAAGGGTACCTGTAAGGTCTTAGATTGATTGGCTGACTTCCTTCTTTCAAATTAATGTTATGATTATGACTTCTATCAGGTGGTAATGACTTTGGTTCCTGAAATACTCTAGAGAATTCCTCCAATAATGTCTCCAATTGAGAATAGATTCTTTCTTTGCCCCTTCCAAAATAGCATACCAACCTTGTTTGTCCCTCTCTATTCCATATTGTTGCTGCTATTGACTGTTACAGAATAAGTATCTAAAATAACCATGTACAGTAGCATTAAGAGTTTGTTTGAATTCACCATGAGACATTAACTGCACCCTGGGTTCTATTTCTCCAGTTTCTCCTTTTAAGATTACAGACCTACCATCCTTAACAAAAGATGGTTGTAGCTGATCAAAGTCAAAGGTGACTAGATTGGATTGCTTAAGCCATTGTAGTCCCACCACAACATCTATTCCTCCCAATGGCAAGATCCTAAAGTCATTAATGAATTCCTCTCCTTGAGCTGTCCATACAAATCCTTTACATTTCTGTGAACTTGTGACCTTGAACCCATCAGCTACAGAAACTGAAATAGGTTTAATGTTTTTAACTTCAGCCTTGACTCTTCGTGCAGCAACAGGATCCATGAAGTTGTTGGTGCTTCCACTATCAATCAAAATTCTTAAAACCTTGCCATTAGCCATACCAATAACTCTGATAATTCTGTTGTCATTATGACCAGAAAGAGCGTGTAATATAATATAAGCTTCAGATTGATTGCAACATTGCTCCTCTTTTCTGACTTCATCTACTTCATCTCCACACTCAACTACATCAACTTGACACTTTTCAAATGGCAACCTCATGAATAAATGAGGTTTTTTACATACGTGTCCCAATGTATAGGGTTCATCGCAAGAAAAACATAAACCCTTCCTCATTTTCTTTGAAATTTATTCTCTAGTTAAACCTTTAACTGGCAGAGTCTTACTAAAATCTGTATTAGAATTAATTGCAGAAGTATTTCCTGCAACAGCCACATGTCCAACATTTCCCAATCCTACCGATTTATTAGTTGGAACATACATACTTTTCTGAATACTTGGAAGTACAGATTTCATGGTCAGCTTACTTCTTCTCAACCGGCCTCCAGTTTAGCCTCCTCTACCCTAGCCAGCCTAATCAATTCCTTAAGAGTAGTGATCTTTAACTCTTGTATTCCTAACCTAATTTCTTCCTTTAATCCTCCTACAAAACAGTCCATGAAAAATGCTTCATTCAATGAAGGATTTCTTGCCAATGACCAACTTTTAAGCTCTTCAAATTTCTTCCTATACTCATCCACAGTACCACTTTGCTATAGTTTCTTCAACTCACCTATTGGATTAATTTGTATCTCAGAACAAAATCTAGCATTAATTTCTTCAATAAAAACATTCCAAGTCAACTATGGACCTACATGAGTAAAACCTGAGTACCACTCCTCAGCTTCGGCTTCTAGGTTCATTACAGCCAAATATAACTTCTGATCTTTAGTAATTACATGATGAGAAAAAAACTTATTACACTTTCGAATCCATGCTCTCGGATTTGTTCCATCAAATTTAGGAAATTCATACTTGATTATTTTGAATATATTATTGGTATTTTTTTTAGTAGCAGATCCACTCTCATATGAACCTAAAACTGATCCTGAGTGATTATTTTGATTATTTGAATTACCTGAACCTGAAGTAGTTTGTGCCTTTGATTGTTGAGATGAGATGAGAGCTTCAATTCCTTTCATCATTTGCTCAAACTTCTTATTAATCCTCTCTTCCAAACTATTTTTCAGATTATCAACAGATTCCTTGAACTGAGATTGGAGCTGCTGAACTGAATGAGCATGCTCACTGGCAAAGCTTTCCAAATAAGTAATTCACTGATTATTGTTTGCCACGCTGGATCGACAGAGCGTTGATTTCAGTTGTAAGCTACTGATCTTTCAGAAGCTAACTAGTTCCAGTGATTGAAGTAACAAAAAAGAAGAATTAGTTCAGAAATGGGAGAAGAAGGCACAGAAATTGAGGTAAATGAGAGCAGAAGAATTGAGAGGGAAACTCAAATTTCATTCACAAAACACATGACTCGAAATTACATCAGATCATTCCTTTTAACAGCAAGTCACATGCTCTCTCCTAATCAACTAATGAGCTGAGCTAGCAGCTAACAAAAGATAAACTTACACATACTAATACAAAGTAATGACAATAGTATCTTACCCAGACTAATACAAAGTAATGACAATAATTTCCCTGAACTTATTATCAACTAACTAATCAGTATTAGAGCTCTAATCATTGCAGCCCAATTTTTTTTGCAGTGTTTTCTGTGAGGATTTTGGAGAAAAGTTTTCTTGAGTAAATTGGGGAAAAACCTTCCCAACTCCAGTGAAATAAAGTTGGTTCGATTTCCTCTCATTCTTTCTCTGTCTCAATATATATCTGTATTTATATATTGATCTGATATATTCATCTTATTCCCCTGTATTGTCTTTACTAATTGCACTATCAAACCTATTACATTCACTTTGTATCTTTTGTGAACTTCTTTAATGTAGCTTTTGATGATTTCAATATGCTTTTGGATTATGATGTTTGATCTTCTGATATGTGTGTTACTTGTTTACTATGATTTCTAATCGATATTTATTTGTCAGGTTACTTGACAAATCATCCTTTCAAACTCTTACTTCTATACCTTTGCGAGTTTAGTAAGAAATTGTAAGTTCTCTTCTCACTACCAGCTTCAATTTCATAATTTCCTACTAAAATTACTATGAAAATTACTGAGGTAATTGGGGTTTGCCTTTATTTTTAGAAGAAAAAAGGAAAAACAAAATTAAATGTAAAGATTGTTGATCTCCAAGTTCATCTTCATTACAAGTGTTTGTAAGTTCTCTTCCTTTGTCTTTTAATTTCTCGTTCATAACCTCAATTTTCCTTTTTATGTATCAGTTTTTCATTGGTAACTATGAAAAAGAGCTGTTCATATAACAAACTTGTTAACTGATCAGACATTCATTCTGTACCACTTTTAAATTTTAGGCCTATTTCGTTAAATTTTTCTGTGGTAGCTATATTTCTGTGATTCTCATGAAGCAGGCACCATTGAATTTGTTTTCTTTTCAGCAAGTGTAATGAATGATTTGATTATTTCTGATTTCTCTTCCCTGCTTTTGGAGGATTATTATTTGGCTGTAATATTGGTGCCACAGAGTGCTACGATTTCCTTACAGCTATAATATTTGATCTGTATGAAGACGACATTGGTATTTTTTGATATATTAGGTGTTAATTTAGTCTATTATGATAGTTTGTATTAGAGGAAAACTCTTTTCAGCATGTGTATAGTGTCTCCGCCTTTGTATCATCATTTCCCATGCATCTTGCTAAATGGTTCTGCTTTATGCTTTTCAGTGCAATTACTAGGATTTGGATAATGAAAAAAAGAAGACTTTTATATAAAACAAGTTTTTATTGTCCTTGAATTGAGCTTTAATAGTAATCCTAGTTCTACCAAGAAGTTTGTATAATGCTGATGTGGATATTATCTCCATCTTTTAGTTCTCGATCTTACACAGAAATGGCCTGACAAAGCTCAAAATTTAATGGTTCTTCAATATTTATTCAGGAAAACATATTGGATCACGTTTTGCTTGATTATCACTGTAATTGTTGTTTCTGCGTTTAGTGATACAGATGTTCTGTGTCATAAACCCAATACATCATTCCAGTAGAAATACTTTTTTAGTAATAAAATATATATTTCATTCAGTAAAGCTAACTTGTAGTTTCCAGCTTCTGATCATTTAGTATTTTCTTTTCTCTGCAGTCAAAGACAGTAAGCGGGATTACATGGTATGACTTGTCTTCTGTGGAAGTTGGTCTCGCAGTAAGTTTGTAGGCTTTGCTTGCTTGTCACAACTGGGTTTTAATGGAGTGGGAGATTGGTTTGGTTTATTATTCTTCTTTACGTGCATCTTTGTTTTACTTTTACTTTCCTTTTCAACAAAAAGGGAGAAAAATCTTATAAATGCTGCTTTTGCTGGATGCTTCCTACTGCAGACTAGTGGCTCATTATATGGAGCTTTGATTGGCTCTGTCCTGGCTTTTAATGTTGCTGATTTTCTAGGTTAGTTCTAGTTTAATTATGGGCACTTCAGAATTCAATATTGTACTAGTCTTGTTGAAGTCTAAATGTTTAATGAAATGATAGGAAGAAGGAGAGAATTGATGACGTCTTCTATTGTGTACCTTGTTGGAGCTCTCATAACAGCACTGGCTCCTGATTTTGTTGTTATGGTCATTGGGCGTTTGGTATATGGTATAGGGATTGGGCTGGTAAGGCACTTTGACGATCTAATTTCTACTATTTGAGTTTCATTCTACATTTTTGTTCTCATTTATTTATGTAAATGCATGTGTTCTTTCTTTATTGCTATATATACAAGATCAATTAGCAATCATGCACACAATTCCACTTAGTATCACAGGCTTAAGCTGTAAGAAAATTTGTTATGGATTTACATATAATATTTATCCCCCAAAAGATCAATCCGTAAGGAAGTTCTATACTTTATTCCATCTCGCCATTTAAGTTTTTACATTACCAAGAAGCAACACATACAGTGGATCCGCTGACCATATAAAAACTAAAACGTCCAAGTAGACTTGGTATCTAAATTTCTAAAGATCCTATGTTATCACCTTTTCGTTCCTTATTTAGGCAATGCATGCTGCTCCGATGTACATTGTTGAGACTGCTCCAAGTCAGATACATGGTCAACTGATTTCTCTCAAAGAGTTGTTGGAGCAAAGGAATAAAAATTGCTTTAAGAAAAAACTAAAACCAAATTGCAGAGCTGCTGCTCCCGCACTTCTATTAATTTAACTTGAAATTGCATACATGAAATAGCATACATGACATGTATTTATAACTAGCTATAAACTCTAGAATATTTTGCAGAACCTTTAATAAGGCTTTTTGGAATATTAAATACTTGAGGGAAAACCAAGCACTGCTATGAAAAACCCAACAGACACTTTGAAAATTGCAAATTACTTTTCAACATCCCCTCTTAATTTGTAATTTTCATCTGTTTCTTGAACTTCATAAGTTTTTCAAAACCAACAGACTTTGTGAAGATATCTGCAGGTTGTTCGTTGGTGTTGATGAACTCGAAGTAAACTTCTTTTTTGCTAACCAAATCTCGAATGAAGTGGTGCCTTAGCTCAATGTGCTTTGACCTTGCATGAAAAACAGGATTTTTTGTCATTGCGATGGCTGACATATTATCACAGTAAATTATCGTAGCCTCATGAACCTTTTGCTACAAATGTAGTAGAATTCTTCTTAGCCAAACAGCTTCACAACCTGCTTCAGTAGTTGCTGAATATTCTGCTTCAGCAGATGACAAAGCAACTGTTTTCTGCTTTCTTGAACTCCATGAGATCATCTTTGATCCCAGACAAAATATGTATCCAGAGGTGCTTTTTCGATCATCAAGCGAACCAGCCCAGTCACTATCCGAATAACCAACCAAGTTGCTATCCACTTCTTTTTCATATTTGATGCCAAGATGTTTAGTACCTCGAAGATACCGAAGAATTCTCTTTGCTGCAGCATAATGTAAATTACTTGGTTCATTCATAAATCTGGACACATAACTTACAGCGTGCATGATATCTGGCCTTGTATGAGTAAGGTAGATCAGGGAGCCAACCAAGCTTCTATACATCTTTCCATCCACAGTTTTACTACAATCATTTTGCTGGAATTTTTCATTCAAAAACATGGGCGTATTGACTAGTTTACAATTTTCTATATAAAATCTTTTGAGCAGATCATCAAGATATTTTTCTTGAGAAATGAAAATTTCGCCTTTTGACTGCTTCACTTGGATCCCAAGAAAATATTTCATTAATCCCATGTCAGTCATTTCAAAACTTTCCATCATCTTCCTTTTGAATTTCTCAACTATCTCCCCTTTTGTGCCCATATAAATTAAATCATCAACATATAAACAAACAATGAGAAAATCTTTCGTACCTTCTTTCTTCACATAAAGCGACGGTTCATTTATACTTCTTTGGAATCCATTTTGACAAAAATATCCATCGATCTTGCTATTCCATGCTCTAGGAGCTTGCTTTAACCCATATAATGCTTTCCAAAGTCGATAGACTTTATCTTCATTTCCTTGTACCACAAACCCCTGAGGTTGCTCGACATAAACTTCCTCAGCTAATTCTCCATTCAAAAATGCAGATTTCACGTCAAGTTGAAACACATCTAGTTCTAATTGGGCTGCAATTGCAAGAACAGTCCGAATAGTCTCCATACGAGCAACCGGAGCGAATGTTTCTGAAAAATCTACTCCAGGTTGTTGAGAGTATCCTTTCGCTACGAGTCGAGCTTTGTGTTTTTGAATGGAACCATCTTCATTAAACTTGGTTTTAAAGATCCACTTAAGTCCGATTACCTGTTTTCCTTGAGGCAAATCAGTAAGCTCCCATGTCTTGTTCTTTTAAATCATTGAGATTTCCTCATGCATTGCTTTTACCCATACTTCTTGTTTACTTGCCTCTTCAAAATGTTGCGGCTCAAAAGCTGAAAGTGCAACATCACATGAATCAAGAATCTCTTGAAGAGAGCGAAACTTCTTTGGTGGCGAATCTGAAACATAATCTCCATCATCAATTGTATTAATTGGTGGAGGACTTGTTGATGGCGGTGAGTTTGTTGGACCTTGAGAGGTGCTTTCTTGAGAATTGTCTTCTTGAAGTGCCAATGGTTCAAAAAATTCATTGTGACTTGATGTCACATTCTCTTTCCAGTCCCATGTATCCATCTCATCAAATATTACATCTCTAGAAACTACTAACTTGTTCGATTCTGGGTTTAGAAGTCGATATCCTTTAGATTCGCTGCTATAACCAATAAATAGCAATTTCTCGCCCTTCACATCAAATTTGTCCCTATTTTGAGAAAGAATTAGTGAATAGGCAACACAACCAAATACTTTAAGAGTATCCACAAGTGGCTTCCGATGATTCCAAGCTTCAAAAGGAGTTTTATTACGAACAACTTTTGTAGGTGATCTATTTAGAATGTAGATAGCAGTATTTACCGCTTCTGCCCACAATTTCTTAGGTAGTCCTTTTCATTTTAACATGCTTCTGGCCATCTCCACAATAGTTCGATTTTTTCTCTCTGCGACTCCATTTTGTTCGGGGGTGCGTCGAACGGTAAGTTGCCGCTGGATGCCATTATCCTTGCAATAATTCATGAAAGGTGTGTAGATAAATTCTCCACCTCGGTCAGTTCTTAGAGTCTTCATTTGACAACCACTTTGCCTTTCTACTAGTGCTTTGAACTACAGAAATATTGAGAATGCCTGCGATTTTTGCTCCAAAAAATACACCCACATCATCCTTGTAAAATCATCAACAAACAGAATAAAGTATCTTTTGTTATTGAGAGAAGGAGTTCGAGAAGGTCCCCAAATATCAGCATGTACCAGCTATAACGGACCTTTTGATCGCCAAGAAAACTTTGAAAATGGAAGTCCAACAACCATATGCCTTTCTTTTAACAACTTTAGCCCTTTGATATTCAAGTGGCCATATCTCAAATGCCACAAATATGAATTATCAACACTTTCGCTTTTAAAAGCAAAATTTTGTTCTTGATGCATCTTAAATGAAAAAACTTTGTTTGAGGCCATTTCAATTTTTTCCACTATGACATTGGTTTTCTTATCTATTATCTTGCAACAAGTATTGTCAAAGACCACAGAATAACCTTTCCTCAACAATTTCCCAACACTTAACAAGTTAGTGGTAAGATTAGGAACATAATAAACATCACCAATGAACTTTTTGTTACCTCCCTTCGTATGAACTGCAATAACACCTTTTCCTTCAGCTCTTTGTAGTTTTCCGTCACCATGCTTAATGTGCGATGAGAAATTATGATCAAGCTGCACAAAAAGATGTCGATTTCCAGTCATATGGTTACTGCAGCCACTGTCAATGTACCATAAATCTGTTGGATCATTTTGTGCTTTTGTACATGACAAAAATAATTGATCTTCTTCGTCTTCCTTCATAAAATTTGCCTCATCCTTTCCCTTTTTATCTTGGAACCAGCAATCTCTCTGAGAATGGTTAGGGATTTTACATTTGGTGCATCTAAATCTGCAATTTCTTGATTCATGGTTTGACTTTTTATAAATAATGCAATAAAAGTCAGAATTATCGGATTTATATTGCAGATTATTTCCGGTGTAATCTTGACTTTGCTGTGAATTTTCTTTTATTCCATTACCTCTACCCCAATTACCTTTCTGATTTTGATGTTTGTTACTTCCACTATGATTTTTATGTTGCCCTCTTCCATATTGATTTTTATGTCCTCCTTGTCCTTTGCCATAAGATCTCCATTTTTGAGCGGATCCACCTCTTTGTCCATGATCTTTGATATTCAATTTGGCTTGAAGGGCTTATTCAATAGGTTGTTCAGTAGATCTCTTCATCCTTTGTTCATGTACTTTGAGTGATCCCATAAGCTCATATATGGTAAGCTTTGATAGATCTTTTGATTCTTCAATTGCAGCAACTACATGATCAAACTTGGTAGGCATGCTTCTAAGAATCTTTTCAACAATTTTCTTGTCATGAAGAGTGTCTCCATAGCCTCTGATCTGATTTATGATTTCAGCAACTCTAGTAAAAAATTCTTGGACAGATTCACTTCCTTTCATTGCAATATTCTCAAAATCTCTCCATAGTGATTGAAGTTTTAAAGAGATGACTTTCTCAGATCCTAAAAACTCCCTTTTTAGTAATTCTCATGCATCCTTTGCCTTGGAGACTCCAAAAATTCTAGGATAGATAGATTTGCTTACACCTTGATGTATAAATCTGAGAGCACTTGCGTCCTTCTTCTTGTTTTCCTTGTATTCCTTTTGTTGTGCATTAGTCCAAGCTGCAGAGCTTCCAGTTTTGGGGGGTTCTGCATATCCGTCTTCAACCACTTCCCATAGATCTTGGGAGATAAAGATAATTTTCATTTGGCTGCTCCAATAATCATAGTGCTCTCCGTCAAATATAGGGACTTGACTTGGAGAATAAGCAAACATGGTTGAGGCTGAAGTTGTTGCCATTGAAGAAGCTGGTGGGTATGTAATAACAAGCTCAGTTGAGCAAATTTGTGATGAATAAGATCCTGGAATTGATATAGCTCTGATACCAAATTTGTTGGAGCAAAGGAATAAAAATTGCTTTAAGAAAAAACTAAAACCAAATTGCAGAGCTGCTGCTCCCGTACTTCTATTAATTTAACTTGAAATTGCATACATGAAATAGCATACATGACATGTATTTATAACTAGCTATAAACTCTAGAATATTCTGCAGAACCTTTAATAAGGCTTTTTGGAATATTAAATACTTGAGGGAAAACCAAGCACTGCTATGAAAAACCCAACAGACACTTTGAAAATTGCAAATTACTTTTCAACAAGAGTTCTTTATAGATTTTGGAATGCTTGTAAGTTACTCTAAGACTCTGATTTTGTCTAAAAATATAGTGTCTATGATGCAAGAACCTCTTTGGTTCAGTCTTTCTCTTCTCTTCTCCCGTAACTCGATTTAGTGACACTATTTGTTTATCTGTGTCTTCATTTGTGCTGCAATAGTCAAATATTGAGTAAATTGAATGTCTTACAGTTAGGCTATACAGTCGGTAGCCTTCTGATTAATATAGTTGCTGGTTGGCGTTACATGTTTGGAGTTAGTGTCCCTTTGGTGTTAATTATGGGAATTGGAATGTGGTGGCTCCCTGCTTCACCTTGATGGACTCTTCTATGTGCTCTCCAAGGGAAATGAGATATGCGGGAACTAAGAGAGACTGCCATATGTTGCTTATGTCGGCTTAGAGGTGAAGCTATCGGCGAATCAGCTCCTGAACAAGTAGATGAAATCTTGGCTGAGCTTTCAGCTACTACTGAAGAAAATGAAGTTAAACTAGGGGATATGTTCCGAGGAAAATGCCTGAAGGCCCTTACTATTGGTGCATGATTCGTCTTATCAGCAGGTATCACTTTTACCAAAGTGCCTTGGACCTATGATATAATAAGTTTCAAATTTGCTCTTATGTGTGCCACTGTCTTGCATGGCAGATAACAGGGCAACCTAGCGTACTATACTCTGCTGGAGTAATTTTTCAGGTAAACTCTAATTTAGGTTGAATTGCCTATAAATTTTGTGACTAATCTTAAACCTTATATAGCATTAAGAGCTTAATTCTCCATTTCCTTTTCTTTCTTCTTCATTTAGTTCTATGTTATTCATTCACTTATTTACATTGTGGCCTGACCTGCTATAATATGGTAGAGTGCAGGGTTCTCTTCGGCATCCGATGTGATAAGGGTCTCCATTCTTCTTGGGTTGTTGAAGGTAGATTCTATGGGGCCATTAATAGCCCCCCCTCTAGAAGAAATAAGACAATTATTTTACGTATCCTCTCTTTTTGTCTTCAACACTAATATAAACTGAGTGCTTACACATTAGTCCTTAATTTGGTTATCTTGGTACAACGTTCATGTAGTTGGGGTGCTTGTGCTAATATTGTGCCTCTACTTTCAGCAAGACTTAGTGTCACATATGAAGTGATGTAATGCACCATCTTAACTTTTCACAATTTAGTATGCAAATATATCTTATAATTACTTTCTACTTGGCTTCCGCTACATTTCTCTCATTTGTAACGATTGGTTATTCTCTGCGAGAGACTATTAGAATCTCTGGCCATGAAAGCTGTTTAGATGTTTTCCTTTGTGAAAACTCATATATGCAGTTGTGGTTCTTTATGTAATGCAATGTGCTGTCGTTATTAACTTTGATAAGTGAATGTGGGACTTTAATTAGTGAAGGTCCATGTATATTTGTCAGATTGCCAAGTGTTGTTAAGGTAGTTCATTTGTTGTTTGAATCTTAAAAACATAACTCACTGTCAGATGCTATTAGCTCAATTTACACTCACGTGATTGATAGTAATTTTGGATTAATACGTCATCAACTGGTTATGTTGCAGGTATGGAGCATCTAGGCACAGGCTGAACTCACTCTAAATGGACCAGTTGGGCAAGTTCATGAAACAATATGGTCTTTGCTGGTATACAGGTAATTACTCTAACATTATTGAGTCGTTTCTATGATTTGATTAGCCATTGGTTTCGTTAACCAAAGTCCCGTTTCATCTAATTGAGGGTATTTTGTTAACACTTAAAACTGCAAATCTTCTTACACTTGACACATCAGTACTTTGATTGTGATTATAATATTTGATCATCATAATCCACCGAGTGAGTTTTGCTAAGGTCAACCTTTTCGTAGATCAAAGATTCTTTTACCGGTATGTCACTTTGCGATGTTTAATTTATTTGTTGGCTACTTGATGAGTGGGTTTTATATCTGCGAATCAGGTCTTGTTAGACTTATTTATTGCGGTCTTTAAGTATTTTTAGTATTGTTTTATTCATTTTTTGTGTTTATTTATTGTAGGATGGAGATGGAGGGGCAAAAGAGTCAATTTGGAGCTTAAAGGATTAAAATTTGGCTTGGTGGCAATTTTGTAATTCTGAGGACATGACCTAGCGCCTAGAGCGCTAGGAATTGAACTAAGGTAGCGCCTGAGGCGCTAGTGCACGATTTTTGATGGTGATGTGCGGCTGATTGAAAAAAAGGAAGCCAATTTGGAATAGGATGGAAGTTTTATCAATTAGAAGAAGAGAAAGAGACTCAAAAAGGGGAATTATTAGATTTTCATTGATTATTCTTCTACTTTCTAGAGAGAGATTCTTCAATTTTACTGTGGATTACTATCGTTTGATTGTTGGATTTTAATGTGGGTTTGAGCTTTACTTTGGATTTTTAATCAACAATTGGGTTTGATCGTTCTATTCCTTCTTTATTCAATTGTTTGCTTATTTTTTCATGTGTTGTTTTGATCCCATAATGGCTTTTGGTTCAGTCATGAACTAATTTTCATTATGGGATTCTAACGGATTTTAATATGTAGTTTAGTTATAAGCTTGATTGTTGGATTGTTTTACATATCATAAGAAATTTCTATCATGGTTGTTTTGCATGTATGAATGCTTGATCATCATTCGATTTCAGTACTTGTATGGAATTGAAAAATAACATATGAGTATGGATTGTAATCATGATAGCTTGCGTATATGATCCTAATTTGGATAGTTTAATATTTTGTGAATCAGGTAGAAATACGCTGCTTCATCGTAAGAGTCAAAATAAGAGCTTGTGCTTTAAATCAATATAATTGCAATTTCACATAGAAATATAATGATTTTGGTTATAGTGGTGATTACATGGTGTCTATTGATTATGGATATTATGTAAGTAGGTCATAATACATTGACAAATGGTTATGTTTATATCAGTGCCCTTGGCTATTTTTCTGTGATATGTGAACTCTCTAGCATGATGGTGGAACTAGATGAACTATTAAATGAAGTTAGGATCCCATTAATTCCAATTTTGATATATTACATTATTATTCGCGTCTTTAGTTGTTAATTGACTTTATCATAATTTTTGTTACCATAATTAAGTCTTTTAGTTTAGGCAAATAAATATAGTGATAGAACTGATGCGTTGTAATTAGATTTAACACTTTCTCTGTGGGACGATACTTTACTTCCTCTATATTACTTGTTGACGCATGTATGCTTGCATGAGTTAGAGCTCTTTTGCGAAAGATAAAAAGAGGCAACACTACTATTTGGCTACTATTTATGGTTGCATTGTTGCATATTTGGACAATTTAGTGAAGTCTTAGTTGGATTTTTTTTAGGTATGTGATAAAATAATGTTTCTTTAACTAATGAGAACTTCATATTGAAATTTTACATTGAGAACACCTTCCAGAAGAGTAACTAGGTTTGTGTATGAGCCCCTCCAAAACTCTCCCCTGCCTGCATTTCTTCATATTTTATTTCTAAGTGCAGAAGTTACTCATCTATTTTTTCACTCCCTCCTTCAGGGATTTTCCAAGTAAGCATAGATGCAAAACAACATAAAGTCAATGATCAAACTATGATTTACCGACTTGTGAGAACAAGCTTATATTATTTCTTCATAAAATTTTGCTCGTGTACTTATTGTGGATAATTAAAATATTTGAGATTGTTTAGATTATATAGACTTACTTTTATTTATGTTTGTATTTGTAGTGAGAATTTACTATCGAAGTTGATGCTAAAAAGAGAGATGATTGTTATCAATATAGGAAGACAACAAAGATTCGAAATGGTTTTAAAAATCGTTTTGTTATATACCATATCATTTACTAAATTACTTTAAATTAATTATGATTGTCATATTTTAAGGAATGGATTATTTTAAATGATGTAATAATATTTTTTATGTTTTATTTTATATTGTATTATGTTTGTTGAATAAATATGTGCATTCCTAATTAATCTTTTTTTTGAAATCTAAAAAAGTTATAGCTACGGTCATCGACCGTAGCTATAGCTTTCTAAAAAACCAAAGCCTATACCAGGTCAAGGCTGTTGCTATAGACATCTATAGCTACGATCATGAACGTAGCAATAGCTTCTAGTGACCGTTGGTAAAGAGCAAAATCACAATTTGGGCATGATCTATAGCTACAGTTGTGATCGTTGGTGAAGACTTTTAAGACCGTAGCTAAAGGCTTTAGGCACGCGACCTACGATAAGGGTCAGTGACCGTCGGTAATACCTATAGCTACGGTCATAAGGTTTATAGCTACGACCAAGGACCCTCGCTATATGCCTTTTTCTAGTAGTAGACTGAGAGTTGGTTGTGGTTACACTTTTCCCTTTGTCACGAGATGGCCTTGCTACGGTGTTACTAACTCTAGAGGACACCTGAGAAGTGGGAAAAAGTTTACCCTGCGAGAAATTTCGGCCACTGGGCTGGCCTTAGTAAGAAGTGACTCTCTTAGCAATACCCTATAATCTATACTCATTATCTAGACCTGACTGGAAAAGGTCATCTAGGGCAGTGATGCTACTGGTCAGGATATGTGATTGAAGCTCAAGTTTTAATTCATTTTTGAACTTCATAATGGTCAATCTGTCACTCTCACTGATCTTACATCTTTGAGTCAACTCTCTAAATCTACAGATATAATCAACACCAGATATATTATTACCATGATGAAAATTATCGTACTGCTCCATTAACTTATCTATACGTCATATGGGTGAATAATATTGCTTTAGGCAAATTTTCATTTCCCTCTAAGGTGGCCCATCTAGATGCTCTAGGTCTCTCGCAACACTTGACTAAAATAAATGGACCAATTTCACCAAATTCATTTTGGCGAACCACACCTTCCGATCCTCAAACATGCCGTACCAGTCAAAATATTTCTCCATACTAGACAACTAATCAAAGAAATGCATTGGGATCAAATCTATTGTTAAACTCTGGTGCATCTATCTTGACTTTCTTATAGTCATTGTAGACACCCAAATTTTGCACTTCCTATACTGACCATGACAAGAGGGCAAATTCGTCCATTGGGCCGGCCTGCGAGAGCAAAGGATGGGCACCAGAGCGAACACTCGACGTCACCGCAACGATTTGCAAATCAAAATCGACGTGACAGCAGGGCCGTCCGAATTTGGCATTCCCGGAAGGTGTGGCACGCCTCCCAATGATTCCCGGACTGTAAAATACAAGCCTGTCAGCGAAAACCAGCGTCACGGCACGAAAATCGAGGCGTAGCACGAAAATTGAGAAAGTCAAGTCAGCCAGCCGCGGATTGATCTGCGGCCAAGTGAGTGCGCCAGCACGGAAACCAGGAAACCAGCTGAGTGCGATGGGGGGTGGCCAGCCAGCCGCAGATCAATCTGCGGCTGCCCTAGCCAGCCTATTTCAGTTCAGTTTCTTCATTTCATCCAGGAGGTTCAGCAGCAGAAGAAAGAGGCGGGAGCAGCTCGGAAAAGAAGGAGAAAATAGCAAGAAAATAAGAGAAATTAAGAGAGAAAAGAGTGAGAAATAGTGAGAAATTGTACCCATTTTGTGAAATTACATCTCATATTTTCTACTCTATTCAATACCCAAATTCATGCATATTGTGGGGATTATTTGCAAGGTGAAAAATCCTTTGTTTTAGCATTTTGTTTTACCATTTTTGTTAAGCTTTTGTCATCCGAATTATATTAAATGTAGTTGTTCTTGTATAGTATTGTGAATCCTTGGATTGAGGGCTATTAGTGAGGGTTCCAAATGGAACGAAATTCCTCCTAATAGCCCGATGATATCCATTTGGTGAATTTTTAGCTCGTTCTAATGATATATTGTGCATAGATTGTTTAGATTGCTATTTTTAGGATCTTGTGGGTGTGTAGCGATTTTGGATGTGAGCCTAGGAGCGCGACCCCGTGGTCCAAATCCGATGATGGACATCTATTGATATATGTAATAAATTCGATGTATCTTTCATTGTAAATATGTAATCGCCGGGCCTTAAAACGACGCCAAGGCGAGAATCGTGTTTAAGGCCCCGAAATAGTGAAACTTGTGATCGTAGGCGTTTGGGGTTATTTTGATGGCTTACATGCCCATGAATAGCCCCAACGCATTTTAATGCTTGATTTGATTTATGAGACGAAATTGATTTCAAAGCTAAACGATAAGATTTTCGTAAAATCAATCAAACTAGGTTATTAGAATCACGAGGTTAAAATTGGGAATGCTAATGGATGTCGATTCCTATTTAACGAGAAGGCAAAAGAAAAAATCGTTTTCAAACATCACAAAAATGGTTTTATAAAATAAGAAATGTTTTATTAAATCTTTGTGCATAGGGTGAAAGAGATCCTAGAAGTTGCCCATCATGCTATTTACGAAAGCAACGTATATATCTCGATTCCTATTTTGACGAAGGTTTAGAAAACTCTTGTTTTGCCAAAATGACACCTAATGAAAATCTCATAAGTTTTTGACAATTAAAATTAAACCTTTCTCATAAAGCCTTCTCGTATAAGCCGAATGACATTCTAAAGCATTCTCAAAGGAGAGCACGACTTTTCATCAAAACCCAAAAGGTTTCTTCATGCAAACTCACCACGACATTCATATAGGCACACACACACACGCGCGCACATACACACACACATTCAAGAATTAAAGGATAGGAAAAGTATCAAGATTGCGGTAACCGTGCTTCACGGAAGTCGGGGGGTGCCTAACACCTTCCCCTCGCTTAAGCAAGCCCCCGAACTCTATGAATCTCGGTTCGCAGACCAATTAATTCGGAGTCACATATGAGCCAGCGATTACGAAAACGAAACTCGGATGAGTTGGTACATCCATTTCAAATATACCAACTGGCGACTCTGGTTAATTGGCTCATCATAAAAGCGATCTTTCAAAACCCCGTCGACATCAAGGCCGACCTTTTCCAAAAATCATCTAATAAAAAGGCCAAAATCGGAAAAGGACAAATAATCGCAGTCAGAGGCGAAAAACCAGCGTCGACAGCTGGCGACTCTGCTGGGGAGATTAGAGGGCTTAAGCCGCGTTCAAATCTTGATGCTATCATATCCTTTAAAAAAAATTCATGAATATGTGTGTGCATGCGATATTTTGATCATTTTTACTTTTGTTGTGTGAATGTGTGTTTTGTCCAATAAGTGAATGATTAAATGGGATTGCTTTAATTTAAAGTAAAATCATTTGCATACGGTGAGGACGATGAATGTGAATGTATGTTGAGAGAGTACCTCCTCCTGAGGCGAACCTGTCGGTTGCTTATTACTGGACTCGAAGGGGCTGCTCCCCGGAGATGGCTCAGGAAACGCACCACCCAAATTCGCTCCAATCGAAAGGATTCAAACGAGTAGATTGCGAAGATTTGGGGACCTTCATGCCGAAAAGCCCGTGAGAGTAACCCTAGGGTAGGTCAGCCTCTGATAAACCTAACGAAAGGGAAGCTTCTTCATGCCCTTTTATCATTCAGTCGAATAAATAAATGTCATATAAATGGCATATAACTGTCATATCGGCATCATCGTAATAAATATGTCCTGTATCATATGATTACAGCACCTGCACATATAAAGAGAATACTGATATGGTTTTGCAGGAAGGCAATCCGTGCCACGTACCAAGGTTTTCTAAAAACTTCTAAATACTGTCCTGTCATCAAACACTGACCTTGTTTTGCAGGATAAGATTAAGAGAACCGTGAAAGCGTGGCATAACGATCACAAAGAACCCGGAGTAGGGGCATATTCGACCACAAAAAAAAAAAAAAAAAAGAAGAAAAAGAAAAAGAAAAAGAAATAATAATAATCATGCATCAGTGTTGACATGCCTCTGCCAACTTGTAACTGACACAGTACTAAACTGCGGCCTTCGTTTGTTTTGCGAGACTGCCCCTAAGACCCAACTGAGAGGCCGTAAAGTCCATACTCCATCCATCCAAATGGTAGGGGCCGGTAGCCATGAAATACACTGGCTTCCCTGATTCACACATCACGATACGAGATGGGGGAAATTGCGGTACAGACTTGTCCGGCCTATGAGGATCAGATCGGAGGGATCTCCCATAGTGACGCCCCTCCTAAATGGGCTTGGTATCAAAACATTAAGGAGTTCCTTCGAGACAGCTCCCCTCCCGAAAATGTAGATCTGACCAAGGAAAGAGAATCCAAAGATGGGCAGTGAAATTCTTCCGAAGCGGAGACGATTTGCATAATAAGGACCTAGCTACGGGACTGCTGAGATATCTGGAAGCCGAAGAAGCCCACAGATTAATGAACGAAGTACATGGCAATGTGTGCGGAGCCCATATGAGCAGAACATTTTGGCAAAGAAAATCATGTGAACGGGTCACTACTGGCTAACCATAAAAAACTGACTGTGATACTTATGTCAGGAAATGCCATCAATGCCAGATCCATGCCAAATGCGATCCATGCACCTCCTAATGAGATCCATTGCTTGACCTCACTGTGGCCAGTTGGACCGTGCAGCAGGTGATATCCAGGAAGGGGTACCCCGATCTGAGGCATTCTAGCCTGACAAGCGATAGGCCAAATTTGAAGGAGGATCATGATTTTGGTATAGAGCTAGATTTCGATCTGATGGGGATTGAGCAGGACGAGACAGATATCGACAATACGCCTGGCGAGATCGAAGGATGGGTCGAGGGTAAACCCAAACCCAGTTTAGACCAAACCATCGCCATCAAACATCAGAGCCCTAACGATCACAAAGAACCCGGAGTAGGGGCAAATTCGACCACAAAAAAAAAAAAGAAAATATAAAATTTCAAAAATCAAAAATCCCCCAAACCTTTCAACAAGTCAAAGGACCGGATCTGCTGTTAGCCCAGCAAGATACCGATGCAACCAGTATGAGGGAGATCACAAGAAAAGCAACTTAACACTGGGGCATTTGTCAACTACCCAGGAAATGATGACGTGCAAATTGGCACCCATGCAACAATCCCATCAACATGCACCATCATCATCGAATGCTACCTCATGTCAATTCAATCTTTAACGGTACGATCATCTGGCATTTGTCAAGCATAGTTTTCCCGGGATACGATGATCCGCGTGAAAGGGGATTTTATTTGGCTTGATAGGAATCGGATTAATTCTGACAAGCAACCGTGGAGCACAATCGTGAGTATGATTAGACAAAGAAGGCTATTCAACCTTTGATCGGGTACAAAGCCTTAATTCAAAGCAACGTTGGCGACAGAATCGACCTCATGTGACAGCCTTCACTTTGCATTTGCACAAACTTTCAGTTGTGGGGTATAAAACTATGACGACGTTGATGACAATTAACACGTAGTCAGACAGTCAATGGTTATCAAGATAATATCAAGAAGTCAGACGATAAATGATCATCAAGCTAATGTCTCGAATCGTGGCCTGGGTTATTCGAGTAATTAAGCCCAAGGGGTGTCTCTACACCTGGTGCCCTAAAGCCAGCTGGTTTGGGAGTCGCTGACCCAACACTCGTTACAGGGGTAACTCAGAGCTTAAGAAAACGAGCATTACAGTCAAGGAGGCCCGAGCAGATTCGAATCGTGGCATGGGCTACTCGAGTAATTAAGCCTAAGGGGTGTCTCTACATCTGGTGCCCTAAAGCCGTCTGGTTTGGGAGTCACCGGCCTAACACTCGCTATATGGGTAACTCAAGCCTAAGAAAACGAATCTTGCGCAAGGTCAAGCAAAGAATGAATGGTGCAAACCCCCAGCTTGTCTCGAACCGTGGCCTTTGTTACTCGAGTAAATAAACCCGAAGGGGTGTCTGCACACCTAATGCCCCAAAATCGTCTGGTTCGGGAGTCATTGGTCCAAAACTCGTTAAATGGGTAACTTTGAATAGCCTAAGAAAACGAGACAAGTGAAGTGGGCTAATAAAAAGAAAAGATAATACGAAAAAAAAACTCTCGGCCTTAAATAAGAAGTCATAGAAGAGAAACCCCTACTGAGTGCTGCCTCGCACAGTGCATTTGTCATATGACGTCAATCCTGCTAAGGACGTTGTCGAGAATGAAGACAGAATGCCTTTGACGAGGGAAGGTAGTTCTTTTGAATTCGACCTTACTCACATACAATGACCATGAACGCTTGAAGGTGTTCTTACGATTTCATAACTCGTCAAATAGAAAATCATCAACTCACGAAAAAAAAAAAAAAAAAACCTTCCAATCTAGTACATTCACGGTTCACCACTTGCTAGATTATGCGATCAAAAGATATTCAATTTCATGTGCTTTAACTGCATTTTTGTCGAGATTATAATATCTTTGTGTTGAACTAACACTAGCGGCCCGAGCCTTCAAGTTTTGGCGTTTGTTAGTCATCTGATATGCAGGATCTTGCAGAGCTGTGGATAACTCAGCACGGTCAACATCGCGAGTTTTCGATAGAAATTCTTGGTAACAACACGCGCCAAGGCTGGGGCAGTTAAGAATCGTGAAATGGAAGGAAGCTGAGACTGCGCAGAACTCCTCGTCATTGGGCCTCTCCCCAATCCTGACTATCACTGCCTCGACATCCAAATGATCCACGTGCATGAGCATATACAAGGATGATATAATGCGGGACAACAGCATATCGGCCGTCAGAAATGATCAAAGGGCCAAAGAGCCCAACATAGCTGTCGTTCATCACAGGAGAGCGAAACGGACTGCCTCAACTCGATGAAATGAAGACGACCAAGAACAGGCAGAGTACCAAACCAATGTTGAAGTATAGAAACTACACTTCACCACGAGGCGTGACCCAATCAAATGTGGGCAAACAACGACGACTATCGAATCGTATCATTTGACTAAACAGGGGTCATTTCTATCTAAACATATGTTGTGCACATGCATCTGTCCATAACATATCTGTCAGATCATACATAACATCTTTTCCATGCATGCAGGTACGAGCGCGTCGCTTTCAACCTCACAAATGATCAGACCGTGAGGGCTTTTGCGGCATATTACGTGGACGATGTTGGTGGGAGATCCGGGACAGAAGCCGATCACACATCCCACTTCAAGAAATCCCTCAAAATCAAATCAAAAAATTCCCTGGGAGGGGTTGGCATCCAAGCAATCAATGATCCCTGGGAAGGGCTGGTATCCAATCAATCAAGCAACCCTGGGAAGGACTGATATCCACAGAAAGAAAAAAAAAGACAAATAACAACAAACCCTGGGAAGGGCTGAGATCCACGTGAACCACAACAAAGATGGTGAGCACCCCTGGGAAGGGCTGATATCCACAGAAAGAAAAAAAAGACAAAAAACAACAAACCCTGGGAAGGGCTGAGATCCACGCGAACCACAACAAAGATGGTGAGCACCCCTGGGAAGGGCTGATATCCACAAAAAGAAAAAAGACAAAAAACAACAAACCCTGGGAAGGGCTGAGATCCATGCGAACCACAACAAAGATGGTGAGCACCCCTGGAAGGGCTGATATCCACAAAAAGAAAAAAGACAAAAAACAACAAACCCTGGGAAGGGCTGAGATCCACGCGAACCACAACAAAGATGGTGAGAACCCCTGGGAAGGGCTGATATCCACAAAAAGAAAAAAGACAAAAAAAAACAAACCCTGGGAAGGGCTGAGATCCAAGCGAACCACGACAAAGATGGTGAGCAACCCTGGGAAGGGCTGATATCCACAAAAAGAAAAAAGACAAAAAATAACAAACCCTGGGAAGGGCTGAGATCCAAGATAATCGACCGGCGACGATACCCGGCGGTTACGAGATGGATATCCGGCGACGAAAACCGGCTTCGACAAGACAATCGACCGGCGACGATAACCGGCGATTACGAGATGGATGTCCGGCGACGAAAACCGGCTCCGACAAGATAACCAAACGGCGACGATAACCGGGGGTTACGAGATGGGTGTCCGGCGACGAAAACCGGCTCCGACAAGACAATCGACCGGCAACGATAACCGGCGATTACGAGATGGATGTCCGGCGACGAAAACCGGCTCCGACAAAATAACCAACCGGCGACGATAACCGAGGGTTACGAGATGGGTGACCGGCGATGATAACCGGCCCCGACGAGACAATCGACCGGCGACGATAACCGGCGATTACGAGATGGATGTCCGGCGATGAAAACCGACTCCGACAAGATAACCAACCGGCGACGATAACCGGGGGTTACGAGATGGGTGACCGGCGACGATAACCGGCCCCGACGAGACAATCGACCGGCGACGATAACCGGCGATTACGAGATGGATGTCCGGCGACGAAAACCGGCTCCGACAAGATAACCAACCGGCGACGATAACCGGGGGTTACGAGATGGGTGACCGGCGACGATAACGGGCCCCGACGAGACAATCGACCGGCGACGATAACCGGCGATTACGAGATGGATGTCCGGCGACGAAAACCGGCTCCGACAAGACAATCGACCGGCGACGATAACCGGCAATTACGAGATGGATGTCCGGCGACGAAAACCGGCTCCGACAAGATAACCAACCGGCGACGATAACCGGGGGTTACGAGATGGGTGACCGGCGACGATAACCGGCCCCGACGAGACAATCGACCGGCGACGATAACCGGCGATTACGAGATGGATGTCCGGCGATGAAAATCGGCTCCGACAAGATAACCAACCGGCGACGATAACCGGGGGTTACGAGATGGGTGACCGGCGACGATAACCGGCCCCGACGAGACAATCGACCGGCGACGATAACCGGCGATTACGAGATGGATGTCCAGCGAGGAAAACCGACTCCGACAAGATAACCAACCGGCGACGATAACCGGGGGTTACGAGATGGGTGACCGGCGACGATAACCGGCCCCGACGAGACAATCGACCGGCGACGATAACCGGCGATTACGAGATGGATGTCCGGCGACGAAAACCGGCTCCGACAAGATAACCAACCGGCGACGATAACCGGGGGTTACGAGATGGGTGTCCGGCGACGATAACGGGCCCCGACGAGACAATCGACCGGCGACGATAACCGGGGGTTACGAGATGGATGTCCGGCGACGAAAACCGGCCCCGACTAGACAATCGACCGGCGACGATAACTGACGATTACGAGATGGATGTCCGGCGACGAAAACCGGCTCCGACAAGATAACCAACCGGCGACGATAACCGGGGGTTACGAGATGGGTGACCGGCGACGATAACCGGCCCCGACGAGACAATCGACCGGCGACGATAACCGGCGATTACGAGATAGATGTCCAGCGATGAAAACCGGCTCCGACAAGATAACCAACCGGCGACGATAACCGGGGGTTACGAGATGGGTGACCGGCGACGATAACCGGCCCCGACGAGACAATCGACCGGCGACGATAACCGGCGATTACGAGATGGATGTCCGGCGACGAAAACCGGCTCCGACAAGATAACCAACCGGCGACGATAACCGGGGGTTACGAGATGGGTGACCGGCGACGATAACGGGCCCCGACGAGACAATCGACCGGCGACGATAACCGGCGATTACGAGATGGATGTCCGGCGACGAAAACCGGCTCCGACAAGACAATCGACCGGCGACGATAACCGGCGATTACGAGATGGATGTCCGGCGACGAAAACCGGCTCCGACAAGATAACCAACCGGCGACGATAACCGGGGGTTACGAGATGGGTGACCGGCGACGGTAACCGGCCCCGACGAGACAATCGACCGGCGACGATAACCGGCGATTACGAGATGGATGTCCGACGATGAAAACCGGCTCCGACAAGATAACCAACCGGCGACGATAACCGGGGGTTACGAGATGGGTGACCGGCGACGATAACCGGCCCCGACGAGATAATCGACCGGCGACGATAACCGGCGATTACGAGATGGATGTCCGGCGACGAAAACCGGCTCCGACGAGATAACCAACCGGCGACGATAACCGGGGGTTACGAGATGGATGTCCAGCGACGAAAATCGGCCCCGACAAGACAATCGACCGGCGACGATAACCGGCGATCAACGAACCCCTGGGAAGGGCTGGTATCCAAACAATCAACGACCCCTGGGAAGGGCTGAGATCCAAGCAAACCCCGACAAACGGTGACACCTGTAGGACCGTATCAAAAGACTGTGCAGGGGTCATTTTTTTTTATCAAATTTACATTTTTAATGTTGTGTCACATGCATTGAATAGATGATAATTCTGTACGTGATCCATGCAGGTTAGGTGTCAAGGTCCTAGCCTATCAGAGTCAAAAGCGATGGTTGCCAAGAACGATGTACGAGGACGAACTCCAAGGATGCCCTTCAAAGCTAGTCAGGAGAATAACTTCCTTTGATGACATTGGGATGGAATAAGGTGATTACGAGAGGGGTGACCGGATACGAGACCCGGCCCCGACGAGATGACGAGCGACCGGATGCGAGACCTGGCACTCACAGGACAATCGACCGGATACGAGACCAGGCGATTACGAGACGAGTGACAGGTCAGGGAGTGATGCATTGACACCTTTACGAATGTGTTGCATGCCTTACATCTTGTGTTACATCATAAGTTGTATGTGTTGCATCATGTATGCACTGTCATTCTTATGCACTGTCATTCATGCATCGGGTGTCTATTTCTTTATCATGTTCATTTCATTTAACATTTCATAAACATGATAAAGAGGGGCAGCTGTAGACACCCAAATTTTGCACTTCCTATACTGACCATGACAGGAGGGCAAATTCGTCCATTGGGCCGGCCTGCGAGAACAAAGGATGGGCACCGGAGCGAACACTCGACGTCACCGCAACGATTTTCAAATCAAAATCGACGTGACAGCAGGGCCGTCTGAATTTGGCATTCCCGGAAGGTGTGGCACGCCTCCCAATGATTCCCGGACTGTAAAATACAAGCCTGTCAGCGAAAACCAGCGTCACGGCACGAAAATTGAGGCGTAGCACGAAAATTGAGAAAGTCAAGTCAGCCAGCCGCGGATTGATCTGCGGCCAAGTGAGTGCGCCAGCACGGAAACCAGGAAACCAGCTGAGTGCGATGGGGGGTGGCCAGCCAGCCGCAGATCAATCTGCGGCTGCCCTAGCCAGCCTATTTCAGTTCAGTTTCTTCATTTCATCCAGGAGGTTCAGCAGCAGAAGAAGGAGGCGGGAGCAGCTCGGAAAAGAAGGAGAAAATAGCAAGAAAATAAGAGAAATTAAGAGAGAAAAGAGTGAGAAATAGTGAGAAATTGTACCCATTTTGTGAAATTACATCTCATATTTTCTACTCTATTCAATACACAAATTCATACATATTGTGGGGATTATTTGCAAGGTGAAAAATCCTTTGTTTTAGCATTTTGTTTTACCATTTTTGTTAAGCTTTTGTCATCCGAATTATATTAAATGTAGTTGTTCTTGTATAGTATTGTGAATCCTTGGATTGAGGGCTATTAGTGAGGGTTCCAAATGGAACGAAATTCCTCCTAATAGCCCGATGATATCCATTTGGTGAATTTTTAGCTTGTTGTAATGATATATTGTGCATAGATTGTTTAGATTGCTATTTTTAGGATCTTGTGGGTGTGTAGCGATTTTGGATGTGAGCCTAGGAGCGCGACCCCGTGGTCCAAATCCGATGATGGACATCTATTGATATATGTAATAAATTCGATGTATCTTTCATTGTAAATATGTAATCGTCGGGCCTTAAAACGACGCCAATGCGAGAATCGTGTTTAAGGCCCCGAAATAGTGAAACTTGTGATCGTAGGCGTTTGCGGTTATTTTGATGGCTTACATGCCCATGAATAGCCCAAACGCATTTTAATGCTTGATTTGATTTATGTGACGAAATTGATTTCAAAGCTAAACGATAAGATTTTCGTAAAATCAATCAAACTAGGTTATTAGAATCACGAGGTTAAAATTGGGAATGCTAATGGATGTCGATTCCTATTTAACGAGAAGGCAAAAGAAAAAATCGTTTTCAAACATCACAAAAATGGTTTTATAAAATAAGAAATGTTTTATTAAATCTTTATGCATAGGGTGAAAGAGATCCTAGAAGTTGCCCATCATGCTATTTACGAAAGCAACGTATAGATCTCGATTCCTATTTTGACGAAGGTTTAGAAAACTCTTGTTTTACCAAAATGACACCTAATGAAAATCTCATAAGTTTTTGACAATTAAAATTAAACCTTTCTCATAAAGCCTTCTCGTATAAGCCGAATGACATTCTAAAGCATTCTCAAAGGAGAGCACGACTTTTCATCAAAACCCAAAAGGTTTCTTCATGCAAACTCACCACGACATTCACATAGGCACACACACACACGCGCGCACATACACACACACATTAAAGAATTAAAGGATAGGAAAAGTATCAAGATTGCGGTAACCGTGCTTCACGGAAGTCGGGGGGTGCCTAACACCTTCCCCTCGCTTAAGCAAGCCCCCGAACTCTATGAATCTCGGTTCGCAGACCAATTAATTCGGAGTCACATATGAGCCAGCGATTACGAAAACGAAACTCGGATGAGTTGGTACATCCATTTCAAATATACCAACTGGCGACTCTGGTTAATTGGCTCATCATAAAAGCGATCTTTCAAAACCCCGTCGACATCAAGGCCGACCTTTTCCAAAAATCATCTAATAAAAAGGCCAAAATCGGAAAAGGACAAATAATCGCAGTCAGAGGCGAAAAACCGGCGTCGACAGTCATCATCATAAGGATCATGCCTAGGTTGTTCTTGGTGTCTAACATGACCATCACTATTACCATTATTCCCTAAGGTTCCACTACAAGTTGTCTTTGCTTAATTTATGTAATCCTATCATTCATTTAATCCAATAGTGCAACTATGACAGTTAATTGGTCCTGAATTTCTCCTAAAACAGGTTGATTACGTGCAGTCATGATGCAAATGCAAGTACAAAGCTGGGATAATATAGAAATTTAATTGAAGCAAATTAAAATTATAAATCTAAACCTATGCAATCGCAATCTCAAAAGCTAATAATAATATGCAACCAAATGGAATAATATGCAATTTAAAAGAGTAAATCCAAAACAAGCTTTTAAAATTTTAGTACTAATGAACGAAGGGAATTCAAGTGATGAAGTATTTAAAATCCTAATATTCAAAAGTGATATTTTTTTGACCTAATTGATCAGGAAGTGTGAAACAAGGGTGAAAAGTGCGAAGGTTAAAAGTGTAGGGGCTTGTTATGGAAGAAACAGGGGCTAACATATAGCATTAATAAACTAGGGCTAATATTTAAACGAGTAGAAGTTGTGGGGACTAAAAAGTAATTGGATAAGGCTTTTTTTACTTTGTTTTAGGAAAGTTTAGGGTTACCTCCTTTGTTCCAAATATAGAACCAATAGCAGCGGTGTGAAAGGATGAAAAGATTTAGTGAGCAACGACGGCGGCAAAAGGATCAACAAGTTGCGGTGACGTTAGCGGGAAGGTTTTTCGGCGACGGCGACAATGCAATCTCTCTTTTCCCTTTCTTTTTTTTTTCTTTTATGTTCCTGTTTCTCTCTCCCCGATCTGTTTCTGGTTTTGCAAGTGTTGTTGATGGTCAACGATGGTAGCAATGAGCTAGTGCTTCTTAGGGTCACAGATTGAACTTCCGTTGGTGGTTGTCGATCGATATTGTTGATCGACGATGGTGAGGGTTTTGTGATTTCTTGATATGGGTCGGGTCCGAGTTAGGTTAACCCGACTTGATGATGAAGTACTAATTTTGTAATTGTTGTAGCGGTGGTGATAGGGTTCTATATGATTGCAGTAGTAACTATTAAAGTAGATGAAAAATAATTTTGGGACTGCGAACAATAACTTTAAAAAAAATAAAATTTCTCAAGTTTTGGCTCTGATACCAATACGATGTAGGACGAAAATTGTTAACAGGTAATTAATTGAAAGTGGTAAAATCAACAAAGAAAATGATGAGAACTAGGGTGATTCAACTGCAAGGAAACCACTACCCCTAGGGTTTCTTGACCGCAAAAGGGAGGAAAGTATATTGATCGCAACCAATAATCAAAATAATTTCAATATCATAGTGTAAAGATTCTGTCATGACTTACAAGCATATTTATAAAAAAATAAATTCTATTAACCCTGAACCCCTTAATAATTGGGTCTCTAAATAAATAACTCAATATTAAAATAAAATAATAAATACAAGTCTAACAAACTATATAAATAAATAAACAATTGATAAATAAATAACTAAATAGCGAATCATCCACCGCGATGACATCTCACAGATCGATCCCTATCAAAATTTAAGCAAAAATTTAAGCTTTCCACATTGATAATTATTTTCATTAAAGAATACCTAAAATAAACTTGAATATATGCTAACAAAAAACACCAATTAAAAGCAAGTTCATTCATTTCGACAAATTACCAGAGTTTAGAAATTTGACATGTATGAAGAGTCATACATTCATACATGCATTTGAGTTTTGAAGTTTTAGTAGATTGTCTAGTGTGCACATATATATACTATTTCAATGTATAATATAAAAACATCGTATACATCTTGCCTCTATGAAAACTAACGCTGAGATGACTAACTTGCTAAACACATTATTCAACTGCTTACAGCATAACATTGTTGGCCAAACAAATTAATCAACTGCTTACAACATAAACCAAAGAAATTAATCAACTGCTTATAGCATAATTGTTGGCCAAAAGGCTTCTCGTTGCTAGCCAGTAAAAGCTTGGCCTCCTGCTTGCTCCACCAAGTATGTCATTGGAAAGACCTCATAGAGATAGAGGACACTGTTACAGATACCACCATAAAGTAATTCCGATGAACATCGGGGCACACCGTAGCTTTCCATTTGGGCTTTTCTTGTCAGCAGAGTAGAGAAAAATACCACCATAAAGTAATTCCGATGAACATCTGCTGTGTAATACCCGGGAAAAAAAACATTTAAATTTAAATTTATCTTTTAAATATTTTAATTGGATTTTTCTTATGTTTGGGTCAAATTGTATTTAATTTGTGTGGACTATAATAATTAAGAGATTACATTAAATTGGGCCTTAATACTAATTGGGTTTAATTTATATGTGGGTAATATTAAACCCTATTATAATTAAGAGAATTAATAAGATAATTAATAAGTAAAACCTAACTTCACTCACACTACATCGCATACGATCAAAAGAAAACGAAGAGAACGTGAGGCGGCATAAGAACTAGAAGAGGAATTTACCGAACTCGAATATCTGGTAAGATCAAGTTAGTAAATTAATATTACTTTTAAATTGTTAGAGGAATCATGTAAAGGTCCGTTAAATAATGAGAGGATTAAAATTATAGCGGGTATGACATCTCATCAATTCGTACACTTTTGTGTTACTGATTGCTAATGATGATCTATTTTTTTAGAAAACTTGCCCAGTTAACAATTAAGAATGGGTCGTAAGAAGCGCATACAAACTTCTTATGAATTGGATTTTCGGTATCATATAATAGACCACAAGGTTTCTTAGCTAATTTCAGGAATTTCATTCAGCAGAAGTAATAACTCTTTATTATTCGAAGATGAAGGTCTAGTTTTACACACTCACAGTTCTTTCTATGCTTGCTAGTTGCTAAATATATGATCAATGTTAGACTTTGAGATAATAAGATAATGGTATTAATTATTAACTGTAACTAATCCGTGTAAAGGTTTAATTAAAATGCATATTATGCATGTACAAGGCATGTGGACATTTGATGTTAATTGGCTTGTTGTTGAGTATATATGGTGTGAATCAGTTAATGCGGATAGCAACAGGAAGTGGGTAATACATATATTCATTAAAATAATAGAAAAAAAAAACTTATTCTAACTATGGAATACTAATGTATCCAGGTTAGTTGTTAGAAGAATGTATATTATATTCATATGTATGAATAAGGTATTGATTTGTAAAATAAATAAATAGAGAGTGATAACAGGCTTTATAAGTAATCCGAGATTAATTAAAAATTATTCAGGTTTATTTTGTGAATTTAATGTAATTGAGAATTCATCTTATATTATTGTAGTTATAATTCTTAAGTAATTTATAAACTTATTATTATTTTTGTTTAATTAGATCAGACGGAGGGAGTCTAAACGAGTAATATTTGAAAATTATAATTTGGGCATTACATTACTTAACCCAGGTACGGATTTTGTACTTTTTCAGCGATACTCTTTTAATTTTAATTCGTTCGTTTTGCTACTCGATTAGAAATTTGGTATTGCCTCTCATGATTATTCGTTTTCAAATTTGTTGTGATAGTTTTGTTTTGGCGTTGATATTAGAACTCGTATTTGTACTCTTTGAACTAGTTAATCATGTCACTATGTTTTGGAGACTTTATTCGTTTGTATCATTCTTCGTATATTTTCGTTCACATTCGAAAGTTGTTTTGATCATTGATATCTTGTGATAATTAAGAATGTTCGTAGTTGATAATTCGATGTCATTTGAAGATGGTCATGTAAGCCTTGTGATTTGAACCCCTTTTGGCTTACATTTTGTAGTTTGATCTTTAGGGTATACTTGAGCTAACCACCTGTGGGGGTACCACAGACATGTCCTCTTGACACAAGGGCATGACACCTTCCGTGGCGGTGTGATCAATCCACGGCGTATCCTTTTGTTATGTATGTTTGCTCTGGGTGTGAGAGCTTTGGCCATTTGATATATTTGTTCAGGATACGTATGGGTCGACCCAATATTTGATTTGATTTGTTTGGCGGATTAGTGACGTATGTGTCATGCGTATTATCCGATTTGATTTGCATACATCATGGTACCGATGTATTTTGTTAGCCTTTGACTATTTGTATTTGAGCTCAGTATGAAATTATTACATTAACCTTTGATTCAGCCTTATTTTGTTTGAGATCTTTTGTGATTATAATTGTCCGTTCAATAGTGTTCATCATTTGTACCTGGTTTCACTAATTTTGATATATTCGTAAGTCGTTCATAATTCACGTTCGTTCATTCATTCGATTCTTTTGGTTACATTATATATTATGGTATATTTGTATATCGTTATATCCGTACTGGGCATTTGGCTCATGTTGTATTTTTCTTCTGGCAGGTTTGTAGGGGCGATTTAGGGTTTCGTGTGAAGAGAGCTACCTTTGACAGAATAAACTTATTTGATTTTAGGTTTTGATTATTATGCCAAATTTTTGGAGAAAGGTATTTATTATTTTGAGGTTTGTTGTGTTTTGCATGTGACCTTCTTTCCTATTCGGAAAGGGGGTGTTACATATGGTATCAGAGCCAGGTTCTCGAAAGCTTGGGTCGGGTCATCCGATCGAGTTGTCGGAGGTGGGAACACGAAGGCTGGTGGTATTATCCCACAATGGAGAGAAGGAGGTCCGAAGGCGGGGACACGAAACCAGCCGGTATTATCCCACAATGGCTAGAGAGGCAAAGATCTGTGGACTGTGTGTATGATCGGTTCTGAATTAAGTTACTAACAATACTACCTTCAAGTCATAACCTTTTGGGTGAGCCTGTGGTGGGCTAAGATGACCCAAGAAGATACTATTGGACCAGTAATTTAAGGTTTTGTTTTGATGGATTTAATTCGATTCGGACTTGGGATTTGACCCAAGATTTGTTCCGGACTCGGGATTTGACCCGGGTTGTTACATGCTACCATGCTGTATGAAGTAAAAAAGTAATCAAAAACTTTATTCATTTCTTTGAAAGACAGAAAAATGTTAAAAGGTTGTTTCAACACGTCAAGGTCGGAATGATCTTTAGAGTTGAACTGAGTGAGCTTGAGGACACATGTATGTACCTTCCGATCTATCTTACGGACTTTGGCGGAGAACCATCCTTAGTGAATTTGCATTTATCGACGTACCTGAAAATCAAATAATACAGGGAAGCTTATTAGAGGTTTATAGAGCTAACCTCAAAGGTCTTAATTACCTAATTGAGCTATTTCTTTGCGGTTGGCTCATCCCAATTTTTGGCGTTTCCTTCGTTTATCGAATAGAAATTTCCTTTCTTTGGAATCTGTTCATAAGGATATGTAAATTGTAACTGAAATATAATGTGTGCGCTATGGTTAAACAGAGATTATAGATCAAAGATGAAAAGGAATACTAAAATACAATTTTAAATCTCGAAATTTTAATAAGACTCCAAGGCATCAAAAGAGCTTGGCAAAGTCTTTAAGGATAGTTTGAATGCCAACTTGCGCAAAGTCGCATTTTTCAGCATGACTCGCTATTCCTGACAATAGAACCAATATCAGGACATTAAGCCATAGTTTCTTGCTTTGGTAACATGAAGACTATAAGCCCACACTAAACGTGGAACACCTTTTACGCTACAGGAATTAAATAGATGCTACAACCAATTTAGGGAAGATTAGCTCCAAATTCCCTCGAAACTGAATTAGAATCGCATAAAGATAAGAATTCCCAAAATCCAATCACAACCAAATGAATTTTGAGCCATGCTACCAGTGTCTAAAATCCAATGGCATCACATTAAGCATTCCACAAGAAAACAATTAAGAATTTGTCACATACTACTCCATTACTCTTTGGCCAGAAACTTAAACTAAAAAATAATAATTTTACCTCAGAAAGATAAATTTAAAAATCTATAGGTGAGGAATTGGGATAATTAGCAGGAACAAGTATTCACACCAGAAAGTTTGGCAACTGGGAGCAAAAATAAAGGAAATTGTTAAATAACAGCAACTTATACTAAGAAATCACAGCACTAGAAAATTATCAAATCACAGCACCAGAAAATTGGAAAATTCTCTTTTCTTCTTCGGAGAGTTAGAGCGTATGGATACCAAGTTCCTGATTTAGGTTCTATCCCCAATTTTTAATTTGTTCTAATAATTATGTTGTTCTTTTCCTAATATTTTATCATTAATTTTTTTCTCCATGTCATGTTAATTAAAAATTTTGTTTTTCTTTTGAATGTTCAATTATTTTTTTGGAGGAAAGAAAATACAACTTCCCTATAAAAGTAAAAGGAATACTCCCTGTATATTAAAATTAATGATATACTCTCTCCGTTACACAAAATGAATCTCATTTGATTTATTTATTTTTTTAATCAATTTGTAAAATCTTAAAACTCAAAAATTGTTGTGAACTAATCTAATTTTGATATGCCCTTGTTAATAAAATATATTGAGAATGCACAACATGAATCATTAAGGATATATATGTCCAAATTCAAATAACTGACCTGTGCCCGTACGTTTTACCTTGTAAGTATCATCTTGCTTAGCTAATATTGTAAACTACTTAAAAATATTATTACTAAGTAAAAAAGTATTACCTCAAATTAAAATAAATTCGTGTACATCATAATTTAACCTTTAAGATTTCGGAAATTAAATAGGATTAAAGTCATGGAACTCTTTTATGGAACAAAGTGAGTATTTAACAATTTTATAAATAATTTTTGACTTACTAAGAAAAGAGTATCAATTAGGTTATTAAAGTTAGTAAATTTAATCTTAAAATTTAAAATTAATATTTTTTATAATTATTGTAAACTATCTACAAATCTATTATTGATAGTGAGAATTTAAATTATAATAAAACACTGTTTAGATTAGAAAGTAGAAGGTAATGGTAAGAAAATAATAAATTGCAAGAGTGTGAAAATAGGAAATGATGGTAAGTAAATAACTATGACAGAAAAAATATTGATGGAAGGAGTTTGAAAGTCAAATGAAGGATGAAAAAAAATAAGAAAATAACTAATATTTTTTTGACCAAAATATAATCTTTTATTTTATATAATTAATATTGGTGTTGAATGGCTATAAAAGATTCTCTCTGTCTTTATTATATTACCTCCATTTTAAAATATAAGATTATTATTGATTTTTGAAAGTATTAAATTATTATTGACTTTTGACATATTCAAACTTAAAATTGAGTTGGGTAATTAAAAATTATAAAATAATAAATATTACACTAAATAATACTTTTTGGATAGTTTACAATATTCATTACTGCATTGACTAAAAGTAAAGAAATTCATGTTAAATTTTGAGTTTGAAAACGATTTAAATTGACTTTAAAAATTCAATAATAATCTTATATCTTAGAGCGGAGATAGTATATATGAGCCTGTTATCCCGTGCGAAACATGGGTCTTGTTATATAATAATTATTATGTTCTTGATATTTTTTGTTAAAAATATTTTATTACATAGTTAAATTTGAATTTTAAATTAAAGAATTAAATTATATGGCTAGTGATTATATTATATTATACTAGTGTCGTAATAAAATAATAATAAGTTAATATTGTGTAAGATGATATCTATTAAAAAACAATTAAGAGTCTAAACCTATATTAATGAGCTAATTAAAAAAAGACTTTACACATGATTGATTATTAGTAAATATAAATAAAATTTTAATTTATACTATAAGAATTCATATATTTATATAATTAAAATAATAAAATATTCATCAATTAAATAAATGATTCATCTACTTATGTATTCGTAATTATTTCTCTATTTATCTAATAATATAATTTACTTAAATTTAAATAGTTATGCTTATATATTTTATAATAATAAAATAATTACATAATTAGATATTATTTATAATAAGAATATGAATTTGTTATGGAATACTAACTAATAAAAAAATTGTATGAAAATGGGAGATGATGGTAATGAGGTAATTATGGTAGTAAGAATATGAATAAAAATAGTTTAAAATGTGAGTGAAGGATGGAAAAATAGCCTAAGAATCTTTCTTCAACTTTCTTTGGGAAATAACCAAAATTGAATCTTTTGTAGTTGTAATTACATATATAGTATTCTCCTTGAAGATCGAGTTAAAGGACCAAAATAGATTTTTTTTGTGTTTTTATATAATAAATAAAAAGATATATTTTGTTAGTAAATATTTGGGTAGAAGAACAAAAGGCATTTTGGTGTTTTTAAATATACTAGCTAAGTGTCTCGTGCAAAGCACGGGTTAATTTTTTAATAAAATTATTTTTAATTTTTAATCTATTATATACATAATGATTATGATTTTTTTGAATTTTAAATTAACTTACTATTAGTATTAAAATGGCTACAATACATTACTCAAACAAAATGATTATCAAAAACTCACAATTGAGTATTAGTAATGTATTATTTTTGTTGTTATTTTCAATTTAATATCCAGTTCTTAAATTTAATATTTTGTTGGTATTTTCAATCTTCAAATTTATGTATAGTTTCTTAGAGTTCAAAAATGAGTAGAACCTAAAAGCCTAAACTTGGTATTTAAGGAATTTTATGTAAAATAAAATTATTGTAGAATAATAAGTTATCATCATGATTTTTAATTTTAAAAGGTAACTAAATTTTAGTAAATAATATATAAGTGAGGAATTTGTTTTAACATTAATTAACTTTAAGTTCTCCCATCTGAAACAAAATTGGTAAATAAAATTTAATCATTGATATATTTTGTAATATAAACTATGCTTTTTATATTAATTATTATTTTCTCATACTATTTTCCTTATATTTTTAATATATAATAATTTAAAAATAAAATCGTTGTAGAATAATAAGTTAGTATAATGACTTTTAGTTTTAAAAATAAATAATATTATGGTAACTAAAGAATGGTTACAAAAAAAGATACAAAATGATGTCTATGGTAAGCGATGTGTATGTGTTATAATATTATGTCTATGTTGATTTATCACTTACCAATTTAATGATAAAATGGTACATGAGATTGTATATTAATTTTTATTTAACTTAAATTTATAAAATTTTATTATTATAATATTGTAGTTATCGTTTCTAATTGTATATTTTTCACTTATAGGCATTGATTTTTAGTTTAGGCATAATCTTTTTTAATATGAAAAAAGTATATAGTTAAGGAAATTATGTACCAAGTGGGTAACTTGTTCACTATAAATTTAATTATTTAAATAAATAAAAATGAGACCCTCTTTCTCCTTCTTTCTTGCATATTAAAAAGTGTTCTAATTATAGTTAAATTCTAGGCCTATTTAAAATAAATAAAATTAAAGAGATTATTCTAGTAATAGTTAAATTTTAGTTCCATACCAAAGGCCAAGGACCAAAAATCTATGTTTTGTCTTAATATATATATATATAATATATATATATATATATATAATATATATATATATATATATATATATATATATATATATATATATATATGACAATGATCCATAACATATATTTGTTATGGATTAAAAATTGACAAATACTATCTATACCATTCGTTTCAAATATCAACGGCTGGGATCAAAAAAGGGAAACCGACGTACACTAAAATTACTAGCCGACTGTTTATTACAAATTTAACCCCAAGCGCTAGTCCTGTTTATGACGAATTTAACGCCAAGTCAACAAAGGACAATACAGTTTTTGGTCCGGTCCGCTAATATTACTAGCGGACGAGTTGTTTGAATATGTCATTCTCTCTCTCTCCTCTATCTTATATAATATGGATATGTATGTATATATGTACGTACATACATACATACACAGATACAGAGAGGAAAGACTTATGGAGGTAGGTGGTGGGAACATGTGACATACAGATAGAAAGGAAAGGCTTATGGAGGTAGGTGGCGGAAACATGTGAGCTAGCTAGAGATGATGTTTATGAAGTATGAGAAAGGAAAGGAGGAGCATAGGCGCAACTAGCTTTACCAGAAGAAAAGGGCCAAAATGGTATAGGAAACCAAAGTCGGTCTTTCACAAGGAAACAAGAATAATAAATTAAGAATAAAGATAGAGTTTAATTTGGGTAGCGTGTTAAATGTTACTCCAACCTCAACGTGCATTCTTCTCTCTCTCCATCCCACTTGCTTACACAGCCTTCGATGCGCTCTCGATATCAATCACTTATACAAACATAGTGTAGTATATAGTACTAGTACAGATACCCCCTCTCTTTCTTTACTATTTCTCAGCTGGTTCATGTACTGTTTCATAAGTAGAGGCCAGGATAGTATTCTTATAAAGACAGTGTGTAGTATATAGTACAAGTACAAATACCCCCTCTCTTTCTTTACTATTTCTCAGCTGGTTCATGTACTATTTCATAAGTAGAGGCCAGGGTGAGTGTAGTATATATTACTCGTACAGATACTCCTCTATCTTTCTTTACTATGTCTCAGCTGGTTCATATACTGCTTCATAAGTAGAGGTCAGGGTAGTATTCTAATAAGGATACCATACAATTTGCACATGCTAGAGCTAATGGTAGTGCACATCCACATCCTACGCATGGTAAGGACTTATTCAATAACACAATCAGGCATCAATGAGAAATGAAGCATTCCTTACATAAGAGTATATACTACACAACTATGCCACAGATTGTACACAGACAAGTTGTAAACACCAAGAGCACACATGATGGTGTGAAGAAGCATAGGAACAATGTTACTGCACTGACAGTTGTACACTCAATTCAATGTAACTAATTTATTAAATCATGGTTAGGTTAGAAAATAAAAGTTAGATGACAGTTTGTTACTTTAGCAGTTAGTTAGATGGCTTACCCTGTACGCTTAGTATAAATAGTATAAATAGGACTGATGTTATACATTTTTTGTAATTTTTCATTCAATGAAGTAATGTTCATCTTCTTCTTCAGAGCTTCAATTAGGATTTTCATTTGTTTTTCATGGTATCAGAGCTATTGCTCAATAGCAAATTAGTTTTCGATCTGATAGTAATTTTCTTCCGCAACGATGGTTACATAATTTTCTTTTCGTTCCAAAATTTATCAAATCTGAATCAATTTTGTTTTTTGTTTTGTTCCTTCTGAATCTCAAATTTAAATCAGTTTTTTGTTCCTTCTAAATCGATTTCTTCAATCGAATATCTCAATCTCAATGGCGTCGAGTTCGAATGAAAAAAACAACAATCAAAATCGGCAAAATCAAAGTAGAACGGAAGACATATCAGTCATCGAATCAAATCTTCATCCACTTTTCCTGCAAAAGAATGACCATCCTGATATGATTATGACTTCTAAGAAGCTTACTAATGCTGATAACTTTGCTCCTTGGAAACGTTCACTTAAGATTGCCTTATCAGCTAAGAATAAGCTTAGTATTATTGATGGAAGCTATGTTATACCTAGTGAAACTTTTGTCCTGTATAATCAGTGGATGAGGGTTAATGATATGATAATATCATGGATTATGAACACAGTTAGTGATGAAATAAGTGACAATATGAAATTTATAGACTCTGCTGCTTCTGTTTGGAATGAGCTAAATGAATGTTTCTCTAACATTAATGGACATAGGATCTTTGAAATTCCGAAGGATATTCATAAACTTGAGCAGGAAAACATGTCAGTAGATTTTTATTATCATAAGTTGAAGGGGCTTCAGGATGAGTTTGCAGCTCTTGAAGTTGTTCCAAAATGTACTTGTGGGGCTTCTAAAGCTCAAGAGGAACAAGAGCAAAGAAAGAAACTGATGCAGTTCCTGATGGGTTTGCATGACAGTTTTATAACTGCCAGGGGGAAAATTTTGATGATGACTCCATTACCATCAGTAACACAGACTTACTCATTGATCAAACAAGATGAGAAACAAAGACAAGGTTATAATCATAATAATGCTAATCTTGTGGCTTTGGGGGTTTCTACACAACTATATAAAAAGAAGTTTGGTACTAAGATCACTAGTCATGATGATGAAGGAGCAACTGAGGAATGTAGTTACTGTCGAGTTAACCACACTAGGGAAACTTGTTTTAAGCTAAATGGATATCCTAAAGGGCACCCTCTGGCAAAGTACAACAAGCAGAATAATCTAATTGGAACTTCTTCTAATTTTAAAGGCAATTTTCACAAAAATGTTGGTGCACATCCTAAAGCTATGCAGGTTCAAAAAGAACATGCAGTTTCTTTACCTGATACTCAGAATCAGCTGGAGAAATTGTAAGCAAAGTTTGATCATCTGATGACAATGATGGAAAAATCTAAAGGAAAGGAAGTTTATTCACCAGAAGATCATATTGCAGGTATTGCAGTTTCTTTGTCTACTTTCTCTGTCACACACTCTAAACAGTGAATTATTAATAGTGGAGCCACTGTTCATATGTGTTGTAACATTCAATTGATGCATTCCATTCATAGTGTTGTTTTGCCTACTGGTATCACTGTGACTGTCCATCAATTGGGATCAGTACATCTTACTTCCACTTTAGATATATATGACGTGTTATATATTCCTTCATTCCATTATAACCTTTTGTCAATTAGTAAGCTCACTGCTTACAATAATTGTAGTGTGGTTTTCTCAGCTGGGAAATGTCTTTTTCAGGACCAGTCCCAGATGAAAATCTTGGCAACTGGTGAAGAAAAAGATGGTTTGTACTATCTCAGTCCCACACATTCTAGTCTCTCAGTTTCCTGCTCTGCTAAGGTTTCCAGCTACACCTGGCACCAGAGATTGGGTCATGCATCTTCTCATGTCTTAGATAAAATCTCTGCTATTGAATTCAATAAAACTTGTAAGGACTTGTGTCCTGTTTGTCCTTTAGCCAAACAAACAAAATTGGTTTTTCCTTTAAGTACTTCTAAAACAACTGTTTTGTTTGAATTACTTCACTGTGATCTTTGGGGTCCATATAAGACCTCAACTATACATGACTGCAAGTATTTTCTTACAATAGTTGAAGATTGTTCTCGTAGCACATGGACTTATTTGTTACCTATTAAGCAGCATTTTTTTACACCTTAAAATCTTTTCTTTCCTATGTTAATACACAGTTTCATACATCAGTGAAAACTATTAAAACTGATAATAGAACTGAATTCATGCTTAGAGAAGGGACAACATTTTTCACCAATCTTGGTATTGTTCATCAAAGCTCATGTAGTGAAACTCCACAACAAAATGGTAGGATGGAAAGAAAACATAGGCATTTATTAGAAGTCGCTAGAGCACTTAGGTTTCAGTCAGGCTTACCAATTTATTTTTGGGGCTATTGTCTTCTCATTGCTACATATCTTATCAATAGATTGCCTACTCCTATTCTTTCTCATAAAACTCCTTATGAATTGTTGTTTCACAAGCCTCCTGATTATTCACATCTCAAAGTTTTTGAATGCTTATGTTTTGCTTCAATTCATGATAATGATAAATTAGCACCAAGAGCTATTAAGTCCGTTTTCTAGGTTATCCACATACACAAAAAGGTTACAAATTGCTCAATCTTGAAACTAAGAAGCTTTTTGTTTCTAGACATGTCATATTTCATGAGTCTATATTCCTTTATAAATAATCCATATCTCAAGTTTCATTTGGCGTTCCTGATTCTCATTGGCCTTTTTCTCATAATACATGTTATGCACCTCCACTTGCAGCAGATACTAATGTTGATGAACCCTCCTCTTTTAGTCAGTTACCTGTTTCTCCTACCACATATTCTTCTTCTTTGCATATATATCATGATAACGGTTCCCCTATTCTTCCTAATCCACCTGTTAACATTAGAGTTTCCACTAGATAGAGAAGTAGACCTGCTTGGATGAATGATTTTCATGTTTTAGGTATCCCACAAGATTCTGATGATATGGTTGCTGCTAGCGTTTCTAAGTATCCCTTGGTCAATTATGTTTTATATGAAGCTTTTTCTGAATCTCATAAACATTTTATAGTATCCATTTTTGTTTGTAAAGAACCATCACATTATAGTCAAGCTATTAAAGATCCTAGATGGATAGAAGCAATGAATAAAGAACTGAAAGCCTTATAGGATAACAATACATGGGTTGTACAAGTTTTACCTCCAGGCAAAAAGGCTATAGGGTGTACATGGGTATATAAAATCAAGCATCATGCTGATGGTTCAATAGAAAGGTTCAAGGCTAGACTAGTGGCAAAGGGATATACTTAATCAGAGGGAATAGACTATCATGAAACCTTCTCCTCTGTGGCTAAAATGGTGACAGTTAGAACTTTTCTAGCTATTGCTGCTGCACATAAATGACATGTATACCAAATGGATGTAAATAATGCTTTTTTGCATGGGGATTTACATGAGGAAGTTTACATGGAATTACCACTTGGTTACAAATAACAGGATAATACTAATTTGGTTTGCAGACTTACTAAATCATTATATGGTCTAAAACAAGCTAGTAGACAGTGGTTTTCCAAACTAACTTCAGCTCTATTAGCTCTTGGATATACTCAGTCTCACGCAGATTACTCCTTGTTTACTCTCACACAAAGTAATCATTTTACTGCTGTTTTAGTTTATGTGGATGATATCTTGGTCACTGGTACAAATGCTTCTCATGTTCAAGCTTTAAAGTTGTTCCTGGATAAAAAATTTAGTATCAAAGATCTTGGACTCATCAAGTATTATTTGGGAATTGAGGTTTTGCATAATGAAGCTGGTATGTTTTTAAGCTAAAGAAAATATGCACTTGATTTAGTTCAAGATGCTGGTTTATTGGAAGGTAAACCATTGTCTATTCCTATGGACACAAATAAAAGGCTTAACCTAGATGAGGGTGATCTTCTTGAAGATGCCTCTTTTTATAGAAGAATTGTTGGCAAACTCATGTATCTTATTATCACAAGGCCGGATCTTAATTTTTTTGCCCAACACTTGAGTCAATTTCTTTCAGCTCCAAGGTTTCCTCATTTAGCTGCTCTATTAAAAGTCATCAGATATGTTAAGAGCTCAGTTGGTCAAGTTTTACATTTTCCTTCTGATACTGTATTGACACTAACTGCCTACTGTTACAATGATTGGGGCACATGTAAGGCTTCACGACGGTCAATAACATGTTATTGTTTTTCTTTTGGGATCTTCTTTGATATCCTGGCAATCCAAGAAACAAACAGTAGTTTCCAGATCCTTAGCTGAAGCTGAGTATAGATCTTTAGCCATGACAACCTGTGAATTACTTTGGTTACATGGTCTGCTAAAGGATTTTTTAATTCCTGTTTCTTTACCCACCTTGGTCATGGTAGCTAATGAGGCTGTCGTTAGTTTGGCTTCTAATCCAGTCCAACATGCTAGGACTAAGCACATTGAACTGGACTGTCATTTTGTAAGAGACAAAGTTCTAGAAGGTGTTTTGCATCCTACTTTTATTTCCACACAAGCACAATTAGCAGACATCTTTACAAAGCCTTTGGCTAGGTATCCTTTTTGGCAGATCATTTCCAAGTGGGGAATGCACAATTCATGTGCACCACCAACTTGTGGGGGGAATAATAAGGATACCATACAATGTGCACATGCTAGAGCTAATGGTAGTGCACATCCACATCCTGCACATGGTAAGGACTTATTCAATAACACAATCAATCAATGAGAAATGAAGCATTCCTTACATAAGAGTATATACTGCACAACTATGCCATAGATTGTACACAGATAAGTTGTAAACACCAAGAGCACACATGATGGTGTGGAGAAGCACAGGAACAATGTTACTGCACTGACAGTTGTACACTCAATTCAATTTAACTAATTTATTAAATCATGGTTAGGTTAGAAAATAAAAGTTAGATGACAGTTTATTACTTTAGCAGTTAGTTAGATGGCTTACCCTGTACGCTTAGTATAAATAGTATAAATGGGACTAATGTAATACGTTCTCTGTAATTTTTCATTTAATTAAGTAATGTTCATCTTCTTCTTCAGAGCTTCAATTAGGATTTTCATTTGTTTTTCATATTCACTCACTCGATAGCTGGTAAACAACTCGTCCGCTAGTAATATTAGCGAACCGGACCAAAAACTACTAACCTTTTCATAGTGGGGTTAATACAGTAGATTTGGAAAATATGTGTCCGACTAGTTATATTAGCGGACGAGGTGTTTTTTTTCACTACATCCGTCGTTGACCTTCGTTGACTTGAGGGTAATATGGTCTAATCTGTGCCAAATATCCATCCGCTAGTATAACTAGTGGACGTCGTGTCTCCCTTTTTGATCTCAGTCGTCGATATTTGGAACGGACGCAAAAGATGTTATTTGCTCATTTTTTATCCATAGCAAATACATGTTATGGATCATTTCCCATATATATATATATATATATATATATATATATATATATATATATATTGACACACACACGCATAATAGATAAATAAATTAAATCTTAGATTTTCTATATGCAAACAATTTTTATGATTGTATGTAATGAGGTAATAGTGGTATTCATAAACTTGTTCATTTTATTTATTTATTTACTATATGAAAGTTTTTTATATCAAGATATTAATAAAATAACATGCAAGACTATATTAATTGGCTTTACTTTTTCAATTTTTTCTTCTTATAATTGTGTCTCTATTACTAATTTCAATCCCTTCATAAAACCTTTCATATCGATACAAGACTAGTTAAAAAAGTTCATGTTACATAAAACTATATACCTTTGTAGATTTTTGTGATAATGTAAACACAAATCTGTTATCAGTACACAAGTAAAAATAAATAAATTTTAGTATTATAATGAATTTATTTTTAATTACTAAAGTGATTAAAAATCATCCGGCTAGTTTAATTACTAATTAATTTATCACGACAATTGGCATGAGAAAAAAATACTGAGACGTCCTTAGTCGTCATATTTCAAAGATTCACAAAAAAGACGGAGATGACCGTCATCTTTTCTAAATTAATACAAACAAATGAATTGGTGATGGTGTTGACCGTCACCTTATCTCAAGGTTGACGGCAAGTGAAGACGCCTTCTATTCCCTAATTAGACTAGTGGAAACTGGAGATGACAGACTTTGATTGTCGTCATCTTTAACAAGCTCTCACTCTTTCAAAAAAATTCCTTCCATTTTTTCTCCATTCTCGCACCAAATTTATGAAAGAGTGACACCATTGTCCGTCGTCTTACCAAAATGATGACAGAATGTCCAACCGTCACCTTTTTATAAATCAGACTGATAAATATTGATGAATATAAGTCACAGTAAGAAACTGTCGTCGCCTTTATCGTCACTAGAAGCCGTCACAAAATCCTACTTTTCTAGTATGTTTTTTTTGCTTTTCACATGATTTGTGTTTACTTTATTTAGCACCATCGTATAATTATCAACTTAAAAAATAAGATTCAATGTGAAAATTTTCAAACCATTGTTCAAAAGAAGATCGAGTATTTCCAAAGATATAATTAATGCATTATGAACAATAGGTTTATAATAATAGTAATAATAATAATAGTAATAGTAATAATAATAGTAGTGTTTGACCCATTTCATATATATTAATTGGGCCACAATATGCGTTTGAGCCTGTTTGGCCAATTTGCAATATATGTTGTCATAGACGCGCGCATTTAACCACATAGGACCCTTCCCATTTTGGAAAAAAATTGTTTGGGAGAGCTAAGCCCCTCATTAGAGGTACTTCTATTTTGAGCACTATATCTCCTTCCGAGATTTGTTTCGGGACCACGGTGTTGTTATGTCTTTGACAAAGCCTCTCGGGGTACTTTTTCATCTTTTGTTCAGTGTTGTCCTAGTATTTCGCTAGGGCCTCTAGGGCTGTTGGTCTATTGTCTTCAGGTACTTCCCTTCTCTCTCTGAGCCTTTCAGAAGGTATTTCAATTTTTATTGGCAGGACTGCTTCCTTGTCGTACACCAGGGCATAGGAATTTCGTCAGTTACCTTTCTTTTTGAGGTCCGGTATGCCCATATAGTTCCAGTGGGGGTTGGTCTCCCCATCCTTTCGAATTTCTTTTAAGACCCTAAAGAGAATTTTGATCAACATTTTATTAATGGCTTCTACCTGCCCATTCCCTATTGAGTAATAGGGGTTAATCTGTAATGTTTGACATGGTATCTCCCAAGCATATTGTTGACATTTTGATTGATGAAGGGGGTACCATTATCAAATAGTATTATTTGTGGTATCCTAAAATGGCATATAATATTTTCTTTGATGAAATTTGTGTCCGCTGCCCCGGTAGCTTTTCTCAATGGTACTCCCTTCACCCACATGGTGTATAGTTCAGTTGCGTTAAGCATATATATGTTGCCTATGGAGTTGGGGGTTATCAGGGCTTATAAGGTCTATGGCCCAAGCGTAGAAGGGTCAAGGGGTAGGCAATGTTCTGAGGTCCCCTAGGGGGCATGTATAAGATTTCCATGGACTTGGTAGTGATAACACTTTCGGACATAGTTGGTGCAGTCGACTTCCATCTTCGACCAGTAGTATCCCATGTCCAACAAAAGTTTGTAGAGCTCCAATGCCCCATGGTGCTCTATGTTGTGTGCTTAAAATAACATTTCCACAACTTTTCCCTTTGTTAAACACCTTTAATGGTTTTCTATTAAATCCCCTTCTATACAGTTCTTCATCGTTCATGTAGAAACGCGGAGCCCTTTTCTGACAATTATTACATCCTTCTCCATAGTTGGTAGGGCTCCAATTTTTAGGAAATCTATGTAGAGCTGTCTTTAATTAGCCTCATCCTCGATGAATGCGCACTCTTCCTCCTCAAGGTATTCCTGGCAGGAGGGGCACGATCTCTGTAGAGTGACAACGTCTTTCTTCATCTCTGGCTAGTAATACCTTGCTTTTGCATTCGTCGATAAAGGCTAATGTCGGCAAGTTCATAAGTTTTTGCGTGGACGCTTGCCAATTTTCTCTTTGCCTCTTCTTTACCCAGACACCTTGTAAGTATGCTATTAGATTCTCGGTGGTACAACACCCCTTTATGATTGTGTAATGCTGAAGCTCTTAGGGGAAAAGTGCACCGTCTTACTTTTGAAGTTGATTTGTTATAGGGTGCCTCCAGTCATTTGTATCTTTGTTTGGGAACATAATTAGGATCGTGGGTGGTAATTCCCTTTTGATCACTTGGACGTCTAATTTCTCTTCGTTATGTAGACTTATGAAGCTACTGTTGCTAATATGTCTGCCTTTTTATTTAGTACTCAGAGGACGTACTCGATAGAGACTTCATCAAATCTTTTCATGAATTTTTGAGCGATTGTGCGATGTGGTACTAATATGGCTACTTGACAGCAAATTTCCTACCGTTTGTTATACTATCAAGTTTGAGTACTCCCCCTTTATCCTAATTTTTCTTATTCCCAACTCTTTAAAAACTAGCATTTCGAGAATAAAGGCTTTGTACTCGACTTCATTTTTAGTGCAAAGGAAGTCTAACTTGTAGGAGAAAGCCATTTCTTCCCGTTTCAAGGGTTTGAGTACTCCCTTTCAAGGGTTTGAGTACTATTCTTACCCCGCCCTTTCCTTCCATGGATGACCCGTCGAACATCAATAACTGTCATTGCTCATTTTTCTCCTTATGGAGCATCACCTTTACATCCCCAACATTTCTTCACTTGGGGACTGTGCGAGTAGGTCCACGAGGGTCATACATTTTACTGCCTTAGGCAATACAAATTGTATCCCATATTCGAACAAGATCATCATCCACTGTTGGGGCGTGATTAATTCGGCCCAAATGATATGGTGGGTCACGATTCACGTGAGGGAAATCTCCCCACATGGGGTCCTTTGTAGCAGTTGGGGTAGTTGGAATATCTAAAATCCCTGTTCCCAAAGGTAGGTGTCAGGATATAATTCGGCGCCCCTTTTCTAAGGACAGTCTAATGCATTAAGTAATCTAACCTAATGAGGAGTCCTACTTGCTATAGGGGGACATGCATGTTGTTGGCGGGGTGTGATCATTATAAATATAAGGCTAAAATCCCATTTCACAGGTAATCATCTTTTTACATAACTAGAGCATTAAGCCTCCATTGTTAAAACCTTATTCAGCCTGTACTTATTCTCACACCAGAGCTATCCCCCGGCGGCCCAAACCGCCAGGCTCTTGAGTGTGGTTTCGTTTTTGTGCAGGATTGGACGCGCTATTGGTGATTGAGGCGCATGGACGAATCTTGGCGTTAACATTGGCGCTAGAAGGAGAGCCCTTTAGTGCTTGATAGTTTTCAATCACTCGGTATTTTTTGATCAGTAGTAATGGTGTCAAACAAGTCGAAAACGGTCTCAACACATGGCGAATCCACCACTAGTCTTTCTCAACCCAGAGGTTCAGTTAGGGATAGGCTGGGACCGTCAAAGAGTATATCAGACCGGCTGGGCCCCCAAAGCCATTTAGTGGGCCCAACCGAGCCACGGACGGCGATTGTCAGGAGAAGATTGTTCCCGACCACCTTAAAAATGCCACGATATGGCTGCCATGTGGAAGATCGAAATTCTAGGTCGGGCCAGAGTCAGGATGAAAGGGAGACAATCCTTGCTAGAAGGACGCAACATCGTAAAGACACCGTAGATGACATACGCCTTCGACAAATAGAGTTAGAGAAACAGTTGGTGTCTCTACTGGATGAAGAGAAAGCTTCCTCCAGTCGTCATCGGCGTCGGGAAGTATCGCCAGGGGGCCAGTCCAGGACACATCGTTCAGACGGCTCTCGGTATGATATGAGCAGGCCCAGAAGCCGCTCTCAGGAGAGGGCTAGGCGACGAAGCCGATCCCAGGAGAGGAGCAGGCCCAGAAGATGCTCTCAGGAGAGGAATAGGCATAGAAGCCATTCCCGAGAGGCCAGCAGTGAAGGTATTGGAAAATCTGAACGAAGAAGGCTGGTGGCCTCTTCAGTTCAGGTTTGGGACATGCATGAGCCGTCTCCCCAAACAAGAGATCCTGAGGCACTGGCCCGGAGGATTGCGTAGCTGGAGAAGATTCTCGCAACGGTCAATCAGGAGGTGTGACGCCCCCAAATTCGGGTACTTGAAACCCGTATTCGGTGCTCCACGATACAACTATTCAAACATATAAAACTATTAAATACTAAAGTTATTACACCAGAGTTATCTATCCCAGGTACGAAGACCTTTACTATTACATTTCATGATATTTATTATAATTAAAATACATAAGTTCATCTATTACAATTAACTGCTTCCGATCATTCATTGAGTTTGCCCTTGCCCTTATCTTTACCTGATCCCTCTATAAGGCTTTGCTTAGCTGAAAACATTTATAATAAAGCAAGAATGAGCATTCAATTGCTCAGCAAGTAATAATAGTTAATAATAACTTGTGCAAGGAAATAAATGTTTTCTTTGAGATATGCTTTAACAGTGGAACAAACTGTGAAGCATTTGAAACATGTCTTGTTTGCATTTTTGAAACAACATACTGACTTTTAATATGCTGAGTGGTCACAAGACCATGAACATTTATTTTCTTTTCGTGAAAAGGTTCAATCAGAAATACATTTGTGAACCGTCTGGTCTTACGGGCACGTTGGGTGATCAGCCCGTTATGCCCTGTATTGATCAATACTATCTAACTGGAACGATATTTTTCGTTCAACGTCACCGCCTTTTTGGGCGCAATATAAAATTTTCTCAATTATGGGTTGTTCATACTCAGTCTGGAGTTCAAATCAAAACAATATGATTGAACAACTCTGTCTATCCAGGAATAATATTTCAAGACTTAATATGAAAGCAATGAAATATTTTAATCTGTGTCTGGCCGAATCAAATGGCTCAGACTGTTTTTAAACAATACATGCATATCGAAGTTAAACGAGTACGCATCATAGCAACTTATATCAAGGATTTTGATAACCTTTCACAACTATCTTTTAATATATAAATTTGAAGAGAGTTGGGATACTTGTGTAATCATAGATTCCTTGCATAAAGTAAATGCATAGGTTATGATACTTGCCTTGTTCGGAGCTTAATAGTTACAGTCTAGATTCCTTCTTGTACCCTAAACTGTGTATCCATGTATAAATATACATTAGTCACATAAGCTAGTCCAGGTATCACCAAGCACACGTACAGAAACTTGAATCATATACGCACATTGCATATAGACACCAAACAAGCATGCGTTCTAGGTGCATATATCTAGACACGTATTCAATGCACGTTCGATTCACCTTTCAATGAATGAAATTCATTTTCATTTGAAATCATTTTGTTTCGTTAGCAATTTCTTGCTTTACATAGCCATATTGGTTTCGGTCAATTCATATATTCTTATTAGTATACATTGTGATTTAAGACACCTTATTATACTTTTCCAAAAGTCCAGATCACAGCAAAAATATCTTGGTAGTTCTGCAGTGCGGTGCGACCGCGCTGCATTTATGCCTAGGAGTGGCGCGACCGCACTACTCCTGCTGAGGCCAAGAACTGGGTTTTCTTTATCCTTCTATCATGGCAACAAACTAAAATCTTTCTATATGTCATCTAACAAATGTCACAGAGGTCCATACATATATATATCATATAACATATAATACATACATACGTACAGTACATATATATTATAAATATATATACACAATAGATATTTTAATGTAATACAAAAAAAAATTTCCATAAAAATGGAAGCTATTTATTAAATAAAAATATTTTATTCAATACATAAATTTATTATATTAAAATAATTCATTTACCTCAAACCATTTAAATATCCACACAAATACTTTTATCGCATTATAATTTGCTTCAAGAAATTATTTATGAAATAAATATATTTTTAATATATTTATCACATTACATTCCATACATACATTATACCGCAAGTATTCATATAAGCAGTACAATAAATCAATAATAATAATTTTATTGCTTTCACATAATAAATGACGTATAACCATAAACATAAACTATTATATTTATCATATTTCACACACCCACATATTATATCGCACGTAATTACACATATAATATAATATATTATTAAAATAAAAATTTATTTTATTAAATCTTTATTTTAATATATGAAAAATTCAGATCGCTACATTCTTCCCCCCTTATAAAGATTCCGTCCTCGGAATCGCAAAACAAAGTTATTCAAATAAGTGGGGATAATTCTGTCTCATTCTTTCCTCTAACTCCCACGTGGCCTCCTCGACACTATGGTTTCTCCATAACACTTTTACCGACGGTATTACCTTATTCCGCAAAACTTTCTCTTTCCTATCCAATATCTGAACAGGAACTTCTTCATAGGTTAAGTCTTTCTCAACCTGTATAGGTTCATATTCTATCACGTGTTTATAATCTGACTTATATGGTCGTAAGACCGAGACGTGAAACACATTATGAACGTGTTCTAACTCTGGAGGTAATGCTACTTCATAGGCTATTTCTCCAATTCTTCTCAAAACCTCAAATGGTCCTATAAAACGAGGACTCAACTTTCCTTTCTTTCCAAATCGTATCTTTCCTTTCCACGGGTATACTTTCAGAAATACGTGCGATCCAATGTCAAACTCTCTATTTTGTCTATGCTGATCTACGTACTTTTTCTGCCGATCTTGAGCTGTGATAAGTCGTGTACGTATTTACTTTACAATTTCTGCAGTTTGCTGCACCAATTTCGGTCCTAGCAAACTACGCTCTCCTACCTCATCCCAACACAATGGTGTTCTGCACTTTCTTCCATACAACGCTTCGTAAGGCGGCATGCCTATACTAGCGCGGTAACTGTTGTTATATGCAAATTCTACCAAAGGTAAGTGATCGTCCCAACTTCCCTTGAAGTCCATAACACAGCCCAAAAATTGAACTCTCTCTAGCCAAAATTTACATTTAGAGAATTTTGCATACAACTTTTCTCTTATTAGTGTTTCCAATACTATTTTCAAATGTACTGGATGATTATCCTGTGTCTTGGAGTAGATCAAAATATCATCTATGAATACAACCACAAACTTGTCCAAATACTGCTTGAATATTCTGTTCATCATGTTCATTAATGCGGCTGACGCATTTGTCAATCCAAAAGACATTACCAGAAACTCGTAATGACCATACCGAGTTCTGAATGTTGTCTTTAGAACATTTTCATCTCTTACTTTCAGCTGGTGATATCCAGTCCTTAAGTCTATCTTGGAAAAGTACATTGCCCCTTTCAACTGATCAAAGAGGTCATCGATCCTGGGCAATGGATACTTATTCTTGATTGTTACTTTGTTCAACTCTCTGTAGTCGACACAAAGTCCCAACGATCCATCTTTCTTTTTCACAAATAATACTGGTGCTCCCCATGGTGACGTACTTGGTCGAATATACTTCTTGTCTAGTAGTTCTTGCAATTGTATCATCAACTCATTCATTTCCACTGGAGCCATTTTGTATGGTGCCTTGGATACTGGTGATGTACCAGGTACTATATCAATAACAAATTCAATTTCTCTGTCTGGTGGAAGACCTGGTAAATCATCTAGAAAAACATCTGTGAATTCATTTACTACTGCAATCTGATTCATATTCGCGCCTACTTGTTGGGTATCCACTACATATGCTAGATATCCCACACAACCCTTCTGTAACAACTTCGCTTGTATCATCGTCAAACAACGAGACTGTCTTGACGATTTATTACCGTGAAATACTACCTTCGACTGTTTTGCAAGTTTGAGGCTTACTAACTTCTTTTGGCAATCTATCACCGCTCCGTGATTAAATAAACAATCCATTCCCAAAATTATATCAAACTCTCCCAATTGTATTGGAATTAAATCTATGTTCAACCTATGATCTCCTATCTTAATGCAACAATTCCTATCGATATGCTCTACAAGAATTACTTCTTTATTGGCGACTTCTATGTTCATCGGAGTTTCTAAATTTACCAAAGGCATATTCAAACGCTTAGCAAATTCATGTGAAACAAAAGAACAGGTTGTTCCTGAATCGAACAACATATAAGCATTTATATTGTTGATCGGAACGACATCTCTGAAACTACATCTTTTGAAGCAACTGCATCTTGCACCGTCATATTAAAAGTTCTAGCGGTTGGTCTATTCTGCAGAGTTGGTCCTGTTGTAGTTGCTTTCTCGCTGCTATTGCCCTTGTTACTGTTTCCTCCATCTGTTCCCTTCTTTGGATAGTTTCTGGCTAAGTGATCCACTACCCCATAAATAAAGCATCCAGAAGTCTTTCTTGAATTGGGGCAGTTAGGAGAGATGTGTCCCTCCTGCCCACATTTGTAGCATACCATTTTCCCTCTCAGACACACCCAGTGTGATTTTTCCCACAGTTCTTACAGGCTTCAAACTTCTTTTTCTGATTTCCCTGATTGTTTCCAGTGTTTCCAAAGTTATTCCACTTTCTTTTCTTATTATTTCCACTTCCACTACCTATTTCTGTCTTGATTGTTCCTTCAAACTTTCCCTTATTCTTTCTTTCTTTATTGTAAAGGCTCAGTGCCTCACTCCCTCCCTCTGCTATTATTGATTTCTCAAGAATCGTGCCAAAAGATCCAATCTGTAACACTGAAAATTTATTATAGAGCCAAGGTTTTAGGCCTTGCTCAAATCTTCTAGCTTTTCTTTCTTCTGTATCCACCTGATATGGAGCAAATCGTGCCAATTCATTAAATTTGGTTGCGTACTGCGGCACGGTCAAATCTCCTTGCTTTAGTTACAGAAATCTTACTTCCATTCTACTTTGCATACTTAGAGGAAAATAATTCTCGAAAAAGATCGCTGATGAGTGTGTTTTATATACACAAATTGAGTACTTTTAGCTTTAATAATTTGTAAGTCTTTAGCTAATTCGTTTGGTTTTATGTGTTTTCATCTTATTATTGTGTAATGTAGTTTTGTATTACTTTTATATGTTTTTGTGTGCTTTTATGTGCTTTTACTTTGTTTTGTAGGAATTGAAATAAAGGCCCCTTGGATCGTTGCGTTTTTGGCTTGAATCTAGCATTTCCGCTGCTTGTTTCTCCATTTGACCCATGATGCAATCTGAATCTCTCAAAACTCAAAGAACGAAAGTTGTAGAGTTTGATCTTAGCTTTCCCGAACATCCAGAATCATCCAATTTGAAGTTCGTATGAGAGAGTTATGGTCATTTTACCATCGGATTTTGCATTAATTTTACATAGCAGCTGCTTCCAGGAAACTTTTATCCTTTCTCCGGCCATTATCTCGTCGAGCTTCAGTTATGGAAGTTGTAGAGCTACTTCTTAGCTTTCCATAACCTCCTTAATCGCCTTAATCCGAGTTCGGACGAAGAAGTTATGACCATTTTACCAACAGACGTCGAAACTGTCTCGCGGTACAGAACACCGCCGGGGCGAGAGCGCCGCCGGGGCGACGGAATTCAAGCCAAAATCCTCGCCGGGGGGAGAAACACTTTTGATTCAGCGATTTTTTTGGTCCAAAACTCGGGAAATGCTAGAGTTTGGGAGACCCAACTGATATAACACCAAAGTGGCGGCTGGAACTTCATTCTAACACATACCCTCTCATTCTAACTCATCCTAACACCTTCTAACACAAAATCTAGAGAGAGGAAGCTACCAAATACATCAAATTAGAGGGCCAAAGTGCTAAAATCAAGTTACATCAAGCAAGGCCAAGGAGCAAAAACATCAAGGATTGCAAAATCAAGGAGGAGAAGCTAGTGTTCATCATCAACTCATCCAACATCATATAAAAATCTACAAAAGTGGTTATATCTCTAGTTTTCTCTTCTATTTTGTATTCCAACATGATGTATAATTTGAATATGATGTTATTTGTAGTTACCATGAACTAGAACTAATTTTCTAAGATTTCAATGGAACCCAATATGTAGTTTGAATTGAATACTCTCTCTTGGATATTGGTTATTCATTTGTGAATTGGGTATCATAATTTATGCTTTATGGATTAATTGCCTAGCTAGTAATTACCTTGGGAACTTATATGGAATTGAGAGAGGAAGTATAGGTTGAGACCTTGTTATGATATCATGTGAAAATTAGATATTCCTATGGGTAATTTATGAAATTAAGTGACGTGTGTTTTATTTATTACCCTCATGAATGGATAATTTGATTGTATTTAGGATAGACATATACCTAAATACCACATGTATCCATTTGAGAATCATGCTTAATGATTTCCATTGCGAAAGTTGGTAATTGATAGGGTGATTAATGAGATTTGGTGACACGTGTCTTGTTGATTATTCTTGATATTGGATTCTTGCTAGTGTGTAGAATAGAGATATTTATAGACCGCATTGGGAAATACGTATTTGACCATCGAGAGAAGCTTGTATATACTTGTAAATTCTTGGATAACAATCCTTGTGATTTAACAAGTTGAAAAGAGAGAGTTAGGATATTCAAGTGAAGTGTTGGGGGAAATTGTGATCTTAGACTTGTTAATATTTGATTTCATTATCTTAAAGCTTTCCATAGTTCTTTGATTATTTGTTATCTTCATTAATGCAAAACAACAAAAATAATTATCGTTTGTTTAAATAAGATTGAGATGATAAAAGGTTAATACTTGGAAAAGACTAGTAACAATTCCTCGTGGGATCGATACTCTACTTATTCTTTATTACTTGTTGAACGCGTATACTTGCGCGTAATTGTCGTTATATTAATCGGACAACAAGTTTTTAGCGCCGTTGCCGGTGAATTATTTTTCTAGTGTTTTTTCAATATTAATTACAATCAAATTGATCTTAATTTAAACTTGTATATAAATTTATTCTTACTTTATTTTAACATTTTTCTGTTTTGATGCTTTACGAAGTACACCATGGATGACTTTGCTTATCAATGGCCATACACGAGTATGACTCAACCAAGGGAAACTGGGATTGATGGACTCAATGAACTCTCTGCATTGTCAGCACAATTTGAAACACTATCGAGGAAGTTGGATGCCTTAGTAGCAGAGAGCACTCAAGGTATAACAGTTACTTATGATTATTGTGCTGACAATCATCCGAGTCATCAATGCACCATCAGGTTTGGACCGGTACAATACGATGGTGAGTACTTCAAAAACTATGATTATCCCGATTATCACCAAGATTGGGGGTATCACCCGGATTCTATATGGAGCTACAATTATGATGATCAATACTATGCTCCAAGTCCAGTTGTTGCATCGAAATTCTCATGTCCAACTCTATTGCCACAAGAAGAGAAGAAGTCAAACTTTGAGGAATTTGTGTCCAAGATCATGGCTTCGAAGGAGGAGATGTTGAAAAGTCAGGAAATATCAATTCAAAATCTTTAGAATCAGATTGATCAAATATTCAAAGCTTTGAACAACCTTCCTCAAAATAATTGGTGTTAGACATGGATTCCGAGACTTATGGTGAGCCCGAGCCAAATCTGCAACTGGATGAGCCCCGAAAGATAGAAATAGAGGAGACAATTGGGGATAAGGTTAATACAATCGGCGAAGAGATTTGTATGAGTTCAAACGAAAATGAGTCAATTGTGTTAGTGCCCCAAGTGCCTTCTCTGCCAAAGTTCAAGAATTCAGTCAATTTTGCAAAACCGTGCCCAATTGGTAGTCATGTCTTAGGCAAGGCTCTATGTGACAATGGAGCTAATATAAATTTGAACCCATGGTGTGATGAATTAGGGTTCCATGAGAAGAAAGCTGAAAATTCTATTGTGTTTGTGGAGCTTCAATTCAACATTCTTTTCACAAACACAATGGAACAATCATCTAGTTTTGTGAAGTCCTTAAGTGAGGTTGTGCCTAAAAGTACCAAGCTAGGTGAACATGATACAATGACCCTTACTAAGGTGAAACCCTCAAATATTACATGGCTATCAATGGAGGGTGGGTTCCTCAATTATCGAAGGGGAATTGGATAAAAGCAGGGAGTTAGTCAGGCTGAAGACTTTAAAACAAGCGCTTCTTGGGAGGCAACCCAATTTTATTGTTTTGATTTTGATTTTTTTCAATTGCTTTTTAGTTTGTTTAATTGCATTTTAATTTCTTTAGTCAATTGCTTTCAGGTACCAAATACTAAGCAAATTGGTGTGCGCTCCCAACTTAGGGGACTTGAAAGATGATATTAATAGCGTTTGACACGTTCTCAGGGAAGTCTTCTATTTTATTTTATTTTCCTATTTCAGACATTGAGGACAATGTCAAGTTTAAGTTTGGGAGTATGGGTTTTAGTATTTAGTATTTTTGTTTTTAATTTAGTATTTGTGTATTGTTAGCGTGTTTTTTTTTTCCAAAAAAAAATTAATTATTTTTAAGATGTGTCCCTTGAGCATTGTTTTAATTTGATCTGAACTACAATTCATGGTCTATGATAAGAACTTGATTAAATAGTTTCTAAATCATGGAAAATGGATAAATGTTGCTTAGTATTTGTGCTTAATTGTTATTGTGGTTATTGTTTTGCTTATGCGTCCTTTCACTCTTTTGCACTCACCTATGAGTATTGAGCTAGTCGTATGCTTAGAGAAGGCTTTTATAACCGAATGCTTATGGGAAATATCTATAAACTCTTGAACTCGTTTAAACATCACTCGAAGCAAGGTGTCCAAATTTGTTGTGTTTGAATTGTTGGTTATGTGGTGAGTTGAGATGGAGCGTAAAATGCACTCACTCATGGACACATGCGTAGGAGAGATAGAGCGTAAAACGCACTCTCTTATAATTTTGATAAAAGTGAGACATTTATGTTTATCAAATCTTGTGTTGGGTTGAGATGGAGCATAAAACGCACTCACCCACAAGAGTGGACTTAGGATAAGATGGAGCATAAAATGCACTTACCTAGAGTCCTTTGATTTCAAATTTTTGGAAATTATGATTTGTATACCTTTGTATTGAGTGATGTGTTAAGCATGTAGTTTTTGGTGGTTTATTTTGATTATTTCATAAGGTAATGTGGTTGCATAGCTTCATTCGAGCTTGTTTGGTTTAGTGCTATTGGGTACTTACACACACACGGAAGGGACCTAAAGTAAGCTATAACTAGCTAATTGTAAATATAGACTTGCAACGCTTTGAAAGTTTCCTTGAGTTTTCATGTGTTTATGCTTTGAGACCATTGTTCAAGCTTATTAACTCATAGCTCAAGATAGTTTTTATTTAGAAATGTTTAATTTTTATAGTTTGTATGTTTTGCTTGAAGACAAGCAAAGGTTTAAGTTTTGGGGTATTTGATGAGTGTGTTTTATATACACAAATTGAGTACTTTTAGCCTTAATAATTTGTAAGTCTTTAGCTAATTCGTTTGGTTTTATGTGTTTTCATCTTATTATTGTGTAATGTAGTTTTGTATTACTTTTATATGTTTTTGTGTGCTTTTATGTGCTTTTACTTTGGTTTGTAGGAATTGAAATAAAGGCCCCTTAGATCGTTGCGTTTTTTGCTTGAATCTAGCATTTCCGCTGCTTGTTTCTCAATTTGACCCATGATGCAATCTGAATCTCTCAAAACTCAAAGAACTAAAGTTGTAGAGTTTGATCTTAGCTTTCCAGAACATCCAGAATCATCTAATTTGAAGTTCGTATGAGATAGTTATGGTCATTTTACCATCGGATTTTGCATGAATTTTACATATCAGCTGCTTCCAGGCCAATTTGATCCTTTCTCCGGCCATTATCTCGTCAAGCTTCAGTTATGGAAGTTGTAGAGCTACTTCTTAGCTTTCCATATCCTCCTTAATCGCCTTAATCCGAGTTCGGACGAAGCGGTTACGGCCATTTTACCAACAGACGTCGAAACTGTCTCGCGGTACAGAACACAGTCGGGGCGAGAGCGTCGCCGGGGCGACGGAATTCAGGCCAAAATCCTCGCAGGGGCGAGAAACACTTCTGATTCAGCGATTTTTTTGGTCCAAAACTCGGGAAATGTTAGGGTTTGGGAGAACCAACTGATATACCAACAAAGTGGCAGCTGGAACTTCATTCTAACACATACCCACTCATTCTAACTCATCCTAACACCTTCTAACACAAAATCTAGAGAGAGGAAGCTACCAAATACATCAAATTAGAGGGCCAAAGTGCTAAAATCAAGCTACATCAAGCAAGGCCAAGGAGCAAAAACATCAAGGATTGCAAAATCAAGGAGGAGAAGCTAGTGTTCATCATCAACCCATCAAACATCATATGAAAATCTACAAAAGTGGTTCTATCTCTAGTTTTCTCTTTTATTTTGTAATCCAACATGATGTATAATTTGAATATGATGTTATTTGTAGTCACCATGAACTAGAACTAATTTTCTAAGATTTCAATGGAACCCAATATGTAGTTTGAATTGAATACTCTCTCTTGGATATTGGTTATTCATTTGTGAATTGGGTATCATAATTTATGCTTTATGGATTAATTGCCTAGCTAGTAATTACCTTGGGAACTTATATAGAATTGAGAGAGGAAGTATAGGTTGAGACCTTGTTATGATATCATGTGAAAATTAGATATTCCTATGGGTAATTTATGAAATTAAGTGACGTGTGTTTTATTTATTACCCTCATGAATGGATAATTTGATTGTATTTAGGATAGACATATACCTAAATACCACATGTATCCATTTGAGAATCATGCTTAATGATTTCCATTGCGAAAGTTGGTAATTGATAGGATGATTAATGAGATTTGGTGACACGTGTCTTGTTGATTATTCTTGATATTGGATTCTTGCTAGTGTGTAGAATAGAGATATTTATACACCGCATTGGGAAATACGTATTTGACCATCGAGAGAAGCTTGTATATACTTGTGAATTCTTGGATAACAATCCTTGTGATTTAACAAGTTGAAAAGAGAGAGTTAGGATATTCAAGTGAAGTGTTGGGGGAAATTGTGATCTTAGACTTGTTAATATTTGATTTCATTATCTTAAAGCTTTCCATAGTTCTTTGATTATTTGTTATCTTCATTAATGCAAAACAACAAAAATAATTATCGTTTGTTTAAATAAGATTGAGATGATAAAAGGTTAATACTTGGAAAAGACTAGTAATAATTCCTCGTGGGATCGATACTCTACTTACTCTTTATTACTTGTTGACCGCGTATACTTGCGCGTAATTGTCGTTATATTAATCGGACAACAAGTTTTTGGCGCCGTTGCCGGGGAATTATTTTTCTAGTGTTTTTTCAATATTAATTACAATCAAATTGATCTTAATTTAAACTTGTATATAAATTTATTCTTACTTTATTTTAACATTTTTCTGTTTTGATGCTTTACGAAGTACACCATGGATGACTTTGCTTATCAATGGCCATACACGAGTATGACTCAACCAAGGGAAACTGGGATTGATGGACTCAATGAACTCTCTGCATTGTCAGCACAATTTGAAACACTATCGAGGAAGTTGGATGCCTTAGTAGCAGAGAGCACTCAAGGTATAACAGTTACTTATGATTATTGTGCTGACAATCATCCGAGTCATCAATGCACCGTCAGTTTTGGACCGGTACAATACGGTGGTGAGTACTTCAAAAACTATGATTATCCCGATTATCACCAAGATTGGGGGTATCACCCGGATTCTATATGGAGCTACAATTATGATGATCAATACTATGCTCCAAGTCCAGTTGTTGCATCGAAATTCTCATGTCCAACTCTATTGCCACAAGAAGAGAAGAAGTCAAACTTTGAGGAACTTGTGTCCAAGATCATGGCTTCGAAGGAGGAGATGTTGAAAAGTCAGGAAATATCAATTCAAAATCTTCAGAATCAGATTGATCAAATGTTCAAAGCTTTGAACAACCTTCCTCAAAATAATTGGTGTTATGACATGGATTCCGAGACTTATGGTGAGCCCGAGCCAAATCTGCAACTGGATGAGCCACGAAAGATAGAAATAGAGGAGACAATTGGGGATAAGGTTAACACAATCGGCGAAGAGATTTGTATGTGTTCAAACGAAAATGAGTCAATTGTGTTAGTGCCCCAAGTGCCTTCTCTGCCAAAGTTCAAGAATTCAGTCAATTTTGCAAAACCGTGCCCAATTGGTAGTCATGTCTTAGGCAAGGCTCTATGTGACAATGGAGCTAATATAAATTTGAACCCATGGTGTGATGAATTAGGGGTCCATGAGAAGAAAGCTGAAAATTCTATTGTGTTTGTGGAGCTTCAATTCAACATTCTTTTCACAAACACAATGGAACAATCATCTAGTTTTGTGAAGTCCTTAAGTGAGGTTGTGCCTAAAAGTACCAAGCTAGGTGAACATGATACAATAACCCTTACTAAGGTGAAACCCTCAAATATTACATGGCTATCAATGGAGGGTGGGTTCCTCAATTATCGAAGGGGAATTGGATAAAAGCAGGGAGTTAGTCAGGCTGAAGACTTTAAAACAAGCGCTTCTTGGGAGGCAACCCAATTTTATTGTTTTGATTTTGATTTTTTTCAATTGCTTTTTAGTTTGTTTAATTGCATTTTAATTTCTTTAGTCAATTGCTTTCAAGTACCGAATACTAAGCAAATTGGTGTGCGCTCCCAACTTAGGGGACTTGAAAAATGATATTAATAGCGTTTGACACGTTCTCAGGGAAGTCTTCTACTTTATTTTATTTTCTTATTTCAGACATTGAGGACAATGTCAAGTTTAAGTTTTGGAGTATGGGCTTTAGTATTTAGTATTTGTGTTTTTAATTTAGTATTTGTGTATTGTTAGCGTGTTTTTTTTTCCAAAAAAAAATTAATTATTTTTAAGATGTGTCCCTTGAGTATTGTTTTAATTTGATTTGAACTATAATTCATGGTCTATGATAAGAACTTGATTGAATAGTTTCTAAATCATGGAAAATGGATAAATGTTGCTTAGTATTTGTGCTTAATAGTTATTGTGGTTATTGTTTTGCTTATGCGTCCTTTCACTCTTTTGCACTCACCCATGAGTATTGAGCTAGTCGTATGCTTAGAGAAGGCTTTTATAACCGAATGCTTATGGGAAATATCTATAAACTCTTGAACTCGTTTAAACATCACTCGAAGCAAGGTGTCCAAATTTATTGTGTTTGAATTGTTGGTCATGTGGTGAGTTGAGATGGAGCGTAAAACGCACTCACTCATGGGCACATGCGTAGGAGAGATAGAGCGTAAAACGCACTCTCTTATAATTTTGATAAAAGGGAGACATTTATGTTTATCAAATCTTGTGTTGGGTTGAGATGGAGCGTAAAACGCACTCACCCACAAGAGTGGACTTAGGATAAGATGGAGCATAAAATGCACTTACCTAGAGTCCTTTGATTTCAAATTTTTAGAAATTATGATTTGTATACCTTTGTATTGAGTGATGTGTTAAGCATGTAGTTTTTAGTGGTTTATTTTGATTATTTCATAAGGTAATGTGGTTGCATAGCTTCATTCGAGCTTGTTTGGTTTAGTGCTATTGGGTACTCACATACACACGGAAGGGACCTAAAGTAAGCTATAACTAGCTAATTGTAAATATAGACTTGCAACGCTTTGAAAGTTTCCTTGAGTTTTCATGTGTTTATGCTTTGAGACCATTGTTCAAGCTTATTAACTCATAGCTCAAGATAGTTTTTATTTAGAAATGTTTAATTTTTATAGTTTGTATGTTTTGCTTGAAGACAAGCAAAGGTTTAAGTTTTGGGGTATTTGATGAGTGTGTTTTATATACACAAATTGAGTACTTTTAGCCTTAATAATTTGTAAGTCTTTAGCTAATTCGTTTGGTTTTATGTGTTTTCATCTTATTATTGTGTAATGTAGTTTTGTATTACTTTTATATGTTTTTGTGTGCTTTTATGTGCTTTTACTTTGGTTTGTAGGAATTGAAATAAAGGCCCCTTGGATCGTTGCGTTTTTTGCTTGAATCTAGCATTTCCGCTGCTTGTTTCTCAATTTGACCCATGATGCAATCTGAATCTCTCAAAACTCAAAGAACTAAAGTTGTAGAGTTTGATCTTAGCTTTCCAGAACATCCAGAATCATCCAATTTGAAGTTCGTATGAGAGAGTTATGGTCATTTTACCATCGGATTTTGCATGAATTTTACATATCAGCTGCTTCCAGGCCAATTTGATCCTTTCTCCGGCCATTATCTCGTCGAGCTTCAGTTATGGAAGTTGTAGAGCTACTTCTTAGCTTTCCATACCCTCCTTAATCGCCTTAATCCGAGTTCGGACGAAGACGTAATGGCCATTTTACCAACAGACGTCGAAACTGTCTCGCGGTACAGAACACAGTCGGGGCGAGAGCGACGTCGGGGCGACGGAATTCAGGCCAAAATCCTCGCCGGGGCGAGAAACACTTCTGATTCAGCGATTTTTTTGGTCCAAAACTCGGGAAATGCTAGGGTTTGGGAGACCCAACTGATATAACACCAAAGTGGCGGCTGGAACTTCATTCTAACACATACCCACTCATTCTAACTTATCCTAACACCTTCTAACACAAAATCTAGAGAGAGGAAGCTACCAAAATACATCAAATTAGAGGGCCAAAGTGCTAAAATCAAGCTACATCAAGCAAGGCCAAGGAGTAAAAACATCAAGGATTGCAAAATCAAGGAGGAGAAGCTAGTGTTCATCATCAACCCATCAAACATCATATGAAAATCTACAAAAGTGGTTCTATCTCTAGTTTTCTCTTCTATTTTGTAATCCAACATGATGTATAATTTGAATATGATGTTATTTGTAGTTACCACGAACTAGAACTAATTTTCTAAGATTTCAATGGAACCCAATATGTAGTTTGAATTGAATACTCTCTCTTGGATATTGGTTATTCATTTGTGAATTGGGTATCATAATTTATGCTTTCTGGATTAATTTCCTAGCTAGTAATTACCTTGGGAACTTAAATGGAATTGAGAGAGGAAGTATAGGTTGAGACCTTGTTATGATATCATGTGAAAATTAGATATTCCTATGGGTAATTTATGAAATTAAGTGACGTGTGTTTTATTTATCACCCTCATGAATGGATAATTTGATTGTATTTAGGATAGACATATACCTAAATACCACATGTATCCATTTGAGAATCATGCTTAATGATTTCGATTGCGAAAGTTGGTAATTGATAGGGTGATTAATGAGATTTGGTGACACGTGTCTTGTTGATTATTCTTGATATTGGATTCTTGCTAGTGTGTAGAATAGAGATATTTATACACCGCATTGGGAAATACGTATTTGACCATCGAGAGAGGCTTGTATATACTTGTAAATTCTTGGATAACAATCCTTATGATTTAACAAGTTGAAAAGAGAGAGTTAGGATATTCAAGTGAAGTGTTGGGGGAAATTGTGATCTTAGACTTGTTAATATTTGATTTCATTATCTTAAAGTTTTTCATAGTTCTTTGATTATTTGTTATCTTCATTAATGCAAAACAACAAAAACAATTATCGTTTGTTTAAATAAGATTGAGATGATAAAAGGTTAATACTTGGAAAAGACTAGTAACAATTCCTCGTGGGATCGATACTCTACTTACTCTTTATTACTTGTTGACCGCGTATACTTGCACGTAATTGTCGTTATATTAATCGGACAACAATCGCCTTGAATCTTTCCCAAACAATTATTCCTTCTCCAGCTCTACTTTTGTTTGCTTCCCACCAGAAACCTCTCCCTTAAGTATATAGGCAGCGAATGAAGTTTTCTGCTCATCGCTTACCCTTGCTATCTCAAAGGCTTTCTCTATATTTTTAATCCAGGACTGAGCCTCTATAGGCTCGGTGGTTCCTCGAAACTCTGGGGGTCCCACAATTTTGAAATCCTTAAAACTCGCGATATGAACTGTTGGTGGATCTACATTTGCATTAGGTTGAGGGGGATTCCTATTCTGGAAAGCTCCCATTAACAAGTCTATAAATTGTTGCATCGGGTTTCCTTGATCCTCGTTTCTATTTCTATTCTCAGTTTCTGCTTCTTCAGTTTCATTTCTCTGAGTTCTATGTATTCCCCTTCCTCTCCATTTTGGTGGCATTTTCTGTTTTTAAGGCATTCTTATGCAATGCTCAATAACAACATTTAAACCAAAGCATATTTAATCACTATATTAAACATGTTTTTCTTTGTTTATAGTATTCATTTGCTATATACTACTCCTTTTCGTTTAATATTATTATACAGGTGTTAAACAGTTTCATTCCATGCTTAACATACAATCATTTCAAAACATATTTAATATTATATAAAACATGCTTTTTTTTTTTATATCTGAACTCTGTACACAGCTTTTCTACTAGCCCCTCTGGCTAATTTCTTACATAGCGTTTAACTAGCTATATTCTTTCTATCTTTACATCAAAAGATTTCTCATTCCTTAATCCTTAACTACTATCAAGTCAGGATTTTCAAAAGATATCCCATTACTATAACAAAAGAAGGGATTTCTAGTTCACTATTTACAACATATATACAAATATGTACACATATTTTCACATAATTCCACATTGTTTCACAAAACAACTTTCCCTCTAAGTGTGACCAATAGTAGTGGTCCTAACACGTTCTTCTTCCGTAATGGCAATCACGCGTGCACGGGAGAAAGACTGGATGAACTATCCTATTTCGTTTGGATAAGCCCAAACTGCTGTCTGTACACGCCCCGTAGAGGTCGTGTAGGCAAAGTTCATTGCATTCACCTTTCTGTTTATACAACCAAGCTCATTTTGGAGGTTACGAACCTGCTTCTCCCTCAGCTGTTGCTCTTGGATCTCTACATCCCTAATATTATTCAACTCATAAAAGTCTGTTTGCATTTCATGTAACTGAGTCTCATAATACTGGGCACGGTTCTCTGAAGTTTGTAGTCTAGTAGTTAAATCTACATTCTGATCCATCAAATGACGAACCATTGCCCCAAGCTGTACCAAGGCATCCTCCATCTCTTGGTTAACCTGTGCAGCATCATTTTCTACATTTGCTTCCGGGGTCTCCTTAATTTCTTCTACAAACAATCCCTCATCGGGATCCTTTTCAGGGTCAGATTCAGAGTCACTAGCTATTATCACCACTGGCACTTGCTCTTATGCTGGTTGTCGTACAATAGGAGGTGGAACTATTTGCTCCTCAAGTTCTACTGGATCAAGCTGAATTTCTTCTCCTAACATCTACATATAAATAAACAACTTGATTAATACATAATACACGTTATAGATACACATAACAAATAACAGTGTTATTTAAGTTATGTTTTTATTTCATTTGCTGATGAATTTCTGCAATCCATCTTCTTTAAACTCTATATGAGTTATTTATTTTTCTTCCTGTCTGATTTGCCTAAGGTTATAGCCCAAGGTATCCTATCCTAAGGTTTCTAACCTATAGCTCTGAAAACTAACCTGTGACGCCCCCAAATTCGGGTACTTGAAACCCGTATTCGGTGCTCCACGATACAACCATTCAAACATCTAAAATTATTAAATACTAAAGTTATTACACTAGAGTTATCTATCCCAGGTACGAAGACCTTTACTATTACATTTCATGATATTTATTATAATTACAATACATAAGTTCATCTATTACAATTAACTGCTTCCGATCATTCATTGAGTTTGCCCTTGCCCTTATCTTTACCTGATCCCTCTATAAGGCCTTGCTTAGCTGAAAACATTTATAATAAAGCAAGAATGAGCATTCAATTTCTCAGCAAGTAATAATAGTTAATAATAACTTGTGCAAGGAAATAAATGTTTTCTTTGAGATATGCTTTAACAGTGGAACAAACTGTGAAGCATTTGAAACATGTCTTGTTTGCATTTTTGAAACAACATACTGACTTTTAATATGCTGAGTGGTCACAAGACCATGAACATTTATTTTTTTTTCGTGAAAAGGTTCAATCAGAAATACATTTGTGAACCGTCTGGTCTTACGGGCACGTTGGGTGATCAGCCCGTTATGCCCTGTATTGATCAATACTATCTAACTGGAACGATATTTTTCGTTCAACGTCACCGCCTTTTTGGGCGCAATATAAAATTTTCTCAATTATGGGTTGTTCATACTCAGTCTGGAGTTCAAATCAAAACAATATGATTGAACAACTCTGTCTATCCAGGAATAATATTTCAAGACTTAATATGAAAGCAATGAAATATTTTAATCTGTGTCTGGCCGAATCAAATGGCTCAGACTGTTTTTAAACAATACATGCATATCGAAGTTAAACGAGTACGCATCATAGCAACTTATATCAAGGATTTTGATAACCTTTCACAACTATCTTTTAATATATAAATTTGAAGAGAGTTGGGATACTTGCGTAATCATAGATTCCTTGCATAAAGTAAATGCATAGGTTAGGATACTTGCCTTGTTAGGAGCTTAATAGTTACAGTTTAGATTCGTTCTTGTACCCTAAACCATGTATCCATGTATAAATATACATTAGTCACATAAGCTAGTCCAGGTATCACCAAGCACACGTACAGAAACTTGAATCATATACGCACATTGCATATAGACACCAAACAAGCATGGGTTCTAGGTGCATATATCTAGACACGTATTCAATGCACGTTCGATTCACCTTTCAATGAATGAAATTCATTTTCATTTGAAATCATTTTGTTTCGTTAGCAATTTCTTTCTTTACATAGCCATATTGGTTTTGGTCAATTCATATATTCTTATTAGTATACATTGGGATTTAAGCCACCTTATTATACTTGTCCAAAAGTCCAGATCATAGCAAAAATATCTTGGCAGTTCTGCAGTGCGGCGCGACCGCGCTGCATTTATGCCTAGGAGTGGTGCGGCCACACTACTCCTGCTGAGGCCAAGAACTGGGTTTTCTTCATCCTTCTATCATGGCAATAAGCTAAAACCTTTCTATATGTCATCTAACAAATGTCACAGAGGTCCATACTAGTTTTGATCTTCATTTACCTAATATTAAGCTTGCTTTTAAACAATATAGTTTTCATTTGAAAATCTATCTAACCCATGCTTTAATAGCTTAATTCATGCATAGCTATTCTGAACACCATATAATACACCTTTATCTGCATATATAGGACTTAGTTTTACATGCCCAGAAGCTTTTATAGCAAACAAATCAAATTTTAACTTCTGGGGACCAGCGCGGCCGCGCTGGTTTTGCCTTGGGAAGTGGCGCGGCTGCGCCACTTCGAAACAGGCCAAATTCATACTCTGTTTTCCTGCAGAACTTGGAAAATCAAACACCACATCATTTGTAATGCTTATTAACTGCAAGCTCCTAATTTTAGATACTTCAAATAGACTTTTAATCTTATTTCTCATTGCTAATGATTAAGTACATACATTAAATCCCTTTGATTTCCAAGGTTTTGAACATAACTTTTCATTTTGGCATTCTATCACAGGAAGCATTAATTTTGGAGCTTAGTTTTATTGGCTTATTTAATACACAAATCAAGATTTCATTTGAAACCATACGCAACAATCACAACAATTTTACAGCTACACCTAGCATAACTTCTTTCATAAACATGTAATCCAAAGATCAATGTATAAAAGAGAATTACCTTTTTTCTTAATTTCCTGTAAAACAAACTCCTTCAATTGATAACTTCTACTTCAGCTAATTATTCTTCTATGGCAGTATTTCTTTAGTTTCTTAGTATATCATCTTGAGAACTTGTTTACCAGATGAAGGAATTTGAAAACTTCAAATCTCAGCAAAGGGATTGTACAAAGAAGCTTAGTTTGGTTTTATAAGAATTGTATACTTACTCCTTACTCAAGATTCTTGTTCATTACATAATAGGAATGCAGAGTTTGCTAGTCTATACTTAATATTAACTTGCCAGCTACTGCTCTTTATTCTCAGACTTAGCTATAGCATACTTGGAGGTTACTCATATAAATGCATTTAGTGCATTCATACCTATTACATATATATATATATATATATATATACATATATATATATGTATATATATATACATATATATATGTATATATACATACATATATACAAGATACTTATAACATATATATACATTATAGTACATACATATATCATATAACATATAATACATACATACGTACACTACATATATATATATATATATATATATATATATATATACAATAGATATTTTAATGTAATACAAAAAACAATTTCCATAAAAATGGAATCTATTTATTAAATAAAAATATTTTATTTAATACATAAATTTATTATATTAAAACAATTCATTTACCTCAAACCATTTAAATATCCACACAAATATTTTATCGCATTATAATTTGCTTCAAGAAATTATTTATGTAATAAATATATTTTTAATATATTTATCACATTACATTCCATACATACATTATACCGCAAGTATTCATATAAGCAGTACAATAAATCAATAATAATAATTTTATTGCTTTCACATAATAAATGACGTATAACCATAAACATAAACTATTATATTTATCATATTTCACACACCCACATATTATATCGCACGTAATTACACATATAATATAATATATTATTAAAATAAAAATTTATTTTATTAAATTTTTATTTTAATATCTGAAAATTCTAAATCACTACAGGAGGAGATTCTGATTGACCTAACATCACCGTTTTCACCGGATATTGATCGGGTTCGGGCCGATCCGAATAAGAAGGCCCCTCACATGGAGAGATTTGACGGATCAGGAGATCCCTATGATCACAGCCAGGCTTATGACCGGCTGATGAAATACTATGATTACTCTGATGCAGCTAAGTGTCAGATATTCATCTCTACTTTGAGGAAAGAGGCGCGGCAGTGGATAACGTCTCTAGCCCTGAACTCAATATTGTGCTAGAAAGAGCTCTGTGACAAGTTCCATAGTCGATTCGAAAGTAACAAAAGGAGGGGAAAGCCAACGGCCTCCCTGATGTAGATAAGGCAATATTCGAACGAGTCCATGGGCAGTATGTGAAGCGATTTCGAGAAGTAGTTGGCGCAGTAACGATTCTGAATGATCCCTAGGCCCTCGGTTACTTCACTACGGGGAAAAGTCCAAGAAACTGGTGAAGGACATGATGTTTAACACCCTGAAGAGTCTGGCAGAGGCATATGATAGGGTAAAAGGTTTTATTGCAGTTGAGGAAGCCATGAGGAGTGTAAAACCGAATACGTCATCGGCGGAGAAGCCAAAAGATTGGGATAGAAATAGTTATCCTCGGTTAGATAATAATAATAGGATGGACGATCGGCCAAAGAAGAACTTTAACGGGGGATCGGGAGGAGGTCGTCCACCCTTCTCGAATAAAAGAGTAGACAAGGTATGCACCTGCCTGAACACTGATCGAGCGACAATATTGGAGCATACGCGAAACAAACCATATTTTATGTCCTGCCCAAACAACGCTCATCCAAATCGGGGGAGTCAGAATAAATATTGTGAATACCACCAAACAATTGGTCACTCCACCGAAGACTACAGGAGTTTGAAGGAATTGATCAAGAAAAATGTGCAGAACGGGGAGTGATAACACCACCGAGCCGAACCCCCAATCTCAACCAAGACAGGCTTCAGAAGTTTGAATTACTGAATGTCGGTGCCACTTATCAGAGGATGATGAATGTGTTCAGGAAGCAGCTCGGTCGAAGCATGGAGGTTTATGTAGATGATAAGATTATCAAAAGCCTATCTGTTAGATAACATTTGGATGACTAGGAGGACTGCTTTTAGACAGTTCGAGAATATAACATCAGGCTGAACCCGACGAAATGCACCTTTGGCCTCGGTTCGGGTAAATTTCTTGGGTATTTGGTGAGCAAAAGGGGCATTGAAGCAAATCCGGAGAAGAACAAGGCCATACTGGACATGAATCCCCTCAGACATTCAAGGATGTACAACGGTTGATAGGTCAGATAACAGCATTAAAGAGATTTATGTCCAAGTCGGCGGAGAGATGTTTGCCGTTTTTCAACACATTGAAAGGGCCGAAGAATGAAAAAACCTTCTAGTGGACTTTGGAGTGTGAGGACGCTATATGGGGATAAAGAAATATTTATCTTCAGTGCCTTTGCTGATGAAGTCGATCCCTTCAGAACCCCTATATTCATATTTGGCAGCAAGTTCGTTGGCAGTTGGTGCAACTCTACTTTGGGAAGCGGGAGGAAAACAATTCCTCGTCTATTATGTCAATCATGCACTTTGGGATGCAGAGACTTGGCACCCGAACTTGGAAAAATTTGCATATGCGTTGGTTATAGCTAGTCAGAAGCTTCGGCACTACTTTCAGGGAAGATTAATAGTGGTATATACAGATCAGCCTCTGAAGAAGATCTTGCATAAACCTGAAATTTCGGGTCGGTTAGCAGCATGGGCTATGGAGCTGAGGCAGTTTGTGCTGGAGTATCATCCCCAGACGACGATTAAAGGTTAGGCTTTAGCTGACTTTGTGGTGGAGTGTTCATTTTTCGAACCCGATTTAGTTGTTCAGCTGGAGATGGTGAGTTCAGTTTCGGTTATTAGACCGAATTAGACGTCGTGGACTTTATTTGTTGATGGGTCGTCGACTTCGGATGTAAGCGGGGCTGGGGTGATCTTGATGAGTCTAGAAGGGTTTAAGGTGCAGCAGGCAATTCGCTTCGGGTTCAGAGCGACAAACTACAAGGCTGAGTATGAAGCTATTTTGGCAGGCTAACGGTTGACCATGAGTCTTGAGGTACAGAGACTGATCATCTTCAACGACTCTCAATTAGTGATCAGGTAGATTTCGGGGGAGTATGAGGCACGGGGGGCAAAGATGACTAAGTATTTGGCAGATGTCAAAGATCGGCTTCATTACTTTAGCTCGTTTGCCTTTCAGGGAGTAGATCAGTTGGACAACACTATAGTCGATGCATTGGCCAGGTTAGCCACGACAGACGTAAGTTTATTCAGTGGGTCAGTGTCTCTGGAAGTCTTAAACTCACCAAGTGTTCGGGGGTCAGAAGTGCTAGTAGTAGAACGATCGGACTATTGGATGATGCCATATATAAGCTACCTTACCGATGTCGGCTTACTTTCGAATCGGTTATTGGCAAAGAAGATAAAGTACAAGAGTTCGAACTTTGTTCTTATTGATGGAGATCTGTATCGACGAGCCTTCACTTCTCCTTTGTTAAAGTGTCTGGTCCCATCCGAAGCTTAGTACGTACTTCGGGAGGTGCACGAAGGAATCTGTGGGGATCACATGGGTGCAAAGGCGTTGGCATATAAAGTGCTTCGACAAAGGTATTATTGGCCGAAGATCTTCCAAGAAGCTAAGGAATATGTGCAAAAGTGTCAAAAATGTCAGCTCAATAGTTCCATTCCTTATCAGCCGCCCGAAGAATTGATATCGTTCGTTGTGTGGGGAATTGATATCTTGGGACCACTGCCGAAGGCAAAAAGATAACTCAGCTTTGTGATAGTGGCCATCTATTAAATGACCAAGTGGGTAGAGGCAAAACCGCTTCGGTCGATCACGGAGCAAGAATGCCTTAAGTTCCTCAAGGAGTTCGTGGTATTTTGGTTCGGAATCCCGATGGCGGTTATATCCAACAACGGTAGACAATTTGTGGGGTTGAAGTTCGAACAGTTTTTAAAGGATTTGGGCATACAGCATCAGAAGACTTCAGTTGCCCATCCTCAATCTAATGGTCAGGTAGAAGTCACTAACAGGACTCTACTTAATGGGATTAAAAGACGGTTGGACGAAGCTAAGGGGAGATGGCCCGAGGAGTTGATTAGTGTTCTATGGGCATATCGAACCACTCCTCGGCCTACTACAGGCGATTCGCAGTACAAACTGGCCTATGGGACGGATGCTCTTATTCTAGTCGAGATCGGTTCTCCCTCGCTTCAGGTCAGCCAGTATAAAGAATTATATAATGATGAAGGCATTCGCCTCAATCTTGATCTGTTGGAGGAAGTTCGGGAGTCGGCCATAGTAAGGCTAGCAGTCTACCAAAGGAGAACGGCCAGACATTATAATAAAGGTGTAAAGTTGAGGAGGTTTGAAGTTGGAGATTTAGTTCTCCGAGTGGTGGAGGCATCATCGCCTCAAACCCTCTAAAAGCTAATGCCCAACTAGGAGGGACCCTATGACGTCACGGAAGTGCCAAAGCTAGGAACTTCCCAGCTTCGAGCAATGGATGGAACAGAAGTCAAAAATACTTGGCATGCTGGGAGACTTCGAAAATATTATCAGTAGAGTGCATGTTAAGTAGTTTTCTTTTTTACTCTGTAAATTGTCTAAGTATTTAATGCAATGAGAATTTAATTTTGTGCAAATAATATTTTCATTCAACTCTACATATTTGTACATTGGCAATTTGATCATATGAATAGTCTAATGAACTATTACAAAAAGTTTTGTTGCTATGGAGAAACAGGTTCACTTTAGGCTTCAGATTCGTCGTCCGAAGTATCTAGAAGTGTCGAGTTAAGGTTGCGCTCCTACATCCTTTCCTTGTCTTTATCTCGCGCACTTTGATAACCGAGATTGAACTGCTGTATCACTTCATTCGTCAACTCAGGCGACCTTCGATGCTCTTGGCGAATTTGCTGTTTAACCTCTTCGGTCAGTGGGGTAACTAATACTTTGTAACCCGCAAAATCTTTCTCCAAGCTGTTGCGTTCATCTATGGTCATTTTGAGCTTCACTTCTACGCTTTTGAGCTTTCTATGAACAACATGATTTTCAACCGTCAGTTCGTCACGCTCCTTCTTCAACTCGTCATAGTTTTCCAGAAGCATTCTTCGGCGTTGTTCGCCTTCAATTGCTTCCTCTTTGAGCTTCTCCACTTCGGCTTGAAGCTCATCACAGAGAAGGGCAGCGTTGGCGTGTAGCTTCTTTTTTTTCTCTTAGCCAGCCATTGCAGCTTCTAGCATCGACTTCAAACGAGCAGCTTTGGCTTCTTGCTCCTTTTCTTTTTCTTCTGCCTGGTCGAGTTGACCCAAGAGTCGGCCGGTAGCAGCAGCGGCATAGAAGCAGGGGGAGGGAGAGTTAGATGATAAGTTTAAAATATGGGTTCAGAAAACAGAGTAAATCAGAGATGTTTACCTGACTTAGGTACAATGCATTGTAGTTCGTCAGCTCTCGACGGCTCAATCCTTTGAACATTCTGTCATCTCTGGGAAGAATGAAGTGCTCAAAGATGTTAAATGGGAAGTCTTCGTTCTCATCAGGCCATAACGTCGCCGAAGTGGAGGTCTCTTGCATACGTTGGGTGGTCGGCAAAGAACGTGGGGAAGAAGGGGGCGATTGACGTTCGGGGGAAGGTTTAATGTGTTATTTTTTAGTTAGGGGTTCGGATGAGGAGTCTTCGGGTTCATTTTGCTGATCTGTTTGAGGGACTTCGGAGGTTGGTGGATCGGACTGAATGGTCTATTCTGTTTCAGGTGGAGGGTCTTGTTTGGCAGTCTTTTGATGCCGTCTTTTCCCCCGAAGAATGGTGGTCCTTTCGGCTTCAGGGATGTCTATAAAGCTCCTTTCGGTAAAGTCGGAGGTAGGGATAATGGTAGATGAGGAAGTTTGTGACATCGGAATTATGGTGATCGGTTGGATTAAGGGAGGGGTTTCGGTTGGTTCGGTAGATAATTGACCGATGTCAGAAACTGGGGTTGGTTTGATCAGAGCCACTGCACAGATTAAGGAATTCTATCAGAAGGGGATAACCTGACATAAAATGAGTTAATTTAAAGGGATTGTGACTTACATTTATGATTATATAACCAAGTTTCCTTGCCCAGAAGTTCGAGGTCCCATTCTTCATCGGCAGCTTTTCAATAATCTTTACCAGCTCTTCGAGACGGGTCCAGGATAGTTCCCCTACGGTGACGTTGGTTTGAGACACATCGGCCCAGTCAGGGGTTTCACGGATGTTGGGGCCTCGGATGTAGAACCATTGTGAGTGCCATCCTTTATTACTGGTAGGGGTCTTCATCAGCGGGCATTTTTCAATCTGTTTGCTCTGTTATTTGTTTACTTGACGAAATACAAATTCTCTGGATCGGCTGACGGAGAATATGGACAAGAAAAGGTCGAGGGTAGGAGTAATGTTTAGTTTGTGGCAGAAGACAATGAAAGAAATACTGTGGATATAGGAGTTCGGCACTAGTTGGGCGAAGCCGACTCCAATAAACCCTAAAAGGGTGATAATGAAGGAATGAAGGGGAAGGTGTACTGTTGATCGATTAAGCAATCAATGAATACATCCAAGTATACACGGTCAACAAATAATAAAGTGTAAGTAGAGTATCGTTCCCACGAAGAATTGTGTAAAATAATTATCACCTACTAACTTTATATTAAACCAATTTTATTTAAACAACCGCAATTTGAATAATGATTAAAGTTAATTAAATTAAAAGTAAGAATAAGAACTAACACAAAGGTTGAAATTCAGATTTGTAAAGCTTAAGACTACAATATCCCCCATTATGTAATATAAACTAATTATCTAATTCATTCAATTATTAAATCCAATAGAGTTGTTAACAGGAATTCAAAAGTATTCATAAGCCCTTTCCCAAGTGATCAAATAAATTTATTCAACTCAATTAATTCTGCGATATTCCTATGCAAAACTAAAGAATTAAATTCATTAAGCACCAATTCCCAATAGTTACATGCAGCGAAGAGATATCCCTATTCACTTCACAACCCTAATTATTCATCTCATGCAAATAATTAAAAACACATGCAATAGCATTCAGATCTAACCCTAGATTTCATCTCCCGAATTCATCTAAAGTATCTTGCTAATTGTTGATCAGGCAATTACTCAATAAACACAAAATATGATAGACAACTCAATATGAAATAATAATTGGAATCAAATAGATAATTAATCCATAAAAAAGTTCAATTGTAGCCTTAATTAAAAGTTTAGTTCATACTGAAAATCAAAATCATAGATCCAAAATAAGTCATCACAATTAAATTACAAATCTAAGATAGAGGATAAGAAAAACTCAGTAAAAGTTCTTCAATTTTCAATCTTCTAATCTGAATTCCTTGCAATACTTCTCTAGTCTCCAATCTTCAAGTTCAGCTCTGTATCTCAATCCTTGCGCAAGTATATAACTGTTAGTGTATATCTTTTTTTATCTCTCTCTATCTCTTTTATAGTCTCTGGATCAGATTAGTAGAAAGAATCCAATTCCAACTCAACTTCCCAAAATAACTAATCTTTTTTAATATTTTTTTTTCTTTTCCGCGCATTCTCGCCCTTGCGAAGAAATTAAGTCTGCTGCAACTCGCCCCATCGCAAACTCGCCCCAGCAAGGACTCTGCTTCAAAATTACCAAACTGCCACCAAACTTCAAGTTTTCTAATTTTTCCCATCCAAAGTCGCTTCCTACGAAATAAACACAAAAACAAGTAAAATATACTAAAAACACTTAAGGATAGTAAAGAAAGAAGCCAAAGATATATCTAATTCGTAGGTATAAAACCCACTCATCAAATACCCCCAAACTAAAGACTTTGTTTGTCCTTAAGCAAAAACACAAGAAAAACAAAAATAAACAAACCTATCTAAATGAATGCAGATGCATGATGTAATACGACCGAGCAATCAAAAAACATAGATTATAAATATTAGGACTCAGAGATCAGTTGCTAACAACTTAGCAAAACTTCAAATTTACGCATCATCAGGAATGTAATAGATCACTACTCTAATCTTACTCTCAACCCTTCCGTGTATATGTGAATCCAAATGTATCAAACTAGCGGGAAAAAAAACTCAAAGAAGCTCATGAAATCAAATGCATCATCAAAGATATCAAAAAGATTAGTATAACAACAAGAACTCTATATGATTATCTTCCACAACTCAAAGTGAATACAAAAAACATAACTAGAGGATCACAAAGTTATTTAAAACAATTAAGCCCCTTTTAAAATCCTTCCCTAGAAATTCAAACAAAATTTTTTTCTTTTCATTTTATTTTCTTTTTCCCTTTTTTTTAGTGAGTGCGTTTTACGCTCCATCTCACTTTCAATTGAACGAGTGCATTTTACGCTCCATCTCGTTACATGTGTTTATGAGTGAGTGCATTTTACGCTCTATCTCAACACACCACATGATCCATTTTTTTCAACTAGGGAAGGTTCAAAATTTTTAATTTTTTAGATTAACCAAGATTTCTCCCAAATTATATTTTACCTCATATTGCACTTTAAGTTATGATCAAACAAGATACACAGTTCACAAAATATCTTCCACAAGCATTTAACATATAAACTTCCTCAAAGTTAAAACTAGCTCAACCAAATGGATATGTGCATAAAAAAAAATTAAAGGGTCTCAAGCTCGACAAAATCAGGAACAGTCAAAATTCCTAATTTAGCACTCCTTACCCGTCTCGTTAAACTAATTAGCTAACTGATCAAAATTTCATCATCGACCTTCCTTAAATGCTCTATATTAATTCATTGCTTTAATGAACCTAAATTGCAATTCTATATGAACCTAAATTTATAAATGAATGCAATAAACTAACTTTAAAGCAAAAGAAAATATTTTTATGATTTTTTAAAAAAAATTATTTATTTTATTTTTTATGTAATATGCAAAAATAACTAAACCATGCACTGTACATGAACTAAGCAATTATGTAATGCAATAAGACATGACTATGTATAATGACAGCAAATCCACCCTCAAACTCATAATGAACAATGTCCACATTATTTGTAAAATAAAGAAATTAAAACGGAGGACTTCCCTGACTGGTCAAGCGGCGTGTTTGACCTTCTCATCATCGGAGTCTGGTGGTAGAAAAACCGGCAACGGCTGAAGCTCGGGAAACTGAAACTAGATCTACATTCGAATTCATCCTCGCGAACATCTTTGATATTTTAGTTGAATGCGTTGTTCGGTTGGATCCGCGGGATATCTAATTTTGCATGAGATTCACCCTTGCGAAGCCCCCCAAATTGATATGTGCGATCCAAGTTGAAGATAAAATCCGTGCATCTTGATTGATTTCGAATTGAAGAAGTCAGATTGGAGATTTCGTTGAAGATAGGTGAGGGATTTCAAAAGTGAGGTTATGTCGGATATGAGTTCAGAGTAAGAAAAGTAAAAGTTTTTTTTTCAACTGAATTCGTTGAGGCGGGCTAAATTGTGCATGGAAACTCGTCGGGGCAAAGATGGACAGAGGAAGCTGGGCCAGGGAAGGTTCAGAAACCGCTGGGGCGAATTCGGACAGAGAGGTTCTCGCTGAGGTGAGTTCCCTGGCCTTCCAAAGCTCGCTGGGGCGAACTCCCCTATTTCTGAAAAAAAAATATTTTTCCTTCTTTTGCTTTAACCTGTAACCTCGATACCCAATACATGTAACAATAAAAAGCTACATGGATTAGAAAGACTCACTGAGGATCACAACTGAGATTAGAAAGCACATAAAATTCTTAAAATTAACTAACTATACTAATAAATTGAAAATTTAAAAATATGACAAATGAAAACTAAGATAATTATTGGGTTGCCTCCCATCAAGCGCTTGATTTAAAGTCTTTCAGCCTGACTGCTTCCTTTTCTATCCAATGCCTCTTCGATAATTGAGTAACCCTCCATCCATTAGTACGAATGAAACATTTGAGGGCTTTGCTTCTGCAAGGGCCATTGATTAAAAATCACCTAGCATGCTCTTTTCAGATAGAATCTCCTTTATAACATTCAAATAGCTAGGCATTTGCTCCATTGTATTCGTGAACGGAATATTGAATTGAAGCTTCTTAAACACAACTGGATCTTACACTAACTTCTCTTCGACCCCTTTCTTATGCCATCATGGCTCCAGATTCATGCTAGCTGCGATATTACATAGAGTCTTGCCGATGACATGACTACCAATTGGGCAGGGGATTGCAAAACTATCCAGATCTTCGAGGTTTGGCCAAGAAGGTACATGAGGCACTAACAAAATCGGCTCATCGGCGTTGAAACTCAAGACTAAATCTTCTGCAGCCGTATTTTCTTGATCCCCACTTGTCTCTTCCATATCAGAATCATCGCCAATTAGCACATCCGATTGCAGCTTTGGTGCGGGTAATCCATCAGTCTGGAGAACCACGTTACTAGGCCATGCACAATGTTAGCTACTGTTGAAGGCATTGATGAGTTGTCCCATCTGGTTTTCAAGATTTAGAATCGACACTTCTTGGCTTTTTATATTTAAATCCACTTGGTTCAACAGCCGATCCTGATTACTCATTCTTTTGTGTGTAGCTATAATAAACCTTGCCAAGGCCTCCTCCAAACTCAGTTTCCTTTCTTCTTCATGAGTAAAGGCTGAATTCTAAAATTTTGGAGTGTATATTTGGCTTGAAGCAAAGGTTTTGACTTGATTATTATAGCTCCATGAAAAATTCGGATGATACCCCCAATCCTGATGATAGTTGTTGGGATAGGCATAATTATTGGGGTAATCGCCGAAATTGCCACCATACTGCATCGACTCATAACTGATGGCACACTGATAACTCAAATGATTTCTAGTACAATAATCATAAATCATCGCTACACTTTGAATACGTCGTACTGCTAAAGCATCAAACTTCCTCGAAAGTATCTTAATCTGTGCTAATAATTCCTCGAGTTCATAAATCCCCGCTAGTCTTGGCTGAATCATTTTCGTATAAGGCCAATGATAATTATACGAAGCCATGATGTACCTGAAACAAAAATAAAAAGAGTTTAACTAAGATCGATTTAATTGAAGTTAATATGACTATTATTAAAATAATTCTCCGGCAACGGCGCCAAAAACTTATTGATCGATTAAGCAATTAATGAATACGTGCAAGTATACACGGTCAACAAGTAATAAAGTGTAAGTAGAGTATCGTTCCCACGAGGAATTGTGTAAAATAATTATCACCTACTAACTTTATATTAAACCAATTTTATTTAAACAACCGCAATTTGAATAATGATTAAAGCTAATTAAATTAAAACTAAGAATATGAACTAACACAAAGGTTGAAATTTAGATTTGTAAAGCTTAAGACTATAATATCCCCCATTATGCAATATAAACTAATTATCCAATTCATCCAATTATTAAATTCAATAGAGTTGTTAACAGGAATTCAAAAGTATTCAAAAGCCCTTTTTTCGAGTGATCAAATAAATTTATTCAACTCAATTAATTTTGTGATATTCCTATGCAAAACTAAATAATTAAATTCATTGAGCACTAATTCCCAATAGTTACATGCAACGAAGAGATATTCCTATTCACTTCACAACCCTACTTATTCATCTCATGCAAATAATTAAAAATACATGCTATCACATTCAGATCTAACCCTAGATTTCATCTCCCGAATTCATCTCAAGTATCCAGCTAATTGTTGATCAGGTAATTACTCAATAAACACAAAATATGATTGACAACTCAATATGAAATAATAATTAGAATCAAATAGATAATTAATCCATAAAAAGGTTCAATTATAGCCTTAATTAAAAGTTTAGTTCATACTAAAAATTGAAATCATAGATCCAAAATAAGTCATCACAATTAAATTATAAATCTAAGATAGAGGATAAGAAAAACTCAGTAAAAGTTCTTCAATCTTCAATCTTCTAATCTGAATTCTTTGCGATGCTTTTCTAGTCTCCAATCTCCAAGTTCAACTCTGTATCTCAATCCTTGCGTAAGTATGTAACTGTCAGTGTATATCTCTATCCCTTTTATAGTCTCTAGATCAGATTAGTAGAAAGAATCCAATTCCAACTCAACTTCCCAAAATAACTGATCCTTTTTATTATTATTTTTTTCGCGCATTCTCGCCCTGGCGAAGAAATTAAGCCTGCTGTAATCCACCCCGACGCAAACTCACCCCGGAAAGGACTCTGCTTCAAAATTACCAAACTGCCACTAAACTTTAAGTTTTCTAAGTTTTCCCATCCAAAGTCGCTTCTTACGAAATAAACACAAAAATAAGTAAAACGATACTAAAAAAACACTTAAGGATAGTAAAGAAATAAACCAAAGATATATCTAGTTCGTAGGTATAAAATCTACTCATCACGTACCCCGTATTTGAGGGCCAAAAGGGAAATGACGGTACATCCATACGGCCGATGGTACATTCGTTCGATATGGAGAGGGGCCCGGATATCGTAAGTAGCTGGAATACGATAGTGCTTTCGTATTCCATTAAGATCTTGTGGGACGATGGTGGAGGCAATGTTGATGTGGGCATATGTTTGTTCATTTTCATACTCCTTCAGCATTCTCAGGTTGTCGATTGGAGCCTTGGATAGGCCTGTGGGTTCTGGGTTTTGTGAGACAGTGGTGGTGACGATGGTGGCTTCGATAGTAGTGGTGGTGGCGATGGACGGGTTAACTACAACCGGTGTTAGACTAGAGGAAGTGTTGACTTCGGCAGTAGATGGAGTGATGGATCTTGGGATGCTTGTGTTACCCATTAATGAGTAATAAAAAGGGTTGACCGGTGGGTATATTCGTCGAAAAGCAAAGGTTGCAGAGAAGTTGCAAAAAGAGCGAAAGTAGAAAGAGAAAGATTAGATCTAAATTATGGTGGTTACTTTTGGAAAGAGGGGGTTTTTAATTATTTGGCTTTTGGGTTCTGTGCGCTTTCCCAAGAGCGGCGTAATGAATGGATTGAGCAGTAATGGTGGGGCCTAGCGAGGCATGCTGAGTACGTTACTAAGGGTTTGGATTTTGGGCTTCCTGTTTTGTGTTTCATTATTGGGCCTCTGATGATATACTCTTCCATTAAATGTCCCCTTGTAACACAAGACTTGGGGGCAATATTGGGGCGTGATTAATTGGGCCCAAATGATATGGTAGGCCATGATTCATGTGGGGAAACCTCCCCACGTGGGGTCCTTTGTAGCAGTTAGGGCAGTTGGAATATCTAAGATCCCTGTTCCCAAAGGTAGGTGTCAGGATATAATTCGACGCCCCTTTTCTAAGGAGATTCAGTCTAATCCTATTAAGGAATCTGACCTAATGAGTCCTACTTGCTATATGGGGCAGGCATGACGTTGGCGGGGTGTGATCACTATAAATATAAGGCTAAAACCCTATTTCACAGGTAATCATCTTTTTACAGCACTAGAGCATTAAGCCTCCATTGTTAAAACCTTATTCAGCCTTTACTTATTCTCACACCGGAGTTATCTCATGGCGGCCTAAACCGCTAGGCTCTTGAGTGTGGTTTCATTTTTGTCCAGGATTGGACGCGCTATTGGTGATTGAGGTGCGTTGACGAATTTTGGCGTTAACTTCCAGCTTATTAGCCTACTGACCAAAGTGGACCTAGTCAAGATATAACAAATGGGGTCCAACTTCGTCCTAAAGTGCACCTTATTAGCCAAGAAGTAATGTCTCATTTTTTGTGCTACGAAGACCAAGGCAAGACAATGCCTTTTGATCCTCGAGTATCTTGTTTCTGGGCCATGGATCACCTTGCCAATGTAGTATACTGGCTTTTCCTCCCCATCTACTTCTTACATTATCAGCCCCCCCGATGGATTTTGAGGTTGACATAATGTACATCAATAGAGGCTTTCCCTTCTAGAGCACTATCATGGTTTAGGGGAAAGCCAGGACCCTTTTTATTACCTTTAATGTCTCTTGATGGCGGGACTCCCATTGCCATGGCACGTTAGTCTTTAATAGCTCTCCCAACGATTTCGTAATTTTCCCTAAGGTCAGTATAAATCTTCGTAAAGGAAACCTTGCCAAAGACGCTTTTCAGTTGCTTTTGGGTGGTTGACGGAGGTATGTTCTCTATAGCCTTAACTTTGTTAGGGTCCACCTCTAACCCTTTATTATGTACTAAGAACCCAAGAAATTTGCCAGCAGTCAATCAAAATGCGCACTTCTTGGGGTTCATCTTTAACAAATATTTTCGACGTCTTTTAAATACCTTCCTCAAGATACCAATATGATCCGACTCTTGTTTTGATTTGAGGACCACGATGACATCCACGTAGTCTTCCATTGTGTCATGGATCATGTCATGGAATATTGCATGCATTGTTTTTTGATAAGTTGCCCCTGCGTTCTTAAGCCCAAAATGCATCATGACATAATAGAAATTTCTGAAGAGCGTTTGAATGGCCGTTTTTTTGCCTCTTACTGCCTTCTGTATGTAATTATAACCAATGAACCCATCCAAGAAAGACGCCATCTCATGCTCAGCTATTGCGTTTACCAATGTGTCAATGTTTGGCAAAGCGTCCATGTCTTTCAGGTAGGCCTTGTTGAGGTTCTGAAAGTCTACACATATCTTTAACTGGTCATTGGTCTTTTTCATAGGCACAATGCTTAATAGCCACAGGGGATGCTGAATTGGTTTGATGATACATGTCTCTAATAATTTTTTCACCTTGGACTTGATCTGTATTTTGCCTCGGGGCGGTAAGTCCTCGGTGCTTATTGTACTGGCTTAGCCCGTGCATTTCATTGTAACTCCACGATGTTTGTGAGATGTTCAAATGGTGCTTCCATCAAATTAACACTCAGCCTTGACATCTCATTGTAACTATATGCAAACATGTCTTGATATTACTTTAGTAAGTCTACGATCTGTTGTTACTGCTTGAAAGATAACTTCTTGTTGATGAAGATTGGTTTGGGGGTTTCTCCTTCCTTAGCTAAGTCAATCTCGAGCAGTTGGTTCTCCTGTGGCCTTAACCTATCCTCCATGCATTTAGGAGCGGGATGAGGCTTTGTGGCTCCCTTGCAAAGGGGCATCTAAGTAGGGATCTCCTCGATTGCCCTTGCCTTCTACCTCCATGCATCATCATAAATAGAACACGATCTTTCCATCCAGCTTCACAATTTTCTCCCAACCAAAGTTCTTTTCTTTTGTCTTTCTTTTCTTGGATTTTTGAATTACTTTTTCTAGTTCTGCTATTTTCTTTTCAGCCTTTTCTTGAGCTGCCAAGACTTCTTCTTCCTTAGTTAGAGCCATAACCTTTAACTCTTCTTCTTTCGATTTTAAGGATTACTTTTCTCTTTCTTTTTCTCCCTTTCTTTCACAGTATAATCGCCTTTCTATACATCCTCCCACTTGGGCAACTTGATTGCATTTACTTTTTCCAGAGAGTTCTCACACAAATCTGACACATCCTTATAATATACGGCATCCACGAGATAGGCTTCCTCAAGCGCGAATGGGTTTGCAATGGCTTGTACTCAGATTTCTTTCCCCTTCCAGATTTCTTTCAAACACTGATGGTATATAAAGGTCATTACTTCGAATATATTCTGCCAGACCCTTCCCAGTACGGCATGATAGCTCGTGTCAGTGTCGATGATGTGGAAGGTTACGGGTCCTTTAATCTTCCTTATTTGGACATCTACCTGAATAGTTCCCAACATTCGTACTCGATTGCTCGTGAACCCCGTGATGTCGATTTGTTTTTTCATTAATTTTTTCTTAGTAATACTAAACTGTTGAGTGTCGAAAGTGGCATGGTGTTGACGGAGGCCCCGTTATTTATAAAATTTCTTCTCGCCTCTAGGCCATTAATGATGACTATCATATATACAGAGGTTTGTTGTGGATGTACAGGACCTCCCTATTTGCCTCTAAAAATGTGATCCTGTTGGACCCCTTTATTACATTTCTCGCGATAATCCCTTCTACCATCATGCAGCCTCATGTTACTTCTCCGAAATGTCCACAATTGCTTTCATTGCTTCGATCCTTGCTTGTTTCGTCAATCTCAGCTGATCATAAACATTTTTGAACTTCAGGCTATTCATCAGGGCCATCAGTTGCCTCTTTAGATCAATCTCTTCTTCATTCTTTGTATGTGCAATTGCTTAAAATTCTTCGATTACTCTTTCAAATCCTTTGATAATGTTGCAGGTTTCCTTCCCTTTGTCATAAGGGGGTAGTGGCTTGGTCAATACACTCGAAATCCCTATTTCTCCACTAGCCACTTTGTCATGATAGATCTTTCTTACACTGTAACATTCAATAATGGGATGTCCGATGTACTGGTGAAACTCGCAGTATTTTAGGCAAGCCTTGTCATCTACTGTGGGCTCCCTTTTTGGTGGTATTTTGCATCATTATCGTGTGCTTTAACCAATGTTTAAAGAGGTTTTTAAATGCTTTTTTCCACAGGTTGTCAGATTCGATGTTGGCAAATTGGAAAAACTGTTATTCCTTACTATACTACCCTCTCTTCTATCAAACTTTCCCTTCTTGCCCCTTTGTGACTTAGTCGCGATGCCGACCTCAGCCACAACTGTTATTCTCTTATTTCTCCAATGGTTTTAAGAGGGGCTTGGAGTTGTCTTGATATGTATTGAACTTCTAAGATTTTGAGTAAAGTTGCAAAGAGCTTTGAACTTCTCACATCCCTTGGTGATGAGATGGGGTCGAAAATTGGCTTGTGCCTTATTAATGCACACATTCACCAAGGTCTGCTGATCAATGTTGTCTACACACTTCTGTTCCTATATCCTGAATCTTTGAACAGAACATAATTTACTAATTCTTCATTCGGTCTCTAGGATAACCACATGAGCTCGATCATGGTCACTTGTTTGTTTTTAGACATTGAAAAACTTTCAATGAAACTGCAGCTTCATGTTTGCCCAGTTTTTCATAATTCTTTTCTCTAGATTGTAGTACTAACTAAAAGCTCCATCAATCAATGATTTGTTGAACTTCTTGATTAACAAGTAGTGGTTGGTCTATTCATCATTCGCAAGCCAAGATTATATACATTCGATGAATCTGACGATATGCTCTCTGGTATTACCCTTCTCGCCATTGAACTTGGGAAACTTCGGTAGATGCTCGATATAACCCAAGAGGTATAATCTCCTTCAAATTGAGGCTGGGTATGGGGGTGTAAAGTCTAACTCAACAAGCTTAGAATCGGTTGTTTGGAATTGGGCTATCATGTCGACCATGTCAACCTTGGTCATGAAATTACCCGTTTATGGTTAAGGTGTAGGTTGGCTAAGCGATGATTGATGTTGGGGTTGGGCTATCGGGAACAATGGTTGTTGGATCCCTATAGGTCTAGCATGGGCTGAAGATTTAAGGTTTGGTACAATATGAGTATATTAGTTTTGCGGGATAAGCATGTTGAAAGCTACTTGGTTGTTGGGTGTAGTTTGATTGGCTGGTATGACTTGGGCACTAGGTGTAATATGAGTGTCGGGAAGGATTATTAATTGTAGGAGATTGTTAAGGTGGGGTTTGCCTGGCGAATCCTTGAAGGTTTTGGCTTAGCTATGGTAAGCTGAACAACTGTTGTCGAACGAGTCTCATTTCTTCCTGTTGTTTTTTGAATCTCAGTCATCATAGACATAAGGAGGGTCTATCCTTCTCTCTCATCTTTCAAGGTCTATAGCGTCTCGAGTTGCATCCTTTATTGGGTTACTTGGTCACTAGATAGTTCAAGGTCGACCCCTCACTACTGGTGGTTGTGAGGTAGTCGTCATGTTTTGGTTTTCTTCATTCGCCATCCAATCCGAGGAATTAACTATTGTCCGATGCAAGGAAATCAAGGTTGCAAGTGGGCACTAAAGTTGCTTTAGTGTCAGTGAAGTGGTTTGTCAGATAATTGCTCTATCGTCCTACTGCTCCTTGTAATAGGCATAGCCTCCGCGAATACAACGCCTCCCCAACAGAGTCGCCAAAAATGCAAGTCTGGAGAGTGACAGTGAGTTGGAGCGACGAAAGATTCACGAAGGCAAGAATAAGCTGAGTAAGGGGAAAAAATAGGTAAGAATGACACGATAGTAGGCATAAATGTTTCTCTCTCTACACTAGGTAGGCTGACTTTCAAATGTCGAATCATAATCATAAGCTTTATTTATCGTGAATAGAGGTCTGGGTCCATGTGACACATTCGAGAGGTGTCACGTGGCAGGTGACGCATATGTTTGACGTCACATGTCCGAGTGGGTCTCATAGTACTATTAATGTCATTCTCGTCTGAGATAATTCTCTCGACAATTCTATTTTCCTAGCCACCAAACTAACCTTTAGATAATTATCTCAATGTTATACTTAAATGTCCCAAGGTTCTTTGTCGGAAGCCCTAGGAAACAATTAGGGTTTTTGTTACGGGTGTTACATGAACTTATATACATGTGTAATATCACCTCCACAACAAGAGCATCACCAACAGAGGGATCCACATGGCCAAGTCCGAGAACCCAAGGGGCCGGACCTGAGAGCCCATATGGTCGAACCCGCGAGGCTATATCACTTGACCAGAGAGGCCTAATTGGCTGGGCCCGCGAGGCCAAAAATCCGACCCGAAGTCTTATGCAGCCGAGTTTGCGAGTGGACACTTGGTAGCCTGCAGGGAAGCACGCGTATCGCTAAAAGCTCATGTATGGGGTCCACGTGCCATGCCTAAATGGGTCCACGAGCATACATTGTGATTCCGGGCCCACACATATCTAATTTCCTTGACGTGGGACTTTAAAATTATATCCTAATAGCTATTATTGTGCTGTGTCAACATAAAGCTCTCCACTAGGTTTCGTGCTTTCACGATTACAAAGAGAACAAATCAAAACAAACATAATAATAATTAGTTTATCTACTCTGCATGCTCTGCGTGTCAATAGAAAGTGATATATGTAATCGATCATAGAGGTGACAAAGTCAAACTAATAAGAATCCATACCTATACTTTGGCTTGGTTGACCGATCATTATCTTTTCCACTAAATTGAACTATTGATTAGAAAGTACACTTTTTTTTAAAAGAATTATTGGGTCTAAAAATAAGTTTGTTCTAATTTACATTAATGGGGATGGGTTGAAGTTGTTGAGAAACCAGAAATTATTACAAAATAAAAGCAACTCTTATATATTTATTTATTATCGAGACAATCTAATCTATTACATTCACTTATTCAAATTAATATGGTTTTAATATGAAAATATAAATATTACAGAATATCAAGAATCATTATGACTACTCGCATACTCAAATAAGATAATTCACAAATAAATAAAAAAGTATTACTAAATAATAAGTCTTTTTTGTGACCGGAAAATTGCATTCAAATTTGTCTTTGAAAAAATCAAAGTGGCGAAACTGCGGGCAAACAGATTACTAGTTATTTAACTTCGAACCTTCTATAATCCTTCATAGTTTCGGTAACGTGCGGTATGTAGATATGTTAAGCAATAATAGGAGCTATGAAAATATCATTTTTTTACTTCATAAAACATACCCCTTGCGTCCCAAATTAAATATTTAATTTTTATTTTTTTGAGTTAACCATTTTTATAATTAAGTTTTGTATTATTTTTTTCAAAAATATTGGTGTTGAGATTATAATCAAAATAAAGTATATACATTTTACTACTAACTTTAATAAAAGGTGTGTGTATATATATATATATATATATATATATATATATTAATTATTTAAATTTTAATTACTCAGTTTTATCAAATATTAAAGAATGACTTTTCCAAAACTATATATTTGTAATATAATACAACAATTGTACATATGTAAAGTTTAAAAACTCTTGTTAGCAGTGTTCCTTCGGTAATACAATTGGGCTACTCGCAATTTGGGCTTATTGACCTCCTAGTTTTTTATGTAAGACTTGCATATTATTAAATTTTGTATATATAAAAAAATTTGTCAAAAAATTAATAACAAATAAATCGGTGTACAACCGGCATATACTGGTATCGTAATGTATCGAACCGGCTTCAACCAATATGGGATAATGGTAATCTGGTACTTCAAGTAAACTCGGTAACAGGTACGGTTCGGTATATTTGTGGGTGAGTGGGAGAGTTAGATTTTTGGAGGGACTTTCTATCAGAATGCTTTATGAACTTGTGTGAGTGAAATTGTTCCCAGGACTTGACTCTGGACATGCAGTGGAAACTAACAAACTGTAGTATGGTAGGGGCAAAGATAATTATTTGACCCAAATAAATAAATAAATAAAAGATGCACACATTACCTCTGAAAATTTACCCAATCTTTTATCTGTATCGCATAGAAATGTCATTGATCTATAACTAAAGGAATCTATAAAGACTTTTGGGAAAATATCTCATCTGTATTGGCCAAAAGTTGCATTGTGGTCTATGACTAATTAAAGAGAGAGAATTATTGAAAATACATTACGAGAAAATTTAAAATATCGTACATTTTATTTTGTTGAACAAACTATAAGAATTTCAAATATCAAACCATTATGTAAGAATAGGAATACTTTGTTCATGTTTGAAGAAGTTAGTAGGGTCAACTACTGACTTCACTTGAATCAACCTATCAAAATTATTCTTGAAATACTTTGTACCCCACATGCTGGCTTGTGCAAAGCTTGTGCGGCCATTTTGATTGTTCATTCCCAAGTCAAGATCATTATAATTTACGTACGCAGTTCTTGGAGCCACATACGGAGCCAAGTAGCTGTATAAATTTCTAATCCAATTCATAGCCTTTGTCGCGTTGCCATCAGTTTGCACCCTCATGTAAATCATGTATAATGTTCCCGCTCTATGTGGGAATGGAATTGCGGATTCTGAAATCTCATCCATCCTTCCACCATATGATGTAAAGATCATATTTGTTGCTCCAGGATCAGCTTTAAGAAGCATTTCCCATATTCCATTAAGGCCTTCTTTCGAAATTGGCTTCTTAGCAAAGTCTGATTTTGCTTTAAAAGGAATCTTAAACGATGTTCGATTGAGTAGAACTTCAGTTGATTCATTAGGCGAAAAGAGGGAGAGAAGAAGCACCGCTTGGATATAACTACCTTCGGTACAATGTTTTCTCTCCAACCCTAACTCAGGGAAACTTTCTTTCATCAATGGAAGTAGTTCATCAATCCCACCAAGGAACAATGACAAGAATCTAAATTCTACTGTCGATTTGCTTAGTACTGTTTGAGTAGGTAAATTTATACTATTGGTATTTACTACGATTCTTATTTCAATATCTTTTGGCATCCTTGGAGCAACATATTGCCACCGATGAACAAGTTCAGTTGCATTTTGTTCCAAAGTTTTTGTGACTTGAAAAACAGTAACAATTTTTGGAACAGGAACTAACTTAATTTTCCACGAAAGAATAACTCCAAAGGTAGAAGCTACGCCGCCTCTAATAGCCCAAAAAAGATCTTCACCCATTGATTTTCTATTAAGAATTCTTCCATTAACATCGATCAAATGAGCATCAATAACATTATCAGCAGCAAGACCATACTTTCGTCTCAAAACGCCATACCCTCCACCACCAATGAGTCCACTAACACCGACGGTTGACCAAACGCCACCGGGAAACCCTAGAGTCTTACTTTTCTTGGCAATCTTATAGTAAAGTTCACCTAGGGTTGCACCAGATTGAACCCATGCAGTTGCAGCTATAGGGTCAACATTAATTGATCGAAGATTAATCATATCTAGTAAAATAAATGGGACGTTGGATACATACGAAAGGCCCTCATAATCATGACCACCGCCTCGGATCCTAATCTGCATGCCGTGTTTTCTTGAGCAATAAATGACGGTTTGGATTTGGGATTCATCGAATGGTGTAACAATCACTGAGGGTTTAGGGGTGGCGGATGATGCGAATCGGAGGTTGTTTATGGAGAATTGCAGGATAGAACTGTAGGAAGAGTTGTTTGGGGTGTAAATAACTTTGGATATTGTTGTGGAGTTTAATGAAAAACGGGTTAGGCATTCAAGAAAGTTTTCATTTGTCTCAGCTGAAGCAGATACAAATGAAGAAGGTAGCAAAAGAGAAACATAAGCAAATGAAAACAAGGAACAAAATAAAATATTCATTTTCATGCTGCTTTAATTTGTTGATGACTTTGGTTTGTGAGAAAGTAATACTATTTATACTACTTTTTAATAGTAGATAACTACGCCAGCTGCTCATGGCATTTTTTAATTTAATTGGGAATAAACACGAGATGAGATCAACTGTGGAAAATGTCAAAAGAATAATATCATTCACTTTGTTCCGCGCGTGTATATATATATATATATATACACACACATATATGGAAAAAGATTATAGTCACATTTGTAAAGATAGCATAATCTTATAATACATCTTTTACCGTTCAAAATTTGATAGAATGGTCGACCAAATATTTTATTTGGCCGCCAAACTAAATTCTAAATGGAAGTTCATCATATGATTTGTCAAAAATATTTTATTTTCAAAAATAATCATTGTCCGCATAATTAAGTTGATAATTATTATCCGCATAATTTAACTGTGGACAAAAGCTAAATTTGACTTACGTCTGTATAATTAAACAGTGGAACCGACCCCCAAACTAAACTGCGAACAATGATCATCCTAACCATTCAATCATAATTTGAATAAGAGTGAAAATGATCTCGAGTCGAGTTGAACAGTACTTTGCTCAGATTCTACTCGAAGCTTTTTTAAGATTTTCAGATTCGTATTCAAACTCGAATACAATTTTGTAATTTTTGCTCAGATTCGAATTCAACTTGTTTATTGTACTCGAGTTCGATTTGACTAGACTCGTTTTTTATTCGAACTACTCGCGAGCATTTGAGATATATGCAAATCAGAACTGGATCATTTATATTATAATAATGTAGATAAAATTAACTCAATCAACTATTTGGAATGATTTAAATTTGAACTCTTCAAACTAGATATCAAGCCTTATAAAAAAAGCTAATGAAATAATATTATCACTCTTGAGTCAATTGATGAACATGTACATAAAACATAAAAACCCCTTCCACTACTTCTCAAAGTATGTGGAGAATTTAATTGCTAAATAATACACTTTAAATAATTTGAGTATACTCGATATTATATACCAGTAAGGAACAATAAACTTGTATCGAGTATGGATCGGTGAGGTAAGAAAAATTAGATACACTAAATGAACGAACAGTAGGTGGCTCAAAGTGTCCAAATATCAAAATGAATTTGAAATCAACTCGATCATTTAATTATTGAATCCAAGTCTCATTCGATTTTTCGAGATCCTAACAGTACATATACAAACACCTTATACTTGAATTTATAACCATGATTCATAGGTCCATTTATGAGTATTAGTACCACTGCATAGACTTTACATTAGCTAATTCCCACCGAAGAGAGGATCATTAAATTATATATATATATATATATATATATATATATATATATATATATATATATATATATAGTCCGGCTCTTCAGCAAACCGCTGGGAGTGAACCAAAAACGAACCGGCTATAGCGACGATTTTGTCCGTCGCTATAACATAGAAAACCGACAGACCGGATATAGTGACGGACAAAATTGTCGCTATAACATTGATCGTCGGTTTTCTATACTATAGCGACGGACAAAACCGTCGCTATAGCTGGTCACTGGTTCGTTTTTTGTTAGCTTTTTTCGATTCGCTGGAGAAAAATTTTCATATATATATATATATATATATAATTTCATTGATAAACTTAACCTTACAACGTATTGTTTGATCCACATATATATGATCAGTCCTATTATATAAAATGTCTATGAACAGTACACATGTAAATATCTTATAGCTAAATATATAACCATGATTCGCAGGTCTATTTATGATTATTAGTACTAATGCACAAACTTTACACTAGTTAATTCTTAAATCCATAGAAATTATTTGTTGTGGACTAATTTAGGCAAATAGATCTCATACCATCTATTTTAATGTAAGATGGTCCAAATTTAAAAATTATACCCAACGTTCGCTACTATTAATAGTGAATTCTACTATTAATAGTAGCGGACGTTCTAGTTACAAATATGCCCTTAATTTAAATTGTATAATAACATTACATTAAACCATCCGTTAGTATCCGCTAATAATACTAACGGATGGGGATCACATTATACATACTATAGATGTAGGATATAGGAAGAATTGAAACTATATACTAATATTATATTAAAATATGAGTAAACAATTATATATTTAATAAATTAAATAATAAAAAAATCCTATATCCTGCTAAATAAATCCTAAACCCTAAATAGTAAATCCTAGTTAATAAATCCTAAACTATGGTTAATAAACCCTAAATTCTAAGTAGTAAACCTTAAACCCTAGTTAATAAATCCTAATTAATAAATCCTAAATCCTAAATCCTAAATAGTAAACTCTAAACCCTAAACCCTAGTTAATCATTGTATTGCCTATACCTGATTGGAGGGTAAATTAGTTCAAATCTTATGATTAATCTGTCTGCTACTATATATTAATAGCGGACGTCGATTTTGCTTTTTTAATCATATCCGTTCGATCTAGTATTGTATGATAGAGATGATGTATACCCAATTTTGGTCCATAGCAACTACTTGCTATGAATCATTTCTTTCTCTCTCTCTCTCTCTCTCTCTCTCTCTCTATATATATATATATATATATATATATATATATATATATATATATATATATATAAAGTGTGCGAAAGTGCCAACTGCCATGCCCTACCACCATATAAAGGAAAAATCAAAGTATCTATTGTATCTAGATAACAATACATTCTTGATTATCGTCAATGAATCTCTAAGCAGCCCCTTATAATGAGGGTTGAATAAGAAATGATATCACCAAGGATTTGTACATAAAAAATTAAGCATTTAGAATGCACATGAGTTTTTTTAAGGGTGCCTTAGCCCTCCTCTAAAGACTAAACGCGGGGTTTCCTTCTTTATGGTCTGTTCTAAACGTGTTTGTTTCTATTATGGTTACTTCAATTACATACTTGTTATAAGGGTAAAAAGTTATTGCGACTAACATAATTTGTTAGTTATGAATTTATGATAATGGTCCAAAATGAAGTAATATTAATTGGCAAATGTTAAAATGATGAAATTGTGATTAATAAAATTTTTGAAATGATAAAATTGCTATTAATAAATTTAAAGATATATATATTTTTAAATGTTTTACGGTTAACTTGTCATCGCAACCACAATCACCCCCACCCCCCCCCCCCCCCACATATATATATATATATATATATACATATATATATATATACATATATATATATATATATACAGTCCCCTTCTTAAGCGAACCGGTTCGTTAACGAACCGGTCTTTAGCGACGGTTCAGTCTGTCGCTATAGCTGTCTGTCGCTGAACCGGGCTATAGCGACAGACAGAACCGTCGTCGATCCGTCGCCATAGCTCTGTTAAGCCACGGATATGTTATAACGACGGACAGAACCGTCGCTAAAGACCAATTCGTTTTTGGTTCGTTTTTTCCGGTTCGTTGGAGAGATTTTTCGTATGTGAGTATGTATGTATGTATATATATATATATATATATATATATATATATATATATATAAATGAATGAGTATTTGTCTTGAACACAAACAAGCCTATGTACCTTATTAGTGTAAATTATAAAATTTTGAAAGTTAATTTAAAATATTTCATTGAAAATGAAATATTTAGCCTTACAATATATTATTTGATCCAAAAGGATCGTATCAAAACCTTACATAATTAAACATACATATGATCAATCCTGTTATATAACATGCCTCCTTACAATACATATACAAATACCTTATACTTAAATTTATAACCATGGTTCATAGGTCCATTTGTGAGTATTAGTACCATTCAAGGGCGGATCTAGAAATTATAATCAGCTATGGAAAAAAATATTTTTGTTTGAAAAAATTAATATCATGTTACCGAGTAGAATTTTTGTTTGAAATTTTTTTATATAATGTCACTATGTGTTTGTAATCTAACGTTAAAGCATATAATGTCATCATCCTATTTTACTGCAATAAACTAACTAATTATTTTTGAGATAAATATGAAATAAAAATCAATTCTAAATATTTACAAATTAATTTTATAAACAAAACTCTTATGCTACGTTGGGTTGAATGAATGAAATGCAAGAATGAATGGAATGAAAAATAACTTATTTAGTGATCATTTTAGATGATAAACAATTTTGAAGAAATGAAAGTTAATTTCATTCTCTTAATTTTCATTTATAGGGAATGTTAACGCCAAAATCTGACCGCTCGCCAAATCACCAAATAGTAAGCTAAGAAGATGTTTATAATGGAGGATATGCAATTGTTTTAGTGTGTGTATGTGAAATAAAATAATGACACATGTAAATAAAATAATAACACAAGAATTTTACGTGGAAACCCAATTAAGAAAAAACTACGGAGAGAGATAAGAAATCCACTATAAAAATTATATGGCGAGTACAAATTATTTATTCCTCACACTCCGTATTTCCTCACTTTTCTTTGTTGTACCTTATTGTCTTCTTCCTTTACTTATTGTTGTATTTATAGATGTCATGTCCGCCCGAATCCAATTAGGAGCAGGAGTCCGTTTTAGAATCACCTTCTAACTGCAATTAATGACTGATAGATTCCTTTCTAAATTAGATCTCCTTATCTCCCCCAAATAAGGAAACACGATCTTACTTTAATAAGGATTATCCCACTATTTGAGCAAACTGTCAAAATAAATGTATATGAGCCAACACCAGATCTGGATCGTTAAATAAATTGGGTTACACCTTGGCTAGACCTAAATAATTACATCCCAACATTGCTCTCCACTCTCCTGTTATAAAGAATTTATAATAGGAGAGTAATCAAAAAGTCCACCATACCCTCAGAGTGTCGTGTCGGTAAAATTGTTGAACCTACCATATCTACTGCCAAATCCATCAGATCGAACACAACACCATAATAGATAACCAACCTTATCACAACCGAACCAACCTTATCATAACCGAAGATATAGATAACCAACCTTACCACAACTGAACCAACCTTATCACAACCAAAGATATAGATAATCAACCTTATCACAACCGAAAGAATGCTCCCGAACACTAGGGAGGCTTTGACCTTATACCACCATCCGACTTTATATCGTCAAAATTGTCGTCCCGACCCCGGTAGGAGGCTTCGATCCGACCTTATATCACCATTTGACCTTATATCGCCATAATAGTCGTCCCGACCCAGGTGGGAGGCTTTCATCCGACCTTATATCGCCATCCGACCTTATATCGCCATAATAGTCGTCCCGACCTCGGTGGGAGGCTTCCATCCGACCTTATATTGCCATGATAGCCGTCCCGACCTCTTTGGGAGGCATTACTTCGACCTTATAACACCATAATAGCCTTCCCGTCTCATTTGAGAGGCATTAATCCTACCTTATAACACCATAATAGTCTCCCGACCCCTTTGGAAGGCATTAATCTGATCTTATAACACCATAATAGCCTTCGATCTTGTCCCTTTTGGGAGACATTAATCCGACCTTATAACACCATAATAGCCTTCCCATTCCATTTGTGAGACATTAATCTGACCTTATAACACCATAATAGTCTTCCCGATCCCTTTGGGAGGTATTGAACCGACCTTATACCGTCGAATGTAGATAGTTGAAGACATAATGAAGTTGATGTGTTATAGTCCAAGGTGAGTTGTTATTATCCGAAGTGTCATGGGTGAACATCTTGTATATCCTACCCCTAGGGAATTCAGCTCGAACAAGAAAAGAAGCCCGAATCTAATATATACAACGTCGAACGTGTTGTGCTGATATGTTTGCCGAGATATTGGGTACTGCCATATGGTGATAAAGTTTGGCTTTGGTAGCCGAAGAGAATTTTGATTTGTCGATGTCGAAGATGATTATTTTTTATTGTATCGGAACCTGAAGATGATGGGATCCATGCCGAAAAAATTCGATGTTGGAGAGATATGCTCCTAAGCCTTAGTTGAATCCGAATTCAAATTGGCCATGACCGAAGCCACAAAGAAGTCGACCAGAGTGACTTGTTTTTTGTAAAAGGGTAAATGACCATGGTTGTACGAACTGAATGCCGAACCCCAAATGAATGCATACACTATTCAAATATAAGAATAACTTGTTAAAGAATAATCGAAAACATAACTGATAAATCTGAAGTTGTGGTTGATCATAGTTTTTCTTTTTTTTGAAGGAAACCAATTTGAGTGTCGAAGCCAAAGTTTGAAGAGATGTTTGAACATATATGTGTTCCATGGAGGGGGTGCGCGGGGGGCATGGGTGGCGCACGAGTGCGGCAAGGGGCTGCCAGCAGCCGGGGTGCACGGGGGTGTGCGGGGCAGCTGGGGGCACTCGGGGGCAGTCGAGGGTACATGGTCGCCCGTGCGCCCACCAAGGCTGCCCCCCAGGCAACCCCCTTGTTGCGCTCGTGCGCCGCCGTGCTCCCACTATTTGAGTAAACTGTCAAAATAAATATATATGGGCCAACACTAGATTCGGACCGTTAAATAAATTGGGTTATAACTTGGCTAGACCCAGATAATTACATCCCAACAGAAAAAATTGTTGCATGAGATCCATTTCAATGGAATGGATGTATATGATAATATTATTTGTCCTATCATACCACCTATTACCATCAACAACCAAAGATACAATTGTGCGGGGAGCACGACGGCGCACGAGCGCGACAAGGGGGTTGCCTGGGGGCAGCCGGGGCGCGTGGCGGGCGCGCGGGCGCGATGGGGGCTGCCCGACCGGGGGCAACGCGTGGAGGCACGATGCGTTAATGGTGAATTGGTGATTTTAATTAACACTAAAACAAAGCCCTCCTTCCAGCGCCAATGTTAACGCCAAAATCTAACCGCTCGTCAAATTACCAAATAGCAAGCTAAGAAGACGTTTACAATGGAGGATATGCAATTGTTTTAGTGTGTGTATGTGGAATAAAATAATGACACATGTAAATAAAATAATAACACAAGAATTTTATGTGGAAATCCAATTGGGAAAAAATCACGGAGAGAGATAAGAGATCCACTATAAAAATTATATGGAGAGTACAAATTGTTTATTTCTCACACTCCATATTTCCTCACTTTTCTTTGTTGTACGTTATTGTCTTCTTCCTTTGCTTATTGCTGTATTTATAGATGTCATGTCCACCCGAATTCAATTAGGAGTAGGAGTCCTTTTTAGAATCACCTTATAACTGCAATTAATGACCGATAGATTTCTTCCCAAATTAGATCTCCTTATCTCCCCCAAATAAGGAAACACAATCTTATTTTAATAAGGACTATCCCACTATTTGAACAAGCTGTCAAAATAAATGTATATGGGCCAACACCAGATCCGAACCGTTAAATAAATTGGGTTATACCTTGGCTAGACCCAAATAATTAAATCCTAACAGGGAAAATTATTGCATGAGATCTATTGGAATGGAATGGATGTATATGACAATATTGTTTTTCCTATCATACCACCTATTACAATCAACAACCAAAGATACAATTGAGATGTTTAAAAATTATTTTATTCATTCCTTCATTTTATTCTTTGGATCGAAGGTAATATTTAAGAGGAGTTCATATAAATAACATATATTGTAGAAAAATTCATTAAGTTGAAATGTCAAAACTCTCATAATAACTTTTTTTTAATATATTTACATTGACTAAAAATTTATTTGTAAAAGTCCTAAATATATACCATAGCTGGCCCAAGGGTGGATATATCCGGCCCTGGTACCACTGCAAAGACCTGTACCTTACATTTGCTAATTCCCACCGAAGAGATGATCATTAAACCATATATATATATATATATATATATATATATATATATATATATATATATATATATATATATATATGGCCCAACACCATATAAAGGAAAAATCTAAATATCTATTATATCGAAATAACAATACATTCTTGATTCTCGTCAATGAATCTCTAAGAAGCCCCCCTTCAACTGAGGGTTGAATAAGATATGATATCACCGAGGATTTGAACATAAAAAAATTACACATTTACAACGCCCACGAGTTTTTCTAAAGGTGCCTTAGCCCACCTCTAATTAAAGTCTAAACGCGGGGTTTCCTTCTGTATTGCATGTTCTAAATGTGTTTGTTTCTATTATGGTTACTTTAATTATATAATCAAAAGTTAGTGCGAGAAACATAATGTAACACCCCCTTCCCGAAATAGGAAAGGGAGGTCACGCACGAACAAACTCTAAGCAGAATATCAAACTAAAAGGAACATCTCTTCACACTTGCCCATGATCCCCTTGAATACCTGCCGGAAAAAAAACACAGCATGAGCCAATTGCCCAGTACGAATATAAAGTACAAAAATGAGAATCCAAATGAATAACAAAATCAAGCTAAACTGAACTCAATAACATAGCTGAACTGAACTGAACTTAATAACATAGTCGAACTGAACTGAACTAAACTAAACTTAAATAGCTGAACTGAACTGAACTCAATAACATAGCTGAATTGAACTGAACTGAATAAAAAATATCACAATAACATAACATAACTGAACTGAACTGAATAACAAATATCACAATGCATAACTGAACTGAACTGAACTGAATAACATAGCTGAACTGAACTGAACTGAATAACAAATATCACAATAACATAACCGAACTAAACTGAACTGAATAACATAGCTGAACTGAACTGAATAACAAATATCACAATAACAGAACTGAACAGATTAACATAGCTGAACTGGATAACATAATAGGCTGAATCGAATGGCTGAGGTTATTTCATACCGAGCTCAGAAATATAGCTTGCCACATAGACAAGTCAAATAATGTCATATAGACAAATCACACATTGGACTGCAGATCCAAATGCATGCAAAATCGCAAAGTGTGTTTGGCACAACATCAGCAATCCGCAGAACAGAACAGAAAACTAGGGTCGACCCATACGTCTCTCACAACAAATCACCAAATGGCCAACTCCCATCGGAGCACAAAACAGAGACGCCGTGGACTAATCACACTGCCACGGAAGTGTCATGTCTCTCGTGCCAAGACGACATGCCTGTGGTACCCCCACAGGTGGTTAGCTCAAGGTACACCCTACAATATTATCTAATAAAATATCATGTCACAATATAAGCGACATAATACCAACAAAAGGGTTCTAATACGCACATGCTAAATCGAAACGAATTGACACAAAATCTCCCAAAATATATTAGCATGTACGTTTCTACAAAAGTAAATACTAGACATGATATTCCAACTCAAAGAATACAAATACGAGTCATATGTATCAACTCAAAAATAAAAGAATTATATGAATTTCACAAGAAATAATCATGTGAAATAATAACGAAATTCAAAACGCGGAACAAAACGAATTAATTAAATTTCAGAAGACTATCGCTGAAGGAGTACGAAATCCGTACCTGGAGTACGTAATGCAATACCCACAATTACAGATGCAATTAGTTAGGCTCGCTCAAAGTAATCTATTCACAAAAATAATACATTTTATTAAATACTACAATATTAATATTTAACTGATTTATGCATAGATTGAACCCACCATAATATTAAAGAGATACATAATATCTAGCCAAAATAATATCACAATATTAACTAACAAACTAACTAAAATATACTAATTAAAGTTATAAACTAATAATACAGAAAATTAAATGGAATAAATACAAAAGAAGAAAAAAAACGTACCCGAAATTATGAGGTTCGCAGTTTGCCTACGCCCTCGATACTGAAAATTTTTAACTAAGGAGGTACTTACTAAAAGTCCCTCTTACAAAAAGTCTTTTCTTAAAATAAGAAAATTCTTATTGTTTAATAATAATAATAATAAAAATAAAATATTAGTATTATATATATAGGTAAGGAAAGGAGAGAGAATTTAGTAGTTGGGCGATGTGGGACAACTGAACAAGGAACATGGGTATTACACATAATTTGTTAGTTGTATATGAATTTATAATAATGGTTCAAAATTATGTAATATTAATCGATAAATGTTAAATGATGAAATTGTCGTTTATAAAATTTTTGAAATAATAAAATTGCTATTAATAAATTTAAAAAAATATATATTTTTAACTGTTTTACCGTCAACTAGTCATTGTAACCACAATCATATATATACAAATGAGTAATTGACTTGAACACAAACAAGTTTATATACCTTATCAGTGCAAATTATAAAATTATTATTGATTTATGAAAGTCAATTTGTGATATTTTCAAACTCAAAATTGAAATATTTTAATAAAAATTATGAAATAACAAATCTGAAATTCAGTGGTACTTTTTAAATACTTTACGATATTCATTATTTTGAAATGGAAGAGTACAATCTTGACTAATGATCGGTAAATATAACTCCAAGAATTCAGTTAGTAGCTGAGCATTAAATGGAAATTAAACACTAGACGCACAATCCCTTGATATTACAAAGTTCACATGATGATTTAATTAGCTTGACATGTGTGAAAAATAAATGGCATGACTCTAATGATCAGTAAATATAACTCCAAGAATTCAGTTAGTAGCTGAGCATTAAATGGAAATTAAACACTAGACGCACAATCCCTTGATATTACAAAGTTCATATGATGATTTAATTAGCTTGACATGTGTGAAAAATAAATGGCATGACTATTGTTAAATTGACGAGAAGCCCATATGATGCTCACGTGATGCCTAAAATTTTTACATTGTTCACGTGTTTAGCTCAAAATTGCATTACGTATTAAGAGACTTGTTGAGATATAAAGTCTTGTATCGAAAAAGTTAAGCTTTACTAAATGACTCAGTAAAATAGATTAAGAATGCTATTTGTACAAACATTGCTGCTGAGGCAAGGGCTCTTAATTTTCTTTTGTATGTCAGTGTGATGCATACAATGGTAACACTAAATTTCTTAGTAAAATTAGTGACGTGGAGTTGCAGAATAGCTATAGAGAAGGTAAGAACAAGTGGCAGATGCCTTAGCTTCTAGAGCTTAAATATGATCATAAAAAGGGCTATCATCTATGATCTTCCGACTCCTTGCAAGAACTTGGTGAATCATGGCAATATAGTATTGCATACTTACACCTCCGTAGGGTTAGGACTTAAGTTTTGTTATAGTTGTTTTATGGCATTTGGCTTGTTTTTGTTCTAACTTGGAGCCTAATTCAAACTAGGCAATTGGAGCCTAGCATAGCTATTTCTTTTCACACACACACGTGTGTGTATATATATATATATATATATATATATATATATATATATATTGGAAAATAGTATATAAGGCATGTTTAGCCAAGCTTGACTACAAAATACTCTAAAAGTGATATTTTTTTTGACATTTTCTCTCAAATTCAACTGTATATATATATGATGAAAACATGAAAAAATAAAGGGCTCTTTCAATTTCTATGTAATTGTACGAAGTGAAACCCATTAAGCTGTGTCATTGAAATTTCAGTATAATTTTAATGACATAGATTTACCAACTTTTTTTAATTTTAAATAAGAGGCTTTTAGGTGGTGTTTGATAAAAGTGAGTAATTAAGATCTGAATGGTTAATACATCTTAATAAATTAGATTATTTGAATGAAATAACATTTGAATCTAAAAAACTATTTGACAACTAAAAAGTGTAAAACATCTAAATGACACTATTTTATCATTTTAACCTTTGAGTTATTTAAAATTTTTATTTAATGATCTTAAAATTTGAAATTGAAGGAGCACAATATTTATTGAGGCTATTAATTTTTGTCCATAAATTTTAAATAAACTATGAAGAGACAGTTCTTAATAGTTAAAATTTCAGTTTCTGTCTTAACGATTAAGAGGCAAAATTTTTTTTACCAAATAAGATTTGCCTTTGACCGAATCAGAGACAGGTGAATTAAGAGGCATTCAGACACAAATAAACACCACCTTACATTATAAAAGTTCGTAAAAAATAACAATTTTCTCTTATATGTTTAAGTTTTCATCATCTATGTGGTTGGATGTGAAGAAAAACGTCAACAACAAAAAAATCATTTTTAAAGTATGTTATAGCTAAGCTTCGTTAAGACATTTTAAAAGTATATTGTGCTAAGCTTGATTAAAGTACGTCATAGTGTTATATATATAACACTCTGAAATATTTTATTAGTTAAGGGTATGACTTTTATTTTTATCTCGTATTAAATCATGTTATCTAAATAAATATCACTCCGTCCCAAATTAATTACTCAATTTTGACCATTTTAAGTTAAATTGACTATTTGTAGAATTAATAATTAAGCACATATAAATATATTTCTAAAATTATAAAAATTGGAGTTAGTAATAAATTGTATATACTTTCTTTTGGTTATAATCTCTTCACCTATATTTTAGCAAATATAGTAAAAAGATTAGTTTTAAAAATAGTCAATTTGACTTAAAATGGTCAAAATTGAGCAATTAATTTAGGACGGAGGGAGTATTATAGAAAACTCAGATACTCAAAATAAGGTCTGAACTGCATTTTTGTCCATCAAAATTACTACTGAATATCAAAATCATTCTAAAACACAGTTTTCGTCAATCGGATCTTTAAAATAATAATTTGATGTCAATTCCGATCCATTTATCAAATTTCACTTAAACCCGTCAAAATTTTAACCCGACCCATTTTATTAAATACAAATGCATGTGTCTTTAACGCCACCTTAAATTTCCAATTAATTTCCAATTAGAAAAACAATTATACCAATTAAAAAGAAAAAACAAACCCAGCAATCATTAATTCAAACCTCGTCCCTGAACAAATTTTCAACATCTATTTCTTAATCTTCTTTCTTCTTGATATAATCGATAAAAATGGAGTGGGATGAATAAGGGACGATTATCCCCCGTCTTCTTCTAATTGGACCGCGATGGATTGTCCTGTCTTATTTATCTTTTAAACAAAGGACGATTGGTTTGTGCCTGATTTGGGATCCTAGATCTGGGTTCTAGATGAAGAATTAGACGTAGACCAAAAAAAGGGAAGAAGATGATGAAATTAGAAGAAACAGATGATGGGCGGAAAGCAAAGATATGGCTGGTGTTATATCTGTAAAATTGTGAAATCAAAGTAACTAAATTATTTATGGTAACTCGGGGTTACCAGGCCTCCTTTAAGTCTCTGTAATTGAATAAATGCTTTGCTTCCTTTTGATTGAATATTAGCAAACATAAATAGGCCAGGTGATAACTGACCATTACACAACGTGGGCATTGCCCGGAAATTACGGACTGCAACAACTGACTCAAACAGACTACAAAGATTCCATAACTACCCAACTAGCCTTTCGGCCCACTTACACGTACTCAGTCAATGAAATAAAAAGCAACTAAAAATAAAGTAAAACGACACAGCTTAAGCACCTAAAGACAACACCGAATCACAAGGGTCTGGAACCCACGCACATAACAGATGCCCTCTATTAGAAAACCTTGTCCTCAAGGTTAGGATATCGCCTTCTTAGAGCCTGTTCGAGAGCTACTTATAAGTTCGATTGATCAACTTATAAGTAGTTTAGGCAAAAAAAGTGTTCGGGAACAACTTTTTTTTTTTTACTTATAAGTAAAAAAAAAAAGTCAAAAAAAATAAGTAACCTTTAGTTGCTTAAAAAAAATGACTTATAAGTCATTTTTTTAAGTTGGTCAACGACTATGATTTGACAAAAATGCCCTCTTTTATTTTTAATGTTCTTCTTATTGAAGGACATTTTAGTAATCTTCTTATTTTATTTTAACTTATAAGTCATTATTAGCTGAACACATCCACAATTATTACTTATAATTCCTGACTTATAAGTAAAAATAATGCCGAACAATATTACTTATAAATCTACTAAAATTTTAACTTATACATCTATTAAAATTTTAACTTTAAGTCAAAAAAAATAAGTCATTCTCGAACAGGCCCTTAGAGGCTGTTCGGCAGCTCCTTATAAGTTGGTCAAACCAACTTATAAGGAGTTTTTTACTATTCTGGTGTTTGGCAATGACTTATTTTTTGACTTATAAGTCAAAAAAAATAAGTAACAATTTTTAACTTAAAAAAAATGACTTATAAGTCATTCTGAATAAGTTATTTTGACCAAATATAATGTCTATTTTGCCCCTCTCTTGTCTTGGTAAATTACATCTCTACCCTTCTAACCTAAAAAGCCTTGCTCTCTATTCTAACGTAAACATTTTTCCTGGCGACGAGCTCTGATCTACTCTCTCTTTGCGCTCGATCCGGCAATTTCTTGGCCTCTCCTTCCTTCGCTCCGCATCTTTTGTTGACAAGACTCATTCTACTCCTTCAATTGTTGCTACTCCTTCGATTGTTGTTAGGTACGAAACCCTAGACCAAAATATTTGATATGTATATATACGTGTGTATTATGTTATGTTTGAATCTTAGGCATGTGGTTTTTCTTCTTCATTAATTTTGACTGTAATGAAAGATTTGACACTATGCCTATGTTGGTGAGATGGTTTTATGGTTGGTACTGCTGAAAACTATGAAATTTTGAAGTAGAGGGAGCAATGAATATCCTGCTTATACATAATTATGCATCATTGAACAAATGTTGGAAAAATCTATACCGACTCTCTAAATTTGAGTCACATCTACATCACACAAGTATGTTAGTGCCACTACAATATTATTTTCCCTAAACAAAAATAACTCTAACTTTCAAGCAGACAAAGTTTGTTTTCTCACCACTTTCTCCATAAGCATTGGATGCAGTTTTCTCCAGTAAACATGTCCCCATTCCCTGTAGTGACTCTGAAAATTCTGATATACAAATGTAGAAATTACTTTAGTGCATCCTTGTATAAAGATAGACTATTTAAAAGTGGTATTTGAATAGGTTATTAAATCATAACTAGACATATACCCATCCAATCAAGTCTAAGTTGAGAATAAACAAAAAGTCGTATTGGTATGTATCCGAAAAAGAGACATATGCACAAACGCAAAAAAATAGGATGTTAGTGTACCATATGCACTATTTGCAGCAACTGCAGATAGAAAGTTGTCATAGCAACTTCTCATATCTTGCATGTCCTGCCAAAATGGAAAACAAATATACTGTAATCAGCACTTGAAGAATGTATGGTGACTAAAACCCACAACACACAACTTACAAGTTTTCATAAGAGAGGCTGTTTAATAGTTAGAAATTTAGAATCCTCTTAACGCGTATGATAAAACTTAACTACATGATTTCATAACACAATTAGGCAAATAAAGATACAAGTTTATAAGTCGTAAGTAAATAATACACGTAATGTTTGTGCTCTGTAAATGTTATTGCTTATTTACTTTAGTTTTTGGATTTTTGCTAAATGAACACTCATTTAAAATACTATTCCCCATTTTAAATTTCAGTCCTGATTATGTTAAGCTTTTACTCTTACAACATTTTATTATGGAACTCTTATTAATAGAATTAAGTTTACTAATAGTATTTAGTGTACAACATCAATAATTCTAACATATTCATGTAACGACACTTTCCTAAATTAACTACATTAGATGTATGTACACAAGTTCCAATGAACACTTTCCAAACACAATAAATGCTTCTTTCTAAGTGCCTGGGGGAAGTTAACATTTGCCTTTATACTTTCCAATAATTGTACCCAATATAACAGTTTCTCTGCATGGTTGGCAACTCAAATGACATTTTGAAAATGAATCAAAAAAAGAAAACATGGTTGATGTTGAATTTGTTCACAATGAACCTAAAAAGGCAACACTGATCTAAACAAGACATTTACTTAGTAATGTAAAGTGTAAACTGAGCTACAAAATATTCTTTCTTCCTTTCTTTGTTGTTTCTTTAGTTATGTAATTCCTCAACAAGCAGAATTTGGAACAAAAAATACGCAACTAGATTACTTATCAATAGAAAAATACATTTGATTGTGACCAGAAAATCATTTTTTCTGTTTCTAGTTCTTTTTCCTTTACCCTTGTTTTATATACTTCCTAAAAAATTGATTTTTGAGAAAATGACGATATTTTGGGTTGGGTTGTCTTTTGATGAACTTTGGGTTGAGATTCAGATTTAAGGGGTCAGTTCCCTGCAATTGGATGCTATTATAAGCACTCATTCTACTATAAATTCTTAAACGTGGCTACCTTAGGGAACTGTTTTGATTAGAAATTGTTGCCAAAGGGGTGGTCAGAAACTGAGAACTACTCTTTTGTTCCCTGGAAGTTTTAGTTCTATCCTAGCGTAGTAATTGAGATTCTAAATAGTTGGTTGCGGCCGTCAAAACTAAGCAGGAAAACCAAGATAATATGATGTCATTTTTTTCTAGTTACTTTGTTCCTATAAGCTGCTAATCAGGGTAGATCACTTCAATGGCATTGCACGAATGCTAATTCTTTAAAATTTCTTTCTTCATTTCTTAATTGCTTGCTTGCTACAGGGTTTCAGGAGGTCATCAGCAACACGTTCAAACAAATTCACAACTAAATTTGGGCTTCTCGACTCTCGCTTCAGTTCCAACACCGATGGAGGAATTACAAGAAGGTAAATTCTTTACAACTTCACTAAAAAAATGCAGGGACAAGCCTATAGAGACATATGCAGCTAATTAATAATTCATCAGCCATTACTCATGAACCCAGCTGATGTAACCTGCAAAATTAGCCCACAAGGGAAAAAAAGAATAGAGCAAAGATATTTAGCACAGAAGAAAAAAGTTATCAGGCAATCCCTCTTATATAAAAATATATTTAATAAAATCTCCCTCGCTCTACAAAATATATTGCTAAATTGGTATGGATATGAACGAATTATTGGAAAATCTCCCTCATCTTTATGTTTTTTTGGCTCTACATTGACTATATATCGAAGTTCCTTGTTTGTTAATTATGCCACTTGTGTTGACTATGCTTGTGTATATTATTGTTTGGTGTGTATGAATTAGATGAAAAGTGAAGGAATCAGGGGATCGGAAAAACTTCAAACAAAGGGTAGGGGGCAAGGGGTAGGGGGAGGGGAGATAAACACATTGAAGAAGGCTCAAGCCAAGGATCTGCAAAATGGGATAATTATGCCCATAAAATGTTTACTAAGTTATGTGTGGATGAGGTAAGAAAAATAAATAGAGATGGTAATCATTTCAACAAAGTAGGGTGAAATTATATATTGACCAATTTCAATACGGAGACAAACAGAAATTACAGTTTAAAACAAATAAAGAATCATTGGACTCAAATGAGAGGAGATTGGTTGTTGTGGCAACAATTAATGTATAAGGACACAAGATTGGGTTGGGATGCTGCCAAGCAGAATGTTGCTACGTCTGATGAATGGTGGCAAAACAAAATTAAGGTATCATAAATAAACTTTACACAATTATTATATAGTAAGTTAGACTTTATTAATTATTTTAAGTTAGTCTCTTTAAATTCTTTTTTTCTTACATTATATGTAGATGAACAAAGACTTTGTCAAATTTTATAAGAAAAATTGCTCAATATACAACAATGAGTATCATGAGTTATTTGCAAATGTGGTTACTATGGGTGAGGGTGCATATGCACCAAGTCAAGGGTTCGCCCCTCCATTAGTGTCTACGCAGAGATCAGGAGTTGGTTATGATGATTACTTTGATGTTGATATCGAAGGAGATGCATATGGTGGTGGTATTGGTGGCGAGGGTAGTGGGGATAGTGATGATCTAAGGATGGGAGATAACGGTGGCGAGGGTAGTGGTGTCCGTGAGGTGTTTTTTGGCCCATAAAATAGCCAATCAAAGAGGCCATCAAACGAAAATCTTAGTAACGTGAAAAAAAAGAAAAAGGTAACAACTCGTGAGCATCTATCCAATCAAATTGATTCAATAATAAATATCATGTCAAACAGAAGTGCAACCACAATGACATATCCTGTACAAGAGTCATCTGTGCCTACTCCAACTACATGTATCAAGTTATTAGCTAAGCTTCCAAATGTGAGTCCAGATACTCCATTTTGGAATTCTGCTTGCACAATTTTCATGTGCAAAGATGCAAGGGAAATATTTGCAGCTCAGCCAGATATAAACTTGCGCCTATCATTCATCAAGTCACTTGTGGACGTGAAGAATTCTAAGATGCCCCCACCTAGTTTTCATGAAGTTATCGTTTGAATATTTTATTTATTATTGTAATGAAATGTTTTATGTTTAAGAATATTGGGTTTGTTTTTGTCATTGAAATGCTGCCAAGACACTAAGATGTAAGTAGATGATTATATCCACAACTTGTGTTTGAATTGAAATACTGCCAAGACACTTTTTAACATGTATATATGTATGTATGTATGAATGCATACTAGCAATAGTACTCTTACATTTACAGTACAAGGGATAGTCATAGAAAGATAGATGTATGTGCGTGCAGGGTGTGTTTACAGGTTGTGTTATTGGAATTTGTTTATAATGGGGTTGTTGTGCCTGCAGGGTGTTGGTGTCTTTGGTTGATCAATCATGGAATATGAAAATGGGCAGAGTGCTTAAGGAAGAGCCTTTACTAGTATGATATATTTATTGTTGACTCACTCATTATGATATATTAGTTGTTACTACTGTTGAAATGGATATGAATCATATTCTAGCACAAGTGGATGAACAACTATTCGATTTTTTAATGCTAGTTTTTTTGATAACGATGATAACAATGAAGAAGAGTTTATAAGAAATAGAGAGTTGGATATTCAAAAGTGGCAAGAAGAAGATAATAAATGGTTATTAATGTCTAATATGGCTGGTCTTGGAATTTTAATGTATTATGAGAGTTTTATTTGTAAGGAACCATGTTGGAATTCTTCAAGAACTGGACACATGTTGATAATAGAGATACTAAATGGTCATGAATCACGATGTTACCAAGATTTTCGTTTAGATAAAAATATCTTTTTAGAATTGTGTGGTGATCTTAGAAATCATTATGGATTGAAACCCACATATGACATCGTTGTTGAAGAACAAGTAGGCATGTTCTTGATGACTTTAGCACATGGGGCTGGAAATAGATTAATACAAGAGACTTTTCAACATTCGAGAGATACTATCAGTTGGCATTTTTATATAGTGTTAAATGCAGTCTTACAACTTTATACAGACATTATTAGACCAGATGTCAATTATAATAATGGAGCACAATATCATATGCCTCAGAATGACAGATATCTTCCATTTTTTGAGGTATAAATGTTTCTTTTTCTCTTAATAAAGTATATATTAAACATATATGTTGTATGGAAGTTTACTTTTCCATATTTTATTAGAATTGTATTGGAGCAATTGATGGTACACACATAAAAGCTCGACTTCCAAAAGGGCAAGAAGTTCCATACATTGGGAGAAAAGGCATTCCTACATAAAACATAATGGCAGTATATGATTTTAACATGTGCTTTACATTTGTATGGCCTGGATGAGAGGGTAGTGCTCATGACACTCGTATATTCACACAAGCACTTATAAGAGAAGAGCTCAAATTTTCGCACCCAAATGGTGGTATGGTCTCATATTTTTATATTTTTTTGTTCATTTTTATATAACATTTTTTATTGACTAAATTAGTTTCTTGTATTTTTTTAGATAAATATTATGTTGTCGATGCGGGTTACCCAAACACAAAGGGTTACATGGCTCCTTATACAGGAGAATTTATAAGGTATCACCTCCCAGATTTTCGTCGTGGTAGAACAAGAGAAGCATGTGCACCAAAAGGGGTTAAATAGAAGTTTAACTATTTACATTCCTCTTTAAAAAATGTTATTGAACGTACATTTGGAGTGTGGAAAGCAAGATGGGTTATTTTGCGTGATATGCCATTTTTCTCCATCGAGACACAAAGAAACATTGTTATTGCATCAATGGCCATCCACAACTACATAAGAAAAAATCTAGCTCTGACAATGCATTTCAAGTAGCTGAGAAGGAAGAATATCGGCCAGAAGATATTATTGGTGGCGGTGATGACAATGTTGTATATGAGGGTGGATCTACTTTAGTTACTAATGGTTTAATCATGCAAGCAATGGGAGATAATATTGCATTAAGAATCTCTAACTTTGAATAAAATTGTAGTTAATATGTTTAAAGAATAAAATTGTTGTTGCATTAGATTTTTATTTAGTGCGATTGTGGATGATTGTTATGATATGATATTAAATAAATATATCTTTTTATAATTTCCTTTTTAAATAATAAGTTCTTTATCAATAATAAGCTGTTTACTAATAAGCTGTTTAAATAATAAGTTGTTTACCAATAAGCTGTTTAAATAATAATATGTTTACTATTAATAAGTTGTTTACCAATAATAGGTTGTTTAAATAATAAACTGTTTACCAATAAGTTGTTTAAATAAGTTGTTTAACGATAATAAGCTGTTTAAATAATAAGTTATTTACCAATAAGCTGTTTACCGATAAGCTGTTTAAATAATAAGTTATTTACCAATAAGCTATTTAAATAATAATATATTTACTATTAATAAGTTGTTTACCAATATTTAGTTGTTTAAATAATAAGCTGTTTAAATAATAAATTGTTTACCAATAAGTTGTTTAAATAACTTATTTATCAATAAGCTGTTTAAATATATCAATAAGCTGTTTAAATAATAAGTTGTTTACCAATAAGTTGTTTAAATAAGTTGGTTACCATTAAACTGTTTATATAATAAGTTGTTTATTAATAAGCTGTTTAAATAAGTTGTTTACCAATAAGCTACTTAAATAATAAGTTGTTTACATAATAAGCTGTTTATAATGTCCTTTTTAGTAATTTTACATTTAAAATTGACTTATAAGTCATTATCAGCCGAACACTTTCATAACTTATTTTAACTTAATTTTTGACTTATAAGTCATTATCTGCCGAACACTTTTACTTATAAGTCACAACTTAAAACAACTTATAAGTTAACTTATATTTTAACTTATAAGTCATTATAAAATAAGTAATTCCCGAACGGGCCCTTAGGGTATCTAAGTCTTCCCAAGTAGCATCCTCCTCTCCGGCGCCGTTCCACTATACCAAGATTTCGACTCCGGCCACATTTCCTTTCCTTTTCAGCCTCCATTGCAAGATATTCTCCGGCTTGGGTTCCAGGGATCCTTCGGAAGTGATACTCAGTAAGTTTGCACAAACTTGTCTTCCTCCTCCTAGCTTTCTTTTAAGCCATGAAACATGAAATACGGGGTAGATCTTGGTTTCGGGGGTAGATCTAGTTCATACGCCACTTGACCCACCTTTCGAACCACTTTAAACGACCCATAATACCTCAGTGTGATCTTCAAGCTCCTTCGCATCGAGACTGTCATTTGTCGGTACGGCCTCAACCTGAGGTAAACAAAATCGCCGATTGCAAACTCTTGGCTTCTTCTTTTTTTTATCAGCAAAATATTTCATTTTAGCTTGTGCTTCCTGCAGGTTTTCCTTGACGAGCTTGGCTATAAACTCATGGCTTCGCAGTTCTTCATCAACTGTTTGAACTTTGGTAGCTCCTGACTCATATGGTAACATTACAGGAGGAGGCTGACCATAGACAACTTCAAAAAGGGGATACCTTTGTTGATGTATGGACTGAGGTATTGTAAGAATACTTAGCTAAAGGTAACCACTTAACCCAGTCTTTTGGTCTGTCACTTGAGAAGCACCTGAGGTAGCACTCGAGCACTTTGTTCATGGATTCTATTTGTCCGTCTGTTTGAGGGTGATAGGCTGTATTGAGTAACAGATCTGTTCCGGATAACCTGAAAAATTCTCTCCAAAAATTGCTAGTGAACACAGGATCTCAATCACTTAATATGGTCAGTGGTAAACCATGTAATTTAAAAACATTGTCCATAAACACCCTGGTTGTAACAACCCGGGTCAAATCCCGAGTCCGGAATAAATCTTGGGTCAAATCCCAAGTCCGAATCGAATCAAATCCATCCAAACAAGGCCTTAAATTACTGGCCCAATAGTATCTTTTTGGGTCATCTTAGCCCACCACAGGCTCACCCAAAAGGTCATGACTTGAAGGTACTATTGATAGTAACTCAATTCCTTATATATAGACAAACTTTTCCCTTATCTTTCGATGTGGGACTGGGATGTTACAAACTCCCCCACTTAAATTTCTGACGTCCCCGTCAGAACCGATCACACACACGGTCCACAGATCTTTTCCTCTCTAGCCATTGTGGGATAATACCGGTTGGCTTCGTGTCCCCACCTCCGGACCTCCCTCTCTCTATTGTGGGATAATACCACCAGCCTCGTATCCCCACCTCCGGCAACCCGATCGGATGACCCGACCCGAGCTTTCGAGAGTCGGCTCTAATACCATATGTAACAACCCGGGTCAAATCCCGAGTCCGGAATAAATCTTGGGTCAAATCCCAAGTCCGAATCGAATCAAATCCATCCAAACAAGGCCTTAAATTACTGGCCCAATAGTATCTTCTTGGGTCATCTCAGCCCACCACAGGATCACCCAAAAGGTCATGACTTGAAGGTACTATTGATAGTAACTCAATTCCTTATATATAGACAAAATTTTTCCTTATCTTTTGATGTGGGACTAGGGTATTACACTGGCCACGGTTGAAGCTGTGTATGGATGAGTAATAGGCATAAAGTAAGAATATTTACTTAACCTGTCCACCACCACAAAGATTACTATCTTGCCTCTTGAAGGAGGTAATCCTTCAATAACGTCCATGTTGATGTCTTCCCAATTCTTGGCAGGAATGGGCAAAGGCTGGAGCAACCCCGATGGGAGGAGAGCTTCAACTTTGTTCCTTTGGCATATATCACACTTTCTGATGTGTGTTCAAACATCATTCCTTAGGTCAGGCCAGTAAAACTCCTTTTTTATTCGTGCTTGTGTTTTGTGTACTCCCGTGTGGCCTCCTAATGGACTGCTGTGGAATTGATGCATGATTTGCTGCTGGATGGGCACCAATGACCCTAGATGAAGCCTCCCCTTGTAAAAGAGTAGGTCATTCTGGAGTTGGTAACGAGATTGGTCCAAGTCTCCGTGATGGTAGTGGTTAATCAGTTGCTGCAACATGGGGTCATGTTGGTAAGCTTTCTTTAACTCTTGCATCCACTGTGCTTGGACCATGCTAACTGCTTGGATTTGGATTTGGCGATGTTTAGTTTTCTGGTTGGATATTGTTGTGGAGGATGGGTTTGTGTTGAGATTTTTGGTAGGTGGACTGGAGTTGGTAATTTCGGGTTGGTCTGTATTTATGGGTGGTGTTTGGGTATTGTTTGGGTTTGTGCTCTCGGGGTAATGTACCCTAGAGAGTGCATCAGCCACTGTTTGCCTACTTCTATACTAGCACAAATACGCAAGTATACGCAGTCCACAAGTAATAAAGTGAAAGTAGAGTATCGTCCCATAGAGAAGAACTGAGTTTATAATGACAATTTCCAATTCTAAATCAAATCAATTTTAGTAAACAAATAATCAATGATTTCTGAAGTTTTGAATTTAACTAATTAATTCTAAATTAAATTACTACCACTAATTTGAAAACAAAATTTTAAAGACTTAAGACTATAACTTCATTTAATGCTTTATTTTGCTCAACAAACTTCCCTTGTGATCATGCTAATTGTTTTGGATTGTTAACCAAGAACTCATCACTATTTATGACCATCTCTCAATGTTTCATAAACAACTCAACTCAAATCCACAATTGATAGACTCAAGTTAATCACCCTAGATAACTAATTTACTATATTTCTATGTGAATTATAATTAAAGAGGATTTAAAGTCCAGGTTCCCTGTTAGATTACATGCGATGAATAGGTATATCTTTATCCTAAACACAAATTATGAATTCCGTCGACAGCAGAATACACAAACACATGCTATTATGGTCAGATCTAATTCTATACTTCATCTCTCGAGTTCATATAGATTATCCCAGTAATTATTGGCCAGATAATTAAGCAATTTAGCATAAATCATAATAGACAATCCAAAAGTAACTAATCATAATATTCCAAAAAGCATGTCATTCAAAACTACGCAATAAGATCCATTATAGCCTTAAAAAGAAATTTAGTTCATAATTAAACTAGAATTCATCATCCACAAGTTTAATAACATTCAAAAGTTCAGAGTAAAAAGAAGAGAAAAGAAGAAATACTGCAAAGTAATCCTTGAATCTCTATCTTGCTCCTCCTTGCTTTCTTTCTGCTATTAGCTTGTTTCAAGTCTTCTCCAATTGCTCTAAACTAGGGTTTTCTAATAATAAGCTTAACAACCTTGAAATTAACTTAAAACAACTATTTATAGTATCTGATAAAAACCCTAATTAATTACAAAGTATCAAATCCCATTATAAATCAAATTTGCTTGAACGGCTGAAAAAGTCAACTTTGACCCTTCCCGAACCGGCGCGGTCACGCTTGGAAAAGGCTTGTGTGGCGCGCGGCCGCGCTACCCTGGCAGCCAAATTTTTTCAAGTTCTGGAGACAGGCGCGGCCGCACTGCCTCCTAGTTCATTTTGGGCGCAGCCGCGCTGCACCAATTTCCCAGCAACTCAGCATCTGCAACAGCTAAATCAAACCAACTCTCGCCAAACCAATTCCCAACATGTGCAACCTACAAAAACACATAAAATGCATGAAAAATAACTACAAACCATGGAAATAAACAATAATCCGCGTTCATTGGCATCCGATTTGTAGGTATAAAACCTACTTATCAGCCACTACATTATTTTTACCACTCTTATATTCAATTGTAAAGTCATAACCAAGCAGTTTAGAGATCCACTTCTGTTGTGAAGGAGTTCCCACCCTTTGTTCCAACAAATATTTGAGTGCTTGCTAGTTAGTGCGTACTTTGAAGGATTGTCCCAATAGGTAGTGCCTCCATTTCCTCACTGCCATCACCAAGGCTAGTAGTTCCTTTTCATAGGTGGATAAGGTCAGATTCCTCCCTTTTAAAGCCTGACTGAAATAGGCTAGGGGTTACCCTTCTTGCATCAGCACTGCTCCCAATGCTTCTACTGAAGCATCACATTCCACCACAAACATTTTAGTAAAATTAAGTAATCTGAGCACAGGGGGACTTACCACAGCCTCCTTTAATTCCTCAAATACTGCTTGTGCCTTATCATTCCAAGAAAAAGCATTCTTTCTTAGAAGACAAGTAAGAGGGGTTGCAATTGCTCCATATCCTTTGATAAATTTCCTGTAGTAACCCGTTAGTCCTAAAAAACCTCTTAAAGCTTTGAGATTTTTAGGAGCTGGCCATTCTTGCATAGCAACCAGTTTTTGGGGATCAGCTTTGACCCCTTCCTTAGAAATAAGATGCCCTAAATAATTGACTTCCTCGCTACAAAAACACACTTGGACATCTTGGCAAATAAATTTTCAGATTCTAATACCTCCAAAACTCGTGTGAGATGTTCTATATGGTCCTGCATTGACTTGTTGTATATCAAAATATCGTCAAAGAATACCAACACGAACTTTCTCAAATAAGGCCTAAACATTTCATTTATCACCCCTTGGAAAGTCGAAGGAGCATTAGTAAGCCCAAAAGGCATAACTAAAAACTCATAATGACCTTCATATGTGCGAAAGGCAGTTTTAGGGATGTCATCAGGATGCATTCGTATTTGATGATATCCTGATCTTAAATCCAGCTTAGAAAAAATTTCAACACCCCCTAATTCATCAAGTAACTGATCAATATTAGGGATAAGGTACTTATCTTTGATGGTATCCTTATTGAGAGCACGATAGTCCACACACATCCTCCAACTTCCATCAACCTTTCTTACTAGTAACACGGGTGAAGAGTAGGGACTTTGGCTGCTCCGTATGCTACCATTTTTGATCAGCTCAACCACTAGTTTCTCTATCTTCTCCTTTTGGTAATATGGATACCTGTAAGGTCTTACACATGTGGGTTTACAGCCCTCCTGCAATTTAATTTTGTGATCAAAAATCCTGGGAGGTGGCAGCCTTTTTGGTTCAACAAACACTCCTTTGAATCTGTCCAAGAGTTGCTGTAATGCTTCCGGAATGCTAAGAGTGAGACTCGCAACATTGCCTTCCATAATTTGCAGCCATTGATGTTCCCTTCTTGAGGTCAGCAATGTCGTTTTCCTCAGTCATATTTATTGTTGGTCTCTTGATTCCCTGCAACTTTACAACATTTTCATCACACTGGAACTGAATGGTTAGATCAGAAAAATTCCATAAAATTGGCCCCAAACCTCTTAGCCAATCAACCCCCAAAACTAAGTCACAGCCCCCAAAAGTCAACACGTATAAATTAATCTTACTTATGTAATCCTGTAGCTTCAAAGAAATTTCCTTACAGTGACCAAGGCAAGGAAGAGTGGCACCATTAGCCACCTGAACTGTTAAGTGGCTCTCTTCCCTTGACAGATTGGCCTTCCCTGCTACATTTGGATCTATAAAACTATGAGTGCTCCCTGTGTCAATCAAGACCAGTACTCGGTGGTGATTAAGTTCAGCAAACAATCTCATATTTTTAGGGGCTAAAGATCCAACAATAGCATGTAGGGTGATTCCTAACAACTCACCCACTTCCTCGTTATTAGATTCTATCACACCCAAAGTACTTTCCTCATTTTCTGGTTCCTCGGGTTCCACTACCTCTCCCTCCATTCCTTCTAAAAGGTAAATCCTGGGTTTGGTACATTTATGTCCAAAATGGTACTTTTCATCACAAAACCAACATAGACCTTTTTCCTTCCTTTCTTGCATTTGGGTAGGAGAAACTCTTTTGATGGGAAAACTGGTTTTTCTGGGGTTATTAATGGTTTGAGGTCTCGGGTTGGGTCTAGTTGGAGGTGCTAGAAGTCTCATAATAGGGGCTGGTGCAGGCAATCTAGGCTGGTTGTTTAGGTTGGGGTTTTGGTAAGTTTGGAACTTGTTTGGATTTGACCTTACACGCCTAAGCACTTTTTCCTCCTGTAACCTAGCCAACCCGAAAGCTGCTGAAAGTGTAGATGGCTTAAACATGGTGACAGTGATTCTCAATTCATCCCTAAGGCCACTGAGAAAGGTACTAATACGAAACTCTTCAGATAATCCAAGTATTTTATTAGATAGCATTTCAGATTGTGTCTGATATGCTTCTACAGTCCCATTTTGCCTTAATTTAGTAAATTCCCCTACAGGATCCTCATAGGCTGAGGGTCCAAATCTCACTTCTAAGGCTGTAATAAAATCATCCCAAGATTGGACTGGGCTGGACGCCTGCAACCAACTATACCATGAAAAGGCCTTTCATTCCATATGAAAAAAGGCTATTTGAAGCCTTTGGTCATCGGGTATTTTGTAATACTCAAAAAATTGTTAGGTCTTTTGAATCCATTCATCCGGATCAGTACCATCAAATTTAGGAAAATTCAACCTTAAGGACCTAGCTTGAATTCCATTTCCGTCAAATAAAGGATTGTTACTGACCTTAGAATTAGAAAAACCTTCCCCAGAGTTGTGATGTACTACTAAAGCCTCATAGTTGGATGCCAGATTATTGATTTGTTTAAGTACTGCTGCTAACATCTCCTTTTGTCGCTCTGTTCTTCACGTAGGTGGGTGTTCTCTTCTCGCAATGCTACCAAAGCTTCAGTCATCTATGCATGCCTAGTACCCTCAGTCATTGCCGCAGAACCAAGGCTTTGATACCACTGTTATATCTGTAAAATTGTGAAATCAATGTAACTAAATTATTTATGGTAATTCGAGGTTACCAGGCCTCCTTTAAGTCTCTGTAATTGAATAAATGCTTTGCTGCCTTTTGATTGAATATTATTCCCTCCGTCCCAAATTAATTGCTTTTTAGGACTTTTTAAAGTCAAATTGACTATTTTTAAAATTAATAATTAAACATATATAAATATATTTCTAAAATTATAAAAATTGAAATTAGTAATAAATTGTATATACTTTCTTTTGGTTATAATCTCTTCACCTATATTTTAACAAAAATAATAAAAAGATTAGTTCTAAAAAAAGTCAATTTGACTTAAAATGATCAAAATTGAGCAATTAATTTGGAACGGAGGGAGTAGCAAACATAAATAAGGCCAGGTGATAACTGACCATTACACAACGTGGGCATTGCCCGGAAATTACGGACTGCAACAACTGACTCAAACAGACTACATAGACTCCATAACTACCCACTAGCCTTTTTTCGACCCACTTACACGGACTCAGTTAATGAAATAAAAAGCAACTAAAAATAAAGTAAAACGACACAGCTTAAGCACCTAAAGGCAGCACCGAATCACAAGGGTCTGGAACCCACGCACATAACAGACGGTGGGCATGAAAAGAGAACCCATTTTTGGGTTTGAAGAGGATGAAAAGAGAAACTGAAGATCCTTATCGTATTCATTTGAATTTGGTCAAAGTTTTTCCATTTTTTTATCTTTGGGATTTTCTTTTCTGTTTTTTTTTGTTTGAAAAGGGAAGTAATTATTAGGGAATGGATGGTGATTGATTTAATGACAGACTTTTGTCTAAGAAAATTTATTGAGATTTTTGTATTTGTTTGGAAAATAAAGTAGAAATTACCCAATTTGTTTGAATTTATTTTTTTGCTTTTTTTCCCCCTTGTTTTGGAAAGGGATTATTTTGATTTTTAGGTTATGATTGGTTTAATAATTTTATAGTATAATAATAATACTTTGAATTTTCAAAAAACATAATTTTTAAAATTCTTTAGTCATTTTTAAAAATTTAAATTATTATCATTATTTTGCATTTGTTTTGACATTTTTGCCCATACTAAAATGGGTTTGGTCAAAATTTAGACAATTTTAAGTGAAATTTGAGAAAAGAAACATAAATGACATCAAATTAAGATTTTAAGGATTTAATTGATAAAAAATAAATTTTAAAAATAATTTTGATATTGATAATAACTTGAAAGGAGAAAAGTGTTACTCAACAGAAAAAAAAAAAAAAAAAAAAAGCCTGTGCAGTAGCCCCTCTCTAACGACACAGTTTCCAATATATGCGCGTTAGGTTCAGTTTTCCGGTGACGGTTCAAGCTTTCTCTATTTCGGTCACATACAAACAATCCAATCGCCATAGATCTAGGATTTCTCGGAGAGGAGAGGAGTTGGGAGAAGAAGGAAACAATCAGGGTGGATAAACCCGCAGTTCAGACAATTTGTGAGGTTAGTTCTTCTTCCTCTTCAATTGGACCACCTCCAGGTTTATCAAAACCGATTTACAAGAAGGAATTAGGGGGAAGAAGGCATAATAAGGAAATATGGATTCTAAGGAATGAAGCCAAGGAATACAGAGATCAATATAGCGAGTCCAAGACAACTATTTATATGGGTAATCTCTCTAAAAAGGTTACAAAAGCGATTTTGAGAATTTTTTTTTTGCAAAATGTGGAGCTATTAAGGGAGTTAACTACAGGAAACTAGCTCATAGCCGACGGACCTAGCGCCATCGCGGCCTATGACCCAGTTTCATGTAATGATTATTATATATAGAAAACCTTTGAAGGTGGATACCATATATGGGTTTATTAAGTTTTCCAGTAAAGTAGAGGTAGAGGGAGGCGATAAGATGGAATTATAACATATGGTTATATAGTTGAAAACTTAAGAGTGGAATGGGCAAAAAGACAATTGAAAGTGGATGGTGCTTATACATCTTGGATGGTAGTTATTTGTATATCTCAATGCTTCACATTTTTATTTTTTTTTTAAATACAGCTATGAGTTTCACTTTTTTAGCTATGAATATGGTGAAGGCCCTACATCATAAATACACAGCTTTTGTCAATGATCATGGGAGCAGTGAGTTTGTTTGAAGAAGGATTTGATAGTATATGGTTTCTTATTTAGCTCTGGTACTTTTATATTGGTATCAAATAATGTTATTGATGTAACAAACAGTGTTGGGAAATTGGAGTCGTGGTGTCATACTAGTTTTATTTTGCAAACTACAGTGATTTTGCAAACTACAGTGATGGAGTGAAGTAAGATTTTAGACTCTCTTATAATAACTTCAAAAATTATAAAGGGAAGAGAGAAAAATTTAGAGAGAAGAAGAAGATAGATTGGAGACAAAGTTATATTAAGTTATATTTTCATTGATACTTTCAAATGACACACATTCAACTATTTAAAATAAAAGAAATACAAGATAACATGAGAATGTATTTAAGCCATTTATTCTTAATCTAATCCTATCCATCCATTTATTTATATATATCTATTAGGCTATATTCATAACATTACCACCTCTCAAAATCCACCTTGTCCTCAAGGTGGAAATGCAACCACAAAATTGACAACACCAATGGTTTAAATATCGCTTCAATCCGTACAAAAAGTTAACAGATGCATATTTAGAACCAGAATCTTTATAACTCCTTTAACAAGTCTTTATAACTCCTTTGAACTTGTTAACCACGAGTAGCAAAAGCTTTATGGTCAATATGTTCTGCAATTATCAATATTTGATGTCCGCCCTTAATAGCATCTTCTAATATGTTTATTAGATCCCTTGCATTTATTATCTGTTTGTCAACCAAAAACATCTTGCAATTTTCAATCACAGACTTCCAATTATGGTAACCAGTCACAACTTTGATATCCAAGCCAATTACTTCAATATTCACTAAGATAGTCCCAATAGTTTTTATAATAACAACCAAGATGCCAAGATCTTCAATCAAATTTATCACAAGTCGACATTTGATCTCTTTCTTCATCTTTGACATTTTCGAAACCACAAACTTGATAAACCGAGAAGCAATATGACTTGAGCCAGACTTCCCACCACGCATAGTCATCTCATTTTCAACATGTTTCTTCCAAACATCAAAGGTCTGTAGAACATGAAATATAGGCAGTTCATCAAATGCATCATAATTACCAACTAGATTATTATAGACTCCCAAGTCCTTTGTGAACATGATTGGCTACAACGGTAGAAGCCACACTCCCAGATAAGGCACAAATGACATGATCTTCAGGCGGGCACTCAAGGTGGGAGTGCTTGTAACCATAGTAGAACTTAATTTCTTATCACCCATATTTCTGTCCCGCTGCACTTTATAACCTTGTAAAAACTAGGGCATGTTTTTTTCTAGTTTGCTAAGAGAGTCATATCATCAATTGCAGATGTTGCTAATAGTAGCAATGAAACACTCAAGGACAAACCTGTGGCAGCAACATACCTTCGCACAAATGACATGATCTTCAGGCGGGCACTCAAGGTGGGAGTGCTTGTAACCATAGTAGAACTTAAAATTTCTTATCACCCATATTTCTGTCCCGCTGCACTTTATAACCTTGTAAAAACTAAGGCATGTTTTTTTCTAGTTTGCTAAGAGAGTCGTATCATCAATTGCAGATGTTGCTAATAGTAGCAATGAAACACTCAAGGACAAACCTGTGGCAGCAACATACCTTCGCTGAGGATCCCTTTCTATATCCGTTGTCATAAAATGCCCAGTTATAGTCCTAATTGCATGTTCATCACTATTGTAGCATTATAATTGTCCACTAAATTTCTTCAACCCAACAACAACAACGAATCTACTGCCTGGAGACAATAAAAGGACATTAACCTGCTTTAAAACTTCAAGAGATACACAAGTAGAAATTGCACTCATAACTGTTATCCCATTTGATTCAACCCCTTCTAAAAGCATCGGTCTCCTTAGCCCATTTAGCCTCATAATATCTTCCAACTCAGCTTGGTCAAATTCAATTGCCTTGTCAATTTAGGTGTTTTAATTTAGGCTCATGAGAATCAATATCAGTAAAAGACTTCTATAAAAAATAAAATTGTTATAAAATAATAAGTTACTCTAAAGTTTTTCAAGATCATAAATAGTGTATTGATTCTAGTTAAATTCTATGTTTAAAAAGTGTTTTAGTAGTAGTTAATAAAATAAAATTATGAGGTTTTAAAAAGTGTTTTAGTAACAGTTAAATTCTAGTTCCATACCAAAGACCAAAAAGCATATTTTTGCCTTATTATATATGTATATAAAGAGCTGGAGTTGAAAAGGGTTACTACAAAGGACTTCCGAATTTGATCGCAAATAACTTCAATAGAATTGGACTCTTATCAAGCATGCAACAATGTATCAACTTCTTCTTCTTCAGGACAAAGTACATATTAGTTAGAAGAGTTGGTGTAGAAGTTGCTTCGAAAAATTACTTCATGCAATTAATTCTTTTTTTTGAAATAGCATTCATGAGATGTAATGAAAATTATTGGAAACGTTGTGTTCGTGGTATCTTTACACTCCCAATCTTGATGTTAAAAAGGTGAGATCTATTCTGGTTTTTGAAGACTTTGAGTCAGAGTTCATTTATGTTGGTGCATCTCTCCTACATGCTGGGATTAAAGGTTCAATAAAATATTATAGAATGACTGATATGAGCAAGCAATTGAATATGGCTGAATTAACAGAGTTTGCAAATACTGCTGTGAAGTTAAGGAAGGCTTTTGGATTGATAAGTCATAATGCTCATGACCATGGAAGGGCTAAAAGTGTGTGTACTATAAAATGGGATATATTTCTCAAAAAGCCTGACCTTATGTTAATCAGTCTTGATGAATTTCTGTTGTTAATTTTGCACAAGAACAGCAACAAATTAAAACATATAGGAACCTAGATGAGCTGCCAAATAACCTTAATATTTTATTGAGTAGAAAGTGCTTTATATACATGAGAAACATAACAGAAATGCATAACATATTGCAAAAAAATAGCATCACAAGCTCATGAATCCAGGAGCTTATCTTTTTGTTCAAGAAACAACTACTTTCCTATTTTCAAGCAACAACTACTTTGAAGCTTTCAAACATTCTGACTTATTCAAAAATTACTCCAACAACTTTATTTCAACAATCTTTGAATATCTTAGCAGCCTACTCAGCATGACACATCAGCAGCTGAGTCATCTTCTCAACACTCCTCCTTGGATCAGCTGCTGCTCATTCTCAATTTTTCTCTTAGGAATTCAAACCTGGCTTTAGAAAGTGCTTTTGTCATAATATCAGCAATCTGATTTTCTATATTGCAACGGAGCAACAATATTTCTCCTTCTTTCTGTACTTCCCTGAGAAAGTAAAACTTAATCTTAAAATGTTTTGTTTTCCCATGGAAAACTGGATTGTTAGATATAGATATAGCAGCTTGGTTATCAACAAAGATTTGTGTGGACTCCTCATGTTCCATATGCAGATCTGTTAACACTTTTCTAAACCACAGAGCTTGGTTTACAGCTGCTGTAGCAGTCACATATTCAGCTTCAGCAGTACTTTGTGCAATAATCTCTTGCTTCCTTGAACACCAGGAGAACATGCCTGATCCAAAACTAAAACAAAAACCAGTTGTACTTCTCATATCATCAACAGAACCTCCCCAATCACTGTCAGAGAAGCCATGGAACTTAAAATCTGAACAATGAGTGAACTTTATGCCATAATTGACAGTGCCTTTGATATATCTCAAAATCCTCTTTGCAGCTTGAAAATGCACCTCACTTGCACAGTGCATAAACCTCGAAAGTAAACTCACAACATACATTATATCAGGTCGGGTTGCTATAAGATACATTAAGCAACCAATCAAACTCCTGTACAAACCTTCATCAACCTTATCAGCTCCATCATCCTTGCTGAATTTCTCTTTCTGATTCATAGCAGTTGATGTAGCTTTGCAGTCTTCCATATGAAATTTTTTGAGGATCTCCTTTGCATACTTTCGTTGGCAAATAAAGACTTCATGCTGCCTTTGCTTTACTTCCATTCCCAGAAAATAAGACATCAAGCCTAAGTCTGTCATCTCAAACACCTTAAACATTTCTACTTTAAATTCCTTTATAAGCTCCTCATTGCTCCCTGTTATAAGCAAATCATCAACATAAACAGACACAACAATTAAGTCAGTAGCCTCCTTCTTCACATACAGAGTAAATTCACTTAGGCTTTTTACAAAGCCTAGGCTTAATAAGTGATTATCTATCCTGCTGTACCAGGCCCTTGGGGCTTGTTTAAGACCATACAATGCCTTTTTCAGTAAATACACCTTATCCTCATGCCCCTGCATAACAAATCCCTCTGGCTGCTCTATATATATTTCCTCCTGCAAAAAGCCATTTAAAAAAGTTGATTTAACATCTAGCTGATACACCTTCCAGCCTTTTTGTGCTGCAATTGCTACCAGCAACCTGATTGTATCTAACCTTGCCACAGGTGCAAAGGTCTCAGAGAAATCAACACCATAGATTTGGGCATAACCCTTCACCACTAGCCTTGCTTTATACTTGTTAACTGATCCATCTGCATTTAGCTTGGTTCTGAACACCCATTTAACTCCTATAATCTTCCTATTTTGAGGTTTTTCCTTAAGCTCCCAAGTGTGATTTTTCTCTATCACTCTCATCTCCTCCTTCATAGCTTCCATCCATTTCTGATCTTTTACAGCTTCTTCAAATCCTGTAGGCTCCATTACAGCAACATTGCATGTTGATAAATGTCAGATAGCAGTCTTGTTCCCCTGACTGGTGGGTCATCAACATTGTCTTCAGATAGTTGCAAATCTTCTAAAAATTGATCTTTTTCTCCATCATCCCAATTCCACTGCTCATTCTCCATGAAAGTAACATCTCTACTTATCAGAATTTTCCCTGTTTGAGGTTGAAAAATTCTGTAAGCTTTAGAGATGTTGCTGTAACCAATGAAGACTCCCGGTTCTGCTTTCTTATCAAGCTTGTCTCTCTTCACCTAAGGCACATATGAAAAACACAGACAACCAAATACTTTGTAGTTATGTAATAAAGGTTTGTATCCATACCAAGCCTCAAAGGGTGTTTTTCTTTCCAAAGCTCTCGTTGGAAGTATGTTAAGTAGAAAAACAGCAGTATTTGCAGCCTCTGCCCAAAACTTTTTTGGCAGCCCTTTTTCATGTAGCAGACATCTGGTCATCTCCATGAGTGTTCTATTCTTCCTTCCACTCACTCCATTTTATTGTGGAGTGTATGGAGCTGTCAGCTGGTGCTCGATTCCAGCTTCTTCACAAAACAAATCGAACTGTTCTGAGGTGTATTCCTTGCCATTATCTGATCTTAACACTTGCATCTTGCAGCCACTCTGGTTTTCCACCCAAACTTTGAATTTCCAGAACACAGCTACAACCTCGGATTTAAACCTTAAGAAGTAAATCCAACACATTCTTGTTAAATCATCTATAAAAGCAATATAATATTTACTTCCCTTTAATGATGGAGTTCTCTGAGGCCCTCCAAGATCAGTATGTACAAGTTGCAGCTTCTGTGAAGCCCTCTAGGCCTTTTTAGGAAATGGCAATCTACTTTGTTTTCCATATTGGCAAGCCTTGCAACCAAGTACATGCTCTTCTAGTGGAGGTAATCCTTGAACCAGCTGATTTTTTTGCATATATATGAGTGCTGCATGGTGAAAAGGGCCCAATCTTTCGTGCCAAATTTCTGTTGTGTTCATAGAGACTTGATATGTTGTCTGCTCCTCCATTGGATCCAGAGAGAAACACTTGCCTCTCATTTTGATTGTACACACCTCCTGGCCATCCGCGTCTCTAATCATACACTTTTTGTCTTCAAACAACAGTTTATAGCCTTTCTTCAGTAGCTGACCAACACTTAGCAAATTTTAATCAATTTTAGGCACATATAAAATATCCGTAATTAGTTTTGTACCTAAAATACTTTCAATTGCTACTGTCCCTTTTCCTCTTACTTCAATGAACTCACCATTTCCAACCTTGACTTTGGAAATTATAGTTCTATCCAGCTCTCTAAAGAGCTCTTTGTCATAGGTCATATGGTTTGTGCAGCCATTATCAACTAACCAATGTTCATTAGAGCTTTTGCTTGCATAACATGAGGCAACAAACAGGTGCTCCTCCTCCTGCTGGTCCACCATTTTAGCTTCACCCTCATACTGTTGTTTACTTCTGCAAACCCTCTCTATGTGGCCTAACTGGTTGCACTTTTTGCACTTGATGTCAGGCCTCCACCAACACTTAGATTGAGGATTATTTGTCTTTTTGCAATGTTGACATTGAGGGTAAGATCCTCCTTTGTTGTTACTGCCTCCAGCTCCAGCATTTCCTTTGTTTGAGTTATCTTTATTTCCCTTCTTTTTCTTGCCTTTACTTCTATCCTGGATTTGTAGTTTGGCCTGCAAAGCTCCCTCCACAAACCTTTCTTGCCTAATCAGTCTTCTCTGCTCCTGTGCCTGTAAAGCATTCAAAAGTTCTGCCAAGAAAATAGTTGTTAAGTCTTTAGATTCCTCAAGAGAGGAGATTTTGGACTCAAACCTTTCAGGTATGGTTACTAGGATTTTTTCAACAACCCTTTGATCAGACAAGTCTTCTCCAAGCAACCTTACCTTGTTTACTATGCTCAGCAGCCTATCAGAGTACTCCTTTATGGTCTCTGATTCCTTCATCCTTTGTATCTCAAATTCCCTCCTTAAGTTCATCACTTGCATGCTCCTTGATCTGTCATTACCTTGAAACTCAGTTCTAAGATAGTCCCAGATGTTTTTGGCTGACTCCAAAGTCATGATTTTGGTGAAAAGAACTTCAGAAACTGCTGAATGGAGGCATGACTTGGCTTTGAATTTTTTAGTTGTCCTCTCCTTGTGAATCGTTATTTCTTGGATAGTGGGATTGTCAGACAATGGAGTGATTTCATAATCAGCTTCAACTGCCTCCCAAAGATCAACTGCTTGCAAATAAGCAGTCATCCTTACTGCCCATGTTTGATAATTCTCACCAGTGAAAACTGTTGGTATTATTGGAGAGAAAGCATTTGAGGCCATGCTTAGAAATGTTAGGTATTTATGTGTTTTGGTGTTTTGGTGAAAAAAATACTCTCAGGATTTCTCACACAGGCCCCTTAAGAAAATAACTCTGATACCAATATGTTGTTAATTTTGCACAAGAACAACAACAAATTAAAACATATAGGAACCTAGATGAGCTGTCAAATAACCTTAATATTTTATTGACTAGAAAGTGCTTTATATACATGAGAAACATAACAGAAATGCATAGCAAATTGCAAAAAAATAGCATCACAAGCTCATGAATCCAGGAGCTTATCTTTTTGTTCAAGAAACAACTACTTTCCTATTTTCAAGCAACAACTACTTTGAAGCTTTCAAACATTCTCACTTATTCAAAAATTACTCCAGCAACTTTATTTTAACAATCTTTGAATATCTTAGCAGCCTACTCAGCATGACACATCAGCAGCTGAGTCATCTTCTCAACAATTTCATTATTTTAAGGTTTGCTTTGTTAATCACCACATAGTGATAGCTGAAACTACAATGGACGACGTGAACAAAATTTAAGAATATTGCACTGATGCAGAGCATGCAATTTTTATCTGCAACTCGAGGGTGATGGAGAGCTTGGTTTCTAACATAATGATTGGTGTGGTTGCTCCCAAGAAGGGTGGAATAGATCACTTGGGGTTTCCTATTTTCAACGCAGTTGCAGTAAAAGTTGAAACTAATACTAATGCATCTGTTTTTTATGTTCCTCCACTATTTGCTGCTGCAACTGTTATGGATGAACTGAAGGCTGAATTAGATTTGGTCGTGTGCATCACCGAAGGAATCCCTCAGCATGATATGATTCGAGTGAAGGCTTCTCTTTTACAGCAATCAAAAACCCAGTTGATTGGTCCAAATTGCCCAGCTATCATCAAGACCGGAAAAAGCAAAATTGGAATTATGCCTGGGTACATTCACAAATTAGGGAGGATAGGAATTGTTTCTCGATTTGGCACAGTGACTTATGAAGTGGTTTTCTAAGTGACCGCAGTTGGCCTAAGGCAATCAACCTGTGTAGGTATTAGTGGGGATCCTTTCAATTGGACAAATTTCATTGATTGCATGAAGAAGTTTAGTGCTGAGCCGCATATGGAAGGTATTGTTCTTATTGGTGAGATAGTTGTTACAATAGAAGAGGATGTTGCAGCCTCATAAAGGAAAGTGGAACCAAAAAGTCCATTGGTACTTACAACGTAATGGTGAGGACTGATAACCAAAGTTCTATGGTAATTGAAGTGCTTCTATTTGCAACATCTTCGTTTGATGACATGACTCTAATAGAAAACAATGACCAAACAGGCTTGAGTTTTCATGAGGTGATAAAGTGCAGCTGGGCAGAAGAATAGGTGCCTGTATTTGATTATACATTTACATTTGGTAAGGACAAAGGTTTGGTTAATGGCAGCAACCAGTAGACTGTCGTTTATGGGCATTACACATTTATTACCTTTGGGAGTGGTGTGAAACATTGTGTCCGATATTGGTTGGCTAAGAAACACTTGCTAGGAGGCTTTTGTGTTGGTGACCAATTTACAAAAGAGTATAGAAAGAAATTTTATGGTTCCAAATTGTCAAGCAATCTGCATGTACTTCCACCTTGAGGACAAAGTGGTTTTTTAAGGAGGGAGTATTGTTACGTACCACAGTAGCTAAAGGGAGTTTGGATGACATTATAGGCAAATAATATGTAGTAAATGAAGGGATATGATTAAATTAGTAGTAAGGAAGGACGGAAGGCTAGGATTTAGGGAAAACAATTTAAGCTTATAAAAGGCTCTAAGCTTTGTACCGAGAAGGATATAGATATAACAAAATCAATTTCCCAACCTACTATCTCTCTCCTGCTCTCTCTCCAAAGGATAGTACATAATGGATCTTTGATATAATGGGAAACTCTTTTGAGGGGAAGGCCTACTACATCATGGGACAATTCAAATTTGTTGGTAGTTGGCCCTTACTAGTGCCTTGGAATTTAGTTTTATTGGATTCTATTGGAGTGGGTCAGACTGGTGTTTTATGGAACTTATATGATGATGTAATGGAGTGTGGTGTAGTGTTGCTTATTCATGTTATTGAGGTAGTTACATACTATGTATGTTGGGGTGGTCTCATAATATGGCATAACATACTTACAACTTATACTTTTGTTTTAGAGACTCCAACGGGAAAATCAAATTACCTTCATGGATTTCTGGGAATTTCCATTAAACTACTTATTGCTTACATACCTTAGAATTTTGTTGCATTTTATGTATCTCATGGTGACAATTTTGGAAAGCACTATTGTAAGCCCCGATTTTTATGAAATAAAAGTTATTTTTCTTTATGATTATTATTCTAAATAGTAAAGTGTTTAATTGATAAAACGTTATAGTTAAGGCTGATATATGCAAATTATCAGATAAACAGTATCTCGGGAAATATTCTTTATGTCAAAAAATATTCTTTTTGTCGGGACATATTCTTTCTGTCGGGGAATATTATATTCGGTAAAGTACAACAACGCCAAAATAACAAATCATTGGTGGGTCCCATAACGACTGATTGTCGGATACGAAAAACAACAATATTATTTTTTTTGTCAACGGTATTATCACCTGCAACTATTGAAATACCCGATAATAAAAGAATAGTAGCACACGGTATTCCACAGTAGCACACGGTATTGCACAGTATTTCATATTATTGATTCAATAATTGATATAGTAGCAATTACATAGTATTTTAACTCAATAATTGTTACAGTAACATCTGTATAGTATTTGATATTGTCAAATCAATAATTGTTACAATAACTCATATTATTTGATATGATATTATTAGACCAGTTAGTATTATTGACAATGTCTAGAAGTTCTGTCAAGGAAAGAGGTTATTTAATTGCGCGCCGTTTCTACGGAAAGCCCCCTCTTTCTTGAGAATAATCTGGTTGTCAATATTGTGAATCTATAATATTAATGGTGAATAATTCTTGAAAGATTGAAAATGTGTTGATTAAAGATAAGTGATGTGTAGTTATTTGTTCAATTTTTGGAATTTGTCATGAAGCGTTTGTCATAAGTTTGACTTATTATTCCATGGACCCCCTACTTACCAATTTGTCAAACCGTTGGCAGAAATTTCGTTCAGTATTTGTTTTATTATTATTATAATAGTAATAAAATAGAAAACATTTTTATATAAAACAGAAAACTTTTATATTATATATAAAGCTATTTGTTTTATTAGAATATAATTAGAATATATTATATTATATATAAAGTTATTTGTTTTATTAGAATATTTTATTGCACCGTAAAAATCAGACAAAACTTTTGAAATCGGTGGGTGAAGCCTACGCGTTTGTCAAACTTAGTGTGGCAAGGATTTTCCTATAAATAGGTTGTTCAGTTGAGCAATGAAACTCACACCAGAAACACAAAATTCTTCTTCTATAATATTGTGAGTATTTCTTTTGAGTATAAGGATACTTTGAGCGTAACTAATAGTGCAAGATTTTCTCAAGATAATCTCCTTTATACCAGTCAGATCTAGTCTCCTGCTAAGGTAAATGATATCATTTGCTTTCATACTCGTAAGGGATATCATTTTCTTTCATACTCCTCCATCTATGGTAAGAAATTATTATTATTCGTTTTCATAACCTTATTATTAAATGGTGAAATTTTTTAAAATTAGTAGAATATCCTTAATAGTTTGTGTTTTATCTACTATTTTTTCACCTGAATCTTTCTATTACTTTTTACACGTTATATTTGAATTATGAAACTTATTTATTCTTGAACTCTAATCGAATTTCTGGATATCATGTTGACAATTTGGACATTATTGGACTTTGGATAAATTAAATTATAAATCTCAAATATTTATTCTTGATCTTATTTTTTCTATTCATCCTTTATATCATTGTCATAATCCTCAGATTTAAAATGTGGTGAAAGTTCTCTTTGGCCCATAGTACAAAGATGAACTGGTGATTGGCATTATTATAATTAGGAACTGTGTATTGGTATAATAATGACCTTTGGTGTTACAGATAAAGGCTTGTGGTGAAAGTTCTCTTTGGCCCGTAGTGCAAAGATGGACTGGTATTTGACTTGATCATGACCATTGGTGTTACAATGAATATTTTTGGCTCGTAGTGAAAAAATAAACTGTTGATTTAGATGATCATAAACAGGAATTGTTGACTGGTGTTACAGGGATAAAATAATGATGGTGAATTTTTTTTAAATAAGAGAAAATAGTAGACATTATGTTCTATTTGACTCTTCTAATGAATTACTTGTTCCATTGCCGTTATCGTTGAAAACTTATATTATCTTTAAATATCTGATTGATCACTGTTGAAGTCTAAAGATAATTTATTCTTCATTATCTTAGTTATGATATTGTTTACTGGGCTAATTGAGCTCACTCTTTTCAGTTTTGTTCCATTGTTCTTCTCAGTAAATGAGAGTGTAGCTGGTACTAGTCGGGGAATGGAGTGATGGTCCGAGACTGTAGAAATATCTCAATACATTATAAAATAGTGTGACAATAATTGTATTGAGAACTTAAGTTATATTTGTATTGAAACTCACAGTATGTGTGTTGTCGTATTTTGCACGACAGTATAATAGTTGTAAATAGAAAAATTTGTATTTGAATTTTGTAGCATGTATTTTGGTGACTCAAAATGGGTTATGTGGACCTATTTTGGGGGTGTCACAGTTGGTATCAGAGCTTAGGGATATGATCTCTGGTGAATATCTAGGATTAGAACTAAGAGGGGAAAGATAAGTAAAATCCTTCGCTAGTGTGTCGTACCTAAGCTAATTTCGTTATTTAATTAGTTAGTTTGGTTGTAGAGACAAGAAGTGACATATTAGTTTTTTTTACTAACCTTTGTTTTGTGACCCCATTTTAGAATGACATTTGAAAATCAAGAAGTGAACTATGAGGCAAATATGGCTGAGAATTAAGAAGCTGCAAGTAATATGGCTGCAAACTCAAAAAATAATGCTGCTAACAACATGATGAATGATGATTTCTTTAGGAACTTTGTGGCGCCTCCAAATCCGGGTACTTGAAACCCGTACTTAGTGCATCACAATACCATTTCCTTGAGCTGTTTAATATATTACAAACTTAATATTTATATTAGAGTTGTCTATTCCCCAAGTATGACAACCTTTAATTACATTCCTTACATGTCACATAATATATATGTTCATAATACAAGAGACTAATTATTACATATAACACCTTAAAACCTATTCCTTGAGCTTTCCTTTGCCCTTGTCCTTGCCAGAGCCTTCTGGTCGATCACACTTAGCTGAAAACATTTAAGTCAAAGCAAGAATGAGCATTCAATTGCTCAGCAAGTAATAACAATTATAATAATGCGCTGAAGAAGTAAATGTTTTCTTTGAGGACTACTTCTACCATGAATCAATAGTGGTGAAGTCATTTGAAACTATTTTTAACAACATATCAAATCATTTTAAGATTTCTTTAAAATAACTGAACAATAAGTCATTTCAAGCAACAAGAATTTTCTTGAATTTCATGCTGAATAATAAATCAAGGATGAAAGAGTTAAATTCTTTCGAGATTTCAACAATATCCAATTGATTAGGATGAATTAGCAATACTGCAACAATATTCAATACAAAGGGTTATTCCCAGATTTCATGCTGAGTGATCACAATGGATCAAGAACTGCTAGAGGAATCATCAGTTATTATTATTACTGACTACCTCAAGAGTAAAAGTTAGCTATAAAAACTAATCTTTACTCTTCTGCAAGTACGTAAGGGGATTAGCCTCATTGTACCTGAGATTATGCATAATTCTCAAACATAGCGCGCGGTCGGGCTACCGACAATAAAGTTTCCCCTGATTTATTTTTCAGGGTTGTTCATCTCAGTCTTACATCATGAGTCCGTACCACATTAATATGGTTTGGATTGCTTTCAAAGAAATACTTTGAGTTCAACCTATTATAACAATTTTGATCTAGCCGAATCAAATGACATATATCTTTAATAACGAATTAGTTCCAACAATGGAACGTTTCATGCGATATCAATTTAATATTAGTTTAGCCGAAAACAATTAGCTGAGACATGGCTAATAGACAGTTCATAAATAAAGAACTCTAATTACTGTTCAACAATGCTTTTCAAATTAGGTTTAGCTGGTCAAATAGCTTAGACAATCTTTAGACTAGGTATACATACCGAAATTTAATAGTATGTATCAGAACTTGTCAACGAATTTCGAATTCAATGGTAATTGATAATGTACAATAGTTCATACAAGTGGGGACACTTGCATAACCAAACTTAGAATACAAATTTTCAATATGAGTCATAGCAATTCAGTAATGAGATACTTTTAACAATGAACGAATCGAAAGAAATTCGAATTTATAATAATTATAACAATTTGTACAAGTGAGGACACTTGCACAAAGAACAGAATAATTTTGATTATAAATGTATCACATGAGACAATATCGAGATATTTGAAATTAATAGATAGCTTGAATAAAGTTTAAGAATACTTGCACAACATATGGATCCATTGTATAAAGTAAATGCAAGAGTTAAGATAATTGCTTAATAAGAAAGAGTTCAGATACTTGCACAGTAAAGAAAGAGTTCAGATATTTGCATAACATACGGATCCAATTCATAATGTAAATGAAAAGGATAGAATAGTTGCTCAATAATAGATTGAGTTAAAAGCTTGCATAAACTGAGTCCATTTCATAAAGTAAATGAAAAGGATAGGATACTTGCATAAACAAATAACAAAGATCATTATGGATATGAATAATTAACAATAATTATTCACGAGCATGCTTTGAAATTGATAACTCATGTTGAGTTAGGAACGAGCATAACATATACCTATTTGTACAAAATAAAAGTAGTGCATAAGGTTTAGATACTTGCCTTGGTCGTTGACTACTGCTACGCAATTTAATATGACTTCTTTCGTAAGACCTACCAGTCATAAGATTGATCTTTCAATCAGCAAATCATATTATACCTTATAATATCACTTCTTTAAAAGTAAATTATCTAACATTCAACCACATAATCAAATATTAGATAACACATAACAGTACCATACACATTCATAATTCTAAAACTAGCACACATCGAGTCTTTAACAGTGTTCAATATAGTATGCTGAGTGGTTTCCCACAAACAACTAACAAACTAGTTTTCGTCTCATTTACACTGTTTTCACAGTGAGTTAGATCAGTTGCTAGTTCGTATATACCTCCGCTCCCTGAAGGAATTGTTTAGCCCAGATACTATACATCGACTATTAAAGAGTACGACTGTACCACTACTTTATGAATTAATATTAAGTCTTTCTTTATGATCCTGTAAGTTAAATACCCAATCCAGCCAACTGAATTCTAAATCCAGCAAACTAGATGGCAATCCAGCAAACTGGATTTCAATCTAACAAGCTGGATTCCAACCTGGATTATAATCCAGCACATTGGATCCAAACTAACATATAATCCAGCAATCTGGATTCACACTATTCAATTCAGCCAACTATTTTTGCAATCTAGCAACCTGGATTCAAACTATCCTACAATACAGCAAACTAGATTCACTAATTCAGCAAACTCGATTCAAACTGTTTTCTATTTTATTAAACAACTCATTTAATTGTTCTAAAATGCCATAAATATTATACTTTCTCACCAATGACCAAAACCCTTATTAAAAGTCTGTATAAACCATATTTAGGGTTCTCAAGTCATAAAATCTTATTTTCCAAATTTTCAATTTCACATAAGTAATTAAATTCATATATCCATAACTCCATCATTTATATTAAAAATAGCAAAATATCTTTAAAATCATTTGTTTTCTGGGAATAGAATATATATAGTCCCCTTATGAAAATATATTTGTTCCGGAATTTTTAAAATCCATTTACTATATTTAAATAGTCCAAAATAGCCAAATCTTGCTATATTTTTCATAAATCGAAACTTTGTTAGAAAATTCTGAAATTTACAGAGTCTGTTTTTGCTATATACATATACTCCCAGTAATTATTCCATAATTTTTAGAGTTAACCACAAAGAGTTATTCGGGAATACTCTTGATAGTGGCCCCTCACGATAAAATCCATAACTTTCATTCTATATGGTCAAAAATTCTCAAATTTTTACAACATCCATATTATCACACCAAATTTTCCTACAATTTTTAAAGCATAAAAAGTTGAAGAAAATGCCCCTGCCAGTCAGCAGTCAGCAGGCTTTATTCCATTTTGAGAAAAGCTTGGACAGTTTAGACTAAATCAGTTGCTACGAATTTTGTACTTATTATTTTTGAGTTCTACCACTTGGGTTTAATACTTAACTCATATATCTAGCACCACTCTTTGACGGATCGCAAAAAGAGTGCATAGATTTCAAATGGTAACTATATAAAGTGACCAAAAGTTAGGGTTTTCGTTATACCTTTTTCTTGTGAGCTTCTCTTTATTATCCAAGGTAGCTATGGAACTTTGAAACTTTGAACAAAATGATCTCCCTCTTGCCGTGGTCTCCCCCTCTCTAACTCTTCTTGATATTATTTTGGAAAGAAGAATGGTAGATGAGAGAGAAGGAAGTAACTTTCTAATTTCTCCCTCTCTCTCTAAGTTAGGAAAAGAAAATGAAGATGAACAATTAATTAAATCTAATACTTGCAATATCTATAGATATAGAAATTATATCTATATATTTGGCCATCATTAGCAAGTACACCTCTTACACATTTTTGACAAGTTAGTGATGGGTCATTATTACAAATTGTACTAGTTATTCATCCTTACAAGCAAACTATTAAAAATCAACACCTCACCCCTTTTGGGCCTTCCTCTTGCCGGCTGCCCTCTTCAATTTGCCCCACTTTTTGGTCTTCTTTTATTGATTTATTATATTAAACAAGTTGCTAAGAGTGTTCCCCAATTGGGCTAACAATTTGACTTCAATTAGATTCTTTTTGGGCTCACATTAACTAGTTTGGACCACTAGTTTTCACATATTATTATTCCATGTTTTCTACTAGTCCATTAAGTGTTAGACTAATTTAATTAGTCCACACATTAATTATCCAAATCCATGTTCAATTAATTAATTGGGTTTGGTTAGTAAACTAATTAGGCTAGTCCACTAGTTTTCCTTACTAATTGGACTATTAAAATTAATCATTCATATATATCACATAATTCTCATTAATTAATACCCATATTAATTAATGTATAAAATTTATTTACTTACTATATTCACTTTAATTAAATAATTAATTAACCAACTATCTTATCAATTATTTAATATTAATATTCTTAGGTTAATCCACTAATTTAAATAACTATTAGTGGGCCCTATTTTAACTAACAATTAATCACATACATTTTTTACATAATCATAACATATTTATCATCATTGATAAATAATTATTATACCCATTGAACCACATATTGTACATACATACATTCAAATATAATCAATACTAATATTTAGTATTCGAATTTCCTTAAGAAAATAAATTCTTATTATCCATAATACACATACATTCATTTTAAATATAATTATATCAATAATTATATTTAAAATTAAAATCCATAACCATTGATCAAATTAGGGTTTTGATCATTCCTTTATCTTTGTCTCATTTACCATACTTAGTCAATTTAAAATAAATTGACTAGTCTTACAAATTCATATCATAAAGAAATAATCATAGTAATAATAATAATAATAATATTAATAATCATTTGTTAAAATATACATTTATTATTTAAATAATATAGTAATCATATTTTTGTAAATAATCATAAATCTTTAATATAAAAATTAACTTATTAACAGAATATAATTTATAATTATCAACTATTTCTTTAATAAGAAATTTACTTGAAACCATTTATGAAATAAATATATATGTACATATTACATATTCGCATTCCTTTCCTTGCACACCTTCCCATACTTGCTTTAATATATAATAAAAATAATTTTATTATATAAAAAAAATTCATACGTAAAATTTCTTATTTTAATATATCGAAAATCTTGGGTTATTACAAACTTCATGCAATTCTTGTAGAACCAAGCGAGAGAAACTACTGCTTATAATACCGGTGGAAACACGGGTAACTTACGAATGGTCACTGCCAAACAGTTCAAGGAGTTGTAGGACCACTTGAATTTCTAGGAAAGCCAGACCCACTCAAGACAGAGGCATGGTTGAAATAAATGACGAAGATATTTGATGTATTGCATTGCGTCGATGATCAAAAGGTTCCATTCGCTACTTTCATGTTATGAGGAAAGGCAGATCACTGGTGGGAATCAGTGAAACGTACACATCATTCAACACTTGAAATGTCTTGGGCGGAGTTTCAGGAGCTGTTTAATGAAAAGTATTTTTCAGAGAGCATTCGTCATATGAAGGAAGTATAATTTATTAAGTTGGAATAGAACAATATGGTTGTCTCACAGTACGAGGCCAAATTTGCCGAGCTATCCTGATTTGCGCCCCACTTAGTGGACAATGAAGAGCTCATGACTCGAATGTTCTTACGAGGTATGAAATTTGAGATTCGTCAACATCTTATTTCTCATAAACTTTGTTTATATTCAGATATTGTGAATATGGCTCAATTGGTAGAACGAGAGAAAGAAACATTACAACCAGGAGACAACGACAGACAGCTAGAGAGGAATTACGATAATAATCGTAACAGTGGCAATAATCATCGGAACAATGAGAACCAACGAGGAGGAAATCATCAAGCCAGAAATGGTAACCGCTCTTGGCCTGGATAATAGAAGAAGTGAGTCAGTGGAAATAACTTCAAGAAGAAAAGATTCAACAATGACCATGGAAAGGCACCGACATCAGCACCAACACCAGTTTCAAAGGCAGGAGAACGACCGTCAGTCAAATGTCACAAGTGCAGAAAAGAGGGACACATCAGTCCAAACTGTACACAGCCATCCCAGGTGTGTTATAGTTGTGGAAAGGAAGGCCATATAGCTCGATTTTATCCTGTAGCAAAATCAAGTCCAGCTGTAATGATGAAACCAAAGGCTGTCATGGACAAGTCAAAACCTATGGTTGAGGGGAGAGCTTTTGTCGTAACCTCTCAAAAGGCGTGGAAACTAGATGAAGTCATAACCGATAAGCTAATCATAAACTCTTGCGAAGTCTATGCCTTATTAGATACTAGTTCTACCCACTCTTTTATTTCACCTGCTTGTGCTCAACGTTTAAACCTGACTCTTGAGAAATTAAATTTTGACTTATCTGTTGAAACTCTGTTAGGAGAAATCTTCATTACATATACTTTTTATAAATCTTGTTTAATTCAAATAGGCACCCTCACATGGTCTTGGAAATGGGTTTTGTACCAGGTTCAAGGTCGATACAAAATTTGATTTCACGGTCTAGGGGTAGGCTAGGAAGTTCTTCAGGAAATACGTCAGGGAACTTATTAAGAACAGAAATATCATTCAAATCTGACGTATTTTTGTTTAAATCAGTTACATGGACTAAGAAAGCTTGACATCCATTTTTCAATAAATGAATGGCTTTGTGGTTAGAAATGACAATTATTGATTTCAACAGTTTGGTTACTTGAATTCACATAACAGGCTAATTAGGAATGTGAAAACTAACGACCTTACGAAAGCAATCAATTTTAGCATGATGGTACCTATTTGAATTAAACAAGATTTATAAACCCATTTCCAAGACCCCATATTGAATGGCTCCTATTGAACTTCAAGAGTTAAAACCAAGTGTAGGAGTTGTTAAACACTGGTTTCATACGTCCGAGTACATCGCCTTGGGGTGCTCCTGTTTTATTCGTAAAAAAGAAAGATGGGAGTATGAGACTCTGTATTGACTATCGGGAGTTGAACCATGTCACCATAAAAAATAGGTACCCGTTACCTCGCATTGATGACCTGTTCGACCAGTTTCAAGGTGCTTAATTCTTTTCAAAGATCGATCTCCGTTCCAGATATCATCAGTTAAAAATTAAAGTTGATGACGTTCCCAAGATTGCCTTCAGAACTTGATACGGGCATTACGAATTTTTAGTCATGTCTTTTGGATTAACTAATGCTCCTGCTGCCTTCATGGATATGATGAACCGAATATTCAAGGAATATTTGGATCATTTCGTGGTTGTCTTTATTGATGATATCCTCATATACTCCAAAAGTCGTGAAGATCATGAGCTAGCAACACTTGAGGTTGATACTCCAAAAGTTTCATGAAAACAAGCTATATGCTAAGTTGAATAAATGCGAGTTTTGGCTTGAGGAGGTAGTATTCCTTTGACACGTGATATCTAAACAAGGAATATCGATTGACCCGACAAAGATTGAAGCGATACTAAATTGGGAGTAGCCTAAGTCAGTAACGAAAGTACGAAATGTTTTGGGCCTAGCTGGTTATTATCGGAGGTTCGTAGAAGAATCTCTCGAATTGTCATTTCATTAACTCAGCTGACTCAGAAAAACACAAAATTCGAATGGAGTGAAGAATGCGAGAAGAGTTTTCAAGAACTCAAGAGAAGACTCATTTCACCACCTATTTTGACAATACCGTCAGGATCAGAAGGATTTATCATCTACAACGATGCTTCACGCAGAGGTTTAGGTTGCGTTCTCATTCAACATGGAAAAGTTATAGCTTATGCTTCTCGACAACTCAAGGAATATAAGAGGAATTATCCTACTCATGATCTAGAGTTGGCAGTTGTCGTTTTCGCGTTGAAGATCTGGAGACACTACTTGTATGGGGAGAAAGTGGAGATCTATACAGATTATAAAAGCCTCAAATATTTCTTCAACCAGAAGGAACTTAACATGCGACAACGACGTTGGCTGGAACTATTGAAGGATTACAAACATACCATCCAATGTCATCCTAGAAAGGCAAACGTGGTAGCTGACGCATTGAGTAGAAGATCATATGCGGGTACGAGTGCGATATTGTCAACACAAAGGCTTATTTTGTATGATTTACAAAAGATGGAGATAGAGCTAAAGACTCCATAAACCTACGTGAAGATGACACATATATGAGTAGAACCAGCTTTAATCGACAAAGTTAAAGTTGCTCAAACTACAGACCCAGAGCTAGTGAATATGAAAAAGAAGGTACAAGGTGCTATTCCAGAAGCAAGAATTAACGAAGAAGGAATATTTCGAGTCAACTCTAAACTGTGTGTTCCTAACGACCCTGATTTGAAATTTAAAATCATGATGGAGGCACACAACACACCGTTTGCAATCCACCCTGGAAGTACCAAAATATATTGTAAGACATACATTTTGGTGGAGTAATATGAAGAGAGAGATTGCAGAATTTATCTCAAGGTGTTTAACTAGTCAACGTGTCAAGGCAGAGCATCAAGTACCAAAGGGTCAATTGCAACCACTTGAGATTCCAGAATGGAAGTGGGAATATATCAACTTGGATTTCGTGACGGGTCTTCCCAAAGTTTCTCAAGGCTTAGATGTAATTTGGGTCATTGTAAATAGATTGACCAAGTCTGCTCATTTCTTGCCCATGCGAGAAAACTATTCACTTGAGCGTCTTGCTAGTATGTACATAAGCGAGATTGTGAGATTGCATGGCATGCCAGTATCCATAGTTTCTGATCGAGATCCTAGATTCACTTCACGATTTTGGGTTAGCTTGCAGAAAGCTATGGGCACTGAATTACAATTCAATTCTGCATATCATCCCTAGACAGACAGGCAATCGAAAAGGACCATTCAAATTCTCGAAGATCTGTTGAGACTCTACGTACTCGACTTCAAAGGAAGTTGGGAAAAATACTTACCATTGGTGGAATTCTCCTACAACAACAGTTATCAAGTAAGTATAGGCATGGCTCCCTTTGAGGCGTTGTATGGACGAAGGTGTCGTTCTCCAGCATGTTGGGATTAAGTAGGAGAGGCAAAATTGTTGGGACCGGAGTTGGTACGTATGACTGCAGAAAAGATTCAAATGATCTGGCAACGTATACAAGCAGCACAAGATTAACAAAAGAGTTATGCTGATCTTCATTGAAGGGATGAGGAATTCAATGTTGGAGACCATGTATTTTTATGTGTTTCCCCATGGAAAGGAGTTATGAGATTCAAAAAGAGAGGAAAGCTCAACCCTCAATTTATTGGTCCATTTAAAATCCTCGACTGAGTAGGAACTATGGCCTACAGACTCGCCTTACCGCCAAGCATGTCTCGTATTCATACCGTTTTTTACATATCCATGCTATGTAAATATGTGAAAGACCCGAACCACATCATTGAATTAGAATCAGATGAGATAACAGAGGATTTAACGTATGAGGAGGTACCTGTCAAGATCTTGGATAAGAAGAAACAGATTCTATGCTCAAAGGATATACCTCAAGTAAATGTTTTATGCAGAAACCATGATACAAAGGACATGACTTGGGAGTTAGAATCAGAAATGAAAACTAGCTATCCTCACCTATTTGAAATGTCAAGTACGTATATTAATTTCGAGGACGAAATTTCATAAGGAGGGGAGATTGTAAGACCCCGATTTTTTTGAAATAAAAGTTATTTTTCTTTATGATTATTATTCTAAACAGTAAATTATTTAATTGATAAAATGTTATAGTTAAGGGTGATAAATGCAAATTATCAGATAAACAGTATGTCAAGGAATATTCTTAATTTATGCAGGAGAATATTCTTTTTGTCGGAGAATATTCTTTCTGCCCGAAAATATTATATTCAGTAAAGTACGATGACGCCGAAATAACAAATCATTGGTGGGCCCCATAACGACTAATTGTCGGATACGAAAAACGACAATATTATTTTTTTTGTCAACGGTATTATCACCTACAATTATTGAAATACCCGGTAATAAAAGAATAGTAGCACGCGTTATTCCAAAGTAGCACACGGTATTGTACAGTATTTCATATTATTGATTCAATAATTAATATAGTAGCAATTGCATAGTATTTTAACTCAATAATTGTTACAGTAACATCTGCATAGTATTTGATATTGTTAAATCAATAATTGTCACAATAACTCATATTATTTAATATGATATTATTAGAACAGTTAGCATTATTGACAATATTTAGAAGTTCTGTTAAGGAAATGAGTTATTTAATTGCGCGTCGTTTCTACGGAAAGTCCCCTCTTTCTTAGGAATGATTTGGTTATCAATATTATGAGTCTATAATATTAATGGTGAATAATTGTTGAAAGATTAAAAATGTGTTGATTAAAGATAAATGATGTGTGGTAGTTATTTGTTCAATTTTTGGGATTTGTCATGAAGCGTTTGTCATAAGTTTGGCTTATTATTTCATGGGCCCCCGACTTGCCAATTTGTCAAACCGTCGGCAGAAATTTCGGTCAATATTTGTTTTATTATTATTATAATAGTAATAAAGCAGAAAACTTTTTATATAAAACAAATAACTTTATATATAATATAAAGGTTATTTGTTTTATTAGAATATAATTAGAATATATTATATTATATATAAAGTTATTTGTTTTATTAGAATATTTTATTGCACAGTATAAATCAGACGAAACTTTCGAAATCAGTGGGCGAAGCTTACGCGTTTGTCAAACTTGGTGTGCTAAGTATTTTCCTATAAATAGGTTGTTTAGTTGAGCAATGAAACTCACACCAGAAGCACACAATTCTTCTTTTATAATATTGTGAGTATTTCTTTTGAGTATAAGGATACTTTGAGCATAACTAATAGTGCAAGATTTTCTCAAGATAATTTCCTTTATACCAGTTAGATCTAGTCTCCTGCTAAGGTAAATGATATTATTTTCTTTCATACTCGTAAGGGATATCATTTTCTTTCATGTACTCCTTCATCTATGGTACGAAATTATTATTATTCGTTTCTATAACCTTATTATTAAATGAAAAAAAATCCTAAAATTAGTAGAATATCTTTAATAGTTTGTGCTTCATCTACTATCTTTTCACCTGAATCTTTCTATTACGTTTTACATATTATATGTCGACGCCGGGTTTTTTCTTTCTCTCTAGTCTTTTCCAATTTTAGCCTTTTGATTTAGATGACGTTTGGAAAAGGTCGGCATTGATGTCGACGGGGTTTTGAAAGATCGTTTTTTATGATGAGCCAATTAACCAGAGTCGCCAGTTGGTATATTTGAAATGGATGTACCAACTCATCCGCGTTTTCGTTTTTTTATAAATGGCTGGCTCATGTGTGACTCCGAATTAATTGGTCTGTGAATCGAGATTCATAGAGTTCGGGGGCTTGTTTAAGTGAGGGGAAGGTGTTAGGCACCCCCCGACTTCCGTGAAACACGGTTACCGCAATCTTGATACTTTCCTATCCTTTAATTCATGAATGTATGTGTGTGTGTGTACGTGTGTGTGTGTGTGCCTATGTGAATGTCGTTGTGGGTTTGTATGAAAGAATCATTTGGATTTTTAGGGAAAACCGTGTTTTAATTTGAGAACGCTTCGGAATGTCTTTTCGGTGTACACGAGAAAGCTTTATTCTTTATGAGAAAGGTTTGATTTTAATTGTCCAAAACTATGAGATTTTCATTAAGTGTCGTTTTGGCAAAATAAGAGTTTTAAACCTTCGTCTAAATAGGAATCGAGATCTATACGTTGCTTTCATAAAATGATGGGCAATTTCTAGAATCTCTTTCACCCTATGCACAAAGATTTAATAAAACGTTACTTATTTTTAAAGTCAAATTTTGTGATGTTTGAAAATGATTTTCTTTAGCTTTCTCGTTAGATAGGAATCGACATTCATTAACATTTCTCAAATTTTAACCTCGTGATTCTAATATCCTACCTTGATTGATTTTATGAAAATCTTATCATTTAGCTTTAAAATCAATTTCGTGTCATAAACCAAATTGAGCATAAACACGCGTCGGGGCTATTCATGGGCATGTAAGCCATCAAAATAATCCCAAACACCTACAATCACAAGTTCCACTAATATGGGGCCTTAAACCCGATTCTCGCTTTGGCGTCGTTTTAAGGCCCGACGGTTACATGTTACAAGGAGGCTACATCCTACCCGCTACATACATCAAGACATGTCCATCATCGGATTTGGACCACGGGGTCGCTTTCCTAGGCTCACAATCAAATTTACACACACCCGCAATCGAATATTACAAGAATTAACCAATACGGATAATCTAACAATACCAAGACATCCTAAAATAACGATTTAAAGGAATTGATACCAAATATAACACCTTAAAACAAACAAAGAAATTAATGAACGAATATCATCGGGTTATTAGGAAGAGTCTTATTCCGATGGAAACTTCACTCATAATCCCTAATTCATTGTTCAATCAATAAATTACATGAAAAATTGCATCTAATTTGATCAAATGTTATGATAGAAATTGATATCACAAAAGAGATTTCACCTTGCAATTGATATCCAAATGGATGTGAACTTGATGTATTTGAGTAGAAGGAAAAATTCTATTTGATACAATCAAATCAAAAGAAAATTATCCCTCTCTTTTTTCTCTCTTTTCTTCCTATTTGATTGCAAAATCTAGCTATTTCTTCCTCAATTTCCGAGTTGGCTGCTGCTGTATTCTCCTTCTTCCTCACAATTGCTGAACCCCCTGTATGCTGCCTGAAGCTGGCTTAAATAGGCTGGCCAGAGCCAGCCGCAGATCTATCTGCGGCTGGCCGCAGATGGATCTGCGGCTGGCCAGCTGGCACGCCTCCCATCGCACTCAGCTGGTAGTGCTGATTTCCTGGTTTCCGTGCTGGCGCACCCACTTGGCCGCAGATCTATCCGCGGCTGGCGGGCTTGACTTTCTCGATTTTCGTGCCACGCCTCGATTTTCGTGCCGCAACGTCGGTTTTCGCTGACAGGCTCGTATTCTGCAGTCCGGGAATTTTCGGGAGACGTGCCACCTCATTCGGAAATGCCTGCCTCGGACGGCTTTATTGTCACGTAAACTTGGGTTGCCCAAAACATTGCGGCGGTGCCGGGCGCTTGCCCTTGTGCCCGTTCCTTTGCTCCCGCAAGCCGGTTCAATTGACGGATTCGCCCTCCTGTCATGGTTAGTAGAAGGAAACGCAAAATTTGGGTGTCTACAGCTGCCCCTCTTTATCATGTTTATGAAATGATAAATGAAATGAACAGGATAAAGAATAGACACTCGATGCATAAATGACAGTGCGTAAGAATGACAGTACATACATGATGCCACACATATAGCTTATGATGCAACATAAGATGCAATGCATGCAAGACATTCGTAAGAGTGTCAATGTATCAACCCCTTGACCGTGTTCGTTAGTCTTTGGGTTCACTCCTTCAATCTATCGTCTCGTTCGGGGCCGGGTATCGTCGCCGGTCACCCATCGCGTAACCCCCGGTTATCGTCGCCGGTTGGCTATCTTGTCGGAGCCGGTTATCGTCGCCGGTCATCCATCTCGTGATCGCCGGTTATCGTCGCCGGTCGATCGTCATGTCGGGGCCGGGTATCGTCGCCGGTCACCCATCTCGTAACTCCCGGTTATCGTCGCCGGTTGGTTATCTGTCGGAGCCGGTTATCGTCGCCGGACATCCATCTCGTGATCGCCGGTTATCGTCGCCGGTCGATCGTCATGTCGGGGCCGGGTATCGTCGCCGGTCGATTGTCCTGTGAGTGCCGGGTTTCGTCTCCGGTCGCTCGTCTCGCGATCACCTTATCCCATCGCATTGTCATCAAAGGACGTTATTCTCCTGACTAGTTTGAGAGGCATCCCTAGAGTTCGTCCTTGTACATCGTTCTTGGCCGCCATCGCTTTTGACTCTGATAGGCTAGGACCTTGACACCTAACCTGCTCGATTTTTTTCATTTCATGGATCACATACAGAATTATCATCTATTCATGCATGTGACACAACATGTAAATTGAGAAAAAATGACCCCTGTACAGTCTTTTGATACTGTCCTACAGATGTCATCACTTGTAGTGGTTCGCTTGGATGCCTTCCCAGGTTGCTCACCACTCTGTCGTGGTATGCTTGGATGCCTTCCCAGGTTGCTCACCAACTTGTCATGGTTTGCTTGGATATCAGCCCTTCCCAGGACGCTCACCATCTTGTCGTGGTTTGCTTGGATGCCTTCCCAGGTTGCTCACCAACTTGTCGTGGTTTGCTTGGATCTCAGCCTTTCCCAGGGTGCTCACCATCTTGTCGTGGTTTGCTTGGATACCTTCCCAGGTTGCTCACCAACTTGTCGTGGTTTGCTTGGATATCAGCCCTTCCCAGGGTGCTCACCATCTTGTCGTGGTTTGCTTGGATGCCTTCCCAGGTTGCTCACCAACTTGTCGTGGTTTGCTTGGATGCCTTCCCAGGTTGCTCACCAACTTGTCGTGGTTTGCTTGGATATCTTCCCAGGTTGCTCACCAACTTGTCGTGGTTTGCTTGGATATCAGCCCTTCCCAGGGTGCTCACCATCTTGTCGTGGTTTGCTTGGATGCCTTCCCAGGTTGCTCACCAACTTGTCGTGGTTTGCTTGGATGCCTTCCCAGGTTGCTCACCAACTTGTCGTGGTTTGCTTGGATATCAGCCCTTCCCAGGGTGCTCACCATCTTATCGTGGTTTGCTTGGATGCCTTCCCAGGTTGCTCACCAACTTGTCGTGGTTTGCTTGGATATCAGCCCTTCCCAGGGTGCTCACCATCTTGTCGTGGTTTGCTTGGATGCCTTCCCAGGTTGCTCACCAACTTGTCGTGGTTTGCTTGGATATCAGCCCTTCCCAGGGTGCTCACCATCTTGTCGTGGTTTGCTTGGATATCAGCCCTTCCCAGGGTGCTCACCATCTTGTCGTGGTTTGCTTGGATGCCTTCCCAGGTTGCTCACCAACTTGTCGTGGTTTGCTTGGATGCCTTCCCAGGTTGCTCACCAACTTGTCGTGGTTTGCTTGGATATTTTCCCAGGTTGCTCACCAACTTGTCGTGGTTTGCTTGGATATCAGCCCTTCCCAGGGTGCTCACCATCTTGTCGTGGTTTGCTTGGATGCCTTCCCAGGTTGCTCACCAACTTGTCGTGGTTTGCTTGGATATCAGCCCTTCCCAGGGTGCTCACCATCTTGTCGTGGTTTGCTTGGATGCCTTCCCAGGTTGCTCACCAACTTGTCGTGGTTTGCTTGGATATCAGCCCCTCCCGGGGATCATTTGGCAGGCTTTTCCGCTGCTTTGTTCAGTTCATAGTCGGGCGAAGTGAGAGTTGCCCCATTCGGACATCTGCTTATGTGCAATGGTTGCACCGAGACTTTGCCATGGTTGGTTTGAGTCAGTTTGGAGTATTTGATGACTCTTGAGTGATTTTCACTGATGACACCGCCCCAGAGGTATTTATTCCCCTCCGAGTCTACGGATATGTCCTCCAGACATGATTCCATCTCAGCTGATTTTGCCCCTAGTCGGGTCGCTGAGGATGGCCGGATCCGACTGGCCTTGATTACTACCGTTAGCCGAGCCATTTCTTTATTGGATCGTATCGACATGTTGGGGCAATAGATTGCAGGGGACGCCGATGCTTCAGATCTATCCACCACTTTATCCATCCCGCTTCAGTTAGTTTCAGATCTGTAGATCATTTTATTTCCTGCATAGATTATGTCAGTTTCATCTGTTATCGAAAGGGAAATCTTGCAACGAAATGTCTTATATACATAGACATGCATTTAAATTCAGTCATTTTCCCCTTTTTTCGTATCGTTGCCTTTCATTGGATCCTCATTTTATCCAGTCAACCACGATTTTGATATTTCGCCTTCTTTCTCTTCTCAATTCTTGATGTAGATTTGACATATCTGCCGCACACCCTGTTGATTTCATCGGACTGAGTCTTAGATTTTTTTGACTAAGTGTTTGATTGGGTCCGAGTTATGTCACTTGAGATGAAGCTGATCAGGTGGCTGACTTCGGGGAGGTCATGAGGGTATAGGAATGCTTTTCTGGTTGTTGGGAATTGGTTTTGATAGAAGAAAGTATTATTTTGTAAGGAATGGGACCGTGCCACGATGGCTGCCTACGTCCCCACAAGTCGGGAGATCAGGTCTTACATAGTTCGTTCTTTCAAAGAACAACGAGAAAACGATGATGATGATTGTTGGTTTTTTTTTTTTTTGTTTTTTTTTTTTTTTTTTTTTTCATGGAACCGCTTCACCGAGTCGGAATTGAGGGGTTATGGAAACACCTCTCTATCCCTCTTTTGCAATATGAGGGCTCCTCCGGACATCACCTTCTTAATCACGAAAGGCCCCTCTCAGTTCGGGGCAAGCTTTCCTTTGGCTTGGCTTTTTTTTTTTTTTTTTTTTTTTTTTTTTTTTTTTTTGAGAAGGCATGCCTTTCTTTAGCACTAGGTCATTTTCTTTGAACTTCTGAGGTCTTATCTTTTGTCGTAAGATCGAGAGATTCTTTGCTGATACAACTGGCCGCGTGGAATAGCAGCCACCCCTTTCTCATCAATTAGGGCCAATTGGTCGTATCGACCTTGCATTCAACCCTCCTCGTTTATCTGAGCATCTCAACCTCAAATGGCAGAACTACCTCTATTCCGTATACCAGAGCGTAAGGGGTCGCCCCTGTAGAAATACGTACCGAATTTCGGTACGCCAGCAGGGTGAAAGGTAGCAGATCCGGCCATCCCCGATGTTTAGCAGACATTCTAGCCATGATCTTCTTGATATTCTTATTCGCAGCCTCCACTGCCCCATTCATCTTAGGACGGCAAATGACAGCATTGAGGTGTTTGATCTTGAACTGGTCATATAATTTCTTCATAAGGGTACTGCTCAAATTTTTGGCATAGTCGGAGACTAAGGCCTCAGGTTGCCCATATCGGCAAATGATATCTCCATACTGGCTTAACAGCTCTGTTTTCTGGCTAGGGGTCAGATCTGTTCCTATTTTGAGCTCTCTGCGTTTGTCAGGGGTTCCAATTTGTATGGTGATGATTTGGTTTGAGTTGGGTTTGGGGTTTGTCTTCGACCCATCCTTTGATCTCGTCAGGCGTGCCGTCATTATCTGTCTCATCCTGCTCAATGCCCATTAAATCGAAATCCAGCCCAATATCAAAATCGTAGTCAACTTTCGAATTTGAAAAATCGTTTGTTAGGCAAGAGACACTCAAATTGGTACACCTGGCATGAAACAAAATATTTGTCATATATATAAGGCATTTTCCTGCAATGATCATCTTTAAGACAACATGACAAAATAACATAATCAGGCAAAATTTTAAAATAAGGGACAACAACTGGCATCTACTCATGGTCCTTCTTCATAACCTCTGGCTGCTCTACCACGATCTTCCCGCTATCAATCATATTCTGAATTTTGTGCTTCAGCGCCCAGCATTCCTGAGTATCATGACCAGGAGAAACTGAATGGTACGCACACTTCTTACTTGGATCAAATCCTCTCCCTTTCGGGTCAATTGGGGGTGCCAAATCGCGTATCCTTCCCTGTGCTATTAATACCGCCAAAATCTGCTCGAGAGGCTCCCCAAGCGGGGTGAATACCCGATCTCTTGCTGTCTCAAATCTTCTTTGTTCATCCGACCTTTGATAATTGAAATTAGGTTGTCGGGGTGGCACGATTTTCTGTATTTGCACTGGAGGATTGTTCTCTACGTTTCTAGATGATCCCTGCAGGATGAGGGAAACATCTTCCTCCTTTTTCTGTTGGATCCTACGGGAAGTGCTGCCATAGTTTCCACTCTGGATTTGCTCTGCAACCACTTCCAGAGCTGTGAGGTCCCGGATCTTACCAGACTTTAACCCCATGTCCACCATTTCTCCATGTTTTATCATCTCGGCAAAAGGTCTTCCAATCCCCGATATCACCCGCTCATAATAGGGCGCCTCCTGAATGTCCACAAAGGTCATTACCATTTCCGCCTCGCTCATCGGGGGATTCACCTGTGCAGCCATACCCCTCCATCGTTGTGCATAGTCCCTGAAAGATTCTTTTGGTTGCTTCTTGATTTTTGTCATTTGATATCTATCAGGGGCCATCTGGGCCTGAAAGCTGTATTGGGTTAAGAAGGTATGGGCCAACTCCTCCCAGTTGTGGATTCGGGCATTGTCAAGGCGGGCATACCAGATTCTTGCCTCCCCTGTTAAGCTTTTCTGGAATAGTTGCATTCTTAACCCCTCGTCTTCGGCATAAGCCCCGAGTTCTCCAATGTATATTTTCAAGTGTGTATAGGGGTCTCCCTTTCCATTGTACTTTTCAAACTCAGGAACTTTGAACTTCTCTGGATATCTGGCTCCGGGGAAAACACATAGATCCGAGTAATTAACCCTGCCCAGGGAGCCTATGCCCTTTAGAGATTGGATGGTCTCCTCCATGTGTTTCATTTTTTTCCGAAGGTCGTCATTGTCCCCCTCTTCTGGGATAGTAATCACTGTCCTGCTAGGTATGGGAACGGCCTTTGGGATGACTGGCTCGTCCTTGAGTCGGGGTTGGTCCTCTTTAAGCAAGTTTGTACCATTTTTAGGAGGATTCTGATCATCCCCTGGTGGTGGAGTATTATGCGATCCTTGATTTACCGGATCCTGTCTGATTAAGAACTGTTCCTTTAACATTGTGGCCATTTCCATCATCTGTCTTTTAAAATCATCAAACTCCTCCCGAGATATGGAACTATGATTGGGAAGATCAGCCATTTCAGATGTAGAGACTTGGGCTTTCTTAGACTGCGAACGGGTTTGAGGAGCAATCCTGCAGGCAAACGGTTCGAAGTTTAGTCTTGGGCAATGAAAGGATGCGGATGCATGCTAAAGCTGTAAATTTTTGGTGTTTTGGGGGTTTTTTAATCTTTCCCTGTAAAACAAAAGTTAGTAGTCCTCTAATGCAATGACAAACGTTAAACATGGCTTTATTAAGCTCCCCAGTTGTTCCCTGCAAAACATAGAGGTTAGTAATTGCTCTTGACAAAAGGGAGGCGTATACGAATAATATCATGACATTTATGCGTGAAATGTGAAAAAGGCATGAAGAGACTTTTCCTGCGTTGGGTTAATCTGAGGCTGACCTATCCTAGGGTTACTCTCACGGGCTTTTCGGCATGAAGGTCCCCAAATCTTCGCAATCTACTCGTCTGAGCCCTTTCGATTGGAGCGGATTTGAGTGGTGCGTTTCCTGAGCCATCTCCGGGGAGCAGCCCCTTCGAGTCCAGTAATAAGCAACCGACGGGTTCGCCTCAGGAGGAGGTACAATCTCAACATACATTCACATTCAACGTCCTCACCGTATGCAAATGATTACTTTAAAGTAAAGCAAATCCATTTAATCATTTATTCATTGGACAAAACACACATTCACATCACAACAAGTAAAAACAGGTCAAAATATCGCACGTATACACACATTTAAAATTTTAAAGGATAGGATAGCATCAAGATTTTAATGCGGCTTAAGCCCTCTAATGTCCCCAACGGAGTCGCCAGCTGTCGACGCCGGGTTTTTTCTTTCTCTCTAGTCTTTTCCAATTTTAGCCTTTTGATTTAGATGACGTTTGGAAAAGGTCGGCATTGATGTCGACGGGGTTTTGAAAGATCATTTTTTATGATGAGCCAATTAACCAGAGTCGCCAGTTGGTATATTTGAAATGGATGTACCAACTCATCCGCGTTTTCGTTTTTTTATAAATCGCTGGCTCATGTGTGACTCCGAATTAATTGGTCTGTGAATCGAGATTCATAGAGTTCGGGGGCTTGTTTAAGTGAGGGGAAGGTGTTAGGCACCCCCCGACTTCCGTGAAACACGGTTACCGCAATCTTGATACTTTCCTATCCTTTAATTCATGAATGTATGTGTGTGTGTGTACGTGTGTGTGTGTGTGCCTATGTGAATGTCGTTGTGGGTTTGTATGAAAGAATCATTTGGATTTTTAGGGAAAACCGTGTTTTAATTTGAGAACGCTTCGGAATGTCTTTTCGGTGTACACGAGAAAGCTTTATTCTTTATGAGAAAGGTTTGATTTTAATTGTCCAAAACTATGAGATTTTCATTAAGTGTCGTTTTGGCAAAATAAGAGTTTTAAACCTTCGTCTAAATAGGAATCGAGATCTATACGTTGCTTTCATAAAATGATGGGCAATTTCTAGAATCTCTTTCACCCTATGCACAAAGATTTAATAAAACGTTACTTATTTTTAAAGTCAAATTTTGTGATGTTTGAAAACGATTTTCTTTAGCTTTCTCGTTAGATAGGAATCGACATTCATTAACATTTCTCAAATTTTAACCTCGTGATTCTAATATCCTACCTTGATTGATTTTATGAAAATCTTATCATTTAGCTTTAAAATCAATTTCGTGTCATAAACCAAATCGAGCATAAACACGCGTCGGGGCTATTCATGGGCATGTAAGCCATCAAAATAATCCCAAACACCTACAATCACAAGTTCCACTAATATGGGGCCTTAAACCCGATTCTCGCTTTGGCGTCGTTTTAAGGCCCGACGGTTACATGTTACAAGGAGGCTACATCCTACCCGCTACATACATCAAGACATGTCCATCATCGGATTTGGACCACGGGGTCGCTTTCCTAGGCTCACAATCAAATTTACACACACCCGCAATCGAATATTACAAGAATTAACCAATACGGATAATCTAACAATACCAAGACATCCTAAAATAACGATTTAAAGGAATTGATACCAAATATAACACCTTAAAACAAACAAAGAAATTAATGAACGAATATCATCGGGTTATTAGGAAGAGTCTTATTCCGATGGAAACTTCACTCATAATCCCTAATTCATTGTTCAATCAATAAATTACATGAAAAATTGCATCTAATTTGATCAAATGTTATGATAGAAATTGATATCACAAAAGAGATTTCACCTTGCAATTGATATCCAAATGGATGTGAACTTGATGTATTTGAGTAGAAGGAAAAATTCTATTTGATACAATCAAATCAAAAGAAAATTATCCCTCTCTTTTTTCTCTCTTTTCTTCCTATTTGATTGCAAAATCTAGCTATTTCTTCCTCAATTTCCGAGTTGGCTGCTGCTGTATTCTCCTTCTTCCTCACAATTGCTGAACCCCCTGTATGCTGCCTGAAGCTGGCTTAAATAGGCTGGCCAGAGCCAGCCGCAGATCTATCTGCGGCTGGCCGCAGATGGATCTGCGGCTGGCCAGCTGGCACGCCTCCCATCGCACTCAGCTGGTAGTGCTGATTTCCTGGTTTCCGTGCTGGCGCACCCACTTGGCCGCAGATCTATCCGCGGCTGGCGGGCTTGACTTTCTCGATTTTCGTGCCACGCCTCGATTTTCGTGCCGCAACGTCGGTTTTCGCTGACAGGCTCGTATTCTGCAGTCCGGAAATTTTCGGGAGACGTGCCACCTCATTCGGAAATGCCTGCCTCGGACGGCTTTATTGTCACGTAAACTTGGGTTGCCCAAAACATTGCGGCGGTGCCGGGCGCTTGCCCTTGTGCCCGTTCCTTTGCTCCCGCAAGCCGGTTCAATTGACGGATTCGCCCTCCTGTCATGGTTAGTAGAAGGAAACGCAAAATTTGGGTGTCTACATTATAGTTGAATTGTGAACTGATAAACACATAATTCATACATTTTATTATCCCTAATTTTGTCCTTTTAAGTATATTAGTTTACTTAATTAATATGTTTTATTTTATCTTGTAGGATTTAATATTTTGTTGTAATAAAGTCAAAATCTTGGTGATCAAACAATATTTAATGCTCTTATTTATGTAAGGAAATATCCAAGAAGAATCCTACAATGAGAAGTAAGGATGTGAAAAATCTTGGTGTGCAAGTTAAATCTAGCGAGAGAAAGGAAAGTCAATCTAGAATATATATCTGAGAAGTTGATTGCCACTAGGAAGTTAATTTCTAGAATGAATTAATTGAGCATTGATGCCTATAAATAGGGGAGATATTAGGTTTTCTTTTATGTATTAGTTGAGGTTAGGAGTATGAGTAAATTAAATTATTTTTTCATTGTACGTTTGTTGGAGGATAGTTGATAAAGGGAGTTTTCTTATTTATTTTTAATCTTTTACTTCTTTTTCTTTATTTTAGTTAGTTTATTTATTTTCATGTCTAGTTAATTTCTTTAATCTAGGATGAAGATGAAATTAAATAATTATTCATGATAATATTTTTCATATCTTCTATTATTTATGCTTTTATATTTAATGATTTCGCCTTCATGTTTCGTTATTGAAATACATTCGTTTTATATTTCTTATGTGATTTTAAATTAATTAAGAGGTTTTGATAGATTATTGTTAAGATATGAGTTTTTCATAATCCATGCTTACTCGAAGAAGTTTTGATGGGTTATGGTTAATTCTTAAATTTTCATAGTCTATTGTTTGCTTAAATCTATACTAGCAAAATACGCAAGTATACGCAGTCCACAAGTAATAAAGTGAAAGTAGAGTATCGTCCCACGGAGAAAAAAACTGAGTTTATAATGACAAAATTCAATCCTATATTAATTCAATTTTATTAAACAAATGATCAAAGATTTCTGAATTTCTGAATTTAACTAAGTAATTCTAATTTAAACTACTACCACAAGTTTGAAAACAAATTTTTAATGACTTAAGATTACAACTTCACTTATTGTTTCACTTTGCTCAACACACTTCCCTTTGAATTATGCTAATTATTCTGGATTGCTAATCAAGAACTCATCAATATTTTTAACCATCTCTCAATGTTTCAAAAACAACTCAACTCAAATCTACAAATGATAGATTCAAGATAATCACCCTAGATAACTAATTCACTATATCTCTATGTGAATTACAATTAAAAAGGATTTAAAGTCCAGGTTCCCTATCAGATTACATGTGGTGAATATGTATATCTCTATCCTAAACACAAATTTGAAAATTTCAACGACAAACAGAATGCATAATCACATGCTATTATGGTCAGATCTAAACCTATACTTCATCTCTCGAGTTCATATAGATTATCCCGGTAATTACTGGCCAAATAATTAAACAATTAAGCATAACCATAATAGACAATCCAATAATAACTAATCATATCTATCCAGGAAGCATGTCAAACAAAACTACACAATAAGATCCATTATAGCCTTAAAAAGAAATTTAGTTCATAATTAAACTAGAATCCATCATCCACAAGTTTAATAGCATTCAAAAGTCAAAAATAAAGGAAAGAGAGAGAAGAACAAAAACTGATAAGCAATCCTTGAATCTCTCTATAGCTCCTGCTTTGATTTCCTCCTACTAGTAGGGGTGTTCATCGGTAATTAACCGTACCGGACCGAACCGAACCGTCCCGAACCGAAAACCGAATATACCTAAAATCGAAAACCGATACCGGAACCGGTTGAGCCGGTATACCGAACCGATTAGCCGGTTCGGTACCGGTTTATACCCACTTTGTACCGGTCTACTTCCAAAATTAAAAACTTTTAAATATTAAGCCATTGATTAAGTTTTACTTGGTAGTCATTTTATAAGGAAAACTTCCTTAAGACTTTTACCAATTAATCAATGTACCAATTAATCAATGTGAGACTTAAACTATGGCACAATTGGTAGTCTTTTTATAAGGAAAACTTCCTTAAAACTTTTACCAATTAACCAATATGGGACTTAATGAATTTGGCTCACTTGGTGGTCTTTTATAAGAAAAACTTCCTCAAGACTTTACCAATTGAAGACTTTGGCTTCACTTGGTAGTCTTTTTATAAGGAAAACTTCCTTAAGACCTTTACCAATTAACCAATGTGGGACTTGGAAGACTTTGGCTTCACTTGGTAGTCTTTTTATAAGGGATACTTCCTTAAGACTTTTACCAATTAACCAATGTGAGACTTGAAAACTTTGCCTTCACTTGGTAGTCTTTATATAAAGAAAATTTCTTTAAGACTTTTACTAATTAACCAATGTGGGACTTGAAATTTAACTTCACTTGGTAGTCTTTTTATAAGGAAACTTCCTTAAGACATTTACCAATTGATCAATGTGGGACTTGATATCTTTAGCTTCACTTAGTAGTCTTTTTATAAGAAAAACTTCCTTAAATTTTTATTATCTAATCAATGTGGGACTTAGAGACAACCAAGTTCTTTTACACATGAATAAGTCCCACATTGTCTAATAGGGCACTACATGTGAGCGAGCCAATGTAGATTTCAAATTTTCAATAAGTCCCACATTGTCTAATATGCATTCTCTTCTCTTACTTTTGGTTTATAAATATAGGAGACTATACAATAAGTCTCACATTGTCTACTATGTCTCCCTTAGTCTTATATTTATTTATAAATAGAGGAGACTTTAAGTTAATTTCATAAGGCTTGGTATGGATGTCCTAAGAAAAAGTTTGTCTTGGGTAGCCTTAATTTTTTATAACCGGTACAACCGGTACGGTTCGGTACGTACCGGTCATGCAAAATTACTAACCGGAACCGGTACCGAAAACCGGTTTATAATTGTATATACCGAACCGGTTTAATATATACCGAACCGGTCGGTTCGGTCCGGTTCGGTATACCTTAAATACCGAATATACCGAAAGTTTTGCCCACCCCTACCTGCTAGCAACGTGCTTCAAGTCTTCACAATTTCCTACAAAACTAGGGTTTTCTAATAATAAGTTCAACACCCTCAAAATTGACTTAAAACAACTATTTATAATATCTGATAAAAATCTTAACTAATCTAGAAGTCTGAAAACCAATTACACATCAGGTTGCTTTAATTAATTAAAAAGTCAACTCTGGTCAACTCCCGAACTGGCGCGACCGCGCTTGGAATAAGCTTGACTGGGGCGCGACCGCACTACACTGGCAGACAAATTCCTTTGCAACTCTGAGGATCGGCGCGGCCGCGCTGCTCCCTAGGTCATTTTGGGCGCGACCACGCTGCACTGATTTCCTGCAACTCTGCATCTGCAACTGCTGAATCCACTCAATTCTCGCCAAGTCAATCCCCAACATATGCAACCTACAAAAACACATAAAATGCAAGTAAAGTAACTACACATCAAGGAAATAAACAATAATCTGCATCCATTGGTATCCGAATCGTAGGTATAAAACCCACTTATCAAATACCCCCAAACTTGAACTATTGATTGTCCCCAAGCAACACAATGCAACACAATGCCATGAATGCAACTAACAACTATCGTGCCTAGGAATCCAATCAATAGCCAGCATAAATCTTAACTTTTAGCCTCAGAGATATCAACAACGCACTTGAAACAGTAACTTCAGTCAATATGAACTAATAATCCCAATCAATCAAACACTATACACCTGTCATTACCCAAGTTGTGTGTGTGTGCTCATTAATCAATTTAACTGACCAAAGTTCAAAATTTAGCCACATAACCAACCCTATAACAAGAATGATCTAGTTGCAATTCAATTCACGCAAATATGACAAATCCAACCAACATTAAGCAATCACTAAGCATGAGGGTTCTTACAAGGCTTATTTCTATCCTTATTCTTCTATGAGTGCGTTTTACGCTCCATCTCGTATTTATGCTTGACTGTGTAATGCTAGGCTCTCTTAGGCATTTCAAAGTCACCCATGTAGTGAGCGTTCAATCAGTGACTCCCAAACCAGTCGGCTTTAGGGCACTATGAGTTAAGACACCCTTAAGGATCTAATTACCCGAGTAACCAAGGCCACATAACCCAACTAGTCAACGCATTTATTGTATTTTTTTTAGCATTATACCATTTAGAAACCCTCAAACTCAGCTTTTACCTCATCTCAGCCTACATTATCAATTCACTCCAAAAATTCTCATTTAAAAGTCAATTATGCAACACGTTGAACTCCATTAGTCAAAAATCAAATCTTTCGTGCTATCCGATAACTCAAGTTTAGACAGGCATAACTACTCTCATGATCTAAATTATATCATCCATAATGACCATCACACTATCCAAGTTAACCATTAAAACCAATCTCATTATTGGCCGAGCAAAGACTCAAACTAGACCATCAATTGAACTCATGCAAACAAATATGACATACACTAAATGCAAACAAGTACGAAAATGCACTAACAAGTATATACCAATATGCCAAACATCTATAATGCACTAGACTAACTGCATGCTAAACAAAAACAGATAAATAACTACAAAACCCCCAAACTTAAAACAAACAATGTCCTCATTGAATATACAATAAAAAGAAAAGGAAAGAAAACTCCCCTAATCCGAGGTAGCATCATCTGCGGCCTCCCCATCTGAAGGCGTGTCCGGGGGAGGATAAGTTGGAACATCACTAAACATTGAGAATTGGACCTGAACGCCTAATTAAGAAAAAGCTTGAGAAAAATTGTCCGAGAGTTGTGTGGAGAAGGATCGAAGCTCTGTCATACTGGTGCGAATAACATCCATCCATCGGTGCATGCGTCTCTCCATTCGATCCAACCGAGCCCGAGACACATTCAAAGGTTGCTCAGGTTTGGCTATCGGCTGATCGGATGCCTCTTCACTCTCATTGTGATCCGCTAAGAGAAATCCTGCCCCACGTGAATGAGAAGGAGCACCAATCCAAAACTTGTACTTTTCAATCGTAGCATGATCAATGATGTTCATCGGAAGTTGCACGGGCTCACCATCATCCCATTCCACCACAGCAACAATGCACAAACGAGCTATCACAGATGCATGTGGAATCCCTCATGAAGTACCAACCTGTAGGTACCGACGAATGGACTGATTAATGACATACCCCACATCTATCTTCTTTCCCTTCACAATTCCATACAGCAGAATAGCTCGGCCCTTGGTCACATCATTTTGATGCCTGGTTGGCATCAAGTTAGCACAAATGAAATTGTACCAGGCCTTCCTGTAGGACTCAAGGCCGTGTGAGGAAAATGTAATTTTTGATCCGTTCCTTGCTTAATCGTCCATACCGTACCTGGCTTGCACAAGGTATTCATGATACTATCCAATTTTGTGTCCTATCTCGTAGAGTATAGCCAGTCTGGGTCGTTGGGTTGAACAGTAGGCAAGTGGTACAGGGAATTGATACTCTCTCTAGTATATGACACTTGACAACCCCTCACAAAAGCCGTGCCATCCTTAGTGATTTTCGCATTTGCATAGAATTCCTGCACTACTGATATTGGTGCTGCCAAAAGTGTTTCCACAAACAACAGCCAACCCATGGCCCGAATCATACTCATCATTTGGCCATCCGACCTAGGATCTGGCTTTAGCCCACGTTCTAGAACAAATGTCTTCCCGAATAAAACCCGCTGGTAAAACTCCTCAGCCTCAGTAGACACAAGTCGACTACCATCGAATTCAACAGGTTCAATACGGGCTTGAAAACTGGAAGATTCACCACGTTGTCGTTTCGAGGCCATAGATACTCAGTCCAAATATTTAATGCACAACAACCTCAGTGACCCCCAAACTTGACAAAAATCAAACAGAAATTGTCTAATTGCACACGCAGGAAGTATGTAGTCTTGGTTCTCAACAAACTCTCTCAAACCAATAAAAATCACATCCACAATACGATATAATATAGATAGCACAGTAAACTTGAGTCTTACAATCAAAAGTCCCCAATACAGTGTATGCCCAAGTCTAGAATTCCTTCAATTATAACTATTACCTGGAGAAGAAGAGAATTTCCAAGCCACAGTGTACGTACTCTGCTTTTACACGACGCGTTCCCACGGTTTCCCACAACAATGCAATGAAAGCCCAATAGAAAATGGTTTGGATGTATAGATTTAGGGTTTTACGGGGATGAATTTGATGTAGGAAGTGTAAGATTTGAAAGGATAGAAGATGTGGGTAGAATAGTGCCGCAGAGAGAACTAGGGTTTGACAGTGGAAGGGTTGGTGTAGAATGGTATCGTGAAGGAGAATTATAGAATTAAAGAGTTTGATTTAGTGTAGGATTGGATTAGAAAATATTTGATTTAGATTTAGAAAAGGAAGAGAATAGGAGAAGTAACCGTTTCTAAGATGGAGAGGAGAGTGAGACTGAGGATCCAAACGGGAAAAGAAAGAAATCTGGGAACCGATCGCGGCGCGGCCGCGCTGAGATTTGGCTTGGATTGGGCACGGCCGTGTTGGTATGGCAGCAGGAGATTTTTGATTTCTGGAGATGGGCGCGGTCGCGCTGCTTTCCTTCATAATTGGGGCGCAGCCGCGCTGGTACGGCAGCACGAAATTGAATATGTTTAGCCTTCCTGTTTGAATCTTTGGTGCGCAGCCTTGATGTGTAACCTAAAAGGAAAACAAAAAGTAACTACTTACTACTATATAAAACAAAACTAAAAATACTAGTTACTCTTAAAAATCACAAAAAATTTGACTTTAAAGAAATTAAAGAATGGGTTGCCTCCCAACTAGCACTTGATTTAAAGTCTTTCAGCCTGACTACTCCCTGTTCCAAGTTCTAATCAGCAAGAGTGATTGAGGTTTTCTGGCGATCGAAATCACCACCCCAATAATGCTTTAACCTTTGTCCATTGACTTTAAATGACTCGTCCGGATTGTGGCCAAAAACTTCAACGGCGCCATGAGGGAATGCTTGTTTGACAATGAAGGGGCCAGACCACCGAGACTTGAGCTTTCCTGGAAATAATCTCAATCGAGAGTTGTATAGAAGCACTGCTTGCCCCGACTCAAATTTCCTGTTGATAATTTTCCAATCGTGCCACTTCTTGGCTTTTTCCTTGTATAACTTCGAGTTCTCATAGGCTTGCAAACGGAATTCATCAAGTTCATTAAGCTGGAGAAGTCTCTTTTCCCCCGCAGCTGTGAGATCAAAGTTCAGCTTTCTGATGGCCCAATATGCTTTGTGCTCAAGTTCAACAGGAAGGTGGCACGCCTTGCCATAAACCAAGTGGTATGGTGACATGCCAATGGGTGTCTTGTATGCTGTCAGATAAGCCCAAAGCGCGTCATCCAACTTCATTAACCAGTCTTTTCTATTAGGGTGAACAATCTTTTCCAGAATTCTCTTCACTTTCGTATTCGAAACTTCGGCTTGACCACTAGTTTGGGGGTGATAAGCTGTAGAAATTCTGTGGTTGACCCTATATTTAGCTAAGAGAGTTGTGAAATACCTGTTGCAAAAGTGGCTCCCTTCATCACTGATAATTGCCCTTGGGGTGCCAAATCTTGTGAAGATGTTTTTCTGAAGAAATTTCAAAACCACCTTGGCATCATTGGTTGGCATAGCACTAGCTTCTACCCATTTAGAGACATAGTCAACCGCCAAAAGGATGTAGAGGTTGTAGAAGGAGGATGGAAATGGTCCCATAAAGTCTATTCCCCAAACGTCGAAGACTTCAACTTCTAAAATGGAATTCAAGGGCATCTCATGACGTTTGGAAATATTTCCCACCCTTTGACATCTATCACATTTCTGAACGAATCGGTGGGCATCTTTAAACAACGTGGGCCAGAAAAATCCTGTTTGTAACACCTTGGCAGCTGTCTTTTCTCCTCCGTAATGTCCCCCATATAACGAATCATGACAATGATGTAAGATGCTCTCAATTTCACTTTGTGGAATGCACCGTCGTATCATTTGATCTGCACAATGTTTGAACAGGAATGGTTCATCC